>JARJEI010000014.1:2968750-4453125 GCA_029955415.1 Lottia scabra | reverse complement strand
CAGGGCCTCGGTTTATTGTCCTTGTCAAAGATCGTAAAAAGAATGAATTTGAGAGTGAGGTATTTAAGTATTGTTACTAGGCAACAACAATATTTATTCTACGACATGCCATGGGCACCGCGGACATTTTTAGCCTGTTACCGCAACATTGATCTGTCTGGGTCAAAAATCACAAAATAAATATTTCAAAGTATATTTGTGTCTGTCATAAATTGGAAATGTAAATTTAAAACTTGATAAGCTAACAAAGTCAAAAATAAAATGTATGTAGACTCTCTAAAAGAAATACTGAGTTCACAATTCCGAAGACAAAATAGGCCTACACATTAACAGGTATGTGGACTCTCTGAAAGAAATGCTGAGTTGACAAGCCTGAAGACCAAGCAAACCATATAAACTATGTGGACTCTCTGAAAGGGATGCCAAGTTGACAAATCTAAATACCAAATACACATTATTAGCTATGTGGACTCTCTGAAAGATAAACCTAAATAACATAAATGCAATATCATCTATGTTGACTCTCTAAAAGGGATGCCTAGTTAAAAATCTAAATACCAAATACACATTATTAGCTATGTGGACTCTCTGAAAGATTAAGAGTTGATAAACCTAAATAACATACAAACAATATCATCTATGTGGACTCTCTGAAAAGGATGCCAAGTTGACAAACCTGAATATCAAACTAACATTATTAGCTATGTAAGCTCTCTAAAAGGATGCTGAGTTGACAAACCTGAATATCAAACTAACATTATTAGCTATGTGGACTCTCTAAAACGGATGCCAAGTTGACAAACCTGAATACCAAATTAACATTATTAGCTATGTGGACTCTCTAAAACGGATGCCAAGTTGACAAATCCAAATGCCAAATAGGCCTAACCATTAACAGCTATGTGGACTCTCTGAAAGATTAAGAGTTGATAAACCTAAATAACATACAAACAATATCATATATGTGGACTCTCCAAAAGGGATGCCAAGTTGACAAACCTGAATACCAAATTAACATTATTAGCTATGTGGACTCTCTGAAAGGGATGCCAAGTTGACAAATCTAAATACCAAATAGGCCTAACCATTAACAGCTATGTGGACTCTCTGAAAGAGTTGATAAACCTAAATAACACACAAGCAATATCATCGATGTGGACTCTCTGAAAAGGATGCTGAGTTCAAAAATCTAAATACAAAATACACATTAACAGGTATGTGGACTCTCTGAAAAGGATGCCAAGTTGACAAACCTGAATATCAAATACGCATTATTAGCTATGTGGACTCGATGGAAAAATGGAATTGGCAAATCTTAATACAAACAATTACGCTATGTGGACTCTCTAAAAGGGATGCCAAGTTGACATATCTGAATGCCAAATTAACATTATTAGCTATGTGGACTCTCTGAAAGAGATGTCAACATCACAAATCTGAATACACATTATTAGCAATGTTGACTCTCTGAAATAAGAAAGATTGGACAAATCTATTTGCAATAGGCATTAGGCTTATTAGAAGACAGAGAGCCCTGTAATTTACTAAAACTACAAGAACCACAGACTTCTGAAACTTTTTAATGGAAACCTCTGAACCCGAGGTTCCCAACATTTTTGACTCTTCGTACCCCTATTTTGTTCTAGCAATCTCCTGGTACCCCTTCCTAAGTAACATTAAGAGCCAATATGAAAGTAAAAAATATTTGTCTGTGGATGAAGTTTGATATTTAATCCATTCTGTACTTTTAAAAATTGTCTATGAGGCTTCTCAGGTACCCCTTGTGGTGTTCTCTGGTACCCCCAAGGGATACTAGTACCCCTGGTTGGGAACTGAGGCTCTAGAAACGATCCCTTTACTAGTGGTTTTCTGATTTTTTCACACGTACAGCTTGACATACAAGCCTGAGGGGTGAAGTTTTATTACACCTGGGTCAATATGAGGGGTGATTTACCTTGATTTGACCCCCAGGGTTAGAATGCCCTAAACTAATTGTACATAACTCTTGACAGGGTTTCAATTCAAAGGGGGACTAATTGAGCATTGATCAAGTCATACAATGAACATTTTTAGATTATGACTGAGTGTTTCCACTGGGCAATTGCCGAAACGTCATGGAAATACTGCATATCAATAAATTAAAGGGATTGTAAAGAGGTTTTCTCAACTTAGTATGGGGACACTGATAGCATCAATTTGCACCATTCCAATTTCCATTCCGACGTCTGTAGTTCTTGCAATTCCATTTAAACTAACATGTTTTAAGACATCCAGTAGATCACTGTCAGTGACGTCATAAAACATGTTAGTTTTAGTGGAATTGCAAGAACCACAGACGTTGGAATGGAAATTGGAATGGTGCAAATTGAAATGAATGGAGTTTTAAGTCCTACTTTTCTGCACCTATATTGGCTAAATGAGGACGGGCAAACGCCATGCAGTGTGCAAGGAGGGAAATTTTGCCAGGACAGCGGCATTAGCCTGTTCTTTTCGATTTCCAACTGTCGAGGGATCTTTAACGTGCACAGCCAATAGCACACGGGACCTCGGTTTATTGTCCCATCTGAATGCACACATAAAAGTAAAGAGGGGCCTAGATAACAATCTAAGTGAAACAAGACATACAATGGACCAGGTATAATGATAACACAGTCTGAGGCTAGAGTTAAAATATGATGTAACTAAAGTTTATACTTCACTGGTTTCATATCAATGCATATTTACTCATGTGTAGAGGGCTTTAGAGACAGGCTTGGAAGGTTGGACAAAATTTTATTTTTCATCTGGATTTTCTGATTTTATTGGTAAGTAACTTAATTTTTATGTGCCCTGAATATGTATAGGGCTTTAGAAACAGGCTTGGAAAGTTGGAAAGATAGGCCTTCATTTTTAATTTTTCAGAATGTGTAGAGGGCTTTAGGGACAAGCTTGGAAGGTTGGACAAAATTTCATTTTCGTAAGGATTTTTTGATTTTATTGGTAAGTAATTTAATTTTGATGTGCCCTGTATGTGGGCACGTAGGGCTATAGGAATAGGCTTGGAAAATTGGAAAGATAGGCCTTCATTTTTTAATTTTTCAGAATGTGTAGAGGGCTTTAGGGACAAGCTTTGGAAGGTTAAACAAAATTTCATTTTCATCTGGATTTTCTGATTTTATTGGTAAGTAATTTAATTGTGCGTGCCCTGTATGTGTTTAAGGCTTTAGGGACAGGCTTGGAAGGTTGGACAAAATTTATTTTTTCGTTTATAGGATTTTATAATTTTAACTGTAAGTAAATTTATTCTATTGAAAATTTAGATATTCATGAATGTGTCATTAGTTGATAGCAGGTGAAAGTCGTCACCAGGCCGATTCTCAAAAGCAGTGGCCGTGGCATTGGAATTGTTCTTACCTTGAGGGGGATTCAAACCTATGGCACCTAATCACATAGCAAACATGGATAATTGGAAATTTTTTAAATTTTTATATGGCCTCATGGGTTATAGGGTGTGCACATTAAAGATTCCTTGACAGTTTTTTTATTGAATTGTTAGAGAACCAGGTGCAGGATTTGAATTTGTAAATAGTGATACAGATAGCTGTAATTGAGCTGTATCAGGTGGTATATCAAATATTTAGACTGTAAGCTTATCTCTATAATATAAAAAGATGCAACTATTATATTACATATAAAGTAAATATTAAATCTTATACAGTTTTAATCCGGGATTAAGATAAATAATATACCAAATTACACATACAAGGTGTTTAACTGGCCACTTTTTAAGCATCTTCCTTTCAAAGGAGAAGTTTTCAAATTCCAATTTTATTTTTAAAACATTTACATTTACTTATATACAGGGTCATAGGCGTACAGGGCGTTTGTTGAGCGGGGGGGGCAAAACCAATTTGCCCGACAACTAATGCTAATTTGCCCGACAACGAAATATATATGCCCGACAAGTCGAACCCCACCCTACCCCTAATTCCAAAAACTTCTCGCCATCTGCCTGATCACATCATTTCCGAACGATTTTATTTTTTCAAATTTCCTTCATGAAAATCACTTGGGGGTGGGGGGGCAATTGCCTCCCCTGGCCCCCCTGCCCGTACGCCTATGTACAGGGTTCATACAGATCACCTGAGCAAATTTTCCCTGATATTTCCATGACTTTCCAGACAGTATTTAATCATTTTTCATGACCAATCCGGGACCGAACTGTTAAACTTAGACTTTTCTTGATCATGACTTTTAATTTACTAGCACAAAAAAATGAATAAAAAAATTGTATTCATTTTGACAATTCTCATGATTTTCTCTGATATTCATAAAGGAAAAGTTATTTAAAATTCCCTGATTTTCCATGAACTGTGTGGACCCTATTTTTACATCACTATCACAGAGGTTCTTAGATATTTTGAGCAGTGTTAGCGATAGTGATGTCATAAAACGCTATGTTTTAGAGGAATTGCAAGAAACACAGACGTCAGTTTGAAAGGTGTCAAATTGATGCTATCAATGTCTCCAATACACATTAAAATTTTGAAAACATTTATGTGCAGCCATAATTTTGATGTTTTAAATCCCCAAAATTTGACAACAAAAAGCAGTGTAAGTGACGTCATAAAACGCTTTGCGTCAGTTAGAATTGCAAGAAACACAGACGTCAGATTGAAAGGTGTCAAATTAGAAAACATTTATGTGCAGCCATAATTTTGATGTTTTAAATCCCCAAAACGTGTGATAATAAAAATGTTTATGTGACAGTGATTTCGACATAACTTTTTAAAGCGATACAACCTCTTTAAATGAACAAAAAATTATAGTTCTCAAACTTGGTCAAAAAGAGTATATATTCATCAAATGTGTCTACAGTTTACAAATAGTATCCAATAAACCATAAAGCTATGTTATTTCCATAAAATTACAGGATATTATTGAAAAACTCTTAAAATATTTGTAAGCGTTTTTCATTAATTATGTATACAGTAGTTTTCTGGATTTATCAGATTATACAGATAATCTGTTGTATATTTATGACACCAGACAAGTTGCCTAATGAATATAGCTCTTATTCAACAAGTTTGAAAATTTTGATTTTGATTCATTCTAAGAGGTAATAAAATTCAAAATAAAGGTTCATTTGTCTTTTAAAATTAAAATTAAAAAATAAAAATCATATGACAGGGGTAGCCTACAGAAATGTTATGACCCTGATTTCGAAATAACTTATTGATATAAGGTAAAACTAAAATGAAGGTGTGGTAGGGGACCCTATGTTATTTAAACTATCTCAACCAGAACAATTGTCAAAACCCAGTCGGCTGGTCGGTCTGTATTCTTACACTCACAAAGTTAAAACAGGTTTTTGACAAACCAGTCTTAAAATAGACCTTCAATATTTCACTTCATGTTATTTCATGTGATACACTTTATAATACAAGTTAGATTGGTTTGCTTGGGATTTTTCTACATTGAAGAAGTAAGTTATTTCAATTTTTGGGTTTTTCTGGAGGGGGTGGGTTGATATGTTAGTTGTGTGGGTGAGGGGGGGGGGGGTGTTTTGGGAAGAAGGGATTTGTGTGATACACTTTATAATACAAGTTAGTTTGGTTTGCTTGGGATTTTTCTACATTGAAGAAGTAAGTTATTCCAATTTATTGGGTGTTTTTAGGGGGAAGTGGGGTGGGGTGAGAGGTGGGGGATGGTTAGTGTGTTTGTGGTGTGAGAGTTCAACAAAGAAGAAATAAGTTATTCCAATTTTGTTTTTTTTGGGGGGATGGATGGTGTTTCTTGTGGGAGGGGGTTCTGATAATGTGGTTGGTTTTTGGGAATTTTTTTACAGTAAGGAAGTAAATAATGATAGGATTTTAATCTTAATTTTGAACTTGACATAACAATCATCATAGAGGGGTTGAGGGGTTTGTTTGGATAGGAGAATCAGTTGGGTTTTTTTTTAGGATTGTAATAAATATTTGGTTTAGGGGAGGGGTGTAGTTGGGAGTTTAAAGAGTGTAATTTTAATTCAATCAAAAACTGTTAAAGTTTTAACTTACGGTACTCTATTCTAAACACCTGATGGTACTTCTCTTTGGAGTAGTTCACTACTTTAAAACTATTAATCACAATTCTGTCATGTTTTAGATGAGATTTTTATTAACTGAATTTTGTTGCTTGTACAGATTTTTATAATTTAAACTAAATTTATAATATTTTAGAAGGTTTATGTAAGATTTGATTTGAAAATGACAACTAAAAATTAAAATAAAATTGCGCTAGTTAGTTGGTGTCAGTTTTTTAAGTTATGTATTTTAACAATGTAAGATAATAACACAGTATCATATTTCATATTATTATATTTACATTTTATTGTCACGCGCTACAGTGAACCCTTATGAAAATTTTGCATTCATTTACCGATGAACGCAAAATTCTAGAGTAATCTCCCGTGACGTCGCTAAACAAAATCTTCCCTGACAACGTAGATTGCGGCGTATGAATACACACCGTCATTATTTTAAGAATAAACAAATGATGGATCAAAAATCGGCCTGGGTACTCTAAGAAATCGAAAAATAAGATATTTTGAACTTATTTGATATGAAATAAAGTCTCATTTTGGACAAACAATGAATATAAAAATCGTAAATGTCGACTATTTGAGTGATCTGCCTTGACGATCTCCCTTCTTGACGTCATCCAAGTTTTGACGTCATATTAATTGACAGGAGTTCTCTTGCCGATTTCGTTCCCAATTTTCTTACAATTTTAACTACATTATAGCCATTAAAGCTATAATTTTACCACTAAAATATGGTAAAAGATACCCGAACTCTACCGAATGTAAATATAAGGATTGAATACAGATTTGTTTGCGTTCATTGGGTGATGTACGCCGAATTTTCACGTGTTAAACCTGACATGAATGGCTTCGCCATTCATTCGATTTAACACGTGAAAATTCTGCGTTCATCACCCAATGAAGGCAAAAAAATCTGCATTCAATCCTTAAATAAACATAATTTATAACATAAACATTATAATACTTGTTAAATTTTGATAATATGAGAGAGTGGGAGGGGGGGGTGGGGGGGTTTCCAAAAATCCTGCCCCGACAAATAAACGTAAAGCTACGAGTACATGCCCTTTAAAGCTATCAAGAGATAAAATAAAATACAACTGCGCTAGTTTTTAAGTCTAGCTGGTTGGTGTCAGTTTTTTTAGTTATGTATTTAACAATGTAAGATAATATTTAAACACAGTATCGTATTTTATATTATTATAAACATAATTTATAAACAAACATTATAATACTTGTTAAATTTTGATATGAGAGTGTGGGAAGGGGGTTTCGGGGGTGGGGGACTTGCCAAAAATCTTGCCCAGACAAACAAACGTAAAGCCCTTTAAAACTATCAAGAGATAAAATAAAATACAACTGCGCTAGTTTTTAAGTCTAGTTGGTTGGTGTCAGTTTTTTTAATTTTATAACATAATTTATAACTTAAACACACATTATAATACTAGTTATATTTTGAGCGGGCTGGGAATGAAAATCATAAATCTTTGAATGAGCATAAAATTTAAGTTTTTAAAATTGGTCATTAGTAGTGTCATAAATATACAACCAGAATCCAATAGATGCATATAGCTAAGTGATAATCCATAAATTTTAAGTTTTTATCGTGTAAGCGTTTTTCAATAATCATATTATAACGTAAATGGTTATTGGCCAAGTTTGAAAATTTAGATTTTTTTCTTTCATTCTAATCTAAGATCATAAACCTAAAATTTGTTACGTCTTACGTTTTATGTACACATTGCCTTATAACTAATAATACACGTTTGAATTGTATTAAACAATATTTTATAAAGCTATATTGAAGGTAGTGGGTGCACTAGGTATAACAACAAACAATTCAAGCATATACAATGATAATACACAAACTTTTTATTTCAATATCAATACAAACATTGCCAACATGGATTGAAAATTGGGCAATGAAATGTCTTGTTTTACTTCTTTCACAATGCTCGGAAAAATTCCCAAATCCTGTCCCATGAAAAGTAAAATACTGTATGTTCTTAATAAGTCATCCAAAATACTTTATCCCTTTTTCAACCAGATATTTTCATGATGCTTGGAAAATCATATAACAAAAAATCAGCTCAATGAAACAGAAGTTATTTTATAAGTTAATGCTCTATCGAAACATATTTTAAATCAGTCATCCAAATAATTCAAAAATTACGCATCAATAGACCTAAATACTTTCAAAATCAAGTTTCGCCAAAAGTTGCTCGAAAAATCATAACCTCGCCAAAAATTCTGCTCAATGAAACAGAAGTTAACTTATAAGTTAATGCTCTATCGAAACATATTTTAAATCAGTCATCCAAATAATTCAAAAATTACGCATTACTTTCTCAATATTTTTCACGTATCCTGAACCAAAAATCTTGCCAAATCACACGGAAGTAAAATTATAAGTTAATTTCCAACGAAAATAACGTAAATTATTGAAGCGAATAATAAATCTCTATCAAAGTGCAAATATTGTTTCGGGGTCACTGAGTTTGAAAATACAAAACGAGATTTGGTTTGGGAAATATTTTGTATTATGACGTCACACTTTAGAAACTTTATATATTAAATTATTATTATTATCAATAATAATGACCTATCTATTTTTGGCGATATCTCATATTGAATAAAAATATTCATATTCAATATTGGTGTTTATATTTTAGAGTATTCATAAGGTTTTTGAAAAACTTTGCGTGTCATGTCAAGCAATTATATTTGATTTGCAAATGTCAAGGGATTTTTAACGTGCACAGTCAATAGCACACTGGGCCTCGGTTTATTGTCCCATAATGACTAGACGCTTTTCCATGTCAACCCCTCCGACCTGCATCACTGACAGTGGGAAACCTGGTTGAAAAATATGTAGATAAAATAAGAGCCTAGAGTATATTATCCTATCTCTAGGGTGTTTTAACATGTCATTCTTATCTTTTACTTATCTTTATCTCTACTCTAGATAACTATGGATACATGTAATATTTTTACCCCTTGGGCTGCCCCTTTTACACATTTAACACATCACTTATTTACTTTATTCAATGATAGGCTTCAATTTCAGTCATCTGTGACACTTTTTAAAATTAAAATCTTGCACAGGGTTCTATTAAAATTCATCAAAAAGACAGGATTTAATTTCCCCACAAATTACACTAACACGGCTTCAACCCTGCGCCAGTGCCTTCTGTTGAATAGTAACTTGTTGCTTTCAACCACTCTAACCACTAAAACATTATTGGTAACTTGGCCAGTGTTTTCGAAAACCAGTTCCGTGTTTAGATTGAAGATGAGTGAGGGGTGTTTTATTAGTGATAAGCAGTAAATCAATGACAAAGAATAACAGTACAATGTTTCAACAAATTACATTTAGCCTACATTCTTAGAAATGCCAAACAGAAATTCTAGTTCCTTGGCCAGTTCTTTCGAGGAAGAGCCCAATTCAGGTTGGGTAGGTACAGAGAGTGACAATAGCTAATCAATGCCATTGAATAACAGTACAATGTTTCAACAAATTACATGAACATTCTCAATACTGCCTAACAGAAATACTAGTGCCTTGACCAGTGCTTTTGAGGAAGAGTTCTATTTTAGGTTGGGTAGGTACAGGGAGTGACAATAGCTAATTAATGCCAGTGAATGACAAAACAATGTTTCAACAAATTACATGAACATTCGTAGAAATGCCAAACAGAAATACTAGTTCCTTGGCCAGTGTTTTCGAGGAAGAGCCCAATTTCAGGTTGGGTAGGTACAGGGAGTGACAATAGCTAATCAATGTCATTGAATGACAGTACAATGTTTCAACAAATTACATGAACATTCTCAATAATGCCAAACAGAAATTCTAGTTCCTTGGCCTGTGCTTTCGAGGAAGAGTCTAATTTCAGGTTGGGTAGGTACAGGGAGTGACAATAGCTAATCAATGCTATTGAATGACAGTACAATGTTTCAACAAATTACACCAAACATTCTCAATAATGCCAAACAGAAATACTAGTTCCATGGCCGGTGCTTTCGAGGAAGGGCCCCAATTTCAGGTTGGGTAGATACAGGGAGTGACAATAGCTAATCAATGCCATTGAATGACAATACAATGTTTCAACAAATTACATGTACATTCTCAATACTGACAAACAGTAATACTAGTTCCTTGGCCAGTGCTTTCTAGGAAGAGACCAATTTCAGGTTGGGTAGGTAAAGAGAGTGACAAAAGCTAATCAATGCCATTGAATGACAAAACAATGTTTCAACAAATTACACTAAAGAATATCAATAGCAGCAATTAACTACAATAGCTCATTAACAGATTAGCAGCTTAATCTCTTAATCCTTAATCCCCTTGTCATGATTAACAAGATTATCCTAATGTTTACTGGACATTTACAATTGTTGACAATAGTACAGTGGTCGTTTAAGTTTAGTTTTGAATTAGTTGTCAAGGGGTAGCTGGACACATTTTTTGTGACAGCCAAAAATATGACCATGTTCAAAATATTTTCTTTTTTGGAGTGTTTGGGATATGTTGACATTAGGATTTGGATAATCTAACGTCTTTTGGTTATTGCTTTGGATGCATGGATGCTTGTATGTTTAAAGTTAAATTTATGTCAAAAGTTAGGATGCTTAGATTTTTTTTTATTTCTTATGTTCTTATGTTAAGGTAAGTTTAAAGTTAAATTTATGTAGTTGACACGCAATTTGAGGTTTTTTAAGATTCAAAATTTTTCAAAAACTTATTTCAACCCCAAAAATATACTAGAAATTAAAAAACTTTTAAAACTTCAATTCATAATTTTTTTTGGACAAACAAAATTGTCACGCAAGTAACATTTCTTCCTTATTCAAATTTCAAAAGAGGAAAAACTTGACGATATTTTTAGGGTAGCCCAGGTCGAGAGGTTTTGACAAATTTCAATCTTCAAAGAAGTTTGACACAGAAATTTGGCAAGTTTAGAATAACAACGCTGAAAAATGTCTTTGAAGACATCAAAATTATTGGCAGATTTTAGATTTCGCGTGGTTTAATCAATTGATGACAACTAAAGGTGCAAATAAAACAAGTTTTTAATTTTTTTTGTAGCATTTTTAGATATTGAGAAAGTGCATCTTAACGTTTTATAGCTCATTGCAGACGACATTAATCTGTATTGTAAGTTTTCTACACAAATTTCTGTCAAATTATTTGGATGAGACCCTGTGTGCCACAGAATGTGATATTTCAATAGTTGGAAATTAAAAAAGAGTGGAAATTAAAAAAAATGGAGTTTTACTTCCTTCTTTTAAAAAGAGTAGCCTATTGTTCTCAGTACAAAATTTCCCTCATTGCACACTGCATGGAGTTTGCATTCAAGTCAAGAAAAGTTTATTTCATTTTCATTTAAAAAAAAATTCAAAATTTTGTTTTATATTTTCAGATGATGAAAAAATGATGTGAAAAAAAGCAGACGTCAAATTAAATCCTGCCAGTATTCAACCAGAAATCCAAGATGTCGTCTGCTATACATCGATTACAAATTACACTTGAACACGACATTGACGAACAATATCAATACCAACCAGGGGAGATAATCAGAGGTCATATCTTAGCAACGTTAACGCGTAACGAGCAGATACGAAACATCACTATTAGTATATTCGGCGAAGGGAATGTCGGTTGGGAGGATGAAAAAACGGGAGAACACAATCAAGCGTGTGAAACGTACATCGACTCAAAAACTGTCATTGTCGAATCTCAAATGGGAAAACCCATAGTTCTAAATCAAGGTCATCGGGAATTTCCTTTCGAGTACGAACTCCCGGAAAATTTGCCGTCATCGTTTATTGGAAAACATGGAAGTGTAACGTACATTTTAAAAGGAATGGTAATAGACTCTAAAAATAATGTGGCGGCCATTACTAGTGAGCCGTTTTTAATCTTACGGAAAAAGCCGTTACCGGAATCCATCGATAATACAATGTTGCTAGGAGGCTCAAAAAGAGTTTGGGGTGGATGCAGTCTGGGTAAAATTGCTGTCAATGCTGCCGTGAACAAACATGGCGGAATCCCAGGCGAAGATATTTTGATTAATTTGGAGGTTAAGAATCGTAGCGGACGTATGGTGAATGTGATCCAAGCCTCCATTAATATGCATAGCATATATCACGCGGGCAAAAAAACTATAAGTTTTAGTCAGTGCGTCAATCGAAAGCGAGACGAACCAAATATGGAGAAAAACGAGGGACGTCGCTGGGTGAATTCTCGATTAACTGTTCCACCATACATTCCCGAAACGAAACTGGAATGTTGTGACATTATCGAGATTCACTATTCGTTTCAAATCCGATTGGAAATAGAAGGAAATCAAGAAATTTGTTTGGAAAGTCCATTACTTATTGGCGCGCATCCCGCTGGTCTGGAACTTCCGAATAAAAGTTATTTACGGAATAGTATTAACAGCGAGTGGACTGTCCGTGCCCGTGGCCTCGTAATGGATTCGCAAGTGATGCTCTCCCTTAAAGAGGAGGATGAGATGAACGAATGGCACGGTGGAGTGATTCCCGAACTACGTAGTGATTCGGCTATCGAGAATCCTCTATTCCGTCAAGGATCGTTCCTCAATAAGCAAGGACGTTACCCAGAAGTCATGGAATATAAACGCAGAAAACAAAATGGATTCATGGATAAGGAACTTCCGGAAATTATGGAAAGTACTAAATTGTAGGATCAAAAATTGTTTTTGTGGAAATTTAATTTTTGTTGCAATGAAAGCTTTCAATAATTTTTAGCTGCAATTTAAAGTGAATCAAAATACAAACATTGGGATAATAATAAATGATATATAATTATATGTTTAAGTATCAATGCAGAGTGTAAAAATGTTCATAAGTAGTATCTACTTTAGAGTGCTTTGGTAAAAATTCCCTAATGTAGGATTACAATATGTGTGTTAAGAATTTATTGCAAAGTGTTGGATTTTGGATCTGTGATTATGACTTCGACTGATATTATGGTTTACTCTTTATATCTTTAAATGGGAATGTAGCTTTTAAATGCACTAATCAAAACTGAAATACTTCTATAGTTGAAAAAACATATGATCAACTTTTGTTGTGAGTATCATATTTTCAAAATGTTAAATTCGAAACTTTTTGCGTTTTTGAAAATCATGTACAGATCCATGGAAATCCAATGTAAAGGGGGACAATTTTATTCCCCAACCACAAGAGCAAACAAAAGGGATACCCTATAATTGTAAATATTGGCCTGGTGGATAAAAAAAGGTTTAAATCTGTGGAAATTTTAATATTATACTATTTATAAAATCTATTTAATATATTCTTTTTCTTGTATTAAATTTCATTTATATTCTTAAATTTTGTTCCGTTTTTGGCAAAACTTAAAAATAATCGGACCCAGAGATGCTGTACTTAAAAATTTTTAGTGATTTACAAAAAAATGACTAAAATAATTCCCACAAATAGGCCCCAAATGTACTGATCGAAAAATACTAGTCCTTGAGAAATACCAACTCCAAAATACCAGGACCCCGTTTCTAAAAAATTCGTGGATTAACGTAAACGTTAAAATTTAACGATTTCATAACGACAAAAATAACGTTTTCATTAAAGTGTTTCTCGAAAGCACTCGTTAACTTTACACGTTAACTTCCAAACGTTATTTAACGATTGACTTTTACGTGCAACTCACGATGGATACATACACTTCCGGTTGCATCTTTATTCATACACAACTCGAAATTTCCAGACAACATGAATTATTTTTAATGTGATGAAGGATAATGAAGTAAAACAAAACACAAGACCACGAAAATGGCGTGACAGACAGGTGCCTGTGAGTACAATTTTAAAACAATTAAAGCAAGATTTAGTCTTCAATAACCTAGCAACAACAAAAAATGGCGTCCAACAGGTCGTAGTTGTTGTAATAGGTGAATGATCTTGTTACTCCTTAGAAGCCAACTTATTTACCAATCCCCTTTTATCAGCCAATAGAAAATACGCGTAATACGCCTCGTGAAGACGCCAAGAAACCCTAAAGAGAATTTAAATAGTACCTTGTCCACATAGACGTTTTGTAAAACACGCCCCGCTTTGTCGACGACGCGTAATATGCTCATAACCTCTCAAGGGGTTTCGAGCGTTATTGCTTGGCGTAATATGCGTCCCATTCATAGTTGTCAACCAATGAAATTGCGCTGAAACTGTCACGTGGGCATATTTAGCGGCATCCTTGGCCTAACATCAGTCATCATGGTCAGAAATCTTCAGTGTTTCATCAACACGGTGCTCATGACATATTTTCCCTTTTTTGCCATTTATTGTACATATGAAGTGTTTAATGTCATTGTCAAATTTGTCCGCCATGATAATATTCCTCTTTAGAAATTACGCCTCCAATTACGCTTATGTGAACATTGTACAACAAAGCATATTACGCCGCGTAATTTTGAGGCGTATATCGACGCGTTTTTCGACACGTATTACGCGAAAGTAAAACGCGAATGTGGACACAGACCTTTAGCCTTCACATATTCGACGAAAGACAACGCGTATTCTTCAAACGTGCTCGTACACTGCAAATCGCTATGGTGTTACACCACATAAACAGGTATATCATAACGGTTAGTCCGATAAGTTATCGAAAAGTTGTCAAAGTTTTATTATTATGTTCGGCAATAATTCTTTATGAATAGGGCCTACGCCCGATCATTTTAAAGATCGGCCAAACCCTTCATATCGCCAATGTTTTACACATTTGCTCAGTGAACAGATAGATATCCTTGTGCCAGCGTTGTTTTAATGAGCATGAGAATTAGATACTGTAGGGTCGTTGTGGGCAATGGTCAATGGATGCATATCCATCCAAATTACAAATTGTTTCAGATTTATCGTTCAGTTTGTGCCTCGAGAAAATGTTTAAATGTCTTCTCAACGTTGAAAACCCAAGATTTACACAATAAAAGAAGCAGTGTGGTGATTGGTGAATCATAAAATTGGCTGACGATTTTTAACGAGTGCCATACTGTGCACGTTATTTAACGCGTAACTTTGATCGTAATTTATCGTTACGATTTTTTGAGAAACACGTATTGAGCGGTAAATAACGTAACGATTTGTTATTTTACGTCTTTCACTAAACGTTATTTAACGAAAGAATTTTCTAGAAATACATTTACACGTTAGATAACGTTTTTCTTTATTTAACGTGCAATATAAGTCGTACGAATTTTTGAGAAACGGGGTCCTGCCACCTAAAAAAAACTGGACCCAAAAAAGTGAAACTGCAACTGTCCCTTTTAAAGGGATTGTAAAGTGATTTTCTAAACTTTGTATGTGTATCAAGGACACTGATAGCATCAATTTGGGCCATTCCAATTTCCATTCCGACGTCTGTGGTTCTTGTAAGTCCACTAAAACTAACGTGTTTTATGATGTCACTGACAGTGATCTACCGAAAGCTACTATTATTGATATCTATTGAAATTGGAATGACGCAAATTGATGCTAGGAGTGTCCTCGATACACATACAAAGTTTTGAAAATCACTTTACAATCCCTTTTAATACTTAGCCAAACAAAACTAGCCTCTATACTGAAATACTGGCAAAAAAATTAGGAAAATCGGGTTTAAATGGGTTTGTGTACTTTATACTTTAATACTAACAAAACCACCTGATGTCATTTTATTTGCCGATTATTAAAATCATTATGCTGTAGGGTGTCAATATAGTTTAAACAAATATTACAAAAGCTTAAAATAATTATTTTTATAAATTGTAGGCGTGGTTCTAGAAAGATTTTATCTTATGTAAAAATAAAATTGCGACTCTTGTACTTTTAATTCAAGTTTGACGGCAATTTTTGTTTTGGTTTCAGCTATTTTAGTTTTAAATTTGACACATCAAAAAATATCTTTTTGGATTTCACCAAGGAAAGATCAAGGACCAGCTAGTAGAAAGATTCTTTAAAAATTTAAGTGGTTGTCCTTGTAAAAACAATACCAAGAGGTTTGGCCAAGCACCAGCTGGTAGAAAGAATCCTTGTGAACCTAAATTGTTATCCTTGTAATATAAATACCAACAGTTTTAGACAAGGACCAGCTTGTAGAAAGGATCCTTGTAAACCTAAATTGTTATCCTTGTAATATAAATACCAACAGTTTTAGACAAGGACCAGCTTGTAGAAAGGATCCTTGTAAACCTAGATTGTTGTCCTTGTAAAATCAATGCTAACAGTTTTAGACAAGGACCAGCTGGTAGAAAGGATCCTTGTGAACCTAAGTTGTTCTCCTTGTAATATCAATGCCAACAGTTTTGGCCAAGCACCAGCTGGTGGAAAGGATCCTTGTGAACCAATAAGTTGTTATCCTTGTAATATCAAGGTTTGGACAAGGATCAGCTGGTAGACAGGATCCTTGTAAACTTCAGTTATCCTTTAAAATTAATGTCAAGAGATTAGATCGTAGACAGGATCCTAATAATTGTAATCATTGGAAAATATGGAAAATCTTTTCCAAAAGAATTGTACAAGGACCAGCTGGTAAAAGGATCTTCGAATTTTTTAAAGATAATTAAAGAGATTTTCTAAACTTTGTATGTGTATCGGGGATGCTGATAGCATCAATTTGTGCTATTCCAAGTTCCATTCCGACGTCTGTGGTTCTTGCCATCCCACTAAAACTAACACGTTTTATGATGTCACCGACAGTGATCTGCATAAACATCAATAGTAGCTTTCGGTAGATCGCTGTCAGTGACGTCATAAAATGTGCAAATTGATGCTATCAGTGTCCCCGATACACATACAAAGTTTAGAAAATCACTTTACAATCCCTTTAATCGTTCAAAAATCACATGATGTAAAGAATAGTTTGAAAAGAAAAGAAACGTGACAAGTTGGGGACCACACCCTAATCTCTATATTTATATCAACTGATCTCCACCCACTATAATAATAGTAATAGGGGCTAGCTATTATAGCCCCCACCCTAATATCTCTTTAAATAGGACATGTCATCATATTCACGGCTTGGAGGAAAAAAATCGAAAAGGATCCCTACCCAAATTTATTATGAATCCTGTAACATATCATTTTTCTGCACCTGTATGGGCTTATGAGATCGGCAAACGCCATGCAGTGTGCAATTTGGGAGATTTTACCAGGACAGGGGCCAGTTTCACAAAATCCTGACTTAAGATAATTTTAGTGTTCCAGTCTTCTGATTGGTCAATCACTAAAATCAAATTTAAATGTTTTATTATCCAATCAGATTACTGTATTTCTTGAAATCTGGATTTTATCTTAATTAAAATTTTGTGAAACTGGGCCCAGGTTCATAAGAAGTCTACTCTTATTTTCCACAGCCTGTTGCACACAGGGCCTCCGACAATCCCTTTAATATTTTTGAGAGTTTACATACTTTGCTGCCAAAAATGTCTTACGATCCCTAACCCTTTTTATTCCCAAAGAACCTTTCATATTCTAGAGGGTTTACATACCTAAATATATTAATTAAGTTTCAATTCAGACCCCTGGGTGGTACGAAATGACAGTTTTTAGAGTTTTGTGAGAGAATGAATGTTTTAACAATGGATATCATCTGACAATGAAAATACACGACCTGTTTTTAGACACACAGTATCATGTTACACAATACCTTATTTAAATACCAAGTTTTAATTGACGTTAAACTAAAAATAGTGGAGTTATATTAATAATAAAATAAGATTTACGTTGTACCTTTCTGCACCTGTTTGGTAAAACAGGCATGTAACGCCATGCAGTGTGCAATGAGGGAAATTTTGCCAGGACAGCAGCATTAGCCTTTTCCTATTTAAGATTTCCAACTGACTCGGTTTTATTGTCCCATCCGAACAACTAGATG
Organism: Lottia scabra; assembly: GCA_029955415.1. NCBI lineage: Eukaryota > Metazoa > Mollusca > Gastropoda > Lottiidae > Lottia > Lottia scabra. The sequence continues at coordinate 4,435,174 of JARJEI010000014.1, read as the reverse complement.
CTTTTTCCATGTCAGCCCCTCCGACCTGCATCACTGACAGGGGGAAATCGGGTTGGGAAATCTGAATGTATCATCTCGACCCATGCCAGGATTGAACCCTAGACCTTTAGGTAAGAAAGCGAGTGTCACAGTAACCAAATTCAATGTATAAATTTACATAAGGAAATTTTTTTTGACCTATTTTTTTTAACGCTATTTCTTAAACTAGCTGTCCTGATGAGGATTGCGTATCTGAAACATGTATACAGGGTAAAAATTTCCACTCAATAAGAAAATTTAACTCACCACCTCTGTGTCCTTAACTATCGACGCTCGACGTTTCTTTTTCCGTTCTTTTTTTGGCTCCTCCTGACTTGAAACTGAGGCGATTGAATTACGTCCTTCACTGTTGACACTTTCTGGTCTGTCCTGGAAAAACAAGGAGTATATGTTTGAGGGAGGGGGCATGGCATGACTTTTAAAGAATTTAGTAAGCCCCCCCCCTAAATACGCAACTGGCTTTGATGCTTGCGTTCCCTTTAAAAGCCAAAATGCTTTCAGACAACAATCAAACTCATTCCCAACTGAGCCTTTTTCATAGCACTGATGCGTCATTCTTTAAAATATGTGATGTTATTTGCTTGGATACGAACAAATGGTGATTGTTGTGTTTGAGAGTTCGGTTTTCGATCAGGGTGTGAAAGTTCAATGACCTTGCAGACGACAATCTATAGTCAGAGCCATTCCACTACAAGTTTTGTGTTACAAAAAAAATTGGCCAATATACGTACATCAGGATGAGTTCTGTCGACCAAAAAGAATTTGCAGACGGAGTCATCATAGTTACTGAGTTCAGAGGTCACCATCTCAGGGTAAGTTTTAACTATTTCTGTCTGTTTCTGATGGAAAACTTCATATCTAAAAAATGAAAAATCTTCGTACAAAGGGATATCTGAAAATTGTGATTCCCTGCAAGTGGTGGAAATTTCCCGGCCGTTGTCAAGTGATGTAATACAATGTTAACGTAATACATTTTAAGAAATATTGCTGATAGTTCAGGGCATATGACGTTTTAGCAAAAGTAACGTCAGGGTTCAAAGGGTTAATGTTGTATTTTTAATGGACTTACGATAATCGAATCCTCTCCAACATTTCTAGAGATTTTACTAAACTGGTAGCGAGACTTTGTTCACTGGCATCTTGTCTCATTTTATCCATAATATTATCCAACATAGCTTCTGTTTCCTAGAGTGAGAGATAATGAATGAATGAATGAATTAATGAATGAATGAATGAATGAATGAATGAATGAATGAATGAATGAATGAATGAATGAATGAATGAATGAATGAATGAATGAATGAATGAATGAATGACACTCTAGATTTTTATTTTCAATTTCATTGATGGATGGGATGGAGTAATGAAGGAATGCAGGAGTGAATGAATGAAATGATGAATGAATGAAATGCATTATAAATAAATAATTCAGATTCTATACTTGTCAAAAATTTCATCTTATTTATATCTATAAGGGCATTAAACAAAGTTCAAATTCAATTTTAATATCAATGTCAGTCATCTTGTATCCCTAGTAGGCCGTGGACTGTGACCCTCAAATGTGCTTAAAAAAGACTTTCTGTAGCACATTATGGAGACTAATTTTTTTCATCTGGAATCAATTAATATATGTTTTAGAAAGCTAAAAAACGATGTTCCCACTTTCAGAAAGTGCCACAGCTAAAAATTTTAGCTTTTTAAGATGCGCATATTTTCAATACCTATCTCGATTTTTAATTGACTGTCAAAAACAATCTTCAAATCAGGGAAGCATGAAATCTTTAGAATTTGTTGAATACATGGTGTACTATACCATGACAGTATAGAAAAATCAAAAATAATTAAAAAAACACAACTTCAATCAATTCAGATTTAATAAGAAAAATTTCTATATTTGTAAAGGGAGATAATTCAATACTACCATTCATTACCAGATTGAAATATGCTCTTAAATACAGCAAACATACACAATTTTTATTCATCTGGAAAGATTTCAAAGGTTTTTCCTGCATCAGTCTGTTTGTTATTTGAGTAGTTCACATAAATCTGTGTATTAAATTTAATATTTCAATATCTAGGATCCACAATTTACCCTTCACAATATTCTGCTCCGAGGATGGCATCCTGAAAATTAGCCCTTTAACTATGAAGCGACAAAATAATCGGATGGATTGAAAAGTTTGCGCACTGGTGAAACATAAACTAAACATTCATTCCAAGCTTCTTCAATTTATTACTGCTTTGATGATAACCAAACTTTTATCTATGAGGACCTTGTGTTATATCTTCTCTTGTATAAAAAAGTACAAAAATAAAATGACATAGTTTGTCATTTGGAAGAAAATTCTTGATGCTCATTCACAGAGTGATTTTAAATGGTATTTCATAAGGAAAAAGTTTGGTTTGGTTATTCGCGCCCAAGTACCTCACAAAGCACCACAACTGCAAGCCCAAACAGAAGGTCCTCGACCTAGAGAAAAAAAATAGAAAATAACATCAATTGTGTGCATTTTGAAAGATATTTAGGGATTTGAGTTGTCAATAAGACCCCCTACTCTGATTTTCATCTGCCCAATTTTACTTGTTCGAAGCATTTCTCTTCCTAATCCAATTATTTGTGGGGGGGACCGACACCCTTTTGTCCCCCCTTCTGAGTTCAAGTGTGCCCTTGCCAACTACAGGTTTATGGGTATTAAAACAAGTTGAAAGCCATGGATCTTAGAGGAACACATACCTTTACACATCAAAAGAGACTTTTAAAATAGAGGTCAATTGTCAGCTGATAAATTTTCGAGAAAAGGGGGATGTAAATACCACAGCAAATTTTGGTATTGACAAGTTTGTTGAAAAAATAATGACATGCATACCTTTGATTTGAAATATTTACTTCTCCCAACTAAGTTGTCAGTCTAGAAATTCTAACTATCCTTCCACGAGGTGTTTTACCCATAATCATACAAAATATACCAAATGTTTTCGAACATAACCTGAAAAGAATGGAAAATGACAAAGTACTTCATGAACGTGTATACAGAATATTGAATGAGAAACATTTTAAACATAGATAGGTGTCAGTCAGATCATTCAATTGCACATTCTTTATCTTATATTTGCATAGAAGGCTTTTGCTCTTTACCTTGTACATGTAATTGCATATAAATTTCAACTTCTGTGCAACAGATTTTAAAGAATTTTTACAATGTAGACAATGATTTTTTTTTAATCAAACTGTGAATGGTGTCATTGACATTATTTGAACACTAACTGATCTTTTTTTAAATGGAAATTGAATCAGAAATAGAAGTCTTGCCTAGACCTCACATCTGTATAGTAATAAAGTAAAATTGGCATAGGCCTAGGCCATAGGCTAATACGGACACCATGAGTGTTATGTTTGTTTTGGTTGGTAACAACACTTTTACAGAGACTATCTGCATTTCTTACAATTTAAATCTATCTGGACATTATCTGTTGGAAAATGTCACCTTTTAATGTATTTCATTATTTCATTTTTTCCAAATCTATCGAAATACCCAACGGGAGTTACCACCAAAATAATGTAAACAAACTGTAGAGTAGAAGAGGCCTGTCTGTATCCACTTTCATTTTCTTACCTGTACATACCGCTTGCTTTACACGTTTCACATAAGCTTCTGTCCTCACCCTCCATGATAATCTGTTGGGCACACGATACGGTTCTTGTACAAATGGTTTCCGAAAGTCAAAACCGTTTTAAGACCTTCAGGCTTTTGGAACCATGTGAATTAAATAAACACTAAGCGTTGATCGCCATGTTGTCAAAAGCTGAACTATCTGAACTAGGAAAAGGTCAACCGGCGGAGTAATATATTAAAATAACGCCATTTGATTGGTTGGTATCTAGTAAACAGGTCAATCTCGTCATGAAGCGCGAATATTGAAGTTCCATATTTTTGACAAGTTCTACAAAAAAACTGGCAATATTCCAGCTTGGGAACAGACCATTTCGTATTCAGCAATTAAAAATGAAATGACTCAGCTAAAAATTTGTTAGTCCCGGTAAAATTGAGGTTTTCTAAACGTAAAATGGTCAGAGTCCATCGTCTATAGCCAGACATGACTGGCAAAAACAATTGAATCCACATCCCTTGACCAGAATCTTTGTGTATCAAACAAACACAAACCAAGATATAATTGAACTTATTATTTTATCCACAATGTTTGTATGGGGCAATGTAAATTGACAAAACAAAATTAGAAATGAACATAACTGAATGGAGTTTTACGTCCTGCTTTCCTGCACCAGTATGGCTAATGAGGAAAACACCATGCAGTGTGCAATGAGTCAAATTTTGCCAGGACAGCGTCATTAGCTTACTCTTTTTTTTCGATTTCCAACTGTTGAGTGATCTTTAACATGCACAGTCTGTAGCACACGGGGCCTTGGTTTATTGCCCATTCAAATGACTAGATACTTTTCCTATGTCAGCACCTTTATTTCATTTGATTACATAAAAAAAAATTAGTTTTTAGAGCGTTTACGGACGGATAGAGGTGCCGAAAATATACATCCAAATAGAGGGATGGGGTGTATAAAAAGGTAAAGGTTTCCTCTGTTAGTAAGGTTTAGTTTTTCAATCTATCCAATCCACACATTGTTAAGCATACAAATTTTCTCGAGTTTTTGTGAGTTTTGTGTATTTATTCGATGTATTCTTATCATTATTTTTCTACAAGACGTTAGGTCAATATTTGTATTAATTCTCAACATTTCTCAGTTATTGTTCTCAATCCACTCCAATGTCTACTTGTACGCCATTTACACTTCCTACTTCATTCAACACCAGGACTTTTTTGATAGTTCAGATTTTTATTTTATTTTCTATAGAGATAAAGATATTTTCTGGCTTTTTCAAGGACTCTCTTTTTAACAAATTCAAATTTTGAAATTTATGCCTAATTTATATTTGGATATTCAATGCAAAGTTATATATTCAAAAGAAATTTACAAAAATTATGTTTCAAATTGATAGGAAATGAAATGAAATGTATTAAGGAGCACCAGCATCCAATGGGCTATATAGCTCCAGTCAAATTGATAGAAGTAGGAATTATAGACTGAATCTCTTTCAGGGAAAGATCAATGGCCAAGAGGTTTTGGCCAAGGATGCAACCTTCTCCCAATAATTTTGGTATTTTTATTTTCATGTGTGAGTTAAAGAGGGCACAATATTCTATTTTTGTGAGTGATCTGGGTGCACGTGCCCCAATGCCTCCCGGCTCCCTCACCACTGGATATCTTCCCACAATTGGGTGAGGTCCATGAGTTTAGCACAATTTTCCCCTCCAATATGAATTTGCTTCCTAGGGCCTGAAAATGTATGCATAATTTTGATTTGTACATTAATACTGAGTTACAAATTTAAAGGGAAGGTGGGAGAATCTTCTTCATTACAAAAAAAAAATTAATTTAGACCATTTCCCAATTTAGTATTTCTACTCACCTGGTTTTTGCAGTCGTGTTCTTGCCGACATTCTTCAAGTTTTTCTTGTAACGCTTTCTCCTGTTTAGCGAGACCTATTTCATGGACGTCCCAAACATGTGCTGCCCCCTGGGAGAATTTAAACAACGATTTAATATCTGTTGTCATCGTTAAACCATGAGTTTCTAACGCATTCTGTAATTAGAAAAAAAATAATTTAAATAGAAATTTTACGTCAGATTACAATTCTGGGTTCAAAACGGTAAGGAACATTTACAAACTACCTTTCTATTCCTTTTTGAATTCTGTCTCGGCAAGCCTTCGATTGGCTAATACTGAAAAGGTTCTATTTGTTCCAATTCTGACTTCAATTGAACAGTTCAAGGGCCTCATTCTCAAAAACTTTACTTAAGATGACTTTGGCGTTCCAGTTATTTGATTGATCAGTTACTAAAATCAGTTTTAAATTAAGTATCATTATCCAATCCCATTGCTGTATTTCTTATAATCTGGATTTTTTAAGTTAAGTTTTGGAGGATAAGGCCCCTGAACTCTATTTCAAATTTTTTCGGAGCACATGTGACAACTTACTTCCATAACTTCAAGATTTTCTTCGAATGTTTTTTGTTGTTCTCCAACTAATGGTAACATCTTACTGTCGACTATAGACTGGGTCTTAGCTGGGGTACAAACACCTTCAGATATTATTCTTTCCTAGGTGACGGAAAAAAAAAAAAACAGAAACTTATAATGAACATAATAACTTAAGAAATGAAAAAAATACTTTTTTATATAAAAATCAAACGAAATGGAGTTTTATGTTTAACTTTTCTGCACCAAACTGAGCTAATGTGGAAAGGAAAACGCCATGCAGTATGCAATGAGGGATTTTTGAAAAAAAAGCAGCATTATTCTACTTTTATTTTCGATTTCCAACTGTCGTGGTTTCTTAAACGCACATTCTGTAGCATACCGAGCCTCAGAATTCTATTTTCAAATCAAAATAACTAGGCTTCATAACCACGTCAGCCCCTTCCATCTCTGATTGGTTAACCAAGATTCAATTCAGCCAATCAGAACACTTGAGTTATGATATCTTACCTTGACCTTGTTCATTCTGTCAATACACATTCGACAGATCAATTCATATTCTCCGTGTAGTTTACTCAGATGTTTCTGATTTATTGTTTCTGGAAAAAAACACAGACATCTTCGAATTAGCCATATTCATAAGGTAATTTCAAAAGAACACCAGTCAGCACCCGTAAGATGACTAGCTTACGTAAGCCGCCATTTTGTATTGATCTAATCAGACATCTTGCCACATAAAATGGCAAGAGAAGATAACTCTCATATGAAGATTGATATTGATTGGACGAATCGAATGCAGGAGCAGGTAAGTCTCTCTAAAGAAGGATTGTGACTGGCTGAACTATTTGGTTTTTTTTTTAGCTCTGTTTTTAAGATTTAACTTTTCTTACCTATTTCTTGAGAAAGTTTTTTCATAGTTTGATTCCATTTAAAAACAGCTGTTTTAGTTGACATGGGGGGTTTCATATCACTGAAAAAAAATATTAGAATTGAAATAAACAGCAAAAAAAAAAAAAATGTCCACATTCATTATCATTTTAAGACGTAGTACAGCCTGTAGCACACTGGGCCTCAGTTTATTTCACATCCTAACAACTAGATGCTTTTTGCATGTCAGCCCCTCCGACCTGCATCACTGACAGGGGAAAACCGGGTTGAAAAATCTGAAGGTATCATCTCGACCCATGCTGGGATTGAACCCTGGACTTTCAGGTTAGCAAGCAAGCATATAACTCACTGAGTCACAGTGGCTCCCCTCAACGCACATAGAAAGTTGTGTTAGAATCCCTGTAATGGATGCAACTAAGCTCATTATAGTTTTGACCAAAATTCAATTTAACAAAATAAAAAATGGCTGCCAATAAAACTTACACTAATGACTGTACAAGATCTAAACGTTTAAAATTCAACGATTGTTGATCTTCTAACATATTTTCTAAAACCGTATCAACTCCTTCTGGTTTCGTTACTTCTTTACTCTTCATAAACTTTCTGGAAAAACAAGACTACTTTAAGACAGGGGTAACATGAAATAAATTGTTGTTTTATGTCCCACTTTTCTGCACCTATTGGGCTATACAGGCAAACACCATGCAGTATGCAAAGAGGAAAATTTTGCCAGGACGGCAGCATTAGCCTACTCTTTTATTTTCGATTTCAAACTGTCGAGGGATCTTTAACGTGTACAACCTGTAGCACACAGGACTTTAGGCCGGGGCAAAAGGTATTGATATCCATAAGAAATTTCTATTTTGTTCATGTGTTGGCTTTTGCTGTCCATAGTTCTACATGTGCATTGAAAAGTGAACCCCCATTTCAAAAACTATCTGTCCTGATGAAGATTGGGTATCTGAAACATGTCGCACGGCACTGAGCTATTTAAGATGGACAATACCCTGAAGTGGGAAATGGGGGAGATATTTCAAAAATTCACACTTACTTAAACTCATTGACATATTTCTTAGTTTTTAGAGTAGACCAGTCCTCTTTACGACGCTTCCACAAGGCATACTGAGTTTTCTCCCTTTCTATATCAGCTGACATCAGACGTACAAACAAATCGGCATAGGCTCTTCTGTTACTTAGCATTATCTTGTTCATATTCTAGATTGGAGAAAAAAGAATTGCAATTTTAAAATTGTTAACTAAGGAGGATTGTAAAAAGGTTTCCTATTGTTTTTTCCAGTAGTGTACTACTGTAAGTTTGTAAAACTATCCACCTGAATCCTAATTTGTAAGTTTGTAAAATTATTTACCTATAGGCCTACCTAGGTTTGTAAGTTTGTAAAAGAATTTTTCTTTACCTAAGTTTGTAAAAGTATTTACCTGTGCCAAGGTTTGTGAGTTTGTAAAAGTATTTACCTGAGCCTCTTTATCTAGATATTTATGTAAATCAGGAGAAAGAAGATGAGCTATCTGTTCTAGTTTATCACTATATACTTCAAATACTGTACGAATCTAACAAAATATTAAAAAAAAAAAACATGAAAATTATGGAGAAAATACATTTGGGGGTATTTAAGTTAATTTGTCTTCTCAATATCCCTTTCAGAGTGTCCACATAGCTAATAATTTCTTGGGGTATTAAGGTTTGTTACCTCAGCATCCCTTTCAAAGAGTCCACATAGCTTATAATGTTTTTGGCATTTGGGTTCGTCAACTTCCAGAGAGTCTATATTGCTAATAATATTTTGGGGCTATTTGACTCATCCATAAAGAATTGAATTATGTGCCCTCAGCAACTTTTTAAAACAGGAATGGGGGTAAGGGGCAGCTCAAGGTCACAGAATTGTCAAGAGTAGCTATGCCCCCTATGTGATTTGCTAAGAAATTTGAGAGTGATATACCACTGCCTGTGTCTATAAAAAGATGTAATTTACCTGTTCTGTTCTGTTATCTTCGAGAGATTTCAAAGTTTGATCTAGTTGTAATATCCAACCTTGTCTAGATGGAGAGTGAGACTGTATCTCTTCCCAAATTCTTTCTAACTCATACTGTTCTAACGCAATCAAATCCTATAATACACACATTATATATTAAAATTACAAGCATATAACCTAAAAGCTGAAGACATTACACATTAAAGGGATTGTAAAGAGTTTTATAAATTTTAGGCAAGGACATTGATAGCATCAATTTGCTCCATTCAAATTTTCAATCAGACGTCTGTGGTTCCTACAAATTTCAATACATAAAACATTAAATGGAAGGTTTAAATTTTTTCGGGATATTTATTTTAGAAGAGTTTCCATCCTATGTCTGTGGTTCTTGCAATTCCTCTAAAACTAACACGTTTTATGACGTCACTGACTGTGATCTGCATAGATATCAATAGTAGCTTACAGTAGATCACTGTCAGTAACGTCATAAAACGTTTTTCTCAAATTGCAAGAACCACAGAAGTCGGAATTGAAATTGGAATGGCCCAAATTGATGCTATCAGTGTCCCGATACACATACAAAGTTTAGAAAAACTCTTTACAATCCCTTAAGCCCCTCTTTAGCATCTAGACATGGAGTAAAAAGACAGTATTGGAAGAAATGTAAAAATAAAGAAGTCCATACCTCATCTTTAGAGATTTGATTAAGTAGTGCTGTAAGTTGTTGATCATCTGATTCTAGTTGATCTAAAATACCCTCACTAGCTTCACTAATACATGGCTCAAAATTCTACAACAGAAAATAAGTCAGGCATTGTGATGTGTGGAACAAAATTATACACAATTCTATCAAATAAGCTTACTGTATGAGGTTATTGAAAGAGTAGAAATAGAAGATACAAATTATATCTGTACCTCAACTTTGTAGTCCCCTGCTCCTATAATCCGATGCCTTAATCTTGAAAACTTAACTTAAGCTAATTTCAGAGTTCATCTGATTGGTCAATCACTAAAATCGATTTTAAATTTCTTATTGTTATTGTTTTGAAATGAATATTTCCACAATTACGACAATTTTAATCGTAAGACTTTTTGAGAAACAGGTCCCTGATTTTTATCTAAGTTAAGTTTTCAACAAAAAGGCCCAAGGTATCAAATAGCAACAAAAATATTAAAATTTACAATCCGAACTGCAATTATATCAACAATTAAAAAACTTACTGAGCTAATAACATTAAATTCTTGTTGCATATCTTCTACTGCAGCCTCATGTCTGAAATACAAAAAAACATTTCTTAAATTTTAAAAGAAAGACACATGACTGGAGAAAGTGGGGAAATTGTCACCACTTGAGGGGAAACCGCATTATTGATCCTTAATTTATTGATCCTGTAAGTGCTTTTTTTTAAATAATACAATACAAAAAAAACAGTTCCTTACCGTTCTTTTCTACTAGATGCAATTCTATCTATTATATCTGATCCTTTCTTAGTTGGTACTGAAATATAAATATAGACATGAAATGGAGTTTTAAATCCTACTTTTCTGCTCTGCTAATGAAGAGGAGAATTTGAGCACTAACATTAAACCATAAAGTAAGATTTTTTTCCGCAATAGAAAAAGCAATTTTCTCCAAAACTTTGCTATTAAAAAATCAAGATTTTAGGAAATGCAGTAATTTGAAAAAAAAAGTGATCTGTTGAAAAAGTTGAAAGAGAGAAAATTACTCACCAACAACATCTGGTAAAGCTTGAACTTCTTCATCATAAACAAACGCTTCTTGACTTCGTAATTTACGATTCATAAAATCAGCATATTGTCTAGAAAGATATTGAAAATAGTGTTTGAGAGCAGTGGCGCCACTGAGTAAGAAACTTTTAAAACAATATGACTGTATGATGCTGACTGGTCTTGTCTTGCAATCAACACCCAATAATTAAAAACTTTTAATACATTTATTTTAGAAAGAAAATCAAAAGAATCAATGATAATAATAAAACTTTAAAAAAAATCTTCAACTCTTTCAAGATTAACTTTGAAAAGACTTAATCAAAAACCAGAACTGGTAATTGGTATGTGAACACACTAAAGACTTCATTTCTGTTACAGATGAGATGAGATTACATGCCAGGAAACGTTGTGCTTAAATTAGCAGCCCCCAAATTCAAATAAAAAACTAGAGCCGTACCAAAACGGCACTGGGCAGTGCGTCATCCTGGAAATCTTTCATAAAGCACAAGGCACTAAGCAAATGGTTTTGAAAATATTAATATTAAAAAAGTTAGAAACATTTTTTGTAGTCTTGTTACAGCATGATAGCTTTAATAAAGATTAACAATAAAAATAGTACATGTAGTTCTCTCCCTTCAACTGTTTTGACGATAATTGTAAGCGTTATTTAATCAAATGTGTTAGCGTTTTGGCGATAGTTTTTACTTTTTTGGTTTAGTATCGCCAAAACTCAAGTTAATTACAGGTTGAAGGGAGAGCACTATCATTTAACCATTTAGACAACAAACATATTATTTTAGTTAATAAGCCGATAACGTCAAAACCGGTAGTAATATCGAAATTTTGAAAATAGATTTGAGTTCGCAATCAAAATGCTTAGCTACCCACAAGTTTACAGAACATTATTTCAAATGGCCATATAACCGGAAGTAAACAACGGACAACTAAAATGGATACATCAGTACATAGATCTGGTCAAGGGCAATAACCTTTGTTAAGGTCACAAGGTCAAAAAAAGTTCAAGGTCACGAGTTACAATTCTTTGAAATTTTGGCAATTACATTAAATACAATATACCGGAAATAACAAAAAAGCATCATCGAATATCAAAATCGAATCACGTACTTTTTGGGGCAATCGACTAAGCTGTTAAAAAATACTACAATTACGAATTCCGCTCATAACCCCGAGGCCCCATTTTGAGTTTTACAAAAGTTAGTCATATAAATATGGCGGCCGATCTATTACAATTGGGTCAAATTTCATTGATTGATTGTTTATATAGCATCATTTCAAATATATTGCAAAAAAAAAAAATCATATATCTTCAAAATTCCGGAAGTTAGATTTTAGATTTAAAAAGCGAATAACGTCAAAACCGGAAGTGTTATCAAAATTTTGAAAACAGATTTGAGTTTGCAATCAAAATGTCTATCTACCTGTAAGTTTTCAGGACGGTCAAAATAAAATTTGAAAAAAACACGCACAGTTACAATGAAACTTTGCACAAAATTTTAAAATTTTAAATCGCGCAATTTTCATTCAAACATAAAGTGTTGTATATCACTGGAACGAGTAAAATAAGCACACTAATAATATATAAGAGTTTGTGACGTATGGTAGTTGGGTCACGTGACAGAGCTGTTTAAAGTTAAAAATCGCAAATTTCAAATGGCAATAGAACCGGAAGTAAACATCGGACAACGAAAATGGATATTTCATTGGATAGATATAGTCAAGGGCAATAACCTTTGTTCAGGTTGCAAGGTCATAAAAGGTCAAGGTCACGAGTTACAAGTTTTTGAAATTTTCGCAATTACTTTAAACGTTATACCGGAAATAACAAAAATGCAGTTTTAAAAATCAAAAATCTAATCACGTACTTTTTTTGGCAATCGACTGGGCTGTCCTAAAATACTACTAATACGAATTCCGCTCATAACCCTGAGGCCCCATTTTGAGTTTTACAAAAGTTGGTCATATCAATATGGCGGCTTATTTGTAACTTCCGGGTCAATTTTTTTTCATTCATTGTTTTCGAATTGTCATTGCAATCATATTTCCCAAAAAAAATTTCACATATCTTCGAAATTCCGGAAGTTGAAATCTAAAAATTTAAAAGCCATTTTCGTCAAAACCGGAAGTGATATCGAAATTTTGAAATTAGCATTATGTTCACAATCGAATTGCCTATATGCAGTTTTATTTTCATATTCATCGAATTAAAATTGTAGAATTTGAAAAAAAATTATAATTAAACCTAAAAAAAGTTATCGACAAAAGTAAAATTGTAAATTGCTTGAAGAAGCCGTATTGTAGACATTAGTTTAAAGAAATAACCTAAAAAAATCCGAGTCAAATCGGATGAAAAATAGAGCCGTGAAATGAAAAATTCTAAAATACGCCTTTTTGTCCTACGTCATTTCCGGTTAGACAAAAATGCATCAAATAACATTTAAAAAATTTAGTTTTTCGAGAAACGTAGGCAAGTCGCATCAGTGCATATGTGACATTAGCAGTTTTTGCTGGGCGCTCTGACCAGTATTTGAAGAAAAAAAAAAAAAAAAAAAAAAAAAAAAAAAAAAAAACATTTTGAAAACAAAGCAGTGCGTTCGAAATCGAACGCACTGCAATAAGATGCTACTAAAGCACAATAGAGACAAATTGAAATGCCAACAACTTTGAAGGGCTGATCTTAACAGTAGTCCCACTACCATAAATGAATCATAAGCTTATATCCCCTAAAGAGGACTAAATTGGTGAAAATGCTTCTCCAGAGCTCTTTGGTGCTAATATTCCCACATCTGCTCCACGAATACATGGTGTGCACACAAGGCCCTGAACATAATGGTTACTCACCTATAAAGAACAGGATTTTCAATGTGTGGTTCATTAGGGAAGCCGTTGACCCAGGTTTGTTGTCTCTCTGTTAACACACCATGTTTAGTTTCATCAGTATTCAGTCTAACTAATGGTACACTGTTGGTGGTAGCTGATACAGATTGTCGCGATGTGGGAGATCTAGGACGTTTTGGTATTGCTGTTAAACTTTTATTTAGCTGGACCTAAAATAGAAAACAAGCAAGGATTATGTTACAGTAATTTTATAGATGCTATTTTCCGATTTAGTTCAGTGAATTAAAAGTTCTCAATTATACTATCCATATTATTAGCTGTGCTACAAAATGCAAATTTCATTCAAATTTACGAAAAATGAAAGGCGTACTGTACCAGTAATATAAAAGAGAAAAGATTTGCCATTGGCATTGGGTTTATTTCATCAGTCAATCATTCAATTATTATGGCAATCAAAACTATCATCAAATAGTCCAAGTAAGTCTAAATGACCTAATAATAACTAAATAAGCGGCCTTATATTATTGGCTGGTGCGCTTGACTATTTTGATTTACCTGTGCATCAAACATTTGTCTGTAAATTTTGCCAGAGGGAATGACCCTCATAGTCGTAGTTTCAGCCATGTCAGCTGCCTTCAGAGTCTCGTCTGCTCAAATAATGGGTTTATCAGTTAAAATCCAGTCCACTAATCCTTTCAAGTTTGTCGACTGTCACAAAACACAACGAATTTGAAATTTGACAGTTTGTTTACATTTCATTTAGGGTTCATATCTCAAAAAATGTTGGTCGAATCACTGTCAAATTTTGTTGGGGTGGAGAAAATATGTATTTCTTTAACTTCCCCAAATCAAAAACACGCGATTTTATTTCAAACTTTTGTTATTTAATAAGATATCCAAAACAAAGATATTTTCTGAAATTTGTCAGTCATCTTGGCTTCCTCTCGTTGTCGTTAAGGTAACTTGAGATCTCGCGAGAGTGATTATTATGGCGGGGAAATTGAAATATATGGAAGGGGATCGCATTCACAACTCAAAGACAAATTTTTACACGTTTACATGACATGATGGCCTCTTCCTTAGTTTGATTATAACCAAGTACGGTTATTTTATATCTCAAAAGGGCCTAAACAACAGTCTTCGATATAAGAAGGCAACATCGTGTGTTTCGTTTGAACCATATAAATGCATGGCAACACAGCATAGGCCTATAGTTCATATATAGCGTTGTCATAGTTATGATTTGAAAGATCCATAACGTACTTTTTTCATGCTTATAGCCGTAGGAGACAGGGGAGCAGAGGGGGGGGGGGGGCAGCTGCTCTCCCAAATATTATGTTTTCGGGCAAAAAATCCACGAAATCGGGCAAAATATCATTAAAATTCGGGCAATAAGTCGATCTGCCCCCCTGTTGAGTTGTGGGCCCCTACGGCTTTTTTCATGCTGCATGTGGCTAATATCATTTTATTAAAAATTATTGATCATGAACAGTAAAACAAAAAATGATCATCATGTTTTGAACCATTATATTTACTGCTAATCCTAATAGATGGGACGTAACTCATGTAAAATTACATCAACTCAGACAACAATTAATTAGTTTTTGCTTTAGACTTAACTTATAGACGTCGCATGAGGCGCAATGAAACTAGAAGTTAACCCCCTATTTAATTTCCACAAACACAAACCTTTCTGATTTCCCAGTCGTAATCCGGAGAGTAAAAATCATCTCTCTCTGAGTAGATTTCTATTTGACTTGGTGGTGATATTACATTCGGACTTTCTTGTGACATCCTTCGGCAGTATCAACCACAAAATTGTTTTTATACTTCAAATATCTAAGATTTCCTTGGACTTTCGTAAAATAGTTGCTATCCTTGATGGATCAACTGAAGGGAATGATCCTCTAGCACCTAGTAAGTTGTTATCCTTGTAAATACGTCCATGGCGACCATGGTTGTTCAAAGACCAAGAAGTTTAGCCAAGGATCAGCTGGGAGAAAAGATCTTTACAGAACCTAAGTTGTTAATCCTTGTAAAATCAATACCAAGAGGGTCGACCAAAGATCAGCTGGGAGAAAGGATCTTCTTGGAACCTAAGTTGTTATCCTTGTAAGATGGGGTTTTTCTGTCTTTCTTTCAAATTTTTCCACGGTATCTATGTTCCTATCTCAGCCGCATTGTCTATAACGTCATAATACTCTGTTGTTGAAAATATCGCAACGCCGTAGACTCGATTATCTCGACCGGTGTTGATCTAAAAAAATAACTGTATTACACCGGAAGTTCGCAAATTGACGAAAATTTTAGAAAACCTCTTCACAATCCCTTTAATAAAAAAAAGGACAGGAAATTTGTTATTTACGTTAAAAGATAACAACAAAAGGTTAATTAGTATTCAGAATTGATCGAGTCTACAGTCAAGTCATGATTTTGATGATAAAATGGACTTTTACATCAGTTTTCAATCATTCACCGAAGATATCGTTACTCTAGTTAATTAATTGGAACCAACCAAGACAAGTTCCATTGAAATTCCTGAAATTCTGAAGACGAAGCGCGTTCATTTCCGGTTGATGGAATCAAGACGTGCTTAAAAGGACATTAACCACACACGAAGCATCACGTGCAATCTCCCGCCATTAATGGCAAAAACAGGAAGTCAGAGAATAGAACGGGATCTCGTGAGGCTTCCGCTAAGAAAAGAAGAAAATGGCGGACATTGGAAACCGATTGATTAAACGTGACGCTTTGGTGAATTTCTTTTACCAATTTGTACTCGATTGTGGTAAACAAACCATAGGTTAAAATCTTTTATGTTTGGTCACCGAAGAATTCATTATGTGGTTGTAATCATTACCGACATTGTAAGGGGTAGACGCTTTCTTGAACCCACGATTGGCACGTCATCCTTTTGCTTTCCATTGCTATTTTTTAAAAGACTTAGTCCTTAGTCCATACATGTTCCTTTAGCAACGGCTATCATTTCAGTTCATTAATGATAATGCCAATGTCTAACGTTGCTGAAGGAACATATAGTCCACAAGACTACTGTTTTGTTTCAAAATGAAATGAAATTACTGGAGTTTTACACCCTTTTCTGTTTTCAGGGCAGAGAACACATGCAGTGTGCCACAAGGGAAATTTTGCTAAGACAGTGGCATAAGTCTAACATTTTTTCATTTCCAACCGTCGAGAAACCTGCGAGTTTGAAGAAGTTGACAATTTGTGTCAATAAGTTCGGTTCCAAACGGATTATATGGCAGTCGCCATTTTCTTTTTTATCGCCATGCTATATGTCACGCTATCACTAATATGGCGGGGGAAAGCGGCAAAAACCTAATGCTATGTAGAAATGTCTAATTCAAAACGCAAATGTAACATAATTTAATACCAAATACCTAAAACGTCTAATGCAAAAGACAAAATACAAGAAACCTCTAATACATAATACCTCATACGTCTAATTCAAAAGACAAAGTACAAGAAACCTCTAATACACAATACATTTAACTTCTTATGCATTATTGATTTTACAATGTGAAACACCGTTAGCATTAGACGACATATCTCGATAAACTTACTTACATTTCTACATTGCAATATCTTTATTTGGGTCATTTGGGTCAATGTCAAGGCCGTAGTATTTGGCTATGTTTGGTTACTGTCTTTCCGTTGAGCTACCGTTATCAAAGTTGGCAAATATGTTCTATTATGTATCCTGAATAATTATTGAAAATTTCAGATGATTCTGAAGCTTTTTTTCTCTATCTTCAGGGCCGTAGGAAGCAAATGGAAACTTTGTGGCTGATTTTTTTTTCCTTTCACAGACATCTAATCCTGTAAAGGATACGGCATCGAACATTAAAACTGTTTAATGGATTCTCCAATTCAGAAAATATTGAAAGTCAGGATTGATTTCCTTGCGTTTAGGGGGTTTCCGAACAGAATTCTCGTTTAGAACACACACCCACTTTTTGAATCTTTGCTTCGATGTCTTCCAAAACTCATCAATAATAATAGGACCGTCAGCCGAGCGTCGCATGAAAGGAAATTAACTTTAATTTTCAAAGTTTCCTTATAGGGTGCCAACTCTCCAAACCGCATGCAGTTTTAAATGTCTGAGATGTAAGGAATTTTTTCTTGGGCTACAATCCCCCAATAAAACCTACTACAGATGCAAGCAATCAAATTATATCTTTTTTAATATTCTGAGGGTGCAATCCGTCAAAATCGCCTGCTATTCGGAAAGGCCTAATATGCAAGGAAATAAAATGTTATTTTAAAAATTTTCTTGCTGTATATGCTATATGCCCAAAGTCTTATTCAAGAGGTAGGTATTCTTTTAACGACAATTCTGTTCGGAAAGGTATCATAACAAATGTCCTTCTTCAAATGGGCAGAGCGGGTTGGTTCTTACAGGAATTTTGTTCGGAAAAGCATCGGATGCAAGGCACCGAGCCTAAAATTTTTAAAATTTCTTTAGGTAAAGTAAACCTTTTTCAAAAAGCATGAGACGCGAGGAAATCAACAACTTTCAAAATTTTCAGAATCCCTTAAAGCATAGCCGTAGGAGCGCACGACTCAACGAGGGAGAGGGGGGGGGGGGGAGAATTGTCAATGAATATTCAGGATGCATAATAAGACATAAGATATTATCTGCCAACTTTGATAACGGTAGCTCAACGGGAAGACAGTAACCAAACACAGCCAAATACTACGCCCTTGTCATTGACCCAAATGACCCAAATAAAGATATTGCAATGTAGAAATGTAAGTAAGTTTATCGAGATATGTCGTCTAATGCTAACGATGTTTCACACTGTAAAATCAATAATGCATAAGAAGTTAAATGTATTGTGTATTAGAGGTTTCTTGTACTTTGTCTTTTGAATTAGACGTATGAGGTATTATGTATTAGAGGTTTCTTGTATTTTGTCTTTTGCATTAGACGTTTTAGGTATTTGGTATTGCATTATGTTACATTTGCGTTTTGAATTAGACATTTCTACATAGCATTAGGTTTTTGCCGCTTTCCCCCGCCATACACTAATTGGTAAAATTCAGTAATGGCGCAGCTCCGCAGGCAAATAACATATCGTTAAGTTTCCTTCGAAGATTCGAACTACTATCAGGAAAGAAAAAAAGGAAGAAACATGTATATTTTAAAGGATCCTTCTCGCATCTGGTCCTTGGCCAAACCTCTCGAGAACCGAACTCCAAAACACAACACCCGCCATTTTTTCGTATTGTGTTTGTAAAAAAAAATGCCCATTAAAAGTTTCAATAAAATCGACTCCGATGAAATCTCTTTTTAGCCGTTGAAATTGAAAACGAGCAAAATAATGGTTTTTCATAATCTTTTAAATCCCAGTTCAGAAGCTTATTACGACTTCATGCCAAGTTCAAAACAGCTTTTTCGCCTGAATATTGAATTCTTGAAAATCTTTTAAATCACGCAACTCATTGATTTGATCTTGTTTCTTTTTTTAAAGAGGAATGTTCAGCATTTTCGACGGTCGATTTGTAGATTTTCATTTTTTGTATGTGTGTTTCTACATTCTTAATAGAATACAAGTCCTATTTTTTTTATCTTTCAAACTACGATAATAATGGATACACGGGGATTAAAAGTCTAAAATTTCGAGGAACATTTTTCGAATGAGATTAGCAAAAAAATTCTCTGAGACTAAAATTGTATTGGTCAAACTAATGGTGAACATAATCCTTTAAGTGAAATGTCCTACTTTTCTGATATGTTTGGGCAAATGAGGTTGAGAAAATTCCATGCAGTGTACAATGAGGGAAATTTTGTCAGGACAGCGGTATTAGCCTACTCTTCGATTTCCAGCTGTCGGTGGATCTGTAACGCACACAGCCTCAAGCACACTTGTCCTCGGTTTATTGTCCCATACGAGCGACAAAAGGCTCTTCCATGTGTAATTCCAACCAAAGAAACATAAAAGTTTCAACACTTTTAGTGTATTGTCCTTTAAACCACGTTTCGATTAGATTACACTAGTTCAATATGCATTAGTGGCAATAATTGGAACAAATCTGTACACAGGGGCTCGAAACATCAAAGTGATTATCTGCCCTTTAACTATAGGGCCATGATTACTAACAAATTTTCGCCTAAAGATAGAAACTACCAATCGGCAATCTTCGGCAGTTTCCGTAAACCATAATCTGTCTCGGTAATGAATGGTGTTTTTCGTTGTGTTTTCATGCGCGAGACTCTTTACTTTGACGCTTTACTACTTGCTTGTAACGTCGCGACATAAATATAGTTCATAGCAATAGAATCTGTGGAGGAATTTTCGGACACCTGCTCGTGCATTTAATGCTACGTAGTGACTATTTGTTCACCATTTACGCATTTTATCGTCATTTTAAATACATATCTGTTTGTTTTCGTGTTATTTGTTTACAAATACTTGTAGCCTCGAATGACCCGTCTCTGATGTTTGAACTACCAGAATCACGAGATTACGTGATAACATTGATATAGTCCGGTCAAATGGCCGCCGTTCATTACCGTGATATGTTGCAGAGCGCCAGCGTAACTTTCACGGAGACCGTTTGAGAAACTACATTATCCAATTTCGTCCAACCTCAATTTAGAAAATTAAATTAGGTTTAGGCGAAAGCTTAGTCCCTATATTTGGCTCCATTCATAATATTTTAACCATTTTCATTCATGTTCGAAGAGAAGTCTATCCTGAGGCATTGATTGGCTATTTAGTCATTTAATCCAACCAATCAAATCATTTCCTTTTAATCATTGACCAATCATTACTCGATAATGAAAATACTAAAATATCGAGAAATCTCGTTAACTACTTTTGACCCAAGGGCAATAACTCTTATAGCCTAAGTGGATTTGAAAATTTATGAAATAATTGAAGCAGAGATACGTTGTGCTTCTACCCTCAACATGCAACTTGAAGATGTCATTTTGTATTAGCTCGCATTGCATTGTCTCAATGGCAAAGTGTTTTTCGTACTTGATCTACAACTTTCGGTGCGTGGTTTCGAGTCTCATTTGAAGTTTTAAATGGAGAAAATGGGAAAAATAAATTGAGTGCTCGTCATTATTTGTCTACAAACGAGTACAAAAGATTGCACCCAGGTTGAAGTTAACCTTCGTTCCATTTTATGATCATTCGGTAATCGGTACATTCTTCGTGAATGTCTCTGTCATCATAGGCAGACAATTTGCCCCGATTGATTTGAATGCAAGAACAGACAACTCTGTCTGAAGAATGATTTGATTGGCTGATTTGAACACAAGAGCAGGCAACTCTGTCTGAAGAACGATTTTGATTGGCTGATTTGAACGCAAGAGCAGACAACTCTGTCTAACTCTGTCTGAAGTACGATTTTGATTGGCTGATTTGAATGCAAGATGGATTTTTGTAATATACGAGGTTACCCAATACACTAGTTTGTCCCCGAGATTGATACGAGTGTTTTATGCTCTTTACCTATACACATATCATATACTGACATATTATTAGCCATGTTATGAAGGGGTCGAAAATCAATATACCACATAATTAACTAGTGTTGTTTGAAGTAATACTGTCACCAAGTTTTTGGCTAAAATTTAAATTGCAATGGAGAAGCAACGTGCATTCTCTAACTTGAGGGAGCCGCGGTGGCTCAGTGAGTTAGAAGCTTGCTCGCTAACCTGAAGGTCCAGGGTTCAATCCCGGCATGGGTCGAGATGATACCTTCGGATTTTTCAACCCGGTTTCCCCCTGTCAGTGATGCAGGTCGGAGGGGCTGACATGGAAAAGCGTCTAGTCGTTCGGATGGGACAATAAACCGAAGCCCCGTCGTGTGCTATTGGCTGTTCACATTAAAGATCCCTCGACAGTTGAAAATCGAATATAAGAGCAGGCTAATGCCTACTATGTCCTGGCAAAATTCCTTTCACACCGCATGGCGTTTCCTCTAACTTGAGGTACAAATAAAGGCAGACTGACTTACTCGGGTATGAGTTTCAAACCTATAGATTTTTGGTTTAGTTTATGACGATATTCCCTTCAATTTTGATTTTAAAAAGTTATTAGCCCCTATCATATACGGTCCCTTTATGTCAAAGTACAGCTTCGACAAAAGATAGGCATAGTCTGGGCGTCAGAGACTAAAAAGTGGAAATAGTTTTTTCCATCTGACAAATCCACTGATTTAGATGAAGATATCCCTTTAGATTGTCGACGTAACCCTTAATTTCTAGTTTCATTTTCGCCATCAATTCTTAATTTTAAAGCAAACACAATCAATATAGGTTACCAAGGCAACGGTTTAATACAATAAAATGATACTAACCCAACAATAGTTTGTTTTAATAATAAACATCAAACTTCTTTATTCTCGCTAAAATTATTTTCATTTCCAATGTTTTATTACCAATATCCTGACGCAGGAGATATTAAAATAACGTCATATTTTCATCTTCCCGCCTTGTTTGCTTGCAGACGTCAGATTCAAATTATTTTCTTTTGCATGTTTAAGCAAACTTTATATTTTACATGTGCATGTATGGGCTAAATTCAAATTTGCATGTTTTATTATATTACCAATAGCCTGACGCAGGAGATATTAAAATAACGTCATATTTTCATCTTCCCGCCTTATTTGCTTGTAGACGTCAGATTAAAATTTTGTATTCATGCTTAAGTCAAATTCAAATTTTACGTTTGCATGTATGGGCCAAGTCAAATTCAAATTTGCATACACATTTAAAATGTCCTTACGCAAACAAAAATAACGTCATATTTTCATCTTCCGGCCTTTTAATTTGCAGACGTCAGATTCAAATTATTTTCTTTTACAAGTTTAAGTCAAATTCAAATTTTACGTTTGCATGTATGGGTTGAGTCAAATTCAAATTTATAAACACATGTTTAACATTTCCTTACGCAGACGATATTATTAGAATAACGTCATATTTTCATCTTCCCGCCTTTTATTTGCAGATGTCCGATTCAAATTTCGTATTTGCATGTATAACGTATATTTGCATTGGAGCAATAAATGACATATTTGGTTGTATTGTGTACAAGAGGTATAATTGCCTCTTACTATAGCTTTCCCGCCTTTTAATTTGCAGACGTCATATTCAAATATTATGTTTTCATGTATATTTTCAGAACATAAATTACATTGCAGCACAGCGATAGCGTCATATTAAGACTTCTCCTTTTTTAATTTGTATACATCATATTCAAATCTTATGTTTGCTTATATTCTATATATCTTCATTGAAGCGGAGGCTTCGTGTTATTTTCCCGCCTTTTAGTGCGTAGACGTCAAATTCACATCACAGTATCAGTTTGCTGGAAGTGGCCGCCACAACCAACCACAACACCCAAGATATCGTAACTTCAGTTCAACTTTTATGTTCTCAGTGATAGACCTATATTTTCAATTTTGACACATTTCTTATTCCTAGCCTAGAACACTGTGGCTTTAATTAGATCTAATTTGATCATTTCCCAATCAAATTACGGTCGACTTCAATTACCCGGCTAATCAAATCAAGTATACCCCTTAATTTCTCAACATAGTATTTCATGTAACTCAATTAACACAGAGCAGACAAATAATCAAATACAGCCTTGTAACGATCTTGGTAGAAATCTATCAGTGTTTATTCCATTATATCATTACCAAGGGCTTGATTTGATTAGTAACAGCAGGTTTCTACTAATGCTTCTTTCTATTGTCTTTTACGGAAGGGTGTAAAAAAATTAAATAACGATTTATCAGTCGATGGAAAATAATTCTAGTTGTCCGTAATCCTTTTTAGTTTTCAGACTAACTTTTAGATCAAGAACTGGATAAAAAAAAGGATGTCCGCATACACTCGTATCCACTTCGGAACTAGACTAGCATGCTAGATAACCTCGAACTCTATACGAAGATCACCATTTACAGGGCAAGATGGCCGCCTATAATGTCCGAGTTATTATATCGGGTGGGCCAAAAGTAATGTCCCAACTTTTGACCTTCACTATTTTCCAAAGCATTTACTCAAATGGACTGAAATTTTGCATATGATTATTATATTATCTACCTTTGGTTCGAGTTTGAATGATATAGCATCATTACCCTTTAAATGACATACAAAACTAAATCAGAGGTCGAAAAATTTAATGCCGGAGTCTTCTGAAATTATCCCTCCATGTGCATGGTGCCATGGTGTCACCAGCCAATCAAGGGTCATATGGGATGTTCCTGGGTTTGAGGTGCCAAAATGTCTAAACAGAGGGCCTAGATGATGTTAAAACATAAACTGCCCAGTTAGATTTAATACCCCTAACTAACAACATCTGGGACTCACTCTCGGAAAAGGTCTATTAAGGTCGCACTTTATTCACATAGACAGAATTCAAGGTAAAAATTCGAACATGCTGGGATCACATTTCAACTGCTAAAGTCAGAAAATGTATTGCCTCGTGGAAAAAGCGACTGAGAGCTGTACAGAATGAAGATGGAGGTCATAATGATCACCTCTTATAGGAAACAAATGGTATGACAACATTCCGGCATTAAATATTTCGGCCTCTGATTTTGTTTTGTATGCCATTTAAAGGTTAATGATGCGATATCACTCAAACTCGTACCAAAGATAGATAATATTATAGACTAATCATATGCAAAATTTTGGTCCATTTGAGTAAATGCCTTGGATGATAGTGAAGGTCAAAAGTTGGGACATTACTTTTGGCCCACCCGATATAATCTCGAACAATGACGACGCTTGAGCCGAATGCTGGTATTGGATCTTGTACCTTGAGTACGTGACCCACGGCGGCACCCTATTTGGATTAAGTGGGATATAGGGGACCAACCCCCACACCCCCTTCGAACTCAGATGGGGTGAGGGTCAGGATCTCCCCTAACCCCTCATATTTTGCGCATATGAAAATCAGATTCGTAATTTCAGATAAATCCACACCCATGTTTATTTTACTAGGTAATTTCTTCACCATATTTCGGAATCGAACACAACTCCTCGAGTAATTGATCCAAGGCGGCACCCAATTGATAACTAGAATGCTTGTTATTGGTTTTTAAGTAGAAATTGTTTATGACCTATGATTGTTATTTTACGAGGTAATTGTATGAAGTAATAGGTTAGTTTCTGTTGAATGAACGTGATTTTCTCAATAATAACTTTCATAAACATAATTAGCAGCTATAGAAATAGACAAAATTGTTGTTTTTACGAACGTAGAGATGGTGGAAGGGGGGGGGGGGGAGGGGGGTGATTTGGGTGGGGCCACTTGTGTCGCTAGCAAGGCATGGATGTGGTGCAGGGTTATATAGATACATATACCACGTTCTAGGTTAAAGTACACAAATCGAACTAACTGTTTTAATCATTACTACATACAGTAGATGGGTTCGATTATAGTTCCAGTCTAGCAAGAGTGAGCCCAACATTTTCTTTCTTAACATCTAATTCTTAATTTCAAACTGACAAGTTGTCAAATCTAATTATGGGACTAAACAATTGAAATGGTGAAATAATCAAATTAAAAAATCTTGAAAAAAACCTCTAGAAGGCAAAGCACGTGTACGCAGGTATTGAACTTGGGTTCGAACATGTGAACACGAATAGTCATAGCTAAGTGGAAGTAAACACATGCGGAAGTAGGTCACTGCTCATGTAAATAACTAAACAAAAGAGTTTTAACACCGCTTGTATGAAAAGTCAGATTGTATTGAAGTTAAAATCGTATCTTGATGCACGTACGAAACTTTAAGATATGTCAAACGAAACGTAGCTCAATGCTCGTGAAAAATAAACTGAAAATGAGTGTTTTAGAAACAAAAACGTTATCCGGATGCGTGTACATATCAATACAACTGATGATTCAGATAAGTAGGTCAATGCACGTGTAAAAACTCAATCAAATATCAGTGACTATTCCGCATGTTTGTATAAAGAATGACTACCTTGAAATCAGCCTGATGAACTGAGAAAAGGTTGGTAAGTAAGAATTTCATTTTGATCAAAGGGAAACCTTCAATGACAACTGTTTGGACGTAAAATTTTATTTAGGAATTCTTCATTAAAAACAAATCATCTATCTCACTAGAAATATGTGTTATAGAAGAGTTAGCATACACTTTTTTGATATCTTGGTCCAGTCACAGGTCTTTGACGTTCTGTCAATAATAATAAAATAGGGTCAATGTTGAAAAATAGTGTCCTCTAGTAAATAAACTAGTTTATTTACTAGAGGACACTGTTTTTCAACATTGACCCTATTTTATTATTATTGACAGAACGTCAAAGACCTGTGGTCCAGTTGACAAACCCAGTTTTAAAGTGATATCGGGTATTCAGGAAATTTCTGCTTCTTTAGCGGCGTTCATTTACCCTTCACGACTTTGACCCAGCTCAATGACCGTTGTTAGCTTCTGCCTGTAGATTGTGAAGTGATTGCGTAATCTTTATCTTGAGCTATATAAGACGGTGCCTGGAGGGGCTGGCATCATCCCGTAGAAAGGTATTTATCTCATCCTTAGGTAACATCGATGTTCTTGTACTACTGCGATTGTTGGTGAATTGGTTGATCAGAACCTTCAAATATTCGGTACAAACCACGTCTGTGGTTCTAGCAATTCCACTAAAACAAACGCGTTTTATGACGGCACTAACAGTGATCTACAGGAAGCTACTATTGATATCTATGCAGTGATGTCATAAAACGCGTTAGTGGAATTGCAAGAACCACAGGTGTCAGAATGGAAATTGGAATGGCGCAAATTGATGCTATCAGTGTCCCCGATACACATACAAAGTTTACAAAACCTCTTTACAATTCCTTTAAAGCAAATAAAATCTTTCAAAAACTTCTTTCAATCGTCTTTTAGAATTTTTTTATGGAGTACTTTTATTCTTTGGGGAAATTTCTTTTGACGTAATGTTAAAAAAGGTTCGTCTGGCAAATACAAGAAATCTTCCAGACGGTCAGACGATAAAAAGAGAGTTCTATATCTTGATTTTATTGTCCGAAACAAAGATTATTTTTTTCTATGAGAGGTCATAAACCTTGAATGGAGATTTTTATACGCTTGTTGCAAATGTGGAGGTTCAGGGTTCAATTCCTACCATGGGGCTAATGCCGCTGTCCTGACAAAATTTCCCTCATTGAACACTGCATGGTTTTTGCCTCTCCTCTTTAGCCCAATAGGAGCAGAAAAGCAGGACGTAAAACCCCATTTCATTTCATTTCATGGACTCTTTGAAAGGGGTACTGCGTTGACAAAACTGGACGCATAGTGACACTATGTGTTCTAAAAAGGGATTTTCGTATTTATCGATATTTATTTCTCAATTTCAATATCGTGAATGTAAATTTCCTCGTCTTCTAATAGTACGTTGGCGACAGATTAATAATGACGTCATTTCATTGAGAAATTACAGACGACAATAATTACAGGAATTGATTGACCTACATTATTCAAAATGGCGACAGGAAATGAGAAATTTTCCAGTCAGCCAGTGAATCTAATAATAATCTGAAGGAGAGGACAGACGTGACAAGCTGGTTATTACGAAGGCTATTTCCACAGCTGGACTCTATCGTCTGCTAAAATGCTGAATTTCTTCCGATTTTGGTCGAAGTTTTGTCTGAAATTTGGAAATGGAGTCTTAAGTCTATCTTTACGGAGTTAATTTCAAAAGTTGCTCATCAGACCTAGACAGACACTATTCTGAACGTTGTCGTCTGCAAGATTTCAAATCAGCAGTTGATTTTGATAAAGTTTTGTGTCTGCCAATTTTGAATGGAGATTTACGTCCAAAAGTTCCGAGTCGTATTATGCTTTCATCTGTAAGCTAGGCTTTTAGGCCTAGGCCTAGTCTTCTTTTTGAATTTCTTCTAAGCATAAGACCCCAAACATCTGTCCTATCGTTCCCAAGGCAGTGTCAAATCACCACATCTTACTAGGCCGGCACCTTTGGCAATCTTCTCTTTGTGGTACTGTGCTTTAATTAAAACCGTATGCCTTATGTGTCTGCAAATGACTACAAATATGATCTAATTGAATTTTCCTAAAGCTTATCTTCGTCAAAGATCCAATCATTCCCAAAAGGTCATATGACACTTGAAAATGATATTTCAGCCGAGATGAATGGAACGAAGCAGTGAGCTGAACTTTGTACTTTAAGTACAGCAGTTTCTAAAAGCCCCTTGGGTGTCATGGCGGTCAACGTCTTCATTAGTGGAGGTAAAATTTGTCGTCTGAATGAAATGACGTCATTCAATGTCCGCTTACAAGATGGCGGAATGTAAATTTAGCTTAATCTGATTATAATGAGGTGTGTTTAGCTTCTGGCAGGTCTAATCTGGCGACAAATTGTTCGACTGTCTTCAAGAATATCTGATCTTACCATATTTGGAATGGAATCATTTCACGTTGAAGCCAATTTGATCTCGTGTGACTTCTAATTAAGCCTAATTAAGATGGCGGTTTTTGTTTGATCACAACAGAAAAGATGAGACCAAATAGTAATTAGGAATCTAGCTCGTCAAAGGAGTTGGTTTGTGTTAGTCTTTATTACTTAGCACTTTTAATTTTTAGCCTACGAACAATGTTATTATAAAAAAGGCGAAGTCAGTGAGCTACTTCCGGTACAAAGTTTATTTTAAAGCAAACAGACCTTAAAACCCTAGCCCGAAAACTCAGGCCTTACCCGGTTCCTCAGATGTGACGGAATCACAGCCATCACGTCCGTGAAACTTTGTGTCCGTCACCATACAAGTCGGCCATTTTGTGTCTGCGTTCAATTGAATAACGTAAACAAATAATCGGAATCGATTGAAAACCAGAGTTCAAAGGTTAATTTAAGCTTGTCAATTCTGGGAATCAAAATGACGCCTGTAGCTCTCATTAAAAACATTTCTTATTTTTTATTTCCCACTTACTGTCAATTCTTAGACTCGCTTCAAAGTCAAATTCCTTCGTTTTTCTTTCATCTGATTTTCTTGAATTGGTTTAAAATCTACTTTGTTTAATGTTTTCTTTTGAAACTTTCTCGCTTAAAATCGAGTTTTATTTCTCAAATTTGATTTAAAGTCGAAAGCAAGTTGTGGTTTTGTCTACTCGTCATGAAAGATTTGTAAATTAGTCATTTGAAATGTAACTAATGGATTTCTGCCATTTTAGAAACGCCTGATTTCATAATCACTTAAGTGGTGTACACATGTCAGGTTGTTGTTAAAGGGATATATTCGTTGACATATTTACCAGCTGATAGAACTCAGTTTGAGCAATAATCTGTATACGCTCCTTGGCTCATACCTTGTTGAGCACTCTATCTGAAGTGTACCATTGTCGTTAGCGTTATGCGTAGTCCACTAGGATGCTAGTTTGAGCACTCCTCTGGCATAGTGCGATGGTATGACATATTATGTATAAATAATAAAGATAAAAGAAACCAAGTACTAAGGATCCAAACCGCAAAACGAAACTCGAAATCCAAAAGGACATTTTGACGAAACATAGGTAACAGCTTATGAACTTTTCACATGATGAATTATGTCAATCATACATGAATAATTATTTCATAGTGAGTAGTATAGTAGTATCTGGTGTCTAGAAAAGTAAGCATAACCTGCCTGGCGCCACACGTATGTCGGATCATCTGAGGTGGCTATGTAGTCAAACCTCAACTCCAGTAGCCTATCAACACTGCATTGATGAGGCCCAAAAGGCCGAAACAGTGCTGTTTGCAGTTGTCTATATATATTTACTTTACCAGCTTACAAATCTTTGCAACCCTTGTCACTTTTCAAAATTAAAACTGGACGTCAGTAAGCCTGCCAATGTGACAACAGAAAGCAACGTTCTACGTACCACGCATAGGACAACCATAGCCGTAGGAGACAGGGGCAGGGGTGGAGGGGCAACTGTCCCCCTTCCCTACCTAAATATTATGTTTTTTGGTCAGCGAGTTCCAAATAATAGGGCAAAATATCATTAAGATTCGGACAATAAGTCGGTCTGTGCACGCGTTGAGTCGTGGGTCCCTACGGCTATGATGACAACGTTAGATATCAACGATAGCTTACTGACATCTGCGTACAAGTTGCGACACAATAGGTTCGTGTATATAAGGATTCTACTTTCAATTTGAATTCTCCATGGACTAGAATCTAGATTAATCAAACTAGAATGTCATTATCAATATCAAACTTGTTAAATCATAGAGTCTAATGACACTGGACCACACTCCCTTAGAGACTGGATAATCACCAATACATCATTACAGATGACTTGATAATCAAGACATGTTCCCAGTTCGCTCTGAATCGTAATTACGTTCTACTACCGTTTAAAGACTTCAAAATAGGGTATAGGTGTACTAGATAGATCAACAAATACACGTAGAATGTGCCATTTTGTCAAACACATCGATTCTTATCCATAAAAACAACACATTTTTTATAAGGATACCAACTTGGGTTCACACTGATCCGGACAACCAGCTGGTCAACTGACCAAATCTCTTGGTAATGATTTTACAAGGATAACAAATTGGGTACTCGAGGATCCTTTATAACATATGTACCAGCTGGTTTTTATGCAAACTTCTTGATGGATAATTTTACAAGGATAACAACTTATATTCAGAAGGATAACAACTTGAGTTCACGAGGATATTTTCTACCAGCTGATCCTTGGCCAAATCTCTTGGTAATTATTTTACAAGGATAACAACTTAGGTTCACGAGGATCTTTTCTACCGATTGGTCATTGACCAAACCACTTGTATTCACAATGACCCCTTCTATCAACTGGTGCTTTACCATACCTCTTCATAATGATTTAAAAGGACAACAATTCATGAAGATCCTTTCTCCCAGCTGATCCTTGGCCAAACTTTTTATCAATGATTACATAAAATACATCATTTTGATTCGATATTATATATCTTTTATTACAACTTGCAGGACAAATAGGCCTAAGTATGAATAAATTCCATTTTGTGTTCATTCTTTAAAAATTGGAATAAAATCTGACTGTTTGTGTTGATTTAATCTTCCATTTATAAATAACTAAATTACTATGAGACAAGTCACGACATCTTGTTTTCAAATCAAATTACAATATTAATGGCCATCGTCGTCTTTCTTGTCAAAAATTATAAGATCAGAAAATAATTGCCTTTTTTCTTTGCCTTTGAAAATCATCTTGTTTTATACAATATACGAGTCTTTAGCACGAGTTGTTTTCTTCTGTTCGAATTAATTTGTCCTTGAAACAAACTGTGTAAACCTGGCGATGGATTCTGGATTCAAATCCATAGCACCCAAGACGACGATCTGAACAAACGATGAACAAGTCTACTGTCCTATCAGACGATAATACAACTCCATATTACTCAGTGCCTCGTCTTAGGAATTGTTACTGGGCGGCAGTTAATTGAACAGGCGAAGTTGAAAACTAGATCGACGAAAATGCAATCAGTGAAACAGACATCATGCCTTTGTCGACAGCAACATATTTTTCTTATTTCTGTTATGTTAGCTATATTTTACATTAAAGAATTTCGATTGCCAGTGATATTTTAACAATATAGGACTGCCGACTGGGACTGACTTTTGTATTCACTGGGCGGCAGAATACCGCCACTGTGCGGCAGTGCTGCCGCCTAGTGACAGTGTTGGTCGAGGCACTGATATGACTAAGCTATTCCACTGACCTAGCAGACACACAATCCAACTCGCCTTCGACTAAGTTGCACCACGGCTCTATTCCTTTGATTCCAAACCAGTGTGGGAAAGCCTCTTTAAAGTCAGTAGCTTCCGCACTATTTCCTCAGGGCGGAAGTACACTGTCATTACAATTACCGTCATATTTTCAAAAAGAAAATCCTACTCTGAAGGTCATTTTCAAATGAATCGGTTACTTTCGTGAGCGAATTTTTTAAGATGTTCTTTTAAGTTATTTAATAGAATAAACACATAATATAAACTGTCCCCGAGGATTGATCACGTGCTTGACCTTGACCTTCAATGACCTCGGTGCAAAACATGGAATAAAAACAAAACAGAAAACGATTATTGGTTTTTAGAACCAATTTAACGCTAGTAGAATAAATCAAATGTATGAAAGAAACTAAACAAAAGCCAACAAAAGAATAAGACAGCTTTCCCATCATAATTGTTTTAAGTGTCAAGATAATATGAACTAAATCTCCTTAAACCAAGTCTCTCTCTGTCAGTGATGCAAGTCTGAGGATCTGATGGAAAAGCGTTCAGTCGTTCAGATGGGATAATAGCATCGAGACCCTGTGTTTCGCAAAATTAGAGTAGGCTAATAATATCAAAAGGCATTTAGCGATAGTAACGTCATCAATTGCTTAGAATGAGTGGAATTGCGAGAATCACAGATATCTGATTGAAATTTGGATGGTGGAAATTGATGCTATCAGTGTCCCCAAAACACATACAAAGTTTACAAAACCTCTTTACAATCCCTTTAATACTCAAATTTTCCCTTACGTCCTGGAACTGTTTGTGATGTCCAAGAGATTACTTCTGCATGATTGAAAACTGGAAAATTTATTCCTGAAATTAATTCTGGAGGTTAAAAAATCTTGGGATTGTTTCTAAATTTGAAATTGATTTGATTTTAAGACGAATTGATTATTCTGCTGCTCGTTCGATGTCTATTTTAGCAGACGAGGTTTAGTCAACCTTATCATTCCAGTGATGTCTAAAGCGCTTAAATGATGTCAACGATTCTAAAAGTCCGGATACATCATTACCGAATCAAACAAGCCATTCAACCCATCTGTAAATGGGTACTGATAATCCAGGAAAGAAAAGAAAGATCAATGCAAAGAGGTTTGGCCAAGGACCAGCTGGGAGAGACGATCTTCACGGAACTTAAGTTGTTATCCTTGTAAAATATACATGTAACTTTTTGTTCTTTCTTTTCCATTCAAATACTAGTGTATCCGGATACATTTTCACCGAATCAAACAAGCCACAGTTCCATTCAAATACCAGTGTATCCGGATACATTTTCACCGAATCAAACAAGCCATAGTTCCATTCAAATACCAATGTGTGGAAACTGAAGGATTGTGAAAGGAAGGTTATGACGTCATAAAAGAGCTCTTGAAGTGATAATGAGGTAGTTAGGAGAATAAACACGATGATACTTCAACCATAGAACACCACAAATTACCTCTTGTAGAGGGTGGGTGTAATCTACCGGTTTGCCTACTATTAGAAGTACAAATATGGCAATAATGCCGAAAACTTGTCTTCATTAGCCCAAAACGAATGTAGAAAGTAGAGTTCAAGACTTAATTCAATCCATTTTTTAACTCTCGTTGTGTCCATATTGCTTATTTCAGACACGTAGTGGCTCGTCTGGTTTTCTTGAATACAGTCCATTTAACATTAGAGACTTTTAAATTAATGCACTGTCCTTACCAAACCGGAAGTGATTACCAAAGCGGAAGTTCTTGATTTACCAGGCGATATTTGAACATTTCATTCAAGTCCTTCTCTGGTTTATTGTTCTACTTTATACACTATTAATATTAGAACATTATCAAAATTAATGACCATTTTCATCCTGAGAACCACTCTTACCAAACCGGAAGTGATAACCGAACCGGAAGTGGGTGCCAAAAGTGTGAGTAGGTTACCTAATTCATCAGACTTCCAAATATTTATTCAGAGCCCCCTCTAGTGTATTGTTCTACATTATTCATTATTAGACTTATAACCATTATCAAAATTAATGACTTATATTCATCATGACAACCATAATTCAAAAACCGGAAGTGATAACCAAACCGGAAGTGAATGCCGGCTACTTGATTTATAAAAGATTCATTCAGGGCCCCTCTAGTGCCTTGTTCTATATCATTCATTATTAAAATTAGAATAATAATGACTAATAGTCATCCTGAGAACCATACTTACCAAACCGGAAGTACTTAATTTATCAAACAGATGACTTTGTTCTGTTTTTTCTTTTCAGCTCATTGTTGTGGGCTTCCGTCACAGACATGAGGAAGTTGGGCGTAAAACTCCAATTAAAACTGGAATATGTCGGCCTTTAGAATTATTGTTGTAAAGTTGTAAAGAAATATAAAAAAGTAAGAAACATCTATATTTTACAAGGATAACTTTCTCCCAGCTGGTCCTTGGCCAATTTACAGCTGGGTGGACTGGAATTATGAGTGAAGATGACTATTCAAGGTCATCAGACTTTCACCTCAATTGCTAACCGAACTCTCAATCACATTTACCTCCATTTGCTGGTATCCAAAATGACGTCATGTTTGTGAAGAACGTAACGACGCTCTAACCGACTGTGCCATAGAACCCCACAAAGTAGAATTAATTGCTTGACTTAAGAAACGATTTGAAGAGTAATTCTAATGAAAACACATGTATTTGAAATTTAATAAGAGATATTGATTAGAACGCTAGTTTTAACACCAGTTCGTTGTTTTCATTTCGTCGGAATTAAGAGATGAAAACACACAAAGGTCATATTTCAAAAACAATTCCAAAACCATCGATTTATGTCAATTTTTTGTCAAAATTTAAAAAACAACTTGAATACTGAAATACATAAAACACTTAAAGGGATATGTTTACTAACCGTTTGACCACAAAATTTTAGTCTCAGAACCTGGTATTTTTTAGTTGTGTTCAATCCGTTAATGATGTTTACAACTCTCCTGCCAAATGTAAGCCTTCAAATCCCCGTGTTTGCAATATACGACTCGTCGTTAAGTAAGACTATGCCTTATATAGAAAACACATATATAGAAAATGAAAGATAAATATGACCGTTCGACCAAAAAACTTTTAGTCTCAGAACCTGGAATTTTGAAGCTAATCTAATCCATAATAATGTTCTAAGCTCTCCCTCAAAATTTAGGCCTTCAAATCCCCGTGTATCAATAAATATTATCGTTTGAAAGTCAAAAATACGACTCGTCGTTTAGTAAGACTATGACTTATTTAAAAAAAAACACATATACTGAAAATGAAAGATAACAGTTTCAGGTATAATTGAAAGGATTGTGTGAATTTTGGACAGTTCCAGTAAATCTGAAGGTATTTACACAAATTCAAGATTCAAATCGATCCTCGAAAATGCTGACCCCTTTAATAGTGGACCGTTGACAGCTATAGAATATTATTGGTTGAATAAAACATAATCTACAATTAATTGCTTTCGATTAAAAAAAAAAAACTGAGGAATAAAAACGAACAATCTTTTCAAAACATTTTTTTATAGGATATTTTATTGGATTATTGATTTTGAAGAAATTCATTATCTTTTGTTCGTGTCGTATAGAACCAAACATTGCATAAAATTTACATAGGATTTACTTTTTAAATGAAATGCAATTGAGTTTTACATTCTTCTAGTTTTATATCCTACTCAGATCTGTATCTTATTGGACTAATGAAATGAAATAGAGTTTTATGTTCTACTGTTCTGTACCTTATTGGACTAATGAAATGAAATAGAGTTTTATGTTCTACTGTTCTGTATCTTATTGGACTAATGAAATGAAATGGAGTTTTATGTCCTACTGTTCTGTATCTTATTGGACTAATGAAATGAAATGGAGTTTTATATCCTACTGTTCTGTACCTTATTGGACTAATGAAATGAAATGGAGTTTTATATCCTACTGTTCTGTACCTTATTGGACTACTGAAATGAAATGGAGTTTTATATCCTACTGTTCTGTATCTTATTGAACTAATGAAATGAAATGAAAGAGTTTTATATCCTATTCAGATCTGTATCTTATTGAACTAATGAAATGAAATGGAGTTTTATATCCTACTGTTCTGTATCTTATTGAACTAATGAAATGAAATGGAGTTTTATATCCTACTATTCTATATCTTAATGGACTAATGAAATGAAACAGAGTTTTATATCCTAGTGTTCTGTATCTTATTGGACTAATGAAATGAAATGAAATGAATTTTTATATCCTACCGTTCTGTATTTTATTGGGCTAATGAAATGAAATGGAGTTTTATGTCCTACTGTCCTGTATCTTATTGGTCCAATGAAATGAAATGGAGTTTTATATCCTACTGAACTAATGAAATTAAAATATAGTTTTAGATCCTGCTGTTAAAGGGGACCAGTCTTCATTTTTATTGGTTGATTTGGGTCTTGAATATATTTTAGTATCCTTCAGAAGCACTAGAAATGCACGAAAATTGCTTATTTCCTTCAAATATACCGTAAATTAGACATTTCTCCTTCTATTTCTATAGATGACTTTTCTATATATTGCATATAGTATCGCTAATCCCTAAGATAAAGAAGACGTAAAACTCCATTTCTGTTCATCTCTTTATAGTGTTCTGTATTATATTCTATATTTAACCGCACTGGGTCTATAGAGAGCCGACTTGATACGCGAATAACACCGATAATTTAATTACAATATATGGAACCGCTAGTAACACTGAACTGTTACAATTCCATTCACAACTTCTCCATGCAAGTCTTGGATTAAATATCAGTTTTGATAATCGCGTCTAATGACTTGATATTCGAGTATAAGGAATTTATCGATTTGCATGCAGTTGGTTCCACTACTTTCGTTTTTCTCTCTTGACAATCGCGTCTATACGACTTGATATTCGAGTATAAAGAATTTATCGATTTGCATGCAGTTGGTTCCACTACTTTCGTTTTTCTCTCTTGACAATCACGTCTATGCGACTTGTTATTCGAGTATACTCATTCTGCGAGTTGCATCGATTTATGTTGGCTCAACTACTTTCGCTTTTGTCGCTTGGAATTGTTTTCGTATTCTCAGTGTAAAGAAGGACATAAATTGTTTTCCAATTCCCAGCTGTGCTTCGGATATTCAGGATTCTGTGGAATATTCCTGGCAGTTTCATGTGAGTCGAAATTCTGTTTTTTGATTTTTCGGATATTTTTGTGTTGGGATTACGGAAAATGATTTTGTGATCCATATTTTTATTGTCTATGCCTATGTAGCCTATAGCCTAAGCTGTCAAGTTGTCATGGCAATGTCATGTGAGTCGAAATTTTTTTTTGTGATTTTTCGGATATTTTTGCGTCACCTTCAAAGAAATGATTTTGTAAACCATATTTGGATTGTTTTGCTTATGTATAGCCTAAGCTGTCAAATTTGTTGTGTGTTGGAATCTGTTTTTGTAAGTATATGAAGAGTTTGAATTGAGGTCAAGTGCATCTTTTATACCATGCTTACTCTTTTCGAAACACCTGATGGTACTTCTCGTATGAGGAGTCCACTACTATACAACGAAACACCTGATGGCACTCCTCGTATGGGAAGTCCACTACTTTACAACGAAACACTTGATGGTACTTCTCGTATGGGAAGTCCACTATACAACGAAACACTGATGGCACTCCTCGTATGGGAAGTCCACTACTATACAACGAAACACCTGATGGTACTTCTCGTATAGGAAGTCCACTAATATAATTTTGTCATGCTCTGGACGAGATTTTTAACTAATTTTTTGCTTATGCAGATTTTATTATTTCGATTTAAACTGGAATGATGACACGATTGTTTTCTATGCATATTATGATTAAGGATTGTTTGTTCTATTGTGATTATAGTTTGCTATTGGATTGTAGACTTACTAAACGTCTGATTAGATTCTGAAAAGTGTTACGCTTAGCTGAAATTCGCTAAACATAGTTTAATTCTGCTTTGCCTTTTAACTGAGTTTAGAGTCCATGATTATTGTATCGTATTTGAATTGTTACAGCTTTTAGTTTGGTAATAATTGTAAACTTACTTAAGGTCAGAATTTGGTTTTAAGAAGTGTTACGCTTAGCGGAAATGAAGGCTCTTTCACTTAGGTTTTTGTCATACTTAGTAATTTAGGATTGCTTTGAACTAGTGTATAAATTAGAGATTAGAGTTGATGAAAAAAAACCAAGAACGACCGATCGTAAAACAAATCTTAAAATCATCCATGTTAACACAATGGCATACAGTAGTACGTTACCGACACCTAAACGAATAACATCTTCAGGACCATTAAAGGTATCAGTGGATATGTCACTGACCTTCCCTGTGCCCTTGGGGGCGTCGTCACTGACGGAATTGCAAGAACCACAGACGTCGGAATGGAAATTGGAATGGTTCAAATTGATGCTATCAGTGTCCCCGATACACATACAAAGTTTCAAAAACCTCTCTACAATCCCTTTACAATGGCTATGTCCTTGAAGCGTATAAGAAAATCACGAACCTTAGCTAGCGTCCCGAGGGGACCAATGACCTTTTCGGTAAACAGGTAGAAAGGAAAGCCCCTGGGGTCATCAGGTGTCACGTGATAGTGGCATCACGTCTTTAGACGTTCTGTTAATGATTAATTAAGAATTGTAAGAAATGCTATGGATTGACCAATGAGGAAAATCACTATATCCATTCGAACAATCCAGTTTAAGTCTTAGAACCTGGAAATATTTTAATATTGTCCACATATTTCAACCCTTAAATCCCTGTGTAGCCATAGTTATAAGCGTTTGAAAGTTTAAAATACGACTCGTATTTTAATGAGACTATGCCTTATATATAAGCACTGTCAAAGAATGATAAATGTTTAGGTACAGATATAATTGGAGGAATTACATGATTTCCGTACAGTTCTAGTACTTTTGGAGGCTATTTACATATAGGCCTATTCAATGACCAAAATTTACTCTCGAAATACATGTTACTGAACATTCCCCTTTTAGGCAAAAATCGTGTAGGGATACGAGAGTACCAGCTTATAACATCAAGGGTTACATCTAGAAAACACGTATACCCTTGTTAGATCATTTTGCTGCAAAACAAATTTCAACAGAACCAGGTGTTTAGATTTTTTTAACAAAAAAGTCATTTTGAGGAATTTAAAATGGCGTTTTTTACAATACATGTATGTCATAATCCAAGCTTAGTTTAAGTCTTTGAACACGATCGACTCTGAATTAGTTACAAAATAACGTCTAGGTTTCCTAGGACAACAACCTCAAGAAATGATATGACATGAAGTTTTGCATCTTCTGTACTGCATCTGTTTGGGCTGATGTGGATGGGAAAACGCTACGCAATGTGCAATGATGGAAATTTTGCCATGACAGTTGCATTAGCATACTCTTATTTTCGATTTCTAACTGTTGAAGGATCTTTAATATGTTCAGCTTGTAGCACACGGAGCCTCCTCCATTCGAACTAAACACTTTTTTCTGTCAGCCCCTTTCACATACATAAACACAGTGCTGTGTGTGTGACGGGGATGGGGGGGGGGTGGTGCATGGTTGATAAAGAAATCTGAAGGGACCCATTCCAACCTGTATACAAATTCTTGAAGTGAAAACATCTCGTATAGGGAAGCCATACTTTGCCCTAAATTAGTTAAAAATTAGTTCCCCTCTGTCAGTGATGCTGGGCAGAGGGGCTGACATGGAAAAATCGCACATTAAAGATCCCTCAATAGTTGAAAACAAGAGAAGGCGGATGCCGCTGTTTCAGGCAAAATTTCCCTCGTTGCACACTGCACGGCGTTGTCCCGTCCTCATAAAACCATACCAGAGAAGAGAAGCAGGACGTAAAACTCCATTTCATTTCATTTCATTTAATCTTGGAAATGTTTCATTTTTCCATTATTGGAATATAAGAAATAATCTGTAAGTTTGGGACTAGTCTGTGAAATCTATATTCACAATGGCGTCTGTCTGTCCACTTAAAGTGATTATAACTCATGTATGATTGACAAACTACTATTATTTTCTTTCGTAATATTCTCCAAACTTTATTCATATTGCTGGGGTATTAAAGGGGAATGTTCAGCATTTTCGATGATCAATTTGGGCCTTGAATTTATGTAAATAGTCTTCAGATTTACTGGAACTGCCAAAAATTCGCACCTTCCCTTCAATTATACCCGTACCTTAACAGTTATATCTTTCATTTTCTGTATATGTGTTTTGTATATAAGGCATAGTCTCACTAAACGACGAGTCGTATTTTTGACTTTCAAACGCTGATATTTATGGATGCACAGGGATTCGAAGCCTTAAATTTCGAGTGAGAGTTTTGATCATTATTACGGATTAGATTAGATAAAAAATTCAAAATTCTGAGACTAAAAGTTTTTTGGTCGAACGGTTAGTGAACATATCCCTTTAAAGAAATACAATCGAT
Organism: Lottia scabra; assembly: GCA_029955415.1. Taxonomy (NCBI): domain Eukaryota; kingdom Metazoa; phylum Mollusca; class Gastropoda; family Lottiidae; genus Lottia; species Lottia scabra. Next base: position 4,395,365 of record JARJEI010000014.1, on the reverse strand, counting down.
GGGAACTTTCGAAAATTGCGGATTGGTTTCAAATGATTACGGATTACGGAAGCCAGAAGAAAAAATTAGAATGATGTTTTAATCAAATCTGTATCATCAAAACATTTCCATCATCCAAAAATCTCGTCCAGATCATAACAAAATCAGAAGCAACAATTGTAAAGTAGTGGAATTCTAAAACGAATAGTTCCATCAGGTGTTTCGAAAAGAGTAAGCATGGTTAGTTAGCTATAGCTACTACTATATAGGTCAAAATCATGAGTTACAGCCAGATCAATTATTAATGCTACAAAACAACCAAACCAAATGACATTTCCTTAGCTTAAACAAACAGAATCCAAAAAAACCTATAAAACTAAGTCATTTTTCTTAAAATTACAGGTTATTATTATAAAAACTTTTAAAATATTTTGTAAGCGTTTTTCAATAATCATATGGTTAGCTTTCTTGATTTATCAGATTATACAGGTAATTTTTAGTATAGTTATTACACCAGACAAGTTGCCTAATAAATATAAACTCTTATTCACAAAATTTTGCTTTTTTGATCATTCTCAGAGGTAGTATTCCTTTAACAACCAAATTGGCACTTTGAATTCCATTTACATGTGTAAATATTATCAGGTCCCTTGTCGGCCTGGTCTGATGTTTGAATTCTTTTATATCAATTACAGTTAGACTGGCAACTAATCGATTGGGGATTTCGGTGTCGTAGAGTTCGAAACCTATAGAACTAATTGATTATGGCTCTTGGTATCGTAGGGTTCGAAGCCTATAGATCTAATTGATTAGAGCCCTTGGTGTCGTAGGGTTCGAAACCTAAAAATCTAATTGATTATGGCTCTTGGTATCGTAGGGTTCGAAACTTATAGATCTAATTGATTAGGGTTCGAAGCTAGGAATCTAATTGATTAGGGCTCTTTGGTGTCGTAGGGTTCGAAACCTATAGAACTAATTGATTAGGGCTCTTGGTGCAGTAGAGTTCGAAACCTGCAAATCTATTTCATTTGTGCCCGTGGTGTCATAGAGTTCAAAACCTTTAGGTATAATTGATCAGGGTTCGAAACTTGGATCTTGGTGTCGTGGGGTTCGAAACCTAAAGATCTATTTGATTATGGCTCTTGGTGTCGTAGAGTTCGAAACCTATAGATCTAATTGAACAGGGTTCGAAACATGGATGTGTTTGATTATGGCTCTTGGTGTCGTAGAGTTCGAAACCTTTAGATCTTATTTAACAGAGTTCGAAACTTGGATGTGTTTGATAAGGGATCTTGGTGTCGTAGAGTTCGAAACCTATAGATCTAATTGGACAGGGTTCGAAACAAGGATGTATTTAATAAGGGCTATCGGTGTCGTAGCGTTCGAAACCTATAGATCTAATTGAACAGGGTTCGAAAGGGATTTGGGGTTCGAAGCATAGATAACTATAAAGGTGTATGGTGTAGAAGGGTTCGAAACTCTATGCTTAAAACGCTATTTCTATCTCCCTTCAACTACGCTGCTGTCTTGGGTGGCGTGAGCTGGAATTCTCTTGTGGAATATTAGATAAATGAATGAGTTTCAACTAAGGTCAAATAGAGTCGAAATATCTACTTTAAATGCTAAATGGTTTTGTGTATGTATTTAGTTATAATAAAGTGATTCTGGTCTTTTGAGTATTGTGGGTTCGAATTCTGTTGTTTACTGGTTGATAATTCAATTCAAGGTCACATAGGTTCGAAACTCCGAAAAGTATAGTGTGTGAAAATTCTTTAACGCAGGGATTTGAACACTAAATTTCAAATGTTGTTGATGTATGCATTTGTACTATTGGACTTGCAATTGAAATGTGGTTAATAATTTTCGGATCTTGTGTTTGTTATGTTCGAAACCTTTGCATTATTAAAATTATGATTCGATGTTCTGGACAATTTCGTACTATTTCTTTCATATTTATTTTTACCGTTTCAGATTGGAAAGCAGATCCCAAAATGTAAGGATTTCATTTCATTCCGGAAGTTCATTTTCTACAAAGGGAACTTTGGTGTGAACAACTTTTAATTAATGAAATTGCGAGAAATAATCCCTTAAATAACAAGTTTACGAACTTTTTGGAGCATTTAGATATATTTATCGAAGTGTATTTAATTGAAGTTTGGAAACACTCCATTTAAGATGGTATTGGATTAAATTTGTTGGAGTATATACGATTTTTATACCTTTTATGACCCATCTCGATTAATTCTTAAATAATTTACAAGGTATGTCTCCTTTAATGTAAATCTTATATTCACGCCGTTTTTTCCTGACCATGAATTGAAGTAAATTTACAAGGTATAATTCCTTTTAAAATAAACTTTGAATGTAACGAAGTTTAACAGAAAGTCAATTTCCATCAGCAATTTTTTACCAAAGTGAAGATAATTATTCCAAAGGAAAGGAGACAAGAAAGCAAAAATTGTAAATGGAATTTTATTATTGTGGTGGCAGATTCAATTCCTGGAGGTCCAAATAACGGTAAATGTAATAGATTTCAGGAATATCTGGCACTAGTAGACAAACAATCGAATTGGCAGTGAGGTTGAAACCGTCATATATAACTCCCAGAGGATCCCTCCCATGCTTTAGTGGTTGGCGTTCTTCCAGTTCGGATCGCTCTGGTTTCAATACGATAAAATCTTTTGATATTGAATGAAGTGTGGCTCGGACGCCTTCGTGTTGTTTTAACTGGCAAAGTTTCTTGGATGTTCCCCATGGGACGGTAATTTTTAATGGATTGACGCTTTTGTGTTTCTTATGCTCACTGCTTGCATCTTCTGAAACGGGAGAAAATTCCGGAATTGGAATTGAATTTGTGATTTTCGAGAGATTAGTGGTACTTTGGCTCACAACTGTGCTTGTATCGTCTCACTTCGGATAGCTTTTAGATCGAATTGAAATTGAATTTGCCTAAATACGTTGGAAAACTGGTGTAAAAACATTCAAAATTGAATTATTTCGTTTTGTGACTTCTTTATGAACTGTAAAAAAGTTTTGTGTTTAACGTGGAATACGCCATCTTGGAATTTGCTACGCCATTTTGCAGCCACATTTGTAGGCCACCTAAGCAGCCATATTGGACACCAGCTTGGATATTCTGTTATCTATCATTTATGCAAAACCTTTGAATATGTGCACAAGACGCCAATGTTAAGACACCGACGTCATTTGAATGCCATCTTAGCTCCCATATTGGGCGCCATTTTGGATAAAATTTGTACTAGTGGATCAACGTAACAGTTTAGATTTGTGATCTATAAACGCATCTAAAATTTGTGGTTTTAATATTTTACAGGCACTACTGACACTACTTGCACGTCTACGAAGTTTTAGATTATGTGCTGGACTATTTATGTGTCACCTTAGTAGCCATCTTGGACACCATCTTGGACGCCATCTTGGATAATATTTGTAGAACTCTGATGCTGTGACAGTTGACAGACATGAATGAACATTGTTTATTGTGCTTTTATCATTTCATACACAAAGTAGTTTGACATTTGGAAGGACGACAATCGTCTCATCTGTATCTATAGCCGCTTATTTCAAATATCTCGACTGACGAATTAACGCCATGATAAGAGCATCAACTCTCCATAAATAAAGAACAAAGCTTTGATTAAGAGTTTGTGGAAAGGACAAAAGTCAAATTCTCGGAAATTCTTGCAAAATTCGGATTAGCTGATTCAAGTGTTATGATTTTTTATGGAAGATAAGTTCGGTTCAGACCTGATCGTTGGTTGATCGTTGGTAAAAATTATTCGCTTCCGGTGAACTAATTTCCCAGACTACCTAGCTCAGGGTAGTAGGGTCAGGATCAATTGAATTGGGTTTTGTTTGAAGTCCGATAACCGGGCCAATTTGATGGTCGTATAACTTTACTCTACTCCATAAACAGGCCCAGTGCAATTTATAAAGTGACGCATTAAAACTTATATTTATGTGTATCATTTGAAGATGGGATGATAGCCACCAAACCTACAATCATATGAAAAAACGCAGGTTTAACTTCATGTCTTTGGAAGTGTTGTTCAAAACTGTTCCAAAAACAGCCCCATGGCCTACAAACCCACAATCTAACGAGGAAAGCCGTTGTACTTATTTTAGTATCACGGACATAATTGTTCTAAATTTAGACTAAACTCCGAACTTGACGTCTGTTCTCCGAAGTTGAGCTCCTTGTAAGATGCTTAGCGGCTGATCCGTCCAAGATCCGGTATAATTTGTCACCGTACACCTTGTTCATATAACCGGATGACTATAATCCGTCTGTAATATCATACTTGATCCGGATTATATTCTTCTTACATAAGGCTCGGATTGTCTTGTAAACAATTGGTTAGAATGTCTTCGGAATCCTGATAGGACTGTCAGGAGGAACCGTACTGGACATTCATTACAGAAATTTCAAACTAAATCGGTAGACAATTCATTGATGAGAATATTCTTTACATAACGTCTTTGGAATTTTGATAGGACTTTCAGGAGGAACCAGACTGAAACATTCATTCAAGAAATTTCAAGAAAAATCGGAAGAATGTTTTTGGGATCCTGAACCGTATTGGAATATTCCGTATATGGTATCGGTAAACTGTTTTGTGTGCTTCAGAGCGGTTGACTATACAGTGTGTATTTGTATGAAACGTTCAATAAAGAATCAGATCGTTTAGTGAACAATTTGTCGTAGAGTTTTTGGAATCCTGATATTACTATCAGGAGGTACTACACTGTAATAAGTAACAATTTTGGATTATTCATTAGTGGTTAGCGTTGGTGTTATTTTTTTACGAGCGAAAATTACGAGAAATTGTTTTATAGTTATCAACTAAATTCGATGAAAATTCTCTAGAAACAAGGATAATCCCTTTTTAACACAATGTTCAGCGTTTCTCAAGATTCCTGAAATTGTAGTTCTATTCCAGGATTAAGTGATTCCAAGGAATTATATTTCTTGGATGGAAAACTGGATTGCGAAGATTTTGGCCGAACAATTGAAAATAATTAGTGGTTCTACGGAATATATCAAACAATGAAATGTGCTAATTGCTGTTCATTTCGAGATTTTGTGGAGTTTTTGTATTAATTGGGCGCTAATTGTTTTGTTAAATCGAGGAAAACGGTTATTTTGGATCATTTAAAATGTTAGATTGATAAAGTCAGTTGAGTGCGGATTTCAGAGCCCGGTAAATCGTGAATCTTCAAACCTATTGACGTATTAAGGTTTTAGCACCGAGTAACGTCACAAAAAGTGTCGCGTTATGGTATCAAGCGCAACTTAACGTCACAAATAGTAGTGCGCTTAGGATTTAATCGCAGTGCAACGTCACAAGTGTCGTGTTGTGCATTTGAGTGCAGTGTAACGTCACGTAATTTTGTGTTATGCTTCGAGCGCAACGTAACGTCACAAAAAGTGTCGCGTTGTGGATTTAAGCGATTGTAACGTGATTAAAGTGTTGCGCTTAGGATTTGAATACCGAGTAACGTCACAAAAAGTGTCGTGCTTCGGATTTGAGCGCCAAGTTACGTCACAAAAACGTCGCGGTAACGTCACAATCACGTTGTGATTTCGCGATTATTTTACGTCATATTCTAACGTCACGCTCAAGAAAATCTTGGCTTACGGATCTTCTCAGTACAGCGTCATGTACGTTTAGTGTGCGTTACAATATTTCTTGTAATTCTGAATCAAATATTTAGTTTTTGATACCTGAATTCTAGTGTTAAATGTATATCGATCAATCTTATGAATAAGTTATTACGAGCGAAAGTGTTTCTTAATACTTTACTTGAAATATATAGGAACTTTTCTGGTGTAAGTACATTGACGGTGTGTTTCGGATAAACGATCCTTCGTCAGTCAATTTTATGTTGTGTGTTTCGAATAAACGATCCTTCGTCAGTCAATTTAATGCAACTGGATAATATAAATCAAACCTTACCTACTTTTCTCACTTTCTATGAATGCCACTAGATCTGACATACAAGAGTTTTGAACTCATTGCACTTATTCACCCAGACAGTTATTTTCAGTGCGATGATATCAACTCAGAAGACAATTAACGGTAAATCCAAACTCAAATTGTCATGTAGCTTCGAGTGTAATTAAAGTTTTCATTAAAAAGTGAATATATGGGATTATAAATGATATTACTAGATGTGGAATCGTAATTTTATTGTTACTTGTGTGAAATATTCCTACGTACACTCTGCCATTGGACTTCTGAACTTGGCATCATTTTCAGCAGTTTTCATTAATAAAAATTGGAAATATGGGATTATAAATAATAGCGCGTAATTTTATTGTTACTTGTGTGTCGCTTATATATTTCCTACGTACACTCTGCCTTTGTGCTTCTGAACTAAGCATTACTACCAAGGAATATTGTTTTGTGTATTTTGTATAGTGCAAAAATGAACAAACTAAAGGATAAGTTTCAACTGCCTAAGGCAAAATCCTGCCATGAAGTCGGCGGATTGGAGTCTATTTTAAGGGATACTATTTACCTTGCCTGGCCGGCTACTAGTTTTCAAGATGACCGGAGGGAGGCGAAGCGCCATCTACCAAGACAACCGGATGCGATAGAAGAAGAGGATAGTGATGACGATACAAAGTGAGTTATCTTTCCTTACCTTGGGGTGAGAGTGGAGGGCAGTGTATGGGTGTTTTGGATTGTTTTTAGAGCAACTACATTAGGGTCTAACCACTTTCTTCGGGCAATACTGTCAGATTGAACTCTGACCTAACCTCAATGACCTCTACCCCTGCAGTGTAGGGGTGTTTCGGATTGGTTGTAAATTTCAAAAGAGGAAACAAACGTGACAAGATTCCGTTTACTAGGTCATTGGATAATTCCAGTCAACCTAGCTGTAAATGGGTACGGATAATCCAAGAAAGATTAATGCCAAGAGATTTTGCCAAGTACCAACTGGGAAAACGTATCTTTACGGGACCTAAGTTGTTATCCTTGTAAAATATAAATGTTTCTTTATTTTTTTTATAAGGTCTTTAGATCAAATGACACTCTTATGTATAATTTCGACGTTATCAAGAAATGACGTCATGATTCGAACGCCCTAACTGACTGAGCTACACCATGTCTTCAAATCATTTTACAATGTAGACATACTTTTATAGTTCAAGTTCATTACACATTTGTAAACAAAGTGATCTACAAAAGAAAACACGAACATGCAAAAACCATTATTCAGAAAGATCAATTTCCGATTGAAAGTTCAAAGACAAAATTACTTAATTACAAAAGACACACAATACAGTTTATATGCTTTCATCGATTCGGTTTGCATTTTTAATCAAATTTGAGAGCTTCGTTGTCTCAGTTGCTAATGGAATATGGCGTTGACTCATCTAGTCGTAAGAAATAATGCCCTAGTGGTCGGGTGGGGGCTGGGGCGGTTGGCGGGGGTAGCTTCTTCAAATCCAACACCATACTTCAGAAAACTCCTCGGATTTCAAACACTCGATTTTCAGATTCGGGGTCCTTTAAAAATAACAAAAAATATTTTGGAAAAAAAAAAAATATATTCCAAAAAATGCATTGCCAAGAATTACAGGCTGTGCGAGTTAAAAATCCCACTACAGTTGGAAATAATAAAACAGTAGGCTTATGCATAATTTCCCCCATTGCACAATGCTTGACGGCTTAATCAACTCAATCCTGTGAAGAAAACGATTAAATCTCTTTACATGCCAATCACTTATGACAATGAAAGGTTACAATTAAAATTGTCTCTGCTTTTGCCTTTGTCATGGACTTCCGATTTTGATTTTTGAGCGCCGGTTACGACTTATTTATTGTCTCGAACCTTTTATTTACTTGAAGGCCACAAACAATAGACTTCCGTCCGACATATTGGAGCATTTCTGTGTCCACACACGTTACTTCCGGTTGCTATAGGTTGTACCGGAAGTTGACATTATGGCGCTATTTAAATAATCCCTGTTGTGGTAAAGAATGAAATCACGTGGATTACTAGGTAATCGATAGATCGATATTGATAATAGAAAGGTTTAATGATTTGTTATTGATTCTAATTGTTTACTTCTTGTTGTTGTTTATTTACAATCATGGTGGTCTTATGTTTCTTTCTGTTCATCCTACAAATGTAGGCCCCTATATTGTTTACACTTATTTCGAGATTTGTTTTACGGCTAGTTTCTAGTCCCAGAACCTGGAATTTTGTACTATTATCTGTAATAATGGTGCTAACTCTCCCTCGAAATTTACTCCTTCAAATCACCCTGTATACATAATTATCAGTGTTTGAAAATAAAAAAAATACGACACGTATTTTATTGAAACTGTGCCTTATAAAGAAAACCCAAATACAGAAAATGGAAGATAATTGTTTACATTCCCCTTAATGCAGAGTCCACACTGATTTTATTGTATTTTTTGTCAGCTCGACATCCCTTTTCAGGCAATTCACATAGCTTATAGTACGTTATATAAATATCTGCGAGGAGATTGACCGAGTTCTGTTCCACCCACATTCCCATTATCATCATGAATGGAATAGAATAGTGAATGAATGAAACCAGAAAACTAAAACGTTAATTAATTATAAATATTAAAGTAGCATTACCTTTGATTTCATTCTCTCGTGAGCCACAGTAGCTCAGTAAGTTAGAAATGAAATGAATGGAGTTTTATGTCCTGCTTTTCTGCACCTATATGGGCTAATTGAGGATTGGCTAATTGAGGATGAGCAAATGCCATACAGTGTGCAATGAGGGACATTTTGCCAGGCCTGTGAGTAAGTAAGAGGCTTGCTCGCTAACCTGAAGTTCCATGGCTCAATCATGACCTGGGTCGAGATGATACTTTCGGATTTTTCAACCCTGTTTCCCCCCGTCAGTGATGCAGAACGGATGGCTGACATGGAAAAATCGTTGTTCATTTATTATTCTGTTAAAAATTTGGAGTAAATGCCCCTTTAAATTAATTAGGTAACGTGGAGCCAACGGTCTAGTACTGCATCTAAAACTCACTTTGGTTGATCATTTCTCACAAAGTTGGCTATGTTCGGTCCACAGTTTTGTGTAAATGTCCCTTTAAGTTAATTTAGAATATTGAGTAAACAGTCTGGTACTGTATGACAGGAATACAAAATGGCTACGGAAGATTTATTAAATGTAAACATAGCCTAGTAGAAAGCAATCAAACTTTGTACAGAATTATCCACCGTAACGAGAGACTAGAGCAAGCCAGCCAACCGACCGATATATAAATTTCTCTTGTGAATATATCTTATGTCATTTTATAAAACATATTTCCATTAGCACTAAAAAGACGTACAGCCAACCAACTAACCAAGTCTTTCGGGCAAGATGTACACACAAAATATTAGAAATTCGGGCAACCTTAGATATTTCGCCCTCCTTCTCGGTCAAGGAGCAGACAAAAAATGTATGAAATTTGGGCAACCTCAGATATTTCCAATAATCCAATAAAATACAGAAGAACAGAGGGACCAAAAATTTCATTTCATAGGATATAAAACTCCATTTTGTTTTATGAGACCAATAAGATAGGCCTACAGAATAGAAGGATGTAAAACTTTATTTCTTTAGACAAAAAAGGTATTGAATTTCCAATATGTTTGAATATAAAATGTCAATTCATTCAATTTAACACAACGGTCTAAAACCTAGCCACTTGTAATAGAATAAGTAATCGAGTAAACAATGGTACGTTCGATTCACGTCTCACTTCCGGCACCGGAAATGTATTTTTTGTTGTGGCTAATCACACAACTTCCGGTGAAATAAATGTCATTGGATATCTGAACGAGTTGTGACATTTAGCTAATAGATTACGTTTTTGTCCTTGGAATTGAGAGTGTTTTATGCAGATAACATTTTAAGTGGTTTTAACCGTTAACTTTATTTTGGTTTTATCAACACAATTTCCGGTGGTAACCGAATGGGAATTCAGACCATTGTGTTTTTGATATTGAATTTAACCTATAAATGCAAACCTCTTTCAATGATGAGTTTTGTTTTTCCCTTCCTTCGGTGCATATTAGGCTATATGCACTTTAAAAGGTTTATGAACTTTCTGAAAGGTTGATAATTTGATAATGTCAAGTTGATAATCCAGTTTGCAGAGTGACAACAGAGTCCAGTTTCACAAAATCCTGAGGAACATAAGTTGTTATCCTTTAAAATCATTACCAAGGGGTTTGACCAAGAACCAGCCGGTCGAAAGGATCCCCATGAACTTAAGTTGTTATCTTTGTGAAATCATTACCAAGAAGTTGAAGAAGTTTGGCTAAGGACCAGATGGTAAGAAAGGATCCTCATGAGCCTAAGTTGTTATCTTTTCCAAGACGTTTGGCCAAGGGTCAGCTGTTGGACAGGATCGTTGTGAATCTAATCTGTCATTCTTGTAAAGAAAAATGCTCCTTTCTTTCCATCCTTCTGCTTATGTAACCAAACGTTAACCTTACGAATTATTAATTTTTCATAAGAGTTGTAAAAAATATTGTTGATCGATATGAAGCGGTGTTGGAAGACACGAGATAGAAAAGTTAATATTTGTACAGATAGCCAATATTCCACTGTTAGGTAACAAAATATTAATAACTTTCTCAAAATCCAATTTTAATATACTGAAAGACCGAAACGAAAGTTTCTTTAATAAAGTTTCATATAGAGTGAAAATATATTGCTTTTGTGTTGTTTTAATAAGTATTGACTTGTGCAAAATTGACGCCAGGGAGGCATTTTTCTTGTTTTTCAAAATGACCATTAAAGGGGAATGTTCAGCATTTTCAAGGGTTGATTTGGGCATTAAGTACTGGAAATGCAAAAAAATCTCATAATCCCTTTGATTATACCCCTACCTAAACATTTATCTTTCATTTTCTATATGTGTTTTGTATATTAAGCATATTCTGACTAAAATACGAGTCGTACATTTGACTTGAAAAACCTGAAAATTATGATTACACCGGGATTTAAAGGCTATAATTTCGAAGGAGAGTTGTGAACACTATTATTGTCTAGCTTAGCTAAAAAAAAAGAATACAAGTTACACTAAAATTTTCAAGGTGAACACATCCCCTTTTAACTTGATTTTCAAGAGAAAAATTTTCAAAAAATTTAACATAATCATAGAAATGTAGATAGGGAATAATAACACAAGATTTATGCTTGGCACGCATGCGTTGAATTGAAGGTAAGCCCATAACTTCCGGTTTCTGCAAGAAGTTATATTAATTTAAAAGCCATGATAAACGCGATTTGATTCGAACGGAACATCCAGTCTCTCTGCCACAGTATCACTTAGAGTCAACTAGTCCTAGAGGAGAAACTAGGTCAACCATCAATTGCAACAGACGTTCCGTAGACGATGAGTAGACTAAGACTTCCAGTCTTATACATTTCTATGACATAATAAAGGAAACGTGTGTTTAAGTTTTGCTGACTACTACAAAGAACTTCCTTTCTTTTGTGAAAATGGCGAAAACATGGTTCTAAAAATATATTTGTAAAAAAAAAGGGTACAAAAAACTTCAAAGCTTTTAAGAATAATTACAAAAATGTGTCTGTATTCGTCATGCAGTTTTTTGTCACTTTCAGAGAATGAAATTATAAAAAGAAGTTCAGAGCATTTCCCTAATGGATGAATCTTTGAGGAAAAAAGTTGAAAGGTTTAATAACATTTTAAATTTCTCCGTCGTAATCTCATTTTTTTTTTTACATTGCTTTGAACTATCGACACGCTAAGACTATATTTGACTTTTGACCCCTGTTTAACCTTTGTTGACCCCATACCGGAAATTCCTGACATTTTTAAGGGGCAGCCCAGGTAAAAATTGTTTGGTATTCATCAGGGAACACAAAAACACTGTCAAACCTTGGTTCCCTACTACTGCTTACTGCCTGAATAGGAACTGAAAGGTAGGATGGTCACTTTTTGGGAGATGATATCTTTAGATGAGAGCCCCGACAGTAACTTAGAATGGAAAAAATGTTGATATTGGTGGTCGATGTGATGGAGGGCACAAGGAACATAGGTCGAAAGAGAAGACGAAATTGCTCTAATTTTGAATTTTTTGACATGCTATTTTGTTCTTTTTGAGACACCAAAAACCTGATTTATGAGATAGCATTGACCTTGACCTTTAAGAATTTGGGACTTTTGAATCGGCTATCTATTTTTATTAAACAAAGTCAGAAAAAAACATAACTTTCACAATTTCTAAGAAATAAGGCCAGATCAATGACCTCAAGATAGTTGTTCCCAAACTGTCAGCCACAAACCAGCAAACTTGTGAATCGGCTATCCATTTTTAATATGTCTTTAAACAAAGTCAGAAAAATGTACAGCTATTGCTAAGAAATAAGACCAGATCAATGACCTCAAGATGTTGTTCCCAAACTGTCAGCCACAAACAGCGACTTGTTTCTCTGGTAGACAGGATTAATTAGAACTCTGACTTATATTTAGTCACGAACTGCCAGTCACAGTGCTCCCTACTGTGTCTGCATTCACCGATTTTTCGAAATTTAAATTCTATTGGGGACGAATTTAGATTATTTGAAGAATTTTTACTGTCATTTCCTACTGTGTGAATTTCCGTTTTGATTTTTAAAAATTAAAAACAATGTGCCAATAAATGGAAAAACGTCGTTCGGATTGGACAATAAACCGATGCCCCTCTAGCCATTGTTTATACCAAACTAAAGCAAAAAGGAAGGCCGTAAAACTTTAATTTCAATCGCGTTACCATTGAAAATGTACCCTCATTGCGAATCACATTGCATTGTCAGTTTTCATAGAAAATCAGAACAAATTGGAGGTTTTTTTCTTCATTTCAATGGCACTGTCCTTTCAAAAGTTCCCCCATTCCACACTTCAAGGTGGTGTCTGACTTCATTAGTCCAGTGAGAAACAGACAAGCAGGACGTTAACTCCATCTCATTTGACTCAACCTTTGTCATTGTTCGAGACTATATAATGACTCACTATGATAAGCGGCCATCTTGCCCGGCAAATGGGCAAGGAAAGACAACTCTTGTTTAGAGATTTATTTTGATTGGTCGATATGAATACATTAGAAGACAACACTATCTGAAGAATAATTGTGATTGGCTGAACTATAATTTATTCAATATGGCGACCATTTTATTGTATACGAGGTTATCTAGTACGCTAGTCTAATTCCGAAGTTGATACAAGTGACTCAATCTGAAAAATATTAGGCTTACATTTCTCTGGCAAAATTTCTTCAATGCACACTGTGTGGCGTTTCAACATACGTTTCTATGATAGGCAGCCATCTTGCCTGGCAAATGGGCAAGGGAAGACAACTCTTGTATGGAGATCGATTTCAATTCACCGATATTAACGCATTAGAATACAAGACGCTCTGAAGGATAATTGTGATTGGTTGGACTATAATTTATTCAATATGGTGATCACTTTAAAGTATACGAGGTTATCTAGTACGCTAGTCTAGTTTCCAAGTTAGTCCATCTGAAACTGACGTCTGAACAAATTTGAAATTGGATCGACAGTCTTCATTTTCTCTTTTCATTTCCTTGATAATTACCGTCTCCATTCACCTCGGCTCATCGCCATTTTTTATTTGCCATGTCTTTAAGCCATCATTATTTTTAAATTGAAGTCTTTAATGAGCCAGGGAACTGGCGGGGATTTCTTTCCTTTTTAATTCCAAACTAATAATGAAGGTGAAATGATCTAGTGAAGGTATTCGTGGATTCTAATCTCGATCGCTTGGAAAATTTCCCTCGATGTACACTGCATGGTATTTGTCTGTTCTGTGGAATGACTCTTTGAAGATCCTTTAAGAAACAAGCCCTTGAGTTGTGGATTCTTATCTCGATCGCTTGAAAAATTTCCCTCGTTGCCCACTGCACGGTAATTTGATGATTTAATGAGAGTATGTGAGACTTGAAGCAAGATTGAGCACTTGGAAGACTTCCCTCCATCGTTAAGTGATTTCGCTCGAATCATCTTTTCTCATTATTCCAGTTGACCAAGCTGTAAATGGATACAGTTAATCCAGGATGATAAGTGCCGAGGGATTTGGCCACGAGTCTTCTGTTAAACCAAAGTTGATATCCTTGAAAAATCATAGCCAAGAGGTTGACCAAAGACCATCTGGTAATATGGGCCCTTGTAAACCAAAGTTGACATCCTTGTAAGATCATTGCCAAGGACCAACTGGTTGAAAGGATCCTTGTAAACGAAGTTGATATCCTTGAAAAATCACTTCCTAGAGATTGTTTAAGTACCAGCTTGTAGAAAAAGATTCTTGTAAACATAGGTAGAAATCCTTGTAAAATCAAGGCCAAGGGGTTTGACCAAGGACCAACATTTTCAAGTTGATATCATTGTAACAATAAAGCCAAGATAGTCAAGGACCAGGATTCTCTAACTGTTATCCTTGTAAAATATAGTTCTTTGTTTCTTCGACCTATCTTTACACCTGGGCTATGTTACCTAACGGGATAACGTTTCAAATCGGATTTTAACCGGATTAGTTGTAATCCAGATTAAAGATGCTCTAATCCCAGATAACGATGTCAGTCAAATGTCTTTTTCATTCAGAGATTTAAAACATGATGTAATAAGATTATCTAGATCTGGTTGACATCTTGACGGCATTGAATGGATAAATGGAGTTTTACACCCTACTTATCATTTCAACCCGGTTTCCACCCGTCAGTGATGCAGGTAGGAGGGCTGACATGAAAAAGCGTCTAGTCGTTCGGATGGGACAATAAATAAATAGAGGTCCCGTGTGCTATTGACTGTTAAAGACATTAAAAATCCCTCGACAGTTGGAAATCGAAATTATGAGTTGGCTGGCAAAATTTCCCTCATTGTAGGTTATGCGACCTTTTTGATGATGTGCACACTACCCAATTTTGGGTAGCTACATATGATTTAAAGACCGAGAATTTAGATTATGATCTCTACAACATATAGATTTAACGTCACAAAAACAAACCAGGGTTGCCAAATAAACCGTTTGTTTACAACTGACGATGCCGCCATTTTTATTTCGTCTTAGCAACTAAGATTTACCGACACTTAAATAAATCTTCGAGAACTGCTAAACAATAAATAAAAAGAAGATGGCATTTTATTGTTGATAAGTGAATAGACATTAATTGAAAAACATTTCTTAAGTTAGCTCTATATTCGCCTTCTATACGTTTATGTCACTTGAGAAAGGCGCCATTTTGATCTACTTCCGGGTATTTCAGCAGAAACTAAGAATGAATTGTAGCCTATTACTGAAACACTAGTAGAGTAGATTTTAATTATGATAGCATTATATTTTATATGAATAGGAGTGTCTAATTTCAGACCATTTCCTGAGTGCTTATCAGACTGTTTCAGTAGGCTATATCGTTTGTTTATAGACAAGGAGCCGCCATTTTGAATTTTGACCTAGTTCTGATAATGATTCAGGTTCAACACAATCTTTTTAGAGATTGAAGTATTTTTTTATCACTACAGCCAATCTTTATAAGATTTCAATTATGATTAGCGTGGAAATTGACTTCCATTAAGATTAATTCCTATCCATCGTACCAACTCTAGTATCGTTTGGTTACTAAGCCGCCATTTTGGACCTCCAAATAAAAAATGGTGGTAACGTCAATTTCAAAACGGTAAAAGAGTCGATTTCAATTGCGATAACAGAATAAACTGATTTTTATTGAAGATCGTGATACAAGTATATATTTTCGCCTGGTTTTGGGGAATGAGAACTAGATCATTTGCTTACGTCACTTCCGCCTGACAATGTTGACGCCATTTTGTGAAATTAAATATGGCGGGAACGTAAAATATGGCTTTGTAGAAACAGTAGATAAAATTAAGATTACAAAACAAACATTTTACTTCATTGAAACTATTTCCGTGTGTTTGTTGTGTCGTCAAAGACTTCAACAATTATTTGCTTACGTCACTTCCTACCGAAATTTGCCAGAAATGCTGAAGGATGCCTATACTATGTAAGACGTTTTGTGATAGTCATAGTAGAATTGCATGCACCACAGACATCTTGGACACATTTGGATGGTGCCAATTGATGCTATCAGTGTCCCCGAATAGACCAACATATAAAAAGTCTAGAAACCTCTTTACAATAATTCCTTAAGAGTACATTTCCCTACTTTCTTTCTTTAGTACAAGACATTTAAGACAAAAGAAAAATGGCTGAAAGTCATTAAGGAACCTATTAAAAGAAGTTTTTAATTATGATTGGAAATCTCTAAACGATCTCTTTACTATAAAATAAATTAAATCTATTTGTCGCTAAACGATTATTTTCTATAGTGGGCTTAAGATTGGTTGGTATAAATATAAACTCTTAGCTTTTATTTCGTATGCCATGATGAAAGTTTCTATGCATTAACACGTTAGACGTCAAAACGTCATTCGCACTCGACATATTTGTGTATTCTATGCTATTATGTCACATTCGTACGTCATCACCCTTACGTCATACTGTTACGTCATCACTTACATGACATACGCAGTTACGTCACAACTTGCGCATGACGTCACGTCGGTAATATACGTCATTCGCACACTCAGGTACATCTTACATCAATATATACTGTATATCTAAATAGTCCTACGTCAACGCAAACTCCATCAGTCGTATGTGTCGAACGTTTGCGTACGAAATACGGTTTACATACTGTAATACATGTACATATATAGGCCTAGGTGGACGCAAACTGCATTAGTCGTATGTGTCACACGTTTGTGTGTGCATGTAGGCCCTACGTCTGCAAGGAGGATAATTTGATTAGTAAATAGATTTTTTAAAGAATCAAAATCAATCACAGTAGGAAATCCCTATTATCACTCAAAACCCAGAAATATCTGCCAGAATGCACGAAATTGACGCCATTTTCCATTATTTCTCTTCCATTTTTTTCTCTAGGGCGAGGACCTTATGTTTGGGCTGGCGGTTGAGGCGCTTCGCGAAGTACTTGGACTCTACAACCCATGCTGGTTGGTCAAATCCCCCCCCCCCCCCCAATTTTTTTTACAAATCCATGCCCTTGTACGTCTGAAAATAACCTCTTTCTAACCTGGTTTACTGTCTTAAATCCCACGTTTTGGTTATAGTTCATCGACATGAAGTAAATGAATTCTATTTCATTGTAGGAAATTGATTTTCTGGGAGTTTGGTGTAATTTGAATTGTAAAATAAATAATAATACGTTTGTCTTCAAACTTCAGGAAATTTGGAATATTGTTCATGAATAATTCCGGAGTTTGCATGAATTTTTCTTGCACAATTTGAATAATTTTTCTTAACGATTTTAGTGCTAAATCTAAATGAACAAGCAATTTTTAAAAAGTGAAAATATTACGTACTGCCCCTTTAAATGATAGAAAGAAAGAAAGATCTATCTTTTAAGGATTGGGATTGCAACTTAGATTCCGTGAGGATACTTTCTCCCAGCTGGTCCTTGGCCAAACCTCTTGGCATTGATCTTTCCCAGATCATCCGTACCCATTTACAGCTGGGTTAACTTAGGTTCCGTGAGGATCCTTTCTCCCAGCTGGTCCTTGTCCAACCAAACCTCTTGGCATTGGCCTGGATTATCTGAACCCATTTACAGCTGGGCGGAGGACTGGAATTATGAGTAAAGATGACTTATTCCAGTATATCGGACTTTCACATCCCGATTGGGAACCGAACTCCCAATCACAATCATTCTTAAGAAAGTGTCGTATTCTTTCGCGGTAAAAACGACCAACCAAAAACAACTTTGAAACAAGAGTTGTCTTTTCCTGCCCATTTACCGGGCAAGATGGCAGCATATCATGGCCGAGTCATTAAATAGTCTCGAACAATGACGAAGGTTGAGTTGACAGTGCTATTGAACCTCAGAAAGTGTGAATACAATGTTTATAAAACAGTAAATATAGAATAAGTGCCAGGAATAATACAGTGAGAACAGAGTTAGTCACGTTTTATAAACATCACAACAGAGAATTACATCGTTAACTTTCTACCAGGTCACATCGTTATAGAGAATTACATGCTACACTCTGATTAAAGTTCAGGATCCAGAGTCACAAATCCAATGTGTCTTTAGCAACAGTATACGATCCTAAATTTAGAAATGAAATGAAATGCATTGTAGTTGTGCGTTCTGCTTGGTGGGGTTCAAAATGAAAAGAAGACCCTATTCATGCAATTTGAATTTCAATGGGATTATAAAATCAAAAGAAGACCCTATTTGAGCTGTTAACTCACTTGGCCACTGCAGCCCTCATCCTAATTAAGATCGACCGAAGCTAAGGAACAGTTATTATCAAAAAATTGATGCTATCAGTGTCCCAGGTTTACAAGTTAAGAAAACCTCTTAACAATCCCTTTAAGGTAGAAAATGAAATAACCTGATAGCGTTAAGAATTAATTTAAAAGACATTACAGTAGAGTGTGTATTATCTCACCAATAATAACCCCGCGTCTCGACCACAATCTTTTACAAAATTCTAGTTAAAATCGGAAATTATTCCAGAAAATGAGATGCCACAGGCGACGGCTGCTGTCTTTGCCGCCTTGCCTCTTTTAATAATTTTCTTACAAAATGTTTAGTTATAGATATAGGCCTAACACTCAGAGAGGGGCTTGGTCGTTGGCAAATCAGAGACACCTTAATACTATATTTTATATTAAGGTATAGAGATGACTACAAACATTTTGTCAGTGCTTACTTTTCTTTGCATAAACATAAATGTTTTATGTTTTTTAACTTATTGTAAAATTCAGTTGTTCGAGGAAGGCGAAGTTGGTCTTTGGCAAATCTAAGACATCGAAATACTCTATTTCATTTCATTGTCAGATTTATTGAATTTCACTACAAAATTGTCTATAGATTCCTTACCATTTTCTTGCACAATGTCACATTTACCTATGTTATCGATACATTGAATTGTGTGCCGAATGCGAGGTTGGTCGAAATACTCATTTTGTAACATTTGGGACACATTTAATGAGGGTGACAATGAAAAAATGCATTCTCCCAGTATCCAGACGTTCCAAAATGTCGCCAAATGATTGATACATTGCTGTGTGACAAAGGCGAGGTTGGTCTTTGGCAAATCTAAGACACCGACACTCGAGTCATAATTTGTAATGGTTGACAAGCTTGATAATCAGGTCTATTCTTTCAGCAGACACAAAATGGCTAATGATGGAAAATTACTTTTCATAAAAGGTTCTATAACGAGGAAAATGGTGTTATTATTTTTAAATTATGGTTAAAAAAAGATAACAAAAGACTGCCATGATTGGTTATCACGAACAGCTTTTGTCAATGTCCTAACCAAATTTCCATCATTGTACACTGCAAGTGTTTGTCCGTCTTTTTTGTCGTCCAAGGTGCAGAAGAGTACGTAAAAAAAAGTACAGTTTATTCCTTGCAGTTGGTGAATTTTATTAATTACCACACAAACCGGAAGTTATACAATACCGGAAGTTGCATTTAGTAATAAGTAGTAATTTCAAAGCTGATGTATGAATAGCTCAGAATGTATAAACCGAAAATTCACATAAAAGGAGGTTTCGATGATTAGAAATGAATCTATATAACTTTCACAAACCGGAAGTTACCCCAAACCGGAAGTTAACTTTAAATCGGAAGTTGTGGTGAATTTAAAAACAGTACAAAAAGTACAGAATTCACAAACCGGAAGTTCACAAACAGAAGTTTTCGTTGATTAGAAATGACAAACGAAAGGAAAATAACCAAGAATCTTCAAACCGGAAGTCACTATCAATTAATTCTAATTCATGTCGATGTGAAGAAATCCAGATTGCTGATTGGTCCACTGATTAAAAGTTAAGACTTGAAAGGAATGAAAATAAATTGAAAGAAATGAAAAAGAATTGAAATAATTAAGAAATAAATAAATAAAGGTCACAATCAATCAATTTAAATAAGTTTAAGAATCGACTGTTTTTCGTCAATTCTAATTTAAATTCTTCTGAAGATGTTGGAAGATTGGGAGAATACAGTTCTTGACATTTACTCAACCCTTGAACTCGGAAGGGGGGACGACAGTCTAATTAAAATCAGATCCTAATTTCGTTCGTGCGGTTTTTTTTTTAAATCCGGTTTTTTAACCTCTACATTAGGGTCTGAGAAAGAGACGCCATAACAAACGTTCACGTTAACTTTGACCTAACCTTGATAAAAATGACCTAATAAACAAGGCTACAGCACTTAGGAATCCTAGAATGCACATATTGTTCGAGAACAAAATCCCAGCGCAGGAGAGGGCAAAGATCTGGTTAAAACAAAGGTCATTAAGGTTAGGTCAAAGTTAACGTGAACGTTTGTTGTGCCGTCTCGTTCTCAGACCCTAATGTAGTAGTTAAAAAACGGATTTTAAAAAAAACGAACAAACGAAATTAGGGTCTGATTTTAATTAGACTGGGGGGACGAAAGGGTCTCCCAACCCCCATCCTGGTTCGTACCCCCATAATTTTGGACAATTCCATGCCATTGGACACGTCCGTGGTCCGTCGCTAAATAATTAATACATTAATTTCAAAGTACATCGTTCGCTTCTGTTGTCGATTGAAGCTTTCTTTTCACCTTGGGGTCTTTTCCATATGAGTTACTTTCGCTTGATGGATTTCTGTTCTGTAATGACCCTGGCGCCCTAAGGGTTACCGTGATGTCAACTGGTCATTGGAAATCGATTATCTCCCTTGGTCTCAGTTTATTTAAGGTTCCACTATTCTTTGTTTTATACGTTCTTCAACAAATATACAGTCGTGTCCTCGTTATTAGTTTTGATATTGAACTCTTATATTCGTATAGATACAGGTCCGTGTTTAGTGTGTATCTCCCACCGGTAGCTAAAGAAAAAGGGGGGGGGGGGGTGGGGGTGCTGTGGCGGTGGTGTTATACATAGACTCGCGAAGCAATTCTATTCAATTTTAACAGTAACAATTTATACAAAACAAACAATACAGCTTATTTGTTTTCAAAAGGATGGGGTGGGAGTGGGGTTGAGCGAACAAACCCCACGACATATTGACGTCATGATCACGTCACTGAAGTGTGCATTAAAAACTGGAATGGTGTAAAAATCAGGGATGCAGCCAGATTCATTTTGGGACCTTCATTTTTGTTCTCGGATGCCAAATTACGCCTATTTTATGTCCATTACAAACACTCTACTCAACTAAGCTTGACCATTTTTGGGGATGACACAGGGTAGCATGCCCCCCAATCTAATTAAAATTAGATTACATTTCGTTTCGGTTATTTTTTTTATTGTCAACTCCATGTAATCTAAAGACTTGTATAAGGAGGTCATCTTCTGGTTACGAATAAGCTATTTATAGCACGTGTCACCCCTCTGCCAATCAGAACACCGTTTATATTTGAATATTTTGTATTGCGTCATAATTTTCCCACAATGCATATCAATGCATAGACCCGCGATCTTGAAGGTAGTTTTTGATTGGCTGAAATTTTCGTCACTTGAAGATGACCTCCTTATACAAGTCTTTAGATTACATGGAGTCGACAATCAAAAAATAACCGAAACGAAATGTAATATAATTTTAATTAGATTGCATGCCCCCTTCCCCTCCCAGGTTTTCTGACGGGGGACGTGTCCTCCCCTTATCCCCCCCCCCTCCCCACCGTGATCTACGCCCATATATACATGTATAACCAGTGTCCCCGATACACACTAAAAATACTCCTTACGCTTCCTTAGGATTGTTTGCTTCAACAAGATGTCGATAACCTGTGAAGATTTTCCCCAGTAGAAATAAAAGCAAGTTACCCGAGGGAAGTTAGCCAGAGATCTTGTAAGAAAGTGTCTAATAAATAATAATATAATGTATATTTCTGGCAGTTTTCAATTATTATCTTATAAATAATTTATTAGGCTGTAGGCAACATTGATATTCATTTTATAGGTCCTGAATCTAAACTTCCCTTCTTCACTCACTTTTCTTGGCGTGGATCTGTCCAAAAAAAAGAAAAAAACTCGGGGGGGTTAGGGATGATGATTTGTAGAGTTCAAAGACGTCGCAAAGCGGCGCAGATGCAAGCTCCTAAGATAAGGTCATCCCCCAGAGAGAGAAAATGAAAAATGGCATCGATTTGGTGCATTCTAAAAGATATTTCGGGATCGGGTCAGAAGTTGGGACTTCATACTACTCTTATTTACATCTTTCTATTCTTCAAAAAATCTTTCTTACCGATCAAATTTAGGGGGGGGGGGGGACCGAGACCCAGACCAACCTTCGTAACTGTTACTCGACCATGAACTATGCCAGATTTTGGGATCAAGAATACTATTAAATAAAAATAATTCATTTTATAAAACTTCCATAAGGCTATATAATTACTCATTTTATAGGTCCTTGAATGTATTGAACGTCTAAACCCCTTCACTCATTTCTCATATCTGTCCAGTAAGGATGTCAAGCAAGTCGGAACATGAAAACAACCACATCGCGACGTCGTCCTTGATTAAACGGTTTTCTATGTAATTGTAGAAAGCAACCAATAAAGGGAGATAACAGCAATTCTACTACAGCAAAACTGCTCCATGCATCTACCCTTTGATTTCCTTAATTGGAAAAGGGTAGTTTTTACGTCCCCCTTTTTTCTGAAAGTAGGCCTACATGAGTCTACATTACTTGGAACTCTTGGGGGAGGAGGAGATTTTTTTTAATTAAAAAAGTTCAAGACATCTCAAGATGAAGAATATTCATTGTTTAAGCACTTCAAGCATCCAAGCACTTTTCCCCAAGCCCTATCTCTATGGGTTTTTTTAAAACTAATACTTTCTTTTTTCTTTTTCATTTCTGCTTCTTTTTGGATTCCTTGGAATAGGTGAGTTCTTTTAAATTTCTATTTTTAGAAGCTTTTTTTCATACAATTTCTATTTTCATACAGTTTCACACAGATTCAAGGTATATATTCATTTCAACTTCCACTCGTACATGGATTTACTTGCATGTTTCTCTAACATTAAATGACCTGCACTCACGTAACAGGCGTCGGAAAATTTATGCTATTTCATTAGTGCAGACCTTCTCGATTAACTTTTGTAAATGGCTAAAAGCATTTTATGAATGAAATATAAGGGCTTAATTGAGCTTAGCTAGTGAAGCTAACGGAGTGTTTTAGCACGTGGGGTAAAGCCAGATTAAGCCTACGGGCCGCCATTTGAGAAGGCCTGCATTAGTGCTTTAGTCATCTAGAACTCTTCATTCGTAGAGAGAACTAATGGGAGACAACTCCTACAGTCAAATTAAATCCGGATCCACCAAGAGTAATATCAATACATTTACATACACAAATTATCTGATCTTGAATATCGGAATACATCGAGGACTATAGCAATTAAGTACTGTAGAAATTCTTTTAAAAAAATGCAAATGCTACTTATTTTTTCATTGGTCAAGAAGCTTTAAGTTAAGCAATGACTTTACCAAGGGCGTGGATTTAGAGGGTTATGATCAATGTCCAATTATCATATAATTATTTATTCAGCTGTGGAATCAGAACTACAGACCCTATGAATTTAAAAGGTTTCAGGAAATGTCAGTCGTCGTTCTAGTTTTTTTAAACTTTTCTGATTTGTCTAGTTTGTCTCCAGCTTTCAGAAGAAAATGTCAAAATGAAATTTGGTTTGTTTAGGCCATAACCCCTATCCCCATAGCAGTAGCTAAATCCAAAAAATCGGACAAAATACCCCACGCCCAATCTGGAGCCCGTCCAGTAATGAAATAAATATCACGAAGTCGCCGTCATAGTCACCTTATTACACCTCAACGGGTTAACGAGTAAATAATTTCCGGGACTTCAGTCACTCCTCCCAAACAACACTCATACCCCATTCTCTAACCTGACCCCACCCCTAATCTGGAACCCAGTAATAAAATAGCTATATCATAAATCTAAAGCTAACCAAGTATTTAAATGGCTATATCATATTCATTAAGAATTATACACAGTAATTATTCGCAATTCGCCAATTAATCATCTGTCTCTCTTCCGCGTTAGCGAGGAAATAATTACGAGGTCCTTATTGTCACCTTCCGCCGTCGCCGCCCCCCTTCCCCCACGCCCCAGCCTGACCCAGTAATAAAATGGCTATATCATAAAATCGCCAATGTATCACGTCACTCTTCCGGTTAATGAGGAAATAAATCCAAGGTTGTTATTGTCACCCTCCGACGTTCTTCCAAGCCCGACCATACGCCCAATCTACCTAGTAATAAAATGGCTATATCATAAAGTTTCCATCATATTCGCCAATTTATCACCTCTCTTATCTAGATTGACGAAGAAATAATTACGAGGTCGTTATTGTCACCCTTCGCCATCCCCAAACCTGACCCCACGCACAATCCACCCAGTAATCAAATGGCTATATCATAAAATCATGTTAACGAGGAAATAAATCGAAGGCCTTCATTGTCTGTGTCCAGTGGTTCATTATCGTTTTCCTATCACCATCACTTCCTCGGTTAATAGAGGGTTAATACTCCAATTATTACACTTATTAGCTGTAATGTATTTTATTACATACAGGAAACCACGTGACAGCTAATAACTCTATTAGGTTTGTCTTCCTACAGCGGAAATAGACATTTACTCATCAAGTCTGTACTCTGCATGCTGGTAATAATGAATCGTTGATTAGTTCCTTAAAGAAAATGAACTGGAGTTTTACGTCCTGCTTTTCTGCACTTATTGGGTTAATGAAGATAGGCAAATGCCATGCAGTGTGAAATGAGGAAAATTCTGACAGGACAATGGCCTTAGCCTACTCTAATTTTCTATATCAACTGTCGAGGGATCTTTAACTTGCATAGCATGTAGCACACAGGGCTTTGGTTTATTGTTCAATCTGAAGAACAAGGCGATTTTTCATGTCAGCCCTTCCGACATGCATAACTGACAGGGGGAACCGGTTTGAAAAATTCGAAGGTATCATCTCAACCCATGCCGGGATTGAACCCTGGTCCTTCAGGTTAGCGAGCAAGCGTCTAACTATCGAGACCCCCAGTTCTGTAAGAGACTACATACATTTTGCAAGACACATTTGCCTAGCGACGAAGACACCAATGTGTAAAAGAGATTATTTGATTTTCATAAGCGAAATTAGCGTCCACAATCTTAGATTCTGTTATTCTTTTACTATGCTATATAGTTATGTTCCCCAAAACGGGTGGTAAATACAGTTTCTGTGTAGATTATTGAAATCATATTTATTATCTTCGATATGTATTGTGCTTTCCGTTTTTGAATAAACGTTCATTTGCAGTTTGTGTGACGATACATTACTTTTGACAATTTGATCTACAGTCCGGGTATTGGCAGTTAACGGTATACTCAGTCCTAAATGTTATTTCTGTGCCTAACTGTATTAAAGAAGTGTGTTATATTCCATAATATCGTCTTGTGTTTTGTTATATCTAAATGTTATTAATCACGTAATTTTCGATATTTCAGACTATGCTTACTCTTTTCGAAACACCTCTCTTTGGAGTAGTTCAATACAGCTATAACTATCGATTTTGCCATGTGTTGGGTGCGATTTTGATTAACGGTATACGGTATTTTTTGGTAGTACTGATATTGTACGCTGTACGTTGACTCCCGCCCCCCGCCCCCATTAGCTCAATAAGGTATAGAAAAGTGGGACGAACTCCATTTCATTCTATTTCTGCTAGCAAACACATTGATCTGTTTTAAACTTTACCCTACATATAAGATCACAATCACCTTATTTAAGTTTTTCTTCTCACGTGACGAGTCCTAGTTTTCTAATCACGCGATAATCTATAGTAAATTGGATGTTTATGTTACCATGGTTACATATAGTCATACCGGAAGTGAAGATAACGTGAAACATGTCAGAATCCCAGCAGACGACGGAGACTGTTTTAATTTGTTTTTGAGTATTTTTTCCCGCGGATAATAGGACGTCTGGTCTATTGTTTAGTTTTAAATGGTCAATGACTGTTTTCTCTTACTTCTTTCCTCTAATGTATTACTGAGTATTGACGGGCAGTGTTTGCTTACTCTTCTATACACATGACACACTAAAATGCTTCCTCATTTATTGATACACTTCCTAAAATTATTAAATGTAGTTTATTTACTATTAGTCCGAAACCTGCTGACTCATTCCCCAGTCTCTGATAGTGATTTGGACGGATATGGATTACTAGACCCCAAAAACTTGCGATTTTCCGCACCTCCGCGGGTGCGGGAGTTTTAAACGTATATATTTGGATGGATGGTTGATTTTGTAGTTCAATCATACCATCATTATCCCCCTACACCATACTCGCCATGTATGCGAGTCCATCAAAGTTTTTTTCCCCATGAAATAAAATCTGTCAGTCACCATTGAATGCTGCACGCGCAAGTTGTGGAAAATCCCAAGTTTTTGTGGCTTAGTTTTTCTGACTCTTTCCCAGCCATATCTGTCCAAATATTTATCAAAGGCTGGGAAATGAGTCAGCAAGTTTCGGACTAATTAACTATCTTCTACCAATGTATTGCTCTATTCTCGAAAACTTTACAAAACGATGATTTTAGTGTTCCAGTCATTGGATTGGTCAATCACTAAAATTGATTGTAAATTAAGCATTATTATCCAATCAGATTGATGTATTTATTAAAATATGAATTTATCTTTCAAAGAGATTGTATAGAGATTTTCTAAACTTTGTATGTGTCTTGGAGACACTGGCAGCATCAATTTAAGCCATTTCAATTTTCATTCTGATATCTGTGCTTTTTGTAACTCCACTAAAACTAACGCATTTTATGATGTTGAATGGAAATTGGAATGGCACAAATTGATTCTATCAGTGTCCCTGATAAACCTCTTTACAGTCCCTTTAAGTTTACGAGGAGAATATGGCCACTGGTTTAAAAGTACGTCGGATTTGTTTTTCCTTTATCTTTTGTATCGTTGATAATGTTTTTATACAAATATGTCTTGACCTTATTAGTTTTATTGCCCTAGTTGAATGTAAAACGTCTGAAGATTTTCAAGATGACAAGAGATTTTACTGTAACGATGTCTTACTGTCGAGTAAATAGTTCACGCGGAAGGTTATTTACGACTTGTTTTATATGTAAATAGTCTACAGAATCTTCTTGGTGTCACCTTAACCACATAAATGTAGGTTTAAATATGACAATTTATGATTCGAAACCAGGAAGCATACAAATGACTCATTACAATGTACTTTTGAACACGAGTTACCTTGCCCCTTGCCCGAACAAAATATCTGCCTATCATGAACCGATCGTATCAACTTCGGAACTAGACTCACGTGCTAGAGTTGTCTTTCCATGCTCGTTTACCAGGCAAGATGGCCGCTTATCATGACCTAGTCATAATGTTAGTCTCGAACATTGACGAAGGTTGAGCCTAATGACCATGACCGAGATAGTCTCGAACATTGGCGAAGGTTGAGTCTGTAATGATCCAATCGTATCTAGACCCAAGATCCCGGAGAAGCTCAGCTACCCTTTTATACTTATGCTAGCGACCCCTTTTGAGTCGCAACCCATGAGCTAGATAACCTCGTAGGGTAGTTGCCATATTGAATAAATTAGAGTTCAACCAATCACAATCATTCTTCAGAGAGTATCGTCTTCTTTCGCGGAAAAAATAGCCAATCAAAATCTCCAAACAAGAGTTATCTTTTCCTACCCATTTACCCGGCAAGATGGCCGCTTATAAAGACCGAGTCATTTCATAGTCTCGAACAAAATGACGAATGTTGAGTCGAATGGGCTGAGCCGAATGTTCCCGTCCATGGGCATTAAATCAAACTCGGCCATCACGATAAGCCGTCTGTTACAGGAACACCTCTAGTAATTATACGATATTTATTGTTAGTAAACAGGAAACTGGGAACTTTTATTACTATCAGTTTACTAATGACTATTATACTCGTGTCCACAGCCTGTAGGCTGCTACACTGTAGTTGACAAACTGGCAGCATGAAACGAAGCG
The DNA here is from genome assembly GCA_029955415.1 of Lottia scabra. Classification (NCBI taxonomy): domain Eukaryota; kingdom Metazoa; phylum Mollusca; class Gastropoda; family Lottiidae; genus Lottia; species Lottia scabra. Next base: position 4,367,277 of record JARJEI010000014.1, on the reverse strand, counting down.
TGATTTGACTAATGGACTGGAATGGTAGTTGAGGTACTGCTTTTCTGATCCCGATTCGAAATGAAATTCAGTTTGGTGTCCTATTTTACATCTGATTGGATTAAACTATGGTCAATGGTTTTAGCAATCATGCACAGTCTGTGGCAGACCGATCTTAAACCGTAGCTCCCCGGTCTTCAAAATTGGGTCGCTAGCACAAGTTCTTAGGGTTGCTGAGGTTCTCCATTACCGCATAAGTCTTGATCCAAAATGTGACCAAGTTCAGGGTTACTGAACAGTCAAGATGCTTATTTTTGGGTCACTGAGAAAAATTGGTGAAGACCGGGGCCGTAGTTAAAGGAACTGGTTCTCGGTTTATAGTTTAATCCGAATCATGAACCCTCAAACCTTTATCAGTATTTTGGCACTGACTAGCAGAACGGAGAACCAAACTGCTCTATATTAATGTATTCCTTCTCTCTCCCAATTTTCTTGGACTTCAATGACAGACACACTCGTATCCACTTCGGAACTAGACTGGCTAGATAACCTCGTATACTATACGGAGGTCGCCATATTGAATACATTATAGATCAGCCAATCACAATCATTCTACAGAAAGTATCATCATCTTTCTCGGAAAAAACAGCCAATCAAAATGAATCTTGAAACAAGAGTTGTCGTTTCCTGCCCGAATACCGGGCAAGATGGCCGCCTATCATGGCCGAGTCATTATATAGTCTCGAACAATGACAAAGGTTGAGCCGAATGTGACAGACAGTGTGTATGTCTCTTTAACAATGACCTATTTAGTACGAAGTGACCTAATTATAAGCTAAAAGCCTGTTTAGGATTGAAAGACCGGCTATTATCAAATATCGTGTTTAATAAAAGGTTTTTCATTAGTACGTCTGCTTCTATATACCTTTTGTTCGAGTCAAATATCTAGACTTACGTTCAATGAACGGAAATAATCTCCTTTTGAGGATAAGAATTAAAGGAGTTTTACGTTCTACTGCCAATGCGTTTCATTATATTTCATTGGCCCATTAAGGTACAGAACAGCAGGATGTAAAACTCCATTTTATTTACTTTGGTTCTTGCAATTCCACTAAAACTAACGCGTTTTATGACGTCACTACCAGTGATCTACTGGCAGCAACTGTTGATATCTATGCAGATCACTGTCAGTGACAAGAACCACAGACGTCGGAATACAAATTGGAATGGCGCAAATTGATGCTATCATTGTCCCCGATACACATACAAAGTTCGGAAAACCTCTTTACAACCCCTTAAAGAAAAACCTCTTTACAATCCCTTTAAGAAAACCTCTTTACAACCCCTTTAAGAAAAACCTCTTTACAATCCCTTTAAGAAAAATCTCTTAACAAGTCCTTTAAGAAAAATCTCTTTACAATCCCTTTAAGAAAACCTCTTTACAGCCCCTTTAAGAAAAATCTCTTAACAATTCCTTTAAGAAAAATCTCTTTAAAATTCCTGTAAGACAAATCTCTTTACAATCCCTTTAAGAAAAACCTCTTTACAATCCCTTTAAGAAAAACCTCTTTACAATCCCTTTAAGAAAAATCTCTTTACAATCCCTTTAAGAAAAATCTCTTTACAATTCCTTTAAGAAAAAGCTCTATACAATCCCTTTAATGTTAAGAAACTCATTTAATCCGGTCGAATAGAACTCAGAATGCGACTCCAAGACTCAAAGAAAAGCAAGATGAATTCTTTCTCATGAACAATGTCATTTATTACAGAAATAAAAAGATATATCACGTAATTCTTAGATTTTTTTCTATTTTCCTTCGTTGATCTTTTAGAATATAACTGATTTATTAGGGTTTAAACGAATTTATTGAACATTTATTTATAAAAAAAAATTCACAGAAGTTATTAAAGGGGATGTTCCCTTTTAATGAAATTTTGGTATAGTACATTTTGACAATGTTAAGTTATTGTGAATTCTGGTTAATACCTTGACATCATTAGGCACTTTTCGTGTCACAGCCAATCAGCGCCCTCGTTAGAACGGCTGTAACTAGTATAGCTGTGCGTTTGTTTATCATAAGTCGTGGGCTGTGATTGGCTATGATATCTTATAATTCAATCAAATCGCTTCCATTACAAAATAGCGTGATACAAGAAAAGTGTCTGAGACATAGCTCCCAATACATACTTGTTTTATATGGGCATGTGTCTTTAATTGCACTAGTCAAGTACAAGTTTAAATTTTAATGGGACTATCTAACTGTTAAATGGGGGTACATCTTTAATTCAACTACATCTGTATCTAATTCTATATGGGAATGGATCTTTAACGAATTATCTAACTGTTAAATGGGAGTATACCTTTAATTGATTAATTAAACTATCTAATTATAATTCTATATGGAAATGCATCTTTAATTGAACTATCTAATTTTATTTCTAACTGCAAACAGTACTGTTTCGGCCGCCTCAGATGATCCCACATATTATGTGATACCATCGTACCATGCCAGAGTGCTCAAACATTCTAATTCTATATGGGAATGTATGTTTAATTGAAGTATCTAATTCTATATGGGAATGTATGTTTAATTGAACTATCTAAGTGCGAGATTTATTGGGTCAATGCTACAAGCTAGAACGATATTATAATTATTATAACTTGAGAGAGATTTTAGTCGGATCAATATATCTTCTCAACAATATAACTGTATTATTGTACATACTTTATAATCATCATCATATCTTAAAGGGAATGTTGAAATACGCTTTACAACCAACCCCTTTAAAGGGGAATGTTCAGCATTTTCGAAGGTCTTGGATCTTTAATATATGTATAACCTTTAGAAGTATTGAAAATGCACGAAAATCGCTTATTCCCGTGAAATTTATCTCTTACTAAACATTTTGTCTTCCGATTTCTGTAGGTCTAAATATGTTTACTATGCATAATCTCACTAAAATACGAGTCGATTTTTTAATTCCAAACGCTGATAGTTTTAGATACACATGGATGTAAGGGTTTCAATTTCGAGTGAGAGCTGTGCATAATATTACTGTTAAGCTTAGTTTAAGAATCCCGTTTCTGAGGTTAGTGTAATTAATAAAATGCCTAGCCGTATATTATGTATGACGTCATCCATAAAACGCTTGGTGTAATTTGAATTGCAGGAACCAATGACGTCTGATTGAAAATAAGAATGGTGCAAATAGATGCTATCAGTGTTCCCTATACACTGAGAAAACCTCTCACGAAAATGATCAAAGCCAACGGCCGTAAATTCGTCGTCATCCTCAAAGAGATGACGTCATAAGAAAGTACACAACGACATTATGAACTACAACCCTCCCCAATAAATCAATCCGAACTGAATTATACTTCCCATTAGATTTCTATAAATGTACGTGACTGAAATTTAAAACAAAGTCATCGGAGTGTGAAAATGTTGCATGTTGGAAAAGATTATAATAGATCCACAGCGAGGTCAGGATGTTTATTGACTACGTTACCATGGTGATACATGATTACAAAACAAATAGGTGAAAGATTCCGATCACTAAAAAGTACAAATCTTCTTTGATCAAACATTGCTGGGGGTCTTTAAGTACTTATCCAACATGGAGGATGCAAAGGTATCTTTTAGATCTTGCATTGTTGGGGGTATCTGCCGCTATAGAGCATGCAAAGTTTATTAAGTTTTATCTGGCATATCTTGGGTCTTTCAGTAGACCACAATAAGGCATCTAAAGGTATCCAGGTACGCAATGTGGTATACACGTGCATGACCTAAATTAACATCTTCAGATGACCACTCCTGCCCTCTATCATTTTTTCCAAATTGCAACGAAAGGCCTTAAATATCAAATGTGCAAAAAATGATAGAGGGCAGGAGTGGTCATCTGAAGATGTTAATTTAGGTCATGCACGTGCATATCACAATATAATCTTTGCCTGGTTTTGTGCCCTTTCAGTGCACCTTAAATCATTTAACACTTAAGTACTGTACACACACGACAACATTTTCGACAACATGTTGGGCAATTTGTTGCTGAATGTTTATGTTTCCGATCTGTATACACATTTTCGACAACATGACTTTTCGGCCTAAGTATTTCAGCTCAAAACATTGACCCTCAATCCGAAGTTAAAATAACTCAGTTTTGTTTACAGTTTTCTGACCATTATTATGAAAGCGAAAAGCAATAAATCATTGTTGAAGTATTTTGAGATATGATATTGTCTGGCTGTATCTATTGTTCTAAACAGAATATTTTCATATATTTCTCATATCGCGTCGTTTATTGAAATATAATATCATTAATATCATAATATACTTTCATTATACATTAGATTTTTATTTATACCCGGTCTGACTTTAAAACGCAGTAAGTGTTTGGACGGCACGTTTTCCTTTTAAAGCTGAAAACATTCTGTTTTTCTGTTTAAAATAGATATCACAGCTTATGACGTCACCTGAAATATTGCGCCTTTTTATTATGATGACGTCAGGTACATTTGGGCGCCTTTTCTATTAATGACGTCATGATGATTTTTATGCTGTTGTAACTTTTGATGACGTCACATGAAGTAGTGCGTTTTTCCTAATGATGACGTCACCGGATATATGACGCTTTATTATAATTATGACGTCACCTGCAGGCTAAAATTGAGTGCCTTTCTAAAAAAAGACGTCATGAAAATGTATGACTTATGATGACGTCACAAAGTAATGCGTTTTGTCCTTATGATGACGTCACCAGATATTTTACGCTTTTACTAATAATGACGTGAACGATGACGTCACCTGCAATTGGGCGCCTTTTCTGATGATGACACCATGTAACACATTGCACTGTTATTACTGATCACGTCTCACTTTTTTCTATTGACGTCACCCACAAAATGTGCTTTAACCAAAGAACTTAAAAGAACCAATAATTTCAAATTAATCTGTTTTGAGAGTTAATGACGCTAAGCAATAAAAATCTCGATGCAATTAATTCTGCTTTGATTCCAATTTAATTATTTCGATAACAAAATGAGAACTATAAATGTCGACTTTGTCAAGTAAATTTGTGACTGATTAGGAACTTAATTTGCATAAAACTTTTATTTTTCGTCAAATATATCTCAGAAAGTCATTATATAAATTGTACAGCATAATTTTAAAACCCATGAAAGTTTTTGTGGTTTGTCGGTGATTAAATATTTTGAAAAATAAATCGCATGTCATGTCATGTAACGCAATTCAGATGACGAAATACAAATGAAAACGCAATTAATTTTACTGACACCGCAAGGGTGGCAAAGCGGAAAGCCGGGGTTCTAAATCTGAAAATCAAGTGACCGAAATCCGAGGTAAGTAAGGGTGGAGGCTGGGTCTCTTCGATTTTTTTAACCACGGGCCCCGCCACATCCAGGGACGATCTGCGACCCCTATGCAAATGCCGTGGATTTTGAACCAAGGGCCCCACCACTTTCAGAAATGCTCCGCGGCCCCTGTACAGAGTCCAGTTTTTCTGACTCGTGACATCCTTCAAAGTATATAAGTTTCAGTAAAATGATAAGCTTACTCAGCACGTTTCGGACTACACGTGAATCTTTCGTGACAACCAAAATTGATTGAAAAGGAAAGAAACCCAATTTTAAAGTAAACTTCTAATTTTTAGAGAAACAAAAAAAATGTAAAAGTTGTTTCATCACGTGATGGCATCATTTAGCAATCCATCTTGTCATCTCTTATCTTTTTATTTCAATTTTCTTTAAAACAGGAAACTGAAAAGTAGAATAACTTTTTCATGATTGTGCAATTTTTTCAAATTAGTTATGGAATACATAGGCGTTATTGTGTGCCGATTCGATTAGGCCGATTGGCTATTTTGTGCTTGTGTGAGCCAGGACGTTTCGGCTAATTGATACATTTGTGAGACAGTTTACCTTAAAGGGATTGTAAAGAGTAATTCTTAACTTTGTATGTGCATCAAAAACACTGATAGCATCAATTTGCCCGACGTTTGTGGTTCTTGCAATTCTACTAAAACTAGCGCGTTTTATGACTTCCGGTAGATCCACTGTCAGTGACGTCATAATACGAATGATTCGTACGAGCGAACTTCGTCTAGTGTGTCAAGTGCGACGACATTTGTACGAGCTTTATGCTAAGGGCAGACGAGCGTATTTTTTCGCCCGATCGCAGCGAATTTTATAATCACCCCAAAAAATACGCGCTTGTGCCTGAGTTTTTAAGGCCGTACACGAGCATATTTTTGGGGGTGATTATAAAATTCGCTGCGATTGGGCAAAAAAATACGCTCGTCTGCCCCTAGCATTAGTCGAAGCCAATTCGTAGTTATTATTACATACGTTCGCCCTGTGTGTCGCATTGCATCGGCTGAAGTATCAACGAATAAAATTCGCTCAATCTGTCCCCAGCTTTATTAAAAGGAACGTAATACTCCATTTCATTTGATTTTCTTACCACTAACTATATGGTCAATAGATTTGTATATCGATCAGATAGCTATATCATTGTTTCTTTCGAACGTGACTTGAAATATGTTCTAAAAGTCTTGGAATTTAGTTCTTATTGTCAGGAAAAGTAGAACTCTAAAACTATCATGTACATTGTTGACAAATTCGTTTTAAATTTCAATTTTGTTTACAATTTCGTTTCGGATTTCACTTTTGTTTTCATTTTAGTTTAGATAGTTTTTCTTTTGTTAACAAATTAGTTTTGAATTTCAATTTTGTTTTCATTTTAGTTTTGAATTTCACTTTTTGTTGACAATTTCGTTTCGAATTTCAAATTTTATTTCCATTTTTCTTTTGAATTTTTACCTCTTTGTTTACTTTTTTTTTTACTTATCCGGAAGCAGAAGTTGACAAATTTGTTTAAATTTTATCTTTTGTTTTCATTTTCGTTTTTTATTTCATTTCTTGTTTACAATTTTGTTTTAGATTTCACTTATGTTTACATTTTCGTTTTGTATATGATGTATTGTTTAAAAAAAATTATTGTTTTATATTTTATCTTTCGTTTACAATTTCGTTTCGAATATATCTTGTTTACTTTTTCGTTTTGAATTTTTATTTGTTTACACCTGCTTTTTTTGTTACTAAACCATTAGAATAATTTACAAATTCGATTAAGTTTTATCTTCTTTTTACATTTTCGTTTTGAATTTTCCTTTTTTTTTTTGTACAAATTCGTTTTAGATTTCAGATCATGTTTACAATTTCGTTTCGAATTTATATTCTTGTAAAAGTTTACAAATTGGTGTAGATTATTTTGTTTACAAAATTGTTTTGGTTTTTTATCTTTTGTTTACACTTTGGTTTCAAAACCAGAAGCATTTTCCTTTAATTTATTTTTTCTATAACCTACATCCCATTGTTTTCAATCCGGAAAATAGTGTTTGTATTATCGTCAAAGGTCTCACTGAAAAGGAAGTTACCAAAGACAATGTTCAAAGTTTCCTGTCTGTGTCTTGGAAATCATCGATTAAAAAATTCTTTAAACAAAAGACAAAGAAGGAAATATGAATAAGACGTCTATAGTATTACAAACAAAATCTAGGCCATTTTTTAATTATTTTTTTAATATAGATAAAGGGAAGTAAGATCGACTTACTGAAGAATTTCCCGATTTTCTTAGAGTCTTGATGCACTTGTGTTATTCCAGTTTTTGGACATTTTCGTTAAGGAAATAATTTTTCTTAAAGTGATTGTAAAGGTTTTTTTTTTATCATTGTATGCGTATCAGGGATAATGATGGCATCAATTTGTACCAATTGTCATTTTGAGTCAGACGTCTGTGGTTCTTAACAATCCCTTCAAGGAGAAATCGTCTTTAAAGGAATTGTAAAGAGGTTTTGTGGTCTTTGTATGTGTATCGGGGACACTGATAGCATCAATTTTCACCATTCCAATTTCCAATCCCACGTCTGTGGTTCTTTACAATCCCTTCATGGAGAAATATTAAAAAGTTTTTTTTTTTTTTTTTTTTTTACTGTGTATCAGAGATACTGATAGCATCAATTTGCAACATTCCGATTTACAATCAGACGTCTGTGGTTCTTTACAATCCCTTCAAAGAAACTTTTCTCTAGCCTTTTCTCTTCGATTTTCTTTAGAAGTTTTTTTAAACGGAATCCTTTCTAATGTGGAAATAAGATTTCTGTTGACTTTTTTTTAAAATAACCCGCAATTAAAATAAGGAAAGTTGTGTTTACTTTCTCGTCTGTGTCTTCAGTTAAATACTGAAATTTGCCAGGAAAATTCTAAAAAAGATCAGTCGGATGTAACCGTGTAAAGTTAATGACCATGTGCCCACTCCCTCATATTTTTTTTCGCCCCTGTCCATGCCATAACAATAATTGCACAACATTGCTAGTGTACACATTGTATTATGTACGTCAAGTAAGACGCCTTCCCAAAAAATTGACAACTTGCCCCCTACCAAACCCCGTTCCCCAATCCCTACCAATTTATTTTTTCCATAGATATCGATCGGACCACATTGTTGATGTTTATATCAAAAAGCGTGTCACTATCGTACAACTTAACCCCTACCCCTAGACCCTTACCCTACACCCTTACCCCTTACCCTACACCCTTGTCCTCCTCTTACCACTACAACCCTGTCCTGCCTTCAAATCTTGTCCACCAATACGATACTGATCAAGATAATATTGATCCTACTAAGTTTGTGTTGATGCTTATATCTAAAGGTGTGTCAATATCGTACAACTTAACCCTTGTACCTAGACCCTGGCCCCTATCCCCCTCTTACCAATCCCCCTCCACCCCTTTCTTCTTCAATCCTTACCCTACCGATTCCTACCCTGCCTTCAAATCAGGTCCACCAATACGCCACTGATCAAGATAATATTGATCGGACCAAGTTTGTGTTGATGTTTATATCTAAAAGCGTGTCACTATCGTACAACTCGTTCATTCATAAAGACAAGTTTACAATTCTACTTGGCATCGTTTACAGACAAAAACAGAAATTCTGCGATTCTGTGAGTGTGACATTTTCCGAAAAAATAGTTTTTGGAATCATTTGTAACTTGTGAGTATTCCTTCATAGGATTTCTGAAAAAAAATGTTTAGATACACTTTTCACTTGGCATCATTTTCAGGAATTCTGCGATTTTGTGAGTTTATTTCAAAGTGACATTTGTCAAAAAATTAGTTTTTGGAATTATTTGTTTCTAGTGAGTATGCCTATTTATAGGATTTCTGAAAAAAATGTTTTGTTTATGAAAATTGAGATGCTATTTGGCATCATTTTCAGTTAAAAACAGGAATTCTGCGATTCTGTGAGTGTGACATTTCTCCAAAAAATCGTTTTTGGAATCATTTGGAATTTGTGAGTATGTCTGTATAGGATTTCTGGAAAAAATGTTTTGTTTATGAAAATTTAGATACTATTTTCACTTTAGATAATTTTCAGGAATTCTGAGATTTTGTGAGTTTATTTTAAAGTGGCATTTACCAAAAAATAAGTTTTTGGAATGATTTTGAATTTGTGAGTATGCCATATAAAGGATTTCTGAAAAATGTACTTTTCCCACTTGGCATCATTTTCAGGAATTCTGCGATTTTGTGAGTTTGTTTCAAAGTGGCATTTACCGAAAATTGGTTTTTGGAAATATTTTGAATTTGTGAGTAGGCCTATGCCTATATAAGGTTTCGGAAGAAATGTTCCATTTGTGAAAAATCTTGGAATTTCAATTTGGAATCGTGGTTAAGTAGGTGTTTAGAAAATCAGAATAATTTGTTTGTAGAAATGCCAGGAATCTTTTTTTTTATTAAGGTGATTAAGTGAATGTTATGGAATAATTTTCGTCAGATTCCTTAGGAAAAATGACTTTCTGAAATACTATGGAGTCGTCCTGCTTTTGTGCACCTGTATGGGCTATTGAGGACGGGCAAACATCTTGCAGTGTGCAATAAGGGAAATTTTTCCAGGACAGCGGCATTAGCCTACCTTTACTTTCGATTTCCAACTGTCGAGGGATCTTTAGCCGAAATTTTGCCATGACAGCAGCATTAGCCTACCTTATTTTCGATTTCCAATTGTCGAGGGATCTTTAATGTGCACAGCCTATAGCACACGGGGCCTCAGTTTATTGTCCCTTCCTAATGACTAGAAAGTGAAGTGTAGGCTAGATATTGATGAGTTAGGACTTACTACCTGTAAATTGAGAATTATTGTAAGTTATTGGATTTTGTAAACAAGTGCTAATATGTAAATAATTGCTTTTTAATTGACATTTTGTAAGCAGTTTGGGTTGTAAATTTTGTGGATTCGTAAATTTGTAAATATTTGGATTTTTGATTGACAATTTGTAAACAGTTTATATTCTTTTTTACGAGTATGTTTTGGTTTGTAAACAATTTGGATTTTGTTTGTAATCTAATTGGATTTTGTTGGTAAACTATTCGGACTTTGTTTGTAAACTTTTAGGATTTTGTTTGTAAAATATTTATACTTTGTTTGTAAACTTTTTGGATTTTGTTTGTAAACCATTCGGACTTTATACGTTAGTCGAAGGTATAGGTATACTTGTATTTAGGAAATTTCAATTTATGTGGTTTTATATTAATGACAGATTTCTGTGAGTTCACTCTGCACTTGGATGTGTCAACGGGACTGTGCCATTGAAGTCTAAATACGACTGATTCCATTCTGCACTTGAGATTGTCAACAGGGCTGTACTAGTGAAGTCTCCTGAAAGCTTATTGCATCTTGTGGTTTTCTATTAACAGTAGGCCTAGATAACTCTGAGTTCACTCTGCACTTGGGTGTGTCATCAGGACTGTGCTAATGGAGTCTAGATACGACTGATTCCACTCTGCACTTGAGAGTGTCAACATGGCTGTACAAGTGAAGTCTCCCGAAATCTTATTGCATCTTGTGGTTTTCTATTAACAGAAGGCCTAGATACCACTGAGTTCACTATGCACTTGGATGTGTCATCAGGACTGTGTTATTGGAGTCTAGATACGACTGATACCACTCTGCTTTTGGGTGTGTCAACAAGGCTATACTAATGAGGAGTCCTCGTATCTTATCGTATCGTGTGGTTTTCTATTAACAGTAGGCCTAGATAACACTGAGTCCACTCTGCACTTGCTATACTAGTGAAGATTCTTCTTATCTATTTGTATTTTTAGATACTACTGGTTCCACTCTGCACTTGGGAATCTCAACAGGCTATACAAAGTAATAAATCCTCGTTGATCTATTTGTATTCGTGTGGTTTTTCTATTAGCAGTGATATCTTGCCAATGAGTCATTTTACGAGGAAATGAATTTAATTCCAGGTTGTCATTCTGGTCGATGCCATGTCACAGAGTCTCCAGGAATTCCGTCGCAGAATTAATTTTAATTCTAGCTTGTAAGCAAGTTCTTTGGCATGCAATTCACAGAATACAAACGTACAATTAAAGAGATACTACGTCTTAAAATGAGCATAAAATTTAGATTCTCAAATTGATCAATAAGAGTGTATATTCATCAACAGTGTCCAAAATATACAAACAGAATCAAATAAACCATAAAACTATGTAATTATTCATAAAATTTCAAGTTATTATTGAAAAACGCTTAACAATTGTTTTTACATTTTTGTATATAACGTAGTTTGCTTGATTTATCAGATTATTTAGGTAATCTGTTGTATAGTTATGCAACCAGTCCCCTTATGAATATATACTCCTATTGATCAAGTTTTTTTGATCATTCTAAGAGGTAGTATTCCTTTAAACTTCTGTTTTAATTCTAGAGTGCTATTCATATCATGCCATGTAGAAAACATCTCCAGGAATTTCGTCGCAGAAATGACAGTTGAGTGTCTTGTATGAATTTCGATACATGCTTCTAATTTCAGGGAGCCACTCAACTCAGTCAGTCAAATAGTCTTCAGGAATTATATCTTAGAATTCCAAATATGGATTTAAAGGGATTGTAAAGGAGATTTCTAGACTTTTTATATGTATGAGAGACGCTTCAAACCTCCATTTGTTATATTCAAAATGAAGTTTCGTTCGGATGGGACAATAAACCGAGGTCCTGTGTGCTATTGGCTGCGCACGTTAAAGATCCCTTGACAGTTGGAAATCGAAAATAAGAGCAGGCTAATGCCGCTGAACTGGCAAAATTTCTCTCATTGCAAACTGCATGGCGTTTGCCCGTCTACAGACGTAAAACTCCATTCATTTCATTTCGTAGCAGCGGGGCGTGCGTTCAGTGTAGTCTTTCTAGAATAACAGAATCCAGGGGCACCCAGCGGGCATTTTGAATATACCAAATGGAAGTTAGAAGTGTCTCTCGTAAATCCCCCATACAATCCCTTTCAATCAAGTTTGCCTTGAAGCTCTTTGAAAGTTTTTGGCATGGATTTGGTGAAATCCTTTCTAAGAATCACAAAATATGTTGCTGTTAAATCTAGGGTGCCTATTTAAGTTTTGTTTGAAATCCAACCGCAGAGTTCTGGAGCTGACAGTCTGTGACTTGGTTCTGGAGTGCCATCGGAAAATTCTGAGACTTCTGCCTAATTCCAGGATGCAACTCTTTATCTGTCTATGAGTCTTTGTAATTCCAATGCAAGAATCCAAAGCTGACATCAGTTTTCCGATTTTTTTAATATACACCAAAATATCAGCAAAAATTTCTGGAATTTCAGGATTTCGGATTAATTTTGGTTCTTCATATGACCTTGAAAACTGATGAAGGTCGAAAGGAAGAATCATCCGGGTACCTTCCTGAAATGAACAACTGGATGGTACATCTCAAAGACTATCAGACATGTAGATTTCTTTAGCAGGTGTTTCGGATACACACTCTATTACCAGGACAGCTGATTTGAAATATAGGTGAAGATTCCATTGTGTTTGTTCATTAGATTGATTTGTCTCAGAACTAGAACTGGAATTGAAAAGATTCAGAATTTCTACAATGGCGTATCCCGAAGGTTGAAAATTATTTAGGCTACTTTGTCGTAATTCATCGTCTGCTTCATTTTTTTTTTCAGTTTCTGTCTAGTTTATTGAAGGGTGGTGACTACATTTCACTAGGAAGGGCTAGGATTGATCTCTGAAGTCCCTATCCCATCCCCCCATTCCCCCCATCCCCATCAGTATAGTATAGTGCTAGCTCTGAATTGAAGCCCTGTACTCTCCCTTCAGCATTCAAATTATGTGGTGAACACAGTTCAAATGTTAAAATTAGTAAGGGCTAGGACTGATTTGATCTCAAAACAACTCACCCCCTAGGTTTTAACTCATTGTTCAGTTCAAGTGGTTTGTTATGGCCCTAAAGGAAAAGCAGGGGGCAGGAATACAAGACCTACAGTCCTGAATTTAAGGTTTGTTCTTATCTTTTGGTAATGTTTAGGAAGGGTTTCTAAAATTCTTGAATACATTTTTAAATGCCTTAAGAGGTTCAAGGCTTTTTGTATTTTTGAGGTGGGCATTTTCCTTTTGGAGATGGCTTGATTTGTGAAAGCATCTAACTCTACTCTTCTATTGATCTTTCCAACTTGTTGACTTCCTAAAAGTACACACATCTTGACTTTATGATTAATATTTTTCCCTGAATTTTGAATTTTTCTCAAAGTTATTTACTCTTTTGAAAACACCTTATTCCAATATGCAATTGAGCTTTCCAACTTGTTGACTTTCTAAAGTGTAAACATCATTCTTTGATGATATTTTTAGTAGTGATTTGAAAAGCTACTTATCTGTATATGGAAAAGTTTAACTCTTTGAAAACACCTTATTCCAATATGCAATTGAGCTTTCCAACTTGTTGACTTTCTAAAGTGCAAACATCATCCTTTGATGATATTTTTTGTAGTGATTTGAAAAGCTACTTATCTGTATATGGAAAAGTCTAACTCTTTGAGAACACCTCATTCCATTGTGCAATTGAGTTTTCCAACTTGTTGACTTTCTAAAGTGGAAACATCATCCTTTGATGATATTTTTGTTAGTGATTTGAAAAGCTACTTATCTCTATATGGAAAAGTTAACTCTTTGAGAACACCTTATTCCACTATGCAATTGAGCTTTCCAACTTGTTGACTTTCTAAAGTGCAAACATCATCCTTTGATGATATTTTTGTTAGTGATTTGAATAGCTACTTATCTGTATATAGAAAGGTGTTTACTGACAAATTTATTGATTTACATCAAGTTATTTCATTATTGGTGTTTGATTAACATCTCGTTGTTTATTATTTAAAACTCGTACAGGTAATATACAGGTTATACAGTTTGATTACAGCAGTTTTCATCAGGGATGTTGTTTTGACTGTATTTACCAGTCATGTCTGACTAGAGCTCTAGACGGTATTTACCAGTCATGTCTGACTAGAGCTCTAGACTGTTGATTTGACTGTATTTACCAGTGATGTCTGACTAGAGCTCTATCAGGTAATACAGTTTGATTACAGCAGTTTTCATCAGGGATGTTGCTTTGACTGTATTTACCAGTCATGTCTGACTAGAGCTATAGACTGTATTTACCAGTCGTGTCTGACTAGAGCTCTTGTTGCACCTCATGATTTTGACCTTTATAGTATTGTTGGGTGTCGCATGCAAAACAGACCATGCCCTTCTAATCAAAACACCTGATGGTACTTTTTGTATGGGAAGTCCACTACTATATAATTATATCACCCGATTTTGTAATGCTCTGGACAAGATTTTTGATTTACAGAATTGTTTTGCTTGTACAGATTTTTATTACATAACAGTTTTATGGTCAATAAAAGGCTAACATATTTGTCATCTAGTTTTATCATTTCGTAAACAACAGTTTTTGTCTTTTGTTCAATTAGTTGTTTGAATATGTCTTTTTGGTGTGGGTTAAAACATTGGTTCTTTACAGTCATGACGTGAATTGCTTCGTCACTTTGGACAAATAGTTGTGGTGGGTTCTAGACTCAGTCATAAAGTCCAGTCCACCCAGCTGTAAATGGGTAAGGATAATCCAGGAAAGATCAATGCCAAGAGGTTTGGCCAAGGACCAGCTTGGAGAAAGGATAGTCTTAGAAAGCGAAGTTTTTATTCTTGTAAAATATAGATGTTTCTTTCTTTCTTGAGGAATCTACCCAGCTGTAAATGGGTAAGGATATTCCGGGTAGATCAATGCAAAGAGGTTTGGCCAGCTGGGAGAAAGGATTCTCTTATCCTTGTAGATTATAGTTGTTTATTTCTTGAGCAGTTTTTGGTGTGAGTTTGAGCGTTGTTTTTTTACATAAAGTCAATTGCTTGGTTTATATGTCCATCAGAGGTTGTTATGGTTGTGTATTCTAATTTCGATCAACATGTTAAAGTTTGATTATCTGGAATAAGTTGTCGAGACTCATAATTCCAGTCAACCCAGTTTAAAATTTGAACGGATCATGTTGAAAAAATCAATGCCAAGACCTGATTGGTTGATGGATTGTACTAGTATAATATTATCCAATCAGAATTCAGGAAATTATTTAGATATGATCATCAAAAGTTACGAAGCTTGAAATCTGATTGGTTAATATTATCACTCGAATAGTCTTGCTTTTGAAATCATCAAAAAGTTTTTTCTTTTTCTAGGAGGAAGAAAGTTTGAAATGTGAGAAAAAAAGTGACATTTATTTTAAATTTCATAAAATAAACACTAGTCTGCCTTAGAGAATTACATATCATAGGATAATAATTTATAGAATTTTAGACTTTGTGATATTTTGACATTTTTTTAGAGAAAATATGACTTAGAAACGTGATTTTACTAGAAAAAACTCATCTTTTTAAAACTTTGTGCTAGAAAAGTTATTTATTTTTTTACTAGTTCACATTATGATATTTTTGCAAAGTGATATTTGTGATATAAAGAAAAAAACTTTTACTTGAATCTTATTGGTGAATTTAATAAAGGATCTGATTGGTTAAATCCTGACTTGAATAATGATTCTTATTGGTTGAGCTGTGACTTGAATATAAAGGATTTCATTGGTTGAAAGTGTCTAATTGTTATCGGTGTGGGTGGATTCTCATAATCTCAGATGCTTCAATTAGACGATTTTAGGCATTAAAGGAATCTTCAGAGAAAAAGGTTGTCCTGTTACACTCCGTCAAAATCAACAAAGAAACTTCGTAGTTTGTTTTTTTTGGAGTTAAATCAGTTACATAGTCTGAAATCAAAACTTTACGAACACACCGCGTTAAATTGGTAGAAGTTTTCACTGGAATTGATAAAGTCTGTAAAGAATTGAAAGTTTTAGAATGAACATAACATTTAAATTCTCAAACTTTGTCAATAAGAGTATATATTCATCAGTGGACTTATATGGTGTCATAACTTTACTACAGATTACCTGTACAATCTGATAAATCGATAAAATTTGCAAATATTTATTGAAAAACACTGAAAAAGCTGAAAAGCTCAAGCGTAAATGGTAACAGTGTGAAATAGCCCTGGATTATCTCCCTTTTATTGGATTATTGCCCTTGTGAATGTGAACCAGCAGACGTCAAAATGCAGAAGAACATTTACCGCCGCATGTCTAAATCTAGCATGTTTAAAAATAGACGATATGAGGTCAAAAGTTCAAGTTTTGAAGGCCCGACACGGAATATACGACCTTGGACAAGGTAAGCCAGATTTTGATATGCGTATAAAAAAAAAATGGTTTGAATTGGTGCTGGGCCCAGGTTTATGTGCAAGTGGGGCGGCATGTCTCCCCCTTAAAAAAATTTGTAAACTAGAAAGAAACCCGTAAAGCACATTTACGACGATTTTGAGGTTCCAAAATCAAACATTCATCTTTCGGGTTTTGTACGAAGCTTGCTAGGGCCCAATTCTAACATCCTGGGCCCATCCTCCACGAATCCTTCCCTAACGAGGGGGGATGAAAAAGGTTTTTTTGCTTATGGAAAATATGTGGGAAAAAAAAATATATCTTTTAAGAGGATTGTAAAGTTTTTTCTGAAATTTGTCAGTGTATTGGAGACGCTGATAGCAACAATTATATACCAATGCAATTTTCATTCAAACCTTTGTGAATCCAGAAATTCAGATGCAGCTTTAAAGGGATTGTAAAGAGATTTTCTAAACTTTGTATGTGTGTCGGGGACACTGATAGTTTCAATTTGCACCATTCCAATTTCCATTCCGACATCTGTGGTTCTTGAAATTCACTAAAACTAATTGCTTTCAGTGTTTCAGGGAACACTGAAGGCATCAATATATACCAAATATAGTCATATGTATGTAGTTCTTGTAATTTCACTTAAACTAAGTGTTTTATGTGTATCTTGTAATTCACTTAAACTAAGTGTTTTATTTGTATCAGGGAACACTGATAGCTTTGATTTACACCAATCCAGTTCTCCGCCATTACTATCTGAAACAGATCTATAATATTGATATTGTTGGTGACTTTGATAGATTGACTAACCCCAGTGGAACAATAATGTATCTCCATGTCTTTCAACCTTCCTATTAACCTTTCATTTTCCTTGCCATTCCTGTTTGACTTATGACTGATATTCTTAGACAGCTTTACTTTGGCGGAACAGGTCTTCAAGAGATAGTAAAAAGGTTTTTCTCAACTTTTTAGCACTATTCAAATTTTCAGTCTGTGGTTCTTACTTACACTAAGTGTTTGATGTTATCACAATGGTAAATGCTCTAAATGAAGACTAGAACAGTATATGGCGCACCTCTTGGGCTAAAATAATGTAAAAAATTGAAAGCTATAAACATTGTCATACCCATGCTTCAACTGCAAACAATACTATGCTACTGCCTTCAGGGCTTTCGATTTCATGCTACTTCTGATGGTAAAAATTTCGCTGTGCCCAAGTTAGAAAAAATATAAGATGTTGTTATGGTACATGATTACAGAACCAGAGATGCCAATAATTTACGAAGGCCTGATCAAAACAATAGTCCACCTCCATTAATGAAATGATATAACTCCCAGGGAGTTCTAAATTAGTGAAAATGCTACAGGAACTTTTGCAGTTTATATCTCTACACTCCGCTCTGCAAATTCAGGGTGTTCCTAAATTAATGTAATCGAAAGCACTGGCCTTGAACAGAATGTACTTAATGACCTTGTATTTATACCGATTTATTCCTGTATCATTTCCACAAGTCTGTATATTTCATGCCAATCTATTTGACGAGACAACGTGACTTTTGACTCGTTCTTGTCAGAAATACTTGATTCGTCAATCTACGAAGTGATATTATGCATGGAGGCGCGATATCTCACAATGAATAATATCGATATTCCTTATTTTCCTTGACAAGTACGGTATATAAATGCAGTACATTTGGAATTTGGTACAAATAGCGGTAAACTGATTGACACAATCAAACTAGGACTACAAAAAGTAGGATTTTAAAGGGCTAATCCGCTTTTTTAAAGATGTGTTTATTAACGAAAATGTTGCTAATGTTATTTGTATTTTTAAAGTATGCTTATTGTATCTCTATATCTTCTTGATCAAACTGAATTTGGTTTTAACGGGTTAATTACATACAAGTGTACTTATTGTTAATTAAACAGTTTGACCTAGTTTTTCTGGCTGAAACCTTTTAAATACACAAGAGAGACATTTCTCTACAATTAGACGTTTATTTTACTCAAATCCGTTCTTTAGATTTTGGTGTAAATTTACAAATCACAGCCAAAAAAAGCTTTGACATTGAACAAAATCGGACTGTCCCTTTAAACTCTATTTCATTTCATAGGCCTTTCCTCCTTCAATTCAAAAGATTTGAAAAAGCACCAATAAAATGGCAGTAAGAATCTTCTCAAATTCAGATCTGGAAGAATTCCCATGTCAATGCCACATCTGCCACTTTTTGAATTTGTTCATTTTTTAAAAATTTATGCTAAAATTGAAATATTAATCAAGTTAGATCTATCTGTAAAATGTCTATTTGTCGATTCTGAGAAAAGAAACCCCATGTCACATCAATATCTGACTGTCATTCTCGATATTTAAAGCTTTTGTTGAAATTATTCGAAAGTTTTTGAGAATCTGGAAATTTTTTAAAGAAGTTGATGGATTCCATTTCAAATATCGGAAGAAATGCAGAAAAATTGTTGATTAAATTTTTTGATTTCATCAGACATTTTATGTCAATTCTGAGATATTTGACATGTACAAATTCATAAAATAGGATCCCTCAACAGTTGGAAATTGAAAGCTGCTCTGGCAAAATTTCCTTAATGCACACTGCAAGATGTTTGCCATTCCTCATTAGCCCATACAGGTGCAGAAAAGCAGGATGTAAAACTCCATTTTATTTGGAGATAATGTAAGAAATGAAAAGATGAAATTTTATTTTAAAAAATCAAAAATAAGAGCAGGCTAACGCCACTGTCCTGGAAAGTTTTCTCATTGCACACTGCATGGCTTTTTCTCCTCCTCATTAGCCCAATAGGTGCAGAAAAGCAGGATGTAAAACTCAAATGCTAAAGTGATCTTTTTTTACACCCTCTAAGCTGGCTTCATTTTCATGGATTTTGTTTCTAGTGAAGTATGACTGACACAAAAGCTAAAGTCAGAGATGACTGGTAAATAAAATTAGATCAGGAACCTTATTGAAAATGTCTTAAAAAAAACAAAACAGAAACAATGGATATCCGAAATCAATGATCCTGTTCGATTTTTGCATTAACTGATCTGAACAAACAATGGCTACCGATATTTCTTGATAAAATCAAAATCTCTTCATTGTTTAATGTTTTATAAGTTGTACGTCTTGGAGCCACAGTGGCTCAGTGAGAAAGACACTTGCTCGCTAACCCAAAGGTCCAGGGTTCAATCCCAGTATAGTAATAGTTATGGTGCAGAAAATACCTGAAGATTTTTCAATAAACCAAGCCACATGTGCTACTAGCTGTCAATTATAGCGTTGTTCTTCAAAACATGACGTCATTTGCATGGATACGAGCAAATGGAGGTTTTTATGGATGAGAGTTCCGTTCTCGATCAGGGTGTGAAAGTCTGATGACCTTGAATAAGTCATCTTCACTCATAGTTCCAGTCAACCAAGCTGTAAATTGGTACAGATAATCCGGGAAAGATCAATGTCAAGAGGTTTTGCCAAGGACCAGCTGGGAGAAAGGATCCTCATGGGAACCTAAGTTGTTATCCTTGTAAAAATAATAGTTTCTTTCTTTTCTTTCAAGTCTGACATCTTTAAGCTTAGTGACTGGTGATGTTCAGCCAATCAGAAACCCTGATAGAACTAAGAAATCTATCCAATCAATTAAAAGATAACATCTAGGAATAAAATATAGACGTAACTAAATTATTTCCCTTTATCTTGTATACGCTCGATTGAACGTGGAGAATTGGAATCGAGATGAAACTTCATCAATATTTTATGTAAATTGTAATTAAGCTGTAGCCATTCAACCCTCTAGCATGACTAAATGATCTGGACTATCTTGTTTGCGCTCAATTGAACACGTAGGATTGAAAAAGAAATCTAACTTCTTAAATATTTTATGTAAATTGTAATTAAGCTGAAGTCATTCAACCTTCTAGCATGACTAAATGATCGGGACTATCGTTTTTTTCGCTCAATTGAACACGTAGGATTGAAAAAGAAATCTAACTTCATAGATATTGTATGTATATTGTGGTTACAGTTGACTATTTCAGTAAATGGGAAAGATAATCCAGGTAGATTAATGCCAAGAGATTTGGTCAAGGATCAGCTTGTAAAAAGTTGTTAGTTTTGTTCATTTTGAATCGTATAACCAGCTATAAATGGGAAATGATCAATGCCATGAGGTTTGACCAAGGATCCTCTAGAACATAACCTTATTAAATATTGTCATTTCTTTGTTTCTTGTTCAATTTGTTCTAGTTGATATCTGGACATTGTTGTTAAAATCTGAACCAAAGTCCATTAACCTAGATATCCAGTCTATAATTTCTCTATCAACAAGATACTGGACGATAAAAGCTGAATTATGTGTCATTTAAAAACAATCAGTAATCACTGACCAGTGGCTACCAGTAACTCGGACAGCGGTCATTAGCTTGTATATACTAGATATTGGTGATCTCTTACACTTTCAAATTGGTTCAATAACAGTTGTTGAGGTTGTTCACTGCGGCATTAGGTTAACACTTTCAGAGAATCCACATTGTTGATATTATCTATTTGGTCATTAAAGGCATGTAAAGCGTATTTCTAAACTTTGTATGTGTATTGGGGACACTGATAGCATCAATTTGCACCATTCCAATTTCCATTCCGACGTCTGTGGTTCTTGCAATTCCACTAAGCCTTTTATGCGTTTTATGACTTCACTGACAGTGATCTGCAAGAAGCTACTATTGATATCTATGCATATCACTTTCAGTGACGTTATAAAACACGTTGATTTTTAGTGAAAATCACTTTACAATCCTTATAAGGTTTTCTTTCAGAGAGTTCACAGAGCTTGTTGTGTTCTGTAGCACAAACAGTTAGCGAATCGTTTTTTACAAACATGACATGCTTGGATACAGGGAATTTGTGGTTGTTATGTTTGAGAGTTATGTCCTTGACCGGAGTGTGAAAGTCCGAAGACCTGGAATAAGTCATCTTCACTAATAATTCCAGTCAATCCAGCTGTAAATGGGTACGGATAATCCGGGATAGATCAATGCCAAGAGGTTTGACCTAGGATCAGCTAGGAGAAAGGATCCTCATGGGAACCAAAGTTGTTATCCTCGTAAAATATATATGTTTCTTCATTCATTTTTAAAGCTAAAAAATAATTGCCATTTGTCACTTTCAAATTAGCATGGAAGTAAAATGATATAGTTTTTATTAAAAACAAAGCCATAAATGATTATTGATAAATTGTGTAATAAAAGCAGATTATTGGGTGATAAATATTATTTACAATCAATTTAAAATCTCCTTGTAACAGGTGTGGTTAACACTATAAAATATATTATTTACAAATAACTACTGAAAACAAAGGGTCATTGTCCTTCTGTCCATTCAATTTCTGAAGAATAGGGCATTTCAAGAATAGGGCAATGCCATGTGGTGTGCAATGATGGAAATTTTGCCAAATCAGTTAACGTCATACTATCTTTTCGATTTGGTGCAATGAGGAATGTTTTGGAAAATCTGTCAATGTCATATTTGCTGAATTGTGGGCAAAAAATAATGCAATCTCATGCAGTGTGCAATGAGGAACATTTTGACAACAGAGACTTTGTCTTACTATTTTTTTTTAACATGCACAGAAATTTTGTATCTGGTTCTTTTTATGAATGTTTTAAGACCCTAGATAAGCCACCCTAGAGGGTGTAGACTAGGCCTTCTCAACTGGCGCATTGCCAAAGTGGTGCGCTGTCGTTTGTGTGAAAAAAACAAAAAAATAGTAGTGAAAAACTTTGCGTCTCTTTCAGTTCAGAAGTCAATATGAATCTTTGATATCTATGCCCTGCTATATGGGTCCATAGAACTATAGGCAGGGAATGCCAAGAAGGACAAATAAATATTGAACTTCCGTTTAAATTTATGGTTGACCGAATTTCTACTTGGGGGGTCTTTTTTTAACTTCTGGTGCAGCGTAAAAATAGTTATGGTAAACAATAACAAAAGAAGTTAATTTGAAAATTATCACAGACAATCTAATTTAACAAGATTTTTACAACTGTAATTTTATGATTTGATATGTAATGATAAGTATATATATTTCTAAATGTTATAGGCCTATGTTACTATAGAAATAATGTAATTATTAAATTTAAGCATGAAAACCTGTTATGCCATGGCTTAAATTTAGAACTACCATGCAGTGAGTTTTACCGGGCTGAAGGTAGCAGACACTTGGCCAGCAAGCAATAAGCCAGCGAAAAATGTTTAAGAAATTGTTTCAAATTTTAAACATGTCAAATCTCAAACTAGTCCATCTTCCAAATAAAACACTATCTTAGCCTTTCTCTCACATTCGTACTGTGTAAACATCAATACATTTAACGCCGAGTTTAGGTGCAGTCGGTAGCCAGTTGAATTGATGTCTGTTAGGCAATTAGGTGCCATTTTGCAGAAAGCGGAAGTTATGCGATAACCCTCATATTCAGCGCATGCGTGCCAAGCATAAACTATTTATTTGTCCTTCTTGGCATTCCCTAACTTTTAGTTCTATGATGGGTCCAAAAAGGTGTCATGCATTTTCAATGTTCTATTACACCACGATATAAGCTGCTACAATAAAATGTGACAAAATTAAAAACATCTTCAATATCAAAATTCATCATCAAAAGTTTTGAAGTAGTCTTCTGCATCATTCGATAGATGTTGGTTGCTAAGGGCAACTGAAAAAATGGAGATTTCAAGATGTTTGAAGAAGTTTCCTGTAATCATAAAAACACCTGAAACTTTTCAATCAATACGTTTTTATCCTTAGAAACTTTTGAAAATGCTCGAAAGTTGATTTAAGATTTCTCAAAGTCTTTAAGCTTTTATTTCCTGTTTGTAGTGTTTTGTTTTTCTTGATTATCGACGTTTTCATTCAGAAAACGATTTTTAACGCCCTTAATTACGGAGTTGACATAAATCCATAATTACTTCGCTCTGATTGAAATTATAAAAGAAAAGAAAAAAATCCTTTGAAGAAACTTAATGAGGAAGTTTTGAGAAAAATATTTGTTGATTTTTTTTTTAACCTTAATTTAATGAAGAAAATTCAGAGAAAAAATTTCATTCATTTTTGAAAAAACAATTTTGTTTCTTGATTGTAAGTTAGGCATAGTGAATAGTTCAGCCAATCACAATCATTCTTCAGAGAGAGTTGTCTTACTTTGCAGTAAAATCGGCCTATCAAAATCGATCTCAAACAAGAGTTGTCTTCTCTTTCCAATTTACTGGGCAAGATGGCCTCCTATCATGGCCGAATCATTATATAGTCTCAAACAATGACGATGGTGGAGCCAAATGATTGTTTATTTTTTCATTTGTAAAACGTTGAACGAAAATAAACGTCATTTGATTCATGGTTAAGACTTATGAATCAAGGCTATTCATGTTTAAGACTTATTAATCAAGGCTATTCACGTTTAAGACTTGTTAATCAAGGCTATGTAGTAAACAGCGTGGGCCTATAATTAGAAAACTGTTAAAAACTACTTCACTTTCAATCTTTTTCCCATTTTGTTACGAAAGTTTTAAAAAAGTTAATAGGAAATTCTTTAAAAATCTCTTAAAAAGGAATTAATGATTTTTTTACGATTTCCTTGATCAAGTTTATTTTTAAATTTGTTTGGTTTTATAAGATTGAACCATTATATGTTTGTATTTCTTGGCAATGTGCAATGAGGAAAGTTTTTACATTTATATTTGTTATAATTGTTTTGTTAGCGCCAAGAGTTCAAATCATGTCAATGACTTCTGATATGGATCAAATTAAAGTTCTCATATTGTTCAAAAGTATTCATTGCAACCCCCATAAGATGCATTGGATTTATTCTGTATTGGACCATTACTTCATTCCAATTTCCTTTGCAGTGTGCAATGAGGGAAATTTTGGTCAAAATCCTTTATATAATTCAAATCAATGTCTTATGATGTTGAATCATCAGAAGCCATGTTAGATAACTTTGGATTTATTCTATATTGGACCATTACATCATTATAATTTCCTTTGCAGTGTGCAATGAGGGAAATTTTAGTCAAAATCCTTTGATATAATTCAAATCAATGTCTTATGATGTTGATACATTAGATAACTTGGATTTATTCTGAATTGGACCATTACATCATTATAATTTCCTTTGCAGTGTGCAATGAGGGAAATTTTAGTCAAAATCCTTTGATATAATTCAAATCAATGTCTTATGATGTTGATACATTAGATAACTTGGATTTATTCTGAATTGGATCATTACATCATTCTAATTTCCTTTGCAGTGTGCAATGAGGGAAATTTTGGTCAAAATCCTTTGATATAATTCAAATCAATGTCTTATGATGTTGATACATTAGATAACTTGGATTTATTCTGAATTGGATCATTATATCATTCCAATTTCCTTTGCAGTGTGCAATGAGGGAAATTTTAGTCAAAATCCTTTGATATAATTCAAATCAATGTCTTATGATGTTGATACATTAGATAACTTGGATTTATTCTGAATTGGATCATTATATCATTCCAATTTCCTTTGCAGTGTGCAATGAGGGAAATTTTAGTCAAAATCCTTTGATATAATTCAAATCAATGTCTTATGATGTTGATACATTAGATAACTTGGATTTATTCTGAATTGGATCATTATATCATTCCAATTTCCTTTGCAGTGTGCAATGAGGGAAATTTTAGTCAAAATCCTTTGATATAATTCAAATCAATGTCTTATGATGTTGATACATTAGATAACTTGGATTTATTCTGAATTGGATCATTATATCATTCCAATTTCCTTTGCAGTGTGCAATGAGGGAAATTTTGGTCAAAATCCTGGATATAATTCAAATCAATGTCTTATGATGTTGAATCATCAGAAGCCATGTTAGATAACTTGGATTGATTCTATATTGGACCATTACATCATTATAATTTCCTTTGCAGTGTGCAATGAGGGAAATTTTAGTCAAAATCCTGGATATAATTCAAATCAATGTCTTATGATGTTGAATCATCAGAAGCCATGTTAGATAACTTGGATTGATTCTATATTGGATCATTACATCATTATAATTTCCGAATGAATCATATTACGATTGTAGGATTTCTTAGATTATGAAAGGGTTAATAAGAACAAGCAGCTTATTCGGAGAAATTATTCCATTGTAAGTTTCTTTCAAGAACATATTTGAGAAATTAAAGGGGTATGTTCAGCATTTTCGAATGTCGATTCAGGCCTTAAATATTTGTAAAAAGGCTCCAAAGGTACAAGAAATGCATGAAAATCCCACAATCCCTACCGTAGCAGTTATCTTTCATTTTCGGTTTATGTGTTTTCTATATAATGCATAGTCTGGCTAAATAACGAGTCATATTTGTAACTTTCAAGCGATGATTATTATGGCTACAGAGGGATTTTAAGGTTTAAATTTCAATGGAGAGTTGTGAACACTGATTAGCTTAAATAAAACATTCCAGGTTATGAGACTAAAGTTTTATTGGTTGAACTGATAGATACCCCTTTAAGTTCAGGTTTTCTCATTTTATGTAGTATATCAAGGGAAACTGATAGCATTAATGTGCATTATTTCAATTTTCAATCAGACCTCTGTTTTTTTGCAATTCCACTTAAATAATCATGTATGGCATCGCCATCTAAAGGGCTGGAAGATACAAAAACAAAATTTAGTAAAACCTCTTAACAATCACTTTAATATCATTGCCCTCTTTCCGATGTTTATTTGGAATATTATATCATTCCAATTTCCATGTTATTCAGTGGTCAATGGGGTATAATTTGTAGAGATTTTCTTGGATTATGAGTTAATGGAACTAAGAATGGAAGTTGATCTCGCATTTACTTTTGTAACAGGAATTTAGTTATTGCTATTCTGTTCTGTAATTTTGTTTGTGCGATTTGTTATTGCTCTACTTTGTTTATTGTAGACAGTGGTCAATGGGGTAATTTTAGAGATTTTCTGGAATTAAGCTTTAATGAACTGAGAATGGAAGTTGATCTCGCATTTGCTTTTCTTGTAACAGGAATTTAGTCATTGCTATTCTGTTATTGTAATATTGTTTGTCTGATTTGTTATTGCTCTACTTTGTTTACTGTAGGTAGTGGTCAATGGGGGTAATTTCTAGAGATTTTCTCTAATGAACTCTTTTTTTGGAATTTTGCTTGTAGATTTGTTTTTGTTGTACCTTTTTAGCCTCTTACTTTTGAACAAAAAAATTCATGCAACAGTCAAAATTTAGTTGTAATTTTGTATTTAGTAATTTAATATTTTGTATTTAGTCATTTTGTCTTTCTTTTCCTTGATATTGTGCCTCAGATTGTAAAGTCAGCATGCAGAAGGGATTTTTCAACTCAACTCAAAAAAAGTGTTTCGTCTTTAGGTTTTTGACAAACAAATATTAAGGGGGCCAAAAAATTTGATACAATTTCACATTAAAATCGCAAAATATTATCATTTTCATGCCCTCTCCCCTTTGAAAATTTTTTACTCGCCATTCTTTGAAGACAACTTTTATAAACACGTAAAAAAGGAAAGCTACGCCATGTCAAGCTAGCCAAGATTAAGAAATTCATCAGGGGAGATAATTAACAATGTCTGACATTGTATCTCATCGTTAAAACATCCTATCCTTCCTCCCTGTGGGAATTTTCCATCATGTTGTCATCGGAAACGATCGTTAATTAAGTCGACAACGTGTCCAGGAGAAATAATTTCTCGATAAACAACTTCTGCTAATTTGGTAGTCATTAGCAACCTGTCAGGAGCACCTGATTTCAGCCAAACTTCGTTGAATTCCAAGTTCCTCGCAAACTCTTTGGGGATTTGAAATAAATTATAAAACAATTTTGAATTGTTATTTAGTTTTTAACTTTCGACCTGAAATGATGGCAGACGTGGGTATTGTTCTTTGAAAATTTTCAACAGAAAAAGAAACATTGTTTGATTTTGAAATTTCGGTAAAAAATTTACCCGGACATATTTTGCAATATAGTGGATAAAAATATTATGGGATATGAAATTCCGTTATATTCAGATGGGATTACAAACAATACGAAAGCACAGTTTTGAAAAGAAATTGTGAAATACCTTATAGAGTAGGAAGTGAAATTTCTTTCATTTCATTGTTAGAAACGTCCCACGGAAAAAAGTTCTTTGAAAGTAGAACTAAGGAAGTAAAACTCTGTTTCATTAGCCCAGTAAAAAGTAACCTTAAACAAAAGACAATATTTAAAGGGACTGTAAAGAGGTTTTCTAAACTTTGTATGTGTATCAGAGACAGTGATAGTATCAATTTGTATCATTCCAATTTCCATTTTGATGTCTGTGGTTCTTACAATTCCACTGAAACTAACACGTTTTAAGACGTCACTAACAGTGATCTGCATAGATATAAATAGTAGCTTCAGGTAGATCACTGTCAGTGACGTCATAAAATGTGTTAATTTTAGTGGAATTGCAAGAACGCACAGACGTCGGAATGGAAATTTGAATGGTGCAAATTGATGCTATCAGTGTCCCTGATACACATACAAAGTTTAGAAAACCACTTTACAGTCCCTTTAAATATTGTCTTTTGTTGTACGATTTCTTTTACGTATGATTTCATAATTTTGTCTGTTGCTCAAGGCATAATGACATTTTTATAATGATCATAATGCTAAGCTTAATTATGGTTCCTTAGGAATGGTTTGAGATTTTTATGGGAATTTTCTGGAATTATCAAATTGCAGAGTGTGTCAAGAAGGGATCGTACCACAAAGGCAGAAGGGTTTATCTAATTCTTTTTAGAGTGCTCAAGAACATAAATTGTTATCCGTGTAAAAATTTTTAACAAGAGGTTTGATCAAAGATCACCTACATTATGTATCCTAAAGAAGCAAGGTTGTTTTCTTTGTAAAACAATTGCCAAGAGGTTTCATCAAGACCCAGTTGGTTGAAAGAATCCTTGTGAACCTAAGTTGCCTTGTAAAATTATTGCCAAAAAGTTTAGCCAAGGACCAGCAGCACATGGAAGACAGGATCCATGTGAAAATTAAGTTATTATCCTTATAAAATCTCTATTAAGAGGTTTTGCCAAGGACCAGCTGGCAGAAAGGATACATGTGAATGTTGTTATCCTTGTAAAATCATTACCAACAGGTTTAGCCAAAGAACCAGCTGCACATGGTAGACAGGATCCTAGTGAAATTTAAGTTGTTGTCCTTTTAAAATAATTTTTGCCGCCAAAAGTTGACCTCGTAAAGGTCAATTTTTACCAAAAACAGATCCTAAATTTTCAACTTTGCTCTTCTTCCTTTCTTCGCCCTTGACTTTCAAACTGTCATGGTTGCCTACTGACTTCTGCTTCAAACATGAAACAAATATAGTTGTTTGTTTTTAATTAGTCGCAATAGCTTACATAAGATCAGATTGCTGGCGGCCATCTTTTCTCTATTTAATTATCTGGAAACAATGTTGGAGATGACCTCAAAGTTTTTGCCGCTGGCGAGGTTTCGCGTTATTTTTTACATTGATTAACTTACTTCATTAGAAATGTTTTTCTTTTTCAAATGTCAGTTAATGACCTTTTCACCCTCTTGACAGCTTTTCCTCATTGCACACTGCATGGTGTTTGTCTAAAGTTGATATGGTGACTGGGTTAAAGTCAAAAGGGGATTCTCCAAATGACAAACCCAATTAAAAATTGTATTACATCCTCTTGTGCAGTTGCAGATTTTTTTAAACTTTTCCTCATTGCTCACTGCATGGTGTTATCCTTCTAATATTAAGATATAGACCGGGAAGAGTCCTCAGAGTATTTTCCAAATGACAAACATAACTGCCAAATAAACATTATAAGCTATGTGAACTCTCTGAAAGGGATTTCTGAAGTTGAAAAATCTAAAAAAGAC
The DNA here is from genome assembly GCA_029955415.1 of Lottia scabra. Lineage (NCBI taxonomy): Eukaryota > Metazoa > Mollusca > Gastropoda > Lottiidae > Lottia > Lottia scabra. The sequence goes on along the minus strand of JARJEI010000014.1, from coordinate 4,337,726 downwards.
TTGGAAATATTTTTAGCCATTCAAACTCTCAGAAAGGGTTAACAAATTAACTAACCTAAATACCCAAAAAACTAAAACCTATGTGGACTCTCTGAAAGGGTGCTGAGTTGACAAACCCATGTTGACTCTATGAAACGTTGAGTTGACAAACCTATGTGCACTCTCTGAAAGGGTGCTGAGTTGACAACCCCTTGTGGACTCTCTGAAAGGGTGCTGAGTTGACAATCCCATGTGGACTCTCTGAAACGTTGAGTTGAAAACCCTTTGTGGACTCTCTGAAAGGGTGCTGAGTTGACAATCCCATATGGACTCTCTGAAACGTTGAGTTGAAAACCCTTTGTGGACTCTCTGAAAGAGTGCTGAGTTGACAACCCCTTGTGGACTCTCTGAAAGGGTGCTGAGTTGACAATCCCATGTGGACTCTCTGAAACGTTGAGTTGAAAACCCTTTGTGGACTCTCTGAAACGTTGAGTTGACAAACTTATGTGAATTCTCTTAAATGGATGCTGAGCTGTCAAACCCATTTGGACTCTCTGAAAGAGGTAGGATGCTGACAAACCTAAATACCAAAATAACATTATAAACTATGTGAACTCTCACAAAAGGACATCAAGTCAACTAACCTAGTCAAGTATTTCAGACTGTATTGATCAAGTTTGCCGATAAAGTAATTGTAGAATTATACAGCTGATCCATCAAAGTCAAAGTTGTAAATGTCTTAAAGGGAAAGTAGAGAGATTTTCTAAACTTTGTATGTGTATCAGGGACACTGATGGCATGATTTTACACCATTCCAACTGCAGTCAAATGTCTTAAAGGGATTTATGTGTATCATGGACACTGATAGCATCAATTTACGCCATTCCAATTTCCATTCCTACGTCTGTGGTTCTTGTAATTCCTCTAAAACTAACGCGTTTTATGACGTCACTACCAGTGATCTGCATAGATCAGAATAGTAGATCACTGTCAGTGGCGTCATATAACGCGTTGGTTTTAGTGGAATTACAAGAACCACAGACGTCGGAATGGACATTTGAATGGCACAAATTGATGCTATCAGTGTCTACGATACACATACGAAGTTTAGAATATGCTTTACAATCCTTTTATAGGGATCCCTTTAAAAGGATTGTAGAGAAGGGATTGTAGAGAGGTTTTCTCAATTTTTGTATGTGTATCAGGAACACTGATAACATCATTTTGAACCATTTCAATTTCAGTCAAAAGTCTTAAATCAAGGGATTTATGTGTATCAAGGACACTGATAGCATTGTTTGCACCATTCCAATTTTCAATCAGACGTCTAAAGTTCCAGCAATTACATTAAAACTAAGCCTTTAATGGAATTGCTATCTGTAAAGCTGCTTATGATTTTTGAAAATATTTGGAGATAATGAAATCATATACGATTAACCATTTCCAATATTATCAAAACCACACCCCCTTGAAAACAAATAAGCTCTGTTAAAGTCTACAATCTCTTTGAACTGTTTAAGTTGAGAATGATTGCTTTACAAGTCATTTAATACCCCCCTTCCCCTCCCCCCTTTCCCAACCCCCTGAAAATTCTGAGCTACAGGCCTGAGCCCTGCACATAAAACTTTAGAAAAATTTCTTCACAATCCCTTTAACGATCAAATATTAATCTATTTGCTTTCCCAATTCAACTCATATTTCCATCTCAATTTTCTCGCTTTTCGAATTCGATCGCCCCGTTACTATTCTCTAATCATAAAATCTATAAGTTTTAATCTTTTAACCGCGTAAGGATATAATTTAACAATTATTTGCTTTCCTCCTTCGGGCAGACGCGAGTTCAAATTTCTTATTTGCTCGGTAATTTTGATATTAATAACATGAATCTCTGCGTTGTTTGTTTTGGCGATGTATTATGTTCCGTTTTCATTACGTAATGGAGAACGTCGATTCGATTTATTTATTTATTACATTGGCTTGTTGAATGTATCGCCTAATGGTGTTCACATTAGATCAAATGCATGAAAATGAAGGTGTGCCCATTATAATGGCTGTAAGGATGGGCTAGAGCTCATTCAGAGTGTCGAAATCTTGATATGATGTCACATGACATGACATGACATGACATGATGCCATTTTCTTGTTTATGTCAATGGTGGTTGTGGATTTTAATTTTGGTTGACATGAGAAAGTTTATTACATTGGCTTGTTGAATGTATCGCCTAATGGTGTTCACATTTGATTTTGATCAAACGCTGTGAAAATGAAGGTGTGCCCATTATAATGACTAAAGGCATGGGCTAAAGCACTATGAGAGTGTCAAATTTTTCACTTGACATGACATGATGCCATTTTCTTGGTTATGTCAATGGTGGTTTGCATTCTAATCTTGGTTGACATGAGAAAGTTTATTACATTGGCTTGTTGAATGTAACGCCTAATGGTGTTCTCATTTGATTTAGTTCAAAAGCTGTGAAAATGAAGGTGTGCCCATTATAATGGCTGTAAGGATTGGCTAAAGCAAAGTCAGGGTGTCAAATTCTTCACATCACATGACATGATGCCATTTTCTTGGTTATGTCAGTGGTGGTTGTGGATTCTAATGACAGTTGGCTTTGACGATTTGATTTATTTATTTATTACATTGGGTTGTTGAATGTATCACCTAATGGTGTTCGCATTTGATTTTGATCAAATGCATGAAAAATGAAGGTGTGCCCATTATAATGGCTATAAGGATGGGCTAAAGCAAAGTCAGAGTGTCAAAAACATGACATGACATTATTTTCTTGGTTTTGTAAATGGTGCTTTTGCATTCTAATCTTGGTTGACATGATTAAGTTTATTACATTGGGTTGTTGAATGTATCGCCTAATGGTGTTATTATTTTGATTTAGTTCAAACGCTTTGAAAAGGTGTGCCCATTATAATGGCTATGAGGTTGGACTAAAGCAAAGTCAGAGTGTCAAAATCTTCACATGACATGACATGATGCCATTTTCTAGGTTATGTCAATGGTGTTTGGTGGTTGTGGATTCTAATCTTAATTGACATGAGAAAGTTTGATTTGACTGATTGATTGATTGCAGGTCTATGCAGACAGGCTAACACTAAGGTCAAAATCGATATAAGCCAATGAAATTGGATTTAAGGAGGGACTGTTGCACATTGAGTTAGAGTGTTGGACTTTTACATGACATCACTTGCTTGGTTAAGTCGCACAAATGCTGGACAATTGACCTTGAATAAGTCACCTTTACTTATTATTCGAGCCAATGCAACCATACGGATAATCCAGGAAAGATGATTACCAAGAGTTTTGGCAAAGGACCAACTGGTAGTCAGGATCCATGAGAACCCATCTCTTTCTGTCCTTATTGTTCAAATGATCACAAAAATGTTGATTGAAACGTTATAATTAAAGGAATGAAATGAGAAACGTAATTAACGACCAAGAGTGTTGATTAAACGTCTTATCTGTCGTTAATCACAGGTCAATTTTAACGACAGCAATTTCATTGGACGATTTAAGAAATAACAGGAAGTGGGTAAAGAATCTAACGGAACAATAATGTACTGATTACTCTGAAATCTCGTTAACTGAATTATGGGATTGTTGATTCGATTTCTAAGATATGCAAATTAGGTCAATTAATTTTGTTTGCTGGGAGGTCATGAAAAGGTCAAGTAACAGGAAATATCAGCCTTTTTTACGTATTTTTTTTACTTTGAATCATATCTGTTTGGCATCTCTGTAAAAATTTCTCTCATTGCACACTGAAAGTTGTCGTTAGTCTACAGTAGCCCAATTAAGAGCAGAATGGAGGATTGAAAATTTATTTAAAAATTTCATTTCCTTATCTGTCTTAAATTTGACCTCAGTTTTACAGCCAGATTAATAAGTTCCCTCATTGCACACTGCAAGCTTTCTGTCTTGTTAACTGTTACTGAAACATCTATATTTTACAAGGATAACAACTTAGATTCTTTGATCTTTTCCTGATTGTCCGTACCCATTTACAGCTGGGTGGACAAGAATTATGAGTGGAGATGACTTATTCAAGGTCATCTGACTTTCACACCCCAATCGAGAACCGAATTCGCAAGCACAACAACCACCATATCCAAGCAAATGATATTAACATGTTTGTAAAGAACGATGCATTAACCGACTGTGCTATTGAACTTTGATATTGACTTAAAAATGTCCTGTTACCCCATTGCATACTGCATGACCTAGGTCTGTACATTGGATTCAAACTCTCATTTCATTACTCTGGCAACTGTAACAAGGCGACAATATGGATTCAGACACAGACACGCTGATTTTGATTGACAGATAGAGAATTAATCTGACGTGTGACTATTCATGGCAGACGATTCCCGTCAAATTAACCTGATCTACTGTCTGGTTAATAGAATATCTTAGTCTTGATTAACTAGTATACATCTTCCTGTTCTTGTCTCTCATATTTCTTCAATCTGCTTAACCTTCATCAATGTTGGTGACTGAAACATTATGACTTGGTCTTGGCAGCCGGCCATCTTGCCTGGTAAGCGAAAAAGAGCACACAAATCTTGTTCAAAGGTTTATTTTGATTGGATGATTTGAATGCAGGAGTAGACAATTGATTTCTTAAGAATGATTTTGATTGGCTAAACAATTTTGTTTTCAATATGGCAGCTCAATCTTCGTCGTTGTGTTCGAGACTATATAACGACTTGGCCATGATAGGCGGCCATCTTGCTCGGTAAATGGGCAAGGGTAGATTACACTTGTCCGTAGATGATTTTGATTGGCTGTTTTTACCGCAAAAGAAGACAACTCTTTCTTAAGAATGATTTTGATTGGTCTAGTGTTATACGATGTTATCAATCACGCAAGTCAAGTCTCAAAGTTGATACGAGTAAACATCTTCCTGTTCACGTCTCTCAAATTTCCCATCTATTCATTTTCTGAAATATGAGAAGAAAATGGCGCTCAAGCCTTGTTCACACCAGCAAGTTTTCATGTGAATGCAGGGTTCGAAATAACCGGTATCGCATCGCAGTTTGCGATACAATTTTCGGCAAAATGCGATGTAATCTTAGTCAGTAGAGCAGTTTTTTTGCGATACATAGTATTTTCTATATAAACGAAACTCAGTTAAAATTTTACGATCGGATGACTATAAAAATCCCGTTAATTTGTTACATCTTGGATTTATTTTCCCCGAGACACAGAAAAAAAGGATTGTTACTATTAATAGATCGTGCTGACTCAGGAAGCTTATACATGTAAGACTGAAGACGAAGTGAATAGGCCTAGCAGACGACATAGTTGGCTTCCTATTTCATCCATATTGGAATGGAAACTTACGGCAATGAATCATTAAATAATCACATATATTAGAGCTGAGTCGTAACATAATAATTGCAGGCCAATAAATATCCATTTCCGTAAAAACTGTAACTCAAACTGAGTCTAGAAATGTATCGGTCCATAAATATTATCGGTTAGTTTTGTCACCTGGAGATTCATACGCGTGCGACCTTGTCAATTTAGATTCAATGTCACGGGATTATAATTAACATACAAATATCGTACTTTTTGAAGATTCAAAAATGAATTATGAAAAACCCACATCTTGGCCAAAAGTAAGGAAGAGTCAGTCACTGTCCTGGAATTAACACTATTACATGTATAAGCACTTGAAACTATGGTGTCTCCGTTTTGCCAACTTGGTTTTTTTTTTCGAGTGAATGGTTGCGTGCCTAAGATTTACGGTGATTTATCCAGAATTACTCGACGAGGGATGTACCTTATAATTGATAGAAAACACTAAAAATGAACACATTCGGAAAGCATTTTATATAAAATATACTAGGAATAAACGATATTTTAGCACTCAAAATTATGGTGTGTCCGTTTTGCCAACTGTTTTTTTTTCTCGACTGAACGGGGTGCGTATTATTTACTCGAGGGATACACATTATACCTTGATATAAACACTAAAATGAAGTCAAAACACACCCTTAGAGAGCATTTTAAAAAAATGCTGTAGGCCTACATTTGCAACTGCCAGAGAAAAAACTGCTCCACAAAATTATAAACTGCTATGCAATTATGTCCCATAGAGCAAAAAACTGCTATGCATATAAAAAAATTAATTCGAACCCTGGAATGTTATGAAAAGTGATTTTCCTGCCATTACATTTTTACAGGTACAATTTTTAGGATAAGAAAACCAGACCTGTTATCCTTGTAAACCAAAAGGTTTGGCTAAGGACCAGCTGGAAGAAAGGATCCTTTTGAACCAGAGTTGTTATTCTAAAATATAGTTGTATCTTTCTGATAAATTGAATCATAATTCTGAAGTCCCGACAGACCAATAAAATCTGAGACAGGCCAGAATAAATTGATAAATAACAGATCGCGAACATTAGACCTAGATTTGTGGTAAATCCCAAGATACCTTGCAAAATATGATACAAATATCATCCATAAAATATTTCCAAAGGATCATGTCGACCTTAAAGGGATTAAAGTCACAATGGCGCAAATTGATGCTATCAGTGTCCCCGATACACATACAAAGTTTAGAAAACCACTTTACAGTCCCTTTAAAGGAATACTACCTTTAAAATTCTCCCAACTTAGTTTATATTCATTTGGCAACTTGTCTGGTGTCATAACTATACTACCTGTGGCTGTATAATCTGATAAATCAAGAAAACTACCTTTTGAATTATAATTACTACAAGATATACAAAATATGAAGCGTTTTATTAAGCATTTTTAAATAAAAATCTTTATTTTTACTTAGTTTGGACACTGTTGATGAATATATACTCTTATCGAGTTGAGAATTTGATTTTTTTGTTTATTCTAAGAGGTGGTATCGCTTTAAGTTTGGATGCTGCTTATTTCATTTGGTCGTATATTTGTCTCAAATCCCAAGATACCTTGCAAACCTAAAAATAACATTCATAAATATATTTCCAACGCGACTATAAACAGCAAAGTTATAAATAGAGATGGAGGTTTGAATGTTACTCAGTTAATTTGGTCCTAAATTTGTTTCAAATCCCGAAGGACCAATGCAATCTAAAAGAAGAAAATGGATGAATGACGGCTAACTTGGTAATTTTAAAAATAGAAATATATTTCCAACAGAACGTGATGAACTAACCGATTTAGAAATAGAACTCGCTGTTAGAATTTTGCGTAATTAATTTGGTTTTGGATTTATCAAAATTCCCAAGGAACCTATCCGCTGTAAAAGAATGGTCCATAAATGATTCTAGGTGGGTACTTGAAATTAGCAGATTTATAAATAGATTTTATTTTATGTTTCGTCTTAAATTTAGACGTGGATTTATCACAAATCCAAAGGAACCTTTCTGTTCTAAAAGAATGGTTCCTAAATGTAGGACTTGAAACAATTAAGCAGATTTAGCAATAGATTTTATTTTCAAATGATTCGTCTTAAATATGGTCGTGGATTTGTCACAAATCCCAAGGAACCTTTCCGCTTTACAAGAACGGTCTATAAATACGTTGGATGGACTTGGAACAAGTGGATTTAGAAATAGATTCTATATTCAAATGTTTGGTCTTAAATTTGGACACGGATTTATCAAAATCCCATGATACATTATCCTTCAAATTTTTTTTTGGAAAGCGACAAATTTAAGAATAGACTTTGAGTTGGAATATTGCTATATTTGGATGTCATTTGCTGAAATTTTATGATGGGAATGTTCAATGAATTATTTTAACAAAATTTAAATAAAAAACACCATCTGAATTTTACATGATCCCAAAATTCAAAGATGTGTTTTGTGTTGACGTCAACCAATAATGAGACAACTTTGGTTTTGTTTACACAATAGAGGAAGCAAACATTAAATATTTGAAAATCATTGCAGAAGCCCCAAAAAACCGTTTCTGAATACTTTACCGCTTCCCAACCTTTTAAATATGACTTAACTTGTGAAGTTTTGGATTTTGAGGTTAGAATGTCAAGGTCATGTTACATATTGGTTTTAACAATCATTCCCTTGTATCAACTTCGGAACTAAACTAGCGTGCTAGATAATCTTGTATACTGTAGGCCTACAGAGATCGCCATATTGAATTAATTATAGTTCAGCCAATCACAATCATTCTTCAGAGAATGTTGTCTTCTTTGGCGGTAAAAACAGTCGATCAAAATCTATCTCCAAACAAGAGTTATCTTCCCTTGCCCATTTAACGGGCAATATGGCCGCCTATCATGACCGAGTCGTTATATAGTCTTGAACAAATGAAGAAGTTTAAGCCAAATGACGATCCTTATGAAAATGAAACTAGACTCCATAGCGACACAAATTTGAAAATTTGAAATTGCGAAGACCTTTAAAATGTCTGGTGAAATTTGTAATTTGATTTTTGAAATCCAAGATCTGGTTTTACATTTATCTTTTTACTATCATTAGTATGAAAATATGATATTTTTCTAAAATTTAATGAGATAATACAAAATCATAAATTGGACCATGCCCTTTTATATGGTTTTTGGACAGAAATGTCATGATAGCATGCCCTTTCGATGTCTGGAATCATGTGGTAATTTGAAATTGGAATCTCAAGGTTGCTTTTTAGTATGTTGCTGGCTGATCTGTGTCGAATGATTTGTAGACATAGAAATGAAAGGAGTTTTACATCCTACTTTTCCGTACCTAGACCCACATGCAAAAAAAAAATAAGGAAAGCTACTATTGATATCTATGTTTGATATCAGTGACTTATAAAACATTAAAACATTAAACTTTCGCTGTGGTAATAGTGAAATATCGCTTTTTCTCAGGTGTTTTGTAATATTTTTTAAATTGTTCCACAAGGAAACTGTCACAATAATGTTACTAACTTATGAAATATTACTTTCAAGTAACTCAAGAATTTCTTACAAAATAGTCGTAATAATTTTTGTGACCTTTTCTCAGGTGTCTGGTTGATTCCAATAAATGATTTATGGTCTGATGTCTGACAAGTAGGCAATGATCTTGTAATATTACGAAATATTCTTAGACGTATTTCCCGCCATTTCAAAAAGATTTATTGGTTGTTATTTTTAGTAACATCACATGTGTAGAAAACCTTGTCACCCCAAGGACAAATTGGCAATAATCGTGATATATTACGACATATTCTTAGAGGTGTTTTCCCACCATTTTAAGGTGATTACTATTTTTAGTAACATTACGTGTGTAGAAAACTTTGTCACCCCCTTGACAACTAGGCAATGATCTTGTAATATTACGACATGTTCTTGACAGTATTTCCCCGCCATTTAAAAGCAATTATTATTTTTAGTAACATCACGTGTGCAGAAAACCGTGTCGCCCACTGACCAATAGGCAATAATCTTGGTACATTACGACATATTCTTAGACGTATTTCCCTGTCATTTTAGAGAGACTTTTGGTATTTTTAGTAACATCGCGTGTATAGACAACCTTGTCATCCAATGACAAACAGGCAATAATTTTGTAATATTACGACATATATTTACAGGTCTTTCCCGCCATTTCAAAAAGATAATTGATACTATTTTTAGTAACACCACGAGTGTTGAAAACAATGACAAGTAGGCAATAATCTTGTTATGTTACGAGATATTCTTAGAGGTCTTTCCCGCCATTTAAAACAGATTATTGATACTATTTTTAGTAATACCACGAGTGTTGAAAACAATGACAAGTAGGCAATAATCTTGTTATGTTACGAGATATTCTTAGACGTATTCCCCGCCATTTAAAACAGATTATTGATACTATTTTTAGTAATACCACGAGTGTTGAAAACAATGACAAGTAGGCAATAATCTTGTTATGTTACGACATATTCTTAGAGGTCTTTCCCGCCATTTCAAAAAGATAATTGATACTATTTTTTTAACACCACGAGTGTTGAAAACAATGACAAGTAGGCAATAATCCTGTTATGTTACGAGATATTCTTAGACGTATTCCCCGCCATTTAAAAAAGATTTATTGGTTGTTATTTTTAGTAACATCACATATATAGAAAACCTTGTCACCCCCATGACAAGTAGACAATAATATTACAAAATATTCTTAGACGTATTCCCCGCCATTTCAAAGAGATATATTGGTTGTTATTTTTAGTAACCAACTGAATAGCAGGTGACTTGCTATTTTGAGTAACCCCCATGACAAACAACCAATTATTTTTGTAATATTACGACATATTCTTAGAGATATTCCCCGCCATTTTACAATGATTTATTGGTTGCTATTTTTAGAATTGCCACATTTAGGTATCGTGAATTTTTCTCGAGGGAGAAAATTAGTACATCCTACATTTTGTGCCAAAATGGTCTTTTGACATCAGTTGACAAATTTCCATTTGGTTAATATATACTTGAATGTTTAATGTTGAAATCCCCTTTTTTGGTAAACAATGTTTTATTCATAAAGAAAAGGATTAGGGTACAGGCTTCGCCTATATTATCCCTCTCCCATACTGAACATTTATCTTTCATTTTCTGTATATGCGTTATCTATATGCATGAACTCACTTACATCTGAGAGTAATATTTTCGAATTTAAACACTGATAATAATGGCTATATAGGGATTTTAAGGCTTAAATTTCAAGGGAGAGTTGAACACCATAAGTTCTGATTAGCTTAGCTAAAAACATACCAGGTTCTGGGACTAAGGTTGTATTGGTCAAAGGGATAGAAGATCATTGATATAGGAAGTCGCTTTTCTTGTTCAATTTAAACCATCGTATCAATGGAAGAAAAAAAAAGAAGAAATCTTTGATAAAATCCGCAAATGGATGACTAATGGAATTGGGGATATCCTACTCTTTTCCATTAAGGAATTCATAAAGATTTTTTTCTTTGTGTGAGACATTTTGTCTGCTGCCCTTTAGCATTAAAAACTTTTGTCGCTAGATCAATCCATTTTCGCTTTCTAAATCTCCATTTCTAATCCGACATTTTAAGATAAAGAAACCTCCATCTTTTCATTTAATAAAGCAACATTTTTAAATGTCAAGGCTGTTGTCTGTCAATTCTGAGTCCATTCATAACTTCTTAACCATATATGGTCGTTTCCTTATTTGGTCTTCACCATATATGGTAATCCTCCCACACAAGGATTTCATTCAGAAGTTATCATTCATTGATAAATTGAAAAATTCTTCACGAGCTAGCTAAAGAGATAACACCATTTCAACGCCCACTCCATTGTTCTTACAATGTTATTGTTAAATTCAGTGGTGTTTCTGTGAAACATTAGGGGGGGTGAGGTTTGTAGGAGAGAGGAGAAAGGGGGGAGAATTAGCGGTTGGATAATTGTCAAAGGGGATATAAAACACTATGCAAGCTTTATTCCATGGCCCCTTATCCTAGGAAAAGCCATTGGTGAAGTTGCTAGATGAAATTAGTTAAAGGAATGACATAGTGCCAGGGAATGCCAGCTTGGTATGCCATTTGATAGTAGATTTGGAATGTCATCTGCCAGGGTAAAAAGTGCTGTAGGTTCAAATCTTTTTGCATGGAGTTATGGTAGAGAATTGAAATGTTTGCTAGGCTATCCCAGACCCAATTTTTCCATTCTACTATTCTGATCTTTATGATTGGTTAAGTCATTTTCACTAAAAATTCCATTGGACCCAGCTGTACAGATAATCATGGAAAGATCAATGCCACAAGGTTTGGCCAAGGACCAGCAGTGAGAAAGGATCCTCACGGAACCTAAGTTGTTATTGTTATAAGAAGTATAAATGTTCAATTTGTGGTCATGTACTTGATTACTTCAACACAATTTGTCTATTTCATACACATGTACTTATACATGTACTTATTACTATTTCATTATGAAATATTTACTCATTTATTGATATACTTCCTCATATGAAAAGTTCACTAGCTGCTACCAATATTGCCAATGTGTCTTGCAATTCCACTAAAACTTAAGCATTTTATGACATCACTGACAGTGATCTGCATAGATATCAATAGTAACTTCCGGTAGATCACTGTCAGTGACGATATAAAACGCGTTGGTTTTAGTGGAATTGCAAGAACCACAGACGTCGGAATGGAAATTGGAATGACACAAATTTATGCTATCAGTGTCCCCGATACACATACAAAGTTTAGAAAACCTCTTTACAATCACTTTAATAATGGTAAAAATGACCCAAAGTGGTCTCATTTCCATAACCATGCTTTTGATATCAGTTTTATACGATATTTACCATTTGATATCTGAATAATACATGTCCATTATTTCTTAAAATAGTAAAATAACATCAAAATTCAATAAAACCATCACTTTTATTCAGATATTTTCTTTCTTTTGATCATATTATTGGTTTTAAATTACACATTTCTCTGAAATTGCTCAGTTTTATTCTTAAGTATAGTTCTAAAAGAAATTTGAGACTCTTCAAAATATAAACATGTTATAAATTTGAAGCTATGTGCATGAAATATCCTTACAACAGAATTAAAATGGACTTTTCCAGAAATTTGTTATTTAAAGCTCTATCTGAAGGTATTATTAAATAGAATAATCAATTCTGATTAATTTGAAGTTAGTGGGATTGGAGAAGGGGCATTTAAGATGGCAAGGTGGCGATTTCACTGCAGAGACTTTACTTTTATCCTTTCTGAGTCTTAGGAGAGATTTGTTGTACAAATGGTGTTTGTACCCCTTAAACGATTCATAAAATCCCCCCCTTTTTATTTGTCATTTCATTATATTATTTAGATCAGGCTGTCTCAAATGGCGGCCTGCGATGCCCTCAAGAGTGGCCCCTCAAAAATTATCCCTTCCACTTAAACGCTCTGCTCGCTATGCATGCTAAGCTCTATTTGGCCCATAAAATGCATTTGACCTTTAACAGAAATGAATTGAGAAGGCCTGATTTAGAGAGTCCACATGTCTTATTGTGTTCATTACTCTATGTTATAAAATGACGGGTTCTGAGACTAGGGTCAATTGTCCAACAAAGTTAGTGAACGTTCCCCTTTGAGAAAACCAAATGCAGAAGGTGACAAGCTTATCAACTCCGTAAATAATGTAAAACAATTCCAATGCTTTGTTGAATTTTTATTCGTATTTGATTTGTCAACTCAGAATCTAATGCGTAGATTAAATTTAAATGACAACATTGTCAAACATTAACGTGATCTACAGCAAGCAGATGTTAAATTCGCCTCGGGAGAAAATAAAACCACAGAAATACCACGTCATTACAACGTCTCGCGTTTCTATTCTGTGGTTAGCGCCGTTTTTAACTTCTGTAATGATATAATTACATAATAAGACACTGCCGCTGGGGAAATTCCTGGTAATGGTTCCAAAGTGCCAATTTAAGAGATTTCCAGACTTTTTCCATGTGATTAACACAGAGAGTGCTGATTTGTACACATGTCTGGAAGGCATTTTCTTGGAGACTTCTTTTAATGGCTTAAGGTGCATATTTCTAATAATTTCAGGTAGGATTCTGCAGGGGTCCTTCTTTTCTGCACGAGTTTGCTCTACTAGGGATAAAAGTAATAATAAACTCTTTATTCTACATGGGTCAGAATTAGGCCCAATAACACAAGTGATACGTCCTGTCTCACACCCAGCCCATGGGGACAAACATAAACTCTTTATTTTACATGGGTTAGTATTAGGCCCAATACCACGAGTGAAACGGTCCTGTCTCACACCCAGCCCATGGGGACAAACATAAACTCTTTATTTTACATGCCTCGGTTCCCAACGTTTTCGACTCTTCGTACCCCTATTTTGTATAAGCAATCTCCTGGTACCCCTTTGCCCATCCTTAGTAACATTAAAAGCCAACATGAAAGTAAAAGGATATTTGTTGGTTGATGGAATTTTTTTATCCATTCCATACTTTTTAAAATTTAATTTTTTGTTCATTCTAAGAGGATGTATCGCTTTAATTCCAATATTTTCAAAATTTCATCTGTATAAAATTGTTAAAATCTCGGACAATGGAGTATAAATTCTGTTAATGGTCGTTTTAATCTTGTCTAGACCAGCTTCAATTACATCGCCACATTACTAACAAATTCCCTCGCTAAACCACAATGAGGCCCGCGGAGAATTTATCATTGGTTGTAATTTTATGTCAGCTTAATGGCATTGTAACGTTGTATAATGTCTTAATTTTGTATTCTCAGATTTAGATATTTCCAGGCCAGATTTGAAGTTCATAGTACATAAAAAAAACTTTTGAAAACTAGGATTGTGACGCAGCATTCCTTTCAGAGAGTGCGCAGAGCTAATAATTTTTATTTGGTACAGTTATCCAAAAGTTTTACTTGATGCTCAATTTCAGCAGTTGGAAGTGGAAAATAAGAGTGAGCTAGTGCCGATGTCACGGCAGAATTTCCCTCATTGCACAGTTAACCCCTTAACACAAACAGATAGTACAGTTACACCCATTCATATCACTTTTCAAAATCAATATCTCACACCCAGTTCTTATACAATTCAATAAAGTTGAGGTCATCATTTTCATGGATGTCAACTTTTTAAAATGAACACAAGATTCTCAAACTTGGTCAATAAGAATATATATTCATCAAAGGTGTAAAAGTATACAAACAGAATTAAATAAACCCATAAAACTAACAGATTATTATTGAAAATTTCTTTAAAAACTTTGTAAGTATTTTCAATGATTATGTATTACATAATTTTCGGGATTTATCAGATTATACAGCATAGTTATGACACCAGACAAGTTGCTTAATGAATATAAACTCTAATTTACCAAGTTTGATAATGTAGATTCTAAGAGGTGGTATTCCTTTAATGAACGTAAATTACTTTTTTGCACTCACAAAGAATAAAAAAATTCAAGTCCATTAAATTGCACAAATCTACAGTTTTCAACATTCAACATTCAAAACTTGTTACTTTTATGCACTTGCAGTAATAAAAAAAAAATCAAGTCCATTAAGGTTCCACAAATCAACAGTTTTCAGAAGTCTACATTTAATGACCTTAAATTTGTTTTTTGCACTTACAAAGAATCTAAAAAATTGGGTCCATTATATTTTTGTTTTAAAGCTTAAATAAATATTGATATTTCTATACTAATGAAAAAAAAATCAGTTTTAAAAGAAATCTGTCACATTTTCAAACAAACCACAAAACTGCCTGCGGGGAGTTCGTATTGTTTTTCTTCTAATGAGATTATTTTTTAACCTGTAGTTTCATTTTACATTTAACGGAAGGAACTTAAAGGGATACTTTCTCTTAGAATGACCAAAAAAACATATTTCTCAAACTTGATCAATAAGAGTTTATATTCATTAGGCAACTTATCTGGTGTCATCAGGGGCGGATCCAAGGGGGGGGGGGGGGCTACCTCGACTTGACCCCCGCCCCCTATTTTTGGCCGACTGATGTCAGAACTCTCTAAAAGATTGCCACTTGCGCCTACGGCTCTCTCGTTGCCGTTGAATTTGTAGCATGTTATATTTCAGAGCTCCCCCATTCTCTAAATCCTGGATCTGCCCCTGGTCCTAAACTTACAAGAGATTACTTTTATAATCTGATAAATCCAGAAAACCATCTTATGTATTATTATTGAAAAAGGCTTAAAAATATTTTTAAAACCCCTTTTCTGATTTCAAATGATTGTTTCGTTGTTTTAGAACTGGTAAAGCACAAAAATTAGAATTACTAAAACTGACTATGGCAAAATTTCCCTCATTGCACACTGCAAGTTTAATTTATATTTAGAGGCATACTTTCCTTTAAGAATATAACAAAGATTTAAGAAAACTTTGAGAATATCAAGAACTTGTCTAAAAGGTATTAGTGTTTACAATTTGGTAATTTCATTTGTGGAAATAGAAAATTTAAATATTTACGAGAATTTGATATCTTGAACAAAAATAATTTTTCTGAAATTGAAACTCATTAATGACATAAAAAACTTCCACATATTTTTTTTCTAAAATTAATTGTTTATGTGGATAATGTCATGTCCAACTTTAGATTATGTAAAAAAATTTTAAACTGATATAGGCTAATGAGTATGGGCGAACATCATGCAGTTTGCAATGTGGGAAACTGCATTAGCGTTATCATTTCAAATTTGTTTGTTGTCAATTAAGTAAATTTGAGATATTTTGAAGATAATAGCATAGTTTGATTTCTAATGAATTAAAGGGATTGTAAAGCATATTTCTAAACTTTGTATGTGTATCAGGGACACTGATAGCATCAATTTGCGCCATTCCAATTTCCATTCCGACGTCTGTGGTTCTTGCAATTCCACTAAAATTAACGCATTTTATGAGGTCACTAGATGGTAACTGCAAAGATATCAGTAATAGCTTCCAGTAGATCACTGGTAGTGACGTCATAAAACGCGTTAGTTTTAGATGAATTGCAAGATCCACAGAGGACAGAATGGAAATTGGAATGCTACCAATGGTATACATAAAGGTTTAAAAAACCTTTAATAGTTTTGAATTAAGAAAACTTTCAAATTAAGAAATAATCAGAAATTGTCCTGCCCCCTGAATTCTTAATTGATCCACACATACTAAATTAAGAAATCATCTGAAATTGTTCCGCCCCCCTAACTTCTTGCGTAGCTCAAATTGTTTTTAAATTTTGAAAGTTGGCCCACGTATAGTCTGTCTTCAGACGCTTCAAATTAAGAATTTAGAAATCATTAAGAAATGTCTCGCCTTCTGACTTTCTTAAAATAGAATTTTAATTTACAAGAAAATCAGAAAATTAAGAATTATGTCAAGATTGATCTCGCAGGGTTTGTTTTAATTGTAAGATTTTACGATACTGATTGCTTCTCGATTTTAACCTTACATAACATGGATGTAGGCAACGTCTCTTTAACTCATCAAAAGTAAATGGAGGCCCTTTTTTTTTTAATAAGCATTTGGCATAATTTCCCTCATTGCATACTGCATATTAGTCTTCAACTTTTGGGTCAGTAAAGAAATGATTGAACATTAATTCTCAAATTTTTTCTTTGGCCAATTGTTTTGGATGGGACAATAAACCAAGGCCCAGTGTACGTTAAAGATCCCTCGACAGTTGGAAATGAAAATAAGAGCAGGCTTATGCCGCTGTCCTGGCATATTTTCCCTCATTGCACACTTCATGGCATTTTCCCATCCTCATTAGCCCTTTCAGGTGCAGAAAAGTAGGACGTAAAACTCCATTTCATTTCATTTTAGCCAATTGTTATCTAGATTAACCTTTCATTTCATTTACAAAACAATTTTCTCCCAAAATTTTTCTTAAAAAAAAATTGTGTTAACCCTCAAGCAAAAATTTCCCTCATTGCACAGTGCTGACCTTCATGAACTCTATTAAATAACAAGATGAGATAGATCTCTAAAGTGACAATAATAATGATAAACCAGCAAAAAGTGACAATTTTCAATTAATCCAATCTGTTGCTAGGCAACCCAATGATAAATAATTGTAGAAGATTAGTTTAAATATTAGTTTAAATAACTTGTCGTAAATGTGTCATATTTTCATAGTATCGGTTTTAAAGGGATATGTTCACTAACTATTCGACCCAAAAACATTTTGGTCTCAGAATCTGAAATTTTTTAGCTTATCTAATCCGTAATGTTGTTCACAACTCTCCTACGAAATTTAAGCCTTCAAACACACATGTACCCATAAATATTGGTGTTTGAAAGTCAAAATTACGACTCGCCGTTTAGTAAGACTATGCATTATGTAGAAAACACATACAGAAAATGAAGGATAAATGTTAAGGTAAGGATATAATTGAAGGAATTATATGATTTTTGTGCATTAGTAGTACTTCTGAAGGCTATTTGCATATATTCAAGGCCCAAATCGACCCTAAAATTGCTGAACATTCCCCTTTAAGTGTCAGTTTTACCGTGGGTTAAATTTTGAGGGGCGCAGGGGTTAAGGAATTGAATTTAGGGTAAGGGGTGGCCCAAAGGTGACATTAAAGAAAAAGCATGTTGTTGTTGAGTGGTAGGGGGCAAAGCCGACCCCATGCCAATTCTCAAAAGCACTGGCTGTGAATTTTTCTTACCTTGAGAGGGATTCGAACCCACAGCACCAAAATACCTAGCAGACGACAATCAAACTCTCTACCAACTGAGCTATTCATGTAAGGATGGAATGAAAAAAACCATAAACCAATAAGTGCACATTTGAGATCCCTCTACAGTTAAAGATTAAAAAAAATAGCTGCTCTGTGCAGGCAAAATTTCCCTCATTGTAAATTGCATGCTATTACCCATCATCATGATCCCAAATCACAACCACAAAACTTTGATTTCATTGGAGAACCAAATTATTGTTCAAAAGTAACGCAAAATTTAGCTTAATTTCACCATATAAGTACCTTTATTAGGCAGCCACTTTTAAGCATTCCCTTGACTGGCCGCTTAATACAAGTTTGACTGTTCTTTAGTCATTTGACAATGGATATTAATTTTGAAAATAATCTTTTAAAATTTGATTTTATTACATTGAAACTTGAAACGTGAAAACTCAAAAGTATCAAACTGCTCTTTTGACATGAAGGTAATAAATCTAATCTAGTTAAATTTGACGTCTGTATATTTGCTCTTTGTGTTATTGGAATTTAGGAAAGAATCTTTTAAAAGTTGGTTTTATTTCATCGAAACAGTTCCTCCTGACTCGAACAAAATAAATCTTGTCTTATTAGATTCTCTTAAGTCTGTATATTTGATCTTTGATGGAAAATTCTTCAAAGACATGAAAGTCCATAAAGTCAATATTCATAGGAATTTAATGAAATTGTGGATTTTAGATCTTGTTTGCACACAGTGGAATTTCTTTAATTCAGCTGAAATTTTAAACTTTGTTTAACGTAGAAATGTTATTATTTTTTTGATATTTGCTTAAAATCAGTTCTGATAAAGGACATGCTTGGCTGAAATTAATATCAAGGTAGTTGCTTATTCTGAATTCCCATAATTGTACACAGCAAGGCTTGACATTCTATAAAAGGTTAAGTGTTTGCTATATTTATCTCATTGCACACTGCAAGGCTTTCAAAATAGAGGATGACTGCCCTTTTAGTCATTCGGATGGGACAATAGAAAATAAGAGTAAGCTTATACCGCTGTCATAGAAAATTTCCCTCATTGCACACAGCATGATGTTTGCCTTCCTCATTAACCCATAGCTGCATAAAAATTGGATGTAAAACTCCATTCATTTCATTTTTCTTGTACTTTTCTTCTTCTGCGCTATAAATTCCCCCCATTGTGCACTTCATGACCTACCTAGCTCAAATCAGGAAGTTAAATTCAGAAACTATTAAGTAATCAAATCTTGTGGAAACCTTTTAACTTAGAATTGGAATGAAATTTAATGGGATTTCTCAAAGCAAGGAAGAATAAACAGGATATGACAATTGCCTCTGGCAGACATCTTACTTCTTCCTGATAGTTTCATTATAAAATGAACATAAATTTAATCCTTCTAATCCATAGGAATCCATAATTATCAGTATTTGAGAGTACAAAATATGACCCGAACTTAAGCGAGACTATGCCTTATATAAAAATCACAAATGAAAAGTGAAATTTCTAGTTTAAGGTACATTTGAAAGGATTATGTGATTTTGACGCAATTATAGTACTTCTGAAAACTATTTAGAATTTGTTTGTCAACTTAAAGGGATTGTAAAGTGATTTTCTAAACTTTGTATGTGTATCGGGGACACTGATAGCATCAACTTGCACCATTCCAATTTCCATTCTCACGTCTGTGGTTCTTGCATTTCCACTAAAACTAATGCATTTTATGACGTCACTGACAGTGATCTACCAGAAGCTACTATTGATACCTATGCTTTCCTGGCCAAATTTCACTCATTGCACACTGCTTGGCGATTGCCCATCCTCAATTACAAAACCAATTTGCCCGACAACTAATGATCCGAAATATAAATGCCCGACAAGTCGACCCCTACCCAACCCCTAATTTCAAAAACTTCTCGCCAACTGTCTGATCACATCATTTCCGAACGATTTTATTTTTTTAAATTTCCTTCATGAAAATCACTGGCTATGGCTGGTTCTTGGTCAAACCTCTTGGTGATTTTACAAGGAGAACAAATTAGGTTTACAAGGATCTTGTCTACCAGCTCGTCCTTGTCCATACCTCTTGGTAATAATTTTACTAGGATAACAACCCAGGTTCACTAGGATCCTTTTTACCAGCTGGTCCTTGATCAAACCTCTTGACCTCTATCTAACGAACAGTTGAATGAATGATCTGAAAACACATATACAGAAAATAAAAGATAAATGTTTAGTTAGGGATATAATTGAAGAGATTGTGTTATTTTTTGTCAGTTATTGTACTCCTGGAGGCCATTTATACCCATTCAAGGTCAAAATCAACACTGCAAAATTCTGAACATTCCCCTTTAAATCGTAGACAAGAAAACTAAAATGTCACAGAATAAACTCTAATCACGTAGTTGACTGAATTACAGCAGAAGATAGATGATGACATATTTGCACTTGTTTCTAGTCTCCTAGTCTCGAAGTCTCAATAGAAAATGACAGCCATGGAAGACGTGTATTGTAACCTGAAGTATCAACTTCGGAACTAGACTAGTGTGCTAGATAACCTCGTATACTATACGGAGATTGCCATATTGAATAAATTATAGTTCAACCAATCAAAATCTTTCTTCAGGGAGTATTGTCTTTTTGTATGTTAATATCAGCCAATCAAAATCGATCTCCAAACAAGAGTTAATTGTCTTTTCTTCCCATTTTCTGGACAAGATGGCCACCTATCATTGCTGAGTCGTAATGTATGTCTTAAACATTGACGAAGGTTGAGCTGAATGGTGTTGTAACCTGAAGTAGAAAGAAACATGAGGAAATTAAAGGACCCGCTTTTTATTTAGAATTTATTATGAACTTAATGGAAAGTGTCTAGTAACTATCAATTTGCCAATCTTGTCTGACTTTACTTGGAAATATTACTGGCAATTTAAGTTGGATCAGCTGAATTTTAACTTCAACACTTTGCAAGTCAAATATATTACAACACAAACAAATAATCTCTTCAAACAAAAAATAACATTTTGTATGTAAATATTTGCTGACATTAACTAATGGACCAGCAGACGCAATGAAAATATTTTCACAAAAACTATGTAAATAGAAATATTATTCTTGGAGTTTTTTCACTCAAATGTAAACACTTAAATAGCTTTTAAAAACTGACTTGCCATTTTTTACACAAATATTTTTTGATGATAATGGCAGACATTTGTGCATATGAAAAAGTTAAAAATTGAAAATGACATTTTCTGAATTAAGCAGGAACACTAAGGCCAGTCAGTTATAGATACCCCCTTAACTTTCTATTGAACTCTCCCACAGATGCATAGTTTCTATCAGTATGATACTGTATATGGATGAGTGGAAGAGCTCATTTTGAAAATTAAGGGTGTTTTATGATGCTTTCCAAATCAAATCCAGACTTTGATGCCACTTTGCTAAGAATTATTTTTTGAAGATGCCTTTATTATCATTTGGAGAGTCCACAAAGCTAAATGTTGAAATTCACATTTAAAAACACATGATAAACAATAATTTGTTTTAAAGATAATTTATTAGTTAGTTGTAGTCTGGATTTAGAGTAGTTATTGCTCTTGATATGAAACTCTTCAATTTGAAGATTGGTTTTAGTATGTTCATGTGCATGGTGATTTTGAAAATACACATTTTGTAGCTTTATGAAGTGTTCTTGGAGCTCTTTGAAGATTTTAATAATGAAAAACAAAAGGTTCTTACTGCTGCTTTCTTGACAAAATTTCCCTCATTGCATACTGCATTCCATACTGTAATGATTTAACTAACTGTAGTAACTGTAAGTGTAATAGTCCAAAGACTTTCTTCGACAGTTGGAAAAAAGCTACTCATACTGGCTAGTAAAAATTAGCCTCATTGGGTACTGTCACAAACAGATTAAGAAATTAAAGTTTAATTATAGTTTAAAATTCTTTCTTCAATTAGTTGATAAGCAGTTGCATGCAACCTTGCTTTAGACTGTTTCCTTCGCGTAAAAAAAAACATGGCGTCGTACCGTCATGCTGTCACAATTTTCGCTTTCTGCCGTTAACTAAAAAGTGAATTAAAAGAAAAAATTCAGACATAAACAAAAGTAGGGTAAATAGAAAGACATCAAATCCGACTTAAAGCCTAATTTAGTTTGATACTCATTGATTGGCATTTCCTATTGTTTCCGAACGTTTCTGACGTCATAGTAACGGTTGATTGACATCTGTGTAATTGACTCGCTGTTTGTACAGGAACTTCGTAGTCGACCTCACAGCGTGAAAAAAATACTTAATATTGATAAATAAATTGATAATCATGGCCAAATTGATTTCACTAAATGAAAAGAACCATTTTTAAAAGATTTTTTTTTTCTCAATACAGTTATGTTGCCATGCCCCCCTCTGTCTCCCACACTTGAAAATAGCAGAATTCCATGACCTTCCCACCTTGCATCCACTCCCTCCCAATGGAAGTATATGAATAAAAGAGTTAATATTTTGTAATGAAAAGTGATATCAAGTTTGTTTAAAAGAGTAAGCATACCCTGCTGAAACTGAATTTAATCTAAAGAAAGGAATAATTGTAAATCTCTTTACTTTCAAGTTTTGCCACAAATTTGACACATTTTGTAAGCAGCAGATCAAGGTCATTGGGTGTCAAGCTTTATTTCATGTAGTCTTTTGGAATTGACCTATATACCTACTAAATGGTCTAGGGATTGCATGTTACATTTTTAGCAAAACCCTACCATTGGGGTGGTCTGCGGATCAATGGGTGTAATGCTCCACTTCAATTTGTGAAGAATTTTGGAATTGACATAAAGTACTAATGGCCTAGGGATTGCGTGTGATATTTGACTGTCAGGCGAGACGTCTGCTTTCCTTAATTACTGTCTCACTAAGACATCCAATTGTCCACCATTTGTCCGTCTGCTTCTTGTCTCATCAAAGTTGTTTATTTTGAAGGAATAAGGCCAAGGACAGTGTTTCCAATACTGAAAAGAGAAAATTTGGTTGATGCCACAGTCAATGTTTTCTAGAACTACTAAGTTTCAGACTTGTCTTGTTTTCATAGTTGCGGTCTGTCTGCTTCTCGTCTCAAGTTTTTTTACTGTCATCACTGTAGGCATTGAAATGTTTTTTTTTGCCATGGCCAGTGTTTTCTGGAATCTTTAAGACATCCACTTGTTGACGGTTTTTGCCTGCTTCTCGGAAATGTTTTTCTATGGTCAGTGTTTTCTGGAATCTTTCAGAGACTTTGGATTTTCAGAATTTCCGTTTCACTAAGGTCCACGTCCACAGTGAACAGTTTTACTTTGTCTGCTTCTTTTCTCAACTCGAGGTTGTGATCACTGTCATCACTGATGGAAGGGAAATGTTATTAATGCCACAGCCTGTGCTTCTATAGAGCGTTAAAATTTTAAAAGTCAATGGCTTTAATAAGTGTCTAGTTAAAAAGTCTTAAGAGTAATTCCTGTATTTCCAGAAAAAGTAGGCTAGGTTACCTTATTGCTGGAAGTTTTAGAAACCATAGATGTTCTTGGAAAACTGGAATGGCACTGATTTGTTTGAATAGATCACAAAAACTAGCTTGGAAACCTATTATTCCTGATATTGTCTTTACTCATGGAATTAATGGAATGGTTAAGGGGAAGTAATTCATTACTATTAAGAAATATACTACAGACTACAAATATTTTCTATCCTTATTGATCAATATTGGAATATTTCTTAAACAAGGGAGACAAATGCTTTAGAACTCTAGCTTTAAATATCAAACGCCAATTGAAATATAATAGGAAATCTTAAAATAAAAGTTAGCTTTTCAGAGTCTATGAATATTAACAAGACAACGCAGTGTGCAATGAGGGAAATTTTATCAAGACAGTAGCATTTGGCCTACTACTGTCAAGGGAGCTTTTTTTTTCAGTAACATCCAATTGATAGAAGCTTTTTGATTTCCAACATGGACAAAAAATGGTCCATCCGCCCAGTCAAAATCTGTCCCTAGTAAAAACACAACCCCCCCAATCACTACATATTGGTTGATTCTGAAATTTGAATGTTTTTGATTTTTTTTTCAGCATAGATGTTGTGTTGTACAAAATGTTGTCAAAACCTAAAACTGATTTATTTTTTATTTTTCTGCTTCCCTTTGGATAAAATAGGTAAGTTTTTTTTTATTTTTCATAACATAAAAAAAATATTTAACCAAACACTAACTGTGCTTCTGAAATTTCAATTACATATTTACATACATACCACTGAATATTCAACAATATTAAACACAAATTGCTTCTCTTTCACAGAGCTACAACTTGTAAGATTCGTAAATTGTCTCCTTGGCCTGTGCTTCCTGAATTTCATTTACATATTTACATGCATAACACTTACATAAAACAAAATTATTCTCTTTCACAGACCCACAACCCCTTGAAAGATTCGTAACTTGTCTCCTTGGCCTGTGCTTCCGTAATTTAAATGACATATTTTTTTTACTGCCACCACCAACACCATTAAGCTTAATTCCCAAAACTGACTTTACAAAATATTATATATTCATTGTTGTAAAATCTGCAAAATGTGAACATATAAAAGTTAACTTGTAAATAAATTACTGTTCAAAGCACAACTGTGCACCTTACCTGTCAAAACAGTTTACAATTGAGACAAACAAATGTAAACTGATGTAAACAGAAATGTAAACAAAAGTTTACCAATGTGAACAGAAAGATTAAAATGTAAACAGAAAGACTCAATCTAAACAGAAAGAATTGTAATTTGCTGTGTAAAACATTTACAATGAATGTTACTTCATTAACTTGATTTATTAATCATGTGGAATAAAAAGTAAAATAACATTAGGTACATGGACACCACTCTGTATAACTTGCTAAATTGCTTATTGATGTTCTAGAAAATTTGAACCTTTATTTGTCACACTTTGAAACTTTTTAATTTGTCTCTCTGAAAGATGCTGAATCGACCTGAATTCGTAGTGTTCTAGAAAATTTGAACTCTATTTGTCACACTTCTTCAAAACTGTCTAGTTAACTTGGTGCATCATTAAATTGTTTTGAAGAAGCCTAATTAAGTATTTGTAGGATCATAATAAGTATGTGATAATAGATGAAATTTTAAAAAGATGCTGAATTAACCTGAATTTGTAATGTTCTAGAAAAACTTGAACCCTTATTTATCACACTTCTTTAAAACAATTAAAGGGATTGTAAAGAGGATTTCTAAACTTTGTATGTGTATCGGGGACACTGATAGCATCAATTTGCGCCATTCTGATTTTCAGTCCGACGTATGTGGTTTTATGACGTCACTAATCGTGATCTACCGGAAGCTACTATTGATATCTATGCAGATCACTATTAGTGACGTCATAAAACGTGTTAGTTCTAGTGGAATTGCAAGAACCACAGACATCGGAATGGAAATTGGAATGGCGCAAATTGATGCTATTAGTGTCCTCGATACACATACAAAGTTTAGAAAACCTCTTTACAATCCCTTTAAGATTATTTTCCGCAAGACAATATGTAGACTAATGCACACGGAAAATTACCAGCACATGATGCACTATTAGTCAAGCGTAGTAAGTGGCGCCATTTTCTATCCATGTGCTGCGGCCTTTAATGAAATTTTAAAAAGAAGATTGCAATTAAGTGCAACTTTTCAATTTGTTTGTAAGAGCGTAATAAGTATGTGGACACTCTGAAATAGATGCTGAATCGACCTGAATTTGTAGTGTTCTAGAATACTTGAACCCTTGTGAAATTTATTTAAGTTAACTTGGTGCAGTAGGGATATTCATTTTAAGGGCATAATAAGTATGTGGACACTCTGAAATAGATGCTGAATCGACCTGAATTTGTAGTGTTCTAGAATACTTGAACCCTTGTGAAATTTATTTAAGTTAACTTGGTGCAGTAGGGATATTCATTTTAAGGGCATAATAAGTATGTGGACTCTCTTAAAGATTCTGAATCGATCCAAATTCATAGTGTTCTAGAAAACTTGAACCCTTGTAAGACTTATTAAAGTTAACTTAGTGCGATTTTAACTTTATCCGTAAAAAACACACAAGACAAGAAAGCTTGTTAATTTGATTTCAAGATTTTGCTGCAGGCATCTCATGGTGAATTTGATACTTGATATTATAGTTTCGAAAACATCATTGAAAAAGTTTGTGAAAGACTCGTGACTAAATGTTCTTAAACACATCTAAACATTTTATTAAAAAACACTTTTAACTACGCTTCAAATTCGTCTTAAAAGATCGTTATTTGAAAAAAAGTCAAAGTTTCAGTTTTCTTTGAAAGATTCTCAAAACAGGAAGTAGTACTCGACCAATCAGAAAGCAGCGTTATTCAGTTTAAAAAAATGATTAGAAATTAGTGTTATGTGTGTAATTTGCCGCGAGCTGTAGGGCTATAGCCTATAGCGTTATCTCATTAAAGGATTTAATTAAAGAGGTTGGCACATATTGCTGGATTAAAGAGAGGCTCTCTTTCCTTTGATTTCTTTGCTTTTCAGCCTTTGAACTTCAGATTTGTCCTTGGTGGCTCAGTAAGTTAGACGCTTGCTAGCTAACCTGAAGTTCAAGGGTTCAATCCCTGCATAGTAACAGAGTTATGGTGGCTCAGTGTTATTACATGCTTACTCACTAACCTGAAGGTTCAGGGTTCAATTCTGGCATGGGTCGAGATGATAACTTCAGATTTTTCAACCCGGTTTCCCCCTGTCAGTGATGCAGGTTGGAGGGGCTGACATGGAAAAAGCGTATAGTCGTTCCAATGGGAAATAAACCAAGACCCTCTGTGCTTTTGGCTGTGCATGTTCAAGATCCCTTGACAGTCGGAAATCAAAAATAAGAGCAGTCTAATGCAGCTGTCTTGCAAAATTTCCCTCATTGCACACTGCATGCTCGTCCTCATTAGCGCATACAGAAAAGCAGGACGTAAAACTTCTTTTTATTTGAATATTGGATATAAATGATATAAACGTCATATACTCTGGTCTGAAACTAATATAACTAAAATCAAAATAAAAAGTAGTATCAGGTGTCTAGAAGAGTAAGCATACCCTGTCTGGCGCCACATTCAAGTATACGTTTCCTTGACATGTTTCATAGGCATATTTTTTTATAAAATCGATGTTGAAAGCTTTCCCTCGGGCTGTCTCTATATGTATAATCTAATTTGATATTTTCTAAATTTTGTCAATAATCCATGTTATTAATTTCAAAATCTATTTTTTTAAATTTCATACGTCAATGGCGTCCAATTTCTGTATGATTTCTCTGAAATTTCAGCAAAGATAGCTTCAAGGAAATTTCAAATTAAATTAGAATTTTATATCTTATTATATATTTTTTTATTCGAGATTTCAACATTTGGACATAAAAACCAATATTGAATTTCATTGCCTACTGCATGGTGTTGCAAACTCTCATTAGTCCACATTGGGTTTTAAACTTCACAATTATTTCTTTTGATTTTTATACGCCTTCATCTCTCTATGAGGGCGTATATTGTCGGCACCCCTGTCCGTACGTCCGTCAACATTTGCTCGTAAACGCTCTAAAAACTAGAGTTTTTGATGGAATCAAATGAAATTTGATGTGTATACATATTCATAAAATGAAGATCAAATTCGAATTTGAGCTATTTTTTTATCATTAGAAGCAGAGTTATTGCCCTTGCCCCAAAGTCTTGAATATGCTATTACTCTCTTGGTTTTCAACTGATTTTGATGAAACTTAAAATGGATGTTATTGGTTTGAGAAAGTTTAGTTTACTCCTGATTAAATTTAAGGCTTTTTCGTTGGGCGTATATGGCTGTTGTCCACTATCTTTTTTTGGGGGTTTGTATTTAAAAAAAATCTCTACAAAACAATTCTGTCAATATGCAAGAAGCAGACTTTATCAAAGATTTCTTGGTAACGACCATAAAATTTCCTAAATGAAATTTGTTATTTGTGTGTCAAGTAACCATGTTTCAGAAATTTCACTTCTGTCTTGTTATTGTCTTTACCTGACCTTGATTGTGCCCCTGCCTCGTTAACAGGTTAACAAACTTTGAAGTAGAAAGAAGAATAGATTTATCAATTAATTAATTAGCTAAGTACTTCGTTAAGATGATCAAAGTGATACTTCGTCATTGACTTCAGAACTTGACAATTCGGTCAACTATCAACAGTTATAATAGATATTAAAGGTATATTTCCTCAAACAATAATGTCTTGTGTCATCTATAGCTGGGTGAAACACTACGTCACATTCAATTTATGACCGTTGAGACTCGATTATCACAAGGTAAATTTGCTACAAGAAATTTGACGTCTGGTCATTCTAAAGTTTTCCCGCAATAATTTGTAACAAGGAATATAACTGGTCGAACAAAAATCGTTCGACCAATCAAAATTAATGACGAGAATATCTTATGATAGCAACGGATAAATGTAATGAAATGAAATGATAGCCGTTGCTAAAGGAACATGGGTGAACTGCAATTATGAGAGAAGATGACTTATTCAAGTCATCAGACTTTCATACTGATCAAGATCCTAACTCACAACCACAACATCCTCCATTTGCTCGTAACCAAGCAAATGCAATCATGTTTGTTTATATCAATGATCTAACCAACTGTGCGACCCCATGAAAGGTTACAGCACAATAAAAAACAGAGTAGGAAAGAGACAAGACAAAGTTGTTGCTATACAGAGACAGCTGTCAACTCGCTGCCATCTTGTAGAAGATTGAACAACATCTTCACTTAACGAACAGACAGTTGAATATAAAGTTTGATTGAGTTATCTAGACAAACTCTAAAGATTCCGTAATCTACACTCAATCTACATGGCAGTGGTAAACTTTAGAACATGATCGAGTGAGCGATGCTTTTAAGGCGCTGTTAGAAAACTACTGTACAAATTTGAGTAAAACAAACGCCTAATTGTAGGGAAATATCTCTCATATGTATTCTAAAAGTTTCTGCTTGAAATATCGAGCCATTGTGAAGGCAAACACCAAACAGCTTAATTAACAGTACTACCTGTTTGTAATTAACCCTTTAAAAACAAATTCAGTTTAATCAAGAAGATACAGATATAAAAATTTCTCTCATTGCCCACTGCTTGGGATTTGTCCGTCCTTAAAGGCAGGATGTAAAACTCCATTTCATTTCCAGTCTGGACGCACTTTCCAGCAGTCATGTATTCATTTTTTCTAAAATTCCAAAATGGAAGTTGTTGTGTTTGAGTCCAAAATTATTATTTTTTTTAAATTTTAACGTGTTTTAACTCTAAATGTTTAATGATCGACAATAACTTTCCATCGATTCAAAATTACCAACGTTTTAATCAATCAAACGCGATTTTCCTGTTTCGTTTGGAATTTTAACGTGTTTTGACGACACGTTTTGAAAATTAATTTTCTGAATCGAAATTACTTTATCTGCTGCTGTTTTTAAATTGTTTTTTCCTGTTTCTATCTAGAACTATTCTATTTTCATCGTTGTTTACGAGTATTTTTGAATTGTTTATATTTCATCATGGCAACAACGCAACTTTGTTATCCAATAAGATTAATGGAATTTTGAAATTGTCTTAACTGTTGATTGCTATTTTTGGATTAACATTGGGAAATCTTTAAACTGTTCTCTGTTTCCGTGCTTGGCAGTTCACAATGAGGTAAATTTAGCAAGGACAGCAACACTGATTTGCCTCAAAATTTCTGTGCAAGAATTCACAAATAAAGTCATGGAGAGCGACATTTCCAATTGAAAAATATTTGAAATTTAACAATTCCACTATTTATGTATTGATTCCTCATGTGAAAAGTTCATAAGCTGTTACCTATGTTTCTTAAAAATGTCTTTTTGGATTTCGGGTTTCGTTTTGCAGTTTGAAAAATATTTAACATCTAACAATTCCACCATTTTAAGCTTACTCTACTAGACACCTGATACCACTTTTCATTATGGAATATTACTCATGTATGATTGATATAAAGCTGTTACCTATGTTTCGTCAAAATGTCTTTTTGGGTTTTGTTTTGTGGTTCAGATTGTACTTGGTTTCTTTATTGGGGATATAAGAAACCAAAGAATTTAATAGTAAAAAAAAGAATTCAATTGTACGAAAATCTAATCATATGCTTAGTTGATCACTTTGAAACTTGCCGCGGATTTACGTTTGAGACAAATTTTACGCAATGAGAATTTTCTCGTCAGTTTTTATTTGGTTTGTCAATGTCTGGGACAAAACTATCAAAGAATTTATGAAGTGAAAATGAAAGATTTGTCTACGATCTTAATAAAACTCAATTTGATTTTATATCATTTCATTAAGGAGAAAAGGACAGTTATTTATGGAAGTTGATTTTTGTGGTAAATTTTCTACTTGAAAATTTTTCTATTTCTTTTTATGTGTTTCCTATATATGGCTTTGTCTATTAAAGGGATTGTAAAGGGATTTTCTAAACTTCGTACATGTATCTTGGACACTAATAGCATCAATTTGCGCCATTCCAATTTCCATTCTGATGTCTGTGGTTCTTGCAATTCCACTACAATTAACGGGTTTTATGATGACACTACCAGTGATCTACCAGAAGCTATCTATGTAGATCACTGTCAGTGACGTCATAAAACGTGTTAGTTTTAGTGGAATTGCAAGAACCACAGATGTCAGAATGGAAATTAGAAAGGCGCAAATTGATGTTATCAGTGTCCTTGATACACATACAAAGTTTATCACTTTACAATCTCTTTAAAAAGGGGAAAAGTCTGCTTTTTTGGGGGTTGATTTGGGTGTTGAACATACTAAAGTAGTCTCCCTGAATGTTTTTCTATTTCTTTTAATGCTTTTCCGTGGCAAAGTCTTGCTAAAATACAAGTTATATATTTTTTAAAACTTATATTGTTTTCATTGCTATTTTAAAAAATAAGAAATGTGTAACAACAAATGACAAGTTTCAATTCAGGTAAATTATGAAGTCCTTTATGAAAAAATTCGAAGACAAACAAATATATCAGAGTAATAAATTTGAATAATTGTGGCCATAAATTTATTTGAAAAAAATCACCACTTTTGTTGATACACTATAAGTTTAAGAGAAAAAAGGCCATAAATTTTACGTGTTTTTACAAATAGACATTTTGAAAAGGAACAATAAATTATCATTTCAAAATAAATTGTGTACCTTTAAGGAGTGTGTTTTCTCTTTTTTTTCCATTAAATTTGAGAAATGAATTACAATTTCGAGGTGCAATTTCTAGTTTTCTTAGTCTGTATCATCCAGTCCATCATTGTCTATGTACAATTTTTGAGAAAGATAGTCTTGATCGGTTGGTATATAACATTCTTTGTAATTGACTTGAGTCTAAGAATTTAGCTTAACCTTTGCATTGTTTGAGACTATGTAATCACTCGGCCATCTTGCCCTATAAATGGGCAAGGGAAGATAACTCTTGTTCGGAGATTAATGTTGATAGGCTGTTTTTACTGCGAAAGAAGACAACACACTCTAAAGAATGATTTTGATTGACCGAACTATAATTCAATATGGCGATCACATTATAGTATACTGTTATATATCCGATATGCATTCAAACGAGAATAAAGTTTAAGAAAATGTGGGCATTGTTTCTATCATCTACTTGATATTTTTGGATTAATCTCTTGGGAGGCAACACACTTTCATTTTTTTTTTTCATTTTTTTTTTAAATCTTAGAATTTTAAATGTTAATGGATATTTTACATGTTCTTAAGATGAATTGGAAATAATCTGTATTCCCTGTGGATTCAAATTACATTTTACTGTCATGGATTTTCGTGGGCATTTATCAGAATTTCTTGAAGATATTTAGATTGAGCAAAATGGTGTTTTACATCCTTTTTGTTCTGTACCTTATTTTACTATGAAATGGCATGAAGTTTTATATCGTACTGTTCTGTATCTTATTGGGCTAATGATATAGATTCTTTATCCTACTGTTCTGTATCTTATTGGACTAATGAAATGAAATGAAGTTTTATATCCTACTGTTCTATATCTTATTGGACTGATGAAATGAAATGGTGTTTTATATCCTACTGTTCTATATTTTATTGGACCAATGAAATGAAATTAAGTTTAATATCCCATTGTTCTGTATCTTATTGGACTAATGAAATGAAATAGGAGTTTTATATCTTACTGTTCTGTAACTTATTGGACTAATGAAATTGAGTTTTATATCCTACTGTTCTGTATTTTATTGGACTAATGAAATGGAGTTTTATATCCTACTGTTCTGTATCTTATTTTACTAATGAAATGGCATGAAGTTTTATATCGTACTGTTCTGTATCTTATTGGGCTAATGATATAGATTCTTTATCCTACTGTTCTGTATCTTATTGGACTAATGAAATGAAATGAAGTTTTATATCCTACTGTTCTATATCTTATTGGACTGATGAAATGAAATGGTGTTTTATATCCTACTGTTCTATATTTTATTGGACCAATGAAATGAAATTAAGTTTAATATCCCATTGTTCTGTATCTTATTGGACTAATGAAATGAAATAGGAGTTTTATATCTTACTGTTCTGTAACTTATTGGACTAATGAAATTGAGTTTTATATCCTACTGTTCTGTATTTTATTGGACTAATGAAATGGAATGGAGTTGTACATCCTACTTTTCTTAGTACCAATAGCAGACAAGTACACGTCTTAAAAGTACATGTAGAAACTGGCGCTATTTTTGGTTTAAGATTCCTGCAGGACAATTTGCTAGACAGGATCATTTAGTCTCTTGAAAACAAAAACAGAAAGCGCCTCGAAGCATTGATTTCGAAATTACGAAAACAAGGAAGATTGTTTTCATTGGTTAACCACATTTTAAGAAAGACAATACTTTTGAAAGTAAAAAATTATCATTAAAAGGTTCTAAAATGCCTGAGGCGTTTTTAGGGACCGCTAATAACTTTTAGAAAACTGCGTACAAATTTAAAAAATGTGGGATGATGTTTCATGAAATTTGGAATTTAAAACTCAACCAAGTTTCTGCATAGGGCTCAATTTCTGAGAAAAAAGCTGTTTTGTACTGTAAAAATCAAATCTTTTGTATAAAAGAGTAAGCAAGTGCTGTTTTCCCGGAAAAATTTTCCTCATTGCACACTGCACAGCATTTGTCCAATCTCATTAGCTCTAATAGGTGAAGAAAAAGTGAGATGTAAAATTCTATGTGAACTCTCATAAAAGAACACAGGTTAGAAGGTGATCTTTCTTATAACTTTTACGAGTCTTCTGGCATTAAATCCATGACCATCATTTGTTTGCCTTGCCACAGCAACATGAAATTTCAACACTCTTACAAACAGTGCTACAACCCCTCCTCTTTATCAGTCTAATTTCACGATTCAAGAATATGATTGTTAATAAAGCACATGTTGCAGACAAAGTGGGCCATAAAAACACTTCGTAGGGCCAATATCACTCTGATATTATTCATATTACATATTTCATATTCATAACGTGTGATAATGGCCCATCAAGGGTCGTAAAATTTGAAATTGAAATTGAATAATGAAAATTATTATTTTATTAGAAGGATAGGCTAGAACAGGCCAGCTGGCAGTTGATCAAATTGTCTGTGATAAAATAAGTTGCTTCACTCAAAATTCCAGCCAACCTAGCTATAAATGGGTTCTAAATAAGTCATCTTCACTCAAAATACCAGTCAACCAGATAATCTGGGAAAGATCAATGCCAAGAGGTTCCGCCAAGGACCAGCTGGGAGGAAGGATCCTTGTCAAATAGGGATGGTTTTTCTTTCTCACTTTTGCTGTTTTGGCTTTCATACGTAATTGCTTACAATATTTTGTCGAGGATGGCGAAGAATTTTAGAGTTAAAGGGAATTTAAAGTGTATTTCTAAACTTTATATGTATATTGGGGACACTAGTAGAATCAATTTGCACCATTTCAATTTTCAATCAAATGTCTCTGGTTCTTGCAATTCCACTGAAACAAAGTGTTTTTAAAGGAATTGTAAAGAGATTTTCTGAACTTTGTATGTGTATCGGGGACACTGATAGCATCTATATGCACCATTCCAATTTCTATTCCGACGTCTGTGGTTCGTACAATTCCACTAAAACTAAGTGTTTTATGACATCACTGACAGAGATCTACATAGATATCAATAATACCTTCAGGTAGATCACACTCTCAGTGACGTCATAAAATGCGTTAGTTTTAGTGGAATTGAAAGAACCACAGACGTAGGAATGGAAATTGGAATGGTGCAAATTGATGCTATCAGTGTCCCTGATTCACATACAAAGTTTAGAAAACCTCTTTACAATCCCTTTAATGATGTAGCTGTCACCAAAGACATGGATATTATTAGTAGCTTTAAGGATAGTGATGTCATGAACAGTGAAATAACCCTTTAAGTAAAGAATCGTGGAGATAAGTACATTACTGAATTATCCACCATAATTAATAAATTAGGCCAGATAATTAATTCTTGTGTTAAAATGTTAATCTGATTAAGAGGTGATGAACTTTGAAAATTAATAACTTGATTCTGGATTCTTCATTCTTCGTATTATGGGAAAGATCATTGACCATGAGATTAAGGACCAGGTGGTAGAAAGGATCCTCGTGAATCTTAAGTCGTTATCCTTGTAAAATCATTACCATGAGCTTTGGTCAACGACCCTCTAGAAGACAAAAAAAATCTTGCAATTTAAAATTGTCGTAAGTGTGGAATTGTTCATTGTAAAATGGCAAAGTTAGGAAAAAATTAAAGATTTTTGAGAAAAGGGCCCCAGGATCTTGAAAAGCCAAGCCTTGTAAAAGATCAGTTGATGGACTCAAAGGAGCTCCAGTGGTTGTTTTTGTAGAATATGGATCTTTTTTTCCCTTTCCTAGGATTTTGGTCTCCAAGGGGAAGTCAACTTCGGAACTAGTCTAGTGGCTAGATAACCTTGTATACTATACGGTGATCGCCATATTGAATATATTTTAGTTCAACCAATCACAATCATTCTTAAGAGAGTGTCGTCTTCTTTTGTGGTAAAAATAGTCATCAAATTCATTCTCCAAACAAGAGTTGTCTTCCCTTGCCCATTTACCAGGCAAAATGGCCGACTATCATGGCTGAGTCATTATAAGTCTCAAACAAAACGACGAAGGTTGAGCCGAATGCTAAGATATTATGAAAGAATTCCCAATGAAGTCTGGGAGAGAATTACAGACTCAGACAAAAATATTTTATAAATTCATAAAAAAATTACGTCAATCAAATCGAATTATTTCTCCATACAGTAATATTATTGTCAGGTTATGTTTAATAATGTCTAGCATGCGATCATGTTTTACACATGTCAATCACTTTCCTTTTGTCTGTCTGGACAATCAGACGCGAGATAATAGACAAGAACGACATGACGCTCAATAATCTAATTAATAGTAATAATAGTAAAACTGTTTGATGTTTAGGTTATTGATTTTGATGAACTTCTAAGGTTTTGTTGTTTTTATGTTTTCTGAGAGGTCTTTATTGTGAATGATTTCAAATTTCTGCTGTAAGATTTTTGATTTAAAGGCATTGTTAAAAGGTTTTTGAAATCTTAAGGTATTTTAGGCGCACTAATAACATCAATTTGCAAAAATCCAATTTTCAGTCAAATGTCTGTAGTTTTTGCAATTCCACTAAAGGGATTGTAAAGTGTTTTTTTAAACTTTGTAAGTGTATCGGGGACACTGATAGCTTTGATTTGCACCATTCCAATTTCAATTCCAACGACTGTGGTTCTTGCAATTCCACTAAAACTAACAAGTTTTATGATGTCACTGACAGTGAACTTCTTAGACATCAATAGTAGCTTCTGGTAAAGTAAGACAGATTTTGATGCCTTTGCCAGTGCCTTGAGAGTCTGCCCGTTGTCGACTTACAACCCTTATCATCTAAGATGAGATAGCCCAATTTTTCGTGTTTAATTCCAGAATATTAATCGATAGTATAATTTGAATCTTAAACAAATTTTCTGTCAATGTGATTGGTCGTTGAGACAAATTAATGTCTGATATGAAAAGACGTCTGTCAAATTGACGAACTTTTCGGACGTGTAAAATTCTCCGAGATGTCTGAATATCGAAAATTAAATTCAACGATGTTTGTAATTAACTCAATTCAGACATTCGTTAGAATAATTTTAACATCATTGGTTTGATCTTTGATTGTCCAGTTCATCTTTGACTCTTTATTTTTAATGATTGAGTCTGGATTGACCAAGACTATGTTTGAATGATGACAAATAAGTAGGTTACAAGTAATACAAGATTTTAAATTTGACCCGACCAGAACTTACTAATTCTGGAACTACCAAACCAACAGCACATTACCATCCGATTGAACCAATCCAACTACCAACAACTACCTAGTTTGCGATATCAGCTGCTGCTAGAAGCGAACGTTAACTTGTCATCTACCAACAACTACCTAGTTTGCGATATTAGCATCTGCTGGAAGCGAACGTTAACTTGTCATCTACCAACAACTACCTAGTTTGCAATATCAGCATCAGCTGGAAGCGAACGTTAACTTGTCATTTACCAACAGCTACCTAGTTTGAGATATCAGCTGCTGCTGGAAGCGAACGTTAACTTGTCATCTACCAACAACTACCTAGTTTGCGATATTAGCATCTGCTGGAAGCGAACGTTAACTTGTCATCTACCAACAACTACCTAGTTTGCAATATCAGCATCAGCTGGAAGCGAACGTTAACTTGTCATTTACCAACAGCTACATAGTTTGAGATATCAGCTGCTGCTAGAAGCGAACGTTAACTTGTCATCTACCAACAACTACCTAGTTTGCGATATTAGCATCTGCTGGAAGCGAACGTTAACTTGTCATCTACCAACAACTACCTAGTTTGCAATATCAGCATCAGCTGGAAGCGAACGTTAACTTGTCATTTACCAACAGCTACCTAGTTTGAGATATCAGCTGCTGCTAGAAGCGAACGTTAACTTGTCATCTACCAACAACTACCTAGTTTGCGATATTAGCATCTGCTGGAAGCGAACGTTAACTTGTCATCTACCAACAACTACCTAGTTTGCAATATCAGCATCAGCTGGAAGCGAACGTTAACTTGTCATTTACCAACAGCTACCTAGTTTGAGATATCAGCTGCTGCTAGAAGCGAACGTTAACTTGTCATCTACCAACAACTACCTAGTTTGAGATATCAGCTGCTGCTAGAAGCGAACGTTAACTTGTCATCTACCAACAACTACATAGTTTGCGGCATCAGCTTGAAGTGAACGTTAACTTGTCATCTACCAACCAACCAATGAAATCAAACAAAAAACAGAACAGCTTTTGCTACAAGCTGTATATCTAAAGATCTCTCAACAATTGGAAATCTAAAAAGAGTTGACTTATGCCACTGTTAGGTTAAAATTTCCCTCATTGCACATAGCATGACATTGCTTGTTTTCAAATGGAACAATATTTCAGTGCTGCCTGCATGTTAAAGACCTTTTGACAATTGGAAATCTAAGGATAGTTGACTTATGCCACTGTTCGAACAAAATTTCCCTCATTGCACACAGCATGACATTGCTTGTTTTCAAATGGAACAATATTTCAGTGCTGTGTGCATGTTCAAGATCTTTTGACAATTGGAAATCTAAAAAGAGTTTCCTATTGCCACTGTTCGATCAAAATTTCCCTCATTGCACACAGCATGACATTGGTATGTCTTCATGCGCAGAAATGTAGGACATTAAACTCCATTTTGTTATTCTGTACTTCACTGTTAAAAAAATTCACTATGAGCATTTGGAAATAATCCAAGAACATTGACGTCAACCTGATGTTTTTCCGTGGCATTATTTCAACATTATTAGATTAAGTTTCTGCTGTGGTAGATTTGGTCTTTAGGGAGTACTTTTTACAGTGCAATCATCTCCATACTACATGTGTAATGAGTCAAAAATTAATGTCATTTTCCAATAAATAACACAATTCTGGCATTTCCATAAAAAATTGATAGCTTTAAGTAATTTTGTGCAAACAATGCATTCGGAATTCTAATCCCATGACAACGAAACTGTCGTAAAACGTGTAGATTAGTTTCGTTAGATAAATGATGATCATTTTATTTGTGTGAAAAACTTACGAATGCATCGAGAATTCTAGTTGAATTGTATAAAGCATTTTTTGAGCATGGACTGTTTCTCAATTTGTTAAGGGGTTGATATCTTGATGTCATTTGAATTGTTGGAACTGCAGACTTGCTTAGTTTGATGCAGTGTTGGACACCTGATGTATGCGAAAGGTGTCCTGATGAGGATTGTGTATCTGAAACATGTGTAAGCAGTATGAGATGAGCTCTAGGGAATTAACAAAGTCCTATAGTAAAAAGTTTAACCCCCATTTCTTAAACTTGCTGTCCTGATGAGGATTGTGTATCTGAAACATATCAGCTGAATGTGTTGAGCTCTAGTCAATTAACAATTATCAAGTTCAATATTGCAAAGTTAACCCCCAATTTTCTAAAGCTCTGTCCTGATGAGGATTGTGTATCTGAAACATGTGTAAGCAGTATGAGATGAGCTCTAGGGAATTAACAAAGTCCTATAGTAAAAAGTTTAACCCCCATTTCTTAAACTTGCTGTCCTGATGAGGATTGTGTATCTGAAACATATCAGCTGAATGTGTTGAGCTCTAGTCAATTAACAATTATCAAGTTCAATATTGCAAAGTTAACCCCCAATTTTCTAAAGCTCTGTCCTGATGAGGATTGTGTATCTGAAACATGTGTCAGCAGCATGAGATGAGATTTAGTCTATTAACTAACATTAGTTCTATACTAGAACATTAACCTCTATTTCTTAAACTTGCTGTCCTGATGAAGATTATGTATCTGAAACGTGTTTCAACAGCATGAGATGAGATCTTTTAAATTCAACTGCTTATAGTTGACATTTTAGAGTATAAGTCAGACATGACTGGTAAATACAACCCTAGACAATAATAAACAATAGATGAAGTGTCTTTATTAAACTCAATATTGCCCACTTACACGATTTCCTGTGTTTTGATTGGTTAGTCTAGTGTACAAGTGGGCTATATGAATGATATATCACACTTGTTATAAGGAATATTGTTAATATACTCTGTGTTTTATATAGTGTTGGAATGGATATATAGATTCGCTGTGTCTTCATTTTATGTGGATGGTTTGAATTTTCATTTGGTTAACTAGAGGTGGGAAATGTTTATGCTTACTTGTGCATTTAAGGCACCCCTCGTAATTTGAAAGGTAAATGGATATATAAATGATTGAGTTCTTATATTTGATGTGGATGGTTTGAATTTTCATTTAGTTCACTAGAAGTGGGGCATATTTATGCTTTTTTTGGCATATTAGGCACCCTCAGGTAAATGGATATATAAATGACTGTCATTTTTCAATTTTTTTTAATGTGATTTGGGAAATATTTATACTTAGGCTAATTGTGAATTTGAGGCACTCTCTGAATTTTAAGGTAAATGGATTTATAGATTCGCTGTGTCTTCATTTTTATTGTGGATGGTTTGAATTTTTATTTAGTTAACTAGAGGTGGGGCATATTTATGCTTACTTGTTCATTAAAGGCACCCTCATAATTTAAAAGGTAATGCTATTCGCTGTGTTTTGTGAATGTTTATTACTGAGGTAGATTTGAATTTATAATTTTGGAAGTTAGAGGCAGGGAATTTTTACCTTTACTGAAACACCTTTTATTGTTTTGTGCATCACTGGAATGCTGGAGGTTTTTAGGAACCTTGCTGTGGCAAATCATGCTTTGTTTTAAATTCGTGTCAAATTTAGGCGTTTACTTAGGCAGATCATGCTTACCCTTTTGCCAAATATCTTTAGTCCAGTTCCAAGGGATGCTTACTTTAGCATTTTATGTTTTCATAGTCAGCAGTTTGGTGTTTGTGTTAATAGAATCGGGCTTATAGAAAATAAATATTTTTTTTAATTTTGTTGAATTTCCGTTTTGATTATAAACATTTATAGAGTTTTATTTAGTAGTGTGTATATCTTTCTTATCATTGTTTATATTTTAAAAACTTTAGTATATAAACATACTTTAAGTTGAATAAACTGTTTAGTAGACCTTAGTGGCCTTGGGTAATAATTTTGTCATGGTAATTAAAATCTGTATAAGCAAGGCAATTCAAAATCTTCTCCCAAAATTTGGGTATTTGAGAGCAATTATTGTATATAAGTGGACTTGTCCAATGAGAAATATCATTAGGTGTTTAGGAAAGAGTAAGCATTATGCAAGAAACAGATTTGTTGGATTAGTTTGCTGTAACAGTCAATAGATTTCCACCAAAATTTTAATTTTATCTGTATATAGTTTAGTAGTTTGAAACTTGTTGACTCTATTCCCAGCCTTTGTTAGATATTTGGACAGATATGGCTGGGGAAGAGTCAGAAATACCAGGCCCCAAAAACTTGCAATTTTGTGCACCCCTGCAGGTGCGTTTTTTTTTATATATTTACAAAATCCACAAAACTTCGATATATTTGGAAAGATTGATGATTTTGTAGTTCAATCATACCATCATTATCCCCCTACACCATACAGGCCATTAAATCTGTCAGTTGCATTGACTGCTGCACGTACAAGGTGTGGAAAATCTTAAGTTTTTGGGGCCTAGTTTGTATGACTCTCCTCTATCAGAGGCTGGGAGAGTGTCAGAAAATCTCGGACTAACAGTATAGTAGACACTGATAGTATTGTTTTACATTATTACAATTTGGAGACTTTTGCAATTCCGCAAAAAAATTGGAATGGATTTCGAGGCAAGAGGTTTAGCCATGGAGCCTGTATTATAATAAAGTTAAGAGTAAGTTTTAGTGTCTGATATAGTACAGTCGGTATATAAAGTGTTTAAAAACAGTCTGGCTAGTGTCTGATAAGAGTTTTTAATTGTCTTAATCTAATAATTAGTAGTTTATACACTCAACTCACTCCCGGCCATTGTCTGGAACTAGAATTTATTTATTTTACTATAAAGATAACATTAGAACTTGTGAATTCATGATATCCATTTATTAAGTCAAAGTTTGTATTTAAAGGGATTGTAAAGAGTTTCGTTAAACTTTGTATTTGTATCAGGGACACTGATAGCATCAATTTGCACCATTCTAATTTCCATTCTGACGTCTGTGGTTCTTGCAATTCCACTAAAACTAACAAGTTTTATGACTTCACTGACAGTGATCTACTGGAAGCTACTATTGATGTCTATGCATAAAATGCGTTAGTTTAAGTGGAATTGCAAGAAGACGTCAGAATGGAAATTTGAATGGAGCAAATTGATTCTATCAGTATCCCCGATACACATACAAAGTTTAGAAAACTACTTTACAACCCCTTTAAAAAGACATTCATTTTGACCAATTGAAATTTAATTATCAGTATTTGAAAGTCAAAATTAAGACTCATATTTCATTGAGAATATGCATGATATAGAAAATACATTACAGAAAATGAAGGATAACTATTTAGGTGGGGGTATATTTGAAGGGATTATGCAATTGCCGTTGAGTTCAGTTTACTTGTGGAGGTTATTTGCAGATAAATCGTCCCTCGAAAATACTGAACATTCCCCTTTTAACAATTGAAAATCCCCTTTTAACAATTGAAAAGATATTTCTGGAAAAACGTGTAAAATTATTTAAGTTAGGAATGTTTTATTATGAAACATATTAATTAAATTTCAATAAGTTATTGTTTTGGATTATAACATTATCCAACAAGATTACAAGAAAGGATTAAGTAAATCCCAGATGCTCAGATGTTAATCCGTTCGTAAGGGATTATCCTCAAGATTAGTGATTAATAGGCATATTATTTATTTGAAATGGATTATTAATTTATTATTCAATGAAACTGAATTATATTTGGATTTAAAAGTCGCAGATGTCATTTTTTATTTCAAGGGATGTTGCTTTGTTTTTTGCCAGTCATGTCTAATTTAATACTAAGAAAACTCCTTAATTTCCAATATTGTGGCCTCATTGATTTGGTTATATTTTCCATTAATGTCTGTATTAAAAGGATATGTTCACTAACTGTTCGACCAAAAAACTTTTAGTCTCAGAATCTGAAATTTTTTAGCTTATCTAATCCGTAATAATGTTCCAAACTCTCTCTCAAAATTTAAGCCTTCAAATCCCTGTGTATTCATTATTATCAGCGTTTGAAAGTCAATATTACGACTCGCCGTTTAGTAAGACTATAACTTATATAGAAAACAGAAATATAGAAAATGAAAGATAACTGTTAAGTACGGGTACAACTGAAGGGATTTTGCGATTTTTGGTAATGAAATGAAATGAAGGTTCCTAGGAAGGGATGACAGTCTAAAAATGAAGTCATTATATAAGCCCTCCCTACCTAAACTCTAGTATACACTAGATTTTGATTTTTATAGCATGTTTAGCTAATGCTATGTTTATTTTTCATGACCAAAATGAACCAATCTAAGCCTTTGTCAATATCCCATCCATGGTCTAATCTGCAGTCAATATGAAACCTACATTAAACTTCAATATACACTAAAACCCAGTTTTTATTGTATGTTAAGCCATATTTATATTTGTGTGTCATGTTTAGAAATATATGACAGATTTGTGAGGTGAATTTGACAATTGACGTAAAAAACGTGACATCGTGAAATTCCCACACATGTCGATTTTTTTTTATTTTCATCAGATTTTTTAAAAATTTATTCTATATTTTGATATATATGTTGAGATTTGAGTGACTTACTGTTGGGAGTGAATGGATAGATGAATGAATGAAATGGATGGATGGCAAAAGTGGTTGAATGAATGAATGAATCATTATATGAATGGAATTATTGGTGCTTGGATGAATGAATGAATGAATTAATGAATAGATGAAATGAATGAATGAATCATATGAATAAGTATAAAATGATATGAATGAATGAAATTATGAAATGATTGAATGAATAATTATATGAATTAGCATTAAATGAATGAATGGATTTATTGTTAGTTTGGATGAAGCAATAAATGAATGAACGAATAAATGAATGAATTGATAAATGAATGAATGAATCATATGAATTAGTATAAAATGAAATAGATGGATGGATGAATGAATTAATGATAGAATGATTGAATGATCAGATTTCATGTTGGTTTGGATGAACAAATGAATGAATGAAATGAATGAATGGACGATGATTTAATTGAATGAAAGAAACCCAATGAATGAATTGATGAAATTAATAGTCTCTGAACCGATTAATTTGAAAAGAAAAATATCTTTCAATCGATAAAGAGTAGGCCTATACATAAAACTGAAATATTGTTGAATATGTTGAATCAGAAAAATCTTTACACATAACTTAATACCAAATCTAAATACAAAATCTTAACTAATAAAAAGAAATTATAAGGTAATTTTGATTGAAAACTAAAAAAAAAATGTATATCTGTTGCGATTAAGAGTAATTTTTTTTTTTTAATTGGCCTACACTGTTATAAGTAGGTAATCGTAATGCCCTAGTCTAGTTTTTCATACCCTACTGGGCATATATAATTTTTTTTTTAATTTTTAGGGATGGGTTTAAGGGTATTGATTGGGCTAGCGTTCGAGAAAAAAAACACGAGATGGAATTATTGCGAATTACTTATTATTTTTGGGCTCAGATTGTAGATAATTATTATTACTTTATTTGTAAACTATATAGAATGAAAAAAAACGAAAAGAAATTAGGTATTTCGTTAGTTTTTGCTAAAAAATTAGGAAAAAGTAGCAAGATGTGTCCCGGTTGATACAAGATTTCTCAGCCATTTTTTATTGGAAAATTCCGATCTTGGTCTTGATTGAAAGCTTATTCAATAAGAATGAAACGTACAGAGAGTTTTTTCGAAAATTCTAATTAGTTTGGCCCCTAAAAAATGTTTGCCGAAGCTACAAATAAATTTTCGTAAATTTTCATATTTCCATGGTAACCACCAAAATAATATTTTTTTTTGGAAAATCGCTCTGTACGTTTCTCGGCAATGTAATTGTCTACATTTATGCCAAGTTTGATGTAGATTGATCCATTCACATTTTTTTAAACTTGTATCAAAGGTTTGAAATGTCCAATTTTTATGACATGTTTGAAAGGGCTGTCAACTCATTAAAAAAAATCTGATTGACATGAAATCAACCTTAAACTATCGAGAAGGACCCCAAATCATCAACAAATGCACAACAAGTCTCAAGAAATCATTATTTCATATACTTATTCCATTTTTAAATAACGTGAAATAGCCCAATTAACACCCTTAAAGGGATTGTGAAGTGATTTTCTTTATTTTTTTATTTCCATCATCATGCACCATTGAAATTTTCAATCAGTCACAAATTGCTAAAGTCTTCTGTGATACAAGCATATTTCTCGAGTGTGACGTCATTGATTACTTAGTTTTAAGTGGAATTGTAGGAACCACAGATACCTGATTAAAAATTAGAGTGGTGCAAATTGATGCTCTCAGTGTCCCAGATACACATACAAAATTTAAAAACTTTTTTACAATCCCTTTAAATATTAAGGGCTGATAT
The DNA here is from genome assembly GCA_029955415.1 of Lottia scabra. NCBI lineage: Eukaryota > Metazoa > Mollusca > Gastropoda > Lottiidae > Lottia > Lottia scabra. The sequence goes on along the minus strand of JARJEI010000014.1, from coordinate 4,292,937 downwards.
AAGGATTAATATTGAGATTATTTGAACTTTGACCCTTGGTTATCACAAAATCTTGAATTCACTGTAATCAATATGATATCATAATGCCTTTGTATATAGCCCAATCTTTCACTTAACTGAGTAAACTTAGGGTTTTTAGGGTATTGATTAAGGATTTTTGACATACAAGGTTCAAACTTTTACAGTGTGGAGTTATAGGAGCTCATTTTAAGACTTTTGGAAACTATTTTGTGTTTTAAAACATTTTAATAAATATTACTTAACAATCTTAAGGTTTTAAGAACGAAATTAAGGATTTGTTTACTGAATATTGAAAGAGTCCAAACTTAAAACATTTTGAGTGAATATGAGCTCATTTTGAGATATTTGGAAACTATTTTGTGTTTTAAAACATTTTAAAAAAATATAACTGAGCAATATTTTGGTTTTAATGACTAAAATAAGGATTTGTATTCTTAATATTGAAAAAGAGTCCAAACTTTAAACATTTTGAGTTGATTTAAGCTCATTTTGAGATATGTTCAAACTGTTTTTTGTTTTGGAGACCTTTTATTATCGTTTGAATTGTGACTAAATTTTGAAGTTTGACAGTGCGGGATTCAAAATGAATTTTAAAAAAACAAAACGTTCTGTTTCAACATCCAGCCTTTTAAGACCTTTTCCAAGGTAAGTTAGGTAAATTTTTCTCATTGCACACTGCATAGCATTTCTCATTCCCATCAACTCAAACAGGTGCAGAAAAGTAGGATGTAAAACTCCATTTAATTTCAATTTCTTTGGTAATTTTTGGTCTCTAAAATCAGTCTAGATATAATATGACTGCGACAAAAACTTAATTGTGCATAAACCTGATGCCAATTATAAAGTGGTTTTAAAAGGTAAAAGCCTCAAGGGCTGACTCCTTATTCAGGGAGTTTGTTAACAAACATTAGATTGCACAAACATGATACCAGTTTTTAATTCTGAATAATTAAAAAGGGTTAAGGGTTTAAAGGAATACAAAATGTACAAAAAATCTAAACTTGGTCAATAGGAGTATATATTCATCAAGGGGACTTACCTGGTGACATAACTATACAACAGATTACTTAAATAATCTGATAAATCCAGAAAACAATGTTTATATACAACAACTGAAAATCGCTTACTCAAATTTTAAGTGTTTTTCAATAATAATCTGTAATCGTATCCAAAATTACATGTCTAAATAAGGGCTTGGGGGCTGACACCTTACACAGGAAGTTCGTTAATGAGGGTTCGTTAATTACAATCAGGATTAGCCTAAAGACGTCTTGTCGCGATTTCCTGATATATTATTAAAGTCTATTATGACACGCTCGAGGCTATTTTTACATATTAAAAAGATATCGTATTATTGTCATGCATTTGTTTGTCATTTTGACATTTTGTCATTCACAGAATCTAATTCCAGCTACCTTGTAACCTTTTAAGATTAAAATATGCATCAGGTGTACATGCGATTTATTACAAATAATATTTCACTCATTTTATAAATAAATAGATAAACTTGAGATGCTCAAACACTTCTTAAAATGGAATTTGGCATCAGGTGTACATGCGATTTAATATATAAAGTAGTAAATCACCTTGATATTTCGAAATACAATTATCTGTTCTATTTGTTCAAGTATATAGATAAGTTAAGATAATCAAACACTTTTTAGAATGAAATTTGGCATCAGGTGTACATGCGATTTAATATATAAAGTAGTAAATCATTTTGATATTTCAAACACAATTATCTGTTCTTATTGTACAAGGAAGTAAATAAGTTAAGATAATCAAACACTTTTTAGAATAGAAATTTGGCATCAGGTGTACATGAGATTTAATAAAAAAGTAGTAAATCACCTTTATATTTCCAAACAATTATCTGTTCTATTTGTACAAGTATATAGATAAGTTAAGATAATCAAACACTTTTTAGAATAGAAATTTGGCATCAGGTGTACATGCGATTTAATATATAAAGTAGTTAAAGTAGTCAATCATCTTGAAATCCAAACAATTATATGTTCTTATTGTACAAGTAAATAAATAAATCAAATCAAATCACAATGAAAATTGGCATCAGGTGTACATGCGATTAAATAAAAAGAAGTTAATCACCTTTGATAATGTTGATTTCAATATTTCTAATCATAATTATCAGATAGCCTTGTTCCCATTCTATAAGTAAATAAATAAGTTGAGATAATGCAGAAATAAATAAAAATTTGACACCAAGTTTGCAAACGATTTAATCAAAAGTAAATCGCCTTTTTTTTTAAATTTAAAAAACATTTATCAGATGGCCTTTGTTTAATTCTATAAGTAAATAGATTGAGTTGAAATGATCAAACACTTTTTAGAATGAAAATTTGAAACCCAGTTTGCATACGATTTATAAAAAAAATCACTTTTGATAATGTTTATTTCTACCTTTTCAAACAAAGTTATCAGATGGCCTTGTACTAATTCTTAAAGTAAATAGATTAAGGTTCAGATTTATTATTTTCTTTAGGTAATTCAATATTATGTTTATTTCATCAAAAAAATTATCATAAAAAGATAAACATATTTTATATTATTCAAAAAAGGATATAGATCATCTCCTTCAAATCGCTGTGTAGCCATAATTATTGGCTTTTGCAAGTCAGAAATAAATTCCTATTTTAGTTAGTTTATAAAACACATATAGAAAATGAAAGATAAATGTTATTGAAGGGATTGTGTGTTTTTCATGCAGTTCTAGTGCTTGGCATTCAAGACCTAATGCGACTCTCGAAAATGCTGAACATTCTTCTTTAAAGGGATTGTAAAGAGGTTTTCTAAACTTTGTATGTGTATCGAGGACACTGATAGCATCAATTTGCTCCATTCCAATTTCCATTCCGAAGTCTGTGGTTCTTGCAATTCTAAATCTAATGCGTTATATGACGTTACTGACAGTGATTTGCATAGATATCAATAGTAGTTTCCGGTAGATCACTGTCAATGACATCATGAAACGCATTAGCTTTAGTGGAATTGCAAGAACCACGGACATTGGAATGGAAATGGAAATTGGATTGGCTCAAATTGATGCTATCAGTGTCTTTACAATCCCTTAAAGGCATAAATCTACTCTTGAAAATGCTGAACATTCCCTTTCAAGAGTAAGATTTATGGGGAAAAAACTTCATCTCTAATCAGACTTGACTTATTGATGGTATTAAAAGCCAATCAAAATGGCTGATATATAATTTAGTTATCAGTAAATACGATTGTCAAAGCCATCAGAAAAATTTTGAATAATAAAGTTTCTAATAAAACAGGCTTAACTATCATTAGCATGTCAAATAAATACAGGTCTAGTCAGACGTGACTGGTAATTAAAACTCAATCAAGATCCCTATATACTATAATTTTAACTTGATGATAAAATTAATATGGCTATTAGGTATAAGTTGAAAAAGAAAGAAACATCTATATTTTACGAGGATAACAACTTAGGTTCCGTGAGGATCCTTTCTCCCAGCTAATACTTGAACCAAACCTCTTGACACTGATCTTTCCCGGACTATCCGAGAACCGAAATCTCAAACATAACGACCATCATTTCCTTGTATCTAAGCAAATGACGTCATGTTTGTAAAGAACGATGCACTGTGCTGAAGAACCTCATTATGTTATATTTTTGGTAAAAATTAACTTATTAATGATAAACAAAAACCAAAAATTGAGCTCTTAGTCAGACATGACTGGTAATTAAAACTAAATCAAGAGCACTGAAAACTATAATTCTAAAATACTAATATAACTATTAAGTATATAATGAAGGCATATTCATAATGGAGTTTTAGTTTTTGGTAAAAGCAAAAACTCACTTGATTTTGTATGAAAAGCTTTGGTTTTTTTTTCTGAACATTACAAGGGTATGCAATCCAAGATGGCTTCTAAAATGGCCATGGTGCAATATTTCCGTGTAAGAAATTAATAAAATTACAAATGAAGTGTTTAAATTTATGTTTTTGGAGATCGGGAATCTAATGGAATCATCATATTTATGCTATTTGTAAAGACAAAAAAATGATATGCTTTCAAACACGATTGGCAAAAAAAACTATCTGTGTGTATCCTGGAATAATAAAACCCAAGCTCGAACGATCCCAACTGCAAAACAAATCTAGAAATCCATGTACAGTGTACTCTGTCATTTCTGACATCTGTGTAATCCGACATCTTTGTCTGGTCCCGATTGAATTCCTTCTTATGTCAGTTTAAAAACCTCTTAGTATTCCGACAATCTGTGTATTCGGAATTACGACACTAATAATTGGTCCCGACAGGCAATACATTGGTAGCAGCTAGTGAACTTTTCATTTGAAGAAGTATATCAAATGAGGATGTCCTAGGATTTTAACTTCTTAAACTGTTTGTAGGACACCTTAGCGCCAAGATTGTTTTAAGATTACGCGACCAGAAGATTTGATTATCCAGTCAATTGGAGAAAATCCTATAATTCTAATTTGTTTGTTTTTGTATGAGGCCGGCCATGTTTAATTGGCTTACAATTGAGACATATGAAATGAAATATTTTACAATGAGCCTAAACCAAGGCTTCATGTGTAGCCTGTCTTCCCCTAGTCAGTGATGCAGGTGCTTCGAAAAAGCATCAAGTCGTTTAGATGGGACAATAAACTGAGGCCCATGTGCTTTCCCTCAAAGTTCAAAATGGATAAAGAATAGTAGGCTAATGTCCCTGTTTAGGCATAATTTCCCTCATTGCACAATGCATGGTGTTGGGTGGTTTTAGTTCCAGCAAGTCCAGAAAGGTGGACTGTAAAACCCTTTTACCCTTCCTCATTTGCCCTTCCTCATTAGCCCAATAAGTGCAGAAAAGTAGGATGTAAAACTCTATTTCATTTCTTGCTTTGCTTGGTTCAAATTCAATGACACTATGTCAATAAAGTATTTAATTTAAATGAAATTATCCAGGTCCAAAAAGGTAGGATGTAAAACTCCATTTCATTTCTTTAGACAATATAAAAAAAATATTTGAATGTTCTCCTACGCAAGTAATGTAGTGTAAATTCTTTCCGCTTGGTGTACAGTTAATTACAGAAATAAAAACTGGTCGAATTCTCAATTGGATTGTGTAAAAAAAGGAAATGGATACTTGATAAAGATATTTTAAAACAATATATTCATTGATAAACTTTTCCTTATCTTGTGACTCACTATTAAAATATGTCGTCTTTGAAATTCCTTGTCTGAATTTAGTTTTCCTGTTTTGTGTTTCGAAATGTAGAAATTGTTTGATTCAAAATCTTGAATAAAACTTTTTAAGATATGATGGTGAGGATTTTAATCAACCAAAAGACAATTTAAGGCTTTAATTTCTGAGTTGACTGGAATTATGAGGACTTATTCAAGGTCAGCAGACTTTCACATGCGAACCTAGAAAAAAAAAAAGTCTCAGACCACAATTTGTTCGACACAACCAAGAAAGTGTTATGATTCCAATGGTCGAACCAACTGTGCTTAATCAAAAAAGAATTTTGGTAATTCTGTTTAGTTGCTTACCACTAAGACGAAATGGCTCTATCGTATAGCTGAAAGATGACCTTGAACTTGCTACATGTTGCTTTTGTTTCATGAAAAGACTACAGTTGCTTACAAATTGAAAAACGGCACCTCAAGATATTGCAGAAAGCTTGTGATGTTGGCACATGTAAAAGACTACGCATCTAATCGCTAAATAATGACCTTGAACTTGGCATATGTCGCGTCGGCGCCTTTAAAAGACTTTCTACAGTTGATGATCCTTGAGATTTAATTTTAAGTATAAATGACGCATAATGATATAAGCAGATTGGCAACCTTGAACTTTGCATTAAAAGACTGTCTACAGTAGCTGATTCTTAGTCCCATAAATAGAACATTTTTCCTCGCTAAAAACACCGGAAGTTCGAACCAATATACATGTATAGAAATATGATAGTTTTTCAATATTTCTCTGTTTATTTCAATCGGTTTGTCAACATGGAAAATGAAGAAGCAATTACCACTAATTAACGATAATGTTCTAGAAATTAAACGATCAATTATTTTCTCATCATGTATAATGAAGCTTTTTGAAATTTGTTGTAACTTATGTAACCTTTCAAATTGCTTTCAAATTGCTCTCAAAAGCCAAGATAACTGTTTTCAACTAGCTAGTAGATTGCTTGCAGGGGCCGCGGACCTTTTTTGAAAGTGGAGGAGCCCTTGGTTGAAAATTTTCAAAATCCACCTCTCAACCTCACCCCCACCACAAAAACTCCTCGGATTTCGGCCACTCGATTTTCAGATTTCGGAAATTATAAAAATGGCAAAAATATTTTGATGAAAAAAGGAAAAAAAATTAACTGCCAAAAAGTGGGGGGTCCATGGCCGCCGCGGCCCCTGGCTTGTTACAATGACAATTATCTGTGGTCAGAAAGAGACTAGAGCATAACAAACTATCATGTCTAACTAGCTAGTAGATTGTTTAGTACAATGACAGTTTTCTGTGGTTGGAATAGGTCTAGTATATACCAATGTATTGTCGTCCAACTAGCTAACAGATTGTTTGGTACAATGACAGTTTTCTGTTTCCAACTATCTGGCAGATTGCTTGGTACAATGATAGCTTTCTGTTTCCAACTAACTAGCATATTGTTTGGTTCAATGACAGCTTTCTGTGTCTAAACTAGCTACAATGACAGTTTCTTCGGTAGAAATGGGTGGTTTCCTAAAAACAAAAGTTTCTTTGAGAAACCTATATCATATCCACTAAGTTCTTAAAGAAAATATAAGATATCATTTTTCAAGTAATACATATTTTATGTAGCGTTTCAATTTATATTTAATCTCCGCGCAGATAAAATTTAAATTATGTTTATAAATAGAAGTATTTTAAGACAGGACTGATATGAAAATATTTAAATTCAGTTTTTTTTTAGAAAATTGTCTGAATTGATTTTGTCATTTTGAATGATCCAGGATAACTATCTAATTCTTTCCAGTCTACCTCAATGATAGTGTTAGCTTTGTCTGATGGTTTTTGATTTTGATAGGGACATGTCAGTTTTTTGCTGTGTATGACCCATGAGCAAAAAATGGAACAAGATCTAGAGCATTATAAAAAAGAAAGAAATATATTTATTTTACAAGGATAACAACTTAGGTCCGTGAGGATCCTTTCTCCCAGCTGGTTATTGGTCAAACCTCTTGGCATTGATCTTTCCCGGATTATCTGTACCCATTTACAGCTGGGTTGACTGAAATTATGAGTGAAGATGACTTTCACATCCTGATTGAGAACCTAACACTCAACACAACGACCACCATTTGCTTGTATCCAAGCAAAAATATGTGGAGCTGTTCTTGGTTTAGAATGCATGAAGTATCCGATAACAAATAAAAGAAAATGGAGAGTTACATTTGATGTATCATGCAAAAGCAAAAAATGTGGATGTGTTTCAGATTAGAATGCATAAAGTAACCCAAAGAAAATAAATGAAACAAAATATCTATGGCTGTACTTGCTGCCTTTGGAAAAAAATTCCCATATCAATATTTTTCACTTTATTAAGAAGTGTTTTCTTGGCATATTAGATTTTGATATTTCGATTCAAAATCTAAAATTACAAAAAACAGCGCTGAAGAGCGCAAAGATCTGATTGGTTAAAGCAGAGGTTATTGAGGTCAAGTCCAAAAAAGCAAAATATCTAAGACTGTACTTTCTGCCTCTGGGAAAATTAATCCCACATCAAAATCTATGAATACTAATTCGCTTTATTAACGAATATCACCTTGGCATTTTAGATTTTGATATTTGGATTCAAGACCTGAAATTCAATACATGTTAAGTTCTCATTAGAGAAATGTCACGGAATGCTTCAGAATTAATTGTTACGTAATTAACAGACTGTCTGTAATAGTGACACACCCTGTTGTTACCATGGAAACGGGGCAGACGGTTTGGAAAATCGGCTAAGGTGTTTTTCTTAAGTTCAGTACTTGGGTAAGGCAAGCTCAGAGGTGCATGTTATACAGCAACTGAGGTTAAAGATTTATTGATGCAAAGTTCAATTTTGAGTGTTCCCTTACTATTAAAGGGATTGTAAAGTGATTTTCTAAACTTTGTATATGTATCGGGGACACTGATAGCATCAATTTGCACCATTCCAATTTCCATTGCTAAAAGATTAGGCATTGTTTTATCTTCGTTAGCCAAATTGGGCACAAAAAAATAGGACGTAAAATTAAAGCTGAGCAAATTTTATTAGCCGGTAAAATTCACCCGTATTCTGCAAAACTAATTGCTGCCAAATTCATGCAGCCGATGCAGTGGACTCACAGGGGGAATGTATGTAACAATAACTGAAAATTGGCTTTGACTGAAGCTCGGGCTAATGTCCATTGGACACACAGGGCAAAGCTCAAACCATTTGTCGTGAAAATTCACTCAGTCAGTCCTCAACTTCGCTTTCATTCATCTGCTGATGTTATCAAGATTTTAATTTCATAATGTAATTTGATTATCAATAATCAATTAGCGTGTCAGATCAATAATCAATCAATCAATCAAATCAAATCAAATCAACAAGATCAATCAATAAATCAATGGTCTAATGACCTTACATGATCTGACATTTTTATCATGGTAACCTTTCATGTAATGATAATTGTACAATTACAAACATGTTTATGGCAGGTTGTGCTAACCTTGCTTATTTTTGGAGCACCACAAGAAATTATTTCTTCGCGACTGGCATGGAAACAGTGTTGAAATCAGTTAGATGATTTCTTGCTTACTTTAAGGTCCAAATGCATTTTATGAAAAAAATATATGAGCCAAAAAGAGTTTAGCTAGCATAGTGAGCAGAGCATTCAGCAGAAGGGGTCACTCTTGAGGGGCCATACTCGAGGGCATCGCTGGCCGGATTTGAGAAGGTCTGAGTTAGGTGATTTCTTGCTAACCTAGAGGTCCATGTGAAAGGTCCATGTGTGCTACAGGCTGTGTGCTTTAAAGATCCTTCTACAGTTGGAAATCAAATAAAAGTAGGGTTATGTAGCTGTCTTGGCAAAATTTCCCTCATTGCACACTGCTGTCCTCATTAGCACAAACAGGAAGAGAAAAGTAGGACGTAAAACTCAATTTCTTTGCAAGACTGGTAAATGCAGATCAAATCAAAAACCCTGAATCAGATTTCCGGGATTTTTTTCACTATAGTAGCATTTAGTCAAATTCTTATCTTCCTTTATCTAAAATAGTCAGACCCCAAGGGATAGAAATCAGACCCCTGAGGGGTACTAACTAGACCCAGGGGATTTAATTTCGGACCCCAGGGCCGTATATAAACAGACAGGCATACGATTGGTCAGTCACCAATTTTGATATCCCATGGTGCATAAAATATAAAGATAACGCTATCAGGAAAAACGTCATTACTTTGTCGAAAAAATCTTTTAAAATGATATTTAAGTTTGTATCATGCTATGATCGGTGCCGAGAAGATACATCATGAAATTTCATATAATTTATTTATTTATTTAACGTAAAAAAAAATATAACCTTGAAAAATGAATGAATGAATGAATGAATGAAGGAAAGAGTTGTATGATAGAATGAATGAATGTATGATAGAATGAATGAATGAATGATAGAATGGATGATAGAATGAATGAATGTATGATAGAATGAATGAATGTATGATAGGATGTATGATAGAATGAATGATAGAATGTATGATAGAATGAATGAATGTATGATAGAATGTATGATAGAATGAATGAATGAATGAATGTATGTATGTATGTATGTATGTATGTATGTATGTATGTATGAATGAATGAATGAATGGATGAATGAATGAATGAATGAATGAATGAATGAATGAATGAATGAATGAATGAATGATAGAATGAATGAATGATAGAATGAATGAATGATAGAATGAATGGATGATAGAATGAATGAATGTATGATAGAATGAATGAATGTATGATAGGATGTATGATAGAATATATGAATGTATGATAGAATGAATGAATGTATGATAGAATGTATGATAGAATGTATGAATGAATGTATGAATGTATGAATGAATGAATGAATGAATGATAGAATGATAGAATGAATGAATGATAGAATGAATGAATGAATGAATGATAGAATGAATGAATGATAGAATGATGAATGATAGAATGAATGAATGATAGAATGAATGAATGCTAGAAAAAAAAAAGATGACAAAATGAATGATTGGCAAAGATTGAATTAAAACCAGACAATGAATCAATGACAAACTAAATGAGATGAATAAATGAAATATAGAAAAAATAAAAGTGAAGGAGTGAGAATGAGTAAGTGAATGAATGAAAGACAAGGAGAATGAAAGAATGAAAGACAAAGAATGAATGAATGAAAGACAAAGAATGAATGAATGAAATAGAGTAATAAAAGGGATTGAATGAATGAAAAGGAGTCACAGAATAGAATAATGAGTGAATGAATAAATACCAGAATGAATGAATTAATGTTTTAAAGTAATGAATGGAGAGATAGAAAGATGAGAAGATTAGTTGTAAAATCACATGAATTATTTATTTCTCATGAAATAACACAACCACAGTCTGAAAATATAACCACAACTGAATGAATGAATGAATGAATGAATGAAGGAATGAATGTTTTAAAATAATGAATAGATAGAAAGATTGAAAGATTAGTTGTAAAATTCAAAAGATTTATTTATTTCATCTGTAACCAGGAACTGAATGAATTAATGAATGAATGAATAAATAAATGGAAATATATTCATTGACAATTTGCACTAAATTTTGCATGACAGAATGAATAATTGAATTATAGAATAAATTAATGAAGGACAGAATGAATAAATAAGTGAATTACAGAATGAATTAATGAAGGACAGAATGAATAAATGAAGGACAGAATGAATGAATAAGTGAATTACAGAATGAATGAATTACAGAATGAAGGAATGAATGAAGAAATGAAGGACAGAATGAATAAATGAAATACAGAATGAGTGAGTGAGTGAGTGAATGAATGATTGACTGAATAAATGACTGAATGAATGAGTGAATTAATGACAGCGGATGATTGTTGAATAATCCATGAATGCATCAATAAATGAATGAATGAATAAAATATAAGAGGTGGGTGTATTCTGTAGTTATGTTTTTCTAGTAATGATATGATCATAGCGTAGTAAATTTCTGTAACCTTTCTCTATCTCCACTCTATTAAAATAACACCACTATTAGACAAAAAAAACACCCAAATTTTCACCAATTTTAGTTTTTTTGTCTGATTTAAATTCTCTCACCAGAGTTTTTTTGTTCAATTTGGTGGGAATTTGACATATTTTCATGACATTGATTTCATGACAATTTAAGTGGAAATTTTATTACATCAAGGTATTAGATATTTAGACATTTTGTAATTCTTTTGGAGTAAAGTTTTTATGATAAACGTGGTGTGATTCTGTGGCTGAGATGTTGGAGGGTTGGGTCCATGCATGCCCCTGACAATGATGCTGGTCAGAGTGGCCAATGGTACCATGAGGTCTTGTGTGCAACAGACTTTCTCAGTCAGAAATTAAATAAAAATATTGCAGCCCTTACACCTTACGATTGCCCACCAGCCCTTACCCCTCCCCCTTGTGCCAAGCCCCAATCCCATACCGTCTATGCCCCACTAAATATAATAGTAGGCTAATGCCGCTGTCCTACAGAAATTTCCGTCATTGCACACTGCATGGTGTTTGACCATTCTCATTAGCATGAAAGGTGCAGAAGATCAGGACGTAAAACTCCATTTCATTTCCATCACCCAAAGGTTCCCACTTTCAAATTAGGAATATATTAACTTCTTTACCGTGGAAATCGTCTCAACACATCCGACTAATTATTGTTTTACGTTTCCAACCAGAAAATCGTGAAAGGTTTCAAGGTCAATTAGGGGTCATCAACAGTTGAAATTAGTTTCGTATCTTCTGGTTCACGAAGCAATGTACAGGTCCGGGGAAATTTAATGGAAACTAATGACGTTAAGCATGTTGGAAATTATCAGGTTGTCTCCCCTGGGACCTTGTCAGAAGTGTCAACATAAGATTAATGGAGGAAGAAAGTGATCTTATCAATTAGGGGGAATTCATTAGGATTTTTTTGGCTTGGAACATAACTTCATAACAGAATTTTTTCCTTTCATATGTGTGTTTTGACGCTACAGGGAAAAGAAAATTTCCCTCATTGCACACTGCATGGTGTTTGTCGGTCCTAATTAGTCCATACACATGCAGAAAAGTGGGACTTAAGAAGACATGAATTAAGTAACATCTAAAGGACTTATTCTCAAAAACTTAATCCAGATTTGAAGAAATATAGTTATCTCATTGGATAATACGATATACGATTTCAGTAATTGACCAATCAAATGATTGGAAAACTAAAATTATTCTTAGTCAGGGGGCTATCAAAAAATTGACTGAAAGAGACAAAGAAAGAAGGTAATCACAAAATTTCCCTCATGATACACTTCTTGAGGTTAACAAGGATAGACAACCAAACCCAGGATGTGTTTCACAGTTAGAATTTCCCTGATTGCACATAGGATAATGTTAGAGCTTCAGATGGTTAAAAAGGACAGACAAACATTCCATTCCAATTTTCATTCCACTTACGCCTTTTATGACGTCACTGACAGTGATCTGCATAGATATCAATAGTAAGTTATGGTAGATCACTGTCACTAACCTCATAAAACACGTTAGTTTTAGTGGAATTGCATGAACCACAGACGTCGAAATGGAAATTGGAATAGTGCAAATTGATACTATCAGTGTTCCCGATACACAAACAAAGTTTAGAAATACACTTTACAATCCCTTTAAGCTCTTCGATGGCCCAAAGAGTTAACAAGCACAGACAACCAAATGCAGGATGTGTTTCACAGTTAGAATTTCCCTGATTGCACATAGGATGGTATTAGAGCTTCAGAGGGTTAACAAGCACAGACAACCAAATCCAGGATGTGTTTCACAGTTAAAATTTCCCTGATTGCACACAGGATAGTATTGGAGCTTCAGAGGATTTACAAACTCAGACAACCAAATCCAGGATGTGTTGCACAGTTTAAATTTCCCTGATTGCACACAGGATAGTATTAGAGCTTCAGAAGGTTAACAAGCACAGACAACCAGAGCTTTGCAGAGTTCACAAGCGTTGTACATTGTAGGTGTATCGGGGACACTGATAGCATCACTTTGTGACATTCCAATTTCTATTCCGATGTCTGTGGTTCTTGCAATTCCACTAAACCTAACATATTTTATGACGTCACTGATAGTGATCTGCATAGATATCAATAGTAAGTTATGGTAGATCACTATCAGTGACTTCAATAAACGCGTTAGTTTTAGTGGAATTGCAAGAACCACAGAAATCAGAATGGAAATTGGAATGGTGCAAATTGATTCTATCAGTGTCTCCGATACACATACAAAGTTTAGAAAAACACTTTACAATCCCTTTAAGCACTGACAACGAAATGCAGGATGTGTTTCACAGTCAATTAGCTTACTATTAATGATTAACCTTTGACCTTGTTAATTATAGGATAATGAACATTAAGTAATCTTGCATTATGTGTGACAACTTTTCCCCTTTTCAACATTTTGACATTTCAGCCATTTTGTTTTTTAGGTGGCTTGTGGAAGGACTTGGTAGGAAAACTTAACAATTTTTAGTGTGTGATTTTTATTTTTGGATCTGACATCCGATATTTTTGTGCTATTCGTCCATTCCAAGTTCTTATGGTAGGACATGGGGCAAAAACTTTATGGAAATTCTTACAGTAGTGTTACTTATTCTGTTTCTGTTTGAATTGGATGCCAGAAGATCGTTCGGTCATTTTGAGTTCTAAACTCTTTGTGAAAGGTTTTTGGAAGGAAATACATCATGTTTTAATGTGGATTTTTTACCTTTTTCTTGGGAGCGGTGGCTCAGTGAGTTTAACACTTGCTTGCTAACCTGAAGGTCCAAGGTTCAATCCCGGCATGGGTCGAGATGATACCTTCAGGTTTTCAACCCGGTTTCCTCCTGTCAGTGATGAAGGTCGGAGGGGCTGACATGGAAAAAGCGTCTAGTAGTTCGGATGGGACAATTAACCGAGGTCCTGTGTGCTATTGGCTGTGCACGTTAAAGATCCCTCGACAGTTGGAAATCATAAATAAGAGCAGGCTAATGCCGCTGTCCTGGCAAAATTTCCCTCATTGCACACTGCATGGCGTTTGCCCGTCCTCAATTAGCCCATACAGGGCAGAAAAGTAGGACGTATAACTCCATTCATTTCATTTTTTATAACCTTTTTCATGTTTCATTTATTTCATTTATGTGAACTTTAGTATTTTAGCTGCTTGCGAAAGGACTTTTATAGGAAAAAGTTTTCGAGTTACTTATTATAATGTGGATTTTATTTCTTCTTTTATATTTGAATCTAAACTGAGACTCTCTAAGGCTGCTACAAATAAATCTTATGGGTTTTTTTTTGTGTGTCAAATTTGGATTTCACGCAAAGATTTAGTTTCCAATTTGAAAATTTAGTGTCACTTTTGGAATTCTGATGGAATTAAAAGACCCTGGATTTTTTTGGCTGCAACAGTTTGTCTGATGTCTTTACCTACGAGTATTTGAATATATATTTCCACATTACGTTTCTTTGATTTTTAGTTAGCTTTTGTAATTCTAGGTATCATAATTAATTTCATCGTACGAAATTAGTTGTGAACAGGTGCGAGGTGACAAATACTTCAAATCAATGTCCTAGTGATAAACAGAACTGTCAAAAATAACATGTTTCCATGGCAACTAGTAATCAGGTGTTTTTAACAGTTTGCTCATTTGCTTATTATGTAAATGGCGGGAGCATCCATCTGCTGCTGACCTGGGCACAGTTTCACAAAATTTTAACCAAGATAAAATACAGAATTTAAGAACTACAATTATCTGATTGGATAATAAAGCTAAATTTGAAATTGATTTTAATGATTGACCAATCAGATTATTGGAACTCTAAAATTGTCTTAAGTTGAGATTTTGTGAAACTTGGCCCCTGGGGTGCAATTATGAACTTCAGTCAGACAAGACTGGTAAATACAGTCTGACATGGCTGGTAAATACTGTCTAAACAACAGTCTAGAGCTCTAGTTAGACATGACTGGTAAATACAGTCTATAGCTCTAGTCAGACATGACTGGTAAATATAGTCAAATCAACAGATTAGAGCTCTAGTTAGACATGACTGGTAAATACAGTCTATAGCTCTAGTCAGACATGGCTGGTAAATACAGTCTAGAACTGTAGTCAGACATGGCTGGTAAATACAGTCTAGAGCTCTAGTCAGACATGACTGGTAAATACAGTCTAGAGCTCTAGTCAGACATGACTGGTAAATATAGTCTAGAGATCTAGTCAGACATGACTGATAAATACAGTCTAGAGCTCTAGTCAGACATGACTGGTAAATACAGTCAAATCAACAGTCTAGAGCTCTAGTCAGACATGACTGGTAAATACAGTCTATAGCTCTAGTCAGACATGGCTGGTAAATACAGTCTAGAGCTCTAGTTAGACATGACTGGTAAATACAGTCTATAGCTCTAGTCAGACATGGCTGGTAAATACAGTCTAGAGCTCTAGTCAGACATGACTGGTAAATACAGTCTATAGCTCTAGTCAGACATGGCTGGTAAATACAGTCTAGAGCTCTAGTTAGACATGACTGGTAAATACAGTCTAGAGCTCTAGTCTGACATGACTGGTAAATACAGTCTAGAGCTCTAGTCAGACATGACTGGTAAATACATGTTTGAGCTCTAGTCAAACATGACTGGTAAATACAGTCTATAGCTCTAGTCAGACATGACTGGTAAATACAGTCTAGAACTCTAGTCAGACATGACTGGTAAATACAGTCTAGATCTCTAGTCAGACATGACTGGTAAATACAGTCTAGAGCCCTAGTCAGACATGACTGGTAAATAAAATCTAGAGCTCTAGTCAGACATGACTGGTAAATACAGTCAAATCAACAGTTCATAGCTCTAGTCAGACATGACTGGTAAATACAGTCTATAGCTCCAGTCAGACATGACTGGTAAAGGATGCCTACACAGTATCCCTGATAGCCTGACAGAAATCCAATCAAACACGTTAAAGTAATGGGTGTCGCTATGAAAACACGTTAAGTTATTGGATTTTTCTTGACATAGTTTGGAGTAGCGAGTCATTTCCGACTGATTTCCATGTTTTACATTTACTGTCGTATTTTTCAGTTATTGACGAGTTGTTCATCGTAGAGTACGCACTTGTTGTGTTGCCTTACTTTCGCTTTCTGATTTCAACTAGCAATGTGATTGGATAATTTTTAAACCTGTGTGCTTATAAGAAATAAGTATCTTAGAGTAGTAAGTTTCGTTAAAATTTTCATTTGGAATAAGGCTTTAAGATGTGTTTTAGTGTTCGTTCAAGTGATAGTAAAATTTGAAAATTTTTCTACATATGTTTTTTTACAATTTTGAAATTGTCTGAAAAAGTGTGTTTTTGATTTTAACCGATTTTAAATTTTGAAAAGTTTTTTTGAATGGAATTTTGTGATTATTGGGAATAAGATTTGTTGAAAGGTATGTAAATTATTTTTGGAAACATTCTTTAAGCGATTTCAAAAAGTTTACTTGATTTTGAATGAATTTAGAAGTTTTAAAAGCAGAAATCAGAATTTCTAGAAATTTTATGGGTTGAATTGTGTCTCACTTTTGTATTGTTGGAATGTTGCGTTGAGGGTGTTTTAATTTCCCAGTGTTGTCAAATTTCAAAAGGATTTTTTGAGTGGATTTTGATGGAATTAAATTGTGTCTTATATTTTGTTTTGTTGGGAATAAGGTATGTTCAAATATCATTTAAGTAAGATATGTCTTTTTCTAGAAACATGCTTTGAGTGTATTTTGAATTTCCAGTGTTAAATTTCAAAAGGATTTTTTTTTAGTGAATATTGACATTTCGGAAAATAAAACTGATAGAATTTTGTTGTTGTTGGGAATTTCTTCAAAGTATTTTGAAATATCGTTTAAGCAATTTGAAAAGTTTGAAAGGATTTGTACTTTGTAATAGTAATAGCTTAAAAGGATTATGTTATTTTCCTATGTGTTTATGTGTAGGCTTATCAAAGACACTGATAACATCATTTATGTTATTTTTCTATGTGTTTATGTGTAGGCCTATCAAAGACACTGATAACATCATTTATGTTATTTTTCTATGTGTTTATGTGTAGGCCTATCAAAGACACTGATAACATCAATTTACACCATTCCGATTTTCAATGAGACTTATACAATCCCATAAAGATGTGTTCGTGTCCTTAGTGTAAATTTGCAAACTATTTCTGATAATGATTTTATTTTTTTCACAGTTTGCTATGAGTATAATTATCACCCAATTAAAAACCGGATAAGTGGATATTTTGTTATTTTTGTAAAATCATTACCAAGAGGTTAGGTCAAGGACTAGTTGAGAGAAAGGAACCTGGTGAACTTAAGTTGAAATCCTTGTAAAATCATTACCAAGAGGTTTGAAAAAGGATAAGATGGTAGAAAGGATCCTTGTGAGCCTAAGTTGTTATCCTTGTAAAATTATTACCAAAATGTTAGGTCAAGGACTAGTTGATATAAAGGAACCTTGTGAACCCAAGTTGTTATCCTTGTGAACCTAAGTTGTTATCCTTGTAAAATCATTACCAAAATGTTAGGTCAAGGACTAGTTGATATAAAGGAACCTCCTGAACTTAAGTTGTTATCCTTGTAAAATCATTACCAAGAGGTTAGGTCAAGGACAAGGATAGAAAGGAACCTCCTGAACTTAAGTCGTTATCCTTGTAAAAGCATTACTAAGAGGTTTGAAAAAGGATAAGATGGTAGAAAGGATCCTTGTGAGCCCAAGTCGTGTTCCTTGTAAAACCATTACCAAGAGGTTTGTGAAAGGACAAGCGTGTAAAAAGAATTCTCTTGAACTGAAGTTGTTCATAACCTGGTAGAAATCCTTGAGAACCCAAGTTGTTATCTTCGTAAAATCATTACCAAGAGGTTTTGACCATAAACCAACTGTTAGACAGGATTTGTGTGAACCTAAATTGTTATCCTTGTAAATTTGTAAATCAAAATGGACTGTTTTTGTTTTGAGCAGAAAGTGCACAAATGTCGATGTTTGACTCCAGGCATTCTGGCTATAGTTTAAAATCGGATAATAATGAACGCAATTACATCGATTTTATCCTGCAATTACTTTTTTTTTAAATTTCTTTTATGTCCTTATTTAGTCATTTCATTTATTTTGAACTACAATTATCCTTTTTTTGATGAGTCTTTTTTTTTTTCAAAATAATGATCAGAGAAGCATTACTAACCTAATTTGTGACTTTTTAAGTCATTATTTTAAGTCATTACATTTTTTTTGAAAGTACAATTTCAATGAATTGTTTTTTAACTTTCATCTTCGATTGCAAAATTACAATCACGGATAAATAACTAAACCAATTTTCTAAATTAAAAGATATCGCAACATTTGAAAAAACGAAAAGTTATTTAAAAAAACAAATAGTTTGATTTACGTAAGAGAGAATCTTGTTGGTTTGGATTGTCGTCTGCTAGGCTATTTTGCGCTTTAGGTTGGAATCTTCCTGGCATTGTGTTCCCTGGCCAGTGCTTGTGAGAGTTAGACCACTATCACATGTAATTCTTTAAGTTGGATATTAAAAAGTTGGCTTTCTGTGTTTGTTGATGTTAAAGTGAGAAGTGAATAGTATCCTCAAAAAAAGCACTGGCCAAGGTCATGAAATAAGAAACAAAATGAGATTATTGGTGTAAAAATATAATGGAAGATATTGATTGGTCAAAACATTAGTAACTGTCAACGATATCATCATAGAGGTATTTGAAGTTTTGACTTAAGACAGTTATTGGTGACTACATCCTTGCCAGATTATTGGTGTTTTACACCCTCTAGATTGGCTACGACATAAAATGGAAGATATTGATTGGTCGAAACATTAGTAACTGTCAACGATATCATCGTAAAGTTATTTGAAGTTTTGACTTAAGACAGTTATTGGTGACTACATCCTTGCCAGATTATTGATCATAGTCGTTGGTGACTACATCCTTGCCAGATTATTGATCTTAGTCGTTGGTGACTACATCCTTGCCAGATTATTGATCTTAGTCGTTGGTGACTACATCCTTGCCAGATTATTGATCATAGTCGTTGGTGACTACATCCTTGCCAGATTATTGATCATAGTCGTTGGTGACTACATCCTTGCCAGATTATTGATCTTAGTCGTTGGTGACTACATCCTTGCCAGATTATTGATCATAGTCGTTGGTGACTACATCCTTGCCAGATTATTGATCATAGTCGTTGGTGACTACATCCTTGCCAG
This sequence comes from Lottia scabra, assembly GCA_029955415.1. Classification (NCBI taxonomy): domain Eukaryota; kingdom Metazoa; phylum Mollusca; class Gastropoda; family Lottiidae; genus Lottia; species Lottia scabra. The sequence goes on along the minus strand of JARJEI010000014.1, from coordinate 4,273,403 downwards.
ATTATTGATCATAGTCGTTGGTGACTACATCCTTGCCAGATTATTGATCTTAAGATTCTGTACCATTCGTACTCATGTCATTTAAATAGTAGGTTAGTTTTAATGTGGTTTGATGCATTTTATCCTCTTGGTTGGCTTATTTTGGGGCAAACTATAAGTTTTATAGTTTTTTTGAGAACTGAAAGATGAATGGTGAATATTTTGTGTTACTTGCTTAGGATTTTGTGTGTTTATACCCTTGTTTGGCTTACTACAAACAGTGAAAGTATGGATTTGAATCCACTTTTGTGCTAAGTAAGGATGTTTACAATTATTGGTTTGCTGTATAGTTGTTTGTAAAAGTGAATATTTTGAGTTACTTGATTGTTGTTTTTTTTGTGTTTACACTCTCTAAGTTTTGGTGCTCAGGATCTTAAAAAACTTTGAGGTGGCTGTATAATTATATGAAAACCAAAAGACAAACAGTGAATATTTTGTGTAACTTGGTTTTTGTGTACACGCTCTAAGTTGGCTTAGTAATTTCAGTGAAATTTTTACTAAAACTTTTGAGTTTAATTTTGCGTTAAGACTTATTTCGCTGATTTTAAATCCACAATACAAATTTTAGAACTGTTGAATTATGTTTCTTCAAAGATAATGTTGCCCAAAAAAATTATTTTGATTTTTAATATCTTGTAATCATGAATTTCATCAAAATTTTCTTCTGTTTTTTGGTGAGAAATGATCAGATTATGTTTCAAGACTGCGTTAAAATTATTAAAATTTTCGTAATCTGAATTTCGTTAAAAATTTCTTTTGTTGAAAATCTGTTAATAATGATATAATACCTTGATTTTATGTTTGTTGAAGAATTATTTTTTGGTTAATAACAGTTTTCTTGATAATTTGTGTTCCTTATTGCATTTAGATAAAAATTTAGATATTTTTTTACGATTTTCTGTAATTTGAGAAAATAATGATTTTGATTTATTATACGGCAATAAGGAAAAGGAAACTTATATTTGTGTAATTTGATATTTTGAATTTTAGTGTTCTCAGGTTTGATTAAAATTTCAAAATATTTTAAGGTAAAAAAATCTCTTGATGTGCTAAATGTACAAATGAAAATAATCATGAAAAATTGTAAGTTTTACTGTTCATCAATTCTGGATTTTTGATATTTTGGTTCTTGAATTTTAAGATCATTTGTGTGGAAATTATTAAATATAGTGCTTACTTTTCTAGACACCTGATATCACTTTTCATTATGAAATATTTACTCATGTATTAATATACTTCTTCATATGAAAAGTTCATTAGCTGCTACCAGTGTATTTCTAATGTGTTAACATGGATTTCGAAATTTGTTTTACAGTTTGGATCGTTCGTGCTCTTTTTATAATTACTGTATTTTTAAAAATTTGTGTTGGATCTTAGACGCGTTTCAAGAATAAGATACCCGAAGAACCAATCAGATAAGTTTCGCTTATTTACGTATATATTAACTTCAAAAAACAGGAAAAATGGGGGTACCTAAGTTCAGATTTTGTCGTTGATTCCGTAGGGTTGAAAAGTTTTCAATCTAATAATCCAATGGAGTTCGACGGAACGTCTATTAGTGGTGGATTGTAAGAGGTCTGGGTTGGTTCCTAATTGTTTGATGATCTGGTAGTCGAGATTGCGACTGGAATGACTCGGTAGATGGAAGTGAGAGGCGACAGGGGTGTCCCTCTTATGATTGATATCAGCAAAGTGTTCTTTGAGCCTAACGCGAAAAGGGCGTTTGGTTTCACCAACGTATTGTTTATGGCAAAGGTTGCAAGTGAGGAGGTATATAACGTTTCTGCTGGTGCAAGTCCAGAGTTTAGGGCACTGGTATGTTTTGCCAGTGTTATTAACTTCATTGATTGTTTCATTAGTTAAAAGGAATTTTATGAGATTTTTATCTCTGAGTTTATATCTCGCGACGGATATTAAACTTTGAGAATCGATTAAAATTCCCATTCAGTTTATTTCAGTTTCATTTCATCCAAATCTGAAATTTGTTTTAAAGAAATTGGAAAAACTTTAATTAAAATTTACAAACAATTGGTTCAAAAGAAAAAACTAATTTGAAAAAAGGTTTGATAACTTTTAAAGGGATTGTAAAGAGTTTTCTAAACTTTGTATGTGTATCAGGGACACTGATAGCATCAATTTATGCCATTCCAATTTCCATTCAGACGTCTGTGGTTCTTTCAATTCCACTAAAAATAACAATTTTGAATCTATATTTTTCTTTTTGATATTTTGTTTACAGTCAGTAATGATCTGAACAAATTGTTGTGTTAGTCTTGTTCAAGGTCATTAGGCTATTCAACTAATGAATGCTCTTTGGAATAAGAAAATTACTAAAAGTATTCTTGGTCTCTCACATCAACTTCGGAACTAGACTAGTGTGCTGGATAACCTCGTATATAAATCATAGTTCAACAAATCAAAATTTTCGAACAAGAGTTGTCTGCCCTCACCAATTTATCAGGCAAGATGGCCGCCTATCGTTAGTCTCGAATGTTGAGTTGTATTACGAGCCTTCTCGAAACTTTCTTGTTTTTCTTTCTTGTGGTCTTCGTTGTGTTTCAAAATGTTGTAAAAAAAATTGAGGTTTTTAGGTCTAATGTCAGTTAATGTTTTGATTAATGGTTTGAAAATTTCGCTGAGACTGGTTTTATTTTATGTTTTGAAATTGTATTTTTGTTTTGCAAGTGGAGGTTTTGTGAAGTGAATTTCAGCTTTTACAATGTCTGAAAGGGGAATTGTTGTTGTAACTTATTTATAAATTTGTTCAAAGTTTTTTTTTTTGGCATTCATTTGAAAATTAAGTCTTTTTGTTTTATGTCTTTATTAGTGCTTTTTGTTTACAATTTGTTTTTGTTTTTTATTAGGCATAAAGATCGTTGGAAAATGTGGGCAAAAATACTTAAAAACTCTAAAGTAAATTAGTAAAAAAATGATCCGATAAACCTTTTGTGTATTTGTTCAAAAAACATCCCAAAGTTCTGGCGAAATGTTGAAATCTGTTGAACATTTTGACGAAAATGCCTAAAAAAATGATGAATGTTTCCACGTAGGAGAGAAATAACTCCGAGTCGAAAACGGATATCTGATATTCCCCAGATAGATTGACTTTATATTGCCTTAATTGTATATTCATAAACAAAGCATCATGGGAATTCTTAAGTGACGATTTATTCAGATTTATATAAGTGCCGTAGTGTGGAGGTGTGAACAGCTGGGATAACTTATGACGCAAAAGATGACAGTATCTTACTTTTGTAAGGATGGACAATTTTCCGCGTGTGAACATCAAATTTAATTCAATAATTTCGTTCGAATAATTATCTTGTGGTTGAAAATTACGTTAGAGAAAAAGGAGTGAAAGGAAATTTGACGAAAAAAAAAAACGCGTCAAAAAAATGGAGCAACAGGAAATTTAAAAATCAGAAATAAAAGATAGTTTCTGAGATTCCTAAAGTTGTCCGAATTTGAATAAAAGTCCAAGTTTGATTTTAAAAATTCTGCAGTTACTTTGAGATGCATGGATTTTGTTTTCTGGAAATGAAAGAATCTCTATTTTACGGAATGGATTTTTGAAATCCATTTTTCAACGAATTATTTCTATGAATAACATTTTTTTTTATATACCAATTGTCTCTGTGAACAATTTTTATCATCCATTTTGTGTTTTTGTGGGATTTATGAAATTTTCAGTGTGATATCGCTCAATAATTCAAAATGTTGAAATCGCCAAAAGTGTCTGAAATCGACACGAACTTATTGTTGTCACCGAAACACGGATCACTGACAGATCTCACCAAGGAAGAAGATGACGTTTTCGAAGGAGATTTAAAAGCGAATTTAGGATTACTACGTCGTGCTTTCTCCTCGATGAAACGCAGACGTCGGCGTAAATTAAACAGTGACGCGGGTACGAGTTTAAGGACTAATAAACACGAACCTTTACGTGCTGTGAAATCATCCCCTCCTCCCTTGTCAACGTACGCCTATTTCAGCTGGTAAGTCTCTTTACATTTTTCGCACCAATTTTGGTGTAAAACTACAATTTGATATATTTTGCATCTTTTGACTTTTGCAAAAAAACATAAACACAAGTTAAAAAGGTTTATTTTAGAATTTGATGACAACTGCAAATCAAGCTTAACATATTCAAACATTGGTTGAGTAAAAACTTCAGATTTTTCAACCCAGTTTTCTCCTGTCAGTGATGTAGGTAAGAGAGGCTGACATCAAAAAAGCATGTACTTGTCAGTGCCATAGCAAGAAATCATTTCAAGGGGGCATGGCATAAAATGGCAAATTTTGCAATATTCATGTGAAAATGACACCACTGGAAGTTGTTAAAATGGGTTCAAAATTCGGAAAAAATTATCAAAAAATCAAAGTTGAACCATTATTCAGAAAAATTCCTCAAATGAATTTGAAAAAGCTTCAAAATGGAACAAAACTGATCCATTAGAAGCAGGTGTTTTTTACAGATGAAGTTGGACACGAGATTGTAAAACCATTTAAATAAAGCAAATAGACTTGATTTTCAATTAGATATCTTCCATGTTCTTGAGTTAATGTTTAATGGGATTAGGTTTAAGACACAAACTATAGCTTTAAGAACATAGGAGCTTAAAATTGATATAGTAGCTTATTTGCTTGAATTCCAAGAGCTTAAAAGCTTATTGTTTATGTTTAAGAAAAATCCAAATACCAATTAAGCCATATTCTATGTTTTTGATTTATGTGGACTCTCTGAAAGAGATGCATGCCTTAATTCTTATTAATAACTATTATTAGCTAATGTGGACACTCTGAAAAAGATGCCTTAAAGGGATATTTTCGAGGATCGATTTGGGCCTTGAATATATGTAACTAGCTTTCAGATTTACTTGAACTGCCCCAAAATCGCAAAATCCCTTCAATTATACCCGTACCTTAACAGTTATCTTTCATTTTCTGTATATGTGTTTTCAATATAATGCATAGTCTTACTAAATGGCGTGTCGTATTTTTGACTTTCAAACGCTGATATTTATGAATACATGGGGATTTGAATACTTAAATTTCGAGAGAGAGTTGTGAGAACATTATTACAGATTAGATTAGCTAAATAATTCCAGATTCTGAGACTAAAAGTTTTTTGGTTGAACAGTTAGTGAACATATCCCTTTAAAAACTGATAAATTTGAGTATTTTTCTATCTTTTGCTCTCCCCAACCCCCCTTAAAAAAAATTTTCGCAACGTCCATCAATGGTCTATCACTATATGATCTTATAATACGGGACTTAATATTAGCTAATAAAAACATCATTACCATAATGAACGAATCAAGATTGTATTAAACATGTATAGATTGGCTACCAAACAATCATATCTTATAACTTAATTATTCAACGCTGAGCTCATCAATATTCATGAGCTTAATCAACTCTTCATCTCTTACATACGAATATATTTCTCATTTCCATTATAAATCATTATTTTTGTAACAATCTGATAAATTTGCAGATAATGATGATTTGTCGCAGTGGCGTTGCAAGCATGGCGGGAGCTCGCATGAGGGTGCCATTGAATGAATTTTACGTTTTTCAAGTGAAAATAAAGCAAAAATTTTGGCTCCTGCTCCCCTTTTTAAGAGGTCACTGTTTTGTTGCATGCTTTCGCTGCAGTTACAATACTTGGTGTCTGTGATCTGACAAAACTTAAGGCTGAGGATTTCTTTTTTTTGCTTCAACGAATATCAAAAATATAAATATATGCTGTTTGTCTTAGAATGTCTGTGTGTTCGGCCCAATGAAGTTCAATCGTTTGAAAAACTTCTCACTTTTTGGATTAAAAATTGCCTATTGGAAAATGGCGTTCTGTATGATATCTTTTCCAGTGGTTGGCAGTTTCATTTACCCAAGACCTTTGGATCAAATACAAATGTTAAGCAAAATTTGATTCCATACACATTGGGTGAGGTCAAATTCCGTGTTAGTGTTAACACTGGTGTTAATACAGAATTTGGACTGGGTCAAATGCAAATATTACCTTGTTTCATTGATATTGAAACACTTATTAACACGAAAAATGAGTACAAATGTTGTGTTAAATTCATGTTAACACTAACACGGAACAACACAAGGTTTGACCTTACCCATTGTATATATGGGTAAATTGTTATCCTATGTGTATCATATCAACATGTATTTGCCCTAAATGTACTTCAGGATGATCTTGCCAGAAGCAAGGACACATGATAAACTGTACTCTTCTATCTAACAGCAAGTCTGTTGGTCTAATTTTAGTCATTTGGCCAAAAGACATCAAATCATCTTGCCTGATTTAATCTATGGATTTAAAGGTATTGTAAAGAGGTTTTATAAACTTTGTATGTGTATCGGGGACACTGATAGCATCAATTTCCACCATTCTAATTTTTAGTGAGACGTCTGTGGTTCTTGCAATTCCACAAAATTGAAGATAACAGTGTGACAATACAAAAGCAATACTAAAAATTGTCCATATAAGGAAGTTTATCGATGTAATGAGGTATTTCAGAATGAAAAGTGGTACCTGGTGCCTAGAAGAGTAAGCATACCCTGCCTGGCACCACGCTTGTCATTGCTGATCAATGTTACACACAAAAATATGTATAGTTGAATGAATATTTTTGTCTCAGTAAGAAAATTACTCAAGGAAATATTTCATAATAAAAAGTGGTATCAGGTATTTAGAAGAGTAATCATCAGGGGCGGATACAGGATTTGACGTTAAGGGGTGCGCAGAATAAAATTTCGCCGAATCTTTGAGGTTAAAATGATCAAAGTTATTGAAATATTCTTCTAGAGTGAGTGCAATGTAGATAGATATCTTGCCAAGCGAAGTGTGGCGAGAAAAATTTGTGGTAAAATGGTGCGGACAACCCATGCTTGCAAATTTTAGGGAGGGCGCACGCCCGCCATGCCCCCGCCTAAATCCGCCCCTGATCATGACCAGCCTGGCTACACACAAAAGTTCAAATAGGTGAAAGTTGACTGAACTATATTATGGAAGAAATGGCGTCAATAATTTTGATTGTGTCTACTACTTTGACGACGGGAGATCAAATAAACAAGGTGTCATTGACCAATGATCTTTCTCTAATTGTCGCTGATTGATTTATCGGGAGTCCTAGCAGACGTCCATTTAAGATCAATACTCCTATTGGATGCTCAATAATAATATAGGTCATTAAAAACGTACTGATTTACGTCCGGTATGAAAGCCTTAAAGGGATTGTAAAGTGATTTTCTAAACTTTGTATGTGTATCGGGGACAGATAGCATCAATTTGCGCCATTCAAATTTTCATTTTGACGTCTGTGGTTCTTGCAATTCCACTTAAACTAACATTTCGATGTGTATTGTGCATGCAATTCCATTTAACCTAACGCGTTTTAGGTTGTGATCTACCAGAAGCTACTATAGATATCTATGCAGATCACTGTCAGTGACGTCATAAAACGAGTTAGCTTTAGTGGAATTGCAAGAACCACAGAATTGGAATGAAAATTTGAATGGCACAAATTGATGCTAACAGTGTGTCTGATACACATACTAAAGTTAGAGAACCTCTTTACAATCCCTTTAATGTCCTCAAAAAATGTTGTTTGTTGAACAGCCAATGAATGTTAAAAGAACTTTTTGGGGGGAGTACTAAAGAGTGTCTAAAGTACATTCAGAAAGTTGGAATTTTGAGATGTTGCTTTATATAATTAAATGTATATCCAAAATCAACTTTGCATTCACATGAAATTCTTTTTAATTTTAAAAACCAAATTTTGAAAAAGCAAACAGCACCAGCGATCAGAAGTTGAAAAAGTTGGGAAACTAGGGCCAGCTTAGAAATATTTAATTCCATGGCATAATTAGTATTTATGATGCCTAATAAATTTCTCTTAAAATGACTTTTGTGTCATCTAATTGGTCGTAAACATTGCAACCTTGAGGTGGTTGTTGCCGAGGACAAACATGGCCGAACTAATGGAAATCGGCACTATCGGATGTAAACATAGTTACAGCCTTTTATTGTAATATCAAATTCCCTGTCATTACTTGGTTAATTACCATTATTTTAATTTGGATATGGAATCCAATATCTTTAAAGGGGAATGTTCAGCCTCCAGAAGTTCTAGAACTTTTTTTGAAGATGATTTAAAAAAAAAAAAAAATTGACCCGCAAGTTCATTATCTTCAAAAAATTATAAAATGCAGAAAGTTGGACATAATTTCATTTATTGTAGATTTTGAATAATCTATGGAAAAGTCATTGACTTTCGTTCTCCTAAAAGTTTTTATAATTCATTTTCTGACAGTTCCTGTGATTCTAATTATTTTTCAAGCAATTTAGTAATTAGTATGGAATGTTACCATGGCAATAAAATTTTCTTTTAATTCCAACAATTGGATATTAGGTTAGTTCAAATAATCTTTGCTTAAAGGGATATGTTCTTTAAGTGTTCGACCTAAAACATTTTAGTCTCAGAATCTGGAATTTTTTACCTAATCTAATCCGTACTATTGTTCACAACTCTCCTACGAAATTGAAGCATTCAAACACATGTACCCATAAATTTCGCCTGTTGAAAGTCTAAATTACGACTCGTCGTTAAGATAGACTATACCTTATATAGAAAAATACAAATACAGAAAATGAAAGATATATGTTAAGGTAGGGGTTTCATTGAACAGATTGTGCTATTCCAGTAAATTGGGCAATTCCAGTAAATCTGAAGGCTATTTACATAAATTCAAGGCCCAAATCGATCCTCAAAAATGCTGAACATTCCCCTTTAAAATTGATCTTCTTGAGCTGATGTATAATTTCTTGTGAAAAGTAACAATGATCAAATCAAAATTGAAATTTTCTAAGAACATTTTTAACGATTTTTGTTATTGAAAATTCAATTGATTTCAAATTTTAGAAAGTTCATAAAAAACGATGTATTGACTCCCTAACGATTATTTCTCTTCTTCCATTTTGTTTTTTATTACCCAATTTTTTGAGCATTGTGTCTTGAAGTGAACTTCGAACAATTTTAATGATTTTCATTATGAAATTCTCAAAATAATTCTCAGTTTTTGTCTTCTTTTGTATCCTTTATCGAGTCAAATTCTTTAAAAAAAAGGAAATTGATTAAGAAGTTAAAGGTTTTGTATTCCATGTGTAATAAGGGACACTGATAGCATCAATTTATACCTTTTTCAACCTGGTTTCCCCCTGTCAGTGATACAGGTCGGTGGGGCAGACATGGAAAAAGTATCTGGATATGAAAACGAACGGTGGTTCCGTATACGGAGCCGCGGTGGCTCAGTGAGTAAGACGCTGGATCGCTAACCTGAAGGTCCAGGGTTCAATCCCGGCATGGGTCGAGATGATACCTTCGGATTTTTCAACCCGGTTTCCCCCTGTCAGTGATACAGGTCGGAGGGGCTGACATGGAAAAGCGTTTAGTCGTTCGGATGGGACAATAAACCGAGGCCCCGTGTGCTATTGGCTGTGCACGTTAAAGATCCCTCGACAGTTGGAAATCGAAAATAAGAGCAGGCTAATGCCGCTGTCCTGGCAAAATTTCCCTCATTGCACACTGCATGGCGTTTGCCCGTCCTCAATTAGCCCATATAGGTGCAGAAAGTAGGACGTAAAACTCCACTCATTTCATTTCATTTTTTGGTTCTGTATACATGGAAAATGAGTAGATAAATGCAATTGTGTCGCAAGTTTTCCCTTATTGCACACTGCAATGTGTTTGCCCATTTTCAATGACACAAATTGTTAAAAAAAAGGTTAAATTTGTTTCCATTTCATTTTGTTAGTTCAATTGAGTGCAGAAATGTAGGTCGTAGGATGTAAAACTCCATTTCAGTTCTTCGTTTAAACCAATCTGAATTGATAAATTGATCGACGCTGGTCTTTTTATTTGATAAAGAAAATGTCACTGGAGTAATTCTTGTGGTCCAATTTCGTTAAAGAAAACAGATTTTGGAATAGATTTAACGAGATTACCATTAATCTACGACGGTCTTAATTTGACCTTTTGACATTTGGTTGCTAAGATATTGTGGTTGTTTCGTTCCCAATTTATATCTTGTTAACGCATGTAATGCCGATAATGTGATTATTGGATGCAAAGGGATATTTTAGGCGTCAATTTCTAATTTTACGAAGAAAAACAGGAAAGGAGGGTTAAGTTGAGAATTATGGGTAAAGTTCAAGTAGAATCGGTGTTAAACACATTAAGGTGTCTTACAGGAATTCTATATTAAGTCTGCTTAGTGATGACTTATTTTGACTTATTTTGACTTTTACCCTCGTGAGCAGATGTGATTGGGATTAGGCTAATGTATATTTTTAGCAGACGACAATAAAACCTTGTTTTCTAGGCCAATGAGGTGGACAGATTGTGAGTTCGACGCTTGCTTTCTAACCTGAAGGTCTAGGGTTCAATCCCGGCATGGGTCGAGATGATTTTTCAACCCGGTTTCCCCCTGTCAGTGATGCAGGTCGGAGGGAAAAGCGTTTAGTTGTTCAAAAGGACAATAAACCCAGGCCCTGTGTGCTATTGGCTGTGCACGTTAAAGATCCCTTGACAGTTGGAAATTGAAAATAAGAGCAGGCTAATGCCGCTGTCCTGGCAAAATTTCCCTCATTGCACACTGCATGGCGTTTGCCCGTCCTCAATTAGCCCATATAGGTGCAGAAAAGTAGGACGTAAAACTCCATTCATTCCATTTTCATTTTGTGATTCCCCATTGGCTTATAAAGTTTCTGCTAATCAATACAAAAGTTGTTATTTTTTCGCATTTTGAAGCAAGCCTCAGTATTTTAAAATGATTAATGACAAGTGTTGGGTACGCTATTTTTAACTTTAAGTTACTAAAAAAAGGTGCATTGTGACGTTAATTGAAATTAAGAATTCCGTGGGGAAAAAGTAATGTGTATGTTGAATAAATGATAAAGTGGTTTAAGCCAACACATCAATAACGTGAAACTGAATATCGTTTGCCGATTACAGTTAAAACATCATTATTTGAGCATCAAGAAATGATATGAGAGTTGCTCTTAATAAATTGAGAGAAGTGTGCGTTTTATGATGTCACTACCACTGATCTACCAGAAGCTACTATTGATATCTATGCAGATCACTGTCAGTGACGTCATAAAATGTGTTAGTTTAAGTGGAATTGCATGAACAACAGACATCGGAATGGAAATTGGAATGGTGTAAATTGATGCTTTCCCCGATACACATAAAAAAATTAGAAAACCACTTTACAATCCCTTTAATAAATTGAGAGAAGTAGATGCAATGTGGGAAAAAATGCAAAATATTTCAAATGTAACCTGTTTTTATATCGATACCAACTCTTTAAATGCCTGCCCCTTTCAGTAGGAATTATTTCCAAAATAGCTACAATAGCTTACTCTGTTCAGTTTTTTACTGTCGAGGGATCTTTAACTGAAAAACTTTTAGATCAAGACAAGAGGAATTAGGGCCATTTCAAGGGAAACCAACGGAAATTTACCAAAACACAGCGAGAATGCAACTCTCTGAATGACTCGGGAAGTTTTTTCCAGTCCTACAGAGAAATCAATGAAATTCATTTGTTGGTTGTTTAAATATTAATCAGATAATAATTAACAATTCCATATTTTGTTAGGTTTTTGTCTTAATTAACAGCTGGGTGTTATCGTTCATTTAAAAACAAAAGATTGACGCCATTGTGCTGAAAAAAATCTGAAAAGAATTTGTGCTGCTTTTCTTGAAAAAATTTGTAGAGAAATTAAGCACGGCCATTTTTTTTTTATGGGAAACTGGTTTTTGATGGGACACCAAATCCTTGTGTGTTGGAAATCCAAAAAAAAGAAAGGCTAATGCCCCTCTTTGCACTTGGCAATTTTAATTCTTTCTGTAGAGAAGTATAGACACAAAGTCCATGTTTAAATGGTTTCTGAAAACCACATACCACGTAACATTATAGTTTTAAAATACAGGAAACAACAACCACATTGAAGCATACTGTTTTAGGCTCCAGAATTCAACTTACCACAGCTAATGAAAATAAAAAAGAGTTGAAATTCACATGATTGAACTAATGAATCGGCTGAGATATCTTTGTTGACTAAATCTGAAAACAATTTCAGACGCAATTCTGTGTTCATGTGTTCTTTTCATCAAACTGTAGTCATCGCATGCATGGTGTAGGCGAATAATGATGGTACGAATGGACTACAAAATCATCTATCTTTCTAAATATATCGAGTTTTGGTGGGATTCTAGGTATATAAATACTTTTAAAAAAGATGCACAGCGCAGTTGCGGAAAATCCCAAAATTTTTGTGACTTAGTTTTTCTAAAGAACAATGGATAGACCTGCAATCTTGAAGGTAGTTTTTGATTGGCTGAAATCGACTTTACCAGAAGCCCGCCTTATAAACCTTCTTAAATTACAATGTGTCGACACTCAAAAAATAACAGAAATGAAATGTAATCTTATTTTATTAAGATTGATGTCCATATATCTGATAAAGGCTGGAAATGGAGTCAAGAAGTTTCGATGTAAGAGAAACCTAGAGACGTAATTCTTTGTTCATGTTTTTTATATCGTTATCGACTCTGGATGTAATCACTAAAATTTGACCCAAATTTCGCTTATTAGCCCCGTTCTGAATTTAATTTTTATACGCCCACATGAAATGTGGAGCGTATATTGCTGTCACCCATGTCCGTCGGTCCGTCCGTCGGTCCGTCCGTCGGTCCGTCCGTCCGTCCGTCCGTCGGTCCATCCGTCCACAATTGCTTGTTAACACTCTACAAGTCACAATTCTTTACGGATTTTGACGAAACTTGCTGAAATTGTTTATTATCACCCAAGGATGAACCCTATTGAAAATCAAAAGAATCGAAAAATATTTAATATGAATTATTGCCCTTGTTCTTAAAAACGCGTTCGATTTTTAGCTTGTTAACACTCTACAAGTCACAATTCTTTATGGATTTTGACGAAACTTGCTGAAATTGTTTATTATCACCCAAGGATGAACCCTATTGAAAATCAAAAGAATCGAAAAATATTTAATATGAATTATTGCCCTTGTTCTTAAAAACGCGTTCGATTTTTAGCTTGTTAACACTCTACAAGTCTCAATCCTTTACGGATTTTGATGAAACTTGCTGAAATTGTTTATTATCACCCAAGGATGAACCCTATTGAAAATCAAAAGAATCGAAAAATATTTAATATGAATTACTGCCCTTGTTCTTTAAAATGCGTTCGATTTTTAGCTTGTTAACACTCTACAAGTCACAATTCTTTACAGATTTTGACGAAACTTGCTGAAATTGTTTATTATCACCCAAGGATGAACCCTATTGAAAATCAAAGAAATCGAAAAATATTTAATATGAATTATTGCCCTTGTTCTTTAAAACGCGTTTGATTTTTAGCTTGTTAACACTCTACAAGTCACAATTCTTTACAGATTTTGATGAAACTTACTGAAAATGCTTATTATGACCCAAGGATGAACCCTATTGAAAATCAAAAGAATCGAAAAATATTTAATATGAATTACTGCCCTTGTTCTTTTAAACGCGTTCGATTTTTAGCTTGTCAACACTCTACAAGTCACAATTCTTTATGGATTTTGATGAAACTTACTGAAATTGCTTATTATGACCCAAGGATGAACCCTTTTGAAAATCAAAAGAATCGAAAAATATTTAATATGAATTACTGCCCTTGTTCTTTAAAACGCATTCGATTTTTAGCTTGTTAAACAAGTCACAATTCTTTACGGATTTTGACAAAACTTACTGAAATTGTTGATTATCACCCAAGAGTGAACCCTATCGAAAATTAAAAGAAACAAAAAATATTTGATATGAATTATTGCCCTTGTTCTTTAAAACACGTTGATTTTTAGGTTGTAAATATTCTAGAAGCCACAATTCTTTTCTATTGAAATAGTTTATTATCTGACGATAAACCCTATCGACTTATTGCCCTTCTTGTTCAAAATAGGTTTTAGTTTGAAGCTCATAAACAGGATTTTGACTAAACTTGATGAATGCTTAACCCTTGATGAAATCGAGAAAAAAAATGTTTGGAAGACACTTTATTTATGTTCTGAATGAAATGTAGGCCTATGACTACAGGTTGAATATTTGATGGTTGCTGTTTTCTGCCATATGTTCTTTTTCAAACAAAGCTGCCAGTGGGCGTATATTACCTTGCCTGGCAAGCTATCTTTGAAATAAATGTCACAAACTGGCATGTGATTGGCCCAATTAAATGACAAATTCATCTTAAAATAGAAACGTGTCAAAAGTTATGCCAATGAAGCATCAATTCTTATTAGCCTCATTCTGAATTTAATTTTTGAAAAAAAATGTAACACATTGGCATGTGATTGGCCCAATTAAATGACAAATTCACCTTAAAATAGAAACATGTTAAAAGTTTACGTTTTTTTAGTGCCAATGAAGCATCAATTCTTATCAACCTCATTCTGAATTTAATTTTTGAAATAAATGTCACAAACTGGCATGTGATTAGCCCAATTAAATGACAAATTCATCTTAAAATAGAAACTTGTCAAAAGTTTACGTTTTTTTTTTATTATTTTAGGTGCCAATAAGCCTCAATTTCAGACCATTTCTAAAGTTACGAAATCGGTTATTTGCGTGTCTTTTTGTTCAAACTAAAGATTAACGACTTTTTTTTTATTGCAAGCTTTCATGTCTTGCGATATATATTTCAAACTAAGCAGAGACTTTATCTTTTTGTAGAGATCATTTTTTAAAATAGTTTTATATCTTTACATCATTTGATCAATTTCAAAGGAATTATATGAAGTTTTATCACGAAATGGGGAAAATTGCGTTAAAATCAGAATGAGATTCTCACAGTTGGCGTTTGATTGAAAATCTTTATAGTACATGTAACGACTTATCTGTTTTGAAATTGAATGAAATGGATTTTTACATCCTACTGTTTTGTACCTGATTTAATGAAATGAAATGGAGTTTTACATCCTACTGAAAGTCTTACTGATTTGTACTTGATAGAACAAATGAATTGGAGTGTTTGGTTAATACAATTTCAAATGTTTCACTGTTATATACCTTAATGGAATGATGAAATGAAATGGATTTAAATACCGGTACCCTAATGGTTTGTACCTTATTGGAATAACGAAATGAAATGAAATGGAGTTTCACATCCTGTTCATAACCTTATTGGACAAATGAAATAAAATGGATTTTTACATCATACTGTTCTAATTCGTTTCGTACCTTATTGGAATAACGAAATGAAATTGAGTTTCACATCCTGTTCTGTATCTTATTAGAATAATGAAATGAAATGGAGTTTTATATCCTACTGTTCTGTTTCTTATTGATCTAATGAAATGAAATGGAGTTTTATATCCTACTGTTCTGTTTCTTATTGGACTAATGTAATGGAGTTTTACATCATACGTTTTTAGTTCGTTTTGTACCTTATTGGTCAAATGAAATAAAATATTATATTCTACTGGTCTGTATCTTAAACCAATGAATTAAAGAAAAAAAAAGTCGACCGAGATGAAGTCACGCAAGTTAAATAAAACATGGAAAGTGAGTAGATTTATTGACGAACTAATGAAGTAATGACTGGATGATAGAACATTAATTAGTCTTGGTCTACCAGTTTGACTATAAAATGTCTGGACGTAGCGACAGTTTGTCAGAAATCGGAAATATAAAGCTCGTCTTTGTTATCTTTATTAGTCTTGCTCTACCAGACATGACATATTATACTTTATACTTCTGGGTAAAATTAGGCTAATGTCATTGTCCTGGCAAAATTTTCCTCATTGCACACTGTAAGGCTTCTGTCAGAATATAATTACAGTCATGGCTGAGGAGAAAAACTCCATTTCATTTCATACAGAATAGTAGGATATTAAAACTATTTCATTTCATTAGCCCAATAAGATACAGAACAGTAGGACTCCGTTTCATTTCATTAGGCCAATAAGATGCAGAACAGTAGGATATAAAACTCCATTTCATTTCATTAGTCCAATAAGATACAGAACAGTAGGATATAAAACTACGTTTCATTTCATTAGTCCAATAAGATACAAGACAGTGGGATACAAAACTCATTAGTCCAATAAGATACAGAACAGTAGGATATAAAACTACGTTTCATTTCATTAGCCCAATAAGATACAAGACAGTGGGATATATAACTCAATAGTCCAATAAGATACAAAACAGTGGGATATAAAACTCAATAGTACAATAAGATACAGAACAGTGAGATATAAAACTCATTATTCCAATAAGATACAAAACAGTGGGATATAAAACTCAATAGTCCAATAAGGTACAGAACAGTAAGATATAAAACTTCATTTCATTAGCCCAATAAGATACAGACCAGTAGGACATAAAACTTCATTTCATTAGTCCAATATGATACAGAACAGTAGGATGTAAAACTCCATTTCATTTCATTTCATTAGCCCAATAAGTTACAGAACAGTAGGATATAAAACTTCATTTCATTAGCCCAATAAGTTACAGAACAGTAGGACATAAAACTTCATTTCATTAGTCCAATATGATACAGAACACTAGGATGTAAAACTCCATTTCATTTCATTTCATTAGCCCAATAAGTTACAGAACAGTAGGATATAAAACTCCATTTCATTTCATTAGTCCAATTTGATACAGAAAAGTAGGACAAAAACCCCATTTCATTTCATTAGTTCAAAAAGGTAGAGAACAGTTGGATATAAAACTAGAAAAATGTAAAACTCAATTTCATTTCATTAGTTCAATAAGATACAGAACAGTAGGATGAAAAACTCCATTTCATTTCATTAGCCCAATAAGATACAGAACAGAAGGATATAAAACTCCATTTCATTTCATTAGTTCAATAAGATACAGAACAGTAGGATATAAAACTCTATTTCATTAGTCCAATAAGATACAGAACAGTAGGATAAAACTCTATTTCATTTCAGTAGTCCAATAAGATACAGAGAACAGTAGGACATAAAACTCTATTTCATTAGTCCAATAAGATACAGAACAGTAGGATATAAAACTCTATTTCATTTCATTAGCCCAATAAGATACAGAACAGTAGGATATACAACTCCATTTCATTTCATTAGTCCAATAAGATACAGAACAGTAGGATATAAAACTCAATTTTATTTCATTAGCCCAATAAGATACAGAATAGTAGGATATAAAACTCCATTTCATTTCATTAGTTCAATAAAACACAGAACAGTAGGATGTAAAACTCCAATAAAATACAGAACAGTAGGATGTAAAACTACATTTTATTTCATTAGTCCAATAAGGTACAGTAGGATGTAACTCTCCATTTCATTTCATTAGTTCAAAAAGGTACAGAACAGTAGGACATAAAACTAGAAAAATGTAAAACTCAATTTCATTTCATTAGTCCATTAAGTTATAGAACATTTTTTGAAATAATTAAGAATTCCAGTCCATAGCATTGTTTTAAAGTAAAGGCACCAGAAACCATGAAAGACACTTGTCTGGAATAATTTCGACAACATGACAGTAATTTCAAACGAGGATTCCTAGCAGGCTCGGAAATTAAATTAGAGTTTGCTGGTTGTCATTTTCAATTTGTAAATACATCTCTTGAATTTTTGTCTGGCTTGAATTTTTTATTAGCTTTAACCGTGGAAGTGAGGCCCAATTGAATAATTCAAATCCCATATTGGAAATTTCATTCGATTAAAAAAAAACTAGCTGTCCTGATGAGGATTTTGTATCTGAAACATGCATCAGCAGCATAAGAGCTCTAGATAATTAATTAAAATTTCTAAAACTAGCTGTCCTGATGAGGATTGTGTATCTGAAACTTGTGTTGGTAACATTGAATTAGCTCTAGTCAATTAACTAACAATAAGTCCTATATTGGAAAGTTAAGCTCCATCTCTGAAATTAGCTGTCCTGATGAGGATTGTGTACCTGAAACATATGTTGGTAGCATGAGACGATCTCTAGTTAGATAACATTAAGTACAATAATGAAAGTTCACTTCTATTTCTAAAACTATCTGTCCTGATGAGGATTGTGTATCTGAAACATGCATCAGCATCATAGCTATAGACAATTAGCTAATATTTAAATACAACATACAATAATTTATAAAAATTAAAAAAAAAATTCAAAGATTTTTTGAGATTTTGTGAATATATACAATATGAGGATAAAATATTATATGAATTTTTAAAAACATCAATAACAGCCCAGTTGACAAGTATATCAACCCAGTTGACAAGAATATCGGCCCAGTTGACACGAATATCATCATTGATTATTTGAAACATGTAACTGTTGTGTATAATTACGTTTTGACATGCGATATACTAGTAACTTCGTAAACTTGAAATTATATTTAAATTAACTTTGATTCAAAAGAAATTGATGTGCTATAAATCCAAAGCCTTGCCTCGAAGATCTATCCCAGCATCAACATTGAATCTCTGGGCGTTTAGGGTTACGTTTTTTTATACTTTTTCCGTTTCTAAGTAGATTATATACCTTTGATCAAAAGAAGCAGTGGTGCTTGCATTTTCTTTAAGTTCTTAAAGATCTGTCCAGCATCAATAACAATTTTTCTAGGTGTTTAGGGTTACGTTCTTTATACTTTCGTTTCTAAGTAGATTATATACCTTTGATCAAAAGAAGCAGTGGTGCTTGCATTTTCTTTAAGTTCTTAAAGATCTGTCCAGCATCAATAACAATTTTTCTAGGTGTTTAGGGTTACGTTCTTTATACTTTCGTTTCTAAGTAGATTACATACCTTTGATTAAAAAAAAGCAGTGATGCTTGCACTTCCTTGAAGTTCAACAGTTCGATACCAGGAAGGTTGAGATCATTTCCCCCATCATTTACTGTGTGTTCATAAAAAATTTGCATTGAACGTCAGAATTTTAAAGAAATCCATGTGATTTAAAGAATTTGAACATGTAATTTGACACGTTGCATGTTTAAAACAAATTTCTTAACCATTATTTCGTAAGCCGTATAATTTAAACGTGAACTTTTCGAAGAAATACGAAATTTGACAAAAAACTCAAGTAATAATTTCCACTTTACCCGTCTGAAACATATCCTTAAAAAATGGCGGATAATTGTTTTTCTGGAAATTACTGTCTTTTTGAATTCCGAAAACAATAATTTTAAACATGTTTTTTGTAAGGCGTTTAATTGTGGCGAAAATGTTTCCCAGAAAATTCTAATACTTCATTGTAAAGTGCTGTAGAATTACCGTTTTAAAAACGGCAGTAAAACTAAGGCCATTATTGTTTGATTGTTGTTGTTGATGGATTTTCTTTTGTAAAACAAGTAATTGGACTTTTAAGGGGCATGTTTGCTATCCTTTGACCAATCAAATCTTATTTTCAGAAACAGGAATTTTTATGCTTAGCCAATCAGTAATAGTGTTCAGAAACTCTCCCTCAATATTCGTTCGGAAGGGACAATAAACCGAGGTCATGTGTTCTATTGGCTGTGCACGTTAAAGAACCCTCGACATTTGGAAATCGAAAATAAGAGTAGGCTAATGCCGCTGTCCTGGCAAAATTTTCCTCATTGCACACTGCATGGCGTTCACATGTCCTCAATTAGCCCATATAGGTGCAGAAAAGCAGGATGTTAAACTCCATTCATTTCATTTCTCTGGAAGCAAAGGATCGTAATCTCAAATTTCCCCTACTATATAACTTAAGACATAAACCATGAAGCCAAACAAGTTTAACTTAATTTGTTGAGTTTGAACGAACTTCAAAATGGCTTCACCAATTCCCTTCAAGCCATGAAAAGTCGGTTAAGAAGTTTATCAATTAGTTCCTTGTAAAATCTGTCTGTCTGAAAGTTGAAATGTGGGGCAAAATGAAGAAGTACATCTGAGTTCTGTCTTTGTAAAAGTCTGGTGACCTTGAAGAAGTCGACATTTTTTCTCCTTAATCCAGCCAACAAGTGGCTGTGCAAGTCAGGGAACAAGGGAGGTGATTTGCTACCCAGACATATAGTTGGTACCATTGTTTGCAGGCTTATTACATTTGTGTCCCAAAATTTGTCCGAAAAATGCATCAGAGTGCACCATATCAAAACTTTTCTGGGGTGAAACACATAAACCTCCTTAATAAAGGCTTTGTCTCTTCCATATTAGTTTTTTTTAAAGGCAGGCAGTTATCCCCCAATTAATCAGTCTGTTCCCTGTTTGTGCCCCCAGTTCAAGAATTCTGGCACTGCCACTGCAGTCAACCTTGCTGTTAATGGCAGGGGAAGCGAAAAGGCAGTCATGGCTGGACCTGTAATTTGAGGTTCTGTAGCACAGTGGTTAGAGCATCGTTCTTTACAAACATGACGTCATTTGCTTGGATACGAGAAAATGAAGGTTGTTATGTTTGAGAGTTCGGTCACTGACCAGGGTGTGAAAGTTCGATGACCTTGAATAAGTCATCTTCACTCATAATTCCAGTCCACCCAGTTGTAAATGGGTACGGATAATCCGGGAAAGATCAATGCCAAGAGGTTTGGCCAAGGACCAGCTGGGAGATAGGATCCGCACGGAACCTAAGTTGTTATCCTTGTAAAATATAGATGTTTCTTTCTTTCTTTCTTTGTCAGTAAAACATATTGGTTAACCGAGAGAGTTAAAACCTTCTTATCGGTAAAATGTTGATATTCATTAAAGGTGATATTTACTGAACTTGTTGGTTAAACAAGGAATAGGTTGATAAAAAACGGTAATGGCCGTCGGTAAAACATGGACCTTGCACTCCCCCAATCAAATTGGTCACGCTATGCCCCTGGTTAATGGGTACTGAATAAATTGTATTCACTCATTATTCCAGAAGTTGTAAACGAGTAGAAATAATCTGCGTAAGATGTTTACATTTAATTTAAAAATCTGATATTTTCAATTCTTTGATTTGATCGAAATAAGAAAAATGGCATCAGTGTTTGTGGAAACCATCACAGAAACATCAGGGAGATTTTCAAAGATAACTTCAATTGGATTCCTGTCATTTGAAGAGCTTTGATTTGTTGCTAAGGACTTTGTAATTTGTTGAAAGCTATTGGATTGGAGATTATAATAATCTCGAACCAAAGGAGTTTCACTTGACCTTTCTTGACTGTCAATCATTTAGGACAAATCAAACCGTGACCTCATTCCATCAAT
Source organism: Lottia scabra (assembly GCA_029955415.1). NCBI lineage: Eukaryota > Metazoa > Mollusca > Gastropoda > Lottiidae > Lottia > Lottia scabra. The sequence goes on along the minus strand of JARJEI010000014.1, from coordinate 4,252,106 downwards.
CTTATCCTGTTTCATTTGTTTGTTTTTCCAATTCCAAATCAAATATATACCGTATTGAAAATGGCTGATTAAAAGAAGTTTGAAAATGGCGCTGAAGGTATAATGTATACGTCTTGCATTGATGACTTGTGTTCTGTGCAAATTAAATGAAATGAAATGGAATTTTGTGTCGTACTGTCCTGTACCAGATCAGGATGATAAGGATGGGTAAACGCCATGCAGTGTGCAATGACGAAAATTTTGCAGCATCTGCCTAACCTTTTTGCTTTCTTATAGTCAAGGAATGTTTAACGGCACAGCCTGTATCTCACAGGGCTTCAAGGGCTTATATATTGTTATTTAAATGTCTACAAACCTTAAAGAAAATTCATAATATTGAGGGCTTAATTTTATTGATTACTCAAATCCATTTCAAATTTTATTCTGACCAAATTTTATTTTCCATCAAAGCCATCTTTAATTGAGACTCATGTAGGGAATAAGTGACTTCTTATTAAACTTCATGGGGTCCATTAGCTTCCTTTACCGTCTATCAAGGGAGGTAATTAAAGGTATTGAAGTTCAGCCAAGGGGAGATAATAGGTAAATGAAGGGAGATAATTAGACATTGGTTGCCGTGTGATTAACGTAAGGAGAATTTGTCTCTGTCCTGTAGTCATTAGTAATGACATCGCTATAATTATAATGACATAGTTTATTTGAATGTCTGACATTCTTGTCATATTTAGAAATTATACCTTCTTTTCTGTGCATGTTAAAGCTAATGAGGACAGTCCATACAGTGTGCAATGAGGAGAATTTGTCTCTGTCCTGTAGTCATTAGTAATGACATCCCTGTAATTATAATGACACAGTTTATTTCAATGTCTCACATATTTAGGAATTGTCCCTACCTTTGAACTGATGAAGAGAGTCAATTCCATGCAGTTAGCAATGGGGGAAATTTTGTCTGTAAATGACATCCCTATAATTATATTGACTTGTGTCATATTTGGAAATTATCCCTACCCATCTGCACCTGGTTACGCTAAAGTCATTACTGCAGTGTGCAATTAGGGAAATTTTTCAGATCAGCAAAAGAAAATTTGTCTCTGTCTTGTAAATGTCTGACATTTGTGTCATATTTTGAAATTATACCTTCTTTTCTGCACCTGGTTACGCTAGCAAGAAAAGTCAATGCCATGCAGTGTGCAATGAGGGAAATTTTTTCAGATCACAATTTGTGTCTATTGGAATGACAGTTTTTTTTGAAACTCTGACATTTGTGTTTAGTTTATTGTAGAATCCATGCCATGCAGTGTGCAATGAGGCATTGATCTTTATCTGTCCACATACAGGTGTGTAAAAAAGCAGGACATAAAACACCATTTCATTTCATTTCTTTTCGTATTATCTGTCATTGTACAGTTAAGTCAACTGAGATAAGATGACTTATTTAAAGTCATTTACTGACTGTAACTAACATTTTTGTGGGGCTTGAGACATCTTTAAAGTTGTCGAAACCTCTTCACTTATTTTTGTATAGGTGTGTATTGAACTCAAATTGGTGATGTTATTAAAGGGAAATAACTGCATTCTTGTTGACTACAGACAACACTTAAAATCTCAATACATATAGATAATATCGGCAATCACAATCATCTATTTCAATGTACGATACAATGATAATGGGAGATAACTAAAATAAAACTCACTGCATTCATACAATACAGACCACATTTAACTTACAATTTGAAAAATATTCTCACAAATTAGAACCAACTTATGTAGTGTTTTATTTTATGATGTCAGAGCATGCTAACTGCTTAAGAAGCCCAAAATTTTGTTGTGCCAAAAAATATGCATTGTTGCTTAAAGCTGCTTAAAGCTGCTCAAAAGACATTGCTGAAGTCTGCCTCTAATGCCAAAATGATTGATGTTTTGAAAAACATACTTTTTGACGAAAAAAACTAATGATTTTTTTTTCTTTTTTCTTTTTCATGTGCTGTTTTATGAAAATTAGGTAAGTTAATTTAATTTTTTTGAATCATATGAAACAATTTTTGTTATTTGCAAAATTATACAATTTTTACACATTAATTATTATGATTCTTGTAACCATAACACAATAATTTGAATTCCTGAACTAAAAGAAACATTCAATACAACAATACATACATTCTACAAACATTGCATTATATAAAGTTCAGCAAATATTTTTTAAGCATAATCCCAGCTGCACCCTGCAATTCATATTCAAGGCATTGCTCTTGCTCTTTCACCCACTACCCTAATATGAAAAGGTAACCCCTGATTTCAGAAATAACAAATATCAAATATTCAGTTGTTACCATGGTGTCACATCACACTGGTATTGACCAATCAAAACACTCCCCTTCTCTCTGTACCCCACTCCACCCCACCATAGAAGGACAACCCCTGATTAATATGGAAATGATGACATCTGTGGTTGTTTACTATCAACTCGACCTGTCACCATCAAAACATCCCCCCCCCCTTCCTACCCCACCTAGCAACCACTGATTTCATTCTTTTTGTCAGAAAAGATCACATCTGGAGTTGTCTATTTAAAGTGTTTACAAACCAAAGGTACCCGTTCTGCCCCTCTTTCTTGCTACCTCTCCCATTATACTTACCCCACCCTACCCCACCATTGAAGGGCTACCCCCTGAAATTATAACTGTTGTGTCACTTGGCATTGACCAGTCAAAACACTGCCTCCCCCTCCCCCTACCCTACCCCACCCCACCCCACCCCACCATGGAAGGGCAGCCCCCTGATTAATATGGGAAATGATGACATCTGGAGTTGTTTACTATCAACTTAACCTGTTACTATCCTGTCATACAGAGCTTGGTCCTCCCCCTTCTCCCTTCCCCACCACTGTACTCTATCCCACCATGGAAGGACAACCCCTGATTAATATGGGAAATGATGACATCTGGAGTTGTTTACTATCAACTTAACCTGTTACTGTCCTAGGTAAAGAGTAATGTATATTGTTGACTCGAGGTCATTAAAGACAATAACTACCTGTAATTTATTTACTATTCACTTCTATTTTATTATTATAGTATTAATTAATTTAGATTAAGGGTCAGGCTCGGTGTGGGGGATGGGATTGGGCTAGCCCTTCTTTCGATTAGGGGTAGGGCAGAAAGGTGGGCTTTATCATATAAAGTAACAGAAATTCTGGTAGTGTGAAATCTAAAGTTCGTTGTTTCAAATGTGAGACGTTTTTACCTCGTAATGCCTGGTATTAAAATATGAAACAGGTGTGTGTCTTGTTGGGGGTGGGGCAATTGGGGCAATTAATGCCTGAGGGTGGGGCACACAAAATTTTTTCTGATGATACTAACTTTGGTAATGATCAGACAAAATGTTTTCGTAAATTGAAGCAAATCTGTTACTGGTCACTTTTTTTTAGAAAACAGACATGTCTGGTTTGTCTTCAGAACGTCTGGTAATAAACAATGAAACAGAATCCCTGATAATTTATTTGTTGTTGACACTAAGTTAGAATATAAAAGTAACAGACTGTCCTTCTCCCACACAATAAAACAATAGATATTATTTATACAACACTTTACTTCTATAAACATTGATAAACAATCAACATCTGGTTCATTTCAAACTCCAAATAAACAATATTACCTATGTGGACTCTCTATAAGACATGTTAATAAGCATGAATATCAAGTAAACCATATCAGCTATGTGGACTCTCTAAAAGACTGATGACTGAAAGTCTGATGACCTTGAATAATTCATCTTTGCTCATAATTTCAGTCCACCCAGATGTAAATGGGTACAGATAATCCAGGAAAGATCAATGCCAAGAGGTTTGGCCAAGGACCAGCTGGGAGTGAGGATCTGCAAGGAACCCAAATTGTTATCCTTGTAAAATATAGATTCTTTTTTCCTTTCTTTTAAACACCAAGAAAACAATATTTTAGAACTAAACATTGGTCTCATTAGCTTTATTGGTGTATAACGTAATTTTATTGATCATGTGACACACCAATTGAATGCACTGAAAGCGACCAGAAACGACAAAAGAAAATGTGAACCAACCAGACAAGATATCAAATAAACATTATTAGATATGTGGACTCTCTGTCAAAAGTCTTTCTCATTTTTGTGGAACACTTTGCACTGTGCAACTTGGCTATTCACATATTTTGTCCCATTAGCAATTGTGTATTCTTTTAAGTTACAACTTCTTATTATTATTTTGGTGTTCATGTAGTTGTGTGAACTCACTGAAATGGAAACTTATTTATATTCAGAGTAGAAGCAGATCTGATGTTCATTGTTTGCTCTGTGGACTCTGAAATAGCTTAAACAAGCATAAGGTACTTTACATCAAACAATATCAGCCAAAAAATGCTGCAAAAAGAATGGATGTTAATCGATTCATTTTATCAATGAGAGAGAAACAGAAAAACAAATCGCGAACCATAAACAGGAAGTGGGATAAACATCTCTGGGAAATGTCCAAATAAGGCAAACATCAAAAGCATCAAAGACACTCAATTCGCGAAAAAAGAAAATGATGATAGATGTTTTTGATAATGCGTGGCAGCTTTAATCAATGGTGAAAATGTAATTAATGTTTTGACACATCGCGTTAGCTTTAATCTAGCTATAATCTTACTGGTGTTTGTCCCTAGGCTTGGCTTTGATCCGATCACAATCTGTTTGTTTACATCGAACTAGATCATTCATCAAACACGCTCAAATCGAACATATATATTTCTGTGAATCTGATTTGCTTCCGAAAACAACCATGAGCTATCTGTTTTGGTTTGCGTTTATGTTCTGAATCTGAATTTTCAATGTGAACTTTTTTTTAAATTTTGAGAATGAGTGTTCACTAATGCTATTCTGGCAAAATTTTCCTGATTGTACACTGCTTGGTATTGTTTGTCTTCATTAGATTCATTTATTGACCATTTGGAAATGTGATTTTCTGTAACTTCTGACTTCAGCAATTGTACTTATTGATTCTCGATTTTGTAGGTATTTTCTCTTCATTGCACACTTAATTGTGTTGGATTGTCTTCATTATCAGACAAGATTTCATTTCATGTCATTTCTTCTTTCTTGACAAATTTGTTTTCAAAATTGCCCTTAGCCATTTTCCAATGAAAGAACAATTGCTGACCAGCACACCTGATACCTCTCTGTGACCTTGCTTGTCAACTTTCAGAGAGTCAACAAGGCTTAATTGCTAAGGATAAGGTCTTGATTTTAATGGACACATATCACTTTTTTGGGAAAGTCCACAAGACTCAATTTATCAGAACACCTGATGTTACTCTGTGACCTTGCTTGTCAACTTTAAGAGTGTCCAAGGCTAATCATATACCTTAATTGCATCTTATTTTGCCATTCCAAATTACCTGGTATTATTTAACTAATGAAACCCAACACCTGATACTGCTCTCTGACCATAATTGATAACTTTCAGAGAGTTCACAAAGCTAATTCATATCTTATTGATCTTAGTAATGAAAGATGAAGCCTTAAACAGATCTGGCTACACTTGTATCAACTACGGAACTAGACTAGCGTGCTAGATTACCTCGTATACTATACAGAGATTGCCATGTTGAATAAATTATAGTTCAGCCAATCAGAAACATTCTTCAGAAAGATTGTCTACTCCTGCATTTAATTTTCTAACAAGAGTTGTCTTCTCTTTCTCATTTATGAGGCAAGATGGCTGCCTATCATGGCCAAGTCTCAAACAATGATGAAGGTTTAGCAGAATGATCTTGTCGTCTTAATAGAAAACTGTATTTTCTTTGGTTTCTCTTGAAATCAATTAGATACCGTACACTTTTATATTAATTTGTCCATGTTTGGGAGATCTTCAATCTAAAAGATAAAAATGACCGTCTGAAAGCTTTGTTTTGAAAGATTTCTTCTGAGTTTTTCTTCCAATTTTTTGTTCAAATTCAGAACTCATAAAAGGGCAGTCTTCAATTTAGAATATAGGCCAATGTCTGAAAGCTTTGTCTTGAAAGACTTCTTTTATAAAAGATGTCGTAAGTTTTTTCATTTTTGATCAAATTCAGAACCCACAAAATGGCAAGCGTGAAAATTTGGCCATCGATGTGGCCAATGTCTGTCTGAAAGCTTTGTCTTGAATGACTTCTCTTAAAAGCCGAGGAACTGTGCACGTTAAAAATCCCTCGACAGTTGGAAATCGAAAATAAGAGCAGGCTAATGCCACTGTCCTGGCAAAATTTCCCTCATTGCACACTGCATGGTATTTGCCCGTCCTCAATTAGCCATAAAGGTGCAGAAAAGTAGGACGTAAAACTCCATTCATTTCATTTCATTTAAAAGCCGAGGACAGACTGGGCGAATTTTCACAGCAAATGGTTTGGGGAGTCGATCGCTAGCAAACTTCGCCAAGTGTGTCCAATGCAACGACAATTGCTCCAGCTTCGCTGAAGCAATTTCATAGTTGTTATTGCATACATTTGCCCTGTGTTTACTGCATCGACCAAAATGAAAGATAAACTTTTAGATAGGGATATAAATGAAGGGATTATTCATTTCATGTACTTCTGGAGGCTATATAAATATATTCTAGGCCCAAATCTATTTTCGAAAATGCTGAACATTCCCCTTTAATGTCATGGTAAAGATCTATGTCTGAAAGGCTAATAAAAACCCTTTGTCCAAAGATCAATTCTGACATTGTTGGCGTCATGCGATTCAATTCAATTGAACATATTATTTATATGGTAATTTCTCTTGTTTTTTTAGCGTAAACTGGAATTGATCTACATGTGTATAGGGGATTAACTTGTTTTTTTATCTTTTGTTTTCTGCTGAAGCGAATCGAAAGCATGACAGTTCATTTGTATTAGCCAATCATGTCTGATAAAGGCAAAAAATGGCAGGTGACAATTATGTGGAAATATTAATGGAATTGTAAATAGGGCTGGGTATCGATTACCATATTCAGATTGATTATCAAAGGCAGGTTACCGATCAATAATATATTAATAATTGTAATCGATTATCGAAATTAAAAATTCATAGGGTGGATAATAGATTGTTTCGATTATTTTTCCGCCCCTTAATTGTAAAGAGGTTTTTCTAAATTTTGTATCTGTATCAGGGACACCTACCGGTATAGCATCAAATATTTAGTTTAGTGGAACTGCAAGAACCACAGAATTCGGAATGGAAATTTGAATGGTTCAAATTGATGCTATCAGTGTCCCCGATACACATACAAAGTTTAGAAAATCACGTTACAATCCCTTTAATTATTGTGTGCATTCTTTGTGCTACACACTGTCTACGTTTTTGCTGCTATCCTGGAAAAATTTACCTCATTGCACACTTTATGGTGTAAATCTGACTAAATTAGCCAATTGAAATATAGAAAAGTAGGATGTAAAACTCCATTTCATATTGATATGAGTTTCATAAAAAATAAATAATTAAAAATATTCAAGAAGTAAAAACGCGAAAATTACCAAATCTTTTTGCATTCAATAAATTCATTTTCTGGCCCAAGGAGTTTAATTTGTGTAAAACGCAATTTAATAATTTTTGTATAGAACATGCAACGACGTGATGGGCCTTGGGCATTTAGTAATATTTACTTAAAATGACCTGATTGCACTCCTTAGCAAGTTAAAGAAGTTATAAAAAAGCGAAATTGACGATTAAAGTTTAATGGGGTTGGGTGGAAATTTTAAATGATATGCTATGCCCCTGAGTATTTAATTTTTAGTGATTACTTAATTACATAGCATAGCGCATTTTGTTAAATCACTACCAGTGATCTGCATAGATATCAATAGTAGCTTCTGGTAGACCACTGTCAGTGACGTCATGAAATGTGTTAGTTTTAGTGGAATTGCAAGAACCACAGACGCCTGAATGGAAATTGGAATGGTGTAAATTGATGCTATCAGTATCCCTGATACACATATAAAATTTAGAAAACCTCTTTACAATCCATTTAATAGCTTAAAGAAGTAATCAAAGGGCAAAATCGACAATTAAAATTTGTCTATGTGAGTGACAGTTTTCAACTAAGCAGAACAAAATTTTGGGGAGATTTTTAGCTATAAGCTCAATATTATAGATATTTGTCCAATTTAATATCGCAGTATGCAAAAAATATCCCACCCCCAACTTCTTGTGGTAAACACTTATGACGTCAATATCATATTTTGTAATTTTTAAAAAGCTCCAAGTAATAGGTTTTTTGCCTCAATTTCCGACTGCATTTTTTCTGCAATATGCAATTGATGGATTATTATATGCCTGTGGTGATGAACGAATTAAATTTAGATAAAAATGCTCGATAAAGTTTTTTTAAGTGAGGGTGTCTTTAGGCTTCTGAAACTTTTAAATATTAAAGTGGGATTTTTGGCAAACATTTTTGGTAGATACATGGCCATGTGCAAACAAAATTAAAATGAGGCAAAGGAGGGAATGGATGTTTGGGCAAAAAATGAAAAAAACACTTTTTATAGTTTGGTTGACCTTTATGGTAGTGGCGTATGTTGCATGCTAAAAAGACTATGCTTTCGAAACACCTGATGGTACATCTCGTTTGAGGATTTAACCAAAATACACAAGATTTTACCCTACTTTGGAGGAAATTTTGATTAACAATGTCTCGTTATTAAATTATTAAAAAAAGAGAGTCACTTTTTTTTTTAAAGATTCTTGTTATTGTAAGCTAGTGCATTCACCCCCTTTAATAGCTAAGGGAGTGTTGTTTTCACTCAAATTCAAATTTGAGTAAAAAAAAAAAAAAAAAAAAAGAAAGATTAATTTTGATACATTATGTTTGGAAATGAAAAACAATTTTTTGTAGAAAATACAAAACGGTATTTAAAAAAATTCAACAACTTAAGATAAAAAAAGTAATAATTCTTTCCATATATTTTTTCGTGTACATTACAAGAATAACACATTTTTATTAAAAAGTTTCAATAACCTCATTTTTTTTAAAAGAATATTTTTCAATGTTTAAGCTTATATCGTAACTTACTACGTACAAAATGTTGCGAAATGTTATGAAAACATAGGTAAAAAATTGGATTGTCGCTGATTTTGCGTCTTTTGAATCTATTTCAACTGTGGGCAAGGGCCCATATGCATAAAAAGATAACTTAAGTTAAATTAACCACTGATATAATCAGGTTCTAGTGGGTTAAATACGGATTTTACTTGGTGTTTAGTTTTTTGCATATGGGCCCTGGTAAAGTTAACAAATCAGCCAATCAACATATTTGCAAGTTGACATTTTTGAGTTTTGTTTTGTAATTATAGACACATGTACTAATCGCATGAATATTATCTGAGTACAGGCAAACCCTATGGTGAATTTATCTCACTTAAAATTTATTTTTTGAGACACCAAATGAAGAACATCAGTAATTATAAAAACATTAGAATCCAAAATTTATTCATTTTCTTACCCAAAGGCCAAATTTATCCCACCTCAAAATTTTTTAAAATTAGTACCAAATGAAGAATTTGATAATTATAGAAACATAAGAATCTAAAATTTATTAATTTTTTACCCTTAGGGCATATTTTTGTCACCAAAAATCCAAAAACGAATTTAAGACTACGATTTTGATAATAATATATACATTAGGTTCTAAAATTTATTCATTTTATAACTCCTTAGGCAAATTATCTCGCTCCAAAAAAATTCTGATTATGAATTGATGAAGACGAAAATAATTGTTATGCCATTTACAGTCTAGAGTTAGGAGAATTCCTGGCTAATGACTCAAAATGGTTCCATGAGATAGCATAAAATCATCATGATTATAAAATTTGAAGATGAATTATTTAATGATTATAAGTTTTTGCTTGATGTCATTATTGAAAAAGCTGAAAAAATATCCAAGAGACTTTGTGAAAGAAATGTCATAATAAAAATCCGTACATGCAAAACAATTCCGTTAATCAAAATTGCATCCAAAAACCAAAGAGTACTAGTTATATAGTAGTGGACTACTCCAAAGAGAAGTACCATCAGGTGTTTTGAAAAGAGTAAGCTTGGTCTGCTTCACGCGACACCCACCACTACTATATAGGTAAAGATGCAAAAATAATCTGATAAAAACTATGTTTAAATACTATAATTGATAAATGTCTTTATTTAAGGCATTTATCAATAATAACCTGTAATTGTATGGAAAATTACATAGTTTTATGGGTTTATTTGATTCTGTTTGTATACTTTTGACACTGTTGATGAATATATACTCTTATTGACCAAGTTTAAGAACTTAATTTTTTTGTTCATTCTAAGACGTAGTATCGCTTTTAGTAATTTCAAGGTCAAAACTCGACCTCTGGCCAGAAAGTCATTATAAAACGCTTAGTTTTATCAAAATTGCTAGAACCACAGACGTCTGATTGAAAATTGAAATCATGAAAATAGGGATTTCATGGTAAAGGAGAAAATCATTATGATCAAAAAAGTTAAAGATGAATTATTTAATTATTTAAAAGTTATTGTTGTTTTGTTTTTACTTGACGTCATTAGTGAAAAAGCTTAAAAAAAATAACCAATGGCCTTTGTGAATGCGACGTCATAAAACACGCTAGTTTTAGAAGAATTGCAAGAGCCACAGACGTCTGATTGAAAATTGGAGTTGTAAAAATTGATGCTATCAGTGTACCCGATACACATAAAAAGTTTACAAAACCTCTGTACAATCCCTTTAACTTGAAAAGATATCAAAAGTACATGGTAATGCCCCTTTAAATACATAAGCTTTTAAAATAAGTAATACATATTTCCAATCTCTTTCAAAAAATTTAACATAATGAAATTTAAATTTTTTCTTATCAAAAGTGCACTTAGTTTTATATACATGCGAACACCATCATTGTCCTATTGTTGAAGAAACACAATAGACTTTTTTTTTCAATTTTGCTTTTATACATGAACAAGGATTTCCACTATATTCTGATTATGATCTACATTCAGTAAATTGCGTTTTGCATTTACCTAAATTTTTGTTTTCATTTTTGTGACAATGCTTCAGTAGCACAGTGGGTTTCGACGCTTGCAGGGGCGCAGATGGCTTTTTCATTGCAAGAGGGAGCAGTGCCATTAACGAAAATATGCCATGATAAGATATGCTTTGTGTCCCCATTAGCAATTGATGCTTGTGTTAGTGGTGATGATTTGCGAAAGGAACACATGAGTTTTTCTATCATTTGACCATAAATTGTTGGAACAGTGGGCTGCAGGCGTAAAATTCAGAGTCCCCCTCGTGATCTCTGCCCATTAGGGCTGCAACGATTTATCGTAGAATCGACGAATCGCGATTCGTTCCTCCTTATCGATGCATCGTGTAAGAAAAAAATAATCGCGATTCATCGGCCCACATCTTGATTCATTTAATTAACTCTTTTATTGACTGAGAACAAGAAATCCTCACGCATTTTATAATTTATGTCATATCGAAATGTTAGAAAATTGCTTTTTACGTATCAATTTGTTTATTATCATCTTGAATCTTTGTTATTAATGGTGATGATCTTAAGCATATAAATTTGTTACGAAAATTATGTCAAAAATGTGTTAATGCTAATGATTAAAGGTTTTCTTTTCTTTCCGATTTCAAACTCAAGAATCGCGATTTGTAATCGCAATAAATCGAATCGTTGAATGTGTATCGTTTAGCGTATCGAATCGCCACTTCAGGAATCATTGCAGCCCTACTGTCCATGGATGCTTGCTATCTAATGAAGGGGTCAATTTTCATCTTTTTTGTTAGAAATTTGGATATTTGCTAGTTACCCAGAAAGTTGAAAACTTGAAAGAAAAAAAAAATGATGCGTTAAACTCCATTTCACTTTTGATTTTCTGTACATATTTTGAAATGGGTTAATGAAATAGGGCTCTGACCTATATAATGTTCAGAAAGTCTGGGATAAATAACGAAGCAGTTCCAATCCTGAGAGCCTGATAATGAATATATTAATTCTGATAATGGTTCCAGTCTTTGAGATAATTTCCTGCAATTCTCAGAATTATTGGAATAACCTGAAGGAGATTGTGATTACGCATGGAAATAATTCTTCAAATTATGTGAAAATTTCCAATACTTTGATAATAAGATCAATTTGAGACTTACCCCTCCCCATTCCAGCCCAACAATTTTTAGACTTTGCCTTATGATTAAAAAAAAACACCACTGCCTACATGTCCAACCCCTCTTGCCATTTTACATATACATCCTCATTAGCTCAACATGTACAGAAAAGATGGAAGTAAAACTCAATTTCATTTCATTCTTCCTTCACATTTTACAATTTCTTAAATTACAGTCTTGAAATCTTGATATTTCGAAGTCTGTGGAACCATATGATTAAAGAACGTCAAGACAATCAGCCGCCATTTTGTAATAATTAAAACAGAAATTCTGGGGCCACTTTTTAGCCCTCACCTAATAATTCATAGAAAGGCCACTGCCCCACCCCACCCGATTCACATATTCAAATTCTTCAATTAATTCAATAAGCAAAACAAATGAAACCACATCTCAGACAAGACATATGACAGTATTTATATAGAATATGTATGACTTTGTGACAAATGTCTATCATATATATCTGAAGAACAATTGATATTATGACATTGTTTTCTGGTTTTCTGATTTTGTCTGGCATCTCATGCAAGTTAGATTCTGATTCTCAGAAAAACCAGTGAGGGGGAAATGTCTGGAGAATTGACAACCATTTGCAAAACTGGGGCCTGTTTCTCAAAAAATCTAACGATTATTTTTGTTCGGCATTTTGCAATGAATAATTCAACACAGTTTTTAATCGTAAGACTTTTTGAGAAACAGTTTTTTGCCGTTGTCAAATTCTAAAGGGTTATAGTTGAGATAGCAGCGAGTCAACCTAGAGGATGAAAAGGGTTATAAACTAGTGTCCAAAAGAAATTTGCTTCATGTGCACATAAGTAATGATGTTTGTGTGAGTAAAGATGATTTGCGAAAGGAATTTATCAGTTTTCTTATCATTTGACCATAAATTGTTGAAATAGTGCATGCTGCAGACGAAAATGTTTGGAACTTTGTTTTTCTCGGTTGCCAAATTGTGCTTTTTTTATGTCCACTACAGACACTCTACTCAAACATGCTTGACCATTTGTGGGGAGGGGGGGGACACAGTGTACCTTGTCCCCTCCTCCCCCAAACCAGGTTTGTGCCCCCCTGTCCATCTCGTGACCTGCGCCCATGATTCAACTAGAGAGTGTAATTGTGGACAAGGATATACAAATCCCAAATTGTTTAATGTCATTAAGGCAATCTAGAGAATGATAGGCACACTCAAAATTGACAGAAAGCTGAATGAGAATGACTATAAATAAGCCAACATGGAGGATATAAAGGGTCAGATTAAAAATCTAGCAATGTCACGACCGTACATTGACGCATGTTTGAAATAATTGTGTCAATGATCCCAGCATCCTCTACAACTTCCTGTTTATAGTCTGCAGTGATAGTTGCTAGGAAACAGGATATGCATATTAACTCAATGTTGCATCCTTGATTAATGATAGCTTAAAGGATGAAATTCTTATAATCCTTAATTTCCTTCCTTGATGGAAGCCACAATGGCTTAATATGTCAACCAATCAGAGTCTGAATCTCGACATTGGGTCGAGATAATACCTTGTTTCCACCTGTTCTCCCTCTGTCAGTGATGCGGTGGCTCATTGAGTTTGACTTGCTTGCTCGCTAACCTGGGGCCAGTTTCAAAAAATCTTAACTTAAAATGATTTTAGTGTTCCTATAATCTGATTGGTCAATCACTAAAATTGATTGTAAATGTTGTTTTATTATCCAATCAGATTACTATATGTCTTAAAATTTGAATTTCATCTTAGTTAAAATTTTGTGAAACTGGGTCCTGAAGGTCCAGGGTTCAATTCTAGCATGATTCTTGATGATACCTTCAGATTTTTCAACCTGGTTTCCCCTGTCAGTGATGCAGGTCAGAGGGGCTGACATGGAAAAAGCATTTAGTCGTTCGGATTGGACAATTAACCGAGACCCTGTGTGCTATTGGCTGTGCACGTTAAAGATTCCTTGGCAGTAGCCCGACTGGTGCAGAAAAGCAGAACTTAATTTCTGTCAGTGATGCAGATCGGAGGGACTGGTATGAAGAGTATGTATGAATGAGACAATAAATGGCGGCTCTGTCTGTAACATGCTTAAAATCCTTTGACATCTCATTTCATGAAAATCAAACTGCCATAGTGTAATTTTCTGAAAGCTTTCCTTTAATTATTTAGAGTTCAAGTGGATTTCACAGAATTTGATGTATTTTCATTTGATAAACTGTAGTTGAATCAACTTGAACAGACGGAAAGCCTTAAAAGCGTGTTGCTTCTGGATTTAAAACTTCTGAATTTCTGACTATGTATGTTTTGTTGAGGATTTAATGCTGATTTTTGTGATATTTTCCTGGTAAAGTGTTTTGACGTAAACAAATCATGATATAAGTGATGGGTCATTTTTTTTGCATTCTACACCAATTCTATTTTTATACGCCCTCATCTCTCTATGAGGACGTATATTGTAGTCACCCCTGTCCGTCCGTCCGTCGGTCCGTCCGTCCGTCGGTCCGTCCGTCAACATTTGCTCGTAAACGCTCTAAAAACTATAGTTTTTGACGGAATCAAATGAAATTTGATAGGTGTATACATATTCATAAAACGAAGATCAAGTTCGAATTTGAGCTATTTTCGATCGTTAGAAGCAGAGTTATTGCCCTTGCCCCAAATCCGTCGGTCCTCCATCAACATTTGCTTGTAAACGCTCTAAAAACTAGAGTTTTTGACGGAATCAAATGAAATTTGATATGTGTATACATATTCATAAAACGAAGATCAAGTTCGAATTTGAGCTATTTTCGATCGTTAGAAGCAGAGTTATTGCCCTTGCCCCAAATCCGTCGGTCCGTCCATCAACATTTCCTTGTAAACGCTCTAAAAACTAGAGTTTTTGACGGAATCAAATGAAATTTGATATGTGTATATATATTCAGAAAACGAAGATCAAGTTCGAATTTGAGCTATTTTCGATCGTTACAAGCAGAGTTATTGCCCTTGCCCCAAATCTTAAATATGCTATTACTCTCTTAGTTTTCAACCGATTTTGATGAAACTTAAAATGGATGTTATTGGACCTAAATCGAAAGGTTTGAGAAAGTTTAGTTTTCTCCTGATTAAATTTTTTCCTTTTTCGACTTTTTCGTTAGGCGTATATGGCCGTGGTCCACTATCTTTTCTGTGTAATTTTCTGTCATGTTTACAAAATTTCTAAATATTTACGTTAACAGACCACATGGTGATTGTTTTATGAGAGATTTCTTCTAGAAATAGATTCCTATCAAGAGATTTGGTTATTTTTAAAATCTTGACAGAATGAATCTTCTTTCTGAAGAGTTCCAGAACTTGGTTCATCGTTTTTGCCAATGTGATGTGTTAAAAAGGAACATTAATTCCAAACTTTACATTGCAAGGTAGTTACTGTTGTTTTTTTTTTGTCTGTCTTTGAGTTGTTCTTATTAACATTTTGAAAATGAACTGGCTGAAAAATAGTGTTTTTGGGGAATTTTCATGTGGTTTACAAATCAGTTTAATTTTGTGAGAAAAAAGTAACTATTGCCATGGATGTTTATGTATGTACAAATTGGAAACTAATTTACAATTGTACTTTTGACAGTCTAAGAATTCTGGTTTTTTTCTTTAATTTGTAATAAATTTGAGTCTTAAATAATATAATAAACTGCATCATATTTTCATTGATTCAGGCAAACTGATTGAGACCTGATACCATTTCATTATGAAATACTTACTCATGTATGATTGATATAATTCCTCATGTAAAAAGTTCAGAAGCTGTTACTTATGTTTCTTTAAAATGTCTTTTTGGATTTTGAGTTTCGTTTTGCGGTTTGTATCTTTAGTACTTGGTTTCTTTATTCATGTCTGTTTCAATTTCAATTGGAATTTTACATATTAAGAAACAGAGATTTTCAGGAATGTTTTGAATTAAAATTCCAAATTGACACGTGCCAATATCTAATTTTGTTTATAAATTTAATTAAATCTGTAACAATATTAGGAATTTTAAATCAAAGTTAAGTAGATTTCAAGATTTTAAGATTTAAAACAGTTTTTGAAGCCATTATAGATGAGATTAAGAGTCTTAGAATTAGATTTCATGATCAAGGAATTAAGATTAAACGTGTTGCTATCCTAAAAAAAGTTATAATCATTGAAAACAAAGTTTATTTTTGGAATGTTTAAATTAATTATACGCATGTATTCAAATTATGTTATTGTTAATATAAGATTATGTACCTGTTTATATAGCAAAATGTTTTTGGATCAAAGTTTAAACATGAGCACAATTATATACTTTCATAGCCGTAGGGGCCCATGGCTAAACAGGGGGGCAGACCGACTTATTGCCAGAATTTTAATGATATTTTTCCTGATTTGGGTGATTTTTTGCTCGGAAACATAATATTTGGGAGGGCAGCGTATACTTTTAAGGCAATTGCAGGTAGAAATTTAAATTCCGTCCAAAGAAAAAGGAAATCAAGAGTAATAGTTATATAGTAGTGGACTACTCCAATGAAAAGCACCATAGGTGTTTCAAAAAGAGTAAGCATGGTCTGTTTCAACACCACAGATGTATATGTTTACAACATATGGATATACAACTTATGGTTTTTTACGTAACATGTTTTGAAATACATATATTTTACTTGATAACATTACCTGTATGTGTTTTGAAACATTAAATTAAAAAAAGCAAAATTAGTAATCTATATATCTTAGTATTTTAAAGCTTTCAACCCCTATGCACTTGTAAAAGTAAAATATTTAAAGGGATATGTTCACTAAATGTTTGACCAAAACATTTTTAGTCTCAGAATCTGGAATATTTTAGCTTATCTAATACGTAATTATGTTCCAATGTCTCCTTGAAATTTAAGCCTTCAAATCCCTGTGTATCCATGAATATCCGCGTTTGAAAGTCAAAAATACAACTCATCATTTAGTAAGACTATTACTTATATAGAAAACACATATACAGAAAATGAAAGATAACTATTATGGTACGGGTATAACTGAAGGGATTGCGCGATTTTTGGTCAGTTCCAGTAAAATTGAAGGCTATTTACATAAATTCAAGGTCCAAATTGATCCTTGAAGATACTGAACATTCCCCTTTAACATCTTTAACGTCAAATAAGTCAAATGTACCCTTATCTGTTTTCCGCTTGGTCGTATGTTAATTTATTATATTATATGATTTATTAGCTGATTATTTATATTCACTTTATGTCGAACATAATATACTCAGTCAAAAACTTGAATCTTCAATTTAATGTTTTAAAGAAGTTGTATTATCTTCATGTAAGAAAGTATATGCTTTATTATTGATTGGGACTTGGTTTAAAAGTTGGATGATTGGTTTTTCATTTGTGAGAAATTTGGATATTATGTTAACAAGTTTTCTTAATGAAACTGTGTTTTAAAGTTGGATTGTGTATTCAATTTGTGAAAAATTCTCGATTATCATTATTGTATTGATCTAGTTGCATTTATTGTTCTGGTACTCGAAAAAGGTTAGGTTTTATTCTGATTGTATCTTGGTTAAAAGTTGGAGATAAATTTATTTTCTAAACTTTGTATGTTTTATGATGCACTGACAGTGATCTACTGGAAGCTACTATTGATATCTATGCAGTTCACTGTCAGTGACCTCATAAAACGCGTTAGTTTTAGTGGAATTGCAAGAACCACAGACGTCAGAATGGAAATTGAAATGGCACAAATTGATGTTATTAGTGTCCCCGATACACATACAAAGTTTAGAAAACCTCTTTACAATCTCTGTAAACTGCTAAATTCTGTATCCACTTTGTAGATAATTTGGATTGTTGTAATAACCATTAATCTTCTTTCAGCATATTCGTAAATAATGTCTTTAGTGATAATGCACGACAATCCCAGCTAGCTTTTCTAGAATCTAGGATTTTGTTTTTAGCAGAGATTCTAGACATATTAGAGGATTAGGGATCCATTTTCTCGATTTGTTTACAAGATGTTTTCTCTGTTTTTTCCAGAGTTTTCTTTACATGTAGAGGATTATCCGTTCTGATTTGATTAAGTCTATCTTCTTTGTAAGATGCTGGGGGATTATCGTAAGAAATGGCAAACTTCTTTAAGGATAAAAAAGCTTTAAGAAAACAGGAATACATGTTCAGTCTGTAATTGGACTGAAGAGTAAAGAACTTTGTTTTGATGTTTTTATCCTTGTGAGTGATTTCCCAATAACATACTTAGCTATTTGGACTCTCTGAAAAGGTTGTTGAGTTTAATCCAAAAATGGCTAGTATGTTTTGCTCTGTGTTTAATTAAAGGGATTGTAAAGTAATTTTTTAAATTTTGTATGTGTATCAGGGACACTGATAGCATCAATTTGCACCATTCCAATTTCCATAATTCCACTAAAACTATAACGTTTTATGATCTGTAGCTTCCGGTAAGTCACTGTCAGTGACGTCATTAAACGTGTTAGTTTTAGTAGAATTGCAAGAACCACAGACGTCGGAATGGAAATTGAAATAGCACTTATTGATGCGGTCAGTGTCCCCGATACACATACAAAGTTTAGAAAACCACTTTACAATCCCTTTAAGTGAAGCTCAAATTCTGGAAAGTTTATACTTGTATTAAACGCTTTCCCAAAATCTTTGATTGTTCTGGTCATTTAATTAGTCAATCACTAAAATCAATTTTAAATTTGATTCAACTATCCAATCAGATTACTGTATTTCTTAAAATCTAGATTTTATGTAAGTTAAGTTTTCGAGAATAAGGCCTCAGATCAGATGTACCTAATTGAAAGAAAGAAACCTTTTAAGACAATGAAGATCACTTTTCCTCGAGTTCATTGTTCGATACTTGATATTGGCCTCGGGGAACAAAACAAATTGATTAGAGAGTAGTTAGAGGTATCGAGTTCCTTTCTGTAATGTATTCCATTAAAAACATTTAGTGATTTTTGCAAGGCTTTTGATTTGATTATTTTTAGTGTCTTACTGTATTGTATTCCATTAAAAACAGTTAATGATTTTTGCAAGACTTTTGATTCAATTCTATCATGTTTAATGATTTTTGCAAGACTTTTGATTCAATTCTATCATGTTTAATGATTTTGATTTGATTATATCATGTTTAATGATTTTTGCAAGGCTTTTGATTCGATTATATTTAGTGCCTTACTGTATTGTATTTCATTAAAAACGTTAAATTAATGATTTTTGCAAGGCTTTTGATTCGATTCAATCAAGTTTAATGATTTTTGCAAGGCTTTTGATAATGATTTTTACAAGGCTTTTTATACCATGATATTTGCTTAGTTTTCTGCTTTTCAGCCTCAGTACTGGGTAAGAAGCAGCTGGTAGACAAGATCTTTGTGAATCTAAGTTGTTATCCTTGATTTGAAAAAATGGTTTCTTTATTTGTTATAAAAAAATTACCACTTCCGATCGTAAAGAAATTGAGGATAAAAGCAGATCTTCCTTTTAGTTAAATCTAATCAATCCTGAATTAAAAACCTTAGACCAGCTGCCCATTAATGGATGACAGTTCCTTTTCTATTTAGTTTTAATGCTGGAGACAAGGATTGGAAAACTTATGGTGTTTTTCATTGATTTCTTTTTCAATTTATTTACAAAGCAGAAGATAGGGAAGTGTTTCCTTCATTGCATACTTACGGGCATTGTTTGCATTCAGAATTGATGCAAATAAATGGAAATAAAATTCTATTTCAATGCAATTTTTCTGGTAAAAATGGCATTCTTCATTATTCTTAATCCACATAATTCCTTATTTGTGACTTGATGCCACTGTGGGGAGCCGCAGAGACTCAGTTAGGTCCATGGTTCAATCTCTGCATGGTTCGAGATGATACCTGCGGATTTTTCAACCCGGTTTCCCCCTGTCAGTGATGCAGGTTGGAGGGACTGACTTGGAAAAAGCATCTAGTCGTTCGGATGGGACAATCAACCGAGGTCCCATGTGCTATTGGCTGTGCACGTTGAAGATCCCTCAACAGTTGGAAATAAAAAAAAAGAGCAGGCTAATGCCGCTGTTCTGACAAAATTTCCCTCATTACACACTGCATGGCGTTTATATGCCTTAATTAGCCCATATAGATGCAGAAAAGTAGGCCATAAAACTCCATTCATTTCATTTGATTTGATGCCTCTCTGTTTTTCCCATTGCTCACTGCATGGTATTGTCTTAATTATGTCTAATTTGGCTGTCTTAGTAATCCTTAATGCAAATAAATTCCCATAGAATTCTATTTCTTTCAATTGTCCCTCATTGCTCACTGCATGGTATTGTCTTGATTATCTTAATATAAATAAATGACAATAAAACTCGATTTCTTTTCTAATTTGTGAGAAAATCCTGCGATGTTAGTAAAAATGTCCCTCATTGCTCACTGTATGGTATTGTCTTAATTATTCTTAATGTAAATAAATGGAGATAGAATTCAATTTCTTTTCCAATTTGTGACAAAGTTGATAGAAAAATACTCGACTAATGGAGAGAAGTGTTTTAACGATAGGCTAGATAGAAAGATAGATGGTATCGGATCAATACTGTACAGTATGAATGAACTGGAGCTTCTATTCTACAGTTAATCTTAAAACCGGTGGACTCGCGTTGAGTCTTGAAATAGTTTAGTGTTTTAACATGTGAAATTTGGAATTATTTTTAAGTTTTTTTTATAGTAAGTGCATTGGATTGTTGTATTTAAAGTAAGTGCATTGGACCATTATTTTGTTTTATAAGTAAGATTTAATTATTTTGTGAAAGTTTGTATTCTACAGTTAATCTTAGAACCCATGGACTCTCGTCGAGTCTTGAAATAGTTGAGTGTTTTAACATGTGAAATATGGAATTATTTTTAAGTAAGTTTTTTTTATAGTAAGTGCATTGTATTTGTTGCATTGGACCATTATTTTGTGTTTGTACATCTTGAATTGGTTGAGTGTTTAATCATGTGAAATTTAGGATTATTTTAAAGTTTAAGTAAGTTTTATTATTTTGAACTGGAGCTTCTATTCTACAGTTAATCTTAGAACTGTTGGACTCGCGTAGAGTTTTGAAATAGTTTATTGTTTTATCATGTGAAATTTAGGATTATTTTAAAGTTTAAGTAAGTTTTATTATTTTGAACTGGAGCTTCTATTCTACAGTTAATCTTAGAACTGTTGGACTCGCGTAGAGTTTTGAAATAGTTTATTGTTTTATCATGTGAAATTTAGGATTATTTTAAAGTTTAAGTAAGTTTTATTATTTTGAACTGGAGCTTCTATTCTACAGTTAATCTTAGAACTGTTGGACTCGCGTAGAGTTTTGAAATAGTTTATTGTTTTATCATGTGAAATTTAGGATTATTTTAAAGTTTTTTTTAGTAAGTTGTAGTATTTTTAGTAAGTGTATTTTGGAGTTAATCTTAGAATTATTGAACGCAAGTTTAAATCTTGAAATAGTTAAGTGTTTTAACATGTGGAATTTAGGATTATTTTTAAGTTTTTTAAGTAAGTGAATTTGGATTTTTTTTTTTGTGAAAGATGGGGTAAATGAACTGAAGATTTTGGATTCTCAGGTTTTTTTTTAGCAAATTAAAATTTTAGTGAAAAGTTCTGTGTTAAGTGAATAAAAATTGTATTTTGTGGTTAAATTAAGGACATACAAGTCAAATTCAGAGTTTTATAGAGAGGTATATGAATTTTTTTTTGATAAGATATGTAGGATCAAGGTTTCATTTTGCCATTTTGCACCAAAAAGCAGTGTCCAGACATCAGCAAAATTTGTGCAGTTAAGCTGATAGGACAGCCTGAGCGAATTTTTCGGGGCTGACACAGTGGACATACAGTGAAAATGTATCATGCAACAATAACTACTAATTGGCTTTGGCTGAAGATCAGGCAAATGTAAAAATGCAACTGGACACACTAGGCAAAATTCGCTTGCATTGGACTCGCTCCATGAAAACTGGTTCAGTCTGTTTTCAGCTTTAGAGTCTTTTTTTTTTTAAGATTTATAAAAAAAGAAAAAAATTACTAGTTATTCAAAACTCAAAACCTTTTTCTTCGTTTTTGTGGCCTTGTCCAATTTTTAGGCGAGACATTTTTTTCATTTAATCCATCGCAGTACGTGACTATGTCAATCAGAACCTCTATTTGATAAGAAAACAATAATTATAGAACTTGAGTAATTGCCGTGGTAACAAGATAATGATTAGTAAGATAATTTGAAATTGGAGATAATTTTTACAGTAAGCAGAGATGATAGTGCCAATCATCCAAAATGTCTGATTTTTTCGGTTACATGTAGGTGTTATGTTGTTTTGATCCAAAATAAAGGTCAGGGTTAATCTTTTTGTTGATAACTTTTTTTTGTCTGTGATGATCGAAGGTGCTATTGTGGCTCAGTGAGTTAGGCTTACCCTGAACGTCCATTGTTCACTCCCAGCATAGGTCGAGATGAAACAATCCGCTTTCCTCTTGTCAGTGATGCAGGTCTGAGGGGCTGACATGAAAAAAGCATCCAGTCGTTCAGATGGGATAATGAACCAAGGCCCTGTGTGCTACATGCACATAGGCAGTATATGGTAACTATTCTAGACACCTGATACCACTTTTCATTATGCATTTTTACTTATTGATTGATATACTTCCTCATATGAAAAGTTTATTAGCTGCTACTAATGTACTGCCAATGTGTTTAAATGGATTTTGACATTCGTTATGCAGTTTTGATTGTTTCGCAGTTTTGATCGTTTGTGCTTTGGTCTTATTTTCAAAAGACAAAAGGATGGCAAGACAAAACTGTTTTTTTTTTATAAAATGGACACATTTCATTGGCTGTTCTCAATCTTGACATTTGTTTATTTCAAACTTGTCGCTGTGAAGCTACTTATGGAAATAAGCAGGTCTATTTATAGAATCTCCCGTCTTTACGCCTTCGTTATGAATCAAGTGGTGTCAATTCAGATAGGATTATCTCCCCTGTGGCTATCTTTCACCTTGGATTAATATTTTTTGATTTTGACTAATATGGTATAACTTTTGAACGAGTGTTTGCCATTGGCTGATTACTATTCTGATGTTTTTTGACTTTTGGAAATTTTGAACGAGAGGTTGCCATTGGCTGATTACACTACTCTGATGTTTTTGACTTTTGGAAATTTTGAACGAGAGTTTGCCATTGGCTAATTTAAGTCTCTGATGTTTTTGTCTTTGACTAGTATCGTAAGTAAAGTTTTTGAGAATTAGGCCCCTGATGTTTTTGACTTTTGGAAATTTTGAACGTGAGGTTGCCATTGGCTGATTACTACTCTGATGTTTTGGACTTTTGGAAATTTTGAACGAGAGTTTGCCATTGGCTAATTACTATTCTGATGTTTTTGACTTTTGGAAATTTTGAACGAGAGTTTGCCATTGGCTAATTTAAGTCTCTGATGTTTTTGTCTTTGACTAGTATCGTAAGTAAAGTTGAATTAGAAGTGACGAAATTTTTTGACTTTTGGAAATTTTGAGCAAGAGGTTGCTATTGGCCGGTTACCAATGTGATATTTACAAGTGTGGGTAGTTTTTGAGCGAGATTTTTATCAGATTTTATCGTCTGATTTAAAGAGAATATGAAGACTAAATTACTCGTTTTAAAAATCATCCTGAGAGTTTTGTGATCCGACCCAAGAATTGCTTGCCTTGTTTAACGTTATTGCAATAATAGATGTTGATATGTAATACTTATAGCTGCTATTTGCATGATTATGAATTTGCATTTTCATGGTTTTGCATATTTGTGAATTTGCGTATTTATGAATTTGACTTTTATGTTCTCATAATTGCATTTTCACGATTTTGCATATTTTTGAATTTGCATATTTGCAAATTTGCATATATCCATATTTGAATATTTTTGAATTTGTCAATTATGTTCTTAATAAAAATAATAATTCAACAATTTCCATTTTGTGTAGTCTAAAATTATGCAATTTGTAGATCAAATTTGAAATTTTACGACTGCAATGGCAAATGAAAAATTGATACTAAGGTTTAATTGAATTAGGATTTAAATTTTATCTATTCGTCGGTAAATGAATATATTCCTGAAAATCCAAGTCAGCATAATATCTACAATCAAAATGTCAAATGACAAATTGATACGGAACTATCAAATTAACATTTCTTACGACTAGATTTAAATTTTATTGGGTTTTCGAAGACTTCCAAGTATTTAGTGTAGGTGTCTCGATGAAATCAGACATTTAAGTTTCTACGATCGGCATTTTGATGGCAACTTTAATCAACTTTGGGTTCAAGACAAAAAGGTTTGGATTAAGATTTAAGATATTTGATTGGTGTAGGTGTCTAGATAAAATTCTACAAATCCAAGACGACATTTTAGTTTGTATGACAGAAATGTCAAATGATTTAGAAAACATTTAAAGGGATTGTAAAATGGAAATTGGAATGGTGCAAATTGATGCTATCAGTGTCCCTGATACACATACAAAGTTTAGAAAACCTGTTAACAATCCCTTCAAGTCATTAGGATTTAGTATCAAAAGATTAGAAATTTATCGGATTACAGATTGAAAACACTTTAAGAACTTATTGTAGGTGTCCAGATAAAAATTTGAAAATCCATAACATTTTAGTTTCTACGACAAAAATGTCAAATTGATAGCAAGTTAAAGTTTTACTAAATTAGGTTAAGATTTTAGTTGGATTAAGATTTCATTTCATTGGTGTAGGTGTGCAGATGAAATTCTGAAATTCCAAGACAACATTTTAGTTTCGCCCTAAATGTCAAATTGATGCGACGTTCAACGTTTTAATTGGATTACAATTAAAGAAATTTCAGCATTTTGATGTAGGTGTTGAAAACAGATACTAAAAAGTCAGCATTTTTACAACCAAAATGTCACGTCGTAGTTTAATGAAGATTTTGAATGAGTTTGTTTTGTTGTGAACACCAATGAAAATTCAGCTATATCCATTGATGTAGGAGTTATTGGACAGTATTGTTAACATATTGTCTTACTTCTAGAACTTTTTGATTTTGCGTTGATTTTCAATTACATTAGTTGTTTTTTTGGATGTTTAATCAAGTTTTCTGTCAAAAAGGAATTAAATTCGATATGGCTTTGTGTTTGATGTTGTTGCATGTTGATTCGTCATATTTTCGGGACGGAGGCAAAATTGTCAGGATATGATTACATTTTTGATGTAATAATTCTTTGAAGATTACACTGATTTTCAATTTCGTTGGACTAGATTTGTGAAAAGATATGATTTTATTTTTGGTGCTAGTGTCATAAAAGAGCTATCTGATGAATGTATCTTTTTCATTTTCATGACATCGTTTTCTAAAGTTGGCGATTCCAAGGATCTTAAAATTGTCGAAGGATTGAATTCTACAATTTGTGTATTCATTCATTGATTTGATTGGATAAGATTGTTAAGTTGTTATTTCCATGGTTTTCTTGAAGTTGAAGTTTGAATAAATATTTTGAAATTCAAGTAATTTTGAATTTTAATGTTGATGAATGTGTTCTGAAAAGTGTTTTTTTCTAATTTTTAGTAAAACAAATGACTGACAACTCATTGAACATTTAAGTTTGGATAGAGAAAAGACGTTAAATGTAACAAAGTCATTCTGTTCTTTACAGTGCCTTCAAACTAACCAGTGATTTGTCTTGGAATTATTTTGAAATTTGTTCTGGAAATTCTTTCCTGAATAATTTGGATTTTATAAGGATTTGCAATTCTTATCGTGTCCTTAATCAACTAAATTTATCCTGACTTTAACTTTGTGTCATATTCCTTGACAATTTGGATTATCGTTGTGGCAATTACATGACAGAAAAAATATCAAAATTTAAGATTAGGGGACTTACATTGTTATCAATTTATATTTTTTTTAAAATAATTCAGAGCGAAAAATAACTTTATATAAAAAGAATTGGTGAACGAACAATTTGGATAATTATTATTTTGTGTGATAATAGTACTTTGGAATTTGTGAAAATTTGAACGTTAAAACGTTTTAATGCCAGAATCAGAGATCATGTCAGCCATTTATACACGGTTTCGATCTAAATCATGTTCAATAAAACGGACTAAAGATACGTCCACGGCTTCTAAAGGATCGTCAACGCCACCAGAAAAACGTCTGACTATTCCAGAAGAGGTTTTCAGACGGCGCTGTCTAAGGTAAGCTTAATTGTTTTATAATTTGAAAGTTGTGGTGCTGAGATTTAGACACTTAATTGCTTGCTTGCTAAAAGTCCAGGGT
Source organism: Lottia scabra (assembly GCA_029955415.1). Lineage (NCBI taxonomy): Eukaryota > Metazoa > Mollusca > Gastropoda > Lottiidae > Lottia > Lottia scabra. The sequence continues at coordinate 4,225,660 of JARJEI010000014.1, read as the reverse complement.
TCAATCCCAGGATATTTAGGGAGTTGATGGTTCAGTGAGTTAGAAGCTCGCTAACCTGAAGGTTCAGGGTCCAATCCCAGGACATTTAGAGAGTAATGGTGTCTCAGTGAGTTAGACACTTGCTTGCTTGCTAACCTAAAGTTCCAGGGTTCAATCTCTGCATAGTTAGAGCGTAATGCTGGCTCAGTGGAAAGGAGACTTGCTCCATAACCTGAAGGTCCAGTGTTTAATCCCAGTATAGTTTAAGAGTTATGGTGACTCAGTGAGTCAGACGCTTTCTAGATAACCTGAAGGTCCAGGGTTCAATAATAAAACCCAAGTTCAAACGATTCAAACTGTAAAACAAATCTTGAAATCCATGTAGACACATTGGCATATCTAGTGAGTTAGATGCTAAGGAAGGGTTCGATTCAGAACATTGCATTTTGCATCTTTCTTTAATGCTTTATTTTATGCTTGACGATTATCAAATTCTGAAATTCTATGCCTTCTTACTTAAAAATTCTGAAATTCTATGTTTTTTACTTTATAAATATTAATGTTCGATATATTTCTAACTTGAAAATTCTGAAATTCTATACTTTTTACTTATAAATTCTAATGTTCTATGCTTTTTACTTTAAAATTCTTATGTTCGATATATTTCTAATTTTGAAATTTCTGAAATTCTATACTTTTTACTTTAAAATTCTAAAGTTCGTTATATTTCCAACTTGAAATAGAATTACTTAGAGTATATATATTGACATTTGTAAAGAAGCATGTAAAATTGTAATAAAAGGGGTTAAAATCAATAGCTGACAATGAGTATGTGGAATTCTTCATTGTTAGTGTGGGGTTCTAGTTCAACAAACACTGTACAAGAGGCTTTGAAATTCTTTTTTTCTTTTCATTCTTTGGACTTGTTGACTTAAGGCATTATAAGTATAGGAATTACACAAATAAGAAAACTTTTGAGACATCCATTTTTTTAATTAATCCAAATTTATTAATTTTCTGCAAACTTTGATATTTTATGTGTAAACGAAAAAAAATGATAAAATGATAAGAAACAAATCTTTAATTGGATTTTCTTGGAGCTTAAAAGTTAGAAAAAAGATTAAGACAAAATACTTGATATTTACAAAAAAAACTTATCAAAAGCTGAATATGTGGGGGTAAAATATAGACACAATATGCAAATTTAAAACACAAAACAATTGTTTTCTTTTAAATATTTTTAGAAAGACGTAAAATACAATTGCATTTGTATCTTTAAAACAAGAAAAAATTGACCCCATAAATTGCCATAATGATGAGAAAGTTCAACAAAAAATTTAAAAAAATGTTTCATAAGAAAATTGATCTAAGCTCTTCTGGGATTTTTCCAAAAATGAAACGCAATTTCTTGTAGTCAAGATAAATAGTCATTTAGTTAAAACACATCCCTTGAGGTTCACGTATATTTTCTTACACGTAATATTATTCTGGACATGAGTCACAATATCTTCGTTCAAGTCTAGACAATTACAAGTTATAGGAATGGATAGAAATATATATTGAACACGTGATGCCTTTCCCCCATTGAGAAATATCTGAAACACCTGACGCCTTTCCCCCATTGAGTCTGACAGTTCATGGTTCCAGGAATGAATGGACAGAAATATATTGAACACCTGATGCCTCTCCCCATTAGGTAAATAAATAACAAATGCCTCTCTGTCTTATGTTGGAAGGTCTCGAAATATCTCAAACACCTGATACCTCTCTCCGATTGAGTCTAGACCAGTTCTCTCCAGAGAACACCATGTTAAGTTTTTTGGAACCAGCTTGTAGACAGTATTGCCATTAACCTTAGTTGTTAAACTTGTAAAGGAGGTTTTGGCCAAGGACCAGCTGGTAGAAAGAATCCTTGTAAACCAAAGTTGTTATACTTATGTTAAGGCCTTTTGTGTGTAACAGATTTATTAACCAACCCAAAAAGTTTCAATTATGCAGCCTAATTTTCAATCCACCCAGCTGCAAATGGGCACAAATAATCCAGGAAAGATAATTACCAAGAGATTTGACCAAGAACCAGCCTAAAGACAGAATTCTCATGAATTTTACTTGTTCCAATAAAAAATGGTCGCTTCTTTTCTTCCCTCCTTTTATTGTGAAAACTATCTCCAAGTATAATGACATTATTTTATTATTCCACACACGTACTGTTGAAGTCTTTATCCAACATTATTGATACTAACTATTGACATGACGTCTTAAAGGGATTGTAAAGAGGTTTTCTAAACTGTGATTCTTGCAATTCCACTAAAACTTAAGCGTTTTATGACGTCACTGACAGTGATCTGCATAGATATCAATGGTAGCTTCTGGTAGATCACTATTAGTGACGTCATAAAACGTGTTAGTTTTAGTGGTATTGCAAGAATCACAAGACGTCGGAATGGAAATTGGAATGGCTCAAATTGATGCTATCAATGTCCATGATACACATACAAAGTTTAGAAAATCACTTTACAATCCCTTTAAAGATACACCAACTAATCGACTTCTCAAACCAACAGGTTCTTGTGTTAAAGGGGAACATTAGAATTTCCTTTAAATCGAGCATTTTGTGACGTTCATGTTTTGAAAACCCTTTAATAATGTTAGAGATCATGATTTTTCATGTTTGCAGTGATGCAGGTCAGAGGGGCTGACATGGAAAGAAGCGTCCAGTCGTTAAGATAGGACAATAAACCGAGGGTCTGTGTGCTGTTGGCTGTGAACGTTAAAGATCCCTCGACAGTTGGAAATAAAAAATAAGAGTAGGCTAATGCAACTGTCCTGGCAAAATTTCCCTCATTGCACACTGCATTATTTTTGCTTATCCTAATCAGCTCATACAAGTGCATTAAAGTAGGATGTAAAACTCCTTTTCTTCTACATATACCATTCCAATTTAAAGTCTGACGTTTATGGTTCTTACAATTCCACTAAAACTAAGTGTTTATGACGTCACTATTGCAAAGTTTCTATGATACTGTTTGTAGCTTTTGGTTGGAAGCAGACCATGCTTACCCTTTTTTAAACATCCCATTGTACTTCTCATTTCTATTACTCTCGATTTTGCCATGTTTTTGGATGTAATTTTGATGAATGGATTGTTTTGCTTGTACAAATTTTTATTTGAAAAAGTGACTTCAGAAAACCACTCTACTGTCCCTTTAAATCTCACTGTGGCTTCATGTTAAATATATACGGCCACTAATCGACTTACCATTTCTAAAACCTGCCTGGAATTGGCGCCGACAAAACACAGGTTCTGGCATTAAGTCATGAATGGTTCTTCTCAAATTAGATCTATGGCATTGCAGGAGTTCCATAGATCCTTTATTATTTCCTGTAGCCTGGATTGAGGTTTTGATACGATACGATAAATTGAATTATAGTCAACCATTTGTTGACAAAATAGAAAGTGGTTTGCAATAATGTTGAAAGCTGAAAGTAGTACAAGGCAACTTAGAGGGTGATTAGACTGCAGTAGGCAATGAGGGAAATTTTTATGATGTCACTGACAGTGATCTGCATAGATATCAATAACAGCTTCCGGTAGATCACTGTCAGTGACGTCATAAAATGCGAATTGCAAGAACCACAGACGTCGGAACGGAAATTGGAATGGAGCAAATTGATGCTATCAGTGTCTCCGATACATATACAAAGTTTAGAAAATCACTTTACAATCCCTTTAATCTGACTGTTTAGGATTAGCCATCCTAGAGGATATAATGGAGAAGGTTTAATTCCAATAAGAGTGTTGAAAACAAGGTGATTAATGTCTAATTTCCCTGATAAACCGAGTTAATTAATTTCTGTTAATTATCCTTGGATTTTAATTAATACCGCATGCCATAATCTATATGACCTTTGATCCCTAATGGCCGACAATTACATGAAGGGACTTGTTTATAGGGACAATCGCTATAATCTTATATTTACATTTCTATTATCATTCCGCGGGCCGTTGTGGCTCAGTGAGTTAGACGCTTGCTTGCTAACCTGAAGGTCCAGGGAGGGACTGACATGGAAAAAGCATCTAGTCATTCAGATGGGACAATACGCCAAGGCTGTGCATGGATGCCTAGCTGGCAGAATCAATGAGCATTTAATGTGTAGAGGCATGTTAGCAGTTGATGACTGGGAGAATACCTTATTCGTCATGTACTTCAAAACTGATTTTGACTGTAATTCCACTAGCCAATCAAACACTTGCGTTTGCTAAAACACGATTTAAATAAACCAAACTAGCCCTTTCTCAAGGACATAAACGACCCCTTCCCCCCCCCCACTCCTTCCATTCCCTCACCACCCCACATATACACAAGACCAGCCTTGCATTTGCAAAAACATGATTAAAAAAAACCTAACTAACTAGCCCTCTCTCAAGAACATAAACAACGCCCCACCACACTTCAACACAAGACCAACCTTGACCCCAATCAATGTGGGAAGATGACCTTGACCTTTATATTGAGTAGGTTATTAATTCCCCTGGGGAGGTTGATCGATACACAAGAAAATTGTGTTTAAATTAGGAATAAAGTGGATACATGGACTCTGGTCGTTAATCATTTGCTGACAATGTCTTTCCGAACGGGATCAATTTTATGGCCACAAAGTTAATTTAAGAATTCAAATGAATTATAGACAATCGACAGGCTATTTTGTGGTAGATTTCAATAAGGGATGTTAATTTGGTTTTTTTGCCAGTCATGTTTAGTCAAAGCTTTCAAAATTGTATATTTGGGGCCAAAATCATAGAAATTCTACAGGCTATTTTGTGGTAGATTTCAATAAGGGATGTTGAATTGGTCGTTTTTGCCAGTCGTGTTTAGTCAAAGCTGTCAAAAATGTATTTTTCGGCCATAATGTTGATTTAAGAATTCAAATCATTTTCAAATGACATTCGACAGGCTATTTTGTGGTAGATTTCAATAAGGGATATTGATTTGGCCCAAAAGAGGGGAATAAAAATTTGGCCCACAAGGGGAAGAGGGGTCTAAAAATTTTGCCCAAAAAAGGGGCCATGGCATCAGTCCCCCACCCCCTGAATATGCCACTGCAAAGAGTGTTTCGAACATAAAACACAAAATTATATGTCCACAAGCATTAATTTTTTTCATGCACCCAAAATAAAGGAGGCATAAATATTTGATCCAAAAGGGGGGCAGTGGCACCAGCCCCAACCCCTAAAAAATCCACTGCAAAGAGTCCTTTAGCATTAATTATTTTGCTGTAAAGATTTTTTTCAGACACCATACTTTTCTTATTTCTGCATTTCAACATGATTTTTAATAAGAGCTCATCAGAAATAATAATCCATAGAATTTCCATGTCATCTGTCATATATTGATTTTCATGCTAATTTCTGACCATTTTCATCCAGACGTGATTATTACCTTCAAAATCAATACGCACGCCATTTCCATAAAATTTTCAAATTGTCGATTTTTAACGTTAATTATCTATACTGCTTCATTTTTGCGTCTCTTTACGTAAACAAATTTTATTTTTCTCATACAGTTTTATCAGAAAGTTAACCCCAATTAAAAATTTAGCTGTCCTGATGAGGATTGTGTATCTGAAACATATGTCAGCAGCATCAAATGAGCCCTAATCAATTAGCTAATATTAAGTCCTATATTGAAAAGTTCACCCCCATTTCTAAAACTAGCTGTCCTGATGAGGATTGTGTATATCTGAAACATGCGTCAGTAGCATGAGTTGACCTCTAGTCAGTTAGCTAATAGGACTATAATTCAAAATTAGTCAGTTATCCACTATTTTCTAAATATAGCTGTCCTGATGAGGATTGTGTATCTGAAGCATGAGGCCAGCTCTTAGTCAATTAGCCAAAATTAATTCCTCAATTGGACAGTTAACCCCCATTTCTAAAACTAGCTGTCCTGATGAGAATTGTGTATCTGAAACACATTTGAACATGAAATAAAAAATAATTTGAAATCAACCATCGGCAGGTCAAGACGTTTTGAAATGATTTCTGCACTGTAATTATCTTTGTGAAAATGTCAAGGCTTCCGCCAGTCTCAGAATAGAAAATATGGATTTTAATTGACATTTCTGAGCTGCCATTTTCTGAAGAGTTGTCATTAAAGTCTTATCTTTCGTAAGTACTTGAAAGGTCTCAGTTTAAAAGTGCGAATAACAAGAAGTTGTGATGGTTGTTGTTTTTGGTGTTACAGATATTGGATACAGTGAAAATAGAAGTGATTGTGTCTGCATTTTTTCCTTGGTGCACCATACCTTAAACTCTTTTCAATTCTTATTTATATTGGAAAATCAAGGGCAATAACTCAGTTATTCCTTTTATGGAAATTTGGTTTAGTACAAATAGTCCAAACAATATAATTTCATGATGAACAAATAACTGAAACAAGGGCAATAACTCAATAAATACTTAATCATAAAAATATTAAGACCATGTCCAAATAAAACAAGGGCAATAACTCAATGATTTCTTGATGAAAATTTGGTTTGGAGATTTGTTACTTTAATTTTTATGATGTACAAATACATGAACAAGGGCAATAACTCAATAAATACTTAATCATAAAGATATTACGAGCATGTCCAAATGAAACAAGGGCAATAACTCACTGATTTCTTGATGAAAATTTGGTTTGGATATTTGTAAGTATAATTTTTATGTTGTACAAATAACTGAAACAAGGGCAATAACTCAATGAATAAGCTTACTTAATCATAAAAATATTAAAACCATGTCCAAATGAAACAAGGGCAATAACTCAATGAATACTTAATCATAAAAATATTAAGACGATGTCTGAATGAAACAAGGGCAATAACTCAGTGATTTCTGGTTGAAATTTATTTTATGATGTACAAATACATGAACAAGGGCAATAACTCAATGAATACTTAATCATAGATGATTTGAAACTGTAATTTTACTATAAAATATTTATAGCATGTCCAAATGAAACAAGGGCAATAACTCAATGATTTTCGTGATGAAAATTCAGGTCGGAGATTTGTAACTATAATTTTACGATGAAGATATTATTAGATATTAGTTGGATGTCAGAAAGTTATTACGTACCGTGTGATATATTGGTAGTAAATAAAATTGTCTAGTAGTAATAAACTATAATAGTTAGTCTATAAATCATCGCGAAGATAATATGTTATTAAGAATATCGGTATTACATATAACACATATTATATTGTCGGCTGGATTCTGTTAGTTTTGGGAAGTCGCGGTTAAAGGGAAATGTTCAGTATTTTCGGGGGTTGATTTAAGCCTTGAATATATGTAAATACCTAAATATTTATCTTTCATTATCTTTCATCTGTTATTAAGATTTCGGTATTACATATAACACATATTATGTCGGCTGGATTCTGTTGTTTTTGGGAAGCTGCGGTTAAAGGGGAATGTTCATCATTTTCGAGGGTCAATTTAAGCCTTGAATATAAGTAAATAGCCTACTGAATAACTAGAACCAGAAGCATAATCCCTTCAATTATATCCCTACCTAAACATTTATCTTTCATTTTCTGTATATGTTATTAAGATTTCTGTATTACATATAACACATATTTTGTCGGCTGGACTCTGTTGGTTTTGGGAAGCTGCGGTTTAAACTCTTTCAAAGCATAAATCATTTGTTACAGTAAAACTTGGTCTAACAGTCACCTGTATTCAGCACCACCCTTTGTGAGGTTCTATAGCACAGTGGTTAGCGCATTAAACATGACGACATTTGCTTGGATACGAGCAAATGGTGGTCGTTATGGTAGAGAGTTCGGTTCTCAATCTGGATGTGAAAGTCCGATGACCTTGAATAAGCCATCTTCACTCATAATTCCTGTCAACCGAGCTGTAAGTGGGTACGGATAATCCGGGAAAGGTCAATGCCAAGAGGTTTGGTCAGGGACCAGCTGGGAGAAAGGATCCGCACGGAACCTAAATTGTTATCTTTTGTAAAATATAGATGTTTCTTTCTTTAATGAACAGCCACCAAAAATACATCTCATTCAATTCTAACCAAATTTACCTCTATTCAACACCACCCTCTTCACCCGGCCTGCGGTTTCCAATTATTTACAAAAAACTCATCAAGTTTCAGATACACAATCCTCATCAGGACAAAAAACGCTTAAAAAGTTCAGAAAACCACTTTACAATCTCTTTAAGTTTGCTTAATTAGGCCATAAACTTTCATTCGAAACTTGATAGGAGTAAACTTTGACAAAGTACGCTATTGCATGTTTCAAGGTCGTTTTCACCAATGTGGCGTGAGAGTTATAGACTAGATCGTTTAGTCATGATTTATTGTAAATGGTTGGTACTTAATAAAACTTTTAGAACTTCTGTCTGGAAAAACAAGATGAAATGGAACTCCAGGTCTTAATTTACGTTTTTGTTACTAGTCAGGCATGTGTGTTGTTTTCTTTGCTTTGGTAAAGAAAATGTCAAAATTGATTTCGCATTTATTATTTCTGACTTTTGCTGCGATTGAGTTATTTAAAAAAATGTAAGGAATTTGTTTTATTTTGTCAGGCTTGCACAGCCATCGTCAATGTTCGAAACTAACATTATCACTAGGCCATAATAAGCGGCCATCTTGCGTGGTAATTTGGCAAGAAAAAGGCAACTCGTGTTTGGAGATTGATTTGAATTGGTTGATATTAACACACTCAAAATGGCGATCTTCGTATAGTATACGAGGTTATCTAACATGTTAAGTCTAGTTCCGAAGTTGGTACGAGTGGCTGGTTTTGGCACTAAAACTGATGCGCAAGTTGATTTTGAATCTTTAACATCAGCCATGCTTCATGCTTTGTTAATTTTTTTCTAAAGTTGATTTTTAATTTATATGGAGGTTAGGTAATCTTCTAATTTTCAAGCTTGAACAAGTTAATAACCAATTTGATGTGTGTATACATTAAGTCTGGCATGCTTTCTGCTTTCTTTGATTTTGTAATTTTGACTTCAAACGTGAGGTTTTATTTGAATGAATTTTGATTTCCTAAAATAAAAACAGGCTTAGTATTTCGACTTCCCAAAAACATCTTAAGATAAAATTTGTAATGAATTTTGATTTCCTAAAATAAAAACAGACTCAATATTCCCGACTTCTCAAAAACACCTTAAGGGTGTTAATTGGGCTATTTCACGTTATGAAAAAATGGAATAAGTATATGAAATAATGATTTCTTGAGATTTGTTGTGCATTTGTTGATGATTTGTGATCCTTCTCGATAGTTTAAGGTTAATTTCATGTCAATCAGATTTTTTTTAATGAGTTGACAGCCCTTTCAAACATGTCATAAAAATTGGACATTTCAAACCTTTTATACAAGTTTAAAAAAATGTGAATGGATCAATCTACATCAAACTTGACATAAATGTAGACAATTACATTGCCGAGAAACGTACAGAGCGATTTTCCAAAAAAAATTATTATTTTGGTGGTTACCATGGAAATACGAAAATTTACGAAAATTTAAACGTAGGTACGGCAAACATTTTTTAGGGGCCAAACTAATTAGAATTTTCGAAAAAACTCTCTGTACGTTTCATCCTTATTGGATAAGCTTTCAATCAAGACCAAGATCGTAATTTTCCAATAAAAAATGGCTGAGAAATCTTGTATCAACCGGGACACATTTTGCTACTTTTTCCTAATTTTTTAGCAAAAACTAACGAAATACCTAATTTCTTTTCGTTTTTTTTCATTCTATATAGTTTACAAATAAAGTAATAATAATTATCTACAATCTGAGCCCAAAAATAATAAGTAATTCGCAAAACTTCCATCTCGTGTTTTTTTTCTCGAACGCTAGCCCAATCAATACCCTTAAGATAAAAAATTAGTATGGATAGGTTGTTTGGAATGTTTTCTTAAAAAAGCCCCTTGGGCTAGAGTCGACTCGTTGGAAGTACATTGGCCCAAGGGTCAAGATCTACATTTCTACGTTACAGTACTTCTACAGTACAAAAAAGTCAATAGGATATCGAAGAATGATTGCTCCGCAGTTAGATTGGTAATGTAATGTGTCATGATAACCAAGACTATTAAACTGCCGATACTCGTCTTTTCCATTAACATTTGACCGCCATTAATGTTTCCACGTTTTTCATCGTTTCTAGCGAGACATTGATTCCTATGTTACGTATTATTCGATAAAATATTTTCTTTAACGCAAAAAAAAAATTCCCATTTATTTATACTATACACTTTTTCGGGATATATTTTTCTCCCAAGGGAACATATTAGGTTTTTTGTACTTTAAAAGTGTGAGAAATTTCGATTTTTTTTTTTAAGAGATACAAAGAGTAGATTATTGCTGATTTCTCAGCAAAATTTCCCTCATTGCACACATCATGACTGTGACTTATATCTGGCTTACATGGATTAAGGGTTTAGTTGTTCGGATGGGATAATAAACCAAGGTCCAGTTCTACAAGCTTTGTGCTTTAAAGATCCCTCAAGATTTGGTAAGAAAAAGGCTTATGTCACTGGTCTGATAAAAAAAATGTCCCCAATTGCACACTGCATGATGTGTGCCCATTCTTGTTAGCCAAAAGGTGCTGCAGGGAGTAAAACTTAATTTCATTTTTATGTGAAAGTCTGATGATCTTGAATCAGTCATCGTCGTTCGGATGGGACAATAAACCGAGGCCCCGTGTGCTATTGGCTGTGCACGTTAAAGATCCCTCGACAGTTGGAAATCGAAAATAAGAGCAGGCTAATGCCGCTGTCCTGGCAAAATTTCCCTCATTGCACACTGCATGGCATTTGCCCGTCCTCAATTGGCCCATATAGATGCAGAAAAGTAGGACATAAAACTCCATTCATTTCATTTCATCTTCTGTCAATGTCTTTTATGGCGGGAACTTCTGACCCTTGACCTAATGACCATATAAGGAGGTGTTAAATAAACAGCAATAGATGATAAACTGATAATAACTAGTAATATTTATCTCGTTAAAAATCAATCATTAGGCTATTGATCTCTTAATTATATTGATCTCATAATCAATATCTTTGTATTGTATACTGGGATATTTCTGTCTTTTATTAGTCTAAGGCCACATAAAAAAAAACAATTGGTGATCGTCCCCGCCCGTGCCTGAAAATGGCCCCGTCCCTAATTTTTTTTTATTTTTTATTTAAAAAAAACCGTAAACAATCCGCTCAATAGCGTATGTATAGCAAAAATTCAATTTTTCGCGGACATTTAACGCAGAATAACTGTAATATAATACCAGTAGGTCCATCTAGCGACCATAGTAGGAACTACAACACCCATCCGCGCATGCGCTGCCATCGTATCATGTGGGCTTAAGTGTATTAGGGTCCTATAAAAAAATAAAAAATAAAAAAAAAAACCTCCCCCCCTCCCCTGATTTCGGAAATTGAAAGGACGTTCACCAATTATTTTTTTTTATGTGGCCTAATGGAGTGTGAATTTCTTTTCAATTCTTAAACAGATTTACTGAGTTAACTCTCATAAAATTCAGTGCAAAGAAAATAAATGATTTTACTTTATTGAACACTGCATGGTGTTCACTAGTCCAAACTGAAATTATTGATAAACTTTACTTCTTGAACAGTTAATACTGGGTAGACCCTAAAAAAATTATGTTCCAAGAAAATAAATGATTTTACTGTATTGAACACTGCATGGTACTACTGGTATTCACTAGTCCAAACTGAAATATAAGTTAGACTTTATTTTTTGAACAGTTAATACTGGGTAAACCCTAAAAAAATTCAGTTCAAAGAAATTTTACTTTATTGTACACTGCATGGTATTACTAGTGTTCACTAATCCAAACTAAAATAACAGTTAAACTTTATTTCTTGAATTAGGCTATCCCTAGGCCTATGTATTTAAATGGCCCTTCATATGAAAGAAAAATTTGAAATATGGAAATTATAGCACTTAGTGTCACTTTAATATGTGTCTATATGATTTATATAGGCTTATAGAGTGTATTATGTAAAATGGGTAATATCCATATAATTAAACCTCATAGAGTATATTACACAATTTGTGTGATATACACTGTGTTAGGTCATAGAGTATATCAGATGATTTGTTTGATATACTATTTGAAGTGTTTAAAGGGATTGTAAAGAGGTTTTCTAAACTTTGTATGTGTATTGGGGACACTGATAGCATCAATTTGGAATTGCAAGAACCACAGACGTCGGAATGGAAATTGAAATGGCGCAAATTTATGCTATCAGTGTCCCCAATACACATACAAAGTTTAGAAAACCTCTTTACAATCCCTTTAAAGAAACCTTGCTTTAGTGCAGGATCTAAGAATTTTAATCCCAATTTATTCTATTCCAGTAACAATGACAGGAGTGGCAGGGCATGCTTACACTTCAAGACACCTGATATCACTTTTCATTACAAGATTTTTAATCATTTATTGATATACTTTCTCATAAGAAAAGTTCATTACTAATACCAGTTTTAAGCCAATGTAATTTTTTTTTTAAATAGTTCAAATACAAAAATAGATCGATGTACTCGATCATAGCGTGACGTAAAAAAACAAAAATCTTGACCGAGTGAACCAGTGCGATCTATTTTTTATAATATTGACATAAGTTATGAACCAATATTCAAAGCTAATAGACCTAATATACATGGTTAATCAATATCAATTAGTCAATATAGAGCTATACACATGTATATATGAAAGGTTTTGTGTTAATTATGGATTATAGAGGAGCTTAAAGGGAGCTTAATAACTAGTTTTGAGCTTGATTTTAGAGGACTCACAAGCTTAAAAACCTGATGTACATTTTTCAATATAGCCGTATATATGAAAGGTTTTGTATTAATAAAGAATTATAAGAGGAGCTTAAAGAGAGCTTAACTTGTTTTGAGCTTGATTTTAGAGGATTCATAAGCTTTAAAACCTAATGTACATTTCTCAATATTGCAGTGTATATATGAAGTTTTTGTGTTAATTAAGGATTATAGGGCAGAACCGGTTAAAGTGGCTGTAACTAGTCCAGAGTTCAGTTGAAAGCTTTGAACACTTTGAATAACAAATGCCAACATCTATTCTGAATTTAAAATATACTGAAAGCTACAAAAAATGTGGATATGTATACTTTCAAATCATATATAATATGTAATCAAGGTATTGGATAAAGTTGCACAATTGACAAAATTTCCCTCATTGCACACTGCATGGCATTGGCCTGTCCTCATTTAGCCTATACAGATACAGAAGCAGGAAATAAAAATCCATTTCATTTCATTTACCCTTTCAAAATGGCAACTTCAAAAGACAAAAATAATTGCGGTGAGTCCCTTTAAAAATCAGTGCAGTTCAAATAAAGTTCAGTAATACTGACTGTATGTAATATAGAGATATATAGACATATACCAACATTAGACTCTGTTTCATCATGTTAATTAATAGTTTTTCTTAATTACCTGTTAATTGGATGTGAAAATTAATTACGGTTTTTATTAGCACTTTGATTACAGTATTACACACCCTGGCTTCATTTACCTACAGCAGTTCTTGTTCAGTTTGGATTCGAGATTGGAAGACATTGGTGCATATTTTGTTTCGATTTCGGTGATTATCTTTGGAATTCCGGGACAAGGAACGCATCGCACATTTTGACTAGGAATGGAAGACATTTTACAATTTTTTTAGTTCTCGATTTACGCAATTTGAGTTCGCGAGTTGCGCCTTTTCCATGATCGACCTAGTTTGGAGGCATTTTGCGATATTCACGGAAAATATAGCTCATATTTTGGTTCGTTTACAATTCTGTATTCTTGGATTGAAGTTGGATTATTGAATGAAGTTACCGTCATGTTTAAGGATTAGCAGATTAGCAGGATAGTTTCGTCTTTTGCAAATTAAAACACGTTTATAATCTTTGTTGATGTAACTTGTCGAAATTTTGAACATGAAAGCAGACAATATGAATTTTCACATCAGGTATAGTAAAAATGTTAAAATTTTGACATCTTCGGAAATTATTGCCAATCCTGCGGATGGTCCGGTTTTGAAATTTTCACCCTCAATACTACCCTTACAAGCTGTTTTCAAAAAGGAGAGTTGCAACAACCAATTTTGTCCTGTCCCCCAAGGCAACATACATCCCTTTTCATCCTCAAGGACAGGCCTTCTCAAATGCCGGCCCGCAACGCCCCTCAAAATTGCCCGAAAACATAATTACACACGCACTATTTGACCCTTATGTTTAATTCATAAAATACAATTGGCCCTTTACAAAAATTAATTGAGAAGGCCTACCATTGGAGGGAGGGTGTGAGCAAATTCAGCTTTTATAAGACAATAGACAATTATATTCCGTCAACCAAATTATTTCAAATTGAAAATCTGAGCTAAATTGAAATTAAATCACTTTGAAGGAGACATGACCCATTTAAAATTTGTAATTTAAAGGGGACCAGTCTTCATTTTTATTGGTTGATCTGGGTCTTGAATATATTTAAGTATCCTTCAGAAGCACTAGAAATGTACGAAAATTGCATTTTCCCTTCAAATATATCTTAAATTTCTCCTATTTCTATAGATGACTTTTCTATATATTGCATAGTATCCATAATGTGTAGTAGGGCATTATAACTTTCAAATGCTAATAATTATGGATGCACGTGGATTTGAAGGCTCAAATTTCAATGGTGAGTTGTGATAGCCAGTACTAAATTGCTGAGCTAGAAAAATCGCGAAAATGAAGCCTGTGCCTCTTTAAGTTCATAATGCACTAGACATGCAATATACAATAACATCGTATATATACAATATGGTTGGGTGTGGTAGGATTTATTCTATATTATTAAACATCGGGGCATTGTATTGGAGTTAATATTATATACTTAAATTATTATAATCCTTCTATGGCATATTAGAGAACCACATTGAAACGTTGAAGTAATAAATTTATATAATTATATATATAATGGCAACTATCTGCATTTTTGAGAGGCAGGTGGATGGTTCCTCATGACCTATAGAAACACCACTGAATGCCTATTTTATAGACCCATTTTCCCACCAACCCAACAAAAAAATAAATGATGAAAATAGGTTGTTTAAGATACGGATCAAATTACACTTTTGACAAAACATACTTCTGTCTACTTTGCCTCACTCCTACTCAAACACATTAAAGTTGAAAAAAATTGTTTTAAATATGGATCAAATAAAGATCTTTTGGTTCAAATTACACTTTTGATAAAATATGCTTCTGTCTGTTTTGCCTCACTCCTACTCAAACAGATCGCGACTTTTTAAAAATGTTGATCAAACATCGCGTGACAAATTATTTGTTACTTATTTACAAAACAGAAATTTAAATTTACGCCAAACATCAAAGAGAGCTTTCTTCACAGCACAATTCACTTAGAGCAACTTCGGAACTAGTCTAGCGTGCTAGATAACCTTGTATACAATAGTTGCCATATTGAATAAATTATAGTTCAGCCAATCACAATCATTCTTCAGAAAGAGTTGTCTTGTCAAAATCAATCTTCGAGCAAGAGTTGTCTTTTCTCGCGCATTTACTGGGCAAAATGGCCGCCTATCATGTCTGAGTCATTACTTGATCTCCAACAATGAGAAAGTATGTCTTGTCTACGTTGAACTCAGCCAATCAAAATCAATCTCCGAACAAGAGTTGTCTTTTCTTGCCCATTTACTGGGCAAGATGGCCGCCTATCATGTCTGAGTCAGCCAATTATGTAGTCTTGAACAATGACGAAGGTTGAACACAATCACAAGGGAATAAAAGACCTATTGATCTAAAAAAAAATTTAAATTGAAATTTACTTTGATAAAACAAAGCCTCCTTAACATGAAAATCTCAAGAGAATATTAAAAGCTATTGATCTAAAATTAGAGATTAAAATCGCGTTGATCGAAAACATGCCATGTTTAATGTCATGTGACAATGACGAAGTAATTTCCGATGTAGGTTCGTATTTCCGTTTAAAAAATCGTAAAAAGTATTTCTGTGTCATGCAAGATTAGACAACTTTTTTTAACTTCTTTGATAGAGATCGATTAATGTGGAACGCCCTCCCACATAGGAAAATAATCTATTTATAGAATTGCAGGCACGTTTTACATAATATGAATAAATTTTGCAGCAAGATATCGATTGACATTTACCCCCTCGCACTCTAGCAAACTTTGACATTTAAAAATCTGTTATGGAATTGCAAATTTGATCTAAAACAAAATACAAAATTCAAATTATTTTTTAACTTTTGTAACTGAAATTGATCTTACAAAGAAATGGCCACACAAGAAAACCGCAAAAAACAAAATATTTGTTCATCCGTGAAATTATCGTGAAACTGGAACATTTCAAATCTATTTATAGAATCGCAACATTGATCAAAAAACAATATATCGATAACATTTTATCCGTGAGTATTTGATTGTTTACATGGAAGACTGTTTTTCTTTTAACTTCTTTAACTTCTGTAGAAGAACATGATAAACATGGAATCACTCCCACTCGAGGAACTCCGGTTTTGGACGACAACTTTGATCAAACGCATAAAATGTTTTGCGACAAGTACTTCGTTGTTGGCAGACGTCAGAGGATATGTTTGTCTCTACATGAAAGACATTTTAATTCTTTTAACTGTTGGGACCAAACTTGTTAAACATGGATGCCCTCAAGAACTGTAATATTTCAGGCCTTGATTTTGGAATCAGCAAACATTGATAAACATGGAAGTCACCCACTCGCAGGATTTTCAGTTACTGTAACTTTTATCAAAGTATAAAACAACTTTTTATTCATCGTTGATTGTTGGCAGGAGATATGTTTAGTTCAACATCAAGGACGTCAACATCAATAGGTACTACAGTTGAAGACCCAAAAATTTAATCAAAGCATCAAATGCTACGATAAAATGACTTTTTTGATCTAATTTTGTCAGGAATTGATAAAAAATCCAGGAACGCCCATTGCCAACCTGGTTTTATAAGATGTTAATTTTAGATATTATTGACGTTTTGGATATAAGAATCTGTAAGATGCATTTAGATATGAAAATTTGAAATATTTTGGATATAAAAAATTGGTAAAATTCTGTACATGTAAATAATGGTTATGAATATTTGGAAAAGTTTTGGATATCTAAGTTTTTAGGTATCAAAATATTTCTGGGAATAATCGAACCATTTCTAATGATCTTGTCAGTCAAAGATTGTTTTTTTGTTTTCATTGATAAAAGATCTTTAACTCCTGCTCAATCAGCTGTAATAGGCCAACATAAATCTTAACAGACGTCAGAAATTAGGGCAATATGGCCGACTGGTTTCCATCGGAAACTGTTTCTGCTACACTATACAAATCCATTTGAATGTAAATTACGTTTAACAGTGTCTTAAGGTATTAAGTTCGTTAAGTTTGGTCGATTGAAATGTTTCCAATAGTAACAATGAAAGATGTTTTTAAATGGAATTTGTATAAGCTGATTGCAAAAGTATGCTTTATGCTTTAATTGAAACATTACAAAAAGCATAAGTCTTTTGAAATGGTAATTACATTTTGAAGGTATCAAGTACACTAAATTTAATATATTGAACAATCAAATTAATGGATTGATAAAGTTTACTAAGTTACATCGAGTGACATAGCGATTTTTGTGATTTTCAGGTGATGATATCACAAATTTTCAGTCCGAGGGGTTTGGGGGCCATGGTGCCATGCCTAATTACACCACTGATGTATCTGAAATGTACAAGTCTGCCTTTAAAGGGATATGTTCACTAACCATTCGTCCAAATTTTTTTTTTGGCAAATCTAATCCATAATAATGTTCCAAACTCTCCTTTTAAAGTTTTAGTCTTCAAATCCCCGTGTATCCATAAATATCAGCATTTGAAAGTCAAAATTACGACTGTTTAGTAAGACTATGCCTTATATAGAAAACAAATATACACAAAATGAAAGATAACTGTTAAGGTACGGGTATAATTGAAGGGATTGTGAGATTTTTAGGCAGTTCCAGTAAATCTTAAGACTATTTACATATATTCAAGGCCAAAATCGATCTTTGAAAATGCTGAACATTCCCCTTTAAATTAGAATTTTCTTCTAGTCACTTAAGTGCAGCACATTGATTAAAATGTAGGCCCTACTGAATTTGTACAAAGGCTGTTTTGAGGAGTAAATTGCCTCTACAGACTGATCGAAAGTATATTTGAATGCAAATGTACAGAATAAACATTCTTGATTTATAATTAGATTTGTGTAGGCCCATCGCTGATTATTGAAAATTATTAAGATACATCTCAAGGTATCAAGTATTCTTAGTTTTGTGGATTAGATCTGACAATTTGGTAATCTTATTTAAATCAAAATTTGCGTAGGCTGTTCTCAAAAGTGTTTGAGTGGTTTTTAAAAACATGTGAATCCATTGGAACAGAAATGATGCTTTAAGTCCAGATGATTCAAATTTACACATAGATGCTTTGAAATAGAATTATTGGGCTGATATATGAAATGAAATGGAGTTTTATGTTTTATGCTACACTGGTAGCATCAATTTGCGTTATTCCGACGTCTGTGGTTTTTGCGATTCCACTAAAACTAACGCATTTTATGACGTCACTATCAGTGATCTGCATAGATATCAATAGTAGCTTCTGGTAGATCACTGTCAGTGACGTCATAAAACGCGTTAGTTTTAGTGGAATTGCAAGAACCACAGACGTCGGAATGAAAATAGGAATGGTGCAAATTGATGCTATCAG
Source organism: Lottia scabra (assembly GCA_029955415.1). Taxonomy (NCBI): domain Eukaryota; kingdom Metazoa; phylum Mollusca; class Gastropoda; family Lottiidae; genus Lottia; species Lottia scabra. Next base: position 4,206,858 of record JARJEI010000014.1, on the reverse strand, counting down.
TGTCCCCGATACACATACAAAGTTTAGAAAACCTCTTAACAATCCCTTTAATTCAGGGCTAGATATTGAAAGAAAATATGAAAATTGAAATATTGATTTGTGTTTATGACATGTGAAGGTTGGAAAGCCATTAAAGGTGATGATTAAACAGGTTATTAATCACTCCACATATTGACCTGTCAATCAAAAGGTCATTTATAGCACTGGTGTCACTAATTACTTCCGGGTCAGATCAATCACCATGACGACAAGTCACTTCCTGAACTTCCTAATTATTTCCTTACAAGAACCTAAGTAGTTGGAAATTGAAAAAGAGCAGGCTAATATCGCTGTTCTGGACAAATTTCATGAATTTAAACCACTGATGTCTTGACTGAAAATAAGAAAAAAAGTTAAAATCAGATCTCAATTACCAAGAGAAAGGCTTGTCTCCCATTTTGCCCTCCATTCTGCTCATTTTAGACAATACAAACCCAAAGGTATGTCTTCCATTCTGCCCTCAATTTGAGGCCTTGTGTACCACAGACTGTGCACATTAAAGATCTGTCGAAAATAAGAGTAGACTAATGATGCTTTCCTGGCAAAATTTCCCAAATTGCCCTCTGCAAGGCTTTTGCCGGTCATCATTAGCCCATACAGGTACAGAACAGCCGGATGTAAAACTCTATTTCATTTCTGCCCCTATAGACAATACAAACTGATACGCTTGTCTGCCATTCTGCGGCTCTGACCCTTGTAGACAATATTACCAGGAAAGTAGGACATAAGGCTATATGTTAACGATAAACAGTTAACGAAAGAAAGTAGGTTAAAGAATTTTTATCTTCTGCTGGTTAAAGATAAGTCAGACTGCGACACTGTCAAACAGGAAGTGGACCTGTCATCTCAAATTAGATTAACGGGCCGTTTCCTGTTTTCCTCCAGCAGTAGGCGAAACAGTTAATGACTTAATTAACGCAAGATGTTGGTGTGTGGGCGTAGATTTTGGGATACAATATCTTAATTAGGTCAATTTATATATTATAGATATTGCAATATCTTTGTTAACTTTTAAGGGATTGTAAAGAGGTTTTCTAAACTTTGAATGTGTATCAGGGACACTGATAGCATCAATTTGCTCCAGTCCAATTTCCATTTCGACGCCTGTGGTTCTTGCAATTCCACAAGAACTAACGCGTTTTATGACGTCGCTGACAGTGATCTGCATAGATATCAATAGTAGCTTCCTGTAGATCACTGTCAGTGACGTCATAAAACACATTAGTTTTAGTGGAATTGCATGAACCTCAAACGTCGGAATGGAAATTGGAATGGTGTAAATTGATGCTATCAGTGTCCTCGATACACATACAAAGTTTAGAAAACCTCTTTACAATCCCTTTAAAATTCGAACCATTGCCTGTCGTTGGATGGACATGTGACTTATTTATGTGTAATTCTAATGTGTTATTGTGTATCAACCATTATTATAATTATGCATGAGACCCTGTTTAGGGCAGATCAATCAAAATTGCCGACAAAAAATGAGTTGTTTTGAAATTACAATAACGTGTGAAAACATGTATCATATTTAATAAACGAGGCTTCGACAAGAGAATTTGATAGTCACGCAGTCGAAGCCAGACTGTTTGGGGAAATAAACGTAAAACTAACTAAATAATACAAATTGAATTATTGGTTTGTCTAAAGTGATAAATCATCACGAAATATAATTACAACAAAATTTTTATCAGTTACCTTTATTATATAGACAATAAAAATTTCACGTAATGTTTGCGTATGAAATAAAATTCTTGTCTTTTTTCTTTGAAAAGAAAACTTCTCAATTATAAAACCTATAGTTCCTTACCTAAAATGAATGAAGCAATACATTTAGTAAAACAAAATTGTATATTTAGTAAAACAAAATCGTACATTTATTACAACAAAGTTACATTTAATGAAACAAAGTCACAAATAACGAAACAAAGTCACAAATAATGAAATAAAGTCACAAATAACGAAACAAAGTCACAAATAACGCAAACAAAGTTACCTTTAACAAAACAAAGTTACCTTTAACAAAACAAAGTTATAATTAATAAAGCAAAGTTACACTTAAATAAAACAAAGTTACACTTTAATAAAACAAAGTTACACTTTAATACAATAAAATAACAATTAAATAAAACAAAGTTACACTTTAATACAATAAAATAACACTTAAATAAAACAAAGTTACACTTTAATACACTTAAATAAAACAAAGTTACACTTTAATACAATAAAATAACACTTAAATAAAACAAAGTTACACTTTAATACAATAAAATAACACTTCAATAAAACAAAGTTACACTTTAATACAATAAAATAACACTTAAATAAAACAAAGTTACACTTTAATACAATAAAAATAACACTTAAATAAAACAAAGTTACACTTTAATACAATAAAATAACACTTAAATAAAACAAAGTTACACTTTAATACAATAAAATAACACTTACATAAAACAAAGTTACACTTTAATACACTTAAATAAAACAAAGTTACACTTTAATACAATAAAATAACACTTAAATAAAACAAAGTTACACTTTAATACAATAAAATAACACATCAATAAAACAAAGTTACACTTTAATACAATAGAATAACACTTCAATAAAACAAAGTTACACTTTAATACAATAAAATAACACTTAAATAAAACAAAGTTACACTTTAATACAATAAAAATAACACTTAAATAAAACAAAGTTACACTTTAATACAAAAAAATAACACATTAATAAAGCAAAGTTACCTTTATCAAAACAAAGTTACACTTAAATAAAACAAAGTTACATGTTTCTCACTAATTGCTGGGTTTAAGTGAAATATTTATGAAGGTTTTTTTCTGTATTTTTCAGTTCCCCTGCGTCAGATCTCGCAGCAAGAAGAGGGGTGTTTAGCAGACGACATTATGGTTCCGTGGAACTGGTGAGTTAAAAATCTTTTGGTTTTAAAACACCATCTTTGAGTCATTCTTCGAAGCATTGTAGTCTATAGTTCTTTTTTTGATAGTTGTCATTTCAATCTCTGCTTCTAAAGGGATTGTAAAGAGCTTTTCTAAACTTTTTATATGAATCGGTTTCACCAATAGCATAGTGATGTCATAAAATGCTTAGGTTTAGTGGAAATGCTGGAATCCCAGAAATTAAAATGGTGCAAATTGATGCTATAAGTGTCCTTGATGCATTTAGAAATTTAGAAAACCTCTTACAACTCCTTTAAATGTATTTAAGTATTACATATTTTGCTTTCTTTACTTTGTGTGTTTCAATTTTCTGCTGTGTTGTATCTTTTATTGTATTTTAGAATGTTTCATGTGTTTATGTGCCTTCTGTGTTTTCAATAAATTGTATGCTTTTTCAGAAAAATTATAAATTAAGAAGGGTATTAGATTTAGATTAGTTTTTTTTTTTTTTTTGGGAGGTTTATTTTTATTAACTTTTTGTGGTGATGGTATAAACTTTATGCAGCCCTCAAATTTAGACTATGGCAATGAAATTTCATCCTTCTTAAATACAAACTCAATTTTAACAAACTTTTTCTTTGATTTTCTGCATGTAAAATTGTTTTTCATTGACGTTTTTTGCAACAAATCGGTAGGGATATGTTCACTTAATGTTCGTTCAAAAAAAATTTAGTCTCAAAATCTGGATTTTTTTTGGCTTATCCGTAATGTTCACAACTCTCCTACGAAAGTTAAGCCTTCAAACACATGTGTACCCATAAATATCGGTGTTTGAAAGTCAAAAATACGATTCGACTATGCATTATACAGAAAACACAAATACAGAAAATGAAAGATAAATGTTTAGGATTTTCTTGCTTTAGTAGTATTTCTGAAGGCTATTTGCATATATTCAAGGCCCAGATCGACTCTAAAAATTCTGAACATACCCCTTTAAATAAAGTTTTTTCTGTTTTCAATTCAAGTAGCAACTAAATTTTATCAAATATATGCTCTGATTTTCCGCAGATAAATTTGGAAGATTGTGTATTCATGACATTTTATTTGACAAATTAGTTTTCGTGTAAAAAAGTGATTACCATCTTCAATTCATGTTTATTTCCAGTACATTAAGCAATGTTTAAAAATGCGTAAAAATTATTAAATATTCAATTTGTCTCGAGGAAATCTCGACATCGTTTCGTTATAAACTTGAAAATGAAAAATGAATTTCATGTGATTTATCGCGATAAAATTTTAAAATTAGTGGAAAATTTGTAAAGAATATGAATTCTATATGAATTCCATGTATAAGTTTAAATAATTGGAAAATTACATAAGAATAAATTTTATATGGATATCATTTTAAAAAAAAAAAAATTATATGAAATATTTCATTAAGTTGATATTGGGAGAAAATTTGGAAAAAAAATTGCAAATTGAAAACGATTTTGTAGAATTGAATTAAAAGTTAAAATCTTAAAGAAGAGATTTTTATACAAATAGCTAGAAATTAAATGCATCATTATGTTTCAATTTTATATTAATTGTTTTTTAATTGAAAAAAATGTCTGTATTTGGTTGGAGTTTTTAGTGACTTTGATGGTGTTGGTCTTAATTTTTGTTTTTTGGTAAAATTTGGTTATGGTATTTTAAATTTGGTCTCATTCAATCATTTTAGAGAGTCCACATATTCAGAACAACACCTTCCATGTTGCACTTACATTGCCTATATTGACATATATTCATTCCTTCCTTCATCAATTGTAGGTCCATAACTGTTATAAAGAAATTTATTTTCTTAATATATACTGAACAGAAAGAAAAGTTGCAAATACCTGATGGATTGTTAATTCAAATTTCAATATAACATCAGAACGCAAACAGTATTATCAATTAAATGTTATAAACTGGACTTTATAAAGTCTAAAAATAATGTTTAGTAGAAAAATAACAATTTTGATCATGCACAATGACAAAAAAAATCTAAAAACGCGATGTTTCTGTTTTAAATCAAGTTTGGCCATTTGTCCACTTTGTTTGAAATGTTTGAAGGATGTTGGTATGTTTGAACTATTTTAAAGATGTTGGTTGGTTTGAAACGTATTTTAAGTGTGTTCGTTGGTGTATATTTTCAGTTAACGTCAGTAGATGCCGAAGGATGTCTCCAGAATGCTGGGAGATTTCGAGTCGAGAGTGGCGAGAGAGAAGGCGAGGAGATTTTACATTCTGTAAGTTTTAAAGATATTAATAATAATCTCAAGACTTAAAGGGATCTAAATAGATATCAATAGATCCGGTACACAGTTTAGAAAATCACTTCACTGGTCACTTGCTGTCGGCCATTTTATCAATATTTGACATTGAGTCGGAGCGCTTTAGTTTGTGGTCTATGTGACTTCCTATCACTAGAAAGTCGCTGCAGTCCCTTAAAAGGAGTGGCCAGACTCGTTTGTATAAAGGGGGCGGATTCAACAGATCCAAAAAACCAGAATTGACCAGAAATAACCTTTTTGAAAAACCTTCTGATTTTTAAGGCAAGAACCAAAGCTAAGTAATTGTACATCATTTGAGAGATTGGTTACTTCAGAAGGAAGGTTTGTGATAGTTTTGAATAGATAAAATAAATTTGTCATATTTTTTTTTCCAGTTATCCAGTCCCTTAAACAGTCCAATTCATTTGGAAAACCCTGAGTTTCAGACACGATGGTATTTCAAATATTTCCTCGGAAAACGTAAGTAGAACCTTGTAGTCTTAAATCACAACTCCTAAATATATGTAAAGGCTTATTATTTTAGAATACTTAAAGGGATTGTAAAGGGGTTATCTTTGCAAATCAGTGGGGGTGAATTCATAAAATGCGTTAGTTTTAGTGGAATTGTAAGAACCACAGACGTCGAAATGGATATTGGAATGGCGCAAATTGATGCTATCAGTGTCCCCGATGCACATACAAAGTTTAGAAAACCTCTTTATAATCCCTTTAGATAATCAAAAAGATTTTTCTTCAATTTCCAAAGTATTCTCAAATGATAAGCTTTTAAAAAAACAATTTACAGTCGTAAATCCCTACTCCTTTGGAAATCAAATTAATATTTTCGACTCCCTGGGTATGCTTAAATATAAGCTTTTAAAAAAGGAGATTAAGTTCTTAACCTCTTGGGTCTTAATTGAAAAGTTCACACCTAATACTTGTTGTCCTGATGAGGATTGTGTATTGAAACATGCGTCAGTAGCACAACAGGAAGTTGGATTTGTATGCACATGTACTACAGACTATGCTCTGTCAAAAGATTCTTGACAGTTGGAAATTGAGAGTAAGCTATTGCTTGTTTCTTTGCTATCTTTCCCTCATTTCACACTGTATGGCATTTGTTAGTTCTCCTAAGCTAAAACAGACCTGGTTTCCTTCTGTCAGTGATGCGGGTCGGAGGGGATGGGAAATAAACCAAGGCCCAGGCTCTGCAGGTTAAAAATCCTTCGGTAGCTGGAAATCGAAAACCAGCTTAGGCTAATGCTGCTGTCCTGGAAAAATTTCCCTCATTGCACACTGCATGGTGTTTGCCTGTCCTCATTAGCCAATACGGGTGCAGAAGAGCAGGACGTAAAACTCCATTTCATTTTATTTTCATTTAGCTAAAACAGGTACAGAAAAGTAGGGCATTCAGTGTAATTCCATTCATTCAGAAAGTTCCTGGAGGCAAATAGAATCTAAATCGTCTTCTACGAAGTTTAAATTAAATCTTTTACCAGACGCGTAAAATTATCGTGAAATTTAATTCTGAATTGCGGTGATTCGACTTCAGTAGACTGAATATTGCTAACTTTACGTCCAAATTATGTAAAATTACAACTTTTAACAAAAATTTATAGAGGTAAACTGAGCTTAAATTGCAGCATTAAAATGTTAAAATTTGTGAATAATGTTAAAATTTGCGTCTGCTATCTGCAAGGTCTGCCAGTGAAATTCAATTTTCGAAGGATGTTAACGTTTAAAGTCGAAATTTTTGAATAATTGAAGTGAATCGTACATTTCTACACCTGATTAAGCAATGCAAGACCATGCAGTGTACAATATGTGTACGACCTATAGCACATAGGGCCTCGCTACCGACAAGTAGCTCAACTAAACCTCCAGTGATGCTTTCAGCGGAAGCTACTATACAGATCACTGTCGGTGACGTCATAAAACACGTTAGTTTTAGTGGAATTGCTAGAACCACAGACGTCGTTATAGAAATTGGAATTGTGCAAATTGATGCTATCAGTGTCCCCGATGCATATTCAAAGTTTAGAAAACCTCTTGACAATCCCTTTAATTGTTCCATTCCAAAAACTAGCTCAACCCTCAGCGACCAAGTAATGCTTTCAGGCAAATTGTAATATTTGAATCAAACGCACAATCTCAGAATTGCTTCCAAAATTAAAGTTTAAATTTCCATTTATTTCCAACAGCATTGACAATTTACAGTTCAATAAATTTGAAGTCAACGTCCTATAATAGACGTAAATTTTACATCTCTGGAATTGAATTACCAACAGAGAGAGAAATTCTGTTTTCTTTTGTCAGTTAATTCAATTAGGAATAGACTAGAAAATGAAATAGAGTTCTATCAGTACTGAGGACCTCGGCTGCTGGACAATCTAATTAAAATTAGATTACATTTCGTTTTGGTTATTTTTTGATTGTCGACTCCATGTAATCTAAAGACTTGTATAAGGAGGTCATCTTCTGGTTACGAATAAGCTATTTATAGCACGTGCCACCCCTCTGCCAATCAGAACACCGTTTGAATTTGAATAGTTTGTATTGCGTCATAATTTGGACTGCTGTGTCGCTTTACTTTCTGTTTCGTCTTCCCACAATGCATATCAATGCATAGACCCGTGATCTTGAAGGTAGATTTTGATTGGCTGAAATTTTCGTCACCAGAAGATGACCTCTTTATACAAGTCTTTAGATTACATGGAGTCGACAATCAAAAAAAAACGAAACGAAATGTAATCTAATTTTAATTAGATTGCCTGCTGGATTGCTGAACTTTGCTGTAGGGAATTGAATGAATTGATTGAAATGTCTCAAAAGTTTTAAAAAGCCCTGTTGATCCCGTCTATTCCTAAGAGTACAAAATCATTTTTTGTTGTTGATGTTTTTCGCGTCTCATCCTAAACTTTAAGTTGTGTTGACTCAGTGAATAAAACACTTGCCCATTGGCGTTAACCTGTAGATCCGTGGTTCAACCCTGGCATGGGTTAAGAAGATGACTTTGGATTTGCAACATATTTTCTCCCTGTCTGTGATGCACTTAAGGACTTACATAGAAATAGAGTCAAGTCTTTCCGATTTGAAAATAAATGTGTTAAAAAGCCCTCTTAACCCTGTCTATTCATAAATTTGTAAAATAATTTCTGTCTGGATGACATTTCTTATTCAAACTAGTCGACTCATAAGAGTGCATAATAACTTCCGCCTGGATAATATTTCTAATCTGAATTTGATTGACATGAAGATCAATGATTGGATATCATAGTCTGGTCTCATCCAATCAATTTGTAGATTACGTCCAGACAGACTAAGCAGATTTTGAGATAAACGCCATTGATCCAGTAACCCAATAATGGCAAAGTTTAGGTTGAATGGAAATTCGATAAATTAACGGAAATGGGGGTTTCCGAATTTGGGTTGATAGAAAGTCAATATTTTTGATTAAATTCCTATATGTACTCTTAATCAAAATTTGCTGTCGTTAGTAAAGTGACTAAATGCTTCTTACCACCTATAATAATTTTTTTTGACAGGCTCATGAAAAACACATAGTTGGCAGCCATCTTGGGGGCCATTTTAAAAAATAATTTTAGTCTCTATGGCTATTTGACCAAGAATTATATATCCAAGTTTTAATGCTCCTTTCCCTCTATGCCTATGATAATGTTTTTTTGACATATTATTCAGGCTCAGGAAGAAACACATAATTGGCGGCCATCTTGCCATCTTGTCATCTTGGTTGCCATTTTGAAAAATTAATTTTATTTTCCCAAGCTATTTGACTTGAGAATATAGTTTACATAGAAATGTTTGGATGCCTAGTGAAAAAACAATGAATATATTTATGATATAAGTCTTTGGCTATGTGAACTCTCTGAAAGGCATTATTACAGGAGAAACAAAGTAATATCAAATGACAATTTTGAATAAAAGACAAATGTTAGATCAGTAAGAACAAAACCAATGAATACTAATTCTCATAATAATAACAGAATATTATTTCAGTCTTTGGTATTTTCTTACCATTTAATATTTCCATTTCTCCTGAGAATGGTTTTATTGGTGTCTGTTTTTTTCAGAAATTTTTTAGAAATGTAGATTCTCTGTACTTTTCTTTGCAACCCAATAGGGGGCAGCAGTGGCTCAGTGAGTTAGACACTTGCTTACTTACTAAAGGTTCAGGGTTCAATCCAGGCATAGAGTTATGGTGGCTCAGTGAGTTAGATGCTTGCTTGGTAACTTGAAGGTCCAGGGTTCAATACTGGCATAGAGTTATGGTGGCTCAGTGAGTTAGATGCTTGCTTGGTAACTTGAAGGTCCAGGGTTCAATACTGGCATAGTTAGAGTTATGGTGGCTCAGTGAGTTAGACACTTGCTCGCTAGCCTGAAGGTCTAGGGTTTAATACCGGCATAGTTAGAGAGTTATGGTTGTTCACTGAGTTAGATGCTTGCTTGCTAACCTGAAGGTCCAGGGTTCAATCCTGTCATGGGTCGAGATGATACTTTCAAATTTTTCAAACCTGTTTCCCCCTCAGTGATGCAGGTCAGAGGGGCTGAAAAAAGCATCTTGTTGTTCAAACAAAGCCCTGTGTGCTAAAGACTGTGCATGTTAAAGATCCCTCGACATTTGGAAATTGAAAATAAAAGTAGGCTGTCTTGGATAAATTTCCCTAATTTGACACTTCATGGTGTTTGTCCGTCCTCATTAGGTGCTGAAAAGCAGGACGTAAAACTACATTTGCTACCCGAATAACTCAGAATCATATTCTCCTATGAATTCTCTGTCTTCATTAACCCATACAGGTGCAGAAAAGCAGGAAGTAAAACTTCTCAAATTCATTTTTCTCCAATGGATTCTTTAAAGGTCATGAGTGCAACCAATGAACTTTAAAATAATGCGATTTAAATGAGGCGACTAAAAACTACTTAATAAAATGATTTAACTGGCAATGTTTATAAAATCAATATTACTTTAGACTACAGAAAATACCAAGAGGCCTGGCCTGACTACAAAACTACTTATAGGTTTAACTAAGAGTTTATCTTAACTTATGTGTTTTGGAGACACTGATAGCATAGTTTTCACTCAGACATCTGTGGTTCTTGCAATTTATCAAGAGACCTGAACTGACTTGAAAAACTACTTATAGGTTTTACTAAGAGTTTTTCTTAACTTATGTGTTTTGAGGACACTGATAGCATAGTTATCACTCAGACATCTGTGGTTCTTGCAATTTACCAAGAGACCTGAACTGACTACAAAACTACTTATAGGTTTTACTAAGAGTTTTTCTTAACTTATGTGTTTTAAGGATATTTCAGATCTCTGTGGTTCTTACCAAGAGAACATCTATATTTTACAAGGATAACAACTTAGGTTCTGTGAGGATCCTTTCTTCCAGCTGGTCCTTGGCCAAACCTCTTGGTATTGATCTTTCCTGGATTATCCGTACCCATTTACAACTGGGTGAACTGGAATTATGAGTAACGATAACCTTCACACTCTGGTCGAGAATCGAACTCTCAAACATAACCATTTCCTCGTATCCAAGCAAGTATTGTCAAGCGGTTTTCTAAACTTTATACGAGTATTTTATACTGTTCCAAATTCCATTCTGACGTTTGTGGTTCTAGCAATTCCACTAAAACTAACGCGTTTTATGACGTCATTGACTTACTATTGATATTTACGCAGATCATACCAGTTTTTTCATAAAACGTGTTAGTTGTAGTGAAATTACAAGAACCACAGACGTCAGAATGGAAATTGGAATGGTGCAAATTGATGCTATCAGTATCCCCGATACACATACAAAGTTTAAAAAACCACTTTACAATCCCTTTAAGGTTATTTTTTACTTTGTAAGGATCTTGCTTTCACATGACCTCAAAACATGTCTGCCAGACTATTCAACCTTTTGTTCTAAATAACGAGCTTTTTGTGTGACATGTAGAATCGATCTAAAGCTGAAATTGGAATCTAACTGTTATGGGTAGACAGATCCATCTAATGCCGGAAAATGCGTTATTGGCATTATTTCGCCTGTCTCTCTCTTGTAGGCTAGAATGATCGAGTCTTCTATTTTATTGATAGGTTTTAAGAATGTCAATGGCTTAACCACGAAGATGAGTTCTATTAGAATGAACAGGAAATTTGAATTCTCGAACTTGACAAATAAGAGCACATTTTCTAAAAATTTGTACGTTTATTGGTTACACTTAAATTGTAGTCACAGACTGGTTAACTAAGTCTAAGTTGAGATTGTCTTACTGAATTCTTGCTTAGACTTAAAGGTATATGTTCACTATTCGTTTGATAAATAAAATTTTAGTCTCAGAACCTGGAATATTTTAGCTTATCTAATCCGTAATAATGTTCCAAACTCTCCCTCAAAATTTAAGCCTATAAATCACTGTGTAGCCATAAATATCCGCGTTTGAAAGTTAAAAAATACGACTTTTCGTTTAGTAAGACTATGTCTTATATAGAAAACACACATACGCAGACAATGAAAGATAACTGTTAAGGTACAGGTATAATTGAAGTGATTTTGAAGCCGTTTCAATAAATCTGAAGGCTATTTACACAAATTCAAAGCTCACATCGATCCTCGAAAATGTCAAGAAAGTTCAGGTCCCTGTTTTTAAAAAAATCTTAAATTCAGCATTTTGTAATGAATAATTCCACACCTACGACAATTTTTAATCGTAGACATTTTGAGAAACGGAACCCCTGATCTCCCATTACTGAAACATTGCCCCGAGGCTCCAGACAAAAGAATTATAGAGTTTTATTGAATTTGTCTGGGCCGATAAGATAATACCTCATTTCTCTCTGAATTGGAATTTGGCAGTGAAAATTATGGTCACTTCCAGACTTTTGGATATTCAATATTAATCATGGATTTCCTTTTGAAGGTTCCTGCTAATGAACTATGGTTTCTTGTAAGATATTTAAAAATTTGTTTCTTAGATTTCGAAAATATCAGAAATGGAAGAATTATAAGCAAAGTTCAAATAATTTGAAGTAAAATTCGGATATTTAATTGGATTATAATTGAAAGATAATCCTCTTCGAATTAGTCCTTCCCAGAATTCTTAAGGTCATCGTACTTTTACACCTTGATCAAGAACGAAATTCAAATTCACAACAACCACCATTTGCTTGTATCCAACTAATGACTTCATGTTTGTAAAGAACGAAGCTTTAACTGGCCTTAACACCCCACGATATTGTGTTAATGAAAAATCCAGAGGGTATATATAGCAGACAATGAAATTAACACAAGGTTTTGAATGAATTCCCATGCAAATCATGAAAAGAAATACGAATGGAAATACAAGTTTTGGTCATGTTTCCCAAGTATGTTGGAATTTCCAGAGGGAATATACATCAGACAATGAAATTAACGCGAGGTTTTGAATGAATTCGCACGCAAATCATGATAGGAAATACAAGTTTCCCCAAGTATGTTGGAATTTCCATTGGGTATATGGCAGACAATAAAATTTCCATATGGAAATTTTGGAAATAATGTGCTTGAAAGTAAGAAAGACCAGTTTGAATTTTCTCCTTCTTAAGACTCTTGAAGTTTAAAAACAAATTGGAATAGGCAATAAAAATGCTTTCTAATTAGTCAAATTTTGTAAATTTAGGCAACTTTTAATCTTTTTTCCTCTAAGGAAGCATGTATTAGGAAATTACCATAGGGTATAAACTGCAGACAATGGAATTTCCTAACATGTAAATTTTAAAGACAATTTGACTTCAAGTAAGAGAGACCAGTATGGTTCATTATGCCTATAAGGAAGCATGTTTTAGTAAATTTCCATAGGGCATAAACTGCAGACAATGAAATTTCCTTATTTAGAATAGGATAATCATTTTCCTACAAATAATGAAAAATTTTCCTAAAACTAATGAAAATTTTCCTAAAAATAATGAAAAAGAGAGGGGGGTCATTTTGCCTTTAAGTGAAAGTAATGGAAGAAGGCTATAGGCATTCATATTAATAATTTGCCAAAAAATAATTAAAAAGTGAGGGTCATTTTGCCTTTAAAGGGAAAGCATTATGAAATTTCCAAAGGGTAAATCTTGCAGACGATGAATATATAATCATTTTACCCCAAAAACAGTAATGGAAGAAGGCCAGTGTGGATCATAGGCATTTATAATAATAATTTGCCAAAAAATAATGATTAAAAAAAGAGGGTCATTTTGCCTTTAAGGGCAAGTATTATGAAATTACCAAAGGGTAAATCTTGCAGACGATGAATATATAATCATTTTACTGGGAAATAAAAAGTTATGGAAGAAGGCCAATGTCTTTATAATAATAATTTGCCAAAAAATAATTAAAAAGAGAGGGTCATTTTGCCTTAAAGGGCAGTATAATGAAATTACCACAGGGTAAATCCGTCAGACAATGAAATGTCCAAGTATTTGAGTGTGAGTTATGAAAATTGGAGCAGAATTAACCCAGATTAGAGCTTGTCTCACTAGATTGACAGAGATTATTGACAATTTATTACATTTTCATACTTGAATAAGACAGGCTTTATTGGGCATTGACATAGTGTGTGACCTGTGTCATCATTGGTTTTATTTAAGGCCAGACTTTGACGTAATGATTTGAACCCACTAAGCCCTAGAAATTTCTGACATTATGGAGGGTGTACAAGAAAATTGAATTTTGTAAAAGGTTGGGTTAGGCATTGACATATTGAATGACCTTGTTAATTGTGTTACATCATTGCCCTAAAAATTTCTTACATTAGAAGTGTGTACAAGAAAATTGGGTTGTAAAAGGTTGGGTTAGGCATTGACATATTGAATGACCCGGTTAACTGCGTTACATCATTGCCCTAAAAATTTCTTACATTAGAAGTGTGTACAAGAAAATTGGGTTGTAAAAGGTTGGGTTAGGCATTGACATATTGAATGACCCGGTTAACTGCGTTACATCATTGCCCTAAAAATTTCTTACATTAGAAGTGTGTACAAGAAAATTGGGTTGTAAAAGGTTGGGTTAGGCATTGACATATTGAATGACCCGGTTAACTGCGTTACATCATTGGTTTTATTAAGGCCAGGCTTTGACGTAACAATTTGAACCCTTTTAGTTCTAGAAATTTTGAACTTTAGGAGCGTGTACAAGAAAATTGGGTTGTGTTAAAGGTTGGGCATTGACATAGAGAGTGACCTTGTTAACTGTTTCACATCATTGGTTTTTATTAAGGACAGACTTTGACATAACAATTTGAACCTAAGAAGCTCCATGAATTTCTATCACTGAGAGCTTGTACAAAAAAATTTGATTGTTTAAAAGTTGGCCTAGGCATTAACATAGTGGTTACTTTGATCTAAAAAATTCTAACCCCTATATATGTAATGACATAGGGTAAACAAAATTCATGCGCAAAAATTAACAATTCTAACCTTTGTTACCCCTTATCCCTAAGAATCGGGGCCATATTTGATTTTGATTTTTCTTTAGGTAAAAAATTGGGGCCTTATTTCTAAAAAGTATCCCCTGATTAAGTTTTTGATTGTACGAGGTTTGGCTACCTAAAAAGATTTTTTATCATTGATGATAAATAATTTTTATGTGTTTGTATTTTTCAGTACATCAGAACTATGTTGGAGTGGATGTAGAAAAAGAACCATTTTTATTATCAGTTGTTGTTACTGATGCCAACAATCACAATGTTCAACAATATAGAGCCATATTATGGCGAAAAACCGTAAGTTTAGTTGTTTTTGTCCTAAAAAGTCCTTGAGTCAAAAATCGGGTCATAATTAATTTTGAATTATTCTGTTCTCCTTATTTCAAGCAAGTATCCCCTAATTAAGAATGATTCCTTAATATAAAGTTTGTTTTAAATTGAAGGGGATGAAAGAAATTGAATTTCCCCCAAAGAATGTTGAGAAAAAGTTTATCAAGATATCTGAACATTTTGTTTGAATTGATTAAACTTGGCATACTTTTTCAACAATAAAGTTTTAAATGTTTGAATTGAATTTTCCCCATAAAGTATTAAGGACAAGTTTAACAGTAACCCTGAACTTTTTTTTATTTTATTTTTCAGGGTGCCAAAAAAATCTCCCTGCCTTATAATCCTAATAAACCTCAAACAGTGAAAGGAATTTTAAGGTAAGAATTGATTTCATCATTGTAATCCGTGGTAGGGAAACCATGTTGAAAAAATTTTGACCTTTACTTTAATTGTATCCATAATCTTCAGGTTAGAGAACAAGCATCTAACTCACTGAGCCAATGTAGCCATTTTGATTAATGAATGTTTCCTATTGTGTCATTATATATCAAACAATTTATTGCAAATAAGAAAACCTACGCACGAACAAATTCAAATGATAGCAAATCTTGAAATCCTTGTAAACGCATTGGCAATACATTTGTAGCAGCTAATGAACTTTTCATTTGAGGAAGTATTTCAATAAATGAGTAAATATTTCATAATGAAATGTGGTATCAGGTGTCTAGAAGAGTTAGCATACCCTGCCTGGCGCCACACACCCGACTGCTGCGCATTGCGAATGTTATTCGTCCAAAATCTGAATTTGGATTTGTTTCATTTTCAGTCATGTTGATATAGAGAAATTAGAACGAGGACCAAAAGAAATTTTCGACCCAGAAATACAGAAAGAGTTGTTAGTTCTTGAGGAACAAGAGGGGTCAGTGAATTTTAAATTCGGGGTCATTTATGCCAAAGAAGGCCAGACATCTGATGATGATTTTTACAGCAACGGTAAGCGATCTATTTATAGAATTTCAACCAGGATCTAAGTAAAAAGCACTTTGATTGGATAAATAAATTTGAATTTAAAATCGATTTTGTTGATCGACCAATTAGATGATCGAAAAATCATGGTTTTCTTAAATGCAAAACAAAACCTAAAATCTGAAATAACAATTTCAAATATTGCTGGCAGAAAAATAATTATTTATATGACCAAACTTAACTAAGATATAAAGTCCAGATTTAAAGAAATACAGTAATATGATTGGATGATATAAGTAGAATATGATTGACCAATCAGGTGGTTGGAAGGCTAATAACATCTTATGTAAAGTTTTCAAGTATGAGACTTCAGATATTCAAGCCTGCAGCAAAAACGTGACGCTTGTATCAAAGAAAATTTACTTCCAAGTCAAATAACTCGATCGTTATAATAAATCTAAGAAATCGAGACTTTTATTTGCCGAACATGAGCTTACAAAGGCTTGGTTTCTTTGATATAAAACTTCTGAAGATTGTTTTAAAACTCAATAAGGAATAAAGAAACAGAGATAATATGATTAGCCCAATCACAACTTAAAGGGATTGTGAAAAGATTTTCTAAACTAATATTTGTATCGGGAACATTGATATCATTGATTTGCACCATTCAAAATTTTGAATTGGGCATCTGTGGTTTTTTTACGCCCTCATCTCTCTATGGGGATTAGACCAATCTTGACTTAAAGGAATTGTGAAAAAATTTTCTCCACTGTTACGTGTATCGGGAACATTGATATCATTGGTTTGCACACTTTCAATTTTCAATCAGGTATCTGTGGTTTTTATACGCCCTCATCTCTCTATGAGGACGTATATTGTCGGCACACAGGTCCGTCCGTCAACATTTGCTTGTAACCGCTCTAAAAACTAGAGTTTTTGATGGAATCAAATGAAATTTGGTATGTGTATACATATTCATAAAAAAAGAAGATCAAGTTCGAATTTGAGCAATTTTCAATCATTAGAAGCAGAGTTATTGCCCTCGCCCCAAAATCTTAGTTTTCAACCAAATTTGAAACTTAAAATGGTTGTTATTGGACCTAAATAGAAAGGTTTGAGAAAATTTAATTACTTCTCATTAAATTTAGGTCTTTTTCGTTTTACAATCCACATGCACTGGTGGGCGTGGGCTGTGGTCCACTATCTTTATTAATGTGAAATAAAAAATCTTTTGAAAGATTGACCTTAACAAAAGATATTGGCAATTGATATAATCAAATTCTGAAAATTGCTTTTGTTTTGTCTGCCATGTTCATTATCTGGATGTCAATTTGAACATGACATCTGTGATATATTCTGTATAGATTCTATTTTCCCCTGAAATTAGTCTCGTATCTTATCAGCTATCTTATATATCAAAAATGTCAGACAAGTCAAATTTTTATGAAATGTGGGAATCGATTGAAAAGTTGAATAATGGAAAAATAGGGGTTGTTGAACCAATCAAATTTTAGTCTCAGAACATGGAATTTTTAAAGTTAATCTAATCCCTTATAACTCTCTACTTGGTAAGCACTTTTAGAGTGAAAAAGGGCACTTAACATGCAGTTAGAAAGAAAAAGAAACATTTTTATTTAACAAGGATAACAGTTTAGGTTCCCTTTTGGATCCTTTCTCCCAGTTGGTCTTTGGTGAAACCTCTTTGCAAATATAAACTAATTTTTTTTATTTTTTTATTTTACAGAAACCGCTCCTGAGGAGTTTGATAAATTCCTGTGTCTACTGGGAGACAGAGTCAAGTTAAAAGGTTGGGATAAGTTTAAAGGTGGCTTAGATATTAAATGTAAGTGTCCTCTTTCTTTGAAATTTTTTTGGGGAGGGGTAATCTTGTCCCCTTTTCAATGAGTTTTTAGTCATTTGAGTGATACTGACATGGAAAAAGCATCTAGTTGTTCAGATGGGACAAAAACTGAGGCACCTTGTTCTACCGACTGTGCATGTAAGATCCCTCAACAGTTTGAAATCAAAGATCAAAGAGTAGGCTTATGCTGCTACCTGGAAAAATTTCCCTCATTGCACACTGCATGCCATTTGCCTGTCCTCATTAGCCCAAACAGGTACAGAGGAACAGGAGGTAAAACTCCATTTCATTTCAAACATTTCCATGATTATTTTTTTTTTTCAAGTGTTCAAACCATCGTGCCATACTCTATCAAAGGCTTTGTGAAAGTTATAAAATGTGATTTTTGTTTTCAGCCAATACAACCGGTGAAGAAACGATTTATACAGTATATGAAGGTCATGAGATATTATTCCATGTGTCTACCATGCTGCCTTATAACTCTAACAACAAACAACAGGTAGGTTGGGGCTGGGTACTGGCTGGGTGAGGGTAGGGCAGGGAATGGCAGGGTAGGGAGGACTGAGGGAGGAGATTAGAGGTTGTCATGAGATATTATTCCATGTGTCTACCATGCTGCCTTATAACTCTAACAACAAACAACAGGTAGGTTGGGGCTGGGTACTGGGTGGGTGAGGGTAGTGCAGGGTAAGGGTAGGGTAGGGTAGGGTAAGGGTAAGGGTAGGGTAGGGTAGGGTAGGGTAAGGGTAAGGGTAAGGGTAAGGGTAAGGGTAAGGGTAGGGTAGGGTAGGGTAGGGTAGGGTAGGGTAGGGATTGTGAATTGTCATGAGATATTATTCCATGTGTCTACCATGCTGCCTTATAACTCTAACAACAAACAACAGGTAGGTTGGGCTGGGTGAGGTCAGGGTGGGGTTAGGATAGGGACTGAGGGAGGAGGTTAGGGGTTGTAATGAGATATTATTTCTACGTGTCTACCATGCTGCCTTATAGCTCCAACAACAAACAACTGTTCAGTTTTTTTACGTATTTGTTTTACCTATTTTTCCGTGTAGGTTGAAAGAAAGCGTCATATTGGTAATGATATAGTGAATATAGTATTTATTTTTTTTAAAAGGTTGAAAGAAAGCGTCATATTGGGAATGATATAGTGAATATAGTATTTATTTTTTTTAAAAGGTTGAAAGAAAGCGTCATATTGGGAATGATATAGTGAATATAGTATTTATTTTTTTTAAAAGGCTGAAAGAAAGCGTCATATCGGTAATGATATAGTGAATATAGTATTTATTTTTTTTAAAAGGTTGAAAGAAAGCGTCATATTGGTAATGATATAGTGAATATAGTGTTCGTAGATTGTGACAGTGATAAGATACCTACGTTTAAACCAGCAATGATGAAGACTAGATTTACTCGTATCCTTTTTCATTTCAACAGAAAGGATAACAATATAGGTTCTGTGAGGATTCTTTCTCTCAAGTAGTCCTTGGACAAACATCTTAGCCCAGTGAGTTTGATGCTTGATCACTAACCTAAAGATAGGGTGTTCAATCAAGTTACGCTGTGTCAGTGATTAAGGCTTGGCAGTTGATATGCAAAAAGTTTCCAGTTGTACAGACTGTACACATTAAAGATTTCTCAACATTTAAAAAATAATCTAAGAGAATTTTCATAGCGAGTTGTTTGTCAGTGAACTTCCTAGTATGTCCAGTGCGACGACAAGCTCGGCATAAGTCAATTTACAGTTATTACTGTCCACTACATCAGCTTAATAAATTTGACGGCGAATAAAATTCTCTCACTCACTGTCCTCAGCTACAGGCTACAGCCAATATCTTTGCAATTTTCTTTTCTTTTTTTGCATAAACTCAAACATGTCCACAGAAGTAGGGTGTAAAACTCCATTTAATTTTTAGTTCTCCAAAAATGTTTGTAAAATAATCTAAAAATGTTTTTCTGAATTCAACCTCCTTATTCTCAAGATGAGACACAATTTTTATTATTAAATTACTGAAAAAATGTAAATAATTTAATTCTCTTGACAATTTTTTTGTTGTTATTAACAGGAAGTGAAATTTCAATTACAAAATAGAATCATTTCATTGGTCAATTTAAATCGGTTTCTATGTCAATTAATTCCCATGTTTGTCGTCTGCCGTTTCCAATTGGTAAAATGATATCTGATTGGAGTCGTTTTTTAATAATGAGAATTTTCTAAAAATAGAATTCCGACAAACATTGATGTAGAAAACAATCTTTTCGCTTGGCTTCTTAATGAAAATACAAAAAAATAAAAAGACATAAAAATGAAATGAAAATGAAAAAAATACAGAAATAAATAGTTGTAAAAATTATTATAGAAATTTGAGAAAGAAGAAATTAAAAGTAAGCTTATGAAAGTTATTGAAAGAATAGTTATAAAAATATTATTAGAAATTAAAAAAGTCCAGAAATTGTTGTAAAAAATATTATTGAAATTCAAGAAATAAGAAATTGAAACATAACAGAACAAAACATATTGAAACTAGAGTTATAAAAATATTTTAAGAAATTGTAAAAAATATTATTGAAATTCAGGAAATAAGAAATTGAAAATAACTGTACAAAACATATTGAAATAAGAGTCATAAAAATATTTTAAGAAATTGAAAACTAAGGGAATGAAACATATTGAAAATAAAGTCGTAAAAAATTATGAAAGAAAATAAAAATTGAAATGAGAAATCATTAAGTTAGTGTTCAATATGAAGAAATATGAAATTGAAGATAACAGAATGAACCATATTGAAAAAAACTTTTTAATTTTGATATCCTTGACCATATGCCAGATATTTTTGCTGTGGTTACATATGATAAAAACAACGATTCCTATAGGTAAGTGATTTCATTTTATTATTTTCATTTTTACCAAAACCCTTTTGATTTTTTAAATTTTGAAAAAATGTGCTTTCATGTAAACCTTGGTCTGATTTGCTGGTTAACACAATTTTCCCGAAGGTCAATCCTCAGCATATAAATCCAAAGACTCAATTTAATTAAAGCTCAACTTAAATAATGATGCCACTCTGGTACAATATTTGTCAAATCGGCATCCCTTTCGTAGAGTATACTTGACTAAAAAAAAAAAATTTCAAAAACCATTTTTTTTTCAATCAAATTTTGAAATTAATTTTGAATATTTTTTACTGCCAATTATATTTTTAAGAAAATTTTGAAATTTTATTTGGCAAAGCTTTAAATATTTTTTATCTAATTTTTCAGGTTATTTGTATTTTCTGAAGAGTCCACACCATTATTTGGTCCACCGTTACCTTCACCTGCTACATTTCACGACCATCAGGAATTTAGAGATTTTCTTCTTGTCAAATGTAAGTTTTTTTAGTAGTAATAATAATAATAATAAACTCTCTATTTTACATTAGGCCCAATACCACAAGTGATACGCTCCTGTCTCACACTCAGCTCATGGGGCAAACATAGACTCTTTATTTTACATGGGTCAGAATTAGGCCTAATACCACGAGTGATACGGTCCTGTCTCACATTCATCCCATGGGGACAAACATAGATATAACAAACATATTTTTTGAGGCTTTGCAGTATTTCGGACCCCAGTTTTGATTATCAGGATTGTCTTGCTAGTACTGATTTTTATTAAATATTTGATTTTTTTCAACAGTAATAAATGGTGAGAAGGCAGTAGTGAACAATCCACTGTTTGCTCAGAAACGAGAACGAACATTAGATATGTTAATTAAGACTTTATACCAAGAATATATGTCCGAGGTAACAAAGGTATTTCAACCCCCTTTTTTTAATATTTAACCCTCTTTAAAGCTATCATGCTGTAATTACACTAGAAATGATTTTTTTTATATATTAGTCAAGCAATCCACCATAAGTTGCCATATTTACTACTAGCAGCCGCCATACTTGTCCGAGATGTGTATATTGACTGACTAAATGGCATGGCTTACCTTCGTTTTATTGTGGGTTGGTGGCAGCCATATTTCCTCAACAAGTATGGTGACTGCTAGTAGTATATATGATGGCCAATGGCATTTTCTTGACTTATTTTGTTTTTTAATTATTATTTCTAATGGAATTACAGCATGATAGCTTTAACCCTTCTATCCCTTTCTGCAAGAACTCTAATCTATACCTTCCTATCCAAGATACAATTCCCTTTTTTGTATTCGTAACTGAATTGTGCATGATCCAAGATTGTGTTTTTCCCCCTCAATTGTTTTTAAATATTTTGAGGTACAACTACTCTTTGCCTACATTTCCCACCCCATGCTTGCGATTTCTTACATCTTTTTGCTTGCGTTGCACGTTTCATTCCAGTCTAGCCTCTGCTCCATCATGAAAATTTTTCAAATATTTTTTTCTTACAATTTTTGATGTTATAAATATGTAAAATTGAAACCCTTGAAAAATCTGCATTCAAACATACTTAAAGCTTCCATCTAACTGATATTACAGACTAAGTGATCAAACTAGAAAGACCTGCTAATCTAAACTATCTGCCTCTATTTCAGAACAATATGTTATACCGTCGAGCGTTTAGTGATGTCATACAAGATAGTCACGGTTCGCGGAGAAAAGAGGAAGTACGTAGATCTGAGTTTGTTAGAGTGGGACAGGTAAGTTTTCATTACAGATCTTCAAGACACCTGATACCACTTTCCATTTTGAAATATTTACTTCTTTATTGATATACTTCCTCAAATGAAAAGCTCATTAGCTGTTACCTATGCATTGCCAATGTGTTTGCATGGATTTTGAGATTCGTTTTACTGTTGGGATCGTTCATGCTTGGGTTTTTTTGGTTGACTAATGCCACTGTCCTGGCAAAATTTCTCTCATTGCACACTGCGTGGCGTTTTCCCGTCCTCATTAGACCAATAGGTGCCGAAAAGTGAAACATAAAACTTCATTTCATTTCATTTTTCTATTGGTTCATATTTCTCTTTTCAGACCTTAAAATTAAAAACAATATTAAAAGGTGATGCCCCTACAAGTTTGGTGACAACTGGGCTGTTAAAACGAGAGGTAAGCATGTGTTCATTTTTATCAGGAAATTTATCCTCGGTGTCAAAAAGCATCCAAATTTTAATTAGAAACTAGACTGTTTAATAACTGGAACTTTATTTTATCTTGTAGCCATGGGAACCTCAGAGATGTTTTATGGAATTCCCCTACTCTATTACTTGTGGTGATTCTTGGGGTAAGTGAATATTACAATTTTTTGGAGGTTAATTTTCTTACAACTCTGTGTTAGAGGGTTCATAGCCAATGCCACACCAACTTTTGAATATTTTGAAATAAAAATCCGTACAAGCAAAATAAAACCGTTAATCAAAATCGCTTATGGCAAAACCGAGAGCAATTATATAGTAGTGGACTACACCAAAGAGAAGTACCACCAGGTGTTTCAAAAAGAGTAAGCATGGTCTGCTTCGCGCGCGCGACATCCGCCACTACTATATAGGTCAACATCATGGGATACAATCAGATCAATTCATGCTGGATTAAACAAATCAGTCAAGATGCAAGATTTGGTTTTGGCACAATTTTTCAGATAATGGATGATAGCTTTTTAACTAATTGAGTCTGGGATTTGTGTTCGAGGCTAAAGATTGCTTCATTAAGTTATCTAAATATGGATTTTAAAAGTCTTGAGTTAGCTTTAAACTCCTAATTTGTCTGAAGATTTTTTTTTAAGTTTCATTATAAAAGGCGCGAGGTATCATTTCAAGCAGTCTCTTGTAGAAAATGAGCGTTTGCTCCTTAACAAGTTTTCTAAAATAGAAAATTACGGAAAATAATTGGATGCTTTCTCATTATCTGTCTGCTAAATTTTTTAAAAACTTGTTGAAATTTTGTTAAAAATGGAAAACAAATTTAAGTTTGAAATAAGGTTATGTTATGTGGGCTTTTTATCATTTTCTTTGGGAAGAAAAGTTTTAATTTGATATGCATGTTTTTGTATAAGATTTGATATAGAAAAAAAGGTTAAATTTGGTTTAAGTTTTTTTTTTATGTGGGCTTGAGTTCTTACTGGTTGAATAAGGGTTGAAAAAAAACTAACTAACTTATGATAATGATAAATAAATGATATTTTGAATGTTCTGATTTGATCTATTTCAGGAGATAAGCTTATTGTAGCAACGAATGATGGTGTCATGGTGATAGAAGGTATGATTTAAATTCATTTTTTCTAAATATAAGAGGGGAGGGGAGTAGTCGTTCGGGTTGGACAATAAACCAAGTCCCATATGCGACAGTTGAAAGTAAAGTGTCTGCTAATGCTGCTGTCTTGGCAAAATTTCCCTCATTGTACATTGCATGGTGTTTGCACATCTTAATAAGAAAAGTCATCTATTTAGTCCCTTAAAATAACTTTTAATGGTCTATTTTTTTCAGAGGGTCTATCACCACGATCTATATTTGATAAAACTGTTATAGTGAAACAGTTAAATGTAATAGAAGCTCATGGTTTACTTATTATGAGGACTGATAAAGGTATGTGAATATTCTTTATTACTGTAATTTTATCAAACTTTCAAATGCAGTCATTTTAGTAGACTAAGATTAGAACCCTTAACCTCAAAAACTTGGTATGACGCTTACGTTCCCTTCCTTAAAAGTACATGGCCTGTGCTTATGGCATATTTTATTTTAACTTTACAGGTAAAGATGGGAAGATCAATGTATTTAGATTAAGTGATTTTGAAGGAGAAATGGGGGAAGTACCCAGAACAAAGACAGACTGTCGAGAACACAGGCTGGAGAGGGCCAAAGGTATAATTTAAATATGTTAAAAATAGCCAAATTAGAGGGGATTCTTTCTTCAAGCTTGCAATGGTTGACCTTAAAAGACGTCAATTTAATTCCAATCACGGCCATATATAAGGATATTTGTTTTGTATTGAACTTTCCCCAGAGACTGTTCAATAATAATTTAGCTATCACTCTTAGTATATTTTTTCAAATTTCAGGATTTCTGAATGGTTTTTGTTAAGAAAATAGTCACCTTAATATTGTTGCAATTTGTTTTGTATTAAACTTTCCCCAAAGACTGTTCAATAATAATTTAGCTATAACTCTAAGTAATTTTTTCAAATTTCAGGACATCTGCATGCTTTAGTAGTTTAGAGGTAGCCCCTCAATACTGTTACATTTTGCTTTGTACTAAACTTTCCCCAAAGACTGTTCAATAATAGTTTAGCTATAACTCTTAGTATATTTTTTCAAATTACAGGATGTCACCAGTATGCTTTAAGTCGTCCAGGGGGAAGCCATCTGAGGATGGTGGTAGCTGTAGGGAAGAAGTTACTGCTGTTCACATGGAAACATTCTGCTGCCTGGTCAGCATGGTGTCCTTCTGTAGACTTAGACACAATTGATGGCTTTACTTTTGTTAGGGTAAGTTAAATAATTATGATAATTTTTTTTGTCTTAAACATTATTCAATCATAGAGTACAATGGGGTTTGGATTCGAACCCATGGCACCTTATCTCAAGCAAATGACACTCCATGTTCTACAGGCTGCGCTTTGTTAAAGATCCCTTGACAGTTGGAAATTGAAAATAAGCGTAGGCAAATGTCCAGGCATAATGTTCCTTATTACACACTGCATTGTGTTTTCCCATCCTCATTTGCCCAATTGGTGCAGACAAACAGGACGTAAAATTCCATTTCATTTCACTTCATGCAAATGAAAATTCTACAAAGCTATTGCATCAGAAGGACTAAAACATGTCTCCGAAATTCATATGAGCATCCAAGTCTCTACTAAGTTGGCCTTTCTTTTTCAAGAAAGATTAACATGAGGTTATTGTTATTTTTTTCAACAGGAGTTGTCTGCCTTTGAACAGCCTCAGATGTTGACGTTAGTGGATGGAATCAAACATGACAACCAGATCTGTGTCAGTTATAAAAATCAGTTTGATTTGATCAATGAGAAGAACGGGGACACACTTCAACTTCATAAAGTAGATGCCAATAAGGTAATAAAATTTGAATCTAAAGCCAACTTTCAGAGTGTACACATATCTTTAAAAAATTTGTTGATCTATACACAAATTAGCAGTGTTGGCTCTTTAAATGTTAGCACGCTTGGGATTGATATTTTAAATGTATGTTTCAGAGATTTAAATTACTAGTTGGCAGTAGTTGGTGTATGATTTAGCCGATTGGGAAACTTCCCCCAAAGTGAATTTAGAAAAAATTTTGCAAAACATCTTAGCATCACTTTTTTTCTTCTATTTTCAATGAGTGTTTCATGAGTCTCTCTGTAAAAAGGGTATTGAAAATCTATTGAGAATCTATTAAGCATATCATTTAGGACATTTAGATATAGCTCTTACAGGTACAATATAGGTTAACTGATGTTTTTTCATAAGAGTTCAAGGGAGATAATAAATTTTATCGTATTTGATATTTCAGGTGAATCTAGTAGCAGCGTTAGATATCTATGAAGATGATGAAGCAGAATTAATGCTTTGTTATAATCGTAAGTACTTTATCAGATTTTTCTTTATTTTTGGGTCTCAGCGCATAAAAGACTTAAATGTTACATATGCATGGAATCCTTGATGTATAACTCTATAAAAATTCTTATCTTCTAAAATTCTTACTTGAATAACATTTGTTTCTTTCAGATGTGAGCCATTTCCAAAAGTTACGAGAAGAGAATTGTAATGATTTTGACTTTTTATGGAATTCAGAACCCCAAGCTATAGGTAAGTTGCTTTATGGTGTTGGTTTTTTTTTAATGTTCCAGTAAGGGCAATAAAGTGCAGAAAAAAAACAGAGGGGGAAATTGCGATAATGAACCCCCATCTAAATACATCTTTTTGATGTTAATGTTATTTTGATGAAAATTTTATATATTATCTATTTTTTTTTCAGTGTGTGCCTTCCCCTATGTCATGGCCTTTACGTCAGATACAATAGAAATAAGATTAATAATCAATGGTAACTTAGTCCATACCATGACCATGCCTGACTTAACACTTATTACTTCTAAGGTAAGAGTTTCCCTCATTGAGTACTGCTTGGCATTGAGCCATATTTTTAACAGGAATCATCTTTGTTCATCAATTATCCAAGTCGGATGTAATTAGGTACAAAAAAAAAATAGTTTCAATTATTTATAGGGATATTTTCCTTTATTTTTCAGTGTGACATTTACTTTGCTTCGTCTGCTGCTGGTACAAACACCCCAACAGAGAAAACACGAGAGAAAGATTCATTCTCCCCACCCCCTTCACCTTCATGTAAGTTTTCTTGAAATTTTATCATTTTAACAAAGTTTGCAGTTTGAGTTTTGAAATTGTTATAAGAGCACTTTTGTTAATTTTTGAAGATTTTATTGCACAAATTTTACTATTATTCAAAATGGCCGACTTCATGGTCAATAAATAGTTGTGTTATTGATTAAAAAAGAGAATTGAAATTGAAGCCCAATTGGCAGACGGACTCAATAGTGATTCAAAAGAAAGGATGGATGTAGAAGACTACAAGTCGACAATTGCGGAACTTGAACTTTTTAAAGCACAGTCGGTTACTGTGTTGTTCTTTACAAACATGACATCATTTGCTTGGTTACGAGAAAATGAATGTTGTTATGTTTGAGAGTTCGGTTCTCGACCGGGGTGTGAAAGTCTGATGACCTTGAATAAGTCATCTTCACTCATAATCCAGTCCACCCAGCTGTAAATGGTTAGGGATAATCCAGGAAAGATCAATGCCAAGAGGTTGGGCCAAGGACCAGCTGGGAGAAAGGATCCTCACGGAAAAGTTGTTGTACTACAGTTGTATAATATGTTCTATTAGTAGCCTAAATTATCTTGCAGCAAAATCTGGACCAGTGTTAAACATCTATAAGATTCCGTTGACTTGTCTGGCAGGACAGACGTCCGAGAAAGCAGCGCCAACGACTTCACCTTCCCATGGTTCAACATTATTAGCACCAATCGTAAGCAATGGTGATAAGTCGCCGTTAGACAAACGTAGTCCATTGGTACGAACGAAGCGAGGAGCTGCTAGCGTACCATCCATCACGACCTCATCCATTCCAACACCAGCAGACAAGGTTACTTTCAACCTCTCATATTCCTGTAACTATATCTTTTAGCTGTTGTCAATACTTCTTGATATTTTAAACTTTGTCTTTGTCCCCAACTCTTCTGTAAATTTGAATAATATTAGTGATGTTCAAAACTCTAAGGATCATGAGGCTGCATGTTGTTGCCCCGTTCGATTTTAAGGGATGTCAAGTCATTTTTCTTGCCCCATTTCAAAACTTGTCCATTCGTAAAGATCATGAGGCTGCATGATGAATTTTTCTGCTTAGAGTTTTTGTTCTTGCGTCCTTTCATAATAGGACTCTTCTTAGGTTGAATGACATTTTTTGCTGCAATGCTGTTATATGTTATTATTTCTGCATGGATCTCTTCTGCTCATATCAAAATAATAAGACAATGTAGGAATTTTCTTATTTATTTACTTGTGCATCATCATTCTTTGTGTTCTTCATTTTTCCCTCTTCATTTTGTCATCTTTGTGTTGTGTCAAACTTTTTTCCATCATCTGTAGTGTTTTCATTTTTTCATATTCTTTTGATCAAGTACATTTAGTCTTCAACTTTTTTTGAATTTTTTAAGAATTCCAATGCTTTTAGTTCCTTTCTTCATTTCATTCATCCATGGTTTAGCTGCTATCATTCATTTCATTTCATTCATTCATTCATTCATTCATTCATTCATTCATTCATTCATTCATTCATTCATTCATTCATTCATTCATTCATTTAGTCAATCATTTGATGCTGTCAATATATTTTAACTCCTTATTCTTAGAGTAGCTAGATTCTTATATTTTAAAACTTTTCTAATATCCCCATTTCTTAACAATTTCATCCTATTTTCAACCAATCAGCAACTGATCGTGATTTTTTCTATTTGTTGCAGGATCGACATGACAGTTCTGGTTCTGACTCTGGTATAACAATGTTGCGACCCAATGAGTTAAGTCCGCCTCCCAGTCCGTTTCAACACGTACAAAGTTCGGGAGATTCTGATCCCGAAGGAGATTGTATCATTTGACAACGCGAGCGGTTGATATAGTCGTGGTTTCATATTTGGAAGTTACGATTTTGTGATTCCGTGACAATTGAGCTTGTTCGTTGAAGCTTGCTTGAGAACGGAACTATTTTAGATTGTCTGTGGTCAATTTGTGAACATCGTGCAGATGAAACAATTTGACCGTTCTGCTTTGGTGACCTAAATGGACATTTTTTATGGCCAAAATAAAAACAGTTTTATCGTTCTACTTTGGTGACCTTCGTAGACAAAATGTATGGCTTAATTAAAATTTGACCATTCTGCTTTGGTAACCCTTGTGCACAATTATTTGGCCTAAGTAAAAACAAATTGATTGTTTTGCTTTGGTGACCTTCGTGCACAAATTGTGTTCTGCCCTGGTGACTTTTGTGGACATGTATGTCCCAAATAAAAACAATTGGATTTCTCTGCTTTGTGGACCTGTAGGCCCCAATAAATGGAACATTTTGAACAGTTCTTCTTTGTGGACCTATGTGTACATTTTCCCAATATAGACTTAGACAATGAATTCAAAGGTGCTTCATTGACCTTTGATCTTTGTCTAAAGAGAAAACAGTTTTACAGTGCTGCATTGTGGGCCTTTGAGTCATGGTTGAACAAAAGTACCGAACAGTCCTCTGCCCAGTAAACAATAATTAGGCTTTGCTCGGAATCCATTGGATAGTTGTGCTTTGTGGACTTTTGTGGACATTTTCTGCCACTCATTTTAATGAGTAAACAAATTGGAATGAACCTTTTTGGAACTTGCTGTGTGGACATCATCATTAAGATGTTTGGACTTTTTGTGTTGCAGATTGACTTATGGAAACAGTTCTAAGATTCATACTTAAAGAGAACATGATCTTTCCCACAATTCTTGAAGACAAATGGATGTGTTATTAATCTTAAACTTGATAATTTATCACATGGACAGAAGGATGAGCTTCTAAGACTAAGCTTGGTCAAAGCTAAAACTTTGACATCATTGAATGGTTCGAAAGCTAAGGCTTAAACTTTTAAAGCAATGAAAGGGTCACAAAATGATCCTTGGTTGTGTTTTTTTGTTAGCTGACTCTTCTGTTGTTTTATATGAAGTACATTGGACTAATGGTAAAAATGGTGCGGGCTATATTTGCAATTATATGGTATAAAGACACAATTGAAAGAGAAACCTCAAACAAAAATGATAGACGCAGAATTTGTGTTTGAACTGGACAAATAATGGTCCTTTGCTGTGTTTTTGTGTGTCAGCTTTTCATGTGTTGTTTTGTGTATGGAATACTGCTAAGCAGTAAAATTGTGCTGTTTTGTATCGCGATATATAGTAGCTGAAACTTTTGTGTAATATGTAATTCTGAAGGTAAAACAAAAGCAGGAACATTCTGTATGGAATTTGGTTATGTGGTAAAAATTCATAAGGATCTGACAAGAGCTCTAATTAAACTGGCATTGGATGTGATATTAAGAATTTAGTGATGAGCCATTTTGTGGAATTTTTTCCCACTTTGGTCAAAGCACCAAAAACTTTAATGTGAAATAAGGACTAGGAAGAAAGTGCTCAAAGGATTCATTTTCATTTTCATGACATTGAAAACTGTTGGATGAAATCATGTATTATTCCAAGTATGGATCTTCTGGTGTTTCTGTTGGGAAAGAAATAAAAACGTGAGTAATCTCCCTTGTGAACTTTCCAACTTGGATAAACTTTGATCCCTAAAGCATTGGTCTAGATCAGTATTAAGTGTTATAGAAGATACTCTCCTATAGAAGCACTGGCCAATGAATGAGTGTTTATATCCTGCAGTAATAAAAGACAGAAAGATGACTAAAAAGCTTGTGAAAGTGTTCGTTTCAAAAGGGAAACACAATTAGAATCTCTCAAGAACTATGTCAAGTTTGCTGACTTAGCAAGGAATATGTGTGTGAGAAATAGAACTAATGAACGTTTGATGTGATCTCCCAAACTATTTTTGTAATTCAAAATAAGGAAGAATGGAAAAGTGTTTCTGATGACTTGTGATAGTGTTAATTCTAGTCTAAGGGAGGTAACCCAAATTAAGATAGGGTCTGGAAGACCTGTGTACTGAAATTTTCTAATTGGACAAAGGTCTCAATTTTTTTGCGTGGCTAATTATACGTACATTTTGTAAACGCTAAATGGTATACGGTACTTCTTTTGTACTGTAAGTTTGATATTGTCAAACACTATACATGTGTTTATAAAAAAAATAGTTGTGCTCATGGTTAAATTTCATTATTAAATATGCGCATAATTTATATGCTCAAATCATAATGATAACTCAATAATAGCACAATATTTGGTGCTCAAATCAAATAGTAATTGAAAAATGTGCATAATTAATTTGAAAACATTTTTGTATTCGCATAATTTATCGTTTTTTTATTTCTGTATAAAAATGTCAAGGCATTTTTGTGCTCAAGAAATTAACATATGCGCATAATCATCTAATTAGTGTTGCTCATAAAATATAAAGTTCATATGTGCATAATCATCACTGCTGTTATGTGCATAATTTATGCTTTAATGGGCAATTGAAGCTTTTATGTGCTTAATTATTTGTTGATTTGAATTATACATATTAAATATGTGCATAATTTAAGCTTTTGATATCTTACACATAATAAGAATAGCAAAGCAATTTTCTATCATTTGTGCTAAGTGTTAGCTAAGTGTATTGTAAAGATGACACACGAAAACACCATAAAACACACTTCATTTTTTGATACAAATGGAATATTCCAATCAAATTCAAATTCTGAATGTTTTGCATAATGTGCAGACAAAATTTTAAAGCCATTTTGGATCATTTTGTATCATTTTGTTTAACATAATGTATAATTTTGTATATTCAAGACTTATCTGTAAAAAGCAGAAATATTTTTGCACATATAGGTCAAATTACAAAAGAATTGGAGCAGTCTACTTTAATTTTAAGGTAGTTTAAGTAGTAATGAACGCAATGTAAATGTAGTCTGTATAGTTTCTATTGCTGTTTATTTTACCTTAAAATAGAGTAGACTGGTCCTATTTATGTTCAGAGGAATGAAGTTGGTTCAAAATTTGTGTTAGATCAGGCTTTCTCAAATTGCGGCCTGCAATCGCCCTTGTGGCGCTACACCACCCACACTTCCATTTTGCTAGTCCATATTTAGCCTGTATATTTCAGGGGCGCAGATCCATTGATAAAGTTGGTGGGGACCATCTGTTTAAAGATGTAATAGCACATAAAGCCACGGACGCCAAAGCCCAGGTGCCTGGGGGGTGGGGGGGGTTGGGGGGGGGGGAGTATAGGGGCCTCCCATATATTTTTAAACACAAAAAAAATCGCCGGAAACGAATTAGTAAATTCTAATAATTCAATGAATTAGATATCTACTACCAAATAATGCAGACCCAACAGGGGCGTAGCGTGACCAATTTGACTGGGAGGGTGTAAGGTCCATCTTTTACCGACGATCGCGTGGTTTTCGGAATTTCAAATATACCCAACTGGCACTAAATTTTATACAAAGGGCCGTAGGAAGTAAATGAAATCGGAAAGGGAGGGGGGGGGGGTGGGCAGATTTGTTAAAAGGGGTTTGGGGGCATCGCACTCGAAGAAAATTTTGAAAATAAGGTTGATTTCCTTTCATCTGGTGCCTTTCGGAACAGAATTCTCTTAGAGAACGACCTCACATTTGAAGAGGATTTGGAGGGTTGTAGGTCTACTCCAAGAAAATTAAAAAAATTACGTCCGAGTTCCTTGCATCTGATGCCTTTCCGAACAGAATTGGGGCATTGTATCACTAGAAAAATTTTGAAAATAAAGGTACATTTCTTTGCATCTGATGACTTTCCGAACAGAATTCTCACACGGTTTGGGGCATTGTATCACAAGAAAATTTTGATTTCCTTGCAATCAGGCCTTCCGAACAGCAAGCGATTTGGACAAACTGAACCCTATGAAAATATTGAAAAATAGAATTAAATTCTTTGCATCTGAGACCTTTCCTGATCTCCGGTTCCTAGTCTAGTTTGCATGCAAATTCTTCGGCATCCGATGTTTGAGAACGGATTTATGCATTTTGGTAATTATAATACATGTAGTCACAAAAAGTGGTGGGGACCAACCATATTGTGTCCCCACCACTTTTTTCAGCGGTGGGGACCGGTCCCGGTGTCCCCACCGGGATCTGCGCCCATGGTATATTTCATTTGGCCCTTTTCAAAATACAAAATTATTTGAGAAAGCCTGTGTGAGATGATGATATATTCTCATAAAAGCACTGGTCAAGGGCATAATTTTGAGTCACATGTCATTTCCTTTAGTGTTAGTCATTTTTGTATAAAATTTTTGTATAAATTGAAAAATATTTGTATATGTTGGAAGCCAAAGAGACTACTGTATACTGCTGTATATAATGTTTATATATTATGTTATTTATTGACTATGTGTGTGCTAAAACATGCAAATTATGGGATTATGGCCAGGTTCAACTTGGTGAAACTTCTAATTCTAGCTAAGGAAAATCATAGGCGTTTTTGTCGGCCGATTTTTATTTGGTTTTAATTTGCTGGTACGATTTGGTGTAATTTGGTTTAGATTAGAAGTGGTTTACAATTGTAAAATTCAAATCAGCGATTTGGCAATATGGCTGCCTACAATGACAACAAATGAAACATCGCTATTTTCATTACCTTTTAACTTCCACAGGTCGCCATCTTGGAAAATGCACAATCTAATATGCCGACAAAAACGCCTCGTGATTCTGAATCAGTTGTTTAATTGAGTATCTGATTCTAAGCATACATGTTGTTGATTACCCAAGGTTCAAATATTTGTGGTTCTAGACATCATTCAGAACTTTCTATGTCAAGCTAGAACAATCTCTGTTTATATACCTTGACATCATAAGGTACTCCTTCTTTACAACTGACATAATCAGCGTGTTACCTTGACAACATTGGCAGATTTTATGTTTTACTCTAGTTAATAAATGACACATTTCGATTGGATGGTATGATAGGGAATACAGCCAATCAGCATTGATGGCTCTCAACTTGATTACAAGCATCCTGTAGAGGCATTCGGCTCAACCTTCGTCATTGTTCGAGACTATATAATGACTCGGCCATGATAGGCGGCTATTTTGGCAGGAAAAGACAACTCTCGTTTCAAGGTTAATTTTGATTGGCTGTTTTTTCCACGAAAAATAATACATTCTGAAGAATAATTTTGATTGGCTGAACTATAATTTATTCAACATGGCAACTACCGTATAGTATACGAGGTTATCTAGCATGTCTAGTTTCGAAGTTGATACCAGTGCTTGTAGAGCGTTTTGGTATTCGCTGGATAATCCAGTCAAATAGCTACATCTACTAATGTGCATGATACAAGAAAAGTACCTATGATGTCAAAGTATTAGACAGAGTTTGTAATAGCTTGACACTTGAAGATGAGTTCTACATAGACCTTAAGTCCCACGACTCAAAAGTCCCAATTTTGAACATTTCTATGATTGTTTTTGTTGCTATATTGTTTGTTGACCTCTTGTTTATTTTTTGTATATATTGTTGCTATGTTTTTTGTATATATTGTTGCTATGTTTTTTGTATATATTGTTGCTATGTTTTTTTGTATATATTGTTGCTATGTGATACAAATGTCTCCACAAATTATTGTTTTATCATACAAAATTTCTATTTTGAAGAAAGAACCAACATTTTTAAAATTGAAAACTCTTGTCTTTTTGGGGCACTTGAAGGTGGGAGAGGGGAATTGGGGTTAGCCTTGCCTTAGTAAGATAGCTGGGTGCTTTGATTGATCTGTTGTGCTATTAGAGAGAGGGAGAAGATTTTATAAAATGAGGAGGATGTATATATCAGACCTTCTTAAAAGGCGGCCACGAGCCAATCCAGCCCTCGATGCCCTCACAAGTGGCTCCTTAAGAGTTATCCCTTTCTCTAAGCTATCTGAGCTCTATTTTGCCCTTATATTTCATTTTATAAAATGCATTTGGCCCTTTACAAAAATTAATTGAGAAGGACTGGTAGAGATGATCTGTTTTGTTTTTTGAGGAAGCCTTTATGAGATAATGGGGGCTCTGGTCTCTTGGGGGTGGAAGGGAGGGAGGGGGTGAATAGCATTGGTCAGATAAGTTAGATTCTCATACCCGTAGCCAGGGGGGGTTTAGACGAACCCCCCCTTGAAAACAAATAAGTACTGTTAAAGTACACGTTCTGTTTGAATTGTACTGTTAAAGTTGAGTTTGATTGTTTTGCGAGTCCATATAACCCCCCCTTGGAAATTCCTGGCTACGGGCCTGATTCTGGTTGTACTTGCCACTCGCAGAACCTAAGAGCAATTTGACAAAATGAGGCAAAATGTATTCAATGGTAGAAATCATTTATTATCAGAAGTTCATTTGAGCCTTTGGCCAGGATCAATCATAAGGAGTTCTTGCTTGCAAAATCCTCATTGGAATTTGGGTTGTATGTTGACAGCTTTGTGAGCCACCATGATCCCCTGGTCATCTTGTGAGGCTTGTCTACTGAATAATGGTAATTCTTCTAAAACTGCTGGGATATGGACAGGTACATCTTGTGGAATTGCTGGTAAATGTTCAGGCATAGCTTGCTTTTCATCAAGTGATATTCTACTAAACATTGGTGTTTTTCCTGGAAGACTTTGTGGAATTGCTGGTGGTTGTTCGGACTCTTCATTCAGTAACATTCTCCTGCTAAACATTGGTGTATTTTCAACTAAAATTTGGGGATCTGTGGGCAGTGATGGTTCTCCTTGTGGAAATGATGGTAGATATGCTGGGACTTCTCTTGTACCTGCTGGGAGCTGAACTGGTATCTCTGGTAGATCTATGGGAATACTTTGAGCAATTGATGGGATCTGTATTGGGGTCCCTTGTGGAATTGCTGGTAGTTGTGGTGGGGTCCCTTGTGGAATCGCTGGTAGCTGTACTGGTTCTCCTTGTGGAATTGCTGGTAGTTGTGCTGGGGTCCCTTGTGGAATTGCTGGTAGTTGTGCTGGGGTACCTTGTGGAATTGCTGGTAGTTGTGCTGGGGTCCCTTGTGGAATTGCTGGTAGTTGTGCTGGGGTACCTTGTGGAATTGCTGGTAGTTGTGCTGGGGTCCCTTGTGGAATTGCTGGTAGCTGCATTGGCCCTCCTTGTGGACTGTTGAGATTAGCTCCTACTATGGCACCATATGCAATTGTACCAGAGACATCATCTGTGGATGATGCAGTATTGGCAACAGAATCTTCAGTTACGATGTTTCCTGCAGAATGAAGCACTGCTCCTGGCATCATTGCCTTGTCATCTGCTGGTGATGATGCTGATGCAGTTCCGATTGGCTGCTCATCTTCAGTCAAAGGTGCAGGGTTGTTCATGTTGCCAGCTGTGGGAAACCCAGAGTTGGGATATCCACTATTGGGATATCCTGTATTGGGTGTTCCAGTATTGGGATATCCTGTATTGGGTGTTCCAGCATTGGGATATCCGGTGTTTGGTGTTCCAGTATTGGGAACTCCAATGTTGGGATATCCTGTATTGGGTGTTCCAGTATTGGGATATCCTGTATTTGGTGTTCCAGTGTTGGGATATCCTGTATTGGGTGTTCCAGTATTGGGATATCCTGTGTTGGGTGTTCCTGTATTGGGATATCCTGTGTTTGGTGTACCAGTATTGGGATATCCTGTATTGGGAATTCCAGTATTGGGGTATCCCGTATTGGGTGTTCCAGTATTGGGAAACCCTGTATTGGGAATTCCAGTGTTTGGATATCCTGTGTTGGGAATTCCATTGTTGGGGAATCCTGTCCCTGAAATGATCTTGACCTTGCTTCTGAGGAAGAAGTTGGGGTTGACACAAGCTTGACAGGGTCCAAGATTACAGCATTTGGTTCCTGGAAGAGAGTTTGGCGTCACACATTGTTGATCTGCCATACAGGATGATTGACAGCGGGTAGCGGTGAATTGGGGGGCAGGGCAGGTTGGGTTGGAATCTGTAAATAAAAAAACAGTTGATGCTGTCAAGACAGGAATGTTGCAAATTTGTTGAGCTGGTTGTAAAAGGATAAAAGTAATCCTAGTAAGATCAATTTCAAGAGGTTTGATCAAGAACAAAATGGTAGACAGGATCCTCATGACCTAAATTGTTACCCTTGTAAAATCATTGGAGAAAGTTTTGATTTTTAACTTGGTTTAATGTATATTGAATTGGGAATACCACAGACGTTGGAATGGAAATTGTAATGGCGCAAATTGATGCTATCAGTGTCCCCGATACACATGCAAAGTTTAGAAAACCACTTTACAATTCCTTTTAGACATGAGGTGAAAAAAAATACCCTTTAAGAAAAAAACGAAATGCAGAAAACGTGACTTACGAATACAAATTTCAGCTCCATTGACATTGTAGCAAGTGAATGGACCAGGACAGGTTGAGGTCTAAAAAGAAAACATTATTGATTTAATTGTAAACAATCCAGATGCATTTGTTTACTATTCGAAATAGCTATGAGAAACATAGGGCTCTTTGGTCCTGATTCACAAAAGAAAAGATTAGTCAAACTTGGTCTAGTCACTTGTATTCAAAACCACCCATTAATGAAGACCACCAAACTGTACATATTACATGTACCTCTGTTAAGCAGCCATTTTTAACTGGTTGCTCAATACAAGTTTGACTGTACTTAATTAGGGTATTTTTCAAGGTAAAAATCCACATGTATTCAAAAATTAATTGTAAGATATTGTGAGAAATGCGGTATTTTAGACAAAAAAAAAAAAAATAATTCTTTTGAGCTCTAAAAAGACCCTTTGGCCACTCAATTAAATTTATGTACAATTGTAGGTATTTATTTTGAAATTTGAATCACAGGCATAAAAATAGAAAAATTACTAACCTGACATCTTTGAAAGGTTCCAATTTGGGCACTGACTGCCACAACCTGATAAATTAATAATTATATTTTTAGTTTCTTAAAATGGCGTTTATCAAATGTAAACACAATACATGTATATAGACACAGCTTTATGGAACAATTGTCACCAGTTAAAGGTTATGCAAGATTTTGAGTGTTTCTCCCATTGCCCTCAGGCATGTCCAAAACTTTAACCAGTGATTGTTTTCCATAAATCTGTATATATTTTTTTTAATGTCTGTATATGGGACAGATCTTATGTCTTTTGTATTCTAATTCTATTCAACCTTTTGTTGGGAGGTTCAGGGCTCTAAATGTTCCATGCTATTATTTGTAGACACTAAGTCTAAAATTTCTAATGCAAAAGATATGTACATCTTCATAATGTCAAGGTTTAAAGTTTGTAAAGCTTGCATTGTGAAGATGCACATAAAAACTATTTCGACATAAAATTATAAAAATTTATTTGAACTCACCAAACTTATCAAGCTTACAATTGTTGATTCAAACATCTTGTTTTGAATGAAATGTCCCACAAATTCAGTTCTGGACCTTCCTTACAATGGACTAAATTTTAATGGTAAATTCAAGGCCAAAATATAACTTCCAACACAGACTTTAGCCCTGCCTTGGCACAGATGTTGAAATATTTTCTGATTTTGGCTAAATTTAATGAATTTTCTGTCAGAAATATCTTGATAAGTTTATCAACTGTATCTCTTATGTCAGTTGGTTGACATCCCAATAGCAGAGTGCATCAGGTGTTTTCAAAGTAAAGGTTTATAGATTTCATTGTGGTTGATGCAGATTATCAGATTAGATTATCATTGCAAATATCAAATATAGATATCAAATGTTTTTCAACCAAGTTTCCCCCTAACAATGATGCATTTCGGAGGGGCTGATATAAAAAAAATGTCAAGTTAGGAAGGGCCAATAAAAAAAACCCCAAAGTTTACAAGTTGTACACAGTTGAAATAGATATAGAGTTGACTACTGCTGCTGTCCTGGCAAAATTTACCTCATTGCACACTGCACCTCCTCTTCAACATTAATTTCTGACCACTCATCTCTATCTGGAGAATTGATAACCAAAATTAATATTGTGATATCTATGAAGGATCTGAAGGGTCGGAGATGTGATTGAGAGAACTATCAGCCTGTGATCTGTGAGAGGAACAGTATAAATAGACCTGGTTCACCAGTAGTCAGTATAGATTCATTCTTGTTTACTACAACTAACAACCAACCACCACAACAACTACCACTAACTTTCAACATGATGATGAAAATTGCTCTACTTGTTGCCTGTGTAAGTACAAACATTTTTATAAATTTCAACAGTGATAACAGTTCAATCTTAAAGGGATTGTAAATATATTTTGGTGCATTCATTTTGCATCTTTCCAATTTCAGTCAGACTCAGATGTCTATGGTTCTTGCAATTCCAATGAAATTAAGCCTTTATAATGGTGCAACAGTGCATGTTAAGGATCACTCAAAATATTTGGGAAATTGAAAGACAGTAGTCCAGGCCTATTCAAATGAGAATGACCCTCAAGAGTGATCCAATGCATTAAGCCCTTAACAAAAATTAATTGAGAAGGCCTGCAGTAGGCTGTTACTGCTCTCCAGGCAAATTTCCCTCATTACACACTTCATGACCTTAGGTATCTTCATTAAACTCAGCCAAGAGCAGAACAAGAGGGCATAAAAACTTGTTAGTCCAATTTAATACAGAACAGTAGGATGTAAAACTCTATTTGATTTCTATTTGTAGGTTGCTGTAGCTGTCTATGGTCAGGAGAAACAGTCCATGGTTGGAGGTATGCAGATGTGTGGAGTGAGTACCCTAATTTCCTTATTCTTTT
Organism: Lottia scabra; assembly: GCA_029955415.1. Classification (NCBI taxonomy): domain Eukaryota; kingdom Metazoa; phylum Mollusca; class Gastropoda; family Lottiidae; genus Lottia; species Lottia scabra. Next base: position 4,167,076 of record JARJEI010000014.1, on the reverse strand, counting down.
TTTTAAAAAATAGCAGTATGTAATAAAATTTGCATCCTTTGGAGTTTATTTACAAAAACATCCCAAGTTTAAAGCTGTCATGAAATTAAAAGTTGTGGTTGTGTACCCTTTTTAATAAAACCTGGTTAATGTAGACCTCACAGCCCTAATTATTTAAATGAGATGTTCCACTTGCACATGTAGTAGCACATTTATATGCTGGTGTTGAAGTTCTCATTAGATATTTAAGGGGTCTTCATTATTAAAGCTGGCATGAAATTTTCAGCTTTGGTTGTGTACCCTTTGAGTGAAATCTGGCTAATGAGCTCTGCAAATCTTACACATACAGCATCCGATTGTGCAGAAGTTTCAAAGATTAAAGCTATCATGAAATTTTCAGCTTTATGTGGGTGTATACCCAGTTTACTTACAGCCTGTTTAATGTTAATTATGTTACTATTTTTAGACTACTTACTGTCAGGCTGGTCAGATGTGTTCCTACCAAGGTGGTTATCCTCGATGTGTTATGAGTAAGTGGATTTTAGAATTACCTCCCCTTTGTTGTCATCTTCAAGAGGCCCTGTGAGCTACAACTTGCACAGATTTGAAATAGAGTAGACAAGCTGCTGTCTTGGCAAAATGTTCCTCAAGGACACTGCATGTTGTAGCATGCATTAATTGGCCCTTAAGAAGACATTTGTTTTATTTGGCTCCTGCAGCTGTCCTGGCAAAATCTCTCATTGCACACTGTATTTGTCTTGTCATTAGGCCATACAGGTGCAGAAAAGCAGGATGTAAAACTCCATTTCATTTCACATTGGATGCATAGCTTTTATAGAAGCCAAGATTTGATGCTCGATTCCACAACATTGAGTTACTTCCCTTTGTAGCATATCATAATCACTGCAGCTTGACGTTTGGATGTGAGCACGCTTTAAGTAACTGGTAGGCTAGCGCCTCTCTTTGGTTCAAATGTATTTTAAGGAAAAAATATGAGGCCCGAAATAGAGCTTAGCTAGCATACCGAGCAGAATGTTTTAGCGGAAGGGGTCACTCTTGAGGGGCCATTCTCATGAGAAGGCCTGGACAAGATGCTCTTAACTACTTACCTGCCCCTTAAATTGTATGTGCATTGCCATTTCAGCCGGTATGTATCCTGGGAATGGTATGAACAACGGTATGTACCCAGGTAATGGTATGTATCCTGGGAATGGTATGAACAACGGTATGTACCCAGGTAATGGTATGTACCCAGGAAATGGTATGAACAATGGTATGTACCCAGGTATGGGCGGTATGTATGGAGGTATGGCCATGACTGAAGAAGACAAACCAGCCACTGCCCCTAAAGCAGGAGATGTTGCTGAAGAAATAGTTGATGCTGTTTCTGATGCTGCTGCAGACATCACCACACCTTTGTAAATTATTGACAGAATTAGGGGGGTGGGGCAGTTTTAACCATATGAGAAACAATCTGTATCAACAACCAAAGCATTTTGAGAATTTTAAATACAGCATAAGAAAGCTGAACCTGTAAACTTATAGCAATCTTTACTACAAATTAAAGGCTACCCTTGAAAATGTTATTTTGCTCAATTGCAGCTATATTTGGAAATGATAAAGTCTTTATCAATGCATGTGCAAAGCTTATTTTTGGTGTGTTCTTTTCTTTTTATCATTTCTAGTATGGTTATGTTAATTGAAACTTTTTGGCTAGTCAAATGTATCACTGTACCATAAAAACCACAATGAATAAATAAATAGCTTATTGTACATTTAAATTTGAATTTGTTTGTATATTGATTTGAAATTCCAGAAATAAAAGCTTCATCCTGCATCTCGCTTGTTTTATTTAAAGATGGGTTTCCTTATTTTTTCCTGTCAAATAAAACTACAGTAAACTATCTGATAATTTGTGTAATTATACATATTTATTCGAGAAAAACTGGTATTTTTATGTTTATAAATGAAAATAAGGAAACCAATCTTTAGATCACATTCCATTCAAAACATACACATATCATAAGCTTCATAATATATAGCCCATTATATATAACCTTTTAATATATAACCTCTTAATATATAGCCCATTATATATAACCTCTTAATATATAGCCCATGATATATAACCCATTATATATAACCTCTTAATATATAACCCATTATATATAACCTCTTAATATATAGCCCATGATATATAACTCATTATATATAACCTCTTAATATATAGCCCATGATATATTACCTCTTGATATATAGCCTCTTAATATATAATCTCTTAATATATAACCTCTTAATATTTAGCCCATGATATATAACCTCTTAATATAAAGCCCATGATATATAACCTCTTAACATTTAACCCATGATATATAACCTCTTAATATATAACCTCTTGATATATAACCTCTTAATGTATAACCCATGATATATAACCTCTGAATATATAGCCCATGATATATAACCTCTTCATATATAGCCCATGATATATAACCTCTTAATATAAAGCCCATTATATATAACCTCTTAATATATAACCTCTTGATATATAGCCCATGATATATAACCTCTTAATATATAACCTCTTAATATATAGCCCATGATATATAACCTCTTAATATAAAGCCCATTATATATAACCTCTTAATATATAACCTCTTGATATATAGCCCATGATATATAACCTCTTAATATATAACCTCTTAATATATAGCCCATGATATATAACCCATTATATATAACCTCTTAATATATAACCCATTATATATAACCTCTTAATATATAGCCCATGATATATTACCTCTTGATATATAGCCTCTTAATATATAATCTCTTAATATATAACCTCTTAATATATAGCCCATGATATATTACCTCTTGATATATAGCCTCTTAATATATAATCTCTTAATATATAACCTCTTAATATATAACCTCTTAATATTTATATAACCTCTTGATAAATAACCTCTTGATATATAACCTCTTGATATATAGCCCATGATATATAACCTCTTAATATAAAGCCCATTATATATAACTTCTTAATATATAGCCCATGATATATAACCTCTTGATATATAACCTCTTGATATATAACCTCTTGATATATAGCCCATTAATATATAACTTCTTAATATATAGCCCATGATATATAACCTCTTGATATAAAGCCCATTATATATAACTTCTTAATATATAGCCCATGATATATAACCTCTTGATATATAACCTCTTGATATATAACCTCTTGATATATAGCCCATTAATATATAACTTCTTAATATATAGCCCATGATATATAACCTCTTAACATTTAACCCATGATATATAACCTCTTAATATATAACCTCTTGATATATAACCCATTATATATAACCCATTATATATAACCTCTTAATATATAGCCCATGATATATAACCTCTTAATATAAAGCCCATGATATATAACCTCTTAACATTTAACCCATGATATATAACCTCTTAATATATAACCTCTTGATATATAACCTCTTAATGTATAACCCATGATATATAACCTCTGAATATATAGCCCATGATATATAACCTCTTCATATATAGCCCATGATATATAACCTCTTAATATAAAGCCCATTATATATAACCTCTTAATATATAGCCCATGATATATAACCTCTTGATATATAACCTCTTGATATATAACCTCTTGATATATAGCCCATTAATATATAACTTCTTAATATATAGCCCATGATATATAACCTCTTAACATTTAACCCATGATATATAACCTCTTAATATATAACCTCTTGATATATAGCCCATGATATATAACCTCTTAATATAAAGCCCATTATATATAACCTCTTAATATATAACCTCTTGATATATAGCCCATGATATATAACCTCTTAATATATAACCTCTTAATATATAGCCCATGATATATAACCCATTATATATAACCTCTTAATATATAACCCATTATATATAACCTCTTAATATATAGCCCATGATATATTACCTCTTGATATATAGCCTCTTAATATATAATCTCTTAATATATAACCTCTTAATATATAGCCCATGATATATTACCTCTTGATATATAGCCTCTTAATATATAATCTCTTAATATATAACCTCTTAATATATAACCTCTTAATATTTATATAACCTCTTGATAAATAACCTCTTGATATATAACCTCTTGATATATAGCCCATGATATATAACCTCTTAATATAAAGCCCATTATATATAACTTCTTAATATATAGCCCATGATATATAACCTCTTGATATATAACCTCTTGATATATAACCTCTTGATATATAGCCCATTAATATATAACTTCTTAATATATAGCCCATGATATATAACCTCTTGATATAAAGCCCATTATATATAACTTCTTAATATATAGCCCATGATATATAACCTCTTGATATATAACCTCTTGATATATAACCTCTTGATATATAGCCCATTAATATATAACTTCTTAATATATAGCCCATGATATATAACCTCTTAACATTTAACCCATGATATATAACCTCTTAATATATAACCTCTTGATATATAACCCATTATATATAACCCATTATATATAACCTCTTAATATATAGCCCATGATATATAACCTCTTAATATAAAGCCCATGATATATAACCTCTTAACATTTAACCCATGATATATAACCTCTTAATATATAACCTCTTGATATATAACCTCTTAATGTATAACCCATGATATATAACCTCTGAATATATAGCCCATGATATATAACCTCTTCATATATAGCCCATGATATATAACCTCTTAATATAAAGCCCATTATATATAACCTCTTAATATATAGCCCATGATATATAACCTCTTGATATATAACCTCTTGATATATAACCTCTTGATATATAGCCCATTAATATATAACTTCTTAATATATAGCCCATGATATATAACCTCTTAACATTTAACCCATGATATATAACCTCTTAATATATAACCTCTTGATATATAACCCATTATATATAACCCATTATATATAACCTCTTAATATATAGCCCATGATATATAACCTCTTAATATAAAGCCCATGATATATAACCTCTTGATATATAGCCCATGATATATAACCTCTTAATATATAACCTCTTGATATATAGCCCATGATATATAACCTCTTAATATATAACCTCTTAATATATAGCCCATGATATATAACCCATTATATATAACCTCTTAATATATAACCCATTATATATAACCTCTTAATATATAGCCCATGATATATAACTCATTATATATAACCTCTTAATATATAGCCCATGATATATTACCTCTTGATATATAGCCTCTTAATATATAATCTCTTAATATATAACCTCTTAATATATAACCTCTTAATATTTATATAACCTCTTGATAAATAACCTCTTGATATATAACCTCTTGATATATAGCCCATGATATATAACCTCTTAATATAAAGCCCATTATATATAACTTCTTAATATATAGCCCATGATATATAACCTCTTGATATATAACCTCTTGATATATAACCTCTTGATATATAGCCCATTAATATATAACTTCTTAATATATAGCCCATGATATATAACCTCTTAACATTTAACCCATGATATATAACCTCTTAATATATAACCTCTTGATATATAACCCATTATATATAACCCATTATATATAACCTCTTAATATATAGCCCATGATATATAACCTCTTAATATAAAGCCCATGATATATAACCTCTTAACATTTAACCCATGATATATAACCTCTTAATATATAACCTCTTGATATATAACCTCTTAATGTATAACCCATGATATATAACCTCTGAATATATAGCCCATGATATATAACCTCTTAATATAAAGCCCATGATATATAACCTCTTAACATTTAACCCATGATATATAACCTCTTAATATATAACCTCTTGATATATAACCTCTTAATGTATAACCCATGATATATAACCTCTGAATATATAGCCCATGATATATAACCTCTTCATATATAGCCCATGATATATAACCTCTTAATATAAAGCCCATTATATATAACCTCTTAATATATAGCCCATGATATATAACCTCTTGATATATAGCCCATGATATATAACCTCTTAATATATAACCTCTTGATATATAGCCCATGATATATAACCTCTTAATATATAACCTCTTAATATATAACCTCTTGATATATAGCCCATGATATATAACCTCTTAATATATAGCCCATGATATATAACCTCTTGATATATAGCCCATGATATATAACCTCTTAATATATAGCCCATGATATATAACCTCTTAATATAAAGCCCATTATATATAACCTCTTAATATATAGCCCATGATATATAACCTCTTAATATATAACCCATTATATATAACCCATGATATATAACCTCTTAATATATAACCCATGATATATAACCTCTTAATATATAACCTCTTGATATATAACCCATTATATATAACCCATTATATATAACCTCTTAATATATAGCCCATGATATATAACCTCTTAATATATAGCCCATGATATATAACCTCTTAATATAAAGCCCATTATATATAACCTCTTAATATATAGCCCATGATATATAACCTCTTAATATATAACCCATTATATATAACCCATGATATATAACCTCTTAATATATAACCCATGATATATAACCTCTTAATATATAACCTCTTGATATATAACCCATTATATATAACCCATTATATATAACCTCTTAATATATAGCCCATGATATATAACCTCTTAATATAAAGCCCATGATATATAACCTCTTAACATTTAACCCATGATATATAACCTCTTAATATATAACCTCTTGATATATAACCCATTTTATATAACCCATGATATATAACCTCTGAATATATAGCCCATGATATATAACCTCTTCATATATAGCCCATTATATATAACCTCTTAATATTTAGCCCATGATATATAACCTCTTGATAAATAACCTCTTAATATATAACCTCTTGATAAATAACCTCTTGATATATAACCTCTTGATATATAGCCCATTATATATAACTTCTTAATATATAGCCCATGATATATAACCTCTTAATATATAGCCCATTATATATAACCTCTTAATATAAAGCCCATGATATATAACCTCTTAATATATAGCCCATTATATATAACCTCTTAATATAAAGCCCATGATATATAACCTCTTAATATAAAGCCCATTATATATAACTTCTTAATATATAGCCCATGATATATAACCTCTTGATATATAACCTCTTGATATATAGCCCATTATATATAACTTCTTAATATATAGCCCATGATATATAACCTCTTGATATATAGCCCATGATATATAACCTCTTGATATCTAGCCCATGATATATAACCTCTTAATATTTAGCCCATGATATATAACCTCTTGATAAATAACCTCTTAATATATAACCTCTTGATAAATAACCTCTTGATATATAACCTCTTAATATATAACCCATTAATATATAACTTCTTAATATATAGCCCATGATATATAACCTCTTAATATATAGCCCATTATATATAACCTCTTAATATATAACCCATGATATATAACCTCTTAATATATAACCCATGATATATAACCTCTTAATATATAGCCCATGATATATAACCTCTTAATATCTAGCCCATGATATATAACCCATTATATATAACTTCTTAATATATAACCCATGATATATAACCTCTTAATATATAGCCCATGATATATAACCTCCTAATATATAGCCCATGATATATAACCTCCTAATATATAGCCCATTATATATAACCTCTTAATATATAACCCATGATATATAACCTCCTAATATATAGCCCATGATATATAACCTCTTGATATATAGCCCATGATATATAACCTCCTGATATATAGCCCATGATATATAACCTCCTAATATATAGCCCATTATATATAACCTCTTAATATATAACCCATGATATATAACCTCTTAATATATAGCCCATGATATATAACCTCCTAATATATAGCCCATGATATATAACCCATGATATATAACCTCTTCATATATAACCCATGATATATAACCCATTATATATAACTTCTTAATATATAACCCATGATATATAACCTCTTAATATATAGCCCATGATATATAACCTCCTAATATATAGCCCATGATATATAACCCATGATATATAACCTCTTCATATATAACCCATGATATATAACCTCTTGATATATAGCCCATGATATATAACCTCTTAATGTATATCCTCTTAATATATAACTCATTATATATAGCCTCTTGATATATAACCCATTATATATAACTTCTTAATATATAGCCCATTATATATAACCTCTTAATATAAAGCCCATTATATATAACCTCTTAATATATAACCCATAATATATTACCTCTTGATATATAGCCTCTTAATTAATATATAATCTCTTAATATATAACCTCTTAATATTTAGCCCATGATATATAACCTCTTAATATTTAGCCCATGATATATAACTTCTTAATATAAAGCCCATTATATATAACCTCTTAATATATAACCCATAATATATTACCTCTTGATATATAGCCTCTTAATTAATATATAATTTCTTAATATATAACCTCTTAATATTTAGCCCATGATATATAACCTCTTAATATTTAGCCCATGATATACAAGCTCTTGATATATAGCCCATTATATATAACCTCTTAATATTTAGCCCATGATATATAACCTTTTATTATAGCCCATTATATATAACTTCTTAATATATAAGCCATGATATATAACCTCTTAATATTTAGCCCATGATATATAACCTCTTGATAAATAACCTCTTAATATATAACCTCTTATTATAGCCCATGATATATAACCTCTTATTGGGGGGGGGGGGGGGGGTAACTGGACTATATATTAAGAGGTTATATATACAGGTTCCTACGGGCCTACATGCATAATCCAAAACTGCAGTATATTACCCCAAAACACGCCTATTTGTACCTACTGCACAACTTTATGAACTTACGCTTGATGTCTGAGGCCATTTGAAATTGGATATTGTGCGAAGACCCACAGATATGTCCAGTAAATATGACCAATTAAACAGCCCCGCTACACATCCCTCTCAGGATGTAATGAAAACAACCATGGTCAACCTGGTTTAATGATGCAACCAACATTAATATAATATAATAAAAATTACAATATGTACATGTTAAAAGCTAACAAAAACAACATTTTTAGATAGAAAACACGCTATACATGGTTTTAGCTTCTACGAAACTTTGTAACTGAAATACATATACATGTGTTAGCGTCTAGAAACTTCATAACTGAAAAACAAATACATGTACATGTACATATGGTTTTAGCTTGTACGAAATTTATGGCTTAGTTAACAAAATCAGAGACAAATATATTAAGAATACATGTTGGTATACTATTTTCGTGACTGTTATTTCATATGCAGCATTAGCTTGTACATCTATGCAAGTCCTATCTTAAAGGAATCGATGCAATGCAAACACAGTAATACAGTGCTTACAATCATACATGTCGGATTACGCAGAATGTCGTAGTACTCAGGTGTCGGATATGACAGAGTACACTGTATATGGTTTTATCTACAGAAATCAGCAGTTCGCATACATACAATAGTCTACACAAAATAAATGCCCTCAACAATGTCCAAGTAGAAACTGAAAATTTGGCAGCACTATAATGCATAGAATATATACATCTTTTAAGAGGGAGAGAAAAGGGGGAGGAATACTTTACAAACCTACACATTAACATATTATATAGCCTACAATGACAACATAAGTACTACAGCTTGTTCTATTGTGGAGACTTTTTTTGTGGTTGAATGCTACCACAAGCTAAAGCTTTTGCAATAAGTACACAAAAATAAACAAATATTTTAAAAGAAACAAAAGAAAATATCAATTGCCAAACTAAACAATTATAATATCGAAAATTTACGTCTAGCACACCACTCTAAATAACATTCAATTAAATGCCAGCAAATTAATACTGTTTGTTTAAGAATAAGAAAATATTAAAGCTTACACATCAAAACTGGCCTAGGTCACAAATAAGGGGAAGGGCTATGGGGACAGGGCTTGAAAATGCTCAAATTGTATTTCATAAAAATCATTTTATGTTAAGTTTAGAAAATAAGGTCCATTTTCGCATATTATCAAAACATTCTTAGCACTCGGATGTCCTAAAAACTTTGCAAGAAGTTAAGACCCTAAGACATCTTAGTGTGCAGGGACCTTATTCTCGAAAACTTAATTTACATTTAAAGGGGACCAGTCTTCATTTTTATTGGTTGATTTGGGTCTTGAATATACCTAAGTATCCTTCAGAAGCACTAGAAATGTACGAAAATTGCATATTTCCTTCAAATATATCTTAAATTAGACATTTCTCCTTCTATTTCTATAAATGACTTTTCTATATATTGCATAGTATCGCTAATGTGTAGTAGGGCATTATAACTTTCAAATGCTAATAATTATGGATGCACATGGATTTGAAGGCTCAAATTTCAATGGTGAGTTGTGATAATCAGTACTAAATTGCTGAGCTAAAAAGTCCCCATTTCTGAGACTTGGAAAAATCGACCCACGAAAATGAAGCCTGTGCCTCTTTAACAGATTTTAGAGTCATCTGATTGGTCAATCACTAAAATTGATTTTAAATACAGCTTTATTATCCAATCAGATTACTGTATTTCTTAAAATCTGGATTTTATCCGAGTTAAGTTTCGAGAATAAGGCACCAGATCATTTATTTAGTTGATTCCTTCATGTGCTTAACGAAACTCAATAAGCTCAAAATAGTCTTTAATTAACAAGTGCTGTAATAAAAGTGATGAACTATTTTTAACTACAGGAGAAATAACTTGAACGAGATCTATTTGATGGCATTTCCTGCTTTACCCAAAGATTATAATATTCCAAGAAAAAATGGAATTAAGTGGAGTTCAGAGCTTCATCATATAACCCTTTCAACCCTATATAATGTTAATGTAATACACTTTAAGAAATTGTTGGGAATTCAGGGTATATGACCTTTTATCCAAAATAACGTCAGGGTTCAAAGGGTTAATACAAAGCAGTCAAAATAGTGACAAAAAAAATATCGACTAACATAACTTGCATTGGTCATAAAAAATCACAGATTAGAATACAATATCATTTACATTTATCATAAATAAAACACAGCAAATCGACATTGCTGTGATGCAAATACTATAGACCAGACCATAGGAAATAGAAGAAGGCCAGTACCTTGCCTATTTGCATCTTCTATTTTCTAATACATCTATAACAAAAACAAGCACAGTACCAGGTCAATCTGATCTATGGCGGCCATTGCCATAGTATGCAGATGGAAGAAAATCTATAGTTAGTTACTGCCCTTGAATACTACGTAAACATGAGAAGTTTGGTTGTCAGATACTACCAGTAGTAACTGTCAAATGTCAACAATGAAATAAGTCTGATATATCCACCAGATGCATACAAGGTAATAGTTAGACAATGGTCACTTTAGATACGATTGTGTACTTCTATAATCTAACGTATTGAAAATCTTGCACGCAGTGACGCACTGTACATAAAAATATACTTAAATGTGGAGAATCAGCATTGAATTCTTAAAAAAATGTTACAAAGTAATTGCATACTTAACGCACCTCTCTGTTGAAACACTTCAAAGCAGAATGTTTTCGGTTTCTTTATCAAAAACATATTTTGAAAATGCCTAGATATTAACAAATTGACAAGATGTTTTTAGAATTAGCCTTATAAAATGCCTTTAATTGTAAATTTGATTAAGAGACAGAGCAATGAGGTACAAATTGTCCCTAGAAAACTAGATTCACCCAAAAATAAACTATAAATTTGTCTGTGTTAATGTCTGTTATTTTTTGATCCATTTTTCTTGCTGCCTGCATAACCATTTCCATCCTATGAAAAGTGAAAAATAATTTGAAGAGACTTCTTTTTATCTAAGGTTGGCAAGAAAAGCAACCCCATGCAGTGAGCAATGAGATCACTTTTCCTTATATAGCCACATACAAATACTCTTTTTTTTGATTTTAAAGATATACTTTAAGTCTCAGAACCTGTTTTCATTTTAGCTATTCAAAACAGTTCTAGTACTTCTGGAGGCAACTATTAAAGGCCGAATCGACCATAAAAAATGCTGAACATTCCCCTTAAAACTACCAAGAGATCATTAATGTGCCCAAGCCCTTCTGGTAAGTCACCTGGACTGGGGCAAAAATAAAAATACAGAACATACCTTAGAAGCCTGAGCACCGAATGCTAAATTTAAATCAGGACACGTTTCATCATCCAAGCCATCATCATCAATATATTCATCATCATCATCATCTTCCTGGATACCTTCTTCATCTTCCTCTTCAATCATGTCATCTTCATCTTCTTCTTCTTCTTCAAACTGTTCCTTACCCAGATTGGCTGAATCTCCCCCGATTATTACTTCATCTTCTATAAATAGAATAGAAAATAACGATAATACACATCAAATTGTATCATGATACGCCTCATATTGTATCTTGAGGCATCATATTGTATCATGATATGCATCATATTGTATCATGATACGCATATTATATCATCATATTGTATCATGATATGCATATTGTATCATATTGTATCATGATATGCATCATGTTGCATCATGATACACATCATATTGTATCATGAATGGTATCATATATCATATAACGATACACATCATATTGTCTCATGATACACGTCATATTCTATCATTATTTGCATCATATCATATATCATATAACGATACACATCATATTGTATCATGATACACATCATATCATGATACACATCATATTGTATCATGATACACATCATATTGTATCATGATACACATCATATTGTATCATGATACACATCATATTGTATCATGATACACATAATATTGTATCATTATTTGCATCATATTGTCTCATCATAGGCATCACAAGAATAAGAAGAATATACTGTACCTTCACTATCACTGAAGTCAAGAGCAAATTTAGGACTAGGTGATTTAGGTTTGTCAATCTTAGACACTAGTTCAGCTAAATCTGTGAAATATGCCATCACTGGTACATGAGTCTGCAAAAAGAAAACACATTTCTTGGATCATGAAGACACTTTGGAAATGGCAGTTTTACATCCTACTTTTCTGTAGCTGTTTTGACTAATGCAGACAAGCAATGCTTTGGAGTGAGCAAGGAGGAAATTTTGTAAGAACATCCTACTCTTTTTCAAATTCCATCTGTTCATGGATCTTAAATGTGCACAGCCTTTAGGTATACAGGAGTTTGGTAAGCCAAACAACTAGATGCCTTTTCCATGTCACCCCCTTCCGACCTACATAACTTAAAATGGTAAATACTATGGTAAAAGTTATTTATAAACTTACAGCATGTTTTCGGACATGAAGATGATTTGCTGATTTTTCTTTTTCTTTCCCCTTTTCTTCAAATAACTTTGTTAATAAACCACCTTTTATCCAGCCTGAGAATAGAGTTTTACCATGGATATAACCTACTTCCTGAAAAAAGATACACAAAACCTGATGTTAGAAAGTTTGTTAGGAGGTTTTACTATTTATGTCAAAAAATCCACAGATACCATTAAATCAAGCGTTAAAGAGATTGTAAAGCTGTTTTATAAACTTTTTATGTGTATCGGGGACACTGATAGCATCAATTTGCGCCACTCCAATACACATACAAAGTTTAGAAAACCTCTTTACAATCCCTTTAATGTGTTCTAAAATAAAAACTTACAGCAATCTCGTCAAAACTTCCAAACTGTAGAGTACCATATTTATCAATAGGAGGGCGAATATATTCACAGTAATCACTGTTCTTAACCACTTCTAACTGTTGTACACATGACACATAGGCTAGACGGGACTGGATTTCTGTCATATCAGGGACCTAGTGGTAAAAGAAAGATACAATCATTTTTACATGGAGAACAAGATTTGTTCACAAGGATCCTCTTTCATAGCTGGTCCTTGATCAAACTTTTTGGTTTAGATCTACCCTGGACTCCCATTTACAGCATGTAAGACATGCAGACTGTGATTAGAATTCACCACCACCATAAACAAGCAAATGTCACCAAAATCTTACTCTTAAATAATACCAGGTGTTTCAGTCAGTGTAAGCAATAGAAAGTTGACAGGGATAAGAACTTCGATGAACAAAAACCAAATAAGAAACTTGGTTAAAGTATTATCTCATGATTGAACTCTGGTCCTTCAGGTTAGGGTGAATGTCATCATGGCTCTTAAATATCTTACCTTGAGGGGTTTAGCCCAGGGGTTCCATCTGTTCCATAGCAACCACCACCCCGACAATTCATCACCGTAGTTAGTTAGCTGAGCTTCATCATGACTACCAACATCGATAGCGAAAATAGTCTGAGCTCCAATAGTTCTCATTACATCAGCTGGGAAAATATAAAACAAATTTACAATACTTGCATCCTAAATCAGGCCTTCACAAATGGTGGACCGTTACACCCTCATGAATGACCCCTTCTGCTAAAACGCTCCCCTCTCTATGCTAGCAAGCTCTATTTGGCCCTTATATTTCTTTCACAAAATACATTTGGCCCTTTTCAAAAATTAATTGAGAAGGCCTGTCCTAAATTATCATGCCTAAATATCTCATGTACTTAAATCCAAAGAATCTCTCTACCTATGCAGATTTGTTCTTCCCCAATAACCAATAAGCCTACTCTATTGAAATCCAGCAGTCTAGGGATCTTTGAAGTGTGTTCATTCTCTATTCTAATAAAACACATGTTATTGTCAGCCATTTTTATTTTACACTGAAACTAAAACATACTCTCTTTCTGGAGAGTTCTACATCCTGTGTAAACAAAGTGAAAGTAAGGTAAGGTAAACAAAATTAAAGTAGAATAAATTGAAATTAGATTTTTACAAAGTGTACAGCATATAGCTCGGTTTTTTACAATGTCAGTCCCTTAGACCTACATCACTGACAGGGGGTTACAAAAAAAACCCCAAAACATGAAGAAGGAACGTACCTGGTAGGTTGTTGACGTAGCCTCCGTCCAGTAATAAATGTCCGTCTGTTGGGTCACACAAGGGAGGTAAGTAACCTGACAGAGACATACTAGACCTCACATACCGCCATAAACTTCCTGCAAAATTCAAACATTGGAAAAAATATGGGAGAGACAAGCCAACAGATCAAGCTCAGCACATTGGCTAAAATGACAAATTATATTTTTAGGGGAAATGAAATGAAAATTTTTACCCTTTTTACACTTATTTGAAATGATATGAAATGGAGTTATACATCCCACGTTTCTGCACCTGTTTTCATGCAGTGTGCAATGAGGGAAATTTTGCGAGGACAGTGGCATTAGTCTACCAGTATTTTCAATTTCCAATTGAGGATATTCAACGTGCACAGTCTGTGTCTCATGGGCCTTAATGTTCCATGTAAATGTTCTATGTTAATGTTCCATGTTAATGTTCTATGTTAATGTTCCATGTTAATGTTCTATGTTAATGTTCCATGTTAATGTTCTATGTTAATGTTCCATGTTAATGTTCTATGTTAATGTTCCATGTTAATGTTCTATGTTAATGTTCCATGTTAATGTTCCATCCGAACAACTCAACTCTTTTTCCATGTCAACCCCTCCAACCTGCATCACTGACATGGGGAAAGTTGGATGAAAAATTTGAAGGTATCATTTCAACCCATGCAGGGATTGGACCCTGGACCTTCAGGTAAGCGACTCACTAAGCCACAGCAGCTCCCTTTAAGATGAAATAGTTTAGGGAAATAAAATTAACTTACCACTGGTGTGTATTCTCATAGTAGAGTTAGAAATATCAGTTGTAATACAGAAATACGGAATCCACAGATCTTCAACTTGTCTTTCTTTAAATACTGTCTCTATACTCGTATTAAACTGGGCTCCTAGATATAGAATATCACATTTAAAGGGGAATTGCCACCATTATGAGGGGTTGAAAGGATACGTTTATTGTCCATTTAACCATTAATATCTCAGTTTCAGAACCTGGAATTTTGCATTTTGCTTTGCAGACTATACATTATTATAGAAAACACATGTACAGAAAATGAAAGATAAATATTAAGGAAATACGTATAAATGAAGGGATTTTGCTATTTACTTATAGTACTTCTGGAGGCTATTTACTGATATTCAAAGCTCAAATCTACCCTAAAAAAATGCTAAGCATTCTCCTTTAAGCTAGGTCATATATAAATGTAAATAGTCTAGCTCTATAATACCTTGAATTAAACCTTAAACTCAAAATTTCTGTTTAAATATGACCTAGTCTCTAAAATACATGTCAAAATTTTAACTGTACCCTTACCTTTAAACATAGAAGTGACAGGATAGGTCAAATCAAACACTTTCTTCCATAGTGATGTCATATCCTGGAAACAAAAATACATTTACCAATGAAACATAAACAGCCAATCAACTCTACTGTACATGGGATTTGTTTTGTAAATACATGCACAAAACCCTCAGAAAATTAATAGTGAATAAAGTTTTGGAAATGAAATTTTACGTCCTGCTTTTCTGCACCTGTATGGCCTAATGAGAATGGGCAAACGCCATGCAGTGTGTAATGAGGGAAATTCTGCCAAGACAGTGGCATAAGCATACTCTTATTTTAGATTTCCAACTGTCGAGGACCTTCAGGTTAGCAAGCAATCATCTAACTCTCTGAGCCATAGTGGCTCCCAATAAATTTTAGAGTACTCACAAAGGACCATTCTCGAGCTCGTTGATAGAAGCTGGTCATATTTCTCTCCTCACACCAGAGAGCTCCAATAAACGAACCCATACTCGTGCCTCCCACCATATCAATAGGAATACCAGCTTCTGTCATAGCCTTGATCATTCCTACGTGGGCCAGACCCCTGAAATAAATGCGAACATCTACTAAGTTACAGCAAACAAATGATGTTTGTTGGTTCTAATTTTGGTCAGTGTGTGTAATTTGGAAGACCTTGAACCTTCACACAGTATTCCAGTTGACCGAGCTGTAAATAAATTTTGACAATTCCAAAAGTCGATGCCAAAAGGTTTGGACAAGGATCAGCTGGGAGAAAGGATGCCTTCTTTGTTATCCTTAAAAATATGGTTGTTTTTTATCTTATATGGTATTGGCTACTTAAAAAGTCGACATCCATGCCCACCTCTTCAGTACAAAACACCAATTGAAAAAAAAAACAGATAAAGCTTACCTAGCACCCCCACCCCCAAGGACCAGCCCTACTGAGGTACCAGTGAGAAATCGTGCCAGACGCGAGAAATCTGTCAGCCGGTCTGGTTCGCTTTGAAACAACCTCTCATAGGTCTGTCGCTGTAAATAGAAAATAAACAATATAAATTTAAAGGATTTTCTCTTTCTAAATATTTATGTGTATCAGGTACCATTCATTTGCAAAGGAAAATATCTCCTTCCTTCCTCTTAATACACCACTGCTTAAAGGGATTGTAAAGCGTATTTCTAAAATTTGTATGTGTATCAGGGACACTGATAGCATCAATTTGCGACATTCAAATTTCGACGTCTGTGGTTCTGGCAATTCCACTAAAACTAATACGTTTTATGACTTCACTGACAGTGATCTGCATACATATCAATAGAAGCTTCTGGTAGATGACTGACAGTGACATCATAAAACGCAAGAACCACAGGCATCGGAATGGAAATTGGAATGGCGCAAATTGATGCCATCAGTGTCCCCGATACACATACAAAGTTTAGAAATACGCTTTACAATCCACAAGCACAATCAAATATCAACAAACAACTTTGTTGCTGACAAAGCCAATAGCTGAGTGGCTCTCGGCACTACAAAAAAAAAATACAAGTAAAAAAACTTACGCTTCTTTCTGGAGATTTGCGACTGAGAACACGGCTGGGACATCGTATATGATGATGTGAGGAACACCAACCACGATTGGCTAACCATTCCACGGTCCGTCGTGGACTTTCAGCATCCTCTTTATGTAGCAGCACCAATTCTTTCTGAGCCTTCGCTGCCACTGTTTCTAGTTGTTTCTCTACCTTGAAGTTAGACAAAAAGATTATGCAAATGGAAGTAATAAGTGCACCTATTTCACATTCTAAGACTAGAAAATTAGAATTTTAAAACCTCCAGATTTGGCAAAAAGATTATGGATATAAAACCAAAAGGAGCCTCACTTTTTGTTACATTTAAAGGGAACTTAAAGGGATTGTAAAGTGATTTCCTAAACTTTTTACACATAGCTGGGACACTGATAGCATCAATTTGTATCATTCCAATTTTCAATAAGACAACTATGTGTCTTTTGACTTCACTAATAGCAAACAATTTTCTGCACCTCTTTGGACAACATCATGCAATGTGCAATGAGGGAACTTTTGCTGGTACAGTTGAAAACTGTGAGAAAGCATTTAAGGGCCACTTATCACTTCATAATGCCCTAATCCCACCGACACCATGCAGTGTGCAATGAGGAAAAGATATAAAGGTAACTTACCACACCAACTGTGGGTTCATTATGCCCCAAACCCACAATAATAATACAGTCAGCCTGCCTCATACAGTATTTGTTCCAGACACCATGCAGTGTGCAATGAGGAAAAGATATAAAGGTAACTTACCACACCAACTGTGGGTTCATTATGCCCCAATCCCACAATAATAATACAGTCAGCCTGCCTCATACAGTATTTGTTCCAGCGACTATGACCGAAATCACACTGGTATAGAACCATACGGTGGAGATCTTCTTGTTGACCTAGCCAACTAAATACTCGGAATTCATTTACACTGGAATATAGCAATTAAAATGGAGTTTTACATCTTTATTAGTTTTTCACTTTCCAACTGTCGAGGGATCTTTAATGTGCACAGCCTGTAAGACACAGGGCCTCGGGTTATTGCCAAATCCTACTGACATTTACTCAAGACATACTCAAGTTTCAATCTTTCTCATAATTTAAGTGGGTTTTCCCATTTTCCCAGAGAAAACGAATACAGCATTAAAATTACATACCTATCTAAGGCGTTGGCTCCCAGCCTGGTCTTAATAATCTCACTGGATAACCTAGTAGTTAGCCCTGGAAAATAGAGACTACAATCAGTATTTCACAAAGCAAACAAAGACTTATCTAAGCCATTTAAAGTGTGGCACTGGAGTAATTCTAGATTTTGGGTTAGACAATTTAGTCAATTTTAGCCAACCAAGAGCTTGTAAAGAATTATAGTAAAGATAACAGTGAGCCAGCCTAGAAGATGTAATGTAACTTACCTATACCGTTCAAGGCATGCTGTAATTCTAGTGTAAAATTAGTTAATGGAACATCATCTGATACTGGTAATACTGCTACGGTTGCTAGATTGGTCACTGCAGGACGAGACATATTGTCTGAAAAATAAAAAGGAAAATGAAAACTATATGGCAAATGCCATGATGTGTACAATGAAGGAAATTTTTTCAAGACAGTAGTATTAGCATACCTTTTTTTTTTTGGCACGATTTCTTATTGTAGAGGGATTTTTATCATGCAACTTGTAGCAAACAGGCCTTCAGTTTATTGTCTCAAACGACTAGATGCTTTTACCATGTCAGCCCCTCCAACCTGCGTCACTGACAGGGGGAACTAGGTTGAATTTTTCAATGCAGTGACAAGACGCTGCTTTTGTTTGTTTGCGATATGAGCCTTGATATGGATCCAAGATGGCTGATGTGTGAATAACGTCTATTGACAAAACTCTTACCTCCCAAAGGGATATGATTAGTTAAGGTGACTGTATTTCTACTCTGAAGATTCCCCAGAATCCTCTCTCCTAGCAAGTGAATTAGCCTCGTCACAATCTGAGGATATCTTCGTTTTATTACGTTCAACAATTCTGATGGCATTTTGGCAACTTCTGTGTCTCTGGAATACAAAATATACTGGTTACTATGGATACAGGTTGTATAACATATTTTACAAGGATAACAACTTAGGTTCTAAAGGATCCTTTCTCCCAGCTGATCCTTAATCAAATCTCTTGGTATGATTTAACAAGCAAGCTTCTTGAGGATATTGTCTACCAGATCCTTGGCCAAACCTATTGGTAAAGATTTTACAAGGATAACAACTTAGTCTCACAAGGATCCTTTCTACCAGTTGGTCCTTGGCTAAACCTCTTAGCATTAATCTATTTTGGATTATCCGTACCCATTTACAGTTGGGTTGACTAAAATTATGAAAAACTCATTTTTAGATCATAAAACATTCATCACAGGCCAACCAAGACCAGAACTCACAACTACAACCAACTAAAATACGTAAGTACCTGACAGCAAAGGCAGTAGTAGCTCTTTCAGTTTGTGTGAGAACTTCCACGATTCCGACCAGCTCTCCTCGACCATACTCCCCTACCAGCTCCTTTTTACCACCCACTAGCTGTATAACTGTACGCAGTCTACCAGTTAATATTATATATACACAATCTGCATTATCAGCTTGTCTGAAATATATAAGAATTGTCAAGCATTTAGGAGAGGGCAGTTATCAATGGGTTAATGGGTTAGAGGAGGGGAGTTGGCATTTTGATAATGATTAAGCATTTAGGAAAGGGCAGTTGCCAATGAGTTCAGTGAGTTCAAGGGGAGCAGTTGGCATTTTGATAATGATTAAGCATTTAGGAAAGGGCAGTTGCCAATGAGTTCAGTGGGTTTAAGGGGAGCAGTTGGCATTTTGATAATGATTAAGCATTTAGGAGAGGGCAGTTACCAATGGGTTCAGTGGGTTCAAAGGGAACAGTTGGCATTTTGATAATGATGAAGCATTAAGGAGAGGGCAGTTACCAATGGGTTCAGTGGGTTCAAAGGGAACAGTTGGCATTTTGATAATGATTAAGCATTTAGGAGAGGGCAGTTAAATGAAATGAAGTTTAACGTCCAATATTTCAGCATATATAGGGGCTAATGAGGACGGACAAACGCCATGCAGTGTCCAATTAGGGAAAATTTGCCAGGACAGCAGCATGAAATTACTATTATTTTTATTTCCAAATGTCGAGGGATCTTTAACTTGCACTGCCTTTATCACAAGGGTCCTCGGTTCCATTCGAACGCCTAGACAATTTTTTCATGTCAGCCCCTCTGACCTGCATCACTGACACAGGGTAAGCTTGTCCCCTTAAGATGAAATGAAAGGTAACTAGATAAGTCCAAAGATTCACCTACCTGAAAAGAGCCTTGCCAGCTTCGATCCTCTCCCAATCTAGAGCGAAATCAATCTGTCGTACGAACGGTGACATGCGTTTAACTGTGGTATGAGCTGCGTTTAAAACTATGAATGGTTCCTCACGCATTATACTGAAAACAAATAAAAAATTCTTCAAATAATCCCAATGTCCCAGTACTGTGATGAATGGAGGCAAATTTGCCAAATGCCTCACTTTTCAAACTTTAATTGAAATAAAATTTTACATCCTACTATATTGCACCTATTTGTAAATGCAGTGTGCAATTAGGGAAATTTAGCCAAGTATTAGCCAACTCTGAATTTACAATGCAATATAATAGATTTTTACACCCTGAAAATGCGATGCAGTGTGCAATGGGAGAAATTTTGTGGTATAGCAGCATAACCTTACTCTTAATTTCCAACTGTCAATGGTTTTTAAATGAACACAAGTGAAAAGTGCTATCAGGTGTTCTATAAGAATAAGCATCAACTTACGTATAAAAATCCTCTTTAGTTATGACAGCAACTCGACAGTCTGTAGCAGACCTAATAGTAAAAAACGAGGGTTCTCCCGTCAAAACAGCAAGCGTTCCTACCACTTCTCCTTTCACAGCTGTAAACAGTAACGCCTGTAAAATAACACAAAAGTTAATGCCTTGGAACATGAACACAATAATATTGGTATGAAATTTAATGAAAAAATAATTTATGATATACATTGAGGTCTTATCGGGAAAAGGGCATTAAAGAAGTCAAGGTGGTGATTTCATTATAGAAATGAAATAAAATCCAGTTTTATGTCCCTCTTTTCTGCACTTTTTGGGCTAATGAGGACGGGCAAATGCCATGCAGTGTGCAATGAGGGAAATCACGCCAGGACAGGGGCATTAGCCTGCTCTTATTTTCTATTTCCAACTGTCGAGGGATCTTTAACGTGCACAGCCTGTAGCACACGGAACCTTGGATTATTGTCCCATCCGAACGACTACCCCCTTTTTCCATGTCAGCCCCTCCGACCTACATCACTTACAGGAGAAAACAGGTTTGAAAAATCTGAAGGTATCATCTCGACCCATGCCGGGATTGAACCCTGGACCTTCAGGTTAGCATGCAAGCGGCCCGCGATTTTATTATAGTGACAAATGAAATAAAACGAAGTGACAAGAGACTGCTTTTGTTTGCGTTATGAGCCTCAATATTGATCCAATAAGGTCCACAATTCAAATATTGCAAGATGGATATAGATCATAGGTCCTACCTCTCTCTCTTTTTCTCCGACCATATCTTGTAGCATGGCTAGTCGACCAGTGACAACAAAATATACACACGCATCCTGGGACCCTTGTCTCTCAATATCAGAATGGGCGGGGTAACATTTTAATTCCACTCTACCATCCATTAGGGATTTGTTCTGAAACATAACATAAAAGATTAGGGGAGGGGCCAATTTAATTAGGGGAAGGGGACAAGAATATAATGGGCTGGAAATTATGCCACTGAAGGGCTAATTCTTGGAGGACATCGTTTGAATCCAAAGCAAATTTTGCAGGTGAAACTATGCATAAAAATAACATTTTTATCAAAATTAATTACAAATTGTAAATTTTTAGAGTGTTTACAAAGAAACTTATAAGTTGTAAAGAAGCATAACAAATTTATTTCAGCTCACCTTAATTCCAAGGACTTCCACCAGATCTTTAATGGCTTGTTGTAGTATTGTCTGATCGCTAACTCCTGATAAATTATCTACTGTATTGTCATCACCTGTACTAAAACTACGTTTAGGTTTTGGTTTTAGATGAATATGGGAAGTATCATCAGAGGCAGTCTGAAAAAAGGCGAGAATAAGGATGGAACATTTAATTTTTTTCACATCTGATACAATTAGATGCTTTTTTTATGTCAGACCCTGCAGCCTACATCGCTGACAGGATGAAACTGCGTTGAAAAATCCAAAAATATAATCTCAACCCTTGCCAGGATTAAACCCTGGGCCTTAAAGTGTCTTAACTCACTGTGCCAATTCGTATCCCTGGTAGTTCAGCCAATCAAAATCTACAGAGTTGTCTGCTCTTATGTTCAAATCAGCCAATCATCTTGGAACAAGATTTGTCTGCTCTTGTCAATTTACCAGGCAAGATGTCTGCCTTTTGTGACTGAGTCTCAAAGTTGCATAACAGAAACCAATGAACATTGACAAAGGTTAGGCTAAAAGACAAGTTCCAACTTAGGTGTCTGGTATGTTTGAGACTATATCAGTCATACCTTCGGCTCAATCTTCGTCATTTTGTTAGAGACTATGTAATGACTCGGCCATGATAGGTGGCCATCTTACCCTCTAAATGGGCAGGAAAAGACTCTTTTTCTAAGATTGTTTATGATTGGCTTTTTTTTTCCGCGAAAAAAGACAACACTCTCTAAAGAATTATTGTGATTGGCTGAACTATAATTTATTCAATAAGGTCACTACCATATAGTATATGAGGTTATCTAGCTATTAGTCTAGTTAGACAAGTGCCAACTTGTGTGTCTTGTATGTTTGGGACTATCAATAAAGAACCAACTTACGTGTCTGGTATGTTTGGGACTACCAGTTAGGGTGACACTCTTAGATTCATTCTGTTGAACTCGAGCTCTCAAACAAGCAGCATCAAAATCACTGGGTTGCCTCGCCAAATTGTCGGGTATCAGAAATTTCTCTACAAAAAACAGCAGAAATCATTGTTTCAGCAGATGGATCTTTGGTTAATTTTTTGTAAATACTGGTAGCCTTCAATTTTACCAGAACTGACCAAAAAATCGCACAATATCTTCAATTATACCCGTACCCAAACATCTATCTGTCATTTTCTGTATTTGTGCTTTCTATATAAGTCATAGTCTTACTAAACGAACATATCCCTTTAACATGCACTGTCTGTAGCACAGGGGTCTTGATTTTTTTCCAATCCAAATGATTAGACGTTTTATCTAATATGAACAGCCAAGATAAGGATCCAAGATGGCCGACAAATTAATAAGGTCAAGGTCTCTAGATAAGCCAATGCTTACCGTCTGGAAGTTTTTTGCTGGGTCTTTGTTTATTGTCGTCTGTTGATGGCCCCATCTCATCGATTGGCTGACGAAATTTTAAGGGACTTCCGTGAGGAGTCGAAAGCTGACGAGAAGGTTTACGATATTCCATATCACGTGACTGAAAAACAAAAATTAATTATGAGTTTTCCACTCTTGCCATGCAGTGAGCAATAAGGATAAATTTTATTCCCAATTGTAGAAATTAGACGACTCATCATTTTTGGTTTTTTGAATAAATGAAATGGAGATCTAGCTACATCTTACTTTTCGCAAATGATTGTGCTAATGAAGGTATACATTGCCATGCAGTGTCCAATGAGGAAATTTATCGGGGACAGTGGTAATAATCTTTATCCTACTGTAGAACACAGGGCCTCAGCATCACTGACAGGAGAAAACTGGGCAGAAAAATCCTTAAAATACTTACGGAAGTTAACAGTTCGTTACTCAGACCAAGATAATTATGTAAAGCAAGAAATGTTACTCTCTGTAGACGAATCATAATAATCTAAAATAAAGATAACAAATGGAAGCTACAAAGAAATTGGCTTAAAAAATGCAGACGTGATTGTGAATTTAAACTTTTGCTGATAATTATGATTACAAATGAATTCGAAGGCATAAATTTCGATAGTGAGCTGTGACACTAATACGGACAAACAAAATTTCTGAGACTAAGGAATGATTGGCCAAAAGGAAATCTGTTTACCTGTACGACCCTGACAGCAGATTCAGGATACATATCAAACATTGACCGAAAAGCTTCAGCTGGTAATCTGTAACAAAAATTACATCATATAGGATCATTGCAACATAATATCAATTCCAAATTTGGAATAAACAGGTCTTTTAGTTAATTAAAATTAGACCTAAATTTTGTTTCGTTTGACTTTTTAAATCTACTACATTAGGGTCTAACCAAGTTGTAAAAACAATACGGTCAGATTGAACTTTGACCTATTTCAAAGAATGCATCACTTAAATGAACAAATTAAACATTTTGAAAATAAAATGAAATGGATTTTTAAACCCTACTTTTCTTCACAATGGCAGGAATTCCAAAAATGAAGCTAATGATATCTGGCTTACCTTAGAATAATTGAATCTACTTCTGCTCTTGCTGACACTGTTTTATATGGTGATGGATAACCCTAAAAATAAATTAAACAACATCAAATATTTTCTAAGTGTTAACAGTCCCTTTAAAATATAAAAAATATATATAATAATATAAACCTATAAACCACCCCAAAACTATACACCTTCTCTTTGACCCCCACCCTACCAATGCCCCAAACCCTCCCCCTCTAATACTTACTGTTAATACATCGAGGATACTCAATAAACTATGTATACTGTCACCAACGTTAACTTGTTTTACTAGATGATTACTTCCACTCTGAAAAAAAAAAATCATATTTTTTACATCTTATATTAATCAATTCAGGAAACTTTCTATCACATCAAGTACAGTGGAAGATTGTGCTTTCAATTAAATAGTTAAATGGTTTTATGTCATCAATAAAGAAACAGTCCCAAGTCTTGCTCATTAAGCAGCTTTTGTTTGAGAAGAATTGCAGCTAATATAAGCCCAACGAAAAAGCATTATTTTAATCAGGAGTAAACTAAACTTTCCCAAACCTTTCAATTTAGGTCCAATAACATCCATTTTAAGTTTCATCAAAATCGGTTGAAAACTAAGAGAGTAATAGCATATTCAAGATTTTGGGGCAAGGGCAATAACTCTGATTCTAATGATTGAAAATAGCTCGAATTTGAACTAACTTGATCTTTGTGTATGAATATGTCAAAAACTCTAGTTTTTAGAGCGTTAATGAGCAAATGTTGACAGACAGGGGGTGCGGACAATGTACGTCCTCATAGAGAGATATCTAATATGTGTAAGAATGCAACAAATCAATTCTATTTTTCAAAATTGTTCTGGGTAGAACCCCTCAACCCCCCATTTGAGGCTTCATCTATGGCTCTTCCATATTTGCAATTTCAACTCCGATATTTGTGCCCTTTGAAAACCGAAGTTCTTGAGAGATAGTGCCATAACTGGCAAACAAAAAAAGGATCACCTACCTTTTCCGCAACATAAACATTAACTTTGCCAGTTTGAACAACATAAATACTGTCATCTTGGTCCCCAACTTTAAATAAATGATTTCCTGCCTTGACACTGATACTCTCCATATATTTACATAGCTCAATAAAAAATGGCCGCTCCAGGTGACCAAAAACTCTGAAAGGAAATAATTATTTCTTTATGGCATGTCCAAATATACAAAACATGTAATCAACCTATTTTCTCATGTACGTGCTGCAAGTCGGAGGGGCTGACATGAAAAAAGCGGCTTGTTCTGATTGGACAATAAACTGAGGTCCTGTGTGATACAGACTGTGTAAGCTTACTTTCTCGACAACTGGAAAACACAAAAGACTAGGCTAATGTCAATGTCCTGGAAAAATTTCCCTTATTGCACACAGTTGAATTGTCATTTGTCATGTAATTGATATTACATTGGGTGTAATATAGTGCAGCAATGAAATCATTATTGCCAAGTTTGGGGGCTGGGTATATTGTTTAGGGGGGTTAGGGTATGGTTTTGTGGGTAGGTATAGTATTTAGGGGGCTGGGTATATCATTTAGGGGGCTTGGTATATTAATTGTAGGGGGTATATTGTTTAGGGGCGTGGGGTGTGGTTTTGTGGGTGGGTATATGGTTTTGTGGGTTAGTATAGGGCCTTGGGGGGTGGGGTGTGATCTTGTTAGGGTACTGACCTGACACTACGTAACATGTACATAACTTCTGGGGGTAATCTACTGTCTGTTTCCTCCTCATCATTCTCTGCCTCCAGCAACGACTGAGGGGGTCCTTTTGATGGTAGTGAGGTAAAGGATGGGTCTTTCTTTCGCTGTAAAAACCTGAAAAATAAAGATATATATTTCACAACCATAATCAAAGTAATACAAAATATTAAATAAATTATATTCACAAGTTTCGGATAATTTAAATGCTCCCACATCTAAATTCAAACTTTTCCTGTGGGATATTTTTTTTTGTATTACATCTCTGATACAAATTTTTTTTTAAAGAAAACCTAGAAAATCTATTTCAAGTTTAATTTTGTACATACCTTTTCAATCTGTGAGCTAGCAGCCTGTGACTGGATTTTTTTTTACTCAGACCTGTGCCTATATTAGTCACCTGAAATACAAAGTTTTTCGAGTTTAAAATAAGCCTTGCAGTGTGCAAAAAGGGAAATTTCGCTGAAGTGTTAGTTTGGTTCCATTGGTTAGAACTAAAATGTCCTTTTTTTTGTAATGAAATGGAGTTTTACATCCTTTTCCTACCAAGATGTAGGAAGGCAAAATAGTTAAGCAAAGAAAAAAAAGTAGGCTGACCTTTCTCATAATTTTTCTGCCATAAAATAAAACTTTGTCTCGTTTTCGAAACCTGTATTTTTTCTGAGGCGAATGGCTCTCTTGAACTGAAAATAGAAATAAAAAAATTGTCAACAAAATATTTGTCTTTCCATCAAAGTTTTATTGCCCAACTTCAGGTGATCAATCTAAAATAATTTGTCACCGATGTGGAATTTTTCCAAAAATTCCAAAGAGGAAAAAGACAAACAAGCAATCAAGCATACTAAGATTCAAATATAACAACTAAGGTTTGTAAGACGATCCTTTCTAACAGCTGGTTCTCATCCAAACTTTTCAGCTTGATTTTCTGAAATAATCTGCTTGCTTATCCATTTATAGCATTGAAAATAACTTATGCAAGGACAGCAGCAACATTGATTGAAATAAGAACCCACAACCATAACTATTATTGTTCAGATGTGGACATATAAAAGGAAGATATGAGTTAAAATCCTTAGCTTACCTTTGTGCTTGAGTTTCCATACTCCAAAAACTGTTAAAGCCAATAAAGTGATAACACCAATCACAAGAGTCACAATAAAACTCTGGAATAAAAGAGAATTGGAAACTTTTGGATGGCTGAAAGAAGGATCCATGACAACTTTCAACCCAATATCAGCAGACACTTCATTTCACCGATATAATTTTAGCAAATGCTTGTTGAAAAAAAGTTCCATTGGAATTGGCAACACCTAATTCTAATCTCACAGAAGTGGTTAAGTTTGATTGTACAGAAAAAACACTCCAAAAATTTCAATTAGTCCAGGAACTAATTAGCAAAACAGGCCAAGAAGATGCAGTCACAGACATAAATAAGCGAGTCTGCAAACTTGATTGAGAATTAAGGTCACTGTCTCTGTCCCAACACTAAACCTTCCAAATATAAAACAACCTAATGACTTAATTGCACTGCCTCAGTGTTTTACCTTCTAGAAAAACCGATCGAAGTTAGTTGATTGATAATAAACGCGGTCATGCTCTTTTGACATTGTCCATTTACACTGCGCAGAAATAAACAAAAACTAGACGATGACAAATTTAGCGTTTTTGTTCTGAATTTCAGCCATTTTGGTCAAAAATGAAAAGTGCATACCGTAGACCAGTCAATTTGAGTCAAAGCTACCAAAAAGCCATCGACTGGTGTCGTGTCTTTGGCTGAAAAATCAGGAAATGCCATGTTTTCGTTCATTTGTTTACATTTTAATTTTAATCGTCGCCATTTTCTACACCAAATACGACAGAAATACAGAAGAGTATGTAAAGGGACGTAATTTTGTATAATATCTCAGACTACAAATAATGACGGTGGGTGTAAAATTCCGAATTCCCGAATTCTCCGAATTGTCCGAATTGGGTCAGAAAAGACTAAAAAATCGAAACTAAATTTGCGCCAAAAGTCGTGCACAAATTTGGGATCAGAACAATTTTACATCAAAAAACGAATATTTTAAAACTCTTTCTTTGGTCAAATCAAAATTTCTATTTTTTTTTTTTCGTGTACATTAATTCATAGGTTAATTCATAATAATGCTGTCTATCGTCTATGATTCGCTAATAGTCAATAAACAGTTTTTGTTATTTGTGACCGGGTGTGTCCAATGAATAAAAGACAACTCGGACCATAACACACACGATCACTTGAAAAACTTGGACAAAGTTTTAACTTAAAATTTTAAACTTTGCTCAATGGCTTTGATGATCACAAACTCAGACCACTTTTCTACACTTTTCATTCTGTGTTTATAAAAAACAATCTATTATCGGTATTTATATTGTCGTCAAAAATTCGTATCAAGAATTGAAATTGAAATTGGCCTATATCGCATTGACATTTATCATAGTTTCAGTGAATCAAGGCTTAAAACTTTGTCATCCTTTGTCGAATCAATCCCAAATTTGAGCTTGTCCGATATCTTGTATAAATTCTTATGGATATTTACCTACGCACCAAGTTTTAAAAGATTGGAAAAAGAGTTTCACAAGTCTGATTTAAAATTCCTGTGTATAAAGGGTTAAAACTTTGTGTTGTGATCTTTCGTCGAATCACACCAAATTCTAACTAGTCAAAAAATATAAAACTTCACATAAAATTTCATTAACATAAGAAAGAATCTTTGGCCTCTATCTAATCCGAAACTTGCTCAGATAGATATTTACACAAGCTAATTGTGGACGGGCCGACAAAAAAAATGTATTTACCAGTTAATCATGAAAAGTGGTTGTAAGTGTTATGAACAGTGGCCCGAGATTGTTTTGGTCCGAGTTGTATTGACACATTCGGTTACAGACAACAAAAAGTGTTCATTGACTAACAGCGATTGTATACTTATTAAAAATAAAATCATAATCAAAAGACAGTAATATTATGAATTAGCTCACAAAAGTTAAAGTAGACGAAAATTAAAAAATGTGGTTTGACCTAAGAAATATTCTTTAAAATTATTCGTTTTTTGATGTAAAATGTTTAAATCTTGAATTTGTGTACGACCTTTGGCGCAAATCTAGTTTCGATTTTTTAGTCTTTTCTTACCCAATTCGGACAATTCGGAGAATTCGGGAATTCGGAATTTTCCACCCACCGAAATAATTAGCGTAATCAATCAGAACAACAAGTCGCTTTTTCCATGTCAGCCCCTCAGACCAGCATCACTGACAGAGTAAATAAAGTTGAAAATATGTTTTGGGGTGTTTCCATGTACTATAAAGAAATAATTCACATTGAATGATATTCATTGGTCTAAAAAATATTATTTTTCGTATATTTGGGAATTAAAAGGCCGCCTTTCAAAAACAAAACTACTCGTATGACGGGTCACCTCTGACATGATTAGCCCAGAAAAATAGATTAACCAAATTTGAATAAAGATTGTGACATAGCATGTAATAACTGGATTACACTGATAATCTCAACCCTAATTGAATAGGCCTACAGTTCTATTACGTGTCTTCGGGCCTTTTAATGTTTAAAGATGCATAAACTGGAGCCATAGGCTTTATTCTAACCAGGGTCACAACTGCAAGTAAAGGGTTGGAATTTCGTCTATTGGGTTGTTTGGTGTTGCAGGTTCGAATCCCCATCATGATGTCGGGTATAAATTTCAAGTATTTCAAGGAACAATATTGACAGTTGAAAATCGAAAAATCAGATTACGTCAATGCAATGTTCTGAAAAAATTTCCCTCATTGCACATTGCATGGCGTTTGTCCCCCTTCATTAACCCAACAGTTACTGAAAATGGGTCAATAATTGTCGATAATCCTACTTTAAATTCTACCAGTGATATAAACACAGAGCTATAATCAATAGATCGAACTAGTTCTAGCCAATAAAATCAATCAGTGTAGGCCTATTGATAGACAGGGGTTGTTGTTGTATTGAAGTCAGGGACGACCCCTTATCATACAATACCCTAGCTTGTCCCTTCTTATCACAATGAGTTATACCGACCCCTATTCAAACTTTATATATTCCCTTATTCAATTCTAATTCATTGGCAAATACATGTAGATTTTAAGAGGCTATCTCTGTAGTTTTCTGTTCACTGTTTGGATCGTTTAAAGAGATTGAATATCTACCAAAAGCTACTATTGATATATCAGATCACTGGTATTGACGTCTTAAAACGCGTAAGTTTTAGTGGAATTGCAAGAACCACATACGTCGAAATGGAAATTGGAATGGCGCAAATTGATGCTATCAGTGTTCCCGATACACATACAAAGTTTAGAAAACCTCTTTAAAAAAAGAGTGGCCCAAAGGAAATGAAATGAAACGTCTTTCACCTGTATGGACTAATGAGGACGAGCAAACGCCATGCAGTGTGAAATTAGGGAAAATTGCCAGGACAGCGACATATTAGCCTACTCTTATTTTTGATTTCCAAGTGTCGAGCCCAAAACGCAGCTGGGTTACTAAAGGACTAGCGCTACGGATTGTGCACTTCAAAGATCCTTAACAGTTAAAAGGAGTAGGTTTCTTCCGCCCTCGTGGCAAAAAAATCCCTCATTGTACACTGCATTGCGTTTGTCCGTCTTATTTAGTCCAAACAGGTACATGAATTTCATGCAAGGCCAATGTATGACGTCATAGAAGCACTTCAAAACGATAAACGCACAGAAAAAAGATTAAAGTCGCCTAACCCATTTAAAACTTTTACAGGTCTAACCTCTTTAATAGCATAATAAACCGATAATTTATTATAACGAAAGGAAAAACAAGGAGCTATATATTAGCGATTGCTTGAAATTCCAAAAGGCTTCAAAGGCTAAAAATATTGAGAATTTTTAAGGTAAGG
The DNA here is from genome assembly GCA_029955415.1 of Lottia scabra. NCBI lineage: Eukaryota > Metazoa > Mollusca > Gastropoda > Lottiidae > Lottia > Lottia scabra. Next base: position 4,134,928 of record JARJEI010000014.1, on the reverse strand, counting down.
CTCTTTAAAATATACTTTTAAGGATTAGGGATTAAGAATAAATGAAAACAAAATTCTTTTGAAAGGGACTTTAATTCGGTTGTTAAAAGACTCGATTTGTTTTCCTTAGCGATATGAATATATAGAAGTTTTTGTTCGTATATTTTTATAAAGAAAGGCTAGATATTCTTGAATTTGTTGTTATGTTTTGAACCTTTAAAATCTCATTGCGGGCTCTGTTCTGTAATTTTTTAATCCCCTGTACGGTATATCCTCAGGGGCGGATTTAGGCGGGGTCGTGGCGGGCGTGCGCCCCCCCCCCCCCTCTAAATTTGCAAAGCATGTATTTTAACCTCAAATAATTTTTCGACTCGCTCCGCTTTATTTTGCGCCCCCCCCCTCTCAAACCGTCAAATCCTGTATCCGCCTCTGATCCTCTATTAGTATGTTGACGACTGTCTTTAGTACGATCCTTTGCACCCTCAAGGTTGGCTCATCCCACTGTCAGTGATGCAAGTCTGAGGGCCCGACATAGAAAAAGCGTATAGTCGTTCGGATGGGACAATAAACCTAGGCGCAGTGTGCTATTGGCTGTGCATGTTAAAGATCCCTCATCGGTTGGAAATCGAAAATAAGAGTAGGCCAATGCCGCTGTCCTGGCAAAATTCCCCTCATTGCACACTGCATGACGTTTTCCCGTCCTCATTAGCTCTATGGGTTCATAAAAGCGGGACGTAAAACTCCATTCCATTTCTAGGTTAGCTCACTTTACCTACAAGGTAATATACACCCTCTAAGACCGAGGCTTACGTGATTATAAATTTGGCTGCGATTAGAATTGATTTTGTTGTTTAATGATCGATATTGTATTTCTTTCAGAATATGGCTCATTATTACACACCAAACCAGGTAAGACGATTATTATTGAAAACGGTCTGTAGCACAATCTTATTGGGCGTTGGAATCTTATATGACGTCATTAAAAGTGGTTGTTTGCTTCTCGAAAAATATGACAGTTAACAGATTGTTTTAAAGTTGTCTGAGGTCATAATGTGCATTCTACATTTTTTTAAATTTTTATTTGTACAGGAACATGGTGCCTATTTATTTGTAAGATTTCCATCTCGAGGCGGAACTGACGTAGCCGTAGTGTCACAATCCTGTGTTCTCAACAAGAAATCTGCTGAAATTCAACGAGGACGGTTCCTGGGAATCGCCAGGAAGGTGAGACTCATTTATAAGTATTGTTTAGGCTAATGACGACGGCAAACACCATGCAATGTGCAATGGGGGAAACTATGCCACGATTTCCATTGCAAAGCTAGTAAATTAGTTTTTAAATTTAGATCCACGACCAAAACTGAGATCGAGACCATTATTGTTCGTCCCGATGGCAATTCGCTTTTTAGATTTTCAAATTTAAGTCAATGTTTTGATATTCTCAAACCTCATATGAATAATTTCAGATATATGGAAAATATACCTATGGCGATCATTCGTCCCCGAGATATGCCGAAAAAGACCAGAAGGGACCAGAAATGGCCCTGATTGTGTACCTATTTGAGAACCAGAACTACGCCAAACTTTTCTTCAACAGTGATAAACGCTTCAAACAGCCTGATTTCCCCCCACCATCAGGAAATTGCGAGGCGTGGTCGGTGTGTCGTTACTACTCACCCGATTTTAGAGACGGTGAGTTAAATTATTTTTTAAGGGGCGGGAGGGACTGGGGGTGGAGGTACAATGGGCGTAAGAGGATAGTCAAGCAGTGAGGTTTTTTTGAGGAGGAGAGGCATGGCATGAAAATGCTCAAATTCTGCGCTTCTTTAGTGGTGCCATGTCGCCACTCTAAATACGCCACTGTAAAAGGATATGAGGGGAGGGGGGGGGGGGGGTAGGAGAGTGGGGGCTGGGGTAGTTCTAGGGTAAGGAGTAAAAGATAACAAATAACAAATAATCTAACCTGATCTGCAGCCTTGTGTCATTCTGCCCTTTGGTACACCTCTTCTGAATATGTGCATAGAAGTATGCGGATGTGATCGACTTTCAAATTTCAAGATCTATACTGTCATTGACCGACCCCTCAATACAGAATGTGATATCAACTCACTACCCTAGGGTTGTTAGGATACCAGGGGTAGAGTTGATTGGGCTAGAGCTACCTTCGTGAGTAGTACTCTTTTTAATCCGAATAACTAAACTTTATTTTGACTTCATTAGTCCAATAAGGTGCAGAGAAATAGGATTTAAAACTCCATTTTATTTCATTAGTACAATAAGATACAGAACAGAAGGATTTAAAACTCAATTTGATTTCATGTGTCCAAAAAGGTACCGACAAATTATCCCCCATTTCATTTCATTAGCTCAATCAGATATAGAAAAATATGACATAACCCTCCATTCCATTTCATTTCATTTCCATAATGTGCTGAAAAATAGGACGTGACAAATAAGACTCCATTAGCATCTTTATTCTTTCAGACAATCGAACGTTTATGATGTCTGAAGTTCAACTGGAAGAAGGGGTACGACATGAAGAATATCGTGAGAGATACTGTACTCCGTTTGCTCAACTCCTTCTTGACTACGACGCACACCCGTACGTCGTACAAGCCAACACCGTAGAGGATCTGAGACGTTACTATTTGGGTGCGAACACCATCCTTACCGTCCATGTGTTCCCCAGCCCAGAAGAACTGTGGAAATGCATCGAAGACGGTGAGTATTCTTATAACGTATATTTCCGATTATAATGCGCACTTTTATATAAGGAGCGTTTATCTATGCCGTTTTAGTTTTATACAAATGAGTTTACAATACGCAATTTGGATAATTGCATCAATTACGATTTAATTTTGGTGGGGGTTTTGTAGCATTCAAGTTTTCCCTCAGACTTTTGTAGTACTAAGATTTTTTTTATGACGTCACTATCTATAAATAGTCTGGATACACAAGCTAGAACACCTCACTACGATCCCTTTTTAGTTCCATATGGTGGTAAATATATGTAATTGTGCTTAAATTGTATATTAACTATATTTCAGATCGTTACATCCCGTTAAAAGCAGTCCATTCCACCATGGCTTCAGAAAACCTCAGTGTTTTTTCCCTAGATCCCAAACCATGCCGATAAGCTGTTGGAGTCTCCAAAACAAAATGGAAGACACTTGTTAAAGATATTACTTTTAGTTGAAGTTGTTAATTTGAAGTCAGCAAGTTACCATCTACGTTTCTACAAGTCTTAATGTACTTACAAAAATTACAGTAGCTAATTTAGGACGCACTACTTTTCAAAGAAAGAGCTCATAAAAATACCTTAGTCGAGAATCGAGCTTTCGTCGATTTTACGCACTTTTTCATATGGAACGAATCATTTCCAATTCTGTCACTTGTCCTAATTCAGCCAGTATAATGTATAACAAAAAACCTACATTATCGTATATGAAATATTTATTTAATACATGTATTATTATTTATTCTTATCTTATATTATTTATTTCAATATCGCTGTACAATTGATATATCGAGCACTTTAATAGTGAAAATATTTTGTTAATGTAATAAAGTTTATGTAACTGCATCAATGTTTAAAGGAGAGCGAACTAGAAATCAATCTTATTTACCATATATCAGAAACCCGACCCTAATACAGTCAGGCCGTTACGTGTGCTTTGTAGCATGACCGAATTCCCACGACTGTCCCCTATGACCATAATCAGGATGCCTTCTTAAACAATGATTGTTTACTCCTTTGGGCCCCTGCAGTCCATGCAATAATTTTTTTTTAAAAAATGGCCGCTGATACTGAACCAACCATCCAACCCCCCCCCCCCCTCCCCAAACCCCTCCAGTCGAGTCAACAAACAGTTCAACAGACTCAAAAGATGTCAATACCCCAAAGGACATTGAACTCAGTGCTCCTTAGTGCGATAAACATTACAACAATCTCGTTAACCTATGCTGAACCAGCCACTCCCCCCACCCCCGCCCCGTCAAAAAAAAACATCCCCACCCCACGAGTTCACCAGATTCAAAAGATTTTAAAGACTTCAAAGGACATTGAACCTCGGCGCTCTTTAGTGCGATAAATATTACAACATTACCTCGTTAACCTATAACCATCAACACTCTTACCGATATATTCGTGTCAAGGGCGTGATTCCCGACCCCCACGGGGCCTCAGACTTGTATTGATATTTATTTAGGGAGAGGCATATTATGACAACCATTAATTCACTAAAGAATCTTTCTGCTCCAATTGTGAAACTCAAAAAATTGTAAATCATGCTCGTTATTTATTCATGACGCCATTTTTGTTTCATGCTTGAAATGGAAAGAATCAACTTAAAGTTTTTAAATGGCATTTAGCAATTGTAAGCACAATATATAGATACAGCTTTATGGAACAACAATCACTGGTTAAAGTTTCATGCAACGTTTCCATTCGAAATGTTGAGTTGTAACACAGATATATCAAGGTCTCGAAAATTTCCTTTTAAGAAAAAAAATCGAGTTTTACGTCCTGCTTTTCTGCACCTGTATTGGTTAATGAGGACGGGCAAACACCATACAGTGTGCAATGAGAAATATTTTGCCAGGACGTCTCCAATAGCCCACTCTTATTTTTATTTCTAACTGTCGAGGGATCTTTAACGTGCAGTCTGTAACAGACAAGGCCTCAGTTTATTGCCCCATCCGAACGACTAAAGGCTTTTCCGATGTCTGCCCCTCCGAACTGCATCACTAACATCATCGGGTTAAAAAATCTGAAGGTATCATCTCTACCAATGTCGTGATTGAACCCTGGACCTTCAGGTTAGCGAGTAGGCGTGTAACTCACTGAGCCACTAACGCCTCCACCCCCTTACACAAATTCGGACAACAAGCGCTAAACAATACATAAAAGCTTGTAATCCCCTACCTTCTCATACCATACCATTCAAGACTGAAATGTGTCCGAGATATTTTCTGATTTGTAAAATGGAGCAGTTTCGACGACAACAAGTTATGCTATGCTTATACTATTATGATATGATGTTATAGATATTGTAAACATTCATAATATTTCTGGTGGAACTAACATGGCAAACGGTAAGACACGATTCTATTTTAATAATTTTTTCAAGTTTTGATATTTTGCATTTCACATAATGCAGCTATACAGAACCTTGTATGGTGTTATTTAAAAAAAAAACACACTCAAAACAATTATTAGAGAGGGGCACACAAGCGAATTTTTAGAGAGATTTTCAAAATTCAAAAATTCGCTGCGATAAAAAAAAACAACATCAAAGCCTAATAGAGAGGGGCACAGAAGCGAATTTTTCGAGCAATTTTCAAAATTCAAAAATTCGCTTCGATCAAAAAAACCCACTAAAATCTATTAAAGAATGACATGCAAGCGAATTTTTTAAGCGATTTTAAAATTCGTTGCGATCATGCAAACAAGTTACCTCGTGTCCCTACACTATATAATTGTTCATAAAAATACAAGCAATTATTGAAAAACGCTTAAATCAAGATTCGTTAAGCGTTTTCATAATAATTACTGAATTTTTTAAGTGTTTATTGGATTATACAGGGCTTGTGTTGTGTAGTTATGACACCAGGTAAGTTCACTGATGAATATATACTCCTATTGAGAATTTAAATTGCATGTTCACTCAAAGAGGTAGTATTCTTTTTAAGGGGTAGAGGTTAAAATGGCGACTCGAATTTTCTACTTTCAATCGAAGTTCCCCTTTTAGTAAAATTAATTTAATAAGAAGTGGATGGAAGGAGCGAGGCGACGTGAGGCACTTTGTAGAAGATTTAGCAAATGGTGAGCGGATGAATAAGTGGGTTTGGTTCTAAAATTCTTGTTATATTGCATCATTGTTCATTATGAATAAGTGAGACACTTTACAGAAGATTTAACCAATGCCGATTGGAGGAATAAATGGGTTGGATTCTAAAATTCTTGTTATATTGCATCATTGTTCATTATGAATAAGTGAGACACTTTACAGAAGATTTAACCAATGCCGATTGGAGGAATAAATGGGTTGGATTCTAAAATTCTTGTTATATTGCATCATTGTTCATTATGAATAAGTGAGACACTTTACAGAAGATTTAACCAATGCCGATTGGAGGAATAAATGGGTTGGATTCTAAAATTGCTGTTATATTCAACTTTGCTCTTAATGAATAAATCAGAACTTCACAGAAGATTCAATCAATGCTGATTGGCTGAATAAATGGGTTGAGTTAAATTGTTGTTTTATGCATCATTGCTCTAAATGAATAAAAGAACCACTTCACAGACGATTTAACAAATGCTGATTTGAAGTGATGTGGGTTGGGTTCTAAAATTGTTGTTTTCTACAACATTGCTCTAAATGAATAAATGAATCATTTCACAGAAGATTAAGATTCAATCAATGCTGATTGGCTGAATAAATGGGTTGAGTTAAATTGTTGTTTTATGCATCATTGCTCTAAATGAATAAAAGAACCACTTCACAGACGATTTAACAAATGCTGATTTGAAGTGATGTGGGTTGGGTTCTAAAATTGTTGTTTTCTACAACATTGCTCTAAATGAATAAATGAACCACTTCACAGACGATTTAACAAATGCTGATTTGAAGTGATGTGGGTTGGGTTCTAAAATTGTTGTTTTCTACAACATTGCTCTAAATGAATAAATGAACCATTTCACAGAAGATTTAATGAATGCTGATTTGAAAATGAATAAATGGGTTGAGTTAAATTGTTGTTTTATGCACCATGGCTCTAAAAGAATAAATGAACCATTTTACAGAAGATTTAATCAATGCTGATTTGACAATGAATAAATGGGTTCAAAAACTGTTGTTTTCTACATCATAGCTCTTAATGAATAAATGAACCATTTCACAGAAGATTTAGTTAATGTTGAGTGGGTTAAAAAAAAAGTGCGCTAGGTGCTAATGTTCGAATGGCTGAACAAATAATGAACGCATCCCTTTGAAAGATTCTTAGAATAACATTTTATTGCCATTCATTTGTCATGTAACTATTCGAATGTGAAAATTCCTATCAAAAACGTTGAATATTTTATTAATTTGGCGCTTGGTTTATTTTCAAACAAAACATTGTAATATTTTGTAAATCGATGCTGGATAAACATTCATGTTTTGTAAATACACAAAACAGTTTGACAAGATCCGATGATTTTCAATAAACGTTATTTTTCTATCATTCACTATAATATGATTCTTTCTCAAGGGAATTATCATTTAGTTACTTGTTCTTTTGGATATATATTTGATACCTTGCAGGTAAGGTTTACGCTTACAGAAATAAGTTTTGTTGGTTTTTTTTTAATTGTGAACGAACTGGTTGTCGAATGCTTGTTCTGAAATATGTTACGGATAGTTGCATTTAAGCGCTATAAGGAGATCGCTTTAAAAGCCTGGTGGATCTCGATTTCAACGGCATAAGCATACTCTTTTCAAATTTTCAACTGTCGAGGGATCATTAACATGAACAGAATATAGCGCGAAGGATCTCTGCTTTTAAGTGTCTCATATCTCGATTTCTCGACCCTGGATCTTCAGGTTTTAACGAGCAAGCACGTTAAAGACGGCATCAAAAAATCGTTCAATTTTCGCTGGACTTAAAGGGGTTGTAAAGAGGTTTTTAAACTTTGTATGTGTATCGGGGACACTGATAGCATCAATTTGCGCCATTCCAATTTCCATTCCGACGTTTATGGTTCTTGCAATTCCACTAAAACTATGGCGTTTTATGACGTCAAATAGTGATCTACCGGAGCTACTATTGATATCTATGTAGATCACTACTAAGTGTCGTCATAAAACGCGTTAGTTTAAGGGTGTTAATTGGGCTATTTCACGTTATGAAAAAATGGAATAAGTATATGAAATAATGATTTCTTGAGACTTGTTGTGCATTTGTTGATGATTTGGGGTCCTTCTCGATAGTTTAAGGTTGATTTCATGTCAATCAGATTTTTTTTAATGAGTTGACAGCCCTTTCAAACATGTCATAAAAATTGGACATTTCAAACCTTTGATACAAGTTTAAAAAAATGTGAATGGATCAATCTACATCAAACTTGGCATAAATGTAGACAATTACATTGCCAAGAAACGTACAGAGCGATTTTCCAAAAAAAAATATTATTTTCGTGGTTACCATGGAAATACGAAAATTTACGAAAATTTATTTGTAGGTATGGCAAACATTTTCCAGGGGCCAAACTAATTCGAATTTTCGAAAAAACTCTCTGTACGTTTCTTCCTTACTGAATAAGCTTTCAATCAAGACCAAGATCATAATTTTCCAATAAAAAATGGCCGAGAAATCTTGTATCAACCGGGACACATTTTGCTACTTTTTCCTAATTTTTTAGCAAAAACTAACGAAATACCTAATTTCTTGTCGGTTTTTTTCATTCTATATAGTTTACAAATAAAGTAATAATAATTATCTACAATCTGAGCCCAAAAATAATAAGTAATTCGCAAAACTTCCATCTCGTGGTTTTTTTCTCGAACGCTAGCCCAATCAATACCCTTAAGTGGAATTGCAAGAACCACAGACGTCGGAATGGAAATTGGAATGGTGCAAACTGATACTATCAGTGTCCCCGATACACATACATGTACAAAGTTTAGAAAACCTCTTTTCAATCCCTTTAACTGATTGAGCAGCACCAAATTTAACCCTCTAATCCAACGAAATACAGCGGCCCCCAAGATATAAAATATAATTTTTCTCTTTCCAGGCTAAAGAATGAGCTCACCGAAACCACCAACACCCGTGAACTGGTCGGAGGACATAGTTTTAAATCTTCAGTCCCTGTATCTGATGATAGATAGCGACGAATTCCCCGTCCTAGCCATCAGTCTTCTACTGAAATATTCCAAAAATTTACCCCCTGAAAAAGTCGAGGAAGTCAAAAAGATGATCAAAGACATGCAAGAAATAAAAGGTAAGAAAGAAGCAACATCTATATTTTTTAAGTACAACAATATTCAGGTTCAAGAGGATCATTTTTTCTGTCAGATGGTCAAACCTCTTGGCACTGATTTTACAAGGAGAACAATTTAGGTTCACGAGGATACTTTCTAAAAGCTGGTCCTTGGCCAAACCTCAGAAAGTGTAAATCATTTCAAAACAGGCCGACCTGACGAGGATGATATATCCAAAGCACTTGTTAGCTGAGAATTGTCTGTTGATTGTTCTTTTATTTCTTTCAGAAAAGATGCCACTTACGCCGACACCGTCGTCGTCGCCGTCGGAAGCACCAAAACTCGTTCGATTCCGGGAAATTGTCAAAGAACGATTGATATTCATGGAAAACAGTTACTGCAGCACATAAATCACGCCGTTCCGACAATGTTATCGTGCAAATAGACGAAATTTTGAAGGAAGGGAGGGCTTTATAGGTGTTTGGACGTTTTATCTGTTGTCATTTCCGGTGATACATTTTCTTTGTTTACAGACTAGACGTCGGATTTTAATTTTAAAAAGTGTTAAAGGATAGCTTGAATTACGTTCTATAAGATAGTAAAACAAAATTTCTAAACGTCTACATACCTTTAATATATTAAATTTTTGTAGCCTTATAATAAAAAAATAAACTGTCCATTGCCTTTTAATTATCAATTTTGGGGATTGGAAATGAAATGAAATTGAGTTTTACGTCCTATGTTCTGCACCTGTATAGGCTAATTTTGAGGATTAGGAAAAAGGGATAACATTTTTTGTCTTGGCTTTAGCTACTGATTGATTTTAGCCCTTGGGTCTGAGAAAACAAGAATCAATATAGGATTCGAACGCGTTGCACCAAATTCCACAACAAAAGACGGTTATTGAGTAAGTTTATTACTGGGCTCCAGCAGCGAGTTGGGCAGTGGCTGCTTTCATGGTGTCGATGGCTTGGGTACCATGTTGGGTAAGAGTACCCAACAAATTACCCAAAGATTGTTGAACATTGGTCATCAAACTGGAGGCAGCGTTTTTCAAAAGTTCTCCGGTAGTGCTGACCATCTGAAATGAAATAAAATGGAGTTTTACGTCCTACATGTCTGTGCCTTATTGAACTAATGAAATGAAATTGAAAATGAAATGGAGTTTTACGTCCTACTGTTCTGTAGGACGTATCTCAATTGGACTAATGAAATGAAGTTGAAATGAAAAGAAATGAAATGAAATGGAGTTTTACGTTCTTCTTTGCTGTGCCTATAGGGCTAAAGATGACGGACAAACGCCACGCAGTGCACAATTACGGAAAGTGCGCCATGATGGAAGCATAGCCTCTGATAAACTGTTGAGGGATCTTTAATGTTCGCAGCCCACAGCATACAGGGCCTCGATATATTGTCCAATCCAGCTGAATCTTTATAAAAGTTGCGATTACTGTTTGACTCCTTCAATTCCCTTGGGTAAATTTCTTGACCAATCACAGAGCTTAATTTCGAAAAGTTACGATTACTATTTGTCTCCTGCTAACCGACTGATTACTTACCAATCACAGCGCATGAATTTATAGAGTTGCGATTACTATTTGACTCCTTTAATCCGATTGGTCAATCAACTGACCAAACAGGTGCGGAGCCAGGATTTAGAGAAAGGGAGGGCTCTGAATTATAACATGCTTCAAATGCAATGGTACCGCGAGCGCGGAAGGCGCGGAAGGAGAGTTTTGACATCAGTCGGTCAAAAAATGCCCTTAAAGTGACCGAGACTATAACTTACATTTTTAACACCTTCAATAGCTGGTTTAAGGGAGTTGGTGAGTTGTGAGATGATACCGTTCAAACCTTCCATGATGTTTCTCTTATGGCTCATCAGAGAGGAGGCGAGTTCGGTGATTTTAGAAACAACGGCTTGCATGATGGAGTCAGCGAAGTGGTTGTGAAGACCTGCAATTAAAATAGAATGAAATGAAACGGAGTTTTACGTCCAATGAGGGAAATTTTCAAAGAACAAAGGCATTAGCTTACTCTTATTTTCAATTTTCCAACTGTCGGGGGATCTTAAACGTGCACAGCCAGTAGCTTGCGTCGCCTGGGTTTTCCATGTCAACCCCTCCGACATGCATCACTGAAAGGCTGAAACTGGGAGACAAATACAAACACATTACATCTTCTAGGTAAGCTTGATGGCTAACAGTTAATCTAATTAATTAGATTACATTTCGTTTCGGTTATTTTTTCATTTTCGACTCATTGTAATCTAAGAAGGTTTAAAAGGAGAGCGTGTTCTGGTAAAGGCAATTTCAGCCAATCAGCAAGCTACTAACCGGTAATTTTGTCGATGGTGGCGACGATTTCTTCTGGGCTCAAAACGAGTTCCTTGACATTGTCGACGAGGGTGTGGAAAGATTCTACAGCAGTGTGTAACAATGGTTTCAGTTCTCCAACAGCAACATCAACAAGATGGTGAGCCTTGGTTTCAAATTCTTTCAAGTCATTGACGAAAGAGCTGGAATGAAAATGAAATAAAAAAAATGAAATGGAGTTTTACGCCCTGAGTTGGATTGTAAAGTCGGTCAACAATATGCAGTGTGCAGTGAGGGAAATTTTAATCTTGCTTAATAGCTACATAACATGATAATGAGCTTTAGTTTCATATTCTTTCAAATCGTTTACGAAAGAGCTGGAATGAAATTGAAATGAATGGAGTTTTACGTCCTACTTTTCTGCACTTATTTGGACTAATAAGGACTTGAAAATAGCTCAAGGATGATTCCTTTTTTTCTGCTAGGTTCTTGGTCTTGTCTTGGTTGTTCTTGTCGTTCTTTAGGTCGTATCCTGGTCGGTTATGAACGTTTCATGGTCGTTTCTTGTCGGTAATGTTTTAGTAAGTACGATATCTTCCAACACACAGGGTAACAATTTACTGGACCAAGGGTAACAATTTACTGGACCAAGGGTAACAATTTACTGGATCAAGGGTAACAATTTACTGGACTAAGGGTAACACTTTACTGGACCAAGGGTAACAATTTACTGGACCAAGGGTAACAATTTACTGGACCAAGGGTAACAATTTACTGGACCAAGTGTAACAATTTACTGGACCAAGGGTAACAATTTACTGGATCAAGGGTAACAATTTACTGGACTAAGGGTAACACTTTACTGGACCAAGGGTAACAATTTACTGGACCAAGGGACAAAATTTATTTATTATGCATGCTCACCTTACATCTCTGGAAGCTTTCTCTTGTTTAATGGAGTTCATGGTGTTCAGGGCTAGAGCTGAAACACAAAACAACACATTCTTCAAGGATCAAATTCTGTCATGACAGTAAATGTACATGTATACACATTTTCAATTCCAAGCTAGGCTTATCTAAGTACCTCTAATGAAAAATGCTTAGAGAAGGAATAATAAAATCAAGCACAACCATCCTAAACGTAAAACAAATCTCGAAATCCATGTTAACACTTTGGCAATACATTAGTAGCAGCTAATGAACCTTTCATTTGAGGAAGAATATCAATAAATGAGTAAATATTTCATAATGAAAAGTGGTATCAGGTGTCTAGAAGAGTTAGCATACCCTGCTTGGCACCAAGAACTCCCAAATTGATCTCTTTAAGATATTCTAACCCAAATTCTTCAAAAATTATATCAATAACCTACCTTGTACACCTTGAGAAAGAAGATTTTTACCAGCGTCCTTGAACTTATCAAACAGACTTCCACCAATATTGTCTAGGGTACCCAATAATTCCTTTCCGGTTGTTTTAAAAACATCTCCGATCTTGCCGAAGGTGTTCCTTAAGAAGGTACCGAAGCCGGCCTCGGTGACCTGCACGTTGGCAGCGACGACAAACAGAGCGAGAATCAACAGAGCTTTCATTTTGTCTGCAATGAAAAGAAATAAAATAATGAAACGAAATAATATAATGAAAGAGAATGAACAAAATATGAAACGAAATGAAATGAAATAATAAAACGGAATGAAATAAAGATTGAAATGTAGTGAAACCAAATGAAACGAAATGAAATAATGAAATGAAAGATGAAATGAAACGAAATAAAACATTGAAATGAAATGAGTTTTACGTCCTTCGTGTCTGTACCAGATTGATATGACGACTTGAAATATTATTTGAAAGATTTGAAATTAAATTATTTTTTACATCCAAATTTTCGAATGTCATGCAATGTACAACGAAATGTTGCGATAGATGCAATAGCGTACTTTCTCGATGTCCATCTGCCTAGACATCCTTAAAGTGCATAGTTTGTAGCACATTGGGTGGTACTCTTTAAATGCGAATAGGTTTTATTTTTCGGGAAATGATCATCAACATTCTCTTGAAAGTAGACGAGATACGATGTCCGTTACGGCGTAAAAGATCCGAAGCTATTTGCAAAAAAAATTAAAAAAATTGAGAAGAAAATGATGAACGTCTGTCTTACCTGAATTCTTATGAACCTAAGGTTAATGTCGCACGATACTATTCTGTTTTTATACCGCCAAATCTTATCACCATCAGAACTGACCTAGTTATGGCGGTAGTTTGAGATCTGGTCAGATGGCACCATCATGATTAAAAAAAACATCGATAAGAATTTTATTTTTGAATGACGAAACGCCTTTTATCCGATTTAAAAACTATGTTACGGATTGGCAGAATGAAATTCTAGATAGGTTGACCCTCCTAAAGTGTTAATCACAAAACACCTTTAATCTGATTTTAAAAAAGATGTTAGGGATTAGCAAAATGAAACTTTATATGTGGACTCTCTGAAAGGGTTGGCACAAGTTCTTTTTTAGGGTGGGTCGCTGAGCATAAGAACCTACAGTGTTGTTCTTCAAGGTAAGCCACGAAGTTTTGGACTCTCTGAAAGGGAAATCAGAAATGCTATTATGTAGTTGTTATCAAAGACAGATATACACATTACATTTACGTATGTGGACTCTTTGAAAAGGATGACAATCATAAACTCCTTTCATGTTTCTAAGATTAACTGCAACTAAATATTACTTCATTAGCTAAATACGTTACAGAACAGTAAGATATAGATTCTTGTTTCATTTTATTAGTCCAATAACAGGAATAACAATTCATTTCACTATTCAAGTGAGAAGCAAAACAGTAAGACAAAACTCCATTTCATTTCACTAGCTCAATAAAGTACAGAGCAATTGCCTGTAAACCTCTATTTCATTTAGGTGATGTCTGGTGTTTGTGATAAACAGACAAAAGTACAACATTGGATCATTGGAATATAACCCAGAGTTAGGTGATAAAAGTACAGCAGTTGACCACCCTCTAGCATACAATCCAGAGTTAGGTGATGTCTGGTGTTTCTATTGACAGATAAAAGTACAACATTGGATCACCCTATAGAATATAAGCCAGAGTTATTTGATATCTGTTGTTTGGTGTGTCTGGTGTTTCTATTGACGGACAATTGTACAACAGTAGATCACTCTGTAGAATTCAACCCAGAGTTAGGTGATATCTGGTGTTTGCATAAACAAACATTAATACAACAGTGAACCACTCTGTAGAATATAACCCAGTGTTAGTTGATGTCCGGTGTACAACAATTGTACAACAGTGGGCCACTCTCTAGAATATAACAAAGAATAAATTGATGTTTGGTGTTTCTATATACAGACAAAAGTCCAAAATTGGAACCCTCTCTACATTAAAACCGGTAGTAAGGCGATGTCTAGTGTTTCTAAAACAGACAATAGTACAACAGTAGACCTCTCTCTAGAATATAACCCAGAGTGAAGAGATGTCTGGTGTTTCTTTAGGAAGACAATAGTACAACAGATGACCACTCTCTAGAATATAACCAAGAGTTATGTGATGTCTGATGTTTCTATAACAGACAGTAGTACAACAGTGGACCACTCTCTAGAAGATAACCCAGAGTTAGGTGATGTCTGGTGTTTCTATAACAGACAGTAGTACAACAGTGGACCACTCTCTAGAAGATAACCCAGAGTTAGGTGATGTCTGGTGTTTCTATAAACAGACAATAGTACAACAGTTGACCACTCTCTAGAATATAACCAAGAGTTATGTGATGTCTGGTGTTTCTTTAAGCAAACAATTGTACAATATTGGACCGCTCTATAGAATATAACCCAGAGTAAGGCATCAAACTCTAGAAGATAACCCAGAGTTAGGTGATGTCTGGTATTTCTATAAACAGATAATAGTACAACAGGGAACCACACTCTAGAAAAACACAGAGTAGGGGATGTCTGGTGTTTCTATAAACAGACAATAGTACAACAGTTGACCACTCTGTAGAATATAACTCAGAGTTAGGTGATGTCTGGTGTTTCTTTAAGCAAACAATTGTACAACATTGGATCACCCTCTAGTATACAATCCAGAGCGTTGTGTGATGTTTGGTGTTTCTATAAACAGACACTAGTACAACAGTAGATCACTCTGTACTATATAACCCAGGGTCATTTGATGTCTGGTGTTTCTATAAACAGACACTAGTACAACAGTAGATCACTCTGTACTATATAACCCAGGGTTATTTGATGTCTGGTGTTTCTATAAACAGACAATAGTACAACAGGGGACCACACTATAGAATATAACCCAGAGTTAGGTGATGTCTGGTATTTCTATAAACAGACAAAAGTACAACAGTGGCCCTCTCTATAGAATATAACCCAGAGTAAAACATCAAATTCTAGAAAAAACACAGAGTTAGGTGATGTCTGGTATTTCTGTAAACAGACAATAGTACAACAATGGACCACTCTGTAGAATAAAACCCAGAGTAAGGAAGAAGTACAACAAACAAAATGATAAAGTGTGATTTTTTATTAAAATATTAAGAGTCCATCAGATTTTAGTTCTGGCCTCCAATTGTGCCGAGAGCATTGGTTAAAGTACCACCAACATTTTTGACAGTTTGGTCTGCAAAAAGAAAGAATACATTTGATTAGATCGAGAAAATTAACATAATGAGGATCTACTTAACACTGGCGGTGTAATTTGGTGTTGAGGGTTCGAATCATCCATTGAGAAGGGTCAAAGATATTCAGTACCCCCTTGAAAACCAGACTGTACCCCCATGTGACCCCCAATGTAATAGAAACTTTCAACTTTTCCCCGACAGTTGTACCCCACCCCGATCCCATATTTGTCCGTTCCAGAAGGCTGGCGCTGACACTAATGATCTTCTCTGATGTTTTAGCCATTGTGTTAATGATTCTATTCCTTGCCACACATAATCTGTTCCTCAATATAACCCCCAAGTCTCCTGAAGACAAATCTTTCAAAAAAAAAATGGGCAAAAATCACCATAGCCGGCGGTCCTCCTGGAATTCAACCATCGTCGATGATTATCAACCTGCAGGTCGCTTGAATCCAAATCATTCTTAATTCTATACAGTATCTGGTTTACTTACTAAGGATATCGCCTGTAGCGTCCTTGATGGCAGATAAAGAATCGGTGGCGGTCTTGATAAGGCTGGCACCATGTTGTTTCAGGGCATCAATATGGGGAGAAAGTTTGCTGGCGAGTTGGCCGATGTTTTGGCTGACTGAAGAGACGATGTTGGAAGCAACAGTTTTCAAAGCTTCTCCGGCGTTGTTGAAGAACTGCAAAAGAAATTAAATGAAATGGAGTTTTACTTCCTGCTTTTCTGCAGCAAAATAGCGTAACAATGACATGAATTGGAAAGTATTAACTTTGAAGAAAGGCGAAATATAGATAGCCACCCTCCGGACAACAGGACAAAACAAATTGCGTAACATGAACTTGAATTAACAAGGGACACAGGGGTAAACATTTGGGTAGTCAAGAGCCCGGCAACAGTAGCCCTACCCAATTCCAGACAAGAGATCGTAATATGGGATGCAATATCGTCACTGTGTTTCTTTTCACCCATTTTTTAAATTGTCGTGAATGGGAATTTTACGCATGACGAAAGCCATATTTGGAATCTGAGCCATTAGTACTTCAAGAGCTAACAGGAATTATAGCGGAAATGCCAAAAAGCTTCGGAAGTGGCGACATTCGAACGTATTTTCAATCTGGAAAGTGATATGCAAAGCTAAAATTGAGCTCTAACATGCAATTGGAAAAGGAACCATTGTGCCAATGTGTATGTGTTTAAATGGATTTCAAGATTTGTTTTACGGTTGGGATCGTTCGTGCTTGGGATTTGCATTAGACAGTATAAGCCCACTTACGTCTCCGATGTTTTTAAGAGCTGGTGAGAAGGTACTGGTCAAGGTATCGGTAATTCCTTTCAAAGATTCCATGATGCCTCTCTTGTGTCCACCTAATAATTCTTGACCAATAGACAGGACGGAGCTTTCTAAGTCTTTCAAGAATTGGGCACTGACAATATGGTGACCGACTGAAAACATCAAAATGAAATTGAACAAAATGGAGTTTTACGTCCAAAGTTTCTGCTCTAGATGGGGCTCATGAAATGTGCAGAAGCTATACGCCCGATTTTTCTGCCATAGATTGGGGTTAATTAACGAAATGGAGTTTTACGTCCTACTTTTCTGTTCAGATTATGGAGGTCCACAAAGTCTCATGTCCCGACTAAGCCCTGCCCTGGCCCGTAAAAAACACCACCCCCAACCCCTGCGAGTCACTACAGTCATGCTATCAGAAAAGTCTAAAATCCCCAAACAATACTTACTAAGAATGTTTCCAATTTCTTTCTCGAGTGTTGGGAGATCGAAGTCCAGACTGCTGACTTTGTTAGCCAAAGTTTCGAACTCTTCGATACCACTGTGGATAAATGGCACGAGCTGGTCAACGCCTTTGTGGACTACTTCTTTAACGGATTGTTCGAAATTTACCAATTTTTCAACGATGCTGAAATAAAGTAATATGACATTACAAATAAGCTACAATATCTGAGGGCACATTGCCAAAGTTTTGAGAATCCTTCATTTTAGCTAGGCCAGTGCTTTTTTATGGGAATTTTATTCTCATATCGCCTTAACACTATATGGTTTAAGCACAACCCTTCCTTTTTTTAACCCAAGTTACTTTGAAAGAATAATAACCTACGATGTATCTCGGCCGAGATGGAAAATATTTTTGAAAGCATTCTTAGCCAAATCTGAAACGAAAAATAAAACAAAACATTTGAGGAGTTTAATTGAACGTATCTGTGGTAGCAGTGGACAAAGAACTTAAACCACTAAAGCCGTTTCAGTTGTTCATTCTACCCAGGAAGCCCCATCTGTCTGAACATCGACTGAGAGATTGGGGAGCTGGTAGTGCACAAGACACTTAAAGGGATTGTAAAGAGATTTTCTAAACTTTGTGTGTGTATCGGGGACACTGGTGGCATCAATTTGCGCCATTCCAATTTCCATTCCGACGTCTGTGGTTCTTGCGATTCCACTAAAAATAACGCGTTTTATGACGTCAGTACCAGTGATCAGCATTGATATCAATAGTAGCTTCCGGTAAAAACACCCCAACCTACCCACTGAGAGTTAGGGAATTTGTAAATAGATACCTACCAGTGAAGGCAGTGGACAAGACACCTAAAACACTTTCAGTGGTTTGTTTTAGTTACACAGCCTACCCATGAAAACCCCACCCACCTGCCCGAACACACGTTGTGAGTTAGGGAATTTGTACATAGATACCTACCAGTGACGGCAGTGGATAAAACACTTAGTCCACTTTCAGCGGTTTCTTTTAGAAGATCTTTAGCAACATCTTTAGCATATGGTAAGAAAGCTTTTCCAGTGGTTTCAACACCGCCGACAACTCCTTTGACGGTGGTTTTGATTTCATCTCCAATTTTATGGAAGGCTTCGGACAAACCGGAGAAAAGGCCAGCATTGGCAGAGGCTACCAGGAGCACAGTAAGAAAAAGAACTTTCATGCTGAAAAAGAGACAAGGATATTTTAAAGAAAAGAAAGAAATATTTATATTTTACAAGGATAACACCTTGGGTTCCGTGAGGATCCTTTCTCCCAGCTGGTCGTTGGCCAAACCTCTTGGCATTTTATGGAACTTTTGAATATTTGACCAAATGATTTCCAGGTTTGATTTAATTCTGCTACCAACGTTTTCTGTTTAACCAATGTTATTATGTGTACATGGAATTCAAGATTTATGTCAATGGTAAGGATCGTTGGTGCTTGGGTTTATTTTCAAAAGTCTGACAAAAGGGGCTGCAAAATCTGAATCTCGATCTATTCTGGGATTGAACCCT
This sequence comes from Lottia scabra, assembly GCA_029955415.1. NCBI lineage: Eukaryota > Metazoa > Mollusca > Gastropoda > Lottiidae > Lottia > Lottia scabra. The sequence goes on along the minus strand of JARJEI010000014.1, from coordinate 4,115,738 downwards.
TGGCCATTAGGTTATTGAGCATGTCAGCCAACGAGGATCCAAGTCACAATAAAAGATGTTAAAGACACAGCAACCATATAAAATCATTCTGAAACCGTCCTTTCTGCCGATGATCCAAATCCCAATCCTAATTATCAAATCCAAAATCCTAAACTTACTTGAAGACAGATCCGAATCGACGTCTATAATAATCTGTAATCTGGAAACTGCGTCGATTCCTGTTTTATTCCGTGTATTGATCACGTGATCAGATAATGCCGAAACGGGTCCAGGAGTGGTGAAAAAACGCGGGAAATATTCCAGATGTGGTCGTTTGGTAATGATAAGAGCCTTCTGGTGTCACGCCATTAAAAAATAAACAAAAATAAACACCAATATTTTGAACTTAGATAAGGGAAACACAAGACCTTTACAGGACTTTCACTCATGGTTTGCGTTAAAATGGAAAATAGGTGGTGGGCTGAAGCGAACGTCATATTATACCAACCAATATGAAATGAAATGGAGTTTTCGTGCGGCTTTTCCGACAAGCTGCAGTGTGCAAGGAAGCAAATTTTGCCAGGATTACTAATTGTCGTCGAATAATTAACTTGCACAGCATGTAGTATACTGTGCCTCGGTTTATTGTCACCTCCTAACAACGCTTTTTTCATGTCAGCCCCTTCGAACTGTTGAAAAATCCGAAGGTATCATCATGACCCATGAGATAGGACCTATCATTTAACTGGAATCGGACTTTAAAGGGATTGTAAAGTGTATTTCTAAACTTTGTATGTTTATCGGGGATACTGATATCATTAGTTTGCGCCATTCCCATTTCCATTCCTATACCGGAAGCTACTATTGATATCTATGCAGATCACTGTCAGTGACGTCATAAAACGTTTAACTTACAATCTACAATCATTTCATTGGTTTCATTGGCTCAATTGGCTCAATTTACGTTAAGATATCGAGGAATATAGAAATTGTCAGATGTAACACACATGAAACTTCAGTTCTTTGACACCTTTGTCAAACCTTGCTAATGTTAACATATATGACGTACGAGACTACATAACTAATTATCCAGTTGTAAAGACTTTTGATGTATTTGAAATAAGGCTCTATCTGCTTGTTAAAGTGGGAATGATAACAAGAACAATGCAATTCATTTGAAGGTATCTGCATAATATATGTTACATATATGTGATGTACGAGACTAAATAGTCGATTATCCAGTTTACCAGGCATGTGTTGATAATTGAGTAACAGTATAATATCATACAACACAAGTGTGAGCTCTAAGAGTGACTGGCATTCTACAAAATGGCTAATTTCCGAATCAGAGAAGCTAAAAGAGAGGATTGTGCAGAAATATTGCGCTTGATCAAGGTTGGTATGCTATTTTTAAACTGTTAAGTGGTAATGCATTTCTTGCAATTTGTGCCTTTGTCAAAAATAATATCAATTTAGAGTTATCTCCCTTTACTAGTTACGCGATTTCAGTTTTAAGGTGTCTCGCAAATACAAATCCCAAACTGCGCGTGAGCGCCGTGAGGCAGATCGTGTTTACTATTTTACTCTTTACAGGATTCCACTGCTATACAACTATAGTCAAACAGAGATATTTCGGCTCATCCGGGTACCGTCAAAAGATATACACAACCAGTCCATTATATTTTCAAGGGTGTTGCTGTAACTTGCCAAACAAACAACCCTCTAAATAAGATACTTTTATACCCTTGAATATATAATGGACTGGTTGTGTATATGTATTGACGGTACCTGGATGAGCCGAAATATCTTTGACTATATCGATCTAGATTTTGCGTCTTTGGACGACATTTTTATTAACATAATTTTCTTGCTTGTACGTTTTTTTTTCATAGGAACTGGCCAGTTTTGAGAAAATGGAGGATTCCGTCCAAATGACCGTTGACGGTAAGAACTTAACCTTTCAGATTCGAATTTTTGGATTTATTTTTTACCCTCCGCAGAGAAATTAATTCAAAATGCCCAAAATTACGATATCATTTAATCTAAACTTAAAACGGCCAGAGAAGTAACCCTAGGCATTGATTTTAATTTTGATTCTTGTTTTAGTGTTACAGCGAGATGGGTTTGGAGAGAAACCACTGTACAGATCACTAGTGGTAGAGGAGCTTGTTAAGGGTATGTAGTTCTTATACCCGTAATACTTTACAGAATTAAGATCCAACAACTAATAAGAAAGGGTATAAGACGGTTGTTTCCCTACCAAAAATCCTACGTCAGGTTTATCTTTGATTCAATATTAACAAACTGGTCATAAGTTTTATCCCATCCATTTCCCACTTTTTTTTGCACTTATTGGCTAATGAGGACGGACCAACGCCATGCAGTGTCCAACAAGGGCAATTTGGCCAGGACAGCCTTCTCTTATTTTCGATTTCCAACTGTCGAGGGATCTTTAACGTGAACAGTCTCTAGCACACAGGGTTTATTGTCCTATCCGAACGACTAGACGCATTTTCCATATCAGCTTCTCTCACCTGCATCACTGACAGGGGAAAACCGGATTAAAAATTCTGAATGTTTAATCTCGACCTACGTCTGGATTTTACCATGGATCTTCAGATTAGCGAGCAAGCGACTAACTCAATCGGACCACCGGACGGGCTATTCAAATGGTAGTTGTGCGATACAGCTCTTTCAGGAAACCATAAAATATAAGCATCCCTAATGAGTGAATGGTCTTTTTTCAGATGGGGAAGCTATCCCCGACAAACTACTAGCCTATTCGTTATTTTATGATATCTACAGTACGTGGGAGGGGCGGTGTATATACCTAGAAGATCTCTGTGTCACCCCCGACCACAGAAATAAGGGTATTGGTAGCGCCCTTTTTAAACGCATCACTCAGGTAGAGTTTTTCGTACCTTAACATAAGTAGTGTAGGTAGACTCAATTAGGTCGCACCTTTCCCCATGCCATTTTCATCCCATGGGGAAAGTTGCAACCAAATTGAGTCTACCCAAAACACACCTTAACACCCTACATTTCATAAAACAGCCTACATTTTTCATAGAATTCTTACGACAAACACCTTCAATAAATTTCCTACATTCCATCAAGTCCCTACCTAGCATAAAATACCCCAAATTCCATCATAAAATACCTCAAATTACATATTATCCCACTATTTGAAAATGATTTATTTATCTTAGAAATCCATTGTGGTCTGGTTTTTATTAAGATCGACAGACTTGTGTACCCTTTAACCATGTTGCATTATCATGATATTGTAAGGTCTTTATTATAGATCAATATTGCATGAATATATAAACATCAATACATTGATTACTATGAGCTCACTGCAGGTAAATGGAAACAAGCTGTTTCTAAGAATAGTATTCAGTTTGCGTTCTTTGTTTGAGACAGACACATCTACAGGGGAAACATGGCAGAAGAAAGCATGTCAGTGGGATCTCAATCTTCAGACACAGGTAAGTACATTTTAATATGTAATTATCTGTCATTTTATAGCTGGGTGGCGTACGAGCGTGTCAAATAGTTTTCCTCGTTAAAACACTATGTTTTTTTTATTTTCAGCTCAGATTTATACAACTGATATTGAAGCTCACATAAATTACCACCAGATGCATTTAGATCATTATATGGAATTAAGAGAAAAGATACTACTTGAAGGTACAGAAACAGTTGCAGATTATCATTTTGAAATGAAAAAATCACTTATTAGAAAACCAAAACCTCTAACTTTCAACAAAAGTTTTACCAAAGATAAGGAAGTGTTAAAAAAACTCAAAAATAGTGTGTGTGATTTGCCCCATTCGCAGGAATTGAAACATTTTGACAATAGTATAAACGAGGAGAATACGGTTAAAGACATAGTTAAGGATTGCGATATTTTTATTAAACAAAACTCAGCGCAAACTATTCAAGTCTATGTAACGTATGGACAGTGGCTCCAGAAACTTTTTATATTAAATTTTGGTTTATTTAGTAATTTCGTTAAAACCAATTTAAGTATTTCGCTAAGCCATTGTAGAAAACTAAGACGTCTAGCAAAACTCTGTACAGAATACCCAAAGTTTATAAAAGTCACAGTTTCAGTTTCTCAATTTCTTAGTTTAATACCTGATATTAACAAGGAATTAAAAGCCAGTCCTGAACAACAAAGGTTTTGGAAAGGAACGTGATTCATAATGACTGTACAATATTCACGTTATAGAGTTTCTAGATTATACAGAATGTATTGATTCAATGCTTCACTCGTTTATGACTCTGTCTGAATGCACTATTGATTTTACCCGTAACAACTTTCTTTGTGTAATGCAACATGTTGATAATCGATATTCACCACTTGTTACGGTCCTTAGTAACCAATTTGTTTATAGAAATAATACTTGTAACTACACAGCGATTTCTTCAAAGCGGTCCCTGGATACCAGTGTTTATCCGTAGTCAAGGAGTTGATTGATACAGTATAAGTTGTTACCTCCCTTTACACATTGTTATTTATATAATAATACTTGAAACTATGGAGTTGATTAATACAGTAAAAGCTGTTACTACAAATTATTGAATTTATTTATTGTTGTTATTAAACGTTATACATGTATATGCATATAGTAAATGTATTGTATTTTATCAAAATAATTCCTCTAAAAATGGCAAATAAAATTCTTGATCCAATTTTTAGATTATACGATCCAATTCTTTATTCATTTAGTCGTAAGAAAGAGGATTACATTATTATTAATGCATCTGTGGGGTCTAAATCACAATTGAATGATGGTGGTAGGGTCACTTTCGAGATCAATAGTCTGTCAAATTGGTTATTACTTTCCGATGCCTATTTCAGATGCGATTTCAAAATCAAGGACGGAACAGCAAATGAAAATAGAGTCCCACAGACTAATACAACATTAGAAAATAATTTCTTTCCTTCTTTATTTAGCGAAATGGTTTTGGAAGCGGGATCAAACCCCATAGAAACCATCAAACACCCTGGAGAATTTGACACAATGTTGAAAACAGTCCTTTACCCCAAAAACTACGATTCAGTCTCGGGTTGGATACCCGATGTTGGTGATGGGACCGTTTTAAAAGAACCAGTAAAAACTGTAGCTAACGATGCTGATATCGCTAGAATGAGAGTCATTGCCAGAAATAGCATCGAGAGAATCGGTAGAGCAGTAAACCAGGGGTTTGACAAACGAGTAAATCAGTACAATAATGTTGTTGAGGATAATAGATGGGGTAATTACGTAAATTGGAAATTATATCCTTTATTCGGTCTTTTAGAACATAGAAAAGTTTCTATAGGTTTACCATTTAAAATTCATTTACAAAGAGAAATTAATGACGATAAGATATTCTTTGGAGAAGCTAATTCAAATGCAAAATTAGAAATAACAAATCTCCAACTTTTCATACCCGTAATAACACCATCAATTGAAGTAGAAACGAGAATATTCAACTCGTTAACTAAAGACATTGAAATAGCTTTTCTTCGGCGCAACACTGTAGGGAGTATGACTTTAACTGGAGAATCCACAACATGGCCAATCACTAACAGCATTAAACCAGCAAGATATTTAATAGTTGGTTTCAAGAACTTACCAGATTCTCAGACAAATAACAACAATATCTTTAGAGTGGCAATGAACCAAACTCAAGATCCTATAATCCGTAAAGTTCAAGTAAGATTAAACAACGATAATTATCCTAACCAACCTTTAACTATTAATCCATCCACAAAGGATTATAATGAATTGTATAGAAATTATAAAAATATGTGTGAATTATTTGGAAATCCACCTCAGTTTGGATATGTAGATTTTGCAATTAATCACCCAATCTTCTGTTTTGATCTATCAGCTCATCAAGAAGATCTTTTCAAAACTGGAGTAAACATAAATATTCATATCGAAAAAACACAAGGAGATGTAACCGGTTATTGTTTATTATTGGAAGAAGCAAAACATATAATAAAAATATCCGACAGACGGATGATTCGAATAGAATAAATTAATCCCTTAAAAATGAAACCCGAAACTTTAGTAAAAAGAATAATAGACGCTATCGAAACAGAAAAGCCAACTACAATTACTTACAATGGTAAAAGAATCAGCATAACTAAAAAACTTATTGATACATATAAACACTGTAAAGTGCGAGATGATATAGATTTGGAAAGAATTGACAAGAACATAAAGGCAGGTGGATTTTTACCTTTCCTACCCTTGATCTTTGCTGGGCTTGCAGCCGCAGGTGCCACGGTCGGCGGAACGGCAGGAATAGTTCAAGCCGTCAATGCCAAGAAAGCAGCCGAAGCTGAAAAAAGTGAAAAACGTAGACATAATTTGGAAATGGAAAAGTTAGCAAAAGGTTCGGGAGTAGCAGACATATTAGATACAGTTAAAGAATTTGGAAATCGATTTAGTGAAGAAACTAAGAAAACTGTCAAACAAGGATTAACTAAATTAGTGGATAGTATTGACACAGGGGAAATCAAAGTCAAACATAAGGGTAATGGAATAGTTTTTAAAAATATACACACTGGAGAAGGAATATATCTTTCAAAGTATAAAGGAGAAGGTGTAATTTTTGGTACATAAAAATGGGAAAGAAATTTAATCATTCAGAAATATTTCCTAATAATCCAATGCTCATGTGTATATGCGGTAGTTCCGGTTCTGGTAAAACTCATCTCACTTTTAACATGTTGACAACACCCAACCTTTTAGATTTCGATTCTTTGTATATCTACACAACAACACCAGAACAACCGTATTATCAATTTCTCGAAGCTTTAGAATATTTACCAAAGAAATATGTTCAAGAATTATTTCAATATTACGAGGACAACGATGAGATAGAAATAAAAGATATCTTAGATAACTTCATAAAAGAAAAGAATCCATCTTTCAATCCAACTGACATAAAAGTGTTTCTGACAAAAAATGTAAATGATTTGGACTTGTCTAATATTGATAGTAAACGAAAGAACTTAATATTGTTTGACGACTGCGTAGCGCAAAAAAATCAATCTGTTCAACAAGAATTCTTCACGAAGGGAAGACATCACAACTGTCACTGCTTATACCAATCCCAATCTTTTTACGGGATGGATTCTATGTTTATTAGAAAAAATGCTAATTGTTTTTTATTATTTGAATTAAACGATAAAGATTTATCTCAAATCATACAGTCGATAAATCACGGAATGGACAGAGATTCGTTTAAAAAGGTTTGTAAAGCTCAATGGAGAAATCCAGAGGAACATGGATATGTATTCGTTAATACAAGAAAACCTGCGGGTGAAAGAGTAATGATCAACATATGTTAATTTATTTTTTTAAAAATGGAATGGAATAATATTTTAAAAAGAAATAGAGAATATATCAAAGCTAAGAATAAAATAAAGACCCAAGTTGAAAATAACAGATTACAACAACTTGGATTAACGGAAAATCTACAAACTTTATTTAAACCAATATTAAAAAGTCAAGAGGATATCAAGAATAAATTAGAAGCTCCTAAACAACAAATTCAACAATCTCCTCCACAAATAGAATATCCCATTGAAGATGATGGAATCGTAATCAGGACATTAGATGATATAAAACGTTATTTTTCAAATCCAAATCCAACCCTAGCCAAAACAATAAAGCCAACAATTGATCAGGATGGATTGATTCTTAACGGTTTTAGGATACGTTTCAATCAACTCAACCCAACATTTAAGATTGACAGAATAGACGCTATATATGATTTAACACCCGGTATGGTTAATCTTTTGAATGGGTATGATAAAGATTATAATTTCAAAGATTTGAATTCATACGTGGAAATTCTTACATCGACAAGGACAGGAGGACCAAAAACTTTAAGATTAAGAAGACTGGAAAAAGAATTAGATGATAACACCGATGGTAGTGATGATAACTACACTGATGATATTATAGAAGAAATCGATGACTTTTTGGGACATACAGGAGATGGTGTAATTTTTCTACCAGACAATAACGAAGAATTGCTTAATAGATTACAAATAATATTAGCGGCAATGAAGGAAGGACATCAATCACACAGACAATATAATGAATTAAATTGTATATTAAAAAGACTCCTACAAAAAGGTATCATAGATAAAAATGATTATAAAAGTGTTATTAAAAATGAGTCAACTATTCGTCATCACCTCAAATAAATCAGACATTAAATTATCTCTAGATTATGAGTATGAACTCGATCGAAATCAAGAATATGAATTGGGATTAAAGTATTTCTCTGTTTACAATTCCATTAGAAATATCAACGAAGATAATAACAAAATAAAAATATCAACAGATAATGGAGCAACATTCAAAACCATAAGTTTACTACCAGGAAGTTACGAATACATAGCCATTAACGAATACCTATCTGAATACGCAGGAAGTGTCAATGGTAAAAACAATATTGAATTCGAAGGTAATTTAAATCTGAACAAAATGAAATTGATATTAAGAAATAATAGTCAAGTTGATTTCAACGTAGAAAATTCATTGAATACGTTACTAGGATTTGATAAACGAGTATACACCCAATCAACTATAGCACCAAATAAAGCTAATATCGAGAATGATGTCGATGTGATCAATATACATTGCAATTTAATAAACGGTGGATTTTTCAATAAATACAAACGTCAGATTATTTACAGTCTTCCAACGTTCACTGTACCGATAGGATATAGAATTATAGAGAAACCATTTCAAACTACGTATTTACCACTTAATTCCTTTATGATCAAAGATATAAATCTGGAAATCAAAGATGGCAAAAATAGGTTTATAGATTTTGGTAACGAGGAAATTGTTATTCAACTTCATTTAAAACAAAAAAATTAACATTCTTCTTGAAGAGTTAGATAATCAAAGTCATCAAATTCATAGTTTTCATCCAAGGACATCTCCTCTTTATCATTGTAAGGATACATGATTCCTTCATCGTTCGGTGCTTTTCTCTTTATGAGATTCAGATAACTTTTAAATTTTTTAGTTTGTTTTTCTTTAGGAATAACTATTCCATTAGTAAAACTCTTCCCCCATGGTTTATCGAATTCATTCGTTATGTCATGTCCACTAGCTAATTGAATATAATCCTCTACCTTAACCTTATAGTTCGAGTAACCCTTAAACGTTTTCTTTTCTTTTAGAACACCGTCGGAAGTTAGAATGATATTGTATTTAACTTTTGGCGCTAAATATAAACCAAATATAATTCCACCATCACCATAATCATTCTTTCCTTTACAATACTCATTTTCGGACACCAACCCAGCTTCATTTAATTTATCCCAATTGCTAGAAGAAATGTATAAACTATCGGTATCAGTATAGTATATTTCTGGTTTATAAAAACCATCTATTACGTGAATAAAATTATTCATTATTTTTTTACTGTGTGATAATATAAACGTACCTAAATGAGTGGGTGTTAATCTCGTAAAATCCTTTGGAGGAACAAACTCTTTTTCTTCGTCATTAATCTCCACAATGTATTGACTATCATTTAGTCTGTCATACTTCATGACGTGTTTGTCGTAATTAAGGCGAAAGGTTTCTCCATTCCATAAGTGTAATGAGGTATTTCTATCCCTCTGAATAGATTTCCCATACAGGGCATTACCTAACAACTTCATGCAGTTACTGGCAACCATATCCCCTTCCTTTTTGTATTTACTCCTTAATTCCTTCAAAATCAAAATATAATCTCTATAGGGTGGATTTTTAAAATTTTCTTCGTAAACTATACCATCTAATATTTTAATAATTCGTCCACCGGCTTTCACTATTTCTTGAATATCGACTGATGTTAAAACATCGGAACAGAAACCATTTCTGAATCTGATTTTAGTGCCAGTTTCCTTTTTACCTTCTTTATTCGTGAAAGTGATTTTATCTTTAGCTGGTATGGGTTGGAAGAACATGTTTTTGGGATATTCAAACCAGACTTTTAAAATAGCAGTTCTAGGTCTGAATTTCTGTTCATTAAAGAGCTTGACAAATTTTCTATTTTCTTCTGGTAGAAACGCTCTTGCACTTTCAGCTTTTGGATATTCACCTTCTGTCATAGCGGAAGCGTACAAACCGTTGGCGTCAAATGCCATCAGTTTAGTACATTTTATTTTTTTAAGTCTCGAGTGAACTTCCGTTTTATCTGTATCACTTTTACTATATTCTTTAAATAAATCAATTATGTTATTGCTTTCAAGTTTTGTGTATTCCCTTAATACATCACAAATTTCATCCATTTTGTTCGTTTCAAATGATTTTCTGTTTGCTGAAACTCTTCCTCCTTTAATACTTTGTCTTATAAAATATTTTATAAAAGGGTGAGTATGCGAGTAAACTTTTTCTATGTTTTGCTTTTCGGTGTGTTTCAGAACCATTCTAGTACTTTCGTACCATTCTTCTTCAACCATTTCTTTATCGTAATGATATAAATAATACCAACCCTTTAAAGATAAAGATGGAGCCGTAAGATTATTTGAAACGTTTTGGAAGACAGTTTCTCTCATTGCTTTATTGTATTTTATCAAACAAGCTGCGAGACATAAGGTATCTCTTTTAGCGTACGGTTCCCATTCGTGTCTTAAAGATTCCCAATTATCTTTGGTGTATTTTGCAATATTAATATCGGCAATCTTCCTCAAATTCATCGGTAGATTAGACGAATTCCCCCATGCCTCCAAACTAGATCTTTCATGTTGATAGGAACAAGTGAGAGATATATGTTGTAAATATTTATTTTTATCAGGTATCTCTTTCTCTCTTTTCCATTTTTTCTGTAATCTTTCTTCTGTATATGGATTAGATATAGGAAGAGATAGAATTTTATTATCTGCTACTAGTGGACATTGTGTTAGTTTATCAATGGTTTGAAGTGCAACCCAGTTGTCAAAACCACTCCCGTTATGGGAAATTAAGGTTAATCTTTTTTCATCTACTCTTCCTAAACGACGCAACATCTGATCAAAACAATCTGTTCCTACAAATATTTCTACTATATTAGTCATGAGTTTGTTGTAATATTCTTCTGGAATGGGATCAGTTGGTTTTAAATCTGGGAATACTCTTTTAATTAGTTCTAGTTTTTTCCTTAGTTTTTCCAAATTGACTAAAGTACAACAATAAGGAATGGCTTTATTTTCGTTATAAGTTTCGCAATCCCATGCGTATAAAGTATCATCATGAGGGTGTGAAATCACATTTAGTTTTAACTGAGCAAAACAAGTTAGTGCGTCATCATCCCCACAGGTTCTCCATACATTTTCATCGTAATTATCTTCTATTTCTTGAATGCCTAACTTTTTGTTACTTCTTCTTATCAAACAAAAATGTTCTTTGTGTAAATAAAATACCCAATCTAATTCTTCGGATACTTTCTTTGGTTGAAAATGTCTATGTGCGGGCATATAAATTTGAAAATAAGTATTAAATTTCTTATTGAAATCAGAGATTCTAGCAGATGTCATAACTCCTTTTCGGTTTGATTTTTGAAAACTATTGACGAAATCTTTAAATTCTTTTGTTAAGTCTTTATTCATGAAGTGATTTACACACTTTATAAAACAATAACCATCGCTTGGTATGAAACAATTTTTGCCTTTGTACTCATTTATCTTTTTAAGTAAATTACCACCTCTGCCAGTTTTAGATCTTTTTATTATACTAAAATTATTTTTGCGGAAACAAATCTCTCCTGTAAAATACCAATCAGATGCGTCAGATTTATCATCCATCTTTGAATAAATAACTTGGAAAGTTTGAGCATTGAATCCAGATAATCTCATGTCTTGTTTATATTCCCCAACTTCATATATTTGACCATTTATTTCAATTTGACCTTTGATTTTAAAATCGTTAAATAGAATAGTTATTCTCTTGATTAATTCTGAAAAAAGTATATTTGATATTTTGATTTCATCTTCTTCTACATTTTCGGCTAGATATTTGAATTTTTCTTGCGAAGATAAAGTAGGTATTGCCTTGAATAATTTTGAAAAAGAATTGTTTAAATTTTCAATATTTTCCATCTTCTTTTTTTAAGTATCTATTTTAATTATGAATTTTTAACTTTTATTGATGACATTTCTACATTAAATTTATCTAAAATTTCATTGAATTTTTCTAATTCTTCAACTGTTATGTTCTTGTCTTCTCTCGATCTTTCGAAAAAAATAAACAATTTATTAAGATACGCATTTAAAATTTCGATTTTCCTTTTATAATGAGCTTTCTGTTTTGATGTAAAACCTAAAGTTATCAAACCACAAGATGAAGTTTGAACGGCAGTGAACGCAGCTAATACAGTTGGGACAATTATTGGAAGCATTAATCCACCGGTTACAGCTGTTGCCACCGTTATTCCTACTGTTAAAACTGTACTTAATGTTTTGAAAACAGAATCGATTCTGCTCCATGTTTTTCTGCATTTGTTAAATTGTCTTAGTTTTTCTTTTAATTCTATTTGTTTGTCTATCATGTATTTTTGTCTGCTTTCTTGTTCCATTTTTAAACGTTAAATTAAGTGAACTTCCGATAATGCTCTACGTATATCCTTAGGGTTTTGTACAATAGTGACATGTACCTGTACTAAGAATGCTTCTTGTTTTGACTCCTTGTTCTTCTTATCCCGATAAACAAAAAAATTTGTTTTTTTTTCAATAGAGATTTCTATGAAAAAATATGATACATATAGATTTTCTGTTAATGCTATTGGAAAATGTTTAAATTGTTGATTTTTATTAACATCAACAGAGAAGAAAAGATCATTATGAACAAAATATAGTTTCACATATTCAAAGTCTGTTGTTCGTAAAAACTCATAAATCTGTGTTTCTTCTTCTCGTGGTTTTGGATTTCTAATTATGCTTGCTGATGGTGGAGTTTCCGTTTCCAATATCATATCAAATAACTCAAATGTATAAGGCCCTATTATCTCAACCTCCTCGATTGAGATTCTAAGGTTATCTATATACAACTGATTTGACGAAATATTAGAAATTTCATGAAAAAAATAAGATTCTTTTGCATCTACAATGTTACCATTTTTGATAAAGTGAACAGATAAAAGAGAGTTATAATTGGAATGAATTGGAAAATCGACTTTTACCTTCATAGGAAAAAATATGTCAATTATAGTATTCCCCTCAAAATGAGACACACTATGAGGACCTTTATCATTTTTAATATTTACTTTAAACCCATATTTATAACCACGAGTAAATTCTCCAGTGATTTCTTCCACCGAATAATCTTTATAGTCTTTAGAAAATGGAAGAAAGAAATAATAGGGTTTAATATATTCTAGTTCATTGAGATTATTTTGTAATGTGGTTATATTTGTTTCCTGTTTTAAAACTTCATTATTAATAGTAGTTATCCGTTGTTGAATCTCACTATAATCAATATTTTGTATTTGTTGTTGAATATAAGTTTTAATTTCACTATCATCAATATTTTCTATCTGTTGTTGAATATAAGTTTTAATTTCACTATCATCAATAGTTTTTAGTTCGTTTTGTAATTCAGTTTTAAATTTACTTTCCAGAGCAGTTAATTCTTGTTGTAATTTATCTTCACTTATGCCTGGACTAATGTTGGATATTAGTTTTTTAAAATCTACTTTTTGTTTTGATAGTTTATCATCTAAATTAGATATTGATGTCCTTAAATTTTGTAATTGATTTTTATCTACTACATTTATTAATTTTTGTTGAATAGATTCTATTTGTTTTTGTATTTCGCTATCATCACTAAGTTTACTTTCTAATGCGGTTAATTTGTCTTCACTTATGCCTGGATTAATATTGGATATTAGTTGTTTAAGATCTACTTTTTGCTTTGTAATCTTGTCATCTAATTTAGATATTAATGACCTTAAATTTTGTAATTGAGTTTTATCTACTGTATTGACTAATTGTTGTTGAATAAAACTTTTTAAACTTGTTACTTCTTTTTGTAATTTACCATCATCAATATAATCTAATTCTTTCAATTTAGATTCATTTATAAAATCTTTATTATTTATTTGTCGTTTGAAGAATCTTTTCACATCAGCTATTCGATCTTTTAAATGGTCTTTATCTACTTCAATTAAATTTATTTGATCCATTAAATATTTCTTGTTAACAGCATCATTATCATTTTCTGCTAACTTTAAATTAGTTATACCAAAATTGTTCATATCAATATCACCCTGAAGAATGTCTCCGATTTGATCCACAAAATATGGTTTGATTTTATTGATTGAAAATGTAGTGTTTGGTTTTTTAGTATCTAAAGGTAAAGCACCTAAACCAAATTTATTTGCCATTTTTATTGAGTTAAATTTATTACAATTTCTTCGAACTGTTTTCCTAAACTCAACTGATATAAAACCCAAAGTGAAAGTTGTCCACAAAACTTTTGACCCGGCTTTTGTATTTGAAATGTAGAAGATTTAATTGGTTGATTAGTTATATTCATTATCTCTTCAGTGGGATCTAATCCAAAAGAGTCGAAAAAATAAAAGTTAGAGTCTTTGTACAAAGCAGAATGATGAACACCTTTCTGATCGGAAGTGTGTATATTTGTTATAGCGTAGAATTTACCTTTCTTACTTTTGAGATTATTTATTTCATCTCTCATACAATAATAAAACGGTGATATGTTTAACTCATTCGCCCATCTCATAAGTTGGAAGTTTGTGGTTGTATCGGTACCATATTTATCGAGAAATTCATTCATTTTTAAAAGTCAGTTTTTTGAAGTTCATTTTGATAAAACCTACCTATAATTTGTTCTTTGTCTTGATCGATTAATTCATATGTTGGAGGGGATGTGCTATTAACTTTATCTACGATAAATATTTCGTTTGTCCAATAACCAACATATCCTTTTTCGAATTTACTTTTATATTTGAAAATACGAACTCGATCTCCGACTTTAAATTTGGGTTTGACATTTAGATTTTTTATTTCATTTTCGTAGTTGCTTTGTGTGTTAATTGACTTTATGATATCTGGATTCTTTGAGGATTGTGCTGGTGACACTCCTATAGATGAATGTATTTTGTTATTGTATTCGTCTACGACCTCTGGTAATATTTTTAGCCATTTTTGAGATTTTAATTCCGTGAACTTTTTGAATAGTTTATTTTTTAGAGTCCTGTTGAATCTTTCAATAACTACAGCCTTACCTTCGTTGTGAGTACTGTAAATTTCAAACCCCACAGATTTCATATTTTTGTTATAAAATTCGCTCCCTTTATCTACCCATAACTTTTGGGGCCGTCTGTCAGATTGTTTCATTATGGTTTCAAATGCGTGTTTGACTGATATTCCAGTTTTGTTTTTGAGAGGAATAACCCAAGCATATCTCGTATACAAATCTATAACTGTTAAGCAATATTTAAATCCTCTTTCAACTGGCATATTAATTAAATCTGCTGACCATATTTCATCTTTATCAAATACTTTAACTTTTAAATAATGTTTGTTTTTTCTAAATTCTTTATGAATTTCATCCGCCAATCCCATACCCAATTTCATCTTTGCTTTTAACAGTTTAATGATTAGCGCTCTTTGCATTCTCTCTTTGAATGTTGGATTTGGAATATTTTCGAGTTCGATTATCATTTGTTTGTCTGCTTCGTGTCTGAAGTTTATGTCTTTGTTTCTGTATAAAATATCATGTTTAAGTGCAGCAGCGTCAACTCTATTGACAGGTTCTTCACCTGGTTTGGGATTATCGTTTTGGTCTAGTCGTAGATCTAACCTAGTGCCTGGGCCAGTATAATTATGACCTGGAAGATGTTTCTCACCTGAGTATTTGGCCCATGGAAATCCAGGAAGATATCCTAATGATTTTTGAATATCGGAACCAAAATAAGTTTTTGGATTTTGAGCAATTATCAAAGACATTTTTATCCAATTACTTTAAAACCTTTTCCTGTTTTTTTATCTAAAGCTTGTTGTTCTATTCTCCTGTTTCGTAGTTCTCTTATTTGCTGTAATTCTTTCAGTTCGTCGGATTTTTTCACGGCGTCGTTTATTCTAATTCCTGCTTTTGCCACGGACCCAACTGCTTGAGCTCCGGAGGAAATTAGGGATTTGTTGTTTGAAACAAAGCTAGCTACTTTTGGAATTATTTTTGAACCTAGCGAAAATATAGATGAAAAGATACCGTCGCCTGAATAATCTTCGAATCTGTATTGTTCATGTTTTAAAATTAAACTCATCCTATTTTTAATATGCTTTTTTGATGGAATGTAGGAAATTTATTGAAGGTGTTTGTCGTAAGAATTCTATGAAAAATGTAGGCTGTTTTATGAAATGTAGGGTGTTAAGGTGTGTTTTGGGTAGACTCAATTTGGTTGCAACTTTCCCCATGGGATGAAAATGGCATGGGGAAAGGTGCGACCTAATTGAGTCTACCTACACTACTAACATATGTTACTACCAGGTTTTTTACTCGGAGAACAAGGAAGGGGCTCATGGGCAGGGCGATATGGTACAAATAGTAAATTGAACCTTGTAACCTCCCGAGGTTCTCGAACTACCATCTTTCTAATTGAACCAACCCAAAACCACTACGACTACCAACAACTGCTTTGTTTACTGCGTGTCAGCAGCCTCTGGAAGCGAAAGTAAACTTATCTACCAATTCGGTAACTTTTCGATCCATATGTTCGTCACACCAATTGTTACTAACAGTGATCATCTTGTTCTTTTAGATCTGTGTCGATGAAGGCTATAAGAGGCTACAGTGGACAGTTTTAGCGTGGAATTCGGAAGCCATCAATTTCTATAAAAAGTTCGGCGGGGTCAATATGACGGACAAGGAAGAATGGCACGTATACAGAATCGAAAGAGAGGCTATGAATAAAATTATACAATAGTTAGACTTTGTAATTTTTTGAATGGCGGGTGTGAGGGTTTGGGGATGTTTTTGAGCTATGAACAATGTCGGCACATAACGCATTTTGAATTTTCATACAGATTTTATTTAACAAAAACAAAAGACATACATTTAATAAATAAAACATTTAAGAACATGATCATTTTACTCTCATCCTTTTTTTTAATTTGGTGATCTCGTAAGTGCAGTCCCATAAACAGGAATAGTCCACTTTTTCTGTATTAGCCTGGCTTGTATAGTTTCAATTACTATTCATTTCACCCCAAAACAAAATAGACTATTCTAGTTTAAGTTTGAGCATGCGCATTATTTCCAATGACCTACTTTCTACAAGTATTTTGATTATTGTCATATTTTGATTAACTAGGTTTTATAGTAAATTTTGAAAAATTAGTCCAATATATTCCTACCCTGTCTCAAAGAGTGCCACGACTGAAGGAATTGGGTAGGGTCAATGGTGAATTTGAGTATTAATTTTGAAATTTGATATTTTGTGGATAAGATGAGAGTGTATTCAGCAAGTGGAAGTTATCGTTTCGTCATGATCCTAGGGGTGACTGTAGATTTACTGAGTTGACAAACATCACCTTTGGTAACATTGGGGTCATCTGACAGTAAGAATGCACGTGCACGATCTTCATAATATCGGCCAACCTTATCTGAAATAAAAAACAATGACAAATTTAAAAGGATTGAAACAATGGCGGATTGTAAAGAGGATTTCTAACTCTTTCCTGTATATGTATTTGGAACACTGATAGCATCAATTTTCACCATTCCACTTTTTCAATTGGACGTCTAAAATAAATGTTTAATGCGGTTATTAACTGTGAAATATTTTTGTATCATAAAAGGACTTCGAAGACTTTCTTTGGCCATGTGTATCATTGCCGGATGAAAACAGCAAAGACCGGAAGTCCATAAGACACAGTTAAAACGACGGATTGCGATGTGGGGTTACAGCATATGAAAGGGAATATTCAGAGACAACGGATGCTACTTACGGGTCAGTTCGTACATCTCGTATTTGGTCGAAGAGACTTGATTGAAATGCAGACAGAAATAGATTTTCACCGACACGCCGAATAGCTCTTCTAGATTCGATCTGAAATGGCGAACACAGGTAATCAAAATAATACATTATCAATCTGTAACAAAAACAATTTTCAAACCTTCAAAAACTTAGTTGGCCAGGGTCTCTGGGGATAATGGACATTTGTCTGTAAACTCCAATCTTATCTTCCAGAATGCACAAAATCGATGCCATTTTCCCAAGGACCGTTTGAGGAGGTCGCGTCTGTGGCGCTTCAAAACGTACTTGGACTCTACAAACCATTCTGGTCCCCCAACATACAAACGAAAATTGTGTACAAACCAACGCCCTTGGGGTCTACTTGTAGCCCACTTACCTGAAGACAAACTCGTTTCCTGATTGAGTGAAGCAGTTGAAGACGATGTTAGGGAACTGATCTAGTTTGACCCCTACCAACATTGACGAGGTGAAAGTTAGGGTATTAGTTCGACCCTCTACATCCCATGTTCCTTGTAAGGCTGTCGGTATCACACATGTTGAATACACTGGAAAATATAACAAATCACTTTGCGATTGGGATATTCAACTTTGTGTAAAAGGAAAGAAATATCTATATTTTACAAGGATAACAATTTTGGTTTCTAACAGGACCCTTATACCAAAATATTTCCCGAATTATCTGTAGACATTTACAGCTGAGTTGAATGGAGTTTTACGTCCTGTTTCTCTGCACATGAATGTGTTCGTGAGGAGGGACAAACGCAATGCAGTGTGAAATGAGGAAAATTTTGCCACAGGAGAGCGGCACATTCAAGGCTGAGGTCTCATCAGTATTTTTTATGCTGGAAAGTAACCTCACCAAAACAACCCCCCGCCCCCACCCTCCCTCCGAAAAACCCTAGTGCTTACCTTGTGAGATAGTCAATAATCCAAGCAAACCGAAAAACAAAATTTTGGTCGTCATCTTAGATATTTTTAACACTTGATCAATCTGGTGAAAAATCAGTTTTTCTTCTTGACGTTTTTATTGGAGCTTATATTCAAATTTTAAATATCTAGCCAAAAAAAAATCTGTTTTTTTGTTTCCAAATCGTAAGCTTTCCTATCAGGTTTATCACAAATTCACTTAACTAATGTACGTTTTAATTTTCGATATTGCTGAGAATTTACCAGTCACTCCTTGTTCAAAACAATGACTTATGAATCGATCCTGTTAAGCGAATGAATAACCCTGTGCAGTAGGGTTCGAATTTATCGTTCTTCGGTCACTAAGGATTATCGGTAATCCGATAAAATCTTATACGGATAATCCTCGAATCGGTTATAAGTTAATATAAGTTTGGTTTAGGTCAAGTTCAGACTTGGCTAAATCTGTAACGCATATAATGGGGTGTTAGACAGTGCCGTGAGTTCGAAATCGCAGACTTGTTCAGAGGAGTGATTGACTTATTCGAACATTGAGTATGACAAGCCCTTCGGCACCGTGTTTTCGAATTCCGTTCTTGTTAAGAGGTGATGGGAGCGTACGTTACGGTCGGAGAAAATATGCGACCGGTAAAATTTGCTACGTAGGCATACGCCTCTTCGTGGCGGTTATCTAATGGGGTGGGGAAGGGGATGCCCTTCTCCCGGGATGGGCGCCCATGTTGAGAGGAGAGCCTTCTTCAGTTGAATTATGGAGTTGACAATTTATTCAAAGAAGTAAATGAATTATTTTTGTTTATCTATGCTTAGCGATTCGGCACCTTGGGTTCCCTTGTTCCCACACGGAAAAATAGTTTTGATACCCTGCCATTAAGGATTAAGTACCTTTTGGACTCTTCGTTCCACTTATTTATTAAGGCGATCTCCGGGCACCCCTTCGCCCACTTTCGTAACACTAGTTGTCGGTTGATGGAGTTTGCTATTTGATCCATTCCATACTTTTTAAAATTGTCTAAGATGCTTCTCAGGTACCCTTTGTGGTGTTTGCTGGTACCCCTAAGGGTACAGGGCCCAGTTTCACAAAATTTTAGCTAAGATAAAATCCAGATTTTAAGAAATACAGTCCTCTGATTGGATGATAAAACAACATTTAAAATCGATTTTAGTGATTAACCAATCAGAAGACTGGAACACTAAAATAATCCTAAGTTAGGATTTTGTGAAACTGGCCCCTGGTAGGCCTACCCATGGTTGGGAACCGAGGCCCTATCACAAAATATATTCTTTGAATTAGGCATGGCTGGACATAAACTGAGACATAAAAATCAATAAAAGAAAAGACGAACGTCGACCTGTTGTCTGCAATGACCGTGGAAGATAATGAATTAATTGTGGTATTAGCCGTGTTTACAGGATTTAATTACAGCTTATCTCCCTTGAACTAATTAACAATAGACTTCTATTGTAATTAAATTACAAGTAAGATTCTTAAGCCGATTATTTTCAATCTTAAAGAGAAATGAAAAGGAGTTTTACATCCTACTGTTCTGTATCTGTTAGAGGTACAATGTAGTGTGCAATGAGGGAAATTTTGCCATGAACACTTTTTCGATATCTTTTTATGACAGATTTTTTTAAATGTGCACAGCGTGTAGTACACACATCCTCGCCGGGATCGAACCCTGAACCTTCGCATAAGCGAGAAAGCGTCTAACCAGCTTTGCCCCCGCGGCCCTTAATAAATGTTAAAAATAAACGAATACAGGGCATGCTTTACTCTGAAGCACCCGATACGACTCGAAAATTGAGACTTTTTAAAGGCGATTATGTTATAGATGAAGAAAGTTGGGACTAGACAGTGAGATTGCTTAAGCTTCTGAGACACCCTTTAACACCCTAAGATTGAGTCATTTGTCTAAGTCAGGGCTCTTATTTACTCGATATTCTGCATAGCCGGGGGAGAGGTTGCAGGGTTAGAAACAGTGCTGCATAAGTCCCTTATCATGTCATATTGGACCAGGGTGCGCATCAAATACAAACCCTAACTCCAGTCAAGGGAAGAAAAAAAACAACTTAACTTTTCAAACTTGTTAATTCCTATCTTTAAAAATAATTAACTCTTTTAAGTAAATTAATACAATGAAAATTGTACTTATTGAAGAAACTGATTCCAAAATCTATAATTTTTACGGACTGGCGGAGAAGTGATAAAGGGATTACGGATTTTAATCCGATTTCCGATTTAATCCCGTATTGAAATCTGTATGTAGTCATTGTCTTCCTTCGACTACCGTAGACATGCTTCTCAATTGAGCACAGTACAGACTTACTGGCCTTCAAACTCGATGTCATAACGAACTGGGTGACTGACGCTGAGGGGGTGGGGG
This sequence comes from Lottia scabra, assembly GCA_029955415.1. NCBI lineage: Eukaryota > Metazoa > Mollusca > Gastropoda > Lottiidae > Lottia > Lottia scabra. Next base: position 4,094,454 of record JARJEI010000014.1, on the reverse strand, counting down.
GGGGGGGGGGCGTTAGGGGGTCGTTGTTACAGCAGAATTGAGAGAAATGATGCCTTCTTATGGAAGCGACAACCACCAAGACCTTTGCGTCATTTTATTTTGGATAGAGCTACGTTAAAGGTCCCTCGACAGTTGAAAATAGAAAATAAGAGTAGGCAAAATTTCCCTCACTGCATGGCATTTGCCCGTCCCCAATTAGCCCATACAGGTAACTAACGAACAGAAGTAAATGGATGACCCTTTCCAAAATCACTGATACAAATATCTAAATAATATTTTGGTAAAAAACTTATAAAGAAATGTTTTTCCATGATATTTACTTGGAAAGGGAGGGGTGGAGGCTTCTACAGCGTCATTATCAAGAACAAACGACGCGACGTTATTTCTTTGTCTTTAAGGCATTATGACGTCATAATCAGTAGCCTAACTGTTCTAACCAGAGAAGCTGCTTTTTTCAAGTTTTCTTGAGGATTTTTGGAATATTAAGGAGTTTTATTCGCACGAAGATGAAAAATTTAACTGTTCCGGTTGTTTTTGAGTTGGAGTTGGATCCAGGATATAAGGGAGTGACTCCTCGCTTGATGGGTTCCATAAGTGAGCTTGGATTCTGGGACACAACACATGGTGTGGACGCCAGAAGGATCGCCAAAGACTCGACAATCTGGAAAGTTAAAGTTCATATTCCTCAGAGATCTTTCTTCTACTACAACTGGGTACTGATGAAAAAACGAGAGGTACTTCAAGAAGACAACTACCGGCAAGCCGATATTGGTGTCTTTGGTGGACTCATGAAGACTAAATACGGCGAAGGCGACGGAGAGTTCATCGTAGACGGAGGATGCAAAGTTTCAGTCGCAACTCACTACCAACTCAGCTACAACGAATCGCTTGAATTGGTCGGTTCCGGAGATTATCTGGGCAACTGGGAGATTTCCGGGCATTCTAAATGCTTTAGTTCCAACGACGTTTGGTGTAAGAAGTTTGAAATGAAGCAAGGGACAACTGAAGAATTCAAGTTGGTGATTGTGGACAGGGAAAGCGGTCAGATCAAAAGATGGCAGAGCGGTGAAAACCGGGTGATAAAGATAGAAGAGGGGTTGAATTTTAAGATGGTGTATGTCCCCTGGGGTGGAAGATATCTACAAGAAGGGATGATCATACCGAAGATTAACATTTGCGAATGTTTAGGTGAGTTTTAGACATTTTCTTTTATTTGACCAAAATCTATTTCCTAGAATAAAATGGTGCCAAAGTCCCATGGCCTTGAATAAATCATCTTCATTCATAATTCCAGTCGACCCAGCTGTAAATGAGTCACGATCACGGATCAGCTGGACCGACTGGTAGAAAGGGCCCTCTTATAGTTGCTATCCTTGTAAAATATACTTACTTCTTTTCCGTACGTTATAATTATATTTTATAAAATTTTTGACTTAATCTATTTCAGACTACCAACCAATGGTTGAAGATTCGTCTCCCGTCGCTTCACCTCCAAACTTATTCAGAGAATCGTCTCAGTTATCGTTGACCAATGTTGGTTTGGATGAGAGTCCTCAAGACCTAGAATTGACGCTAGAGAAAACTCCTACATTGACGGAAGTGATGGCTGCACTTTGCACATATGATGAGTGTCTTATTTAAAACAAAAAATAGGAACTGGAACTGTCTTTAAAAAGTAAAAATTCTTTTTCTTTTTTTATTGATGAAATGGGTGACTTTTGAACAAGAGCGTAAACGACCCAAAGTGTAAGCTCCATTAACTTTAGGAAACCGTCAAGAGTGGCCAAGGTTAACAATTGTAAAATAAATAAACAAATTAATCCCTTACACTTCCCCACTTATGAAAACGAAATTCTGCTGATGGAATGAAGTTTCATCTCCTACTGCCCAACGCCCAATTTGGCAAATGAAATGCAATATGGTTTACTCTTTTCAAATGAATAATTAGAATATTTATATTTTTTCTTTGCAGACAACAACGAAGCCGGAAAGACCTTAACCACATTTCCACTTACTCTTGACATCAAGACGTTGATCGGTGACGGAGACTGTGTCGGAGATGTAGTCGCAGAAGATGAACATGATGGTAAAGCTGCGTGCAACGACTTAAGCTTACCAGACCTAATTCAAGACCTGAATCTTACTGTTGCGGCCGAGGCTGGTGGTGCGCCTAATATGGTAGACGTTTTGGACGATATTAAAAATGGCGTGTACAAACTGAAGGCTGTTACAGAACCAAGTTATTTGAGTCAAGATTTCGGTGAAGGAGACGCCTTCGATGCTGATTTGAAGCAGCTACCACTTTATGGTGTAGACAACCATACAGACGAAACTGATTATGGCGAAACAGCTGCTTTGAGGCCAAAAGAAGTTTTCGACGAGGAGCACATGTCTTTTGAAAGTGCAGAGTCATCCAAAACTTACATAGACGAAGAAATAACTTCATTGGAAACATCAAAGCAGTTGCCAAGCCCACCACTCAAAGAAAGTTCAGAACTCATATGTACAGAAGATATGGAAATATTCACTGAAATTGAAGCAACCACTTCTGTTGAAGTCATCGCTGTGGCTGCAGTTCCAGAAGCGAACTTGCCCTCTTCTGAAGGTAATAAGCTTTTCCGAATTTTTCTTATTTTCTATGATATACCACATACGAAATTACGCATGGTTCTTACATGGAAAAACACACACGAACTTAGTGGACAACCATTTAATAAAATTTTGAATCAAAGTCTCCGTGAAAGTTACGGAAACTGCCGAGAATTGCTGATTGATTTTCAATAAAAATTCGTAACGAAACATCCATTTTATAATGTCTTAAGGATTTTGTTTTTTCCATTTCAGAACCTAACTCAGAGGAAAGTTGGTCAAAACCCAGGAGAACTGCCTTCAAGTTGTTTAACTTTGTAAACGAATTCTGTTGTCGAATGGTGTTTTAAATGGGAGGGGAAATATTGTCTTATTGTTGAATCGATAAAGGGTCGGGATATTGGGGTGTAAATCAGGGTAGGGGTGAGGGGGGAGTGGAGATTATGGTTCTTACATACTTATATAGGAATATCTTTTATTTTTATTTTTATTTCAGTTTATTTTAATTTCCATGCCATTTATATTTATTTTATCTTTTTTTTTCTTTTTCTTTTTTTTATTTATTTTGTTTTTTATTTCATTTTATATTTTTCTTTTCATTCCATTTTGTTATATATTTTTAGGGGGGATTTTTGGGTAGTTTTGATATCATTTTTATATATTTTTATTTTTATTTTAACATGTACTTTATACGAAGTAATAAATTATTTTTTTAAAAAACAATTCGTTTTGAAATTCCTAGTCTGGAGAACTAAATTAGGACATGAAGTGAGCATCGCCTCCTGACCAAAAGTTGAAGTAAGCACGAAATAAAAGTGTTATATTACTAGCTTATGGAGAATTGCAAGAACTACAAACATCTGATTGAAAAGCAGAAATGTGCAATCAGTGTCCCTGTTACACGCAAAAGGCTAAAAAAACAAAACTTTTCACAATCCCTTTAAAGCTTTGACAAATTTCCAAAACTTTGAAAAAAAAAATAATATTCTGATTTTGCAATCCATCACCTGGAAAAGCCAACAGCCTGATTAGCTTAGTTAGTATATATACACATTTATCATCAACCATATAGAGATGTTTCATATATATCTTAAAATAATAATGGTAATTATTGAAATCGGCTAATTACGTCTTAATTAGAAACATTAATTAGCCTAGATTCTGAAATTTTTTTTAAAACATTTCTGGTCAATTTTCACAAACATTGGTCATTGCATCAAAAACTCATTTCTTGGTTGATACTTTCGATAACGTTTGCCGTGGCATCGGAATTTGTCTTACGTTGAGGGGGGATTCGAACTCACATAACCTAATCACCTAACAAAATAAGAATTTCTGCCCCTTCATATCTTTTGAGTGATGGAGGTTGAAGCCATATCCGGACAGACTATTGAAAACACTGGCCGAGGCATCGGAATGTTTCTTACCTTGAGGGGGGAATTCGAACTCACACAACCTAATCACCTAACAAAATCAGAAGTTCTGTCCCTTCAATCTTTTAATTGATGGAGGTTGAAGACTTAAACGGACAGACAATCGAAATTACTGGCCGTGGCATCATGTATCTTACCTTGAGGGGGATTTGAACTAAAGCAACCAAATCATCTAAATAAGAATTTCTGCCAGAGCATAACTTTTTGGTGACAGTGGAAAGGTTGAAATATTTGTCGACTATCGAAAGCACGAAAGCTGTGGCATCATAATTTGTCTTACCTTAAAGGGGATTCGAACCCACGTCACCTTATCGTCTACCAAACAACAACCAAACAACAACCATACTAACTATTGCACTTACCAAAAATAAAATGTTACAACCCAGCTTTTAAAAGAAGTGTAAGGATTAAATTTACGACCCCCGTCCGAAAACCCGATAGCCCCCAACGGCCCTCAGCATCCAAAAATCCCCCACCCCCTCTTCAAACCTTCTGATCTCTTATAATCAAAGCAATTATACTCAAAGACAAGTCAAAGGCCATAAAAATATATATAGTGCCGTGCCATTATCATCATTTGAATTTCAGATTTTGAAATTTCGTGTAACCATGGCAACGTTTTATGATCTAAATTCTATATAATGTGCAATTCTATGGATCTCATAATTCACACGTCAGCAAAGCTATAAAAACAAACTTTTAGCCAACCTACTCGTTTTGGTTGAGGTCTCCATAGAATAAGCTCAAAATAGCAAAGTGCCACGTGTTTTGTACCTTTCGCGCTAAAGTTCTGTACACACTGACAACATGTTGGCCAACAAATCTGGGCAACAAAATATTGGTTACTGTATACCCTGTGTTTTCAACTTGGGGGACATGTCCCAGACTGGGGACATTTGGACATGCTCCAGGGGACACAAACTGAAAAAAATATATTATATTTTTGTATTATCTTCAAACACCAGTGTCCAATGCCTGCAACAACCACAATTTAAGTTTGTATTAAAACGAAAAATGCTGTGACTAAATCAAGCTTCGAAATTGCATGTTTTCGATGACTTCTGTGGACAATTCAGGGGACATGATCATTTCCTTACGCATTTTAGGGGACATTTGAGAAAACTAGTTGAAAACCCAGGCTGTATACACACAACAGTTCGACAACATGTTGCGCAAATTGTTATCATCCATTGGTGTTTTTTTTTTTAAATCACATGACTTCAGACATATCATGGAATTTATAGTCAATTTCTGTTTGGATAAAACTCAGCAACATCATTCGCATCTCGACAACAAAAATAAACTTGTATTTTTTCAGCAACATGTTAGCCAACAATTGGACAACATCATTCGCATCTCGACAACAAAAATAAACTTGTATTTTTTCAGCAACATGTTAGCCAACAATTGGACAACATCATTCGCATCTCGACAACAAAAATAAACTTGTATTTTTTCAGCAACATGTTAGCCAACAATTGGACAACATCATTCGCATCTCGACAACAAAAATAAACTTGTATTTTTTCAGCAACATGTTAGCCAACAATTGGACAACATCATTCGCATCTCGACAACAAAAATAAACTTGTATTTTTTCAGCAACATGTTAGCCAACAATTGGACAACATCATTCGCATCTCGACAACAAAAATAAACTTGTATTTTTTCAGCAACATGTTAGCCAACAATTGGACAACATCATTCGCATCTCGACAACAAAAATAAACTTGTATTTTTTCAGCAACATGTTAGCCAACAATTGGACAACATCATTCGCATCTCGACAACAAAAATAAACTTGTATTTTTTCAGCAACATGTTAGCCAACAATTGGACAACATCATTCGCATCTCGACAACAAAAATAAACTTGTATTTTTTCAGCAACATGTTAGCCAACAATTGGACAACATCATTCGCATCTCGACAACAAAAATAAACTTGTATTTTTTCAGCAACATGTTAGCCAACAATTGGACAACATCATTCGCATCTCGACAACAAAAATAAACTTGTATTTTTTCAGCAACATGTTAGCCAACAATTGGACAACATCATTCGCATCTCGACAACAAAAATAAACTTGTATTTTTTCAGCAACATGTTAGCCAACAATTGGACAACATCATTCGCATCTCGACAACAAAAATAAACTTGTATTTTTTCAGCAACATGTTAGCCAACAATTGGACAACATCATTCGCATCTCGACAACAAAAATAAACTTGTATTTTTTCAGCAACATGTTAGCCAACAATTGGACAACATCATTCGCATCTCGACAACAAAAATAAACTTGTATTTTTTCAGCAACATGTTAGCCAACAATTGGACAACATCATTCGCATCTCGACAACAAAAATAAACTTGTATTTTTTCAGCAACATGTTAGCCAACAATTGGACAACATCATTCGCATCTCGACAACAAAAATAAACTTGTATTTTTTCAGCAACATGTTAGCCAACAATTGGACAACATCATTCGCATCTCGACAACAAAAATAAACTTGTATTTTTTCAGCAACATGTTAGCCAACAATTGGACAACATCATTCGCATCTCGACAACAAAAATAAACTTGTATTTTTTCAGCAACATGTTAGCAGTGTGATCAGAAATCATCATTTGGATACGATTTTTAAAAAATCTTGACAGATCATGGATGATGAGTGAAGTGACCCATATTTAGACCCAAATCAATCACCGGGATGCCGAATGTTCCCCTTTAAATCAGATTGAATGACTTAACCCACAGAAAATAAACGAAACATAACTGCATTGATCAGTGGGGAAACCACATAAGATGTTATAAACCTAATAATACCCACTCAGCCCGCGTAATAATGACCAGAAATTAAATAGAAAATTTTCTTACAGATTTCAAAGAAATTAGGAGGTTGGTTGTCTTGGAAACAGTTTTGATGTTGGTTATAATAATTGAGAGAGAAATATTCTAATAATTATGATTCGGAAGATAATTGATATGTTTTTGTTCCTGATCATAATTCTTGAGGAGTCAGGGAACCGATTTTCGTCACGACTGACCGATGACTGATGACCAAGAGCAAGATCCCTCTTGTAAGTTTCCAGGGAAGCATTACAAATGAAACAAACAACTATTAAAGGGATTGTAAAGAAGTTTTCTAAACTTCGTATGTGTATCGGGGACACTGATAGCATCAATTTGCGCCATTCTAATTTCCATTCCGACGTCTGTGATTCTTGCAATTCCACTAAAACTAACGCGTTTTCTGACGTCACTACCAGTGATCTGCACAGATATCAATAGTAGCTTCCGGTAGATCACTGTCAGTGACGACAAACGTGTTAGTTTTAGTGAAATTGCAAGAACCACAGACGTCTGAAATTGATGCAAATTGATGCTATCAGTGTCCCCTCATGTATTTTAAGATTCCAAAATGCTACAACAAAGCTCGTTTACAAACTTAAGCAAAAAGAAACATACAAAGGCCAGCCAAATAACAGCACAAGAGATGGGGACGCTTTGAGTTTTGGGAATTAGAGGCTGAGTTCACAAACCCCGAGTAAGATGATGTCTGGTGCCTTCTTAAACAGTTTATAGTATTCCACTCTTGAATATGAGAATATTGAAAATCGAATTCCCGGTCATTATCAAGCGCTTAAAGGGCGTATATTGTCTCTTACAAAACACCTATACTTACCACTTCTCATCGAATAACTGGCCCAATTATACAGTTTGATGACCGAATCCAAGATGGCGTCGATAAATCAATATGGCGTCGATAAACACTCAAACGGAACGTAAATAATTATTGTTGGAGGAAACACCATTCGGGGGGCTATAGTAACGACTCCGTTATGGGTTCTTAGACGAATTCGTGTTAACCGAACCCGCGACGTTCAGTCCTTCATTTATGAGCGAACGTGAAACTCTGCGATACAACTGATGTAATATAGGGACCACATATTGGTTTGACGATGACTTATGAAAGGCATACGGACAATTGGTGCCTTATACTTGACGGACGGAACTGGACGTAGATGAACGGATGGTCAAACGGGCGTTATACATTGTTGTGCATGTAAACGTGTGTGCGTGTATGGAAAATGCTTAAAATGCAAACTCACCCATCTTCTAAGCCTCCTTGCCCACTTTTCTTCTTGCTGAAATATTAAAAAATATCTGGTTAAAGCAGAATGTTCAGCTTTTCAATTGATTTGGACCTTAAACATATTTAAAGGGGAATGTTCAGCATTTTCGAAGGTCGATTTAGGCCTTGAGTATATGTAAATAGACTCCAGAAGTACTAGCAGAACTGCACAAAATCTCACAATCCCTTCAATTATCTCTACCTAAACATTTATCTTTCATTTTCTGTATATGTGTTTTGTATATAAGACATAGTCTTACTAAACGCCGATATTTATGGATACATGGTGATTTGAAAGCTTAAATTTTGAGGGAGGGTTATGAAGATTATTACGGACTAGATTAACTAAAAAATTCCAGGTTCTGAGACTAAAATGTTATTGGTCGAACAGTTAGTGAACATATCCCTTTAAATAGCCTCCAGAATTCAAAAGAACTATAACTGTACCAAAATCGATATAAAGATCTTTAAGCGCCCTAATCCCCATCACTGCAGTTATTCTAATTCTCATACCCAGATCGGTGCTTTCGATTATCGATTTTCAAACCTTTTCTAACCCTGACACAGTGTCAAAGTTTATCGATTTGCTGGACTTACGGCTTACATGAAAAATCAGGAGGGAGTCGTTGTAATAATTGGAAGCAATTTCAGTGAATTCCCGACCCCTGGGGACCGTATCAACTCAATTGTCATTCACTTTCCCACACGTTAACATATTGATTTCATACCATGAGTGGATGATAAATTCCGACAGTGGCAAAATATTGAGATGAAATGGGGTTTTACGTTCTACTTTCTCTGCACCTGTATGGGCCGATGAGGATTTTATTATATAAACGCGCAGTATGAATACAGGAACTTTTGCAATTACGGCAGCAATACCCTACTCTTTTTCGATTTCCCAAAGTGGTTTGACCAAGAACCATCTGATAAACAGGTTTCTTAAGAACCCAATATTCATTATTCTTGTAAAATAAATGGCTGTGTCCTCCCCCACTCATAACCTAACCGGTGTGTGAGGAGGGGGGGGGGGATGTGGATCAGACCGAATCTACCCGAATTTTAATGACGTTTTCCCGATTTTTGGATCTAGCTGCCCGAAAATATAGTATCGTCCCATGTCGCCTACGGCTATGCACCCACCCCTTTAATATTGGTAGAACATTTTGAAATGAATTTGACGATTTCGAGATGGCAATGGCAAAAGGAATGGACGGTTAGGTTTCTACCCAAAGTTGATTTACTACAAAGAACAGCCGCCATTGTGCCTGGTAGCGAGTTAAACATGACAATTTGGTATGGTAGATTATCGGCTACCTATTGAGAATTATCAGCTGAACAAATTATTGATAGCATTCAACAGTCGATATGTTGACCAGGGGGTCATTTGCCTCAAGAGATTCAGTATCGTCAGAAATGGGCCTGAATTTGAAATGAAATGAAATGAATGGAGTTTTACGTCCTACTTTTCTGCATCTATATGAGCTAATTGAGGACGAGCAAACGCCATGCAGTGTGCAATGGGGGAAATTGTCCCATCCGAACGACTAGACACTTTTCCATGTCAGCCCCTCCGACCAGCATCACTGACAAGGGGAAAACGGGTTGAAAAATCCGAAGGTATCATCTCGACCCATGCCGGGATTGAACCCTGGACCTTTAGGGGGACCTTTAAACCAGGATAGCGGCATTAGCATCTTCCTTTTCGATTTCTAAAAGACGTGAAAATATTTTATAGTCCATCCAAACGGCCAGATGCCTTTTCCATGTCATCACCTCCGACCTTCATCGCTGACTGACAATAACCAGGTTGAAAACAATCTTTCCAAAAGCAGACGACAATTTAAAAGCATTAGGCCTAAGTAGACGACATGACTAGAAGGTAGTAGGCCTATCTATTTGCAAGACGGACATCTTTAATGCTTAATCGCAGTCGTCTAGACGTTCCTTCTATGTCAGCATCTCCGACTTCCATCAGAGGGAAAGCCAATTTGAATCCAAAGCAGACGACATTTTAAAGCATTCTAGCAGACGACATGACTTTTAGTACCAATATTGAATGTCGGGGGATCTCTATTGGTCCATCAAAACAGCTATAGACGTTCGTTCCAAGACAGCATCTCCGACTTCCGCCGATGACAAGAGGAAAAGCAAATTTGAATCTGAAGCAGACGACATTTTAAAGCATTCTAGCAGACGACATGACTCCATGTACCAATATTGAATGTCTGGGGATCCCTATTAGTCCATCCAAACAGCTAGACGTTCGTTCCAAGTCAGCATCTCAGACTTCCATCGGTGAAAGGAGGAAAAGTCAATTTGAATCCAAAGCAGACGACATTTTAAAGCATTCTAGCAGACGACATGACTCCATGTACCAATATATGTCTGGGGATCCCTATTAGTCCATCCAAACGGTGAAACGTTCGTTCCGTCAGCATCTCCGACTTCCGTCGATGACAAGATGGAAAGCCAAGCAGACGATATTTTAAAGCATAAAAGCAGACGACATGACAGTATGGTAACGAGAAGTAACAAGAGGTTTGATTGGATCGATATGTAGAGTATAAGTATGGAAGAAAGTCGCTGATTGGATGACAAGGCGATCGATGGATGGCGAGAGACGAAGGATGGTAGGATGCTAAAACCAAAACTCTTTAACTGAGAGAGTGAATACAAACAGATTCGATATGGCACTACATCGAATAATCTCGTGGATATTGGAGCGACAACATGATGAATTTGGAAAATAGTACGAATTCTACAACGTGACTTTAAGACCTGTGGATTTTTTTTAGTTTTTGGTGAAAATTCTCTGAAACTTTCCAGTTTTTTTTGTACATAGTTTCTGTGTTTTCGACTTTAAATTTGGTAGTAAAATCTTAAATTTCGATACTGTTATCTTCGTTAGCTGTGTTTTGAATATTTTTTATATGTGCTGAGTGAAGCTGAAAGGGACGAAAGGTCTAAATTTGGAATCCAGATTTTTTCAGTCAACAATTCCCGAGAGAATACAAAAAAGTCTTCTAAATTTTCCAAAGAAAAACGATGTTATAAATTCTATTCTGCATAGTTAATCTTTAAATCCTAGGAAGCTTTTTGGATACCAAGACTGAAAATCCTTCGGATGCCTTCGGACTGAATATTACAAGCGCCTGTGTTATTTTTCGACACCCTTCTCCAGTGCCCCTTCCGAATGTCCAGAGGGAGGAGATGAGATTTTTTCAATCCATACAAAGCCTCCAGCTCTGGAAATGGATCCTCATGGTCGGACTGGTTTCGCAGTTCTACGTCTTCCCTTGTGACTGCGAGCAATACCGTATAGGAATATTCTTAGCGGAACCATGTACGAACAACTTTTCAGATAGCGTCAACGTTACTGTTCAGGATGCGTTAGACGTATTAAACGAACGACTGGTTGCCAAATCGGTTGAGTTTTCGTTCACTGTTTTCCCTTTTTGTGACGAATTGGTCGCATTAGCTAATATTGACAAAGTCTTCACGTACGACTTGGACGTAATCGTAGGTGTAACGTCGTACAAGTTCCATAACTCGTTCGCAACGTTTTCGGACACGTATCGCAAACCGTATTTCGCGGCTAATTCATTTATTTGGACGCGAGTGACAGATTATGCATTTTCTACAGCGAACAGTTTCTACCAGTACTCGCTGGTTATGGGTCAGATTTTGGATAACTACCGATGGCAAGGGGTGGTGTCCATTACGACTGACGATGCGTTTTGGCTGGACCTCAACACGGAGTTGTACATACGGCTGAACTTGAACGACTTCAACATGAAGAAAAACGTAGCCGTAAAGAGTCCGGTGTCGCATGAGGATGCTTTAAGAGTATTAGAGAAGATAGAAGCTTCAGAAAAAGGTAAGACCGTTATTTCTTTATTTGTAAAGTTAAAACTGGCGATTGTAGATTCACTTTGGATGCCCCTTAGTGGTAGAACCCCGAATTATAATACAAGAAATTAAAAGAGGTATGGGGCTATTCTCGGTCCATAACTACCTGTGGCCAAGACCTCCAACAGTTTCAGGATTGTTTAAAGTTGGTAATATTTAAGAATCCTTCGATCCGAAGTACTCGTACCTCTATGAAATATTCGTTTATCGCTCGGTATCTCTATTCATTTCTACCCAACAAGTAAAATCTGATTCTGTGATACTCGGAACACCCAAGTAGCCCCTTCAAGCCACCCAACCAAACACCGAGTTGCGGCCAGAACTGTCTTATTACTCTGTACATCCCCTTCCATCCCAAACCGTTATCCGTTACCAACAAATTCTATTGTAAAATACGATGAAAATGTTGAAAATTTAAAGGTTTTAAAAGAAGAGATTTAATGGGAACTTAATTCCACCGCCGACATTGAAGACTCCCCTTTACGCGAAACTGATCCGTGCCTGCGCCCCGCCCCAACCCCAACCCCCCTCCCTCCCATCGTTTTTCCTTTTCATTCTATCATCCTTACTAAGTTCTATTATAAAATCCGGTGAAATGTTGAATATATAAAGGCTATAAAAGAAGAGATTTAATAGGAACTAAATTCCAGGTTTTCTAAGATTTATTGTTATTCGGAGAAAAGAAACCAGCTCAAATCGATATGTGTCTAATCTGGGTTTAGATTTATACAATTATAGCATTCATCGTCATCCTTTAGCTTTTTAAACTCCGTCTGGACAGAACGGTGTAAAACGATGTCAAAACGATGTCAGGACGATGTCAGAACGATGTCAGAACTACATGTATGTCAGAACGATGTCAGAACTATGTCAAAACGATTTAAAAGAGAGAGAGGGACAGTGCATACTTTACTTTTTATAAGAATAGTAAGAACGATGTAAAAATGATGTCAAAACGATGTCAGGACGATGTCAGAACTACATGTATGTCAGAACGATGTCAGAACTATGTCAAAACGATTTAAAAAGAGAGATTTATACAATTATAGCATTCATCGTCATCCTTAGCTTTTTTAACTCCGTCTGGATAGAACGATGTCAGAACGATGTCAAAACGATGTCGAAACGAGGTCAGAACAATGTCAGGACGATGTCAGAACTACATGTATGTCAGAACGATGTCAGAACTATGTCTAAAAAGAGAGAAATTGCTTACTTGCTAACTTTTTAACAGAATAATAAGAACAATGTCAAAACGATGTCAATACAATGTCAAAACGATGTCCAAACGATGGCAGAACGATTAAAAAAAAAATGTTCCAGTAAATCTGAGGGCTATTTACGTATATTCAAGGCCCAAATAGATCCTTGAAAAAGTCAAATGAAATATTCATACCATTAGGCCCTACACGAGTCCAGGATTACCATTAACTAATGTCAAAGTCAATTAAAAATATTAAAAGACTTAGGTCCTAAACATTAACTAAATCAAATCCGAATGAAATATTTAAAGCAAATACTTTTCGGTCAATTAGTTAAATTCAAAGTCGAATACAATAATCAAACTAAATAAAACACCTAACAATTAACTAACATCGTTCGTAAAAAATAGTTAAGTATTTAACATTATCCAAAGCAAAATCGAATGAAATATTTAAACAAACACTTCTGTCCGAACCATTAACCCAAATTAAAATTAAAAGCTTAAAAAACAGACTCAAATGAAGTTTTTCTGTCTGGTCCGTTGGGATTTTACGTTCGACATGAGCTAATGTGGACGGATAAAAGCCATGTAGTGTGCAATGAAGGAAATTTTGTCCGGACAGCGGCATTAGCCTATTCTTATTTCACATTTCCTATTGTCAAGGGATACTTAACGTGCACTTTAACGGACTAAGGCTTTGGTCACACATACGTACGTACGTAAGTGTACGTAAAGTGTACGTAACTGTCCGTTTTTGACTATCCGTCAGTTGAATACGTAACTTAATCAAATAAAACCTGCAAAATCTGCATGGTTTCGTATTCGTTTGACGGACACAATTCCGACGTACGTATGTGTGACCAAAGCCTAAAATGAAATGAAATGGAGTTTTACGTCCTGCTTTTCTGCACTTTAACGGACTAAAGAAGGAAGCAATAAAACCAAGTGTAGCGGTTAATAGGTTCTCTGATAACTGTCGTATTTCTTTCTAGCTTTCATTGTTATATCATCGATTGCGATCTGGCAATATAAAACTTACTGTCTTTGTACCAGATAACATCGCATTGTGTTCAAATTTACAAAACAAAACCATCAAAATGACTATGTATACGTTTGTTGATTGGTTGATAATAATAACATTACTACAAATTTCTTCGTGCTGACGAGAAATGGGGTCATAGAACTGCCAAAGCCGGGCCAACACATGCAAAACGGGCCAGCACATCAGAGTCAAAACAAGGCCAGCACATGCAAAAAACGGGGCTAGCACATGGTTAATACGGGACCAGCACATGGTCAAAATGAAACCATGGCCAAAATGAAACCAGCACATGGCCAAAACAAGACCCACACTTGGCAAAACGGGACTGGCACAACAGGGTCACAACGGTACCAGCAAATGATCAAAACGGCCCAGTACATTGCCAAAATGAAACCAGCGCATGGCCAAAACGGGACCCACACATGGCCAAAACAGGCCAAACCTTTGATCCATACGGACACAAAATTTGGGCTTACGGAACCCAAAATAATCTGCTACGATGCACATATTCCAGATAGTTGCTAATATGCCCTGATATTGAAACTATACCAATATTAACAGAATAAGATTATTCAAGTCGCGTCTATATGGAACTATAAACTAGAACCTCACATTCAATAAAATAACACTGCTGTAGTCAAGATCGTTTAAACTGAGGCGATGGATTGAGTTATTTGCCGTTTGAAAGGCTGTTAAACTTTACAAAGACATTATAAAACGTTATCAAATTTTTTTTTTTTTTAATAATCGTTCATTCGTTAGCTTAATCAGCTGATAAAGTGTAATTGAGCTCCTGTCATTAAGCTAACATTGAGTCTTATAAGCTCCGTTTCTTATACTAGCTGTCCTGATGAGGATTGTGTATCTGAAACATGTGTGTGCAGTATGAAATGAGCTCTAGTCAATTAACTAACATTAAGTCCTATATTGAAAAGTTATCCTCCATTTTCTAAAACTAGCTGTCCTGGTGAGGATTGTGTATCTGAAACGTGTTAGAAGAATAAGCTGAGCCATAGTCAATTAGCTAAGTGTCCAAAACTTTCTGTTATCTGAAACTCGGTATAAAACAATCTACATAGCTAATAATATTTATACAGTAATTGTTCTAGCTAATTGTTTATAAAAGCTTTAAGAATATAAATTAGGGGTAATTTCTCACACTATATCTTAGAAATATAAATTCCTTTTCTAAAACTAGCCGTCCTGACGAGGATTGTGTATCTGAAACTCAGTATAAAACAATCTACATAGCTAATAATATTTATACAGTAATTGTTCAAGCTAATTGTTTATATTTATGATTAGAAAAGCTTTTAGAATATAAATTAGCGGTAATTTCTGTCGTATTGACCGGATAGAAAGAGGCTATAAACGTCGATTAATTCTCTTCTCAAGGGACCTGGTGATTGCGATTAGAGTTTACTAAGACTTATGACTTTAAATACATGGAGATAATGATGGTGTTTGGTTCGAATCACAATCTAACATCTTAAGACTGTCAACGGAGAGATGCAACTGATGCAAAATTAAAAGAAAAATGTTTTTTAAAAAAAAATCCTTTGGTGCACTAGTTCATTATTTTTTTAAGAAAAAATAAATCATACTATAACGTGCAAAGTCGGCGTCTCGTCGTTTTATTTTTTGTCATTTTTTTAAAGGGAACGTATAGAGCTTTATGTAATTTTGTATGTGTACCGAGGACACTGATGGCATTGATTTGCACCATTCAAATTTTCAATCAGTTGTCTGTGGTTCTTACATTTCCACAAAATCTTAGCATTTTCTGACAAAAGTTATAGCTTAAATCATTTCATAATATTCCAGAGCTTTTGCAAGAGTGACGTCATAAAAGGGTTGCAGAAAATAAACACTAGTACCTTTATAAACATGAACACGCGTTCACGTTCAAGCTCAGCCTTGCACTTTATAGAATAATCAAAAAATCTCTCTTGAATTTAATTTAACTCGCGATTCAAGGATTCTTCCATTACTAGATTTTTAATCAAATTTTAAATGAAAAGGTCCAAAGATTAAGTGGATTTTTTTCACTCGGGACTTGAAGACTATTGATGAAATCTATTTACAAACATTTTGTATTTGAATCTTTTTTCATGTTAAGTATTTTGATATTTGTCTACGTTGAGAAAATTTGTACTTCGTTAAGAGCTAATGCTTCACTTCAAGGGCAATGAGTTTAATTCAATTTACATTTTCAATTTGAATTCTTTTTATCCTCTGTATTTTTTATCTTCTGGGCGGAGCATGGGAGTTAGGGACGAAAGAATATACCTAACGTTGTGGGTGATGCTTTTTTCCTTCAGTTTCATGAAATTTCACTTTGAGGGAGTTACTCGCCGACTGAGATTAAAACCCACGACCATCATTAGTAAATGACGTAAAATTAAGATTTCAACACTCCAAATGACTGTGCTACAACCCGTCCTCTTTACAGCATGAAGATGGTGGAACAGTGTTGGGACTCCAATTACGGCTTAAATCAGGCCTTCTCAAAAGTCGACCCGCGACGCTCTTGAGAATGGCGCCTAAAGAGTGACCCTTTCCGCTTAAACGCTATGCTAGATAAGTTTCATAAAATGCATTTGGCCCTTAACAAAAATTAATTAAGAAAACCTGGCTTAAATCACATTTTATTTTACAACATTCGATCGTTAAGGACATAGACATACTGGGAGAGATAAAAAAAAAAGGGGGGGGGGGGGGGGGGCGGAGGATCTAATTATGGTTTGAATGGTATTGTATCTTACAATACTTGTCGACAATGTGAAGAAAACGGCTACTTGAGAAAATACTTTGAGATAATTAAAACCTGTATCAACATTGAAAACTGTTAATTTGTTTATCTTCCTTTTTTACATTTTATCACTTAAATGGAAAGTATCGATGATCATTGTAACATCCCTCATTGCACACTGCAAAGTAAGCCTGTCAATAACCGGCATAGGTTTAGATAATACGGTTTGATTTTTCAATACGGTTTTCCCCGTCAGTGATGCAAGTCGTAGGGGCTGGAATTGAAAAAAAAAACCTTTTCGTCGTTCGGATGGGACAATAAACCGAGGACATGTGTATTACAGGCTGTGCACGTTAAAGATCCAAGTTGGAAAATCGAAATTAAGAGCAGGCTGTCAAAATTTCCTTCATTGCACTCTGCATAGCATTTGCCAGGGCGGATCCAGGATTAAGCGAAAAGGGGGATGGGGCTCTGAAATATCACATGCTTCAAATTCAACGGTACCGCGAGCGGTAAATTTTTAGAGGGTTATGAGTAGCTATTCTTGTTTTTTTTTAAGTCCATACACTCCCCTCCCCCCTTCTTCAATGTGCATGCCCATTATTGGATTGTGTCAAACAATATTTGCCTGGCCACGTCCCTTGATAAGGGAAGATAAAAAGATTAACGGTAGATCGATATGATGAGATAACTGTAAAATACCTGATAAAACTACAATAACACATTTTATTGAAATATGAATTGTTAAACATAACTATACAAATACCTAGCTCTCTAACATAATTTACTAATTGGAACGCTAACTAGGCCACTGGTGAAGTATGAGAGGGGGTGGGGGCGAGAGGTGGTGGTGCGAAAAAAAAGGAGGGGGGAATTATCAGGTATAACTTCAATCCTCTCGTGTAATACCCGTTATTGAAATATTAATTGTTAAACATAACTATACAAATACCTAGCTCTCTAACATAATTTACTAATTAGAACGTTAACTAGGCCACTGGTGCAAGTGAGAGGGTGGGGTGGGGTTACGGGCAGAGGCTGATATTGCAATACTTGTAAATCCGTTACAATAACACATTTTATTGAAATATAAATTGTTAAACATAACTATACAAATACCTAACTCTCTAACATAATTTACTAATTGGAACGTTAACTAGGCCACTGGTGGAGGGTGGGGGGAGTGGGGAAGGGGTTTGGGGGTCGGGATAAGGCTTCCTGGTATATTTGTACAATCGCTACAATAACACATTTTATTGAAATATAAATTGTTAAACATAACTATACAAATACCGAACTCTTTAACATAATTTACTAATTGGTACTCTAACTAGGCCACTGATGCAAGTAGTGTGGAGGGGGGGGGGGGGGTTTGGGGTCGTCTTCACCTGGTACTACTTGTCAATTCCCTACAATAATACATTATATTGAAATATTAATTGTTAAACATAATACAAATACCTAACTCTCTAACATGATTTACTAATTGGTACTCTAACTAGGCCAATGGTGTTATTAGTATGGTGGGGGTTGTAGGTGGCGGTGCAAAGGAGGCGGGGGAGTTATCGTGTATTAGTTCATATTCAATACTCTCGTGTAATACGTGTTATTGAAATATAAATTGTTAACATTACTTTACAAATATCTGGTTAACACAATTCACTAATTAGAACGCTAATGATTTATAGTGTCGGTGGTAGATGGTAGGTTAATAGGCCAATAGAACAGCGAGGGTTTTGAAAGTAGGGGAGGTAGGGGGGAGCTTGAAAGGGGGTTTTGGGTGAAAATCTTTTATGCCTGTACCTATGTGCGATTAAAACCTAAATATTTAAACGTCATCGATCTCGAATTAAAAAATTTAGAAATAAAGTTATACGTCCCACTTTTGTGCATCTGATGATGCTAACGAAGACAGAGGCAACGTCATGCAGTGTGCAATGCAGGAAAATATTTACCAGTACGGAGTCATGAACCTGGTTTTAACGTTCAATGTTCTGAATTTGATGTTAGTTTTGCTATGGGCACTCAATCGAACGTACGAATTAACATGAATTAAAGTTCATGCCCAAGCCTAATAATAGGATCTATACATGTATTTAGGATTTTTTAGAACTATTTGTTTTGTATGGATTTGATGTTGGTTTTGCTATGAACCCTCAATCTAACGTACGGTGTAACATGAATTAAAGTTGATGCCCAAGACTAGTAATAGGATCTAAGCACATCTTTAAGATGTTTAGAACCATTTGTTTTGTATGGATTTAAAAGAAAGAAAAAAAAACATCTATATTTTACAAGGATGACAACTTAGGTTCCGTGCGGATCCTTTCTCCCAGCTGGTCCTTGGCCAAATCTCTTGGCATTGTTCTTTCCCAGATTATCTGTACCCATTTACAGCTGGGTGGACTGGAATTATGAGTGAAGATGATTTATTCAGGGTCATCAGACTTTCACACCCTGATCGAGAACCGAACTCTCAAACATAACAACCTTCATTTCCTCGTATCCAAGCAAATGACGTTAACCACTGTGCTATAGAACCCCATAAAATAATGTCGATTTGATGTTGGTTTTGCTATGAACCCTCAATCCAACGTACTGTATAACACGAATTAAAGTTGATGTCCAAGACTAATGAGAACTAAGCATGTTATTAGAATCATTAGTAATTATTGATAAACTGTTCTGGTGGAAATAAACGATTTGATTGCCACCATGGTTTCAGTCGTATCACCCCCGGGTTATAGCAGTTCTAATTAGTTTTCTTCTGCTAATGTTTAGTATCAATATACAGGAAGGAAAGGGGGGGGGGGGTGGCTGGTGGTGGGTGCTGAAGGTATGTAGTAATGGAGGGGGGACGGGGTGGAGTATATTGTTGGTTTCACTCGTATCACCCCCCAGGTTATAGCAGCTCAAATTAGTTTTCATCTGCTAATGTTTAGTATCAAAATACAGAGGGTGGTGGCTTTGAGCTCGCGGTGCCGTCGAATTTGAAGCATGTTATATTTCAGAACCCTTCCACCCCCCTTCTACCCCTTCTCTTAAACCTGGATCCGCCCCTGATTTTTAAATTTTCCTTGACGTTGGGGGTTGTTCAATGTACAATGTATGAAATAAGAGGTGAACGGGAGGGGCAAGTTGTTGTTGAAGGGTTACTCTAGCTTCAGATTTTCTTACTACAATCCTCTAGTTGAAACATGAACAACATGTTATTTCTTTTTGAGGGGTGCAAGAGCAACAGACAAATCCAAATAACCACCATCAAGACTCCAACCAACAATTCAGATACGAGGACGTCAGTAAAGAACAAATTGTCGTACAGTATTGTCCAAGATCTCCTCAATAATTCAGACGTTTAATCTGGTTCACTGACCTATTTCTAAACAATGGTTCTAAATGACTTTTTGTCACGTTCAATAGAAAACCCATCCATTTCAACTTTCTTTCCTTTCTTTAGTTTACTTCTCTTGGGAACAGGACACCATTTTATTCTTGGCTAGAGAAAACTGGACAATATAACGCAGTTGGCGTCTCAGGATCTCTTTGTGAATAAGACAGCAACTCGCACCAACTTCGGAACTACGCTACTTTGGTTGGTAGATGACAAGTTAACGTTCACTTCCAGCAGATGATATCGCAAACTAGGTAGTTGTTGGTAGATGAAAGATTAACGTTCGCTCCCAGCAGCAGCTGATATCACAAACTAGGTAGTTGTTGGAAGATGACAAGTTAACGTTCGCTTCCAGCAGCAACTGATATAGCAAACTAGGTAGTTGTTGGTAGATGACAAGTTAACGTTCGCTTCCAGCAGCAGCTGATATCACAGACTAGGTAGTTGTTGGTAGGTAGATGACAAGTTAACGTTCGCTTCCAGCAGATGCTGATATCACAAACTAGGTAGTTGTTGGTAGATGACAAGTTAACGTCTGCTTTCAGCAGCAGCTGATATCACAAACTAGGTAGTTGTTGGTAGATGACAAGTTAACGTTCACTTCCAGCAGCAGCTGATATCCCAAACTAGGTAGCTGTTGGTAGATGACAAGTTAACGTTCACTTCCACAGCAGCTGATATCACAAACTAGGTAGTTGTTGGAAGATGACAAGTTAACGTTCGCTTCCAGCAGATGCTGATATCGCAAACTAGGTAGTTGTTGGTAGTGGTAGTACAGCGTAGTTGGTAGTTGGATTGGTTCAATCGGATGGTACAATGATGGTAGTTTGGTAATTATATTTATAGCGTTGTCATCTTTCGCGGTAAAAGCAGCCAATCAAATTTAATCTTCAAACAAGAGTTATCTGCCCTTGCCCATTGACCGGGCATGATGGCCGCCTATCATGATCGAGTCGTTACATACATGTACATTAGTCTCGAACAATGACGAAGGTTAAGTTTGAGCCGAATAGAAGACAACGTCTCAGTCTCGGTTTTTTGAAAGAACTAGACACGCAGGCTCTCTTTTTTTTCAACAGCGCACTATCTCAATCTGGGTTTTGAAAGAACAACGGTGTACAACTTACTTTTTAATTAATGTGAAGGGAGTTAAATTTTCTTATTCTTAAAAAACCGAGAATACTTAAACCCCATGTTGATATATTCGATCAATCAAAAACGATTAAGTTTAGAGTTCTAAGAGATGTTTTTTTTGTTTAATACTGACGCGATTTAGACATTATTTTTTCTAAGATTTCTATTTTTGTCTTCACTAAAGTTGAACGTCCTCGGCCAATTAAAACACAATCCTTCTAGAGAGTGACATTTAAAGGGATTGTAAAGAGGTTTTCTAAACTTTGTATGTGTATCAAGAACACTGATAGCATCAATTTGTGCCATTCCAATTTTCTACTCCAACGTCTGTGGTTCTGGCAATTCCATCAAAACTAATGCGTTTTAACGCGTCGCTGACAGTGATCTACCGGAAGCTACTATTGACATTTATACAGATAACTATTAATGACGTCAAAAAACGCGTTAAATATACAAAATTTAAAAAACCTCTTTACAATCCCTATTCTCATACTGAACTTTGCCAGTTTTTCTCTCACCGAGTGTGAACGTCCTCAGTCGACCTCAGTCAATGAAACGAAATCTTTTCAATTATAAACTTTGCATATAAACTGGTCATTGCCCTTTACTTTCGGTTCTGTGGGTTTGCTTGCTCTAAAAGACAGATTTTGCCATTTTTTTGACAAACTGAGGGTGAACGTCTTCGGATAATCAATATGGTAATAATCCATCTCCAAACTAGAAATATATTCAATTTGAATACCGCATTTTGCCCTTTACGTTCTGTTCCACGGGTTTCCATGTTCTAAAAGACCAACCGAGGGTGAATGTTCTCGGTAAATCAAAATGCAATCCATCTCCAAGTTAGAAATGTATTCAATTTGAATGTATGTACCGCATATTGACCGTGACGTTTTGTTCCACGGGTTTCCCTGTTCTAAAAGACAGATTTTGCCACCAACCTAGGGTGAACATTCTCGGTCAATCAAAACGCAATCCATCTCCAAGCTAGCGAGTTTATTAAATTTGCTGTCCATGTTCATACATAACGGCTACAAATCAGTCACTCTCAGTCGATACAGGGAGAATAATGGCAATTTAAACACACAGAGTCGAGAGATTCCTGGCTTTGATAGCATTGGTTAGTTTTAACCACTGCTTACAGTTGAATAGCACTGAGTTTTCTTAACCTTATACGACTAATGAAATGAAATGAGTTTTACATCATACTGTATTGAAATAAATTGGCTTAACGAAATGAAATTGAGATTTATATCCTAATATTCTGTACCTTATTGGACTATTGAAATGAAATAGAGTCTTATGTAATATAGTTCTGTTTCTTATTGGGCTAATGAAATGAAATGGAGTTTTATGTCCCATAGGTTTGTATCTCATTGGACTAATGAAATGAAATGGAGTTTTATATCCTACTGTTCAGTATCTTATTGGACTAATGAAATGAAATAGAGTTTCATATCCTACTATTCAATATCTTACCTTATTGGACTAATGAAATGAAATGGAGTTTTTTTTACCCTACTGCTCTGTACCGTATTGTACTAATGTAATAGAGTTTTATATCCTACTGTTTTATATCTTATTGAACTAATGAAATGAAATGGACTATTATATACCTTATTGGACAACTGAAATGAAATAGAGTTTTATAATATTGGACTAATGAAATAGAGTTTTATAATATTGGAATAATGAAAAAGAGTTTTATATCCTACTGTACTGTGTCTTATCAAAAAAATGTATATCTAAGAATCAAAATTTCATTAAAAATTTATACAGTATAAAAACAGTTTCCAAGTGAAAACGGTTCTAGATTTAAGACTTCCAAACATGGTGAACATAAACTTTCTAAAGCTGAACTCAATTCTTTTGATCTATTCACAGACTTTTCTTTCATGATTCGTTAGCATTACTATTCCAGTATTTCAATAGGTTTCTTCGTGTCTATACCATTTCAATGGTATCATCGACATCAATACCAGCTATAAATTACAAAATGTCGAATCCCGTTCGAGGCGAGTAGTTTTTCAGAGTGCATTCGCCTTTTATCAGAATCGCTATATTACAAATTACTGTCTGTTGGGTATATTGATGCCATAGGTTCGAATTCCTATCTATGCGCGTTATTTTCAGAGTGCATTTGGCAATTATCAGAATCGGCTATACATTGCATAGTGTCGTCTGCTGGGAAGGTTATATTTGACAAAAGCCAAGTTAAATAATATAAATTCAACTTAAGCTGGGCTAATGGCCTGGCAAAATTTTCCTCAGTGCACACTGCATGGCGTTTGTCTGTCCTCATAAGCCAATACAGGTGCAGAAAAGACGGACGTAAAAAATATTGACCTACTGTAACCGATAGTGACATAAGCCAAGTTAAATAATATAAATTCATCTTAAGCTGGGCTAATGTCCTAGTAAAATTTTCCTCATTGCGCACTGCATAAAAGCAGGACTTAAAAAATATTGACCTACTGTATCCGATAGTGACATAAGCCAAGTTAAATAATATAAATTCAATATAAAGCAAAATACATCGTTATAATCATTATATCAAAATTGGTTGCTATGATATTCTGCTTTTGTTTATTTATTTATAATAATAGAGAACATTTTTTCGTGATGAAAATCAATTTTCCATATTTACAATTCTGTTTCAAAACAAAAAAATATGTTATTCAAATGTTTGAAATTCGATTTTCAATCCAGAAGTTGAGAAAAGTTGTTTTTAATTCTGCAGTTATATGTTTTTGTTAATCATAAATATGCTACAGGCTATATACGTTAATAACACGTTATAATTGGAAAACAGAAAACAGCAGGTTGATGGCCCACAATTGATTACTTCAAAGAAAAAAAAATAGGCTTTTGTTGCAAAATTTCCCCCATTGCGCACCAACAGAAAAGCAGAACCTTTATCATTTATGTTTTCCTTGTGTTAATCGTAAATGTGCCACAGGCTACATAATAATGTGTTAAATTACACGTTATAATTGGAAAACAGAAAGATTAGGTTAATGCTCCAAAAATATTGCCAGTTTTCCCCCATTGCGCACCGGATAGTCCAACAAAAAAGCAGAACCCTTATTTTATTATGTTTCGGTTTTGAGAAAAACACAATCTCCTAACTTCACGTAAAGTCGAATAAAAAATCTTTTTACCACGGTCAACCATTTTCTTAATCTGCTGATATAGCTCAATTCAGTGCTGAAGTATAGGCTACTCTCTTGTGCTTACTTTTTCCGAGATACCTGATGGTACTTTCCGTTTGAAAGAAATTTGTCATACTTCAGACGAGATGCAGTTGAGAATTGTGTATATATCTGAGGAAGAAGCAATATTGCTGCACAATCATTGTGCGCGATTTAGTCATGCTTTGGACCATATTTGGTTAACAAAATTGTTCTGAGGATGAAGCAATTATTTAGACGACTGTATTAAATTTATTTCATTTAAGTCGGGACATTCTAACTTTAAGCAAGAAAGCAATGAGTTTTACGTTCTGATTTTCTGCACCTGTATATGGGCTAATTAGTGCAGTGTGCAATGAGGGAAATTTTGGAAAGCGGCATTTGCCTACTCTTATTTTCGATTTCCAACTGTTGAGGGATCTTTAACGTTTACAGCCTTGTATGACCCATCTGAACGACTTGTTTTTGGAATTGTTTTCTTGTGCGAATTTCTATTACTCCTATAAGGCCGTGGTCACACAACATACGTACGTCAGAATTGTGTACGTTAAACGAATGCGAAACTATGCTGGTTTTATTTGATTAAGTACGTATTCAACTGACGGAGAAAAAAAACGGAAATTTACGTACACTTACGTACGTATGTGTGACCACGGCCTAAGACTGTATTTTCTTGCAAGTCGGGACATTCTAACTTTTAGAAAGAAAAGCAATGACCGCTCTCGTTCTCCATCCGACATAATTAATTGAATTAGATCAGTGTAAATTTACAAGTTGATTCAAAGCCGTCTTCTGTAAGACGGGCTAATGACAATAGTAAAATGATTTTAAAATTCCCAAGAGTTCGAATCCGGGACGAACTGTTATTTACATTGATAGAGTTAGGACAAGTTGTCTAATGGATTCCAGATATTGCTCTACATTTTAACAAACCTGATTTGGACAGATGAACGTTCTCAGAATTTATGTTAGAGAGGGTCATTTGACCTTTAAATGATGCGTTTTGACATTTGAAATTGCCTATCCTAAGTACGATAATCTTATGTCACAAAATTTCCCTCATTGCGAACTGCGCCATTCAAAAGGATTACCCATAAGAGTATATATTCATCAAAGGTGTCTATAGTATACAAACATAATCAAATTAACCATAAACTATGTAATTTTCCCTAAAATTAAAGGTTATTATTGAAAAACGCTTAATATTTCGTATATCTTGCAGTAATTATAATATTGAGATAGTTTTCTGGATTTATCAGATTATACAGGTAATCTGTTGTATGTTTATGACAAGTTGCCTACTTCTTATTCACCAAGTTTGAGAATTTTGCATTTTTGATCATTCTAAGAGGCAGTATTCCGAATGAATTTTAAGGCAATAACCGAAGTTTTAAAGTCTCCAATATTTCCCCCATTGCACACGGTTGTATTCATAAGCTATGGTACTTTCTGATATCAAACCTTTGGACGTAAAACTCCGTAACTGAGTTTCTTGATTCCCAAGACTCCACATTATCAGAAAGGATAGGCTAATGTTGCAGTCACAAATCCCCCTCACTGCGAACTGAACCATTCAAAACAACGAACTTTCTAATATGGGTGTAAAACTCCGTTTAATTTAATTTTCAAATGAAAATATTGACAGAGACAATAACTGGAATTCTAGAGTCTCCACGAGTTTATCTTTCCAATTTGATGAAGCCTCCTTTTCCCTCAATATTAAATAACTCTATTACAGAATGTTGACAGAACGGCAATATTCACTTCATATTTCTACTCGCAGTAAAATCGAGTTTTTGCCAATTTAAACCATTTCAATATTGCCGAGATGGATTTGATTCAACAGCTTGTACAATTTAATAAATTGCTGTAAAAAGATGAAAATACATAATTCAATCAATAAAAACGAGCGGATTGGAAGATTTAAAGTAAAAAAGAAGTAAGCCATCCTAGAGGATGTAGCAACTTTAAGATTAAGCTGCATTATAAACCAAGAAGTATTCAAAAGCTTAGAAACAAACTTCATTCAGTTAATATATAGACAGACGAAATCAAAAGCCTTTTTCAAATCTAGAAACTATCCCATGTTCACGGAAAGACAATATTTAAAGACTTTTTTTTAAAACCTCCTTGTATTTTTTTGCCGTTAACAATTTGAAGTGCACGTTTTGGAGAGGATAACTAGCCCCGCGCCACAGATAAGCAGAAAGTTGGCTTACAAGTGGGCAACTTGACCAAGAC
Source organism: Lottia scabra (assembly GCA_029955415.1). Lineage (NCBI taxonomy): Eukaryota > Metazoa > Mollusca > Gastropoda > Lottiidae > Lottia > Lottia scabra. Next base: position 4,067,428 of record JARJEI010000014.1, on the reverse strand, counting down.
AAGACGTAAATGCTAACAAGCTTTATTACGGAAAATCAAAAATGAAAAGAAATGGAGTTTTACGTTCTGCTTTTCTGCACCTGGATGGGCTTATGAGGACGGGCAAACGCCATGCAGTGTGTGGTGAGGAAAATTTTGCCAGGACAGCGGTATTAACCTGCTCTTATATTCGATTTCCAACTGTCGAGGGATCTGCACAGCCAATAGCACATTGACCTCGGTTTATTGTCCCATTTGAACGACTAGACGCTTTTCCATGTCAGCCTCTCCGACCTGCATCACTGACAAGGGAAACCAGGTTGAAAAATCCGAAGGTATCATCTTGACTCATGCTGGGATTGAACCCTGGACCCTCAGGTTAGCGAGCTAGCGTCTAACTCACTGAGCCACCGCGGCTCCCGGAAAAAAAATTAAAGCAGTAACATCAACCGGAAGATGATGCAATACACCAAGCTGCCTTGTTATTTTTATCATACTTGAGATGTATTATCTAAATTTAAAACATCAATATCTGCTTGACAATAATTCGAAATCTGATTCACAAGGGTGTAGCGGAAATTCTGAGTGGGATACAAGAACAATCATTATCGCCGTTATCATATCAAGGGATTGGCAAGACTTATCTTTCCACTTCTTGTTAACTTCCGGTTTTCAGTCACTTCCGGTGAAATATCCTTGTAATTTCCTGTTATTTCCCTCGTTGTATACTGCATAGCTTCCTGGTAAAATGTTCCTCATTGTACACTGCATAGCATAGTCATCATTAGCGCAATCCGTTATAGTATATTAGGACATAAATTTACATTAATTTCTATTATCAATAGATAGGCATGACTTACCATTCCACTTCTCGATAACGTCCGGTTGAAGTAACACTTCCTGTAAATATCGTTGTAAGTTTCTGGTAAAATGTTCCCCATTGTACATTGCATAGCATAGTCTTCATTAGCGCAATACGATGTAGTTAAAGGGACGTTAACATCCATTTATTTCTATTATCAATGGATTGGCATGACATTCCACTTCTCGATAACTTCCGGTTGAAGTGACACTTCCGGTAATACATCCTTGTAATGTATCTTTACTTCCGGTTGGACATCCTGGTTGTAAGAACTTCAAGAAATCCGATAGACGATAATTCAAATGTAAGGAAGGACAAGTCGGATTAAGGGGAGCAATAACCGATGTGTGACGTCATTACCCCCGAAATAACCGTATACACTGACAGATAGTTTGATAAATCTAACTTTCATTTCAAATTTGGTAAAACGGAACAGGACAGAAGGACGTAAAACACTATTTCTGTCATTTTAATTCATTCGGAAGAGGCAGTAAGATGGCCAAAGCTTTCACATCATGGCCGAACAACACGATCTTCAAAAGTTGCGTGTAGCAATATATGTGTATTCTCTTCTCTTCTCTGGAAATAGACCATCAACGGCATTTCATATGGAGTTTGCTCTTGTTTCTTTCTCAGAAAGATGGCTCAGATGGCTCGGTGAGTTAAACGCTTGCTAACCTGGAGGTCCAGGGTTCAATCCAGGCCGAGATGGTCGAGATGATACCTTTAGATTTTTCAGCCTGGTTTACCCTTTTATTGATGCAAGTCGGAGAGGCTGATATGGAAAAGGCGTTCGGATGGGACAATAAGCCGAGGTCCATGTCTCGCAGGCTGTGCACGTTTAACATCCTTGGACAGCTGGAAATCGAAAATAACAGTAGACTAATGCCGTTGTTCTGGCCAAATTTCCCCATTGCACACTACATGGTTCTTGTTTGCTCGTCTTCAATTTGCCCATACGGGTGCATAAAAAAGCAGGACGTAAATCTCTATTTCAATTTTTCTCAGAAACAAAACCATCATAGACAGGCCATTCACAGGAATCGAGTTGGGCAAAATAAAACGCTCTGGCGTCATAAGTCCTAGTATTAATTACTTCGCCATGTTTTCACTATTCGAAATCTGTTCGCTTCACTAGAAACGAGAAAATCCACAAATGATCTCCGTATTACTAGTAATCTGTTATTGACCATCTTGACGCAAATGGTCCCCGCAGCAAATTAATTTTACCGAGTAGAACATGGCCAATAATTAGTAGTGCTTAAAGGGATTGTGAAGAGATATTCTTAACTGTTTATGTGTTGAAGACACTGATGATAGCATCGATTTGCACTTTCAGTCAAACGACTGTGGTTCTTGCAATTTATGTAACGGTCTTTATGACATTGGCGTCATTTCTTTATGACAGTGGTGTCATAAAATGCATAATTTTTGTATGATTTCACGAACATATCTTTGATTAAAAATCAGGCTGTGCAAATGGATACCGTAATAAAACCCAAGCACGAAGTAAAACAAATCTCGAAATCCATGTTAACACAACAGCAATACATTGGAAGCAGCTACTGAACTTTTATTTGAGGAAGTATATCAATAAATGAGTAAATATTTCATGATGACAAGTGGTATCAGGTTTCTAGAAGAGTTAGCATACCCTGCTTGACGCCACATCCACCACTGCTGCTCACTGACATATGACATACACAAATTCAAACTGTACAATCCCTTCAAATATAAACATCTGTGGATCTAAGGTCCTGGCAAAATTTTCCTCATTGCACACTGCATGCATGGCGTTTGCCCGTCCTCAACTAGCCCATACAGGTGCAGAAAAGCGGGACGTAAAACGCCATTCATTTCATTTTATTTCGGCGCCAGACCCGCCACTGCTGCTCATTGACATATGACATACACAAGAAATTCAAACTCTGTACAATCCCTTTAAACATCAACATCTGTGGATCTCGGATTCGTCACGTTCTCTCTTAGATATAATCCTGCGATTTTCTGTATGTTTTAATTATGGAAGCTTTATTGTATGGCGTAAGCTGGTTTAAGCCTCATTGACACTGGCGTCGACACAAACAATTACAACTTAATGTCATGATCTGCTATAATCTATTATTATAAATACACATATTGCTGTTAATGGGGTTATAATTTTCAGTCTCCACAGTGGAAGGGGGGTCACACTTGCATATTGGCCATGTGATTTACAATAAAAGGGGAATGTTCACCATTAATCTAAAATTTTCTGTATATGTGTTTTCTGCATAATACATAGTCCAGTGCCTCGTCTAAGGAATTGTTACTGGGCGGCAGTTAATTTAACAAGCGAAGTTGAAAACTAGATCGCCGGAAATGCAATAAGTCAAACAGACATCAAATAGTCTCTATGGAATGCGGCGATATCTGATATTTATTTGAAACTAAACATGGCGAAAAAACAATTATTCCGAAACAACATATTATTCTTATTTCTGTTATGTTATGGTAGTTATATTTAGAATTTCGATTGCTAGCGATAGTTAAACAATATAGGACTGCCGACCGGGGCTGACTTTTGTGTTCACTGGGCGGCAGAATACCGCCACTGGGCGGCAGCGATGCCGCCTAGTCACAGTGTTAGTCGAGGCACTGACATAGTCTCAATAAAATACGATTCGTATTTGTTACTTTCCAACGCTGATTTTTATAGATATATTACTTGGATTTGAAGGATTAAATTTCGCGGGAAAGCTTTGAATATCATTACAGATAGATTTGCTAAAAAAAATCAGATTCTGAGACTAAAATTTTATTGGTCAAAAGGATGTTATCCCTTTAATGAGCCCCTGTGGGGTATTGCGTGCAATGACGGAGAAAGTTCACCCTCCCAGAACACTGAATGCCACTCTAGGACTGGGCATGCAAACTTGGCATTTTTTGAAGTAGTTCATACATCTATTATTGTATATCGCATAGGTCTACATGTATTTTTATAACAACAGAAACGGCCATTCCAATAGCCAGTACTTTGATTAGTGGCTTTCTAAACGCTAATTATTCTTGTTAAGCCGCGAAATAAATCCAGACCAATTTATTCCAAACACATTCAAATTGTTTCTCCAATTAGCCGAGTATATTTCTTCTGTCAGACAATATTAGAAATGTAAGCTGGATAATGGAAAGATATTGTAAAAAGAGATTTTGATTATCCTCATCTTGACAGACGTATCCATCAGCTGTTTCAATTCTGTCAGAAATGGCGCGAAATAGTGACCTCATAGTATCAATCAACATGATTGGCTCAATACTTTTTCTGACCTTTGACCTTTGCTTTATTTGGTTCGAATTCCTCGCTGACATTTCTGGTAAACTCTTGTAGGGTCTAATGTGCGAATGTAAAAAAGGACAGTTGTCGATGTGTTTCTAAATTATTATTGAATTCCTTGTGGGGAAAGTTTTTAAGCATGCATTAATATGGTCATGTAGTGATATTGTGGAATAATAATAAGGAAGAAAACCAATCATCAAACTACAATAATAACTCGTGAAAGGAAATTAATATGAGTTTCACATCGAATTTTTTCACGAATTTAACTATTAAAGGGGCACAGGCTTCATTTTCGTAGGTCGATTTTCCAAGTCTCAGAAACGGGGATTTTTTTTAGCTCAGCAATTTAGTACTGGTTATCACAACTCACCATTGAAATTTGAGCCTTCAAATCCATGTGCATCCATAATTATTAGCATTTGAAAGTTACTACACATTAGCGATACTATGCAATATATAGAAAAGTCATCTATAGAAATAGAAGGAGACATGTCTAATTTAAGATATATTTGAAGGAAATATGCAATTTTCGTACATTTCTAGTGCTTCTGAAGGATACTTAAATATATTCAAGACCCAAACTCAACCAATAAAAATGAAGACTGGTCCCCTTTAAACAAGATGGAAGTTTTATTGTGCAATTAACAGAATATTGTAACCGAATACAACGTTAAAATGTAAAACCTCGGGAAAAAAAGCCTCAAACATCGTTATTCCATCATCTTCTTGTTTCTATAATTTGCTATCTTTACCCCCTTTTTATCCTTGTGCCCTGATTCAAAACAAGAAATAAGGAACCATAATTATATTCCTTCATTGGCATATTAGAAGCACAAGATATAGATAAATATTCCCGGGGTACCATATCCATAAAATTGTCTTATATATCCTTAATTACATAAGAAACCAGGGTTGTCTTCTATTTTTGGTAAAATGAAACACTTTTAATCCATTTTCGAGAGAACAAGTTGTTATTTAATCCATATTTATATACATGTATTCATAGCCATAGGGGCCCCAAGACTCAACAGGGGGGCAAACCGACTTATTGCCTGAATTTTAATGATATTTTGCCCGATTTGGGGGATTTTTGCCCGAAAACATAATATTTTTTATGTCCCCCTGTCTCCTACGGCTATGCATGTATTCATATGAAAATGCAAATAACGTCATATGCTAATATTTGAAGAGAAAAAAATAACCATTTTGATTCTAGTGATTGACCAATCAGATAGCTGAAACATTTAAATCATCTGAAGTTAAGTTCTGAGAATAAAGTCTCAGGATTGGAATCGTCGAATTATTGGAAAGTATCCCTTTAACGATGACCTTGAGTAAACGATGACCGTTCCCAGTTGGACAATAATCATTCCAACACGAGAGATGAATTCATTTCCAATAATAATCTTTAAATACTCCAATCAGACGACTTTTATCGGCGGGTAATTCTGTTAGCAGACGATATCCGGGGAAATCTAAAAATAGACTGATGAGAATTGGCGGGGGAATTCTTCTACCAGAGTGTGTACATTTATAGATGATGGATACATGTTAAGTTATAGTCTTGAGAATACATGATTAAATGAATGAATAATTGATTAAATGGATGGATGAATGAATGTATGAATGAATGGATGGATGAATGAATGATTAAATGGATGGAAGAATGTTAAAAGTAGTTTTATTTCTGAATTTTGTGAATCTTATCGTATAGTAGGCCTATACTAAATATAAATTGAGGGAAGACAAATTTTGGGAGGCAAAAGAGAATGAATGAATGAATGAATGATTAAATGGATGAATGTATGAATGTCAAAAGGAGTTTTATTTCTTAATTTTGTGAATCTTATCGTATAGAATATTAAGTATATAATGAGGGACGACAAATTTTGGGAGGCAAAAGAGAGTGAATAAATGGATGAATGAATGTCAAAGAGTTTGTCTTAATTTTGTGAATTTTATGATAATGATGTATGCGTTGAGAGACAATTTTGCCTATGTCCAACTGACGAAGGATTGAAACGAATCAATGAATAAATGAATGAAGAGAGAAGTTGAGAGATAAATGGATAGGCGATAGCTGAATATAGTAAGGCATAAGAAAATGAAAGAATGAATGAATGAAACAAAATAAAAAATGTAGTGTGTTCATTTAGGACTAAAGATTATGAATACTTCTGCAAGTGATGAAATGCCGAAAAGTAGGACGTAAAACTCCATTCGATTTCATTGTGATGAATACATGATTTAACGAAGGATGAATGAATTAAGCATGAATGAATGAATTTAGAATGATTGACGACCGAATATCTGAAAAGATCTGTGAATGAATGAATGAATATTTATTAGAAATGAAACAATTGAATTAAAGAAAGAATTATCTGATAAACGATTTAATGTTCCACGGGGTAATGAATAATTGAAAATATAAGTGCAGTTTAGTCTTCAGAAAAGAGATTATGTAAGAAACTAACACACTGCCGAGAAATCTGGAAAAAATGGAGAAACTGGTGTATTAAAGGGGTTGTTTTAAAGATTTTTTTTAGTTATTTTATGTGTATTGAAACAATTTCCAAACGTATACAGCCCATAACACACGGGACCCCGGTTTATTGTCCCATCCGAACGAGACGGATAGATTAAGGGGTGTATGAGACCATTTATAGCCCCCATTTGAATTATTCCAATTTTCAGTCAGATATTTGTGGTTTCTGAAATCATAGACATGTTTAACCGGATATGACGTCATAAAATATTTAGTTTAAGTTAAATTGCTGGAACCACAGACGTCTGAATGAAAATTGGAATGTTGTACATTGATGCAATCAGTGTCCAAGATACACATACAAAGTTTAGAAAATCTCTTAACAATCCCTTTAAAAACACAATTCATCATGTAGCAGCTTCGTCAATTAATTGTAAAAAGCAGAATAGGTGCTGGGAACAATTAACGGCGGATACATCAAAGACAGCTTCTCAAAGAAACTGGATGAAACGGACATAAAATCTATTTATAGTAACATGAATTGTTATGTGAAGATAGTGTTCTATTGAGCACGAGATGTAATTCTAATCACCAGATGTTAACTCCTGTGTTTTATTGTCCAGGATGGAAATGGAAAGTTTCATAGTTTTGTTGTTTCCGATTTCATTATTTTCTTCTGTCGTAACTTCAGTTTAAAGGGACGAGGTCGTGAAAATATTTGCTTCAAATAAAAGAAACATCTATGGATAACAACTTAGGTTCCGTGAGGGTCATTTCTACCAGCTGGCCCTTAGCCAAACCTCTTGGAGTTGATCTTTTGCAGATTATCAGTACCCATTTACAGCTGGGTCTACTCGAATTATTCAAGATCATCAGACTTTCACACCTCGATCATCCAAGACACACTCATGTTGCTCGTCTCCAAACAAATAACGTTATGTTTGTAAAAAACGACGCTCTAACCGACTGTGCAACAGAACCCCTCCAAAGGTGGTCGACGTGTATCTACTTTAAACTTTTGAATATCAATGTTGCTTTTATTAGGAATTCGTTATGAATCGGATATAAGATTTTAACTCTGAGAAGCATTACGAGTTACTGACCTTAATCCAATACAAGTTCACATTAAACCGTTAAAAGGGCAAAATATCTGGAGATCCATGATCTGTTTGAGCCATTGAAATCGCTATAGGGACCATATTACAAGATAATGTACTAGATAAGCTTATAGATATCCAGTGTAGTTTAACATAGGAAACAATTCAACAAAGTGAAAATTCGGGCACATTCAGTGACTCAGTCCTTGTTTTTGCCCTTGAAGTAGCTAAAATTACAATAATCGACTATAAATATGTAGCAATGGAAACTCGGGTCCCCCTTGTGCCTCCATAGTAGCTAAATATTGCATTAATGAAGTGAAAACCTGGGTTCCTTCGATGATCAAGTCCATGTTTGTGCCCTTGAAGCCTCTAAATTTGACAATAATCTACTGTAGACACGAGGCAATGGAAGCTCGGGATTTCCCTCTGCTCCACAGTAGCTAAATATTGCATTACTATAAACAGCAAACATCCTGATGCGAAACCTGGGTTCCTTTGGTGATTAAGTCCATGTTTGTGCCCTTGAATCCGCTAAAAATGACAATAATCTACTGTATACATGAAGTAATGGACAATCGGGTTTCCCTGTTACCCGGAATAGCTAAATACTGCATTAATCTAGACAGAGACAGCAAACATTCTGATGTGAAACCTGGGTTTCTTCGGTGATTAAGTCCATGTATATGCCCTTGAAGCCTCTAAATATGGCAATAATCTACTATAGACATCAGATAATAAAATCAGACTAATATTCTTATATCTATCATAAGTCAACATTAATGGCCATTCCGCTGCCTCTCTTAGTCTTAATGATCTCGCTTCCTTTTAAAGGCTAGAAGATAGCAAATCAAATATGCTGTTTTGATCTTTTGAGTCTTCTTCGGATCCTGTGGATAATGGACATTTTGCCTGGTGTTTTCAACTGATCTTTGTAATGAGTTCCATCTATAGCCTCTTGTGTTGATGGATAATTTCCGTTAAAAGAGCTTTCTTCAGACAAAACAGTTCATGGCCGTACGAAGCTTGCTGTTATTGTTTAGTACATCAATTCTTTAAGGGAATATTCAGCATTTTTGATGGTCGATTTGGGCCTTGAATTTATAAAATAGTTCTCAGCATATTCGTAGGGGCCCACGACTTAACAGGGGGGCAAACCGACTTATTGCCACAATTTTATTGATATTTTGCCCGATTTTGGGGATTTTTTGCCCGAAAGCATAACAAATCACACAATCCCTTCAATTATATCCCTACCTTAACAGTTTCTTTCATTTTCTCATATATGTGTTTTCTAAATAAGGCAGTCTAACTATACGACGAGTCGTATTTTTGCCTTTCAAACGCCGATATTTATCGATACACGGGGATTTCAAGGATTAAATTTTGAGGGAGAGTTTAGAACATTATTACGGATAAGATAAGTTAAAATATTCCAGATGGTGAACGTATTCCTTTAAGAAAGCCTAGTTCTCATAACATACCAAAGCTTTGTAACGTAAAACCCTTTCTAAAAAATTGTTGAAAGCCATCTTCTCATTTTGAAATTTATGACGTTAAAACGTTACCAAATATACCTATTTGATGACGTCATACGGTGCTAAAGCAGAATACGAAACCTATCTACCTCTGAATAATTTCAAATAACTAGGGCGGAGGCAGGCATCTACATACTAACATCATCGTGTTTTTATTCATCACTCACCCCCTCTCAGTGGTAATATATTTATAAACAATGAATAACCAATATATAAACAGAGTTAGAAGATTGAAGGTTTTATATAGAAATGACTAAATGATGTATTGTATGAAATATTCAACTGTACAGGATCTCTCCCGAGACCATCAGTCAAAACTACATCGCAATATTTATTATAGTACGCTGGCTTCATTGGAATATTTAGCCATCTCTTCGACAAACTTCTCTTTGACTCATTTTCTTGTTTTTGTATTTTAGCCTATTTATATTATACGTTGGGTAGTTGGCTTCTCTGAAATTTTTAGCCATCCCTTCAACACACTTCTCTTGGACTCATTTCTTGGCTTTGTATTGTAGTATAATTATCTATAAATAATACGTTGCTTCACTGGAAATTTTGGCTTTTCTTTCAACAATCTTTTCTTAAGCTCATTTTCTTGCTTTTGTAGGATACTATAATCTATCTAAATTATACTTTAGTATACTTTAGTGAAGTTTTTAGCCATCCCTTCTACATACTTCTTTATAGATTATACGTCTTACATGTCTTAAAGGGATATGTTCACTAACTGTTCGACCAAAGAAAAATTAGTCTCAGAATCTGGATTTTTTTTTAGCTAATCCAATCATATTGTTCACAACGAAATTTAAGCCTTCAAACACATGTGTACCTATAAATATCAGCGTTTGAAAGTAAAAAATACGACTCGTCGTTTAGTAAGACTTGCGTTATCTTCAGTCGTCAACCTAATTAACACGAGTTCATTAGTTCATATACAACATTCCTTCATTTTCTAGAACAGAACCGGAAGTACAAATACAACCATCTTTACATAGTGTCCGCCATCTTTAATTAACCGGAAATGTCCTGATTTTAATGGTATGACGCCGGAAGTCAGTTGTCAATGTTTACTTTTATGGTATTCTCGTTTGATCAGTCCGCAGTCCCGATCATTCTGGCTCTTCAGTACATGTCACGATAATTCCAAACCAAAATAAACTAGATGTTTCAAACAGAAAAATAACACCAAAACCATCAGGGGTCGTTGTGTTTGAGAGTTCGGTTCTTGATCAGGGCGTGAAAATTCGATGACCTTGGATAATTCCCAGCTGTAAATGGGTACCGATAATATGGGAGAGATCAATGCCAAGAGGTTTGGTCAAGGACCAGCTGGGAGATAGGATCCTCACAGAACCTTAGTTGTTATCCTTGTAAAATATAGATATTTCTTTCTTTCTTTATTCTCATGTCCTGCCCATGGACAATTAATTGTTTTTTCTCATCCGAACTAGACCCTTTTCCGGCTTAAAGATGACACATAACGCCTCTTTAAAGGGGAATGTTCAGCATTTTTTGGTTGATTTGAGCCTTAAACCTATGTAAACAGTCTTTAGAAGTAATAAAACCTTACGAAACTCCATAGAAAAAATTTACATGTATTTTCTTTCGTTTACAACTTTCTCCTCCGCCTAAAAAAAAGGCTACCGGAAATTGTGAACATGCCCCTTTAATAACAAATTAACAGCAAGTTTATTCAATTTGGTTGAGATTTAAGATCATAAAAAGTGCGAAAAAATATTTGACACGATGATTGGAAAGATGACAGGATTAAAAAAATAAATCAATTTTTAGTTTGAATTAATTTGAAAAGGATTACAAGCTTTAAGGTTGTTAATAAATGTGAATGTTTTCTCTATGGTTTTCCATAAGTTTTTAAAGATTGCATCTGTATTGGCTAATGAAGACGGGCAAACGTCATGAAGTGTGCAATGAGGGGAATTGTGCTTGTACAGTAATTAATCTGCTCTTATTTTCGATTTCCATCTGTCCAGGGATCTTTAACGTGCACAGCCACACAGGGCCTCGGTTTATCGTCCCATCCGAACAACTAGACGCTTTTCCATGTCAGCCCCTCCGACCGGTATCACTTCCAAGGGGGAACCGGGTTGAAAATTCACGATATGACATTTGTGTTTTTCGCCCTAATGGTGAGCATCCTATTGACTGGTATCATAAATGTGAATGGACTGCACTGAAAAATAAAATCCAAGCACGAACAATCCCAAACGTAAAACTGATATCGAAATCCATGTAAACATATTGGCAAAACATAGGTAGCAGCTAATGAACTTTTCTTTAGAGAAAGTAGGTCTTTATCAATAATAAAAGAAATATCATAATGAAAAGTGATTTCAAATTTCTAGAAGAGTAATCATACCCTGAATGGACTGTACTGAACTTAAATTTGAAACCCCAGACGCTAAGCAGAAACTGTGATCCGTGTCCTTGCATATCTTGACAAACATGTATGTTGCTTTGTATCGGTTAAGCCATTAATATATACCGATGATATGTAAACAGAAAAACTTTCCCCAAAGCTACTTCAATAAATATTTAGCGATACATCTACAATACTAGTTACGTCTTGTTCATTAGACTCTATTATAGTTCTAATTCACTCTATTATTACATCTAGAGCAGGGCCTTATTTGTGAGGTTTCTTAGTCTAGACCACGACAATCTTCAGTAACTATAAATGATGGTCGTGGATTCTTATCTCGGACGGCGTTTGAAAGTCTAATGACCCTGAATGAGTATCATTTCTTCAATATTCCAATTGACTGATCAGTAAATAGTTTCCGATAGATTAATGCCCAGAGTTTTTCAGCTGGAAGTTGTCATCCTTATTAAATTATTGCTAAGAGTTTTGGCCAAGGAGTAGATGGTAGAAAGGATACTCTAATATCAAAGTTGTTATCCTTGTAAAATGGTTGTTTTTCTTCTTCCACGAACACTTCAATAAGATCGTTAAAATACTAATTGGTGAATGTCAAAGATCGGGAAGTATAGAGAATATCGATAAAAGCAGATTCCATCAATGAGTGACTGACTGGTCATTTTGTTCAGAAAACTTTGACTAATACCGAGAAAACAGCTTGAATCACGTACTGTCTTTAGAGCATGCTATTAGGCTGGCTATTGATAGTGCTGGTGAATGGACGTTATCAATCTGTTTTTGTTTGTAAACAATCTTCATATACTACATAAACATTATTAGCTGTGTGGACTCTCTAAAACGATGCCAAGATGACAGATTTAAAAACCCGTATAATAAACAAATATTGTTAGCTATGTGGACTCTCTAAAGGGTGCTAAAACAGAAGCATAGAAAGGGGCTACAGAATAGTCATTACCATCACCTTGCCTCCAAGGACTTTTTCCTCTCACCCCAAAAAAACCCAAACAGTAACAATTCGTGGCATGGACGACGTGTCACACTACACGACAAGACGTCACAGACAAGTGGAGGCTCGGACTAACAGCCAGAGGTTCAGCGGCATGACATCACACACAAGTCAGTGACTCCGATTAACAGCTAGAAGTAAAGCGGCACGAAGGCACACACAAGTCAGTTCAGCGAACTTAATAAAAGACACGGGTGAAAGAAAGTGAAACTCAATTTAATGAAAGCGGTATAAAGTGTTTATTAAATCTTGTGATGATGAGATTACACCAAGCTTTCTGTATTCAGTTTTTTGAAAGTGGTAATTATAAACAAATATGGCAACTATTTGCAATTGGGAAGGTCATGACTTGTAAATACGAAAGGATGAAAGGATAAGACTGGTAACGCCATGCAGTGTGAAATGCTTTACGATTAACGCGCCTGTATTGGATATGGATCTGGAAACGCCGACGTTAAACATCATTGGGAAATACCACGCAGTGTGTAATGATGGAACTTGGACGAACTTTGTCCATTTAGAGGAATAGCCAGGGTAGAAAGGCGAAAGAAAGAGAATGGAATGCGAAATTCTAAATAAAGTTAATCTTTAGGTCGTTAAGTATTTGGGGACCCTACACGTGCACAATCTGTAGCATATGAATCAAACCTCTTACCGAGGTCTTAGAGCCTGTCTACTCCATTGCCCATTTAACGTCCATCTCTTACACTGACTCTTCAAGTTCAAAGTTCATATTCATCCATCCAGCACCCCACCCCCGTAGGGTTCATCTCCACCCACTTCCTTCTCCTCCCTCCCCCATCTAACAGATTAGACACCGACTCTTCAAGGTCAAATTTCCTATTGCCCCATCCACCCCACCTTCTTTGGGTTCCTCTCTATCCCCTTCCTTCTCCCCCTCCCCGCACTGACTCTTCAAGGTTATATTCCTGACAAATAAACAACAATTGTTCTACCATCATCAAATTAGTAAGGATCGATTTCTTGAGAAATAAAAAACACGTAATAATTTCCAGTCGAGTGGGCCTCACTTTACAACTTAACCTAGTTTCCTTTCAATCATTTGACTTGAATTAGACTGCAGCTTGTATTGAAGACAGTAAGACAACCTAGCTAGGTTGTGAAAGCACTTTTAAAATAAGCTATGCTATACGTGGTCAATCAAGGCAAATTAACCGAAATGAAATGGAGTCTGTATTCGCTGTATATGGGCAAACACCATACATTGTGTAATGAAGGAAATTTCGCCAGGACAGTCTTAGTTTTGATTATCAACTGTCGAATGATCTTTAACGTGTACAGCCTATAGCAAACGGGTCCTCGGTTTATTGTCCCATCCGAACGACTACACACTTTTTGCATGTCTGCCCCTCAAAATAAAATAAACTAGGGTGTATAAGTCTGCCTATATGGTGTACAGGTCTGTTTAAATATATATCAAAATATCCTACCTAAGTGATTTAAATCTAAAATTAAAACGTACGAAAAAACGCAACAGTCGATCAAGAAGGTGTAAATGGCGCCCAATCGTGGTAAGAACACATCCAAAAGGGTGTAAACCCGACACGTGATTATTTATCCACAGAAAACGTGAAGAACACGTGACGTCTCACGTTCACTTGTTCGTAAAATGACACTTGGCGTCTATTTCTGTTTCTGAATATGGAATTCAAAATGACGCACATCAATTCCAAAATTACATTGGCAAACAATAAATAATAAGACATTATTTAGACTCATTGCGTAACACGTCAAAATAATTCAAATTTATTGTTCAATTTTCCTTTGTTAATGTTTTTCCCTTTCCACAAGTCTATGAATTTTTGAGAATATTTTTTTGTAAATCATTAATTTTGTTATAGCTGTCAAAATAATATTAATTTTTCTATGTTTCGCCTTTTTTTACTGTCATTTGGAAATCTATTTTCATTTATATTTTACCTTTGTCTGTGTTCATTATGAAACACTGCTGAGTTTGTCGAGCTCTTCAAATATAAATTTCCCCAACAGTTCTAATTAAAAGAGACAAAAGTTTAATTTCGTAGACTTTGTTATAATTTGTGTTGTCAGAAATGGAAAATTCATTTGACAATTTATGTTACTCTGCAATACAGGTTGTGCATGTAAAACACAGCATCAATTTGCGCCATTCCAATTTCCATTCCGACGTCTGTGGTTCTTGCAATTCCACTTAAACTAACGCATTTTATGACATCACTACCAGTGATCTGCCTGCATAGATGTTAATAGTAGCTTCCGGTAGATCACTATCAGTGACGTCACAAAACGTGTTAGTTTAAATGGAATTGCAAAAACCACAGACGTCGGAATGGAAATTGGAATTAGGGCTGCAACGATTCACCGATACATCGGTGCATCACGGTTAATTTTCAAATTTCGATATTCGGTTTTTTATGGTAACGTATCGCGATACATCTTCATTAAGTTTAATACATATATAATCCACTTTAAAGTGTTTTCAAGTGTTTCAGAAGAAGAAAAATGTTGAAAACTATCTCATTTCACGTGAGGGTTAAGTTGCAAAGGACCCTTCTACTATAAAACAATTTATATCTTTATTTATTCTATGTTTCATTGTGAGTTTGACCATATTTTATTGAACAAATTGTCCAAATTCACTTTTTCTTGACGTATCGTGATACTATCGAATCGTAAGCTTTTATCGCGATTCTGTATCGTATCGTGACTTTGTGTATCGTTGCAGCCCTAATTGGAATAGTGCAAATTGACGCTATCAGTGTCCCCGATAAACATACAAAGTTTAGAAATACACTTTGCAATCCCTTTAATGATGCCTGTAAATAATTCACGAATGACAAGGGCGCCATGCTAAGTTTAGAAAATCTCTTTACAATCCCTTTAAAGCGGCACAGGCTTCATTTTCGTGGGTCGATTTTTCCAAGTCTCAGAAACGGGGACATTTTTAAGCTCAGCAATTTAGTACTGGTTATCACAACTCACCACTGAAATTTGAGTCTTCAAATCCATGTGCATCCATACTTATTAGCATTTGAAAGTTATAATGCCCTACTACACATTAGCGATACTATGCGATATATAGAAAAGTCATCTATAGAAATAGAAGGAGAAATGTCTAATTTAAGACATGAAGGAAAATGCAATTTTCGTACATTTCTAGTGCTTCTGAAGGATACTTAAATATATTCAAGACCCAAATCAACCAATAAAAATGAAGACTGGTCCCCTTTAAATAAAAAATTAAGTCACTTCGTCCCCTGAGAAAGTAGAAATGATCTATATTTTAAGATGAAATCTGTAAGTGTATAATTTAAGTGGAAATCTTCAGGGATTAGCGTGACAATAACACTTACTGGAAGATATTTTTCATACTGAAACAACCTACTTCCTACTTATTCTGACTTATACAACCTTTCACTTATATCTGTCTACAATTTGATGACTTTCGAAAGGCGTTTGAAATAATATGCTGGATTTAAAAAAAAAAAAAGTAAATGTCGCAATATTGTTTTGGTAAAATATAAAGTTTAAATGCAAAAATCAAAACATGCCTTCGCCTTCGGTTGTATATTGAAAATTGTACCCCCATTTCTAAAACTAGCTGTCCTGATGAGGATTGTGTATCTGAAACATGTGTCATGAGAATGAGATAAGCTCTAGTCAATCAAGCTTATATTAAGTCCTATATGAATAAGTTAAAAACTCCATTTCTAAAACTAGTTGTCCTGACGAGGATTGTGTATCTGAAAAGTCGGAAACTAAAAAGACAACTGGGTTACCCAAATTTAAAAAAAAAACCTAGATGTCCCCACTCTACATAAAACGTCATACCTGACACAGCAAAATAGTTACATTAAATTTGGGCTAATGACAAAATTATATACATCTTCATGCCCTATGGCCCCCTGACAAATACCCCATGGGCCCCAGGTTGGAAACCACTGATCTACATTTTAGAAAGACAAAATTCCTTTCCAGAAGCAAGCTAAGAGTTGTTTACAAAATTTCAAAGAAACAACTTCAAATACTAAACCACGTACAATTAGCGAACCATTTCACTTCCAAGACCTTCCAATAAGCTACTTATTAAAGACGAGAGCGTCGATTCGGCGAGGAGAATTCAATAAAACTCACCAATTTGTTGCCAGAACTCTTTGAAGTTATCAGTGGTATTTTTAAATTTTCTACAAAATGGCGAGAATGACTCGAACAAGAAAAGAGGTTAATTTGGAATTCAAATCGAAAGACACAAATTGGTTCGAATTAAACATAAGTGAAAAGGAAATATCGAGAGTGGTTTTGTAGAACTCTTAACTTCGGTCTTATTAAAATAAAATTGTTTGATAATTTTGAATAAAAAGAGATAAAACAGTCCAAACTTTGGATTAAAATCTGTATTCATTTATACCTATACCTATAATACCGTCGTCTAATAAATGCATGGAAAGGGACATTTTGTGGCCGTTCAGTGAAGGGTGGTGCTACATACACCAAGTTTGACTGTACCAAATATCAGTTTCAAATGTGATTTCTCCGAAAGGGATTAAGAGTTGAAAAATCAAATCGCATAGTGACAATAGGTGTTCCAGAACAAAGAGCATGTCCTAATCATTTCCCATTTTCGTTATAGCTGTAACCGTTACACTAAATTTAACTGTAGGCTACCAAATAAGCAGTTTGAAATGTGTTCCTAAAATCTTTCTTTTGTATCTTTACAGCTGTGATGTTATGCATGAATTTAGAAGATCAAAAGACAGTTTTACACGCCGCTTCCAACTTATCCATCGGAGAAAGACATGCCTTTTTTACCTTCGCCACGTCACGATATGACGTCACATGGAGAAGTCTGCTCGGTGCTACTGTGGAGGAGACGGACAATTTTCGGACTAACGGCAATAATATAATGGAAAGTGTTTTTGTGATAGCTCCACACTTTCCGGATGTGACGCCAAAAACGAGAACAAAGCGATCTGTGATGCAAAAAGAATCCAATATGGCTTCCATAAACGACGAAAATCAAAGTGATTTTCCCGCCAATAGTGATAATTGGAATTTTCCCGCCACAAGTGAAATGTCAGAACTTCCAAGCGAAAATGATTTCCAAGATTTTCCAGGTGAAAGTGACATTCCCGCCAATATTTTAAATCGTAACCGTCGTTCTGATCCAAGTGTGGCGTCACCTAGATACCTCTCTTCCATTTATGATTCTGTGTTAGTGATTGGATACGCTGTGGATAATTTTGTGCAGACGACCGGAAGTGAAATTAACCGATCAGTGAATCTTATAAATTATGTCAAAAATGTTACTTTCAATTCCACTTCCCGTTTAATTGCAATCGACGAGGAAGCCTTGACTATGTATAATTATCGAATTTACGATTACTCCATATTTAGGGGAAGATTCGAACCCAAAATTGAAGTGATAGCACTTGGACCTCGAAAGTGGCAATTCAGTGTAGAGAGTGAGGTTCTATGGCCGTCCAATAACAGACTTTACCCAGATGTGTGTTTTAAACAGGACAGCGGATGTAACGAAGGTCAAGAACAAGGTCAGTAAGTCAATATCCCTTGTCCCTTTAATGAACTCTTCCGTGCGTGCATAATCCACACAATAATGTATTAACCTCAGATCAGTTCATTTCGAAACTTCAAGGTTTTTTTTATGATCAGCGTGTAACTACCCCTTGACCCTTATATGAACTATTTCATTCGTTTCAATGCACATAATTAAGTATTTTCAAGATCTGATCAGTTCATTTCTAAACTTAAGGGGTTTCTTTACTTAACTTTTATGCAGGTGCCGCGGAGCCTCTCTGGATGTGGGGAGTGAGGGCTCTGAATGTGGAGGGAGCCTTGGTTGAAAATTTTCAAAATACACCTCCTACCCTCACCACAAAAACTCCTCGGATTTTCAGATTTCGTAAATTTAATAAAAAAAATTATGAAAATGTCAAAAATATTTTGAGATGAAAAAAAAAAAAAAGATTTAAGGGCCAAAAAGTGGGGGCCAGGGCTTACTTAACCTCGTGATATTTTTTATCTAAGTAATCGTGGGGGTATAAATAAGGTCGAACGGATAATGAACTCCAAACTAAGTAGGCCTAAGCCATGTATGTAGTGACATAACGTCATAATTCCCAAACAATGTATCACAATATAATTCAATGTATTACAGTTATTAAGCCTGTTATTCACTAATAGGTTCTTAGTTAATTACTAATTAATAGGCGTTGATAATATCATAATATTCTTACTATTTTCGTGATTATTACGGGCAATTATCAATCATATGGGACTATATTGCCTGATTTACACTGTCGTTCATTGCCTTTTGCATTGGCCAACTTTAAAGTGGAATGTTCACCATTCGTTTGACCAATGATATATGTATAGTCTCAAAAATGGGGTTCTTATCTAAGCTTATCAGCTAAATTGTTCACAGCTTTTTTTCGAAATCTAAGCCTTCAAATCGATGTGTAGCCATATTATCAGGGTTTGAAAGAAAAAATACAGCTTGTATTTTAGTCTTACTATAAAAAAAATTGCCCCGATTTTTCGACTGTTTTTGCATAGTGGTATTTTTCAATGTAAAAGGAAATAACGACGGCACCAGCATTTGCATATTCTCGTAGCTCCGAATATTGTGTAAGCAAATTCAAGTCATTTCAAACACTTTAACCGACTGTGCTACATCCCATCTCCAATGACTTTCATTAACCTAAAGTCAGGGTGTAAAAACAGCAATTAAATGACGTCATGTAAAGAAACACTCTAACCGACTGTGCTACATCCCGTCCTCATTGACTTTCATTAACCTAAAGTTAGAGTGTGACAACAGCAAATAAATGACGTCATGTAAAGAAACACTCTAACCGACTGTGCTAGATCCCGTCCTCATTGACTTTCATTAACCTAAAGTTAGAGTGTCACACCAAGCCTAATGTCGATGTCATTATATGACATAGTGTGTCAACACAGTTTAGTTCCAATGACACTTGAGACCTTTTGATATTTCTCAGTAAGATTGTTCAGACAAATCATTAGTCTGAGTTGATCCAGGCGGGTGATGACTGAGGTCGGGTTCATATAAGCGCAAAGTCTAACGCAACACTAGCACAGAGTCTAAGGCAACACTAAACAATGACTAAAGCTGAGGCAACACTAGAGCAGCGTCGCAGGCTTGGGAAAAACTAGAGCAGTGTCTAAAGCTGAGGCAACACTAGAGCAATGTCTAAAGCTGAGGCAACACTAGAGTAATGTCTAAAGCTGAGGCAACACTAGAGCAATGTCTAAAGCTGAGGCAACACGAGCGCAGAGTCTCAGGCAACACTAGCGCAGAATCTATGGCAACATTGGCGTAGAGTTTAAGGCAACACTAGCGCAGAGTTTTAGTCCAGGCTGGCGTAGAGTCTAAGGCAACACTAAACTATGTCTAGAGCTGAGGCAACACTAGAGCAATGTCTAAAGCTGAGGCAACACTACAGCTGTGTCTAAAGCTGAGGCAGCATATAAGCAGTGACCAAGGATGAGGCAACACTTAAGCAGTGGCCAAGGCTGAGGCACACTACAGCAGTGTCTAATGCTGAGATAACACTAGAGAAATGTCTAAGGCAATACTGGGACAGTGTCTAAAGCTAAATCCATAATAGAGCAGTGTGCAAGACTGAGTTAACACTGGAGCGGTGTCTAAAACTGAGGCGAAACTAAAGCCGTGTCCATGGTAGGAGCATTTTTTTTGGGCGTGACTTGATGCTAGCAGAAAGAGATCAGACGAAATAGTCTATGCTGTATACCATGTTCATTGTTCATGTGGAAGACATAACTAAACCATTAACCGAACAAACAGTCGTTTTTAGGATTTTGTACCCGAGTCAAAAGATGAATACGTGTCAATTAAGAACTCTCAATAAAAATCTAAAATCCTCAAAATATCTTTAATTCGTTGCTAAGTAGAAGACAATTTCCGGTTCTTCCTGCTATAGACTCTTAATACTTGACGTCATTTCCGGTTGAAAGATTTCTAAGTTGTCAGAAGAAGACGAGAATTAGCCTTGAGTTTTGTCATCTGTATGATTTAGTAATGATGACTTTTAACATAACTACAACAACAACACGTGTTCCTCAGTCCACAAACACAAATTCAAAACCCAAAGACACAGAGGACACTGATCCTCGGCGACCCAAACCTAGGCATCCTTATCCTAGGATGGTAAGGATATCGAGGTTATATTAACCGTTGTTTCTTACTGCACTGTAGTGTGACCCCATGTGTTTGCTACTCTAGACATACCCTGCGGCTTTTTAAGTTGTGCTATAGCTTTTTTAGCTTATCTAATCCGTAACCCTCCCTGAAAATGTAAGTCTTCAAAACTCCGGGTATACATAATTTAAGCGTTTAAAAGTCAGAAATGCGACTTGTATATTACTAAGTCTATGCCAGAAATTTTGAAAACACAATACACATATACAGAAAATGAAAGATAAATGTTAAGATAGGGATATAACTGAAGGATTATGCAATTTCTATGTAGTTCCAACTTCTGGAGGCTATTTAAACATATTTCTAAGACCCAAATCGACCCTAGAAAATGCTGAACGTTCCCCATTAACATAATCCAGACTTTCTTTCTATATTTTCAGCAATTGCAACAGTTACCATCATTATAATATTTGTGGTGATCGTCGCGGTTCTTATGTTCGGAACAGTCGGATTCTACTGTGCCAGGTAAAATCCCTACAAACTCTTCTAGACACCTGATATCACTTTTCATTATGAAATATTTACTCATTTATTGATATACTTCCTGAAATTCATTAGTTTCTACCAATGAATTGCAAATGTTTTTACATGGATTTCCAGATTTGTTTTGAGGTTCGGATCGTTCGTGCTTGGGTTTTATTATTAGCCTATGTTCGCAGGGATCTTTTCGGTGACTGTAATCATGAGGAAAGATGTCTTATTCTATATCACCAGACGTTTACAAACTGATTTTACTCATGGCACACTGCATGGTGTTTGTCCATTTAAGTGCAGGAAAGCAGGACTTAAAACTCCAATTCGATTGCCTTTTCAGACGATATCTGGCACGAAACGAGATGAGACGAGGACCACACAAACTGATTTTACAACCTTCTGATCTTACATTTTTATTACGGAAAGATATGGGCAAAGGTTCGAGGGTGAGTAGAATTTTTATCTTTAACATGAGTAGCATCCCTTAACTGAAATCTTTTAAGGGCCTGAAGCCCATGAAGATGAAAGACCAGAGTGTTCTCCATTAACCTCAGTTTATTTCATGAAAGGTTGCTGTGTTTTTGGGTTTTTTTTTTTAATACAAGCATGGCATAAGTTATCCATCCAATGGACCAATTTTGGAACAATCTGCAAGCCCGGTGCTGTAAAACCTTTTGGACTCTTCGTACCCCTATTTTGTTCAAGCAATCTTCTGGTACCCCTTCGCCCACTGCAAGTAATATTAAAAGCCAACATGAAAGTAAACGGATTTGTCGGTTGATGGAGTTTGATATTTTATCCATTCCATACTTTTTAAATTGTCTGAGAGGCTTCTCGGGTACCCTTTGTTGTGTTTTCTAGTACCTCTGGTTGGAAACCGAGGTTGTATAGACTGAGATGGGACTGGTGGGCTTCGTAGTATCGCCCACGAATCTGAACCAACTTTTAGAATACGATGTATATAATAAAACGGAAAGTTCACCATTAGCTTACCGATAAAATAATATTCCAGGGGCGGATCCAAGGGAGGGGGGGGGGGGGGCAGTGCATATCCTGGTACCCAATTTGACCCAACCCTCTAAAAATTTGAATTGAATGCCGTTGAATTTGAAGCATGTTATGTTATATTTCAAAGCCCCACACCCCCCCCCCCACCCTCTCTCTGAGTTCTGGATCCGCCCCTGTATTCTGTTGTGAAATCCTGAGGAGGCGATTATGAATATTAGTAGCCTCATAACGGAAAGTTCACCAATTAATTTTCCAATAAAATCCGATCCTAATATTTCCCAGACAGGAAGCAAAGCAATTTATGAGCGATATTTTATCGGAGCGTTTTGTTTCAACTGAGCGGCTTTAATGACAAATTATACTAAGTTTACGACCTCTTATAGATGTTTTAGAGTCGTTCACAAAGTTGGTCCGACCCCCAGGGGCATCGTTTTAGTTTTTTAAATATCAGTGTTCTTAATTAAATCACGAAGTTTACTAATTAAAGTCAGACTAATCGTTCCTATTTCGTTTAAATTAATTGTTTTGATTGTTCTCCGGAGTTCAATTCAATATACACTGTATTTTGGTTAAATGTCAAGTACCGTATATGTAATGATGTTTAAGACGTTGATGAGCTTAAACAATCATTGATGGGGTTGGGGATGGAAAGAGGGGCGGGGTGGTTGACTGCTGGAAGCCGTAGGTCATTGGCGACTTACCAGTGGGGTCGGAGAGAGCATTGGCGACTTATCGGTGGGGTCGGGGAGGGTTGGCGACTTACCCATGGGGTTGGAGAACCAGGTCATAAGAAGACTTCGAGATAAGCTTCCGGTTCCCTGGATCCCACCCCCTAAAAGTGTCCACTTGCTTCCCTATCTTAGCTCTATTTGGCCCGTAATTTCATTTCTAAAATTAACTGAGAAGGCCTGGACTACAACAATAGCATTGTTGTTGCGCATTTGCAACTGAGTTGCCTTTGACGTAGGCTACTGACTTAATAAAATGTTAAAATAAATGGGGTTTAATGTCCCACTGTTATTATAGCGTTTGGATTCAAAATGATTATTTTTATACATTAAACGAAATCAATAAAGGCATCGATGCTTTTCCAATAAAAGACACAAATATTTCCGTTTTCAAATAACGTTGGTCTTTAGAAAGAAATAAAACGCGAGTTAGAGAGAAGCGATCATTTCCGTCTTTTGTCCTTTAAAATAGAAACTACCACAATTAAATCAGGAATGTTGACCATTAAACAGTCGTAACGTCAGCTAAACTGCGGGTTCCGGACATTCAACATTCGATAAAAATTATTCATTTAGATCCAAACGGCAATAAAATTATATGTTGGAATTTTTTGTATTGGGACTACGTGATGGAACTGTTATTTTCATTACACCCTTAAAGCTGAGGACAGAAATTTTCTTCGCCGGTACTTCGGTCGATGGAGTAGACACATAGGGAGAATGTATGCAATAATAACTGAAAATGAGAACACTTTAAATTTGGCATTCATGGTCTTCCATACAACACGTACGACCTTCAAAGATGTTAGAAGGTCATTTAGAAGATGAAAACGTTCTCCTTGATTACAAGAAGTTTTCTTAACTGAATTTGTATGCCTTGTATTGAAGAAGGCTTCAGCTGAATATCACCCTACTAAATATGATAACAGAAGCAGTTTTTTTTTGTCTAGAAAGCCGGTCGTAAATCTGTATTTATGAGTAATTATAAATTCTGTTTGGTTTCAGGTAATGAAGAGCACACTATTGGATAAACCAGACCTCGTCAAGGCTTCCGAACCCAATAGATCATCTACCAGCCTCACAGAGCTTAGTGATTATACAGATACTGCTAGGTTTAATGTAAGTTAGTTTTGTCTTCTTTAGGGTAGGGATTGGGGGGTGGGGATTGAGGTGGGTGGGCCAGTGGGTTGTGGGAAAAGGGGAAGGGAGGAAGGGGGGATTGGGGGGTTGTGCTAGGGTAGATTAGATCAGCTACCAGTCTCACAGAGCTGAGTGATTATACAGATACTGCTAGGTTTAATGTAAGTTGATTTATATTCTTTAGGGTAGGGATTGGGGGCTGGGGATTGAGGTGGTTGGGCCAATGTGGTGTAGGAAAAGGGGAAGGGGAAGGGGGTGGGTTGTGCTAGGGTAGAATAAATCAGCTACCAGTCTAACAGAGCTTAGTGATTATACAGACACTGCTAGGTTTAATGTAAGTTAGTTTATATTCTTTAGGGTAGGGACTGGGGGGTGGGGGCCGGGGGTGGGGGTATTTGTGAGTGGTGGAGAGGGCTAGGGTAGATTAAATCAGCTACCAGTCTAACAGAGCTGAGTGATTATACTGACACTGCTAGGTTTAATGTAAGTTAGTTTATATTCTTTAGGGTAGGGATTGGGGGTTGGACTGGGTGGGTGGGGTGTGGGTGGGTGAGGTGTAGGGAGGGGGCTAGGGTAGATTAAATCAGCTACCAGTCTCACAGAGCTTAGTGATTATACAGACACTGCTAGGTTTAATGTAAGTTTGTTTATATTCTTTAGGGTAGGGACTGGGGAGGAGGGGATTGAGGTTGGTGGGTGGGTGGGGGGGGGGGGGGGTTCTAGGGTAGATTAGATCAGCTACCAGTCTCACAGAGCTTAGTGATTATACAGACACTGCTAGGTTTAATGTAAGTTAGTTTTATATTCTTTAGGGTAGGGATTGTGGGTTGGACTGGGGGTTTGGGCTGGGTGGGTGGGGTGTGGGAGGGGGTTAGGGTAGATTAGATCAGCTACCAGTCTAACAGAGCTGAGTGATTATACAGATACTGCTAGGTTTAATGTAAGTTAGTTTTATATTCGTTAGGGTAGGGATTGTGGGTTGGACTGGGGGTTTGGGCTGGGTGGGTGGGGTGTGGGAGGGGGTTAGGGTAGATTAGATCAGCTACCAGTCTAACAGAGCTGAGTGATTATACAGATACTGCTAGGTTTAATGTAAGTTAGTTTTATATTCGTTAGGGTAGGGATTGTGGGTTGGACTGGGGGTTTGGGCTGGGTGGGTGGGGTGTGGGAGGGGGTTAGGGTAGATTAGATCAGCTACCAGTCTAACAGAGCTGAGTGATTATACAGATACTGCTAGGTTTAATGTAAGTTAGTTTTATATTCGTTAGGGTAGGGACTGGGGAGGAGGGGGTTGAGGTGGGTGGGCCAGTGTGGTGTAGGAAAAGGGGAAGGGGGCGGGTGGGGGTTGTGCTAGGGTAGATTAAATCAGCTACCTTAGGAAACTTTTTTACCATGCCACCCCTATGTATAATAAGGAGGAGGGAGGGGGTCTAAAGTTAATGAATCTAAATCCTTGGATCTCAAACATTTTTGTTCATTAACTCTAAACTAATAGGAAAATGTCTTCTTTGATCCCCAAATTTATTTTTCAAAGTGTCAATTTTATATATTTGCTGCATCTTGTCATCAAATATATGAGCTAGGAAAAGCTATTCCTTGACAGTAGAACTTACACTCAGAGGTTAACCCCACTCAGAAAACTAAGGCTCTAAATAAAATGTAGTTGAATTATCAAACTACTTTTTCCAACAGGCTTTTTTCTCCAGAACACCATATCTTCTCCTAATTTTATCTTTCAATTCTGAGAAAAAAACTATTTCCTACTCTGAATAAAGGAATTTGATTTCTATGAGTAAATGCCATTGCACCTTAGGATAATGCCCTTCAAAATTTACCCTTCAATTTGTGTGAAAAACCTATTTTCTACTCTAAGAGAAATCAGTTTAAACACTAGCTAATTTGATGAAAGTCACAATTTAGTTTTTAAGTAAATTTTCTCGTGGAATAATGGATAATGTAGTTGACATTTGACTTCACGTTTCTCGATGGCCGAATCATCTCAGCGAGATAATCGCAAAATATATTTTGACGTGCTCCGTGAAATGTCGATAACACGATTTGTGAAGGTCAAAAAAGGATTTGATTGCGTTAATTACGCGGATTCCTATGGAGACTGACACAAGGTGGCGAGGTTTTTGTCAAAGTTTTTGCATGTAATTTGAGTAAATGTATTTTTTATTCTAAAATGTTGTCAGGGATTTTGATTCACTCTTTTTTTTTTTGCACGAATTAACCGATTTCCAGATTTTTCTTCTTTTTTCGATTCTAAAATTTTGTCCACTAGACCAAAGATATTTGCCAAAATAGACTAAATTCCTTAATTTAATGATTTTGACAATTTTGGGGGAATTTTGTCCAGGATATGATTTCTTTTAATATTTTGTCTGTACATTCAGAATATGAAATCTTTAACTTTAAGATATATTTTTTGGACAGGTTTTGATATTGTCGTATTTGTCAGTGGTATTCTATTAAAAAAAAAACTTTTCCAATTTTGTATCCCTTTTTTAGAATGCTTGGATAAGAATCCTTTTAAATATTGTCTGAATATGGTATTCTATTTTTTAAAAAAAAACTAACTTATGAATTCAAGAGTTTTTGAATTTGTATTCCTTTTAGAATTCTTGGACAATAACCCTATAAGCTCATTCATATCTCCAGAATTCTAAGATTTTTAATTCTCTAGCTAAGCTGAAATGGTTTATAAAGCAGCAGACGTCACAAGCGTAAAAAATACAAAGTAGGCGGCAATATTAAATCCTAAAGGCACTACCTTAGTTTTTTGTCTGTCGTAAGAAGATTATAAAAGATTGAATTCTAAATTACTATTTGTGATGACGTTTTGCGTCTCCTCTTGAGAATTTGTCATAAAAAGAACAAAACAAAATGGCAAAATAAGTCTGGAATTTTATAGTTCCCCTAATAGAATCTATAAACTGTCAGTATATATTTCTCAACCTTTCAAAATTTTCAGAATTCCCAAATTTCTTTTTTAATTTCTATGTTAATAGTTTTAAAATTGTTAAAGGAAGTAAAAACTTTGAAATCAGACAAATATATCCCCTCCTTCTTTTCTGTCTTTACACAAAAATCCTATAAACAATTCCCCAAATAACAACTCTTAACTTCTTCCCACCCTCCAAAAATCACTCAGAAGCTATAAAATCTGAAAATGAGTCCGTAAATACTAATACTAATGTTAAATTTCTAGACAGATAACTTGTCAAACATAGTCAAATCTTTAAAAAATCTACTAAGAACATAGTATTGCCTAATTCCAAATGTTAAAACTAAATTTTCTAGACAGATAACTTGTTAAACATAGTAAAATCTTAGATAAATTTCAGTAATATTGTGACCTGGAAACTGGCTTGACTTTGACAATTAATAGATAAATATTCTCTTTCCTTCTTCCCACCCCCCAAAAATCACTTGGAAGCTATAAAATGAGTCTGCAAATGCTAAAACTAAATTTTCTAGACAGATAACTTGTTAAACATAGTAAAATCTTAAAAAAAATCAACTAAGAACATGGTATTGCCTAATTCCAAATACTAAAACTAAATTTTCTAGACAGATAACTTGTGAAACATAGTAAAATCTGAGAGAAATCTCAGTAATATTGTGACCTGGAAAGTCGTGGCTTGATTACCAAGCATGATAGATTGAATGTGGAAGACATCAGCGTGAAATGAGTGAAGTTTGTCCCCGAGGACTGGTTCCATCGCTATTTCTTTCTCTGACTACAGATTTCTTAAATTATGTCAAACAACTTGGTGATAATCAATATGTCACAGTCTTAACAGCGCTTCTGGGTTCAAATCCCCTAACTTTAAATGACTAGTGCTTGAAATGTGCTTGTGTGACTAGCTGTTTCTTAAATAAGGTCAAACAAGCTATCTTATTATTAAACAGCGCTTACAGGTTCAAATCTTTCTGTCTAATTCTGAATATATATTTCTCAAATTATGTCAAACAATTTGGTGATAATCAATATATCCCTGGCTCACACCTATGGTGAAATGTTGGTAGGGTGAAAAAAAAGTTCACGGGTTATAAGTTATATTTTCTGAAACTATACCCCAGTGGCTTCAAAAAACGGGATAGTTTGAAATTCCCTATAGAGCCCTTTTCGAAAAAATCACAATTATTGCGAAAAATTGTCGTTTTGGACAACAAGACCCAGATTGTTTAGAGGTTTCCTGCCATGATCGTTCTTTTTGATGACAAAATCAGCTTAACACATTGCCAGTTCAGTAAATATGAGATTAAAGTTTATAAATGAGCAGAACAGAAATTTTGGAAAGCCCGGGAACGCAAGTGCTCTCATTTTCCGGGAAAATTCTATGACCTAGCGAAAAACGCAAAATTCGCGCAGACAACCGCTACAAGGTATGTTTTGTGTTTTGAAAAAGGGTCAAGCATGGCTCCTATAGTCGGAGAGAAACTCCTCTCTAGAATAAGAACATTTTACATATTAAATTATGATCCTGAAAATCTGCATCTTCCTCGGGCTATTTTCAATCAATGTAGAAATCTTCTTTTAAAAATCGAAAGACACATTTCACAAACACATGTGTATTCTGGTTGTGAGTTCAGTCATGTAGGCAGTGGTGGAAAAGTGATTTTCAATATCAAATGGCTCAGGAAGCACTTTCGGATGCCTCCAATGCACAGATAACAGTGTGCACATGCCTCCAATTCGCACATAGCAGTGTGCCCATGCCTCCAATGCGCACATAACAGTGTGCACATGCCTCCAATTTGCACATAACAGTGTGCACATGCCTCCAATGCACCCATAACAGTGTGCACACACCTCCAATGCGCACATAACAGTGTGCACATGCCTCCAATTCGCACATAACAGTGTGTACATGCCTCCAATGCACCCATAACAGTGTGCACATGCCTCCAATGCGCACATAACAGTGTGCACATGCCTCCAATGCGCACATAGCAGTGTGCCCTTGCCTCCAATGCACACATAACAGTGTACACATGCCCCCAATGTGCACATAGCAGTGTGTACATGTCTCCCATGCACTCATAGCAGTGTGCACATGGCGCTTATGCGCCCATACTGAGTCACTGACTGGCGCACACTGAGTCAATGACTTGTGCACACTGAGGCAATGACTTGTGCACACTGAGGCAATGACTTGCGTCATCTGTTCCTAAGTGCGTAGACTCTGTGCCGTAGTGCGTTTGACTCTGTTCCTAAGTGCGTAAACTCTGATTCTAAGTATGTAGACTTTGTTCCTAAGTGCGTAGACTCTATTCCTTAGTGCGTAGCCTCTGTTTCTAACTGCTCATTTATAAACTTTAATCTTATATGTATTGAACTGGCAATGTGTTTAGCTGATTTTGTCATCAAAACGAACGATCATGGCAGGATACTTCTGGACAATCTGGGTTTTGTTGTCCGAAACTACAATTTTTCTCTATAATAGTGATTTTTTCGAAAAGGGCTCTATAGGGAATTTCAAACTATCCCGTTTTTTGAAGCCACTGGGGTATAGTTTCAGAAAATATAACTCATAACCTGTGAACTTTTTTTTCACCCTACCAACATTTCACCATAGGTGTGGGCTTTATTAGCAAGAAAATAGCGCTTCTAGGTTCAAATCTCTTGGCTCTAAATGACTTTGTCACAATCCCTTCAATTATACCCCTACCTAAACAGTTATCTTTCGTTTTCTGTTTATGTGTTTTCTATATAAGGCATAGTCTCAATGAATTATGATTCGAATTTTGACTTTCAAACGCTGATAAGTATGGATTCACAGGGGTTTGAAGACTGAAATTTCGGGGGAAGAGTTGTGAACACTAGTGAACACTGGTGGCAAGTGGACAGGTCGGTAGAAGAAAAACAGCGCTTGTGTGTTCAAATCCCTTCCCTACTATACTTAAGAATAAAGGAATGATTTGTGTGGACTGTGGCTGTGGACTGTGGAAGGAAAACAGCGCTTGTGAGTTCAAATCCTTTCCAACTTGTCTAAGGAATGATGTGTGGCTCCGGGAAAGAACAGGGAAAACAGCGCTAGCGGGTTTAAATTTCTTCCCTACTGGTCTTGAATGAAGGAATGATTTTTATAAGTGTCTGTGCTCAGGTAGAAGAAAAACAGCGCTAGCGAGTTCAAATCCTTTCCAGACTGGTCTTGAATGAAGGAATGATTTGTATCAAGTATAACTGCGGACAGGCTATATATCACGGGAGGAAGCAGGTCAGGAGTAAGATACGAGACACAGGAAGTAAAATCTGGTCAGCCAGTCAGGGAATAGACAGGTTCGATAGAAATTAGATCTCGGCCAAATCTCTATTACTTTTAGCCTGACAGCTTGAACTGTAGCTGGTCATTGGCCTATATTAAAACCCTGCAGTGTGGAATCAGGAAAATTATTTCTTGACCAATTCTCTCGTATTTTACGACTGTTTTTCATATCTTGAACTTAGTTTGACAGCTTGAACTGTCGCTGGTCATTGGTCTATATCAAGTCTAATGCCTCTTACTCACACTTATTACTGATCAATGCCCTGCAGTGTGGAATCAGGAAAATTATATCTCGACCAAATCTCTATTAGTCGTATTTTACAACTGATTTTCAAAATATACTGAGCTTAGCTTGACAGCTTGAACTGTAGCCGGTCATAGGTCTAATGTCACTTGCTCACTCTGAGTCACTCTACAGTGTGCAATCAGGAAAATGATTATACCTCTGCCAAATCTCTCCAACTTTATGACCAATTTTCAAAATATATTGAGCTTAGCTTGACAGCTTGAACTGAAGCCAGTCATTGGTCTATATCAAGTTAATGCCTGAGTTATACAAAGAGCAACACCCTGCAGTGTGCAATCAGGAAAATTATACCTTGGTCATATCTTTATTTTCATCTGTCAAGGGATCTCTAATTTGTACAGCCTGTAACACATGGGGCCTCAGTTTATTGTCACATCCAAATGACTAAACGCCTCCCATGTCAGCCATAACAGTGTTGTATAAAGACTTTCTAATGATGGATAAGATAAACACAGTGTAGTCAGTTTTTCCCTGACAAAACCAGCCAATATCTGTCAAGATACAAAAAGTATGTTCACTGGCTTTTCTGACACGTCTGCTACACTTCTGTCAATTAAAAAACATCTGAAGTGTGGAATTCAGCATGTCTCAGACTCTTAGCTTAAGGCAGACATTTTGAAATCTAAAGAATATTGTTAAAAGTAGCAGAAATTGATAAAAAAAGTTATGGTTTTCCTGACTTGGCAAGCGTAAATGCTGTGCCTAAATAAGCAGCCTCAAATTATCTGTGAAAATTAAAAAAAAAATATGTTAGCCTCACAGACACTATTACTCCTTAACTATGCTGGGATTGAACCCTGAACCTTTAGGTTGGCGAGCAGTCGTCTAACTCACTGAGCCACCATAATTCCCTATCTATGCAGTACTCCTAGCTATGTTGGGATTGAACCCTGGACCTTCAGGTGAGCAATCACCTTACTATGCTGCAATCAAAAGGTATATATCCAACTATGCTGAGATGGAACCCTGAACCTTCAGGTTATAAAGCAAGTGTCTAACTCACTGAGCCACCATAACTCCTTAACTATGCTGGGATGGAACCCTGAACCTTCAGGTTAGCAAGCAAGTATTTGAGCCACCACTCCCTAACTATGCTGAAATCAAAAGCGTCTAACTCACTGAGCTACCATTACTCTCTTACTATGCTTGGATGGAACCCTGAACCTTCATGTTAGCAAGCACGCTTCTAACTCACAGAGCCACCATTACTCCCTAACTAACTGTGCTAGTATTGAACCCTGGAACTTCATGTTTATCAAGCACGCAACTCACGGAGCCACCATATTTCTCTTACTATTTCATGATTGAACTCTGAACCTTAGGGTGAGCTTAGGGTGAGCAAGTAAGCGTCTTACTCACAGAGACACCATTTTTCCAAGTGATTAGTTGGCAAGTTTCAGACAAGCTCTGAGTCTAATGAATCCTGCCAGACAATGACATTGTGAGGAATCAAAAAGCTTTTTCACGAAAGTTTGCTTTTTCTGGGATTAGATCAAAGTCGCGTCAGACAAATTTCGTTAAAAGACGTGGAATTGAAAGTAAATTTGAGTACCGAAATAACTTTGTGGTTTAACAGCGTCAAAGGGATGTTTTAGTCGACTAATTTCTTTCGAATTGCCCAGACGTCATTAGTGAAAACCATTAGAATGTACGATAACCATCAATTGAATTGTGGGATACATAATAAAGTTCGGTGTCGTTGATCCATTAGGATCTGATTGGTCAATAATGACAGAGTGTTGTTCCGCGACAGATTCAATGTAGTTAAGTCCGTAAATCACTTTACTAAGATTTCAATTTCTTTTAAAACAAAATTCTGACCATCTCCTTGACTTCTTTTTATTTTGTGAACATTGTTCATTGGTGGTCGTATTCTGACCAATTTAGATGTCTTTTTATTTTGTGAACATTGTTCATTGGTGGTCGTATTCTGACCAATTTAGATGTCTTTTTATTTTGCGAACATTGTTCATTGGTGGTCGTATTCTGACCAATTTAGATGTCTTTTTATTTTGCGAACATTGTTCATTGGTGGTCGTATTCTGACCAATTTAGATGTCTTTTTATTTTGCGAACATTGTTCATTGGTGGTCGTATTCTGACCAATTTAGATGTCTTTTTATTTTGCGAACATTGTTCATTGGTGGTCGTATTCTGACCAATTTAGATGTCTTTTTATTTTGTGAACATTGTTCATTGGTGGTCGTATTCTGACCAATTTAGATGTCTTTTTATTTTGCGAACATTGTTCATTGGTGGTCGTATTCTGACCAATTTAGATGTCTTTTTATTTTGCGAACATTGTTCATTGGTGGTCGTATTCTGACCAATTTAGATGTCTTTTTATTTTGCGAACATTGTTCATTGGTGGTCGTATTCTGACCAATTTAGATGTCTTTTTATTTTGCGAACATTGTTCATTGGTGGTCGTATTCTGACCAATTTAGATGTCTTTTTATTTTGTGAACATTGTTCATTGGTGGTCGTATTCTGACCAATTTAGATGTCTTTTTATTTTGTGAACATTGTTCATTGGTGGTCGTATTCTGACCAATTTAGATGTCTTTTTATTTTGTGAACATTGTTCATTGGTGGTCGTATTCTGACAAATTTAGAGGACATTTTTCATTGGTAGTCGTTCGAAGTTGTTGTCTTCCAATAATTTCATGCTGTCTGCAGTGTTTCAAATACACAATCCTCATCAGGACTGCTTTATCTCTAATAATTCACAAGAGCTTGAAAAATACTGCCAACACGTTTCAGATACACAATCCTTGTCAGGACAGCAAGTTTTAGAAATGATAGTTCAGTTCTTTTCATGCTGTTTGTACAGTGTTTCAGATACACAATCCTCATCAGGACAGCTAGCTTTAGGAATGTTAGTTTATTGACTAGTGCTCAACTCATCTCATGCTACCAGCACATGTTTCAGACACACAATCCTCATCAGGACAGTTAGCTTTAGGAATGGAAATAACATTAGCACACTAGTCTAGTTCAGAAGTTGATATGTGCACTCATGATTCCCAGAAGACAGGCACAGTGCTGTCTGTAGAGTTTGATGACATGTTATCTAAAATCAGTTTCCAATTTCATAATAGCGACGTCGTAAATTTGATGTAGGTTTAAAAGTGAGAATTAATCACGAATATGAAATAAAAACCTCAAAACCTGTTTTTACAATTTCCCAATAGACATGAAATTTTCAATAATTACAAATATTTGCTTGAATAAGCTTGACTTAGGCAGATTATTATTTTTTTCCCCAACGCATTGAAAATCGATAATATTCGTGGAAATTACTGTATAATCGGGATTACACCAGCATTATGGGATTACATACAAACTTGATAATTAATTGATAGATTTACGCAACCAGATTTATTCAAATTCATTCATTCATCCATGTTTTAATTCATTCATTTGTCATAGAAAAGATAATTAACAGAATTAAGAACTTTAACAAAGGCAAAAAGTTCAAACAAAATATTGAGGAATATATACTTTAACCAAAAGTACATGGTCATACATACACTGAAATGAGGCCTGGCCTTGCCAACAAGCTTGAAATTGTTATTATCATTAAGTCCTTAGATGCCTGGTGCAATAAGCCCCCCTTGACAATTCAATGGTGGGGATCCCCTGTCTCTCCCTACTACAATTTTTTCAATATCAATGTCTTAAATGCATAGGGCTGTGAGAACCCCTTTGCAAATTCTGTTTTCCTCATTCCGAAACCCCTTTATGAATCATAAGAAATGTCCCTAATTGTACACTCCAGATAATACTAAAACAATTTGTCAGGACGCTACAAGACATTTGTCTTAATATATTGAAGGAGAGTACTTTGCCACCTGGGTGCCTTTTCAGTAAATTACAGTAATTAAGATTGATTATGTATCTGGTGACTATTTTCAGGGCGATCTGGTACATGTTAAAGAATTAAGTACCAAGGGATTTGAAATGAAATCCAGAATGATGGACTACATTAAAATGGTAAGTAAAATTAAAGGGATTGTAAAGAGGTTTTCTAAACTTTGTATGTGTATTGGGAACAATATATAGACACAGCTTTATGGAACAACAATCACTGGTTAAAGTTTTATGCAACGTTTCGACATGTTTCCCCCGTCGTCCTCAGGCACTATGAATCAGGGACACTGGAATGGCCCAAATTGATGCTATCAGTGATACACATACAAAGTTTAGAAAACCTCTTGACAATCCCTTTAAACATAACTTTTTATATTGGTACTTTTTATATTGGACTCCTGGTTTTGTGGCAGTAGAATAGCTCTTCTGTCACATTGGCAACGGCGCCAGCAGGGGTACAGAGGAACATTTACCCCCTAGAAATGTACCGTCTGCCCCAATTTTCTGAAATGAACATGCATTTTTAGCCCAAAATTGCATTACTTTTTGGGGATATTGATAATATTTTCCAATCAGATGGGTGTGGCGCTAAGCAGGGTATGCTAACTCTTCTAGACACCTGATACCACTATTCATTTTGAAATACTTCCTCGAATTCAAAGTTCATTAGCTGCTACCAATGTATTGCCAATGTGTTTACATGGATTTTGAGATTTGTTTTACGGTTGGGATCGTTAGTTCTTGGGTTTTATTATGCCTGTGACTCCTGCAATTCTAGTCATTATTACAAAAATATTATAAAAAGCAGCAATTAAAATAGTGACGTCAGATTTAAAATGTATGGAAGCATGCGGACATTTAAACTCTTGCCTTTTGGAAAAAGGCGAGAAAGCGAGGATAAAAAAAGGCGAGGGTAAAAAAGTTGGAAGGCGAGGAAAAAGGAGAGAAGTTGAGTATTCAAAAATGGAATGGATGGCCTTGATACACACATAAAAAATATTTAAAATCTTTTAAAAAAAATATAGAAACCTCACTGTGCTGCCATTTTGTCAGGGAATTCTGAAGGTCAACACTAAGTTGTTTGTCATGACAACGCAATTTGAAGATGTCGAACACAAATTAAACTAATCATTGATGTTTTTTATTCCGAAATTGGACTAATAATGTCAAAATAAACAGAAAATATACGAAAAAAATATCATTCATCATTTCAAACCACAGTTGTTAGGTTTCAAACCCACTCGTATCAACTTTGGCACTAGACAAGCGGCTAGATAACCTTGTATACTATACGGTAAAAACACTAAGATATATGGATATACTACTTCTGCATTTATTACATACATGTACTACGTTTCGAAACACATACAGGTAACGTTATCAAGTAAAATGAATTAACAACAAAAAACAATACAATATATAATGAGAAGTGTGAAGCCATCGGGAAGATTGTAAATTGGAACTACTACGGTAGTTCGCCATATTGAATAAATTATAGTTCAGCCAATCCAAATCATTCTATAGAGAGAATCATCTTCTTTCGCACTTAAAACAGCCAATCAAAATCCATCTCCGAACAAGAGTTATCTTTTCCTGTCAATTTACCGAGCAAGATGGCCGCCTATCATGGCCGAGTATTTATATAGTCAACAAAATGACGAAGGTTGAGCTGAATGGTTTAAAACTGTTTTATACGGCCATTCAAAATATGTTTTCGTGACAAAATTTCCAAATATACATTAATTTCTTCGCGACGTTAATCAGCTTAGTTAGAGATTTGAAATGTCTGAGGCTGCAGGATAAATCAAATATGTCTGAAGCCGTCATACAATATTTTAACACCTATATTTCAAAAAATCTTTTATCATTATTTGTCTCACAAATATCCTTATGTTCTTTCAAGACATTCTTTTTTAAAATATGTTCACTAACTGTTCGACCAATAAATTTTTTGTCTCAGAACTTGGAATTTTTTAGCTATTCTATTCTATTCCATATTATAATGTTTAAAACTCTCCCTCGAAATTTAAGCCTTAAAATCCCCGTTTAGCCATAAATATGAGTATTTGAAAGTCAAAAATACGACTCGTCATTTAGTAAGACTAAGACTAAAGAACGATGTGCTAACCACTAATTTAGCCTATTACCATGTTAGCAGCATTAGCCTATTCTTTTTTATTTCTAACTATAGGAAGATACAGGGCCTCAGTTTATTGTCCCGTCTGAACAACTATACCCTTTTT
This sequence comes from Lottia scabra, assembly GCA_029955415.1. Taxonomy (NCBI): domain Eukaryota; kingdom Metazoa; phylum Mollusca; class Gastropoda; family Lottiidae; genus Lottia; species Lottia scabra. Next base: position 4,030,436 of record JARJEI010000014.1, on the reverse strand, counting down.
CCATGTATGAAATTTATTCGGTTTTTTTTCTAGATGCGAGATCTACGACATGAGAATATTAATCCCTATGTTGGGTTACTGGTGGATCCTGTTAAACCAGCCTTAGTCACAGAATACTGTAGTAGAGGTAGTTTACAGGTAGGCATAATATTTACTTAAAGGGTTATTATTTTTTAAGGGGATGGTTGTAATATGCCTTTTAAGCAGCGCTCACAGTTACAGGGATTGTAAAGAGGTTTTGTAAACTTTGTATGTGTATCGTGGACACTGATAGCATCAATTTGCATCATTCCAATTTCCATTCAGACGTCTGTGGTTCTTACAATTCCACAACTAACGCGTTTTATAACGTCACTGACAGTAATCTACCGGAAGAAACTATTGATATCTATGCAGATACACATATAAAATTTAGGAAACCTCTGTACAATCCCTTATAGGGGCTGGTTGTAATACCATGCCTTATGCCTTTTGGTAGCGCTCACAGTTAAGTCTAATTTACTTTTGGGTATTTGGAGGTGGAGTATGGAGGGATGAAACAGTCCCCTCCCCCCTCAAATTCAAATTTTTTAATAAGTCACTGTGTATAATGCGCACCCCTTCTTTGACAGGTACTTTTCAGGGTAAAAAAATGCGCACTATACACAAAAATATACGGTATCATCACATTTTATTGTGTTTTCTTGTACAAATTTCATATTTCCTACTTTCACTTTAACTGCATTATAAAAATAAACCACGACCATCAAAAATATATGTTGAAAGGCGAAAATTGACAAACTATTTAAGAAATGATTTTATCAGCTAAAATTAGAGAGAAAACAGTTAGAAATTGTAATAATTGAGCAATTTTTTAGGGAAAAGAGTTTCGAGAAAATTGCTGTGGTTTTTTGTCTGTGATTTTAGCTGTAGGAAAAATTGAATTATGTTTAATGGCCTCAAATCGCTGGCTGTCAGTTTAGTTTTCATATGAAGACAATTGAAAATGACTAAAAATGTTGTAAAAAAATTTGATCAAGTGCAAAAAAGTTATCAGAATGCGAAGAATATAAATGGAATTTTTAAAGATCTTTCATAGAATGAACTAGAAAGAAAGAAAGAAACATGTATATTTTACAAGGATAACAACTTAGGTTCCTTGCGGATCCTTTCTCCCAGCTGATCCTTGGCCAAACCTCTTGGTATTGATCTTTCCCGGATTATCTGTACCCATTTACAGCTGGGTTGACTGGAATTATGAGTGAAGATGACTTATTCAAGGTCATCAGATTTTCACACTCTGATCGAGAACCGAACTCTCAAACATAACAACCTTCATTTCCTCGTATCCAAGCCAATGACGTCATGTTTGTAAACATCCTTGTTAGCATAGAGCGCATCTGTGGTTGCTGGCATGTTTTAGCTACACAGTCCTCATCAGGACAGCTATTACGGATTAAGCTCATCAAATGTATTTTATTGAGCTAAATTCTTGGCTGTCAGCTTAATTTTGACCATAGCTAGAATAACAGTCAAGTGTTCTCATCCAGTTCAATGGATATTTAAGTTACTTTAAACCAATTTTCCACCTCAGCAAATTTCAGACTTTCTCATTCAATGTCATGAATATTCATGACTTTTAATTATATCTTATAGCCACGTTTGTTCCGTTACAATATGGTAATTTGGCTAATTTGAATATCGTTTAATGCTCGCAATGATTTAATTTGACGAAGTTCCGTAGAAATTTTGTTTCGAAACTATTATACGATGCAGAAAAATTAGAAATTTTTACATATGACTAACTAGATCAGTGGGTAAAAGTTCAATGGCATTCAACAAACAATGATCATGGATTCTAAACTCAGTTGGCATGTAACGCTTGTTGACTTCCTTGTTCCTTGCCTGTAGCACACAGGGACCTTGGTTTAATGTCCCATCGGGACAACTAGACGTTTTTTCCATGTCAGCTCCTCCAACCAGCATCACTAACAGAGGAAAACTGGATTGAAAATTCAAAGGTATCATCTCAACCCATGCTGGGATTGAACCCTGGACCTTCAGGTTAGCGAGCAAGCGTCTAACTCACTGAGCCACAGTGGCTCCCTTGTCATTTATAGAGAGTCCACACAGTTAATAATATTCGATGTATTTTTCAGGATGTGATAAGAAATGAAGATATTAAACTCGACTGGGATTTTAAATACAGCCTTATTATAGATTTAGTCAGGGTAAGCATTGCCTGCCTTTTCTTTTCACTCCCCAAACTAGTGTTGGGTATTGCCAATCATGCCACATTACGATATGCATTAAAGGTCACGATACAATATGCATCGTGATATGAGGTAAAGGGACAATAATTACAACTTCATCTTCAAAATTCCAATATCTATTTTTGTATAGCTTTATTAATGTGAAATTTGGTAATTTAGCTGTAAGGAATGGTGCATATCCATGTCTTATAAATAAAAATAGCCCGTGTGCTACAAACTGTGCACGATTAAGAGGCCTCGACAGTTGGACCATTTCGTCTTCATGAGTGCTTTCGTCATGCTGATAGGCATTTATCCAAGAAAAAATTGTGAATCACCAGTGGATCCAAACCTTGACTAAACTATTCCCGCCTTTTTTTCAGGGATTACGTTATCTTCACAACAGTAGTTTAAAATACCATGGTTACCTAAAATCAACGAATTGTGTGATAGACAGTCGATGGGTGTTAAAACTCACCGATTACGGGTTACCCGGTTTTCTTGGTCGGGTGAGACAAACTCGGCAACAGTCTCCTACAGGTTTGTAACAATTTTAATAGGAGTTATTGCCCTTGTTCCTTTTAAGTTTTTTTTCATTTGCAATATTTAGTCTACATTTCTTCAAGGACTCGTGGTATTTTTGATGAAGTGCGATGTTTTACATCCAAATTTGGATAGATGTGATATTATGGTACCACAGGGCCCAGTTTTACAAAAAAGATAAAATCCAGATTTTAAGAAATACAGTAATCTGATTGGATAATAAAGCAACATTTAAAATCAATTTTAGTGATTGACCAATCAGATGACTGGAACACTAAAATTATCCTAAGTTAGGATTTTGTGAAACTGGCCCCAGATCTTTAAACGAAAATTTTCCTTGAAATCTCTTCAAAATGAATTGAAAGAAAAATTGTCTCGATTTCCTCAAATGTCCTGTACCACCTTGTGATTATTTCTGTGTTGATTGGATGTTAAGTGAATACCAAGACTTCAATTAGTTCCAAACCAACTCTTTTAAACTCACTTACGTCACTTACTTCCCCTTGCCTGCCTGCCTTATTCGTTTAATAACATACACCGCAATTTGACCTAATTTCTTCTCAAACTATTTAACCAAATGTTTTGAATACATACCGCAATTTGACCTAATTTCTTCTCAAACTATTTAACCAATTGTTTTGTATATACACCGCAATTTGACCTAATTTCATCTGCAATAAGCAATATAAGTTATGTGGACATGATAATATGACTTAAGTCATTCCTATGGCAATCTCTGTATAGTATACGAGTTCCTAAGTTGATACAAGCGCTTACTTCTTACTAAAAAAATAGTATTGCTTACGTGGAGTCTCTAAAAGGAATTATAACATACTAACTTATGTCAGTTACATTCCTTGCATGCTTTTGCCCTGAAACACAAACACATTCAACGCTATTTGACCTAATTTCCTCTTAACTATGCATCAATAAACAATATAAGCTATGTGGACTCTCTAAAAGGTATGCCTTCCTTTGTCTGCCTCATAAGCCTAAAGGGATTGTAAAGATGCGTTCTTAAAAAAATTATGTAAAGGCTATCAAGGACAATTATTAATCAGAGGTCTTTGGTTCAAGCGATTTCACTAAAACTTTGTGTTTAATGACATCAAAAGATGTACCAGGTATAACGAGGACCTTTTTCCAGTGATCCAAAATTCTACTTAAAATAAGTGTTTGATGAGGTCACAAATTGCTAAATATGCTTGTATCACAAAAGACCTTAACGATTAGTGACTTTTGGCAATTGTCAGAAAATTCTAAAGCATGTCATAAAACACATTGTCTGAAGAGGTCAAAGGTTATGGAACTGTATGATATTATTAGACTGGGACTGTCAAGAATATAATATTGATGGCGTTCCTAGTCAAGTTTGGTTATTCTTACCATAACTAGTTTGACAGTTCTATTAAATCATACTGTCTCCTTCAGCATTCTGATTGGATGAATATAGGTCATGACTTTTAAATTTCTGATATTGAGAAAACCTGTAACAATACTGGACTCGAGACATAAAAACAATTTAGGCAAACTTAACCCTTTGATAAGTGTAGCGACACGTATGACGTCACAGAAACATCTATATTTTACAAGGATAACAGCTTAGGTTTCATGCGGATCCTTTCTCCCAGCTGGTCCTTGGCCAAACCTCTTGGCATTGATCTTTCCCGGATTATCTGTACCCATTTACAGCTTGGTTGAATTATAAGTGAAGATGACTTATTCAAGGTCTTCAAACTTTCACACCCTGATCGAGAACTGAACTCTCAAACATAACGTATCCAAGCAAATGACGTCATGTTTGTAAAGGACGATGGGTTAACCACTGTGCTATAGAACTTCAAGAAGGGGCATGAACCAATCAATACCACGAGGGCCCACTCATCAAGTTAAACCTCATCACGACAGTTAAAGTCGAGCAATAGAATCTCTAGACAGTGAATTAAAATGATGAAGTCTTTAATAATTATCTGATCAATGAAATATATCTATGAATGGGATGATATTTAAATAGGGTTATTTTAGACGTCTCATATCCATTCATAAACTCGTTTGAATAAATCAGTTAGATGGAAATTAAATGAAATGGAGTTTTACATCCTGTGTTTCTACACCTGTATGGCTAATTGAGGACGGACAAACGCCATGCAGTGTGTAATGAGGAAAATTTATCTGTCAGCAGCATAAGCCTAGCCTTATTGTCGATTTCCAACTGTCGCTGTTTGTTACTGAAATGAAATGAAATGCTTTTTTGCACCTGTATGGGCTAATTGAGGACGGGCAAATGCCATGCAGTGTGTAATGAGGGAAACAATGATACAGAATAAATTTCCACATATTTTTCATTTTTAAAGGATCACCGCTTGGAATCATCACTTGATATCAAGTTTTGATTGGTTGTTTAAGCCTTGTCCTGGACTCAAATGGGACTTACACATCAATGAAATGGAATAACTGTCTATGGGTTTGTCGCTTGGAATCATCGCTTGAAAACAAGTTTTGATCAGTTGTTTAAGCCTCGACTCAAATGGGACTTAGACAGCCCCCTCAATCCCTTGCCTAATCTGTTTATTTTGTCAACCAATCTGTTGTTCAATTTCAAAATGAAAAACATGTGTCTAGCTAATCTTTTGCTGCAGAACAAGAGGAAGGGGGGAGGAATGGGGGAGAAAAGGGGGGGGGGGGAAGGGGGGAGGAAGGGAGTATTGCCTACACATGAAATGAGGCTAGTCCCCTTTGACAATTCCAAACCATTGCATATTCCTTTCCAAAACACCCTAAAAAATCAAATTTTAATAAAAGTTGACAAAATCAATTAGGTAAACATAATACAAGTGTACACAATTTTATTTATTAGTTCTTTTATTCAAAATGTTATTGTTCGAATAACAAGTGAAGCAACTCCACCATTTTCATGTTTTGAATAAATGAACTGTAAATAACAAAACAAAGGCAGGAATCTAAAATCATAATGGCCCTATACATCACATCTAACATCCAACAACACTTCTCAATCACAAGCACCAGATTCGTATATACTGTATATTTCCGAATATAATGCGCACCCATGTATAATGCGCACCCCTTCCTTATCCAATCAAAATCGGGAAAAATTCAATTACCCACCAACACTTCTCAAATACACATTCATTGACAATTGACAATCGGAAATCCTCAGCATTTTCCGTAAACCATAATCTATCTCGGTAATTAATGGTGTTTTTCGTCGTGTCTTCATTGGCGAGACTCTTTACTTTGACGCTTTATCACTTGCTTCTAACATTGCGACGTAAATATAGTTCATAGGTAAAGAATCTTTGAAGGAATATTCTGACACATCCTTATGCATTTCATGCTACATCGTGAGTCGTGACTATCTGTTCACAATTATGCATTTTATTATGATTTTTGATACTGTTTTAAAAACTGTTTGTTTTGTTTACAAATACTTGTAGTCTCTTATGACCAGTCTCTGATGTTTGAACAACCAGAATTGATGTAATTCGGTCAAATATGGTCGCCATTCAATACCGTGATAATATGTTGCAATCGGCAATCCTCGGCAGTTTCCGTAAACCATAATCTGTCTCGGTAATGAATGGTGTTATTCGTTGTTTTCATTAGCGAGACTCTTTACTTTGACGCTTTACCACTTGCTTATAACGTCGCGACATAAATATAGTTCATAGGTAAAGAATCTTTGAAGGAATATTCTGACAAATTATTGTGCATTTCATGCTAAATCGTGACTATCTGTTCATCAATTACGCATTTACATGTAATTATCATTTTACATACAAATTTTACAAACTGTTTGTTTTGTTTACAGATACTTGTAGTCTCTTATGACCAGTCTCTGATGTTTGAAATACCAGAATTGATGTAGTCCGGTCAAATATGGCCCCCATTTAATACTGTGATAATATGTTGCAGAGCGCTAGCGTAACTTTCATGGAGTATTTATGCACAGTTTTTTCATCTAAGAATGAGCTTTCAAAATTATAGACATTTACAAAATTCTATTTTCAGATTTGGTTTGGTCAGCACCAGAGTTCCTGAGAGATACCGGCAACCAGATTCATAAAGGTTCCGAGAAGGGCGATGTTTTTAGTTTTGCTATCATTATGCAGGAGGTAGCATTACGAAGTGACCCCTATAGTTCTACTGGACTCACCCCTGAAGGTATGTTCTATAGCAACAGTCATCATTTAAACCAGTGGCCCCCTAGGGGCTATAGGGTATTTGTCAGGGGGCTATGGGGCATGGAAATGTGTATCTGTAATTGCTTGTGGTCAAATGAATTTGGCCTTCCTATGATTAGGAGGCACAAAACAACCACCCTTGCGCTAAATTCCCTATTTTGTCCTAGTTTGGAATTGAACAGGGGCCATGGCTCTGGGAGCTTTGTAAATTTGATCCATGGCTTGAAAAAAGAACCACTGTTCTATAGCAATAGTTAGCATCTTAAAGGGATTGTAAAGAGGCTTTCTTAACTTTGTATGTACATTAGGGACACTGATAGCATCAATTTGCGTCCTTCCAATTTCCATTCCGATGTCTGTGATTCTTGCAATTCCAAAACTGAAGCGTTTAAGTGGAATTGCAAGAACCACAGATATCGGATATGGAGATTTGAATGGCGCAGTATGCAATGAGGTAAATTTTGCCAAGACAGCGGCATCATCGGCCTCTACGTCTATGGTGATCGAACAGATGGATGATGGAATATATTTATGAAAACTTTACATTTCAGAAATTATCAAGAAATTAAAGAAACCCCCTCCATTGATTAGACCGTCCGTATCCCCCCAGTTCGCCCCTCCCCCCTATATTCAGCTGATGAAACAATGTTGGTCTGAGTTGCCGGACATGAGACCTGGTATTGAAGAGATTTACGACCAGTTTAAACGAATCACAAGTGGAAAGTAAGTATTTATATTTTTTCATTGAAAGAATTGTAAAGATTAGTTTTTTTTTTTCTTTTCTGCTCCTATTGAGGACAGGCAAACACCCTGCACCCTGCAGTGTGTAATGATGGAATTTTACAAGAACAGAAGTATAAGCAGTACCCTTTTTCAATCTAAACTGCTGAGGGGTCTTGAAAGTCAGGGATATGACCATAACAGTCGATCCAACATGCATCACTGACAAAGGGGAAACTTGGTTGAAAATTCCAAAGATATCATTTCACTCATGCTGGGATTGAACCCTGGACCTTTGGGTTATGATTAAGTTACGTGTATTGGAGACACTGATGGCATCAGTTTGCAGTATTCAAATTTTCATTCCCACCTCTGTGGTTCTTGTAATTCCACTAAAACTTTGATGAGACGGATATAAGTCAAACAGACTGAAATGAACAAAATAAAGGGGCCTCAGGGCAAACTAGACCTAAATTGGGAAGAAAAAGCGAAAAATTAAGCAAGCTGTTAGTGATACTAATTGAAGAAAATCGAAGAAGTAAATATTTGAAGAACTATTATAACAGTGTTGATAGGAGGCTTAATAATCCAATAATTATCATGGGTGATGTCGTTAGCTAGCAATTTGTGCTTGCCTGCCTTTAGGCTAGATCAGTGGTTCCCAACCTTTTTCATACCATGGCCCAAAATTCACTAAAGTCCCAGAGCCGTGGCCCCCCGTTTAATTCGAAATACCGTCCAATGGGTAGTTTTGTGCTTCATCATCATCGGGAGGCCAAATAAATTTGACCACTAGTAATTACAGACCTTACACAGCAAAATATAGTATAAAGGAAGTGGCACTTGAATTGGATCCATGCTACACCTAAGGATGTTATTGCTGTATGCAATAAGGGAAATTCTAATACAATAATTATAACTAGTGATGTCGTAAGCTAGGTAGTTGCGCTTGTCTGCCTCTAGGCTACATATATGTGATGCTGTGTGCAATAAGGGAAGTTTTAATACAAGGCTTCAATAATACAATAATATCTGAGTGATGTCATTAGTGGCGCTTGCCTGCCTTCAGGCTACATATATGTGATGCTGTGTGCAATAAGGGAAGTTTTAATACAAGGCTTAAATAATACAATAATATCTGAGTGATGTCATTAGTGGCGCTTGCCTGCCTTCAGGCTACATATATGTGATGCTGTGTGCAATAAGGGAAATTTTAATATAAGGCTTCAATAATTCAATAATTATCATGGGTGATGTCGTTAGTAAGAAAGTGGCGCTTGCCTGCCTTCAGGCTACATATATTTGATGCTGTGTGCAATAAGGGAAATTTTAATACAAGGCTTCAATAATTTAATAATTATCCTTAGTCATTATTTGGAACTCGTCTGTCTTTAGGGCTTTGATTCTTTATCTGATGAAGGCAAACTGTGTGCAGTGAAGGAAATTATTATTATAATGTCACCATTCCTGCTTTCTCAATCTTAATTCAAGACCAAAGCAGTAATTAATTATTCTTACTCAATCTTTTACATTAATATTTGCTCCATCCTCTTTGTGCAATGAGGGAAATTTTTGCCAATCAATTCAAATCACCAAAAGTTTTAATTCACGAGCAAATCAAACTAAGTTAAGCAGTAATTCATTATTCAGCCTGTAATCTTTAACGTCTCACTAACTGACCGTAAAAACCGATAACAAAACCAATTAGACTTGATTTTTATTGGCTGACTGATGGAGATGATCGTAGATTCTGATTGGTGGGAATTTAGCTGACAGATACGACACTAAATGATTTTATGGCGATAGTAGATTGATCAGAACTTACTAACTAATAGGCTACATCAAATGGGGCTGGACAACATATACCAGGCCTTCTCAATTAATTTTTGTAAAGGGCCAAATGCATTTTATGAAACTTTTTGTTAAGGGCCAAATAGAGCTAACATAACAAACACAGCATTTTAGTGGAAGGGGTCAATCTTGAGGGACGACTCTTGGAACTTCACGGGTCAGATTTGGCCCTCGGGCTGCCATTTCAGAAGACCTGACATATGCAAAATGATTTCCAGTAGGCCCTAAAGGTCACAGGTTAATTCAGACTGAGCTATGTACAATGAAATGAAGTGAAGTGTGAAATGAGGGAAATTTTGCCAGGACAGCGGCATTAGCCTGTTCTTATTTTCGATTTCCAACTGTCGAGGGATCTTTAATGTGCACAGCCAATAGCACACTGGGCACACTAACTACTATACGCTTCAGCCCCTTCGACCTGCATCACTGACGGGGAAGAATAAATATAAAGATTTCATTTTCTTGTTAGTTACTTTGATCTGCTTCACTGACAGGGGGAAACTATGACCATCTTGACCCATACTGGGATTGAACTCTAAACCTTCAAGTTAGCGAGCCAGCGGCTCTGTCTAATTCACTGAGCCTTCACATCCCCTTCTGATGTAAAATGTTTGAGTCTGCAAGCCTAATGTCCTTAGCCAGGAAAAAAGCTGTACCAGAAACTGGGAAGCCAAAAAATCCAGACAGTAATAAAACATTGCATTGGTGTCTGATCGTGATCATCATGATTTATTGTCTTGTTTATCACACTGAATAAAAAGGTTTTGAAATTGAGATTTTAAAGGGGAATGTTCAGTATTTCCGTTGGTTGATTTAGGACTTGAATAATATATATTATTAACAGCCACTAGAAGTACTAGAACTGCACGAAAATCATTTAATTCCTTCAATTATATCCCTATCTTAACATTTATCTGTCATTTTCTGTATATGTGTTTCTACATAATGCATAGTCTTACTAAACGACGAGTCATATTTTTGACTCTCAAACGGTGATATTTATGAGTACACATGTGTTTGAAGGCTTAAATTTTGTAGGAGAGTTGAGAACAATATAACTGATTAGATTAGCTAAAAAATTCCAGATTTTGAGACTAAAATTTTTTGGGTCGAATCCCTTTAATATCATTTGACTCAACCTTCGTCAATGTTCAAGACTTTATGTCTTGGCCATGATAGGCAGCCCTCTTGCCCAGAAAATCGACAAGAGCAGACGACTCTTGTTCAAGGTTTGATTTTGATTGGCTGATTTTGATCTAGATTCTTTGAACATAATGATTTCTTGATGGGAACTTCAAGGTCCCAACTTATGAGAGTTTTACATCCTACTTGTCTGCACCTATATGGGCTAATTCATGACGGGAAAACGCCATGCAGTGTGCAGTGAGATAAATTTTGCCAGGACAGCGGCATAAGCCTACTTTTATTTTCGATTTCCAACTGTTGACTGTGCAGTAAAAGCAAAAAGATTTCAATATTGTTTACATTTTATTCTAAAAATACCAGAAATTGAGGTTTTATCAATGGCAACCGAAAGGACGAAAAAAATAAACCGAAAGTGGAATACAATTTCCTTTGAGCATGTTATTGCATTAGACTTCAAATAAACTTAAATGTGAAAGGCAATTCAACGGATTGAACGAAAGGTTAAATTGGAATTCGTGACAAACAACAATTTATACAGTAATTGATCAAAAACATGCGCGAAGATTTTAACAGTGAATTTATCTGTAATTCGAACAATTGTATGAATTTAAATTGTCTTGAATTTGTTATGTTTCTGGTGAATTAGTTTTTGAAAGGAAAGAAATTGTGAGAAACTATTGTAAAATGAAATCAATTTATAGGTAAAATTGCTCAAGAAAGAATATTTATTTTTAGAAAAAGTAAAAATCTCCAACAAATTGTTACTTAAAACAAGTTAATTAATTTTTTTGTGACACAATATGCTCTCAGATATTTAGGGCGGAAAAAAAGGGTCTAGTCGATTGAATGGGACAATAAACTGAGGTGCTAAAATAAAAATGAGAATGTTTAGATTAAATTGGGATCAATATATCCAAAGACTGATATAGTGGAGGACCCATTACTTTATTTACATTTTTTATATTAATGTTTTTTCTGAACTTTTTGTAGGAAAGCCAATATTGTGGACACTATGTTTAGAATGTTAGAGAAATATTCCAATGATTTAGAAGAAATTGTCAATGAAAGAACAGATCAGTTGGAAGAGGAGAAAGTCAAAACAGATCAACTATTATCTAGAATGTTACCTCCGTAAGTTTAATATTTGTGATGAAATTACACAGAGATGTATTGAGGTGGGAGGATGGGGAACGGTGCCACGGTTTCACTTGATAATCCCCCAAATTTTAGCATTTTTATGCCATGGATACGAACAAATGGAGGTAGCCCTGTTTCAGAGTTCAGTTTTCGTTCGGGGTGTGATAGTCTAATGACCTTGAATAGGTCATCTTCACTCATAATTCCAGTCTACCCAACTGTAAATGGGTACAGATAATCCAGGAAAGATCAATGCCAAGAGATTTGGTCAAGGACCAGTTGGGAGAAAGGATCCGCACGGAATATAGATATTTATTTATCTAGTTTTTTAATAGACCCCTTTGACAATGCCTTAGGGGCGCACGACTCAACAAGGGAGACTGACTTATTGCCCGAATTATAATGATATTTTGCCTGATTTTTTAGAACTCGCTGCCCTAAAACATAATATCTGTGGGGGTTGGTAGCTTCCCTCCTGCCCCCCTGTCTCCTATGGCTATGCCCATTGGGATGAACAATTTATTTTGTTTTTTCAGAGCCGTAGCAGACTATTTGAAATCAGGAAAACCAGTCGAAGCTGAGACGTTTGCTGAAGTTACGATATACTTCAGTGATATCGTTGGCTTTACAACGATCTCTGCTATGAGCACGCCCATGCAAGTTGTTGACCTTTTGAACGACCTTTACACGATGTTTGATGCCACGATAGAACAGTATGACGTCTATAAGGTAAGGACACTTTGAATTTTACAAACAAACTGAACATTTGTCAGAAAATCGATCAGGGTGTGATAGTCCGATAACCTTGAATAAGTCATCTTCACTCATAATGCCAGTCCACCCAACTGTAAATAGGTACGGATAATCCAAGAAAGATCAATGCCAAGAGGTTTGGCCAAGGACCAGCTGAGAGAAAGGATCCTCAAGGAACCTAAGTTGTTATCCTTATAAAATATAGATATGTTTCTTTCTTTTCTTTTTAAATCCTATTCTGCTGATTACTTTCATAAGAATTGGAGAATTTGGAATATCAAAATATATGATATATAATAGACCTTATTCATGCCTCGTTTTGAAACTGAGGTTCATTATGCAAATGACGCCATCCATTGATAAAATACGACGTCAAATAAATGAGAAAATATTTCATAAAGTAAAGTGATATCAGGTGCCTTGAATATCAATAAATGAGTAAATATTTCATAAAGTAAAGTGGTATCAGGTGTCTAGAAGAGTTAGCATACCCTGCTTGGTGCCACATCCACCACTGTTATTGAACACCTAGACTCTATAAGATCAATAGTAACAATCAAATGAGATTGTACCGGACAATGTTTATTTCATGCCTTCAAGTATATCATTAAATGAATAAATATTTCATAACGACAAGTGGTATCAGGTGTCTAGAAGTGTTAGCATACCCTGCTTGGCACCACACCCACCACTGCTGCTCAATGTTATTGAACACCTAAAATTTATAAGATGAATGATGAAAAGTGGTATCAGGTGTCTAGAAGTGTTAGCTCACCCTGCTTGGCGCCACACCCACCACTGCTGCTCAATGTTATTGAACACATAGAATATATAAGATGAATGATAACAATCAAATGAGATTGTACCGGACAATGCCTTGAATATCAATAAATGAGTAAATATTTCATAATGACAAGTGGTATCAGGTGTCTAGAAGAGTTAACATACACCCACCACTGTTATTGAACACCTAGAGTTTATAAGATGAATAGTATCAATTTGTCTGTAAACTAGAACAGTGTCTTATAATTATAGTACATGATAAATAGGCCTTCTGGTAAAATTATGAAAGTTGTAAATCAGTCTAGGTATCGATTACAGATCAGACCTAAATCCATACCAAACTTCGCATCTTTCCTAGCTCTGTATGTGTCGCAGATAAAGACACGAACCTAATCACCAGCCATGACATCAACGATATTCGTTGAACGATAAAGTATGCATCAAATTTAATATTAAAACGTCTATAGGATATCAATTAGTTCTTAAATGCTACAAATATTCCCAAATTTTACAGTGTATATTTACTAAAGAAGTTGCAGTACAGAACTCTTTTTAATAGCGGAGGCGTTTTTGAGTTACGAGACTAGAAACTGGAAAGACGATTAAAGACATTTCGCACCATTATGAGTGGTTTCTATCTCATTAACACATCAGATTTAACTCTTGGCAAGAACTAAGTTACTGCATCGTCCTTTACAAACATGGCATTTGCTTGGTTGAATCCAGAAAAGATCAATGCCAAGAGGTTTGACCAAGGATCAGCTGGGAGAAAGGATCCGCACGGAACCTAAGTTGTTATCCTTGTAAAATATAGATGTTTCTTTCTTTCTAAAACAAGTACTTTACAGGAAAAATATCCGAATGCATATACTATATAATTCAAGTTAACCTAGCTGTAAATGGGTACAGATAATCCGGGAAAGATCAATGCTAAGAGGTTTGACCAAGGACCAGCTGGGAGAAAGGATCCTCACGGAACCTAAGTTGTTATCCTTGTAAAATATTGATGTTTCTTATTAATATTAATATAAAATTGGTAAATCCAGATGGAATATTTCTGTATTGTATTCGTAAATTACAGAAAATATAAGATCTAGCACATAAGGTTTTTGTCATAATGCAGATTTTCTTATTAAATTTGACACATTCCTAATTCATGGCCATTTCTGGCTTTTATTTGCATTATTCCAATTTTTTGTCAGATATCAGTGGTTCTCGCAATTATAGAAATACTTTACTCTAAATTCATATGTCAAAATTGTGAAATTTAGAATGTAGGCTTCAAGTCCATACTTTCTACGTTATGTATGTTCTGAAGGGAAAAAAATTGTTTAGTGATGTTTTTATACTCATAGATGTTATCAGTGTAGTGAAAACACCTGCACTATCCCTTTAAATTAAAATAAAAAGGTTTAATATGCCAAGAATAAAGCTAATATTGGCTGCTTTAACACTCTATATAGAAACCTAGTACTAACGATCCGAATCGCAAAACGAAACTCATAATCCAAAAAGACATTTTGACGAAACATAGCTTATGAACTTTTCACATGAGGAATTATATCAATCATACATGAGTAAGTATTTCATAATGAAAAGTGGTATCAGGTGTCTAGAAGAGTAGGCATACAACATTAAAGGTAAATGTCCAACATTCATTTGACCAATAATACCATAACCTCAGAAACGGGAATTTTTGGGCTAAGCTAATCAATAATAGTGTTCACAACTCTCCCTTGAAATTTAAGCTTCAAATCTATGTGTATCAAAATTATCAGCATTAGAAATTCAAAAATACGACTCATCGTTTAGTAAGACTATAACTTATATAGCAAATACCGAAAATGAAAGTTAACTGTTATGGTACGGGTATAATTGAAGGGATTATGCTATTTTGGGGCAGTTCCAGTAAATCTGAAGGCTATTTACATAAATTCAAGGCCATATTCGATCATTGAAAATGCTGAACAAACCCCTTTAAAGGAATTTAGAAATAAAAAGACAAAAATCTAATTACAGGTATATTTGAAGGGATAATGTTATATTTGTGCAGTTGTAGTACTTCTGAAGGCTAATAACATATATTCAAGATCGAAATCGACCCTCAAAATCGCTGGTTATTCCCCTTTAACTGTGTAATATGATTTTTTAACCACTTTGTCATTTGTTGAATAATCTTTCTTACGTCTGCCATAAAAACACATCTCATAATCCCCCTGGCGTTTATATTTGTCAGTCTCATCCATTTCAAGAGAAATTTGACACTCTGCGTTATTTTTTATCTTTTGACCTTCTCGAGATTGCTAATGAGTTTTAAATTACCTGTTGTTTTCCCACGTCTGCTGCTTTTTAATAAATCTTTATAAGGAATAATTTTGAAGTCTTAAAGGGATTATAAAGTGGTTTTCTAAACTTTGTATGTGTATTGGGAACACTGATAGCATCAATCTGCACTATTTTCCCAAATTTCCATTCTGATGTCTGTGGTTCTTGCAATTCCACTAAAACTGACGCATTTTATGACGTCAATACCAGTGATCTACTGGAAGCTACTATTGATATCTATGCAGATCAGTGGGGGTGACATCAGAAAACGGGTTAGTTTAAGTGGAATTGCAAAAACCACAGACATCGGAATAAAAATTGTATTGGAGTAAATTGATGCTATCAGTGTCCCCGATACACAAACAAAGTTTAGAAAACCACTTTACAATCCCTTTAAATCGTTGAAATTTGATGCTCTGGTATTGTTGTGTAGATGAAATGAATTTTACGTCCTACTTTTCTGCACTTATCAGGTTATGAGGAGGGCAAACACCATGCTGTGTGCAATGAGGGAAATATTGCCAGGATGAAACATTAGCCTACTTTAATATTTTTTGATTTCTGTCGAGGGATCTTAACGTGAACAGCATGTAGCCTTTGTTTATTATCCCTTAAAAAAAATCTAGACGTTCTTTCAGTGCAGCATTATCATTGTCCTTTAAGTCATGCATCAATAAAATTAAGGATCTCCATTTCATTTCATAAGAGGAAAATAGGACATAAAACTCTATTTCATTTCATTAGTCCAATAAGATGCAGAACAATAGGACATAAAACTCCATTTCATTTCATTATTCCAATAAGGTACAGAACAGTAGGACATGAAACTCTATTCCATTTCATTTCATTAGTCCAATAAGATACAGAACAGTGTGCTCCTGTATGGGCTAATGTATGGGAAATTTTGCCAGGACAGCAGCATTAGCCTGCTCTTATTTTTGATTTCCAACTGTCAACAGATCTTTCACATGCACTGCCAATAGCACACACACAGGGCCTCGGTTTATTGTCCCATTCCAATGACTAGACGCTTAATATAGAAACTCAATTAGTTATAGGTAGGGCTGGGTCTAAAAATTGAAATAATCGATTATCGATGCTACGAATTATTGATTTTGATTATCAATTATCAAATTTCATAATCGATCAAAATTCATAGTCAAATTTTCTTTTAAATTATCTGCTACACGCTTATCAAACAAGTCACATCCCATTTTATCATGATGGTCATACAAAATTCTGGACATTACTGCAGTTTCATTTGTCTTCGATACCTGATATTGATAAATAACAAACATTCAGCTACAATTTGATTATTAAACAATTATTGATCGGTAACACGCCTTCGATATTCAATCTCAATTTGGTAATCGATACCCAGCCCTAGTGATAGGTAAAGTAGGGTGTAAAACTCTTGTTTTATGTTATATCATTGCAGGTAGAGACTATAGGAGATGCGTATATGGTGGTGAGTGGACTTCCTACTCGTATTGGATATAAACATGCAGGGGAGATAAGTACCATGGCCCTGGATCTTCTCAGTCAGTGTGGAACGTTTAAAATACGACACATGCCCGATGTGCCTCTTAGACTACGTATTGGTCTACATACAGGTAAGACTATTTTCATTTTTTGGACATGGGTTTCATTTTTTTTTTTTCATTTTAACAATATTGTCATCAGTATGGCATTTCTCAACACGAAGAGTTAAATTTAGATATCCAAAGAGTTTTTGGGTTAAAACTGAGATACCCAAAGAGTTTGTGGTTTAAATTAGATATCTGAAGAGTTTTTGATTTAAACAATATTTTATTTTCACATTACATATAGTATTTTACAAAAAATATCTTAGGTTTCGGAAACAAGCCGAAGCTTATGCTAATCCGGCACCTGCTACAAATAAAAGATACAATATAGAAAATATGAATTATGTCAATAAAAAGGTTGTCAATATTCAATAATTAATTATGTATATTTAAATACTGTACATGAATAATAAAAAAAAAAGTGCGAAAGTGCATAGGTGTCCACACCTGACAGAGGTCGTCAGCCCCAAGAATTCCACTCGTCCACAAACACAACGAAGCCGCAGGCAAAGATAGTCGGGCTGATCAATTGGAGACTGTGTTAGGGTTGAGAGATAATTTGATCAGAAATCAGAAATAGACTTGGGGGAGGAAGACATATAATGTTGATCACGATTCACGATCAACAACAGGGATAAGCAAGCAAGATCAGCAATCAGAGTAGGTATTCAACTAGAGTAGGTATTCAACTAGAGTAGGTATTCACGATCAACAACAGGGATAATCAAGCAAGATCAGCAATCAGAGTAGGTATTCAACTAGAGTAGGTATACAACTAGAGTAGGTATTCACGATCAACAACAGGGATAAGCAAGCAAGATCAGCAATCAGAGTAGGTATTCAACTAGAGTAGGTATTCAACTAGAGTAAGTATTCACGATCAACAACAGGGATAAGCAAGCAAGATCAGCAATCAGAGTAGGTATTCAACTAGAGTAGGTATTCAACTAGAGTAGGTATTCACGATCAACAACAGGGATAATCAAGCAAGATCAGCAATCAGAGTAGGTATTCAACTAGAGTAGGTATTCAACTAGAGTAAGTATTCACGATCAACAACAGGGATAAGCAAGCAAGATCAGCAATCAGAGTAGGTATTCAACTAGAGTAGGTATACACGATCAACAACATGGGTAAGTAAGCAAGATCAACAACTAGAGTAGGTATACACGATCAACAACAGGAGTAAGCAAGCAAGATCAACAACTAGAGTAGACATTCAACTAGATTAGGTATTCACGATCAACATCAGGGATAAACAAGCAAGATCAGCAACAAGAGTAGGCATTTAACTAGATTAGGTATTCACGATCACCAGCAGGGATAATCAAGCAAGATCAGCAATTAGAGTAGGTATTCAACTAGAGTAGGTATACGCGATCAACAACATGGGTAAGCAAGCAAGATCAACAACAAGAGTAGGATAAAAAACTAGAGTAAGTACCCAAAGATTAAATTAGATATCTGAAGAGTTTTTGGGTTAAAACTGAGATACCCAAAGAGTTTGGGGGTTTAAATTTAGATATCCGAAGAGTTTTGGGGAAAAAAATTGAGATACTCAAAGAATTTGGGGATTAAATTAGATATCCGAAGAGTTTTGGGTTAAAACTGAGATACCAAAAGAGTTTGGGGGTTTAAATTAGATATCTGAAGAGTTTTGGGGTTAAATTTAGATACCCAAAGAGTTTGGGGGTTTAAATTAGATATCCAAAGAGTTTTGGGGTTAAAACTGAGATACCCAAATAGTTTGGGGGTTTAATTTGGATCCAAAATATATTCTGTCATTAATAGAAGATCTTGACTTCAAAAAAGGGCTTTTGTATTGGGCACAAGTAGTATCAGGTGTCGAGAAGAGTCACAATCAAAACTAGCCATAATTGAAGCAAATTTATTAGAAAGCAAAAAAAAAACAGTTTGACTAGACATTGGTAGCAGCTAATGAACTTTTTATTTGAGGAAGTATTTCATTATGGAAAGTGGTATCAGTTGTCTAGAAGAGTAAGCATACCCTGTCTGGTACCACACCAGTCATTGCTTTTTAATATTATTAAAATACATATAGTCAAAAGTTGAATGAATCTTATTGCCTTAGTAAGGAAATTTACTATAAAAATATACGATGACATATTTTATTATGGAAAGTGTTATCAGTTGTCTAGAAGAGTAAGCATACCCTGTCTGGTACCACACCAGTCATTGCTTTTTAATATTATAAAAATACATATAGTCAAAAGTTGAATGAATCTTATTGCCTTAATAAGGAAATTTACTATAAAAATATACGATGACATATTTTATAATGGAAAGTGGTATCAGTTGTCTAGAAGAGTAAGCATACCCTGTCTGGTACCACGCCAGTCATTGCTTTTTAATATTATAAAAATACATATACTCAAAAGTTGAATGAATCTTATTGCCTTAATAAGGAAATTTACTATAATATACTATCTTTTCCAATGATCACAACAAGTTTTAATAAAATTGGATGAAAACTGAAGCTTCTATTGTGTTAACAAACAATTTGTGATGTGTTTTATCAAAGTCAAGGGCAATAACTCAAAACTCGTTCATCCAGCGTTACAGAAAATCACAATATTGTTCACCTAAAATATTCCTTGTCTGCAAATAATTATACATAAAAATTCAAATTTCAATTCAACAGATTACTAGAAAAAAAGCTTAAAGGGATTGTAAAGAGGTTTTCTAGCCTTTTTATGTGGACGAAGGACACTTCCAATATCTATTTTGTACATACAAAATATTCATTGGGTGCCCGTGGTTCCTGTTATTCCAGAAAGAAAAACAGGAAGTGACGTCACAATCTTGGAAAAAATCGGACTGGATGATCAGGTACAGGGCATTATGAATACATGTTGTTACAACGATATGACGTTAATAGATAAATGTTGTTACAGCGATATCATATAAGTCATAGCGTTGTGACAACATGTATTTATAATGCCCTGTACCTGATCATCCAGTCCGATTTTTTCCAAGATTGTGACGTCACTTCCTGTTTTTCTTTCTGGAATAACAGGAACCACGGGCACCCAATGAATATTTTGTATGTACAAAATAGATATTGGAAGTGTCCTTTGTCCACATAAAAAGGCTAGAAAACCTCTTTACAATCCCTTTAAAGCAAATAATTATACATAAAAATTCAATTTTGACAACAGACTACTAGAAAAAAAGCTTAAGAAATTACAAAAGGTATGCCAAAAAATCCATATGATAAAGATTTGTTAAAAACCCAGATGGTGAAATATTTTGCTATATTTGATACTTACAATACACACACTTATCTTTATAGACATATCAATTTTTAAAAGACATCAAGATTTACATCCGATAGATTTCATTTATAAGACATCAAGATTTACATCCAATAGATTTAATTTATAAGACATCAAGATTTACATCCGATAGATTTCATTTATAAGACATCAAGATTTACATCCGATAGATTTCATTTATAAGACATCAAGATTTACATCCGATAGATTTCATTTATAAGACATCAAGATTTACATCCGATAGATTTCATTTATAAGACATCAAGATTTACATCCAATAGATTTAATTTATAAGACATCAAGATTTACATCCGATAGATTTCATTTATAAGACATCAAGATTTACATCCGATAGATTTAATTTATAAGACATCAAGATTTACATCCGATAGATTTCATTTATAAGACATCAAGATTTACATCCAATAGATTTAATTTATAAGACATCAAGATTTACATCCGATAGATTTCATTTATAAGACATCAAGATTTACATCCGATAGATTTAATTTATAAGACATCAAGATTTACATCCAATAGATTTCATTTATAAGACATCAAGATTTACATCCGATAGATTTAATTTATAAGACATCAAGATTTACATCCAATAGATTTCATTTATAAGACATCAAGATTTACATCCAATAGATTTCATTTATAAGACATCAAGATTTACATCCGATAGATTTCATTTATAAGACATCAAGATTTACATCCGATAGATTTCATTTATAAGACATCAAGATTTACATCCAATAGATTTCATTTATAAGACATCAAGATTTACATCCGATAAATTTCATTTATAAGACATCAAGATTTACATCCGATAGATTTAATTTATAAGACATCAAGATTTACATCCGATAGATTTAATTTATAAGACATCAAGATTTACATCCGATAGATTTAATTTATAAGACATCAAGATTTACATCCGATAGATTTCATTTATAAGACATCAAGATTTACATCCGATAGATTTAATTTATAAGACATCAAGATTTACATCCGATAGATTTCATTTATAAGACATCAAGATTTACATCCGATAGATTTAATTTATAAGACATCAAGATTTACATCCGATAGATTTAATTTATAAGACATCAAGATTTACATCCGATAGATTTCATTTATAAGACATCAAGATTTACATCCGATAGATTTAATTTATAAGACATCAAGATTTACATCCGATAGATTTCATTTATAAGACATCAAGATTTACATCCGATAGATTTAATTTATAAGACATCAAGATTTACATCCGATAGATTTCATTTATAAGACATCAAGATTTACATCCGATAGATTTAATTTATAAGACATCGAGATTTACATCCGATAGATTTCATTTATAAGACATCAAGATTTACATCCGATAGATTTAATTTATAAGACATCAAGATTTACATCCGATAGATTTAATTTATAAGACATCAAGATTTACATCCGATAGATTTAATTTATAAGACATCAAGATTTACATCCGATAGATTTAATTTATAAGACATCAAGATTTACATCCGATAGATTTCATTTATAAGACATCAAGATTTACATCCGATAGATTTCATTTATAACATGATGATCGTTCTTAAAGAGAAATTCTGTCTTTTGAGTCGGATAAGATTCTTGGACTTTCTTCATTCCTGCAGTCAAATTATATCTCTGTCCTTCTCCCCGTCCTTCCTCAATATATTCAAGAATGTCTCCTTTTGTCTGGTGTACCTCAATAATTCGTTCTCTAAGGAAGTAAATAGCATGCAGACCACAAGTTTTGAAGGCTGTGTCTTGGAATTGTATTTCATTGCTTATTATTACTCGAACACCAATGATTTTATGCAGTGGGATACCAAATGAATCAAAGTATTCATAATGATCTTCTTTTAAAACATATAAAGCTGTACAATGATTGATTGGTCGTCCAGGTATGGATATTAGGTAACATCCAAACGGAAGTCCACTTCTGATTTCATTTCTGTTTATCCAAACTTTAAATAGGTTGCCTAATATCTTTTCTGCATAATCAGTTAATACCTCTTTGTCCAATCCATTTGATTTGAAATGCTTGTAAGACTTTATCTGTTCTTCTGACAAAACTTCATTTGGTGTTGATGAATCTGGGAGTTTGTACTCTGAGGAGTTCGGTAGGAGGAAATTGTTTCTAAGACCTCTGGATGCTGGAAAATCAGATGTAGAAATAGTTGGTGAGTAAATATTGGTTTCTTGTTTTGAATTTTGGTCACTCGATCTGGATTCTGTGTTTCGAAAATCAGGTGTAGAAATAGTTGGTGAGTAAATATTGGTTTCTTGTTTTGAATTTTGGTCACTCGATCTGGTTTCTTCACATATGATGGATTCAAGTTCAACAACTTGAGTAGGGGGAAAAAAATATTCTTTTAAAAATTTCATTATTATTTTTAAGTCTGAAAAAAAAAGAGAAAAAGGTTTTGAGTATAAATGTAACTAAAACCGTGATGACGGTACCAAAGAAGTGTGCACATCCTACTTGGATGAAACGTCACATTCTTTTATCAATGATAAGAGTTTTACAGATGAAATTAAATATTCAAATAACACTGCAATAAATAGTTCATTTTAGGTACGGTAGTGAAAAGGCAATTGAATATAAATCAGTTCCTAGTTCAGGTATCAAAATAAATTTAAACATTGTGATATATACTTACTAGTTAAAGCACTATAAAATAAGGAATTGCCAGGGGGGGGTTTATGAACCTGCAAGGGCAATTGAAACCCCCCCTGGCTACTGGAATCAAATTTTTTGTTTACTCTTATGTTATTTTCTCTAATTGCAATGAAATCCATTATTTTAAGACCTTGAACTACCTTGAAATCGTACATTTGGTCACATTCTTTAAAAAGAAACGATAGAAATTTAAAATTGAATTACATTATTGAAAAGAATATTTGACATAGTTTTTTTTTTGTATATGAATGAAAAAAGTAATATTCTTCATTGATTTTTATATTGAACGAAAATATTTTAATAAATGCGTTTCAAGATAAGTCACGCACGAGATTTGTATAAGCTACATACAGTATAACTTGTATTAAGCAGCCAGTCAAGGGAATGCTTTAAAGTGGCTGCTTACTAAAGGGTGGTGCTTAATAAAGGTACAGGTATGGCAAACCCATTTTAAAATGTAAGTTTGTAATTTGTAAATATGTACATATGCATGAAATAAAAACAACAATAGCAATTTAAATAGCATTAGCGATGTCCTATATAAAAATATTATTTTAGACAAGTCTCTAATACACTTTTGAATATTTCATTACTTATTTTAATTATCATTTACAACATTAGGCCTAATTATATCGGTGTATGAGTAAAATTCATGGATTATGGAAAAAGTTAATCTGTTTGGTAGTAATTAACTGTTAGTTTAATTAATGGGATTAACAAGGATTATAACCTGTTATTATATGGAAATTTACATAATTTCATTGTTTTTTTGCATTCTGTTTGTATATACTTTGGACATTGTTGATGAATATATACTATGATTGACCAAGTTTGAGAACTTAATTTTTTTGCTCAATCTAAATCTAAAGTGATATACTTAAAGGCAAAAGAATCAACATGTAATTTCCAAACTTGGTCAATAAGATTATATATTTATACAGTACAGTATACAAAAAAAACAACATAAAACAAAGTAATTTTCCATATTATTACAGGTTATTATTGAAAAAAACACACCTATAAAAAAAAAAGTTATCTCTTTAATGTTGATACACAATATTTGAGATATCTTCATCAGAGGATTATATCTGATTGCGTCCCTATAGATCCGTACTTTAAAAGATAAATTTATAATCCAATCATGGTAAGCTAAATTGTAAACATCATATCCAAAGCAGTAGACTTAACAGAAAAATAGCGATGTCCATCGTAATACGCCCCCTTTTATAATGGCAGCAAATATGTCTGTGGGGTTGACAAGAGTTGTCACTAAATGAAAGATTATATGAGAATTACATTACATAATGGTGGCTACCAACAGAAGAAGTAGCTGCCAATGTTTAGAAGTAAGGTTTTTTTTGCCTTTCAGTATATAAGGAAAAATTGTCGAACATAGATATCATGCAAGCTTCATAGACATCAAGCTTTAATAGATTTTAAGCTTTATTAGACATAAAGCTTTAATAGACATCAAGATTTAATAGACATCAAGCTTTAATAGACATCTAGCTTTAATAGACATCTAGCTTTAATAGATTTTAAGCTTTAATAGACATCAAGCTTTAATAGACATCTAGCTTTAATAGACATCAAGCTTTAATAGCCATCAAGCTTTAATAGACATCAAGCTTTAATAGACATCTAGCTTTAATAGACATCTAGCTTTAATAGACATCTAGCTTTAATAGACATCAAGCTTTAATAGACATCAAGCTTTAATAGACATCTAGCTTTAATAGACATCAAGCTTTAATAGACATCTAGCTTTAATAGACATCAAGCTTTAATAGACATCTAGCTTTAATAGACATCAAGCTTTAATAGACATCTAGCTTTAATAGACATCAAGCTTTAATAGACATCTAGCTTTAATAGATTCTAAGCTTTAATAGACATCTAGCTTTAATAGACATCTAGCTTTAATAGACATCAAGCTTTAATAGACATCAAGCTTTAATAGACATCAAGCTTTAATAGACATCAAGCTTTAATAGACATCAAGCTTTAATAGACATCTAGCTTTAATAGACATCTAGCTTTAATAGACATCTAGCTTTAATAGACATCAAGCTTTAATAGACATCTAGCTTTAATAGACATCAAGCTTTAATAGACATCTAGCGTTAATAGACATCAAGCTTTAATAGACATCTAGCTTTAATAGACATCAAGCTTTAATAGACATCTAGCTTTAATAGATTCTAAGCTTTAATAGACATCTAGCTTTAATAGACATCTAGCTTTAATAGACATCAAGCTTTAATAGACATCAAGCTTTAATAGACATCAAGCTTTAATAGACATCAAGCTTTAATAGACATCTAGCTTTAATAGACATCTAGCTTTAATAGACATCTAGCTTTAATAGACATCTAGCTTTAATAGACATCAAGCTTTAATAGACATCTAGCTTTAATAGACATCAAGCTCAAGCTTTAATAGACATCAAGCTTTAATAGACATCAAGCTTTAATAGACATCAAGCTTTAATAGACATCTAGCTTTAATAGACATCAAGCTTTAATAGACATCTAGCTTTAATAGACATCAAGCTTTAATAGACATCTAGCTTTAATAGACATCAAGCTTTAATAGACATCTAGCTTTAATAGACATCAAGCTTTAATAGACATCTAGCTTTAATAGATTCTAAGCTTTAATAGACATCTAGCTTTAATAGACATCTAGCTTTAATAGACATCAAGCTTTAATAGATCAAGCTTTAATAGACATCAAGCTTTAATAGACATCAAGCTTTAATAGACATCAAGCTTTAATAGACATCAAGCTTTAATAGACATCTAGCTTTAATAGACATCTAGCTTTAATAGACATCTAGCTTTAATAGACATCAAGCTTTAATAGACATCTAGCTTTAATAGACATCAAGCTTTAATAGACATCTAGCTTTAATAGACATCAAGCTTTAATAGACATCTAGCTTTAATAGACATCAAGCTTTAATAGACATCTAGCTTTAATAGATTCTAAGCTTTAATAGACATCTAGCTTTAATAGACATCTAGCTTTAATAGACATCAAGCTTTAATAGACATCAAGCTTTAATAGACATCAAGCTTTAATAGACATCAAGCTTTAATAGACATCAAGCTTTAATAGACATCTAGCTTTAATAGACATCTAGCTTTAATAGACATCTAGCTTTAATAGACATCTAGCTTTAATAGACATCAAGCTTTAATAGACATCTAGCTTTAATAGACATCAAGCTTTAATAGACATCTAGCTTTATTAGATTTTAAGCTTTAATAGACATCTAGCTTTATTAGATTTTAAGCTTTAATAGACATCTAGCTTTATTAGACATCTAGCTTTAATAGACATCTAGCTTTATTAGATTTTAAGCTTTAATAGACATCTAGCTTTATTAGACATCTAGCTTTAATAAACATCTAGCTTTAATAGACATCAAGCTTTAATAGACATCAAGCTTTAATAGACATCTAGCTTTAATAGACATCAAGCTTTAATAGACATCAAGCTTTAATAGACATCAAGCTTTAACAGACATCAAGCTTTAACAGACATCTAGCTTTAACAGACATCTAGCTTTAACAGACATCAAGCTTTAATAGACATCAAGCTTTAATAGACATCAAGCTTTAATAGACATCTAGCTTTAATAGACATCAAGCTTTAATAGACATCAAGCTTTAATAAACATCAAGCTTTAATAGACATCTAGCTTTAATAGACATCTAGCTTTAATAGACATCTAGCTTTAATAGACATCTAGCTTTAATAGACATCTAGCTTTAATAGACATCAAGCTTTAATAGACATCTAGCTTTAATAAACATCAAGCTTTAATAGACATCAAGCTTTAATAGACATCAAGCTTTAATA
Source organism: Lottia scabra (assembly GCA_029955415.1). Taxonomy (NCBI): domain Eukaryota; kingdom Metazoa; phylum Mollusca; class Gastropoda; family Lottiidae; genus Lottia; species Lottia scabra. The sequence continues at coordinate 4,003,280 of JARJEI010000014.1, read as the reverse complement.
AACATCAAGCTTTAATAGACATCTAGCTTTAATAGACATCTAGCTTTAATAGACATCTAGCTTTAATAGACATCTAGCTTTAATAGACATCTAGCTTTAATAGACATCAAGCTTTAATAGACATCAAGCTTTAATAGACATCAAGCTTTAATAGACATCAAGCTTTAATAGACATCAAGCTTTAATAGACATCAAGCTTTGCATCCGATAGATTTGGTCTATAACAAAATGATCATTCTTGTAAAGAAATTCTGCCACTTGAGTCGGATAAGATTCTTGGACTTTCTTCATTCCTGCATTGAAATTGTCTTTTCCTCGGTCTTCTTTTGTTAGTCGTTCATCCACATAATTTAGCAGTTCTTTTTGTCCCGTGTCTATCTGTTCTATCTTCTTTCCTACTGCCTGACGTTCCTGAATACTTCGTCCTTCAAGGAAGTAAATAGCATGCAGCCCGCAAGTGTTAAAAACTTTGTCTTGAAATAGTATTTTGTTACTAATCAAGGGAATGTTGTTGATTTTATGGGGATTTATATTAAGAATGTGAAAGGTTTCATGGATAGTTTTACCCATGGAATCAAAGTATTCGTAATGTTGGTCATTAAATACTTTCAAAGCTGTACAATGATTCATGTATTTTAAAAATATGCTAATCAGGTAACATCCAACTGGAAGTCCACTTGTTATTTCATTAATGTTTATCCAATCTTTGAATTGGTTACCTAATCTCTTGCTTGCACACCAAGATAATTCATCTTTTTCCAATCCATTGTATTTGAAATACGAGTAAGACTTTTTCTGTTCTTCTGTGAATAACTTTCTTGGTGTTGATATTTTTCGGCGTATGATCTCTGGAGAGTTTGGTAGGAAGCCATCGTTTCTGGATACTGAGTTTGGAAAGTCACTTGTAGAAACAGTCGGTGCATAAAAAGAAGAAGGTCTGGATTCTTGAAATATGATTCTAATAGCTGGAATTTTATTAGATTCTTGAGATACTTCATCAGATTCTTCAGATATTTCATTGGATTCTTCAGATATTTCATCAGATTCTTCAGATACTTCATCAGATTCTTCAGATATTTCATTGGATTCTTGAGATATTTCATTGGATTCTTGAGATATTTCATTGGATTCTTGAGATATTTCATCAGATTCTTCAGATATTTCATCAGATTCTTCAGATATTTCATTGGATTCTTGAGATATTTCATTGGATTCTTGAGATATTTCATCAGATTCTTCAGATATTTCATTGGATTCTTCAGATATTTCATCAGATTCTTCAGATATTTCATCAGATTCTTCAGATATTTCATTGGATTCTTGAGATATTTCATTGGATTCTTGAGATATTTCATTGGATTCTTGAGATATTTCATCAGATTCTTCAGATATTTCATCAGATTCTTGAGTTGGGAGATAAGAAGTAAATTTGGTAGAATAAGTCCGATATGGTCTTATTCTCTTGATTCTAACTGTCAATTTAGTCAGCTTCCTGGTTATCCATTTTTTTAATACTTTTCTTTTACTGCAAAAAAAAAGATTATTTACCGGTAGGTAATTGATAATATTATATCATTAGCAATTGAAGTTGTTGAGCATAGGATAAACACCTCATGTTATGTATTTTAATCTCTAAGTATAAACAACCGAATCTCTAAGTGTAAACAGCCAACTCTCTAAGTATAAACAGCCAAATCTCTAAGTAGCAGCCAAATCTCTAAGTATAAACAGCCAAATCTCTAAGTAACAGCCAAATCGCTAAGTAACAGCCAAATCTCTAAGTATAAACAGCCAAATCTCTAAGTAACAGCCAAATCTCTAAGTAACAGCCAAATCTCTAAGTAAGTAACAGCCAAATCTCTAAGTATAAACAGCCAAATCTCTAAGTATAAACAGCCAAATCTCTAAGTATAAACAGCCAAATCTCTAAGTATACCCAGTCAAATCTCTAAGTAACAACCAAATCAAGTGCTTATGAAAGTATAACCCTTTGATTGCTTATGGATCAGATTAAACGGAATGACCCATTATGTAAAATAAGTTTTTTATATGAAATATACTTCGAAGTTATTGCTTAACAGCATTTGAGTTGTCCTTACTCAATTCTTAGGGAGCGAATTAATGGAGAAGTGACTGTTCGACATGATTATTGTTAGTTCATGTTCAAGCTGATATAGAATATAGGTCATGTTGTTGTTGAGGACATTTTTAAACTGTGCTTTGAAACTTTTACTATTTAGTATTTACTGTAACTATGCTGCTTTACTTACCTTTTTTTTTTACTTTCCAAACTTTTATCTTCTTTGGCCATCTTAGATTTTTTAAAATTTCAATATGTGTATATTTCCTGATCAAACAAATATCACGCGTCAGTAACGCGAAACAAAAAAAGGAAACAAAAAAAGGGTAATGTAAAAACCCTATCAGTATTATTTCCTGGTTATCAATATATTTTGGGTATTCAATATGAGTTGTGTGTACTACTTTATTATTGTTGAATTTTTTCAACTTTAAACGTTCATAGAGATTCAAACGTTTTTAATGGTAATATTTCAATAAGTGACAGCTCTTGATATTCAACAATTTAAGGGAAAATTAGTCGATATAATGAGAGTAAATGTAGCTACGTTTCGGGACTAATCCCCTTATCAAGCAAAAAAAAAATATTAAAAGGAAAGACTCCAAGACGAGGAATACATGTCTAAATAAATGTCAATATAAAATATTCTATTAAATTTCTCTCTATAAACATCGCTGGGGTACGGGAAGACTGCATACATCGATGGAGTTGATAACCGGAAGTAATTGAATTTTATAACAAAGGGAAGTAACACCAATTAACGAAAATACGAATCCTCGGAAAACCGACATCCCCTCTAAACCGACATTATTACCTGGTCCCACACACTGTCGGTTTTGAGGGGTTTCACTGTAATATTATATATGTAATTTTACAGGATCGTGTGTGGCTGGTGTGGTAGGATTAACAATGCCTAGGTACTGTTTATTTGGAGATACAGTGAATACAGCTTCCAGGATGGAGTCTACTGGTACAGGTAAGGGCATGACCTTTTGGAATTATTGCAGGCTGGGGCGGGGGGCTATGAGGCATAAAGATCATAATATAGCATACGATCAATAATACCGCTGAACTCGACGAAAGAAGACAAAATGGCAGATAATAATTGTCTATGTACGGGAATTTTGAGGGAAAAAATACTCAAAATATATTTCACCATGTATAGTGCGCACCCCTTCTGTGTGTATCCCTTTTCAAGGTAAAAATGTGCGCATTATATTTAGAATTATACGGTAGTTGATAAATATCTCCAGTTCAGTTTGATAACAAGTCTGTGGTCCAATTTGAAATTATCATCAAAGCATCTAGAAAGGAGTCAACTGGACCAAAGGCCCGGAGGTTTTAAAGTTACATCAGAAAGACATTTTTTTATTTCTATCTAGTTCCCAACCTTATTCCAGCTGTGGCCCGAATTCACAAAGCTTCCAGAGCCATGGCCTCTGCTCTAATCCAAATTAGGTCAAAATAGGGAATATAGAGCAAGGGTTTTTGTCTTGTGCCTCCTCATCATCAGGAAGTCAGATGCATTTGACCACAAGCCCCCTGACACTGGAACCACTGATTTAGTCCGCTCTTGAGGGCGTCACATCCGGAGTTGGCCTGTCAGCCGTTATTTGAGAAGGCCTGTGTTAGATTAATAGAAATGTTAAGTTTTTTTGTGTATAAATTTCAGCTTCTCGTATTCATGTGAGTGAAGAAACGAAGGAGGTCCTGTATGTATTGGGTGGTTATAAACTAGAATTCAGAGGAATGGTAGAACTCAAGGTACCAATTATAAATTGTTAATTTTTTAATTTATTAATTGCACAGTACCGTGCAATATATATTCATACATATAAATGGGTTGCCTTTTTCGTCTCAGGTGTATACTATGTACCCCCTTCGTTCTACACGCTTCTTAAAACTTGCTAATTGTACTCCTGGACAAGTCCAACGTTTCTGATACATAGGTGAGGGTTTTCCCCCTTTGTGATACTTTCCAAGCGATGTGCAAGTATGTAAGGTTGTAGGGCGAATGTAACCACACTGCCATTTTGTACGAATATTTGATATAATATAGAAGGAGACTCTAACCTGCTTACATCCAGTGGCGTAGCTAGAGAGGGGGCCAGAGGTGCTATTTCCCCCCGCCCCCTTCCCCCATTAAGCAGAAACTCAAGAGCTAACAAGAGCTCAATAGCAATGAGCATGAATTTAAAGGAATACTACCTTTTAGAATGATCAAAAAAGCAAAATGTAATCAGGCAACTTATCTGGTGTGTCATAGCTATACAACAGATTACCTAAATAATTATTGAAAAATGCTTACTAATTATTTCAAGCATTTTTGAATAATTAACCTGTAATTTTATAGATAGTTTCTTAGTTTTATGGGTTTATTGATTCTGTTTGTGTACTTTTTACTTTTTGTTGATGAATATATAATCTTATTGGTTTGATAACTTAAAGATTTTGTTCATTCTAAGAGGTGGTATTGCTTCAAGATATTTAAACATATGAAACTATTGTCACTTTTATTGTTCCATTTCAGGGAAAAGGAAAACGTCCAACTTATTGGTTAACTGGTAAAGAAGGTTTCACTAAACCCTTACCTGAACCTCCAGAATTAGGGTAAGTTATAATATTTAACCTAAAGGGGCTTTTTTTTTTTACAACTTTAATATAACTGTCAAAAAAATATATTTCTCAAAAGGACTTTTTCGATAATCATCACAAAATTTAAAAATTTGCTTAAAAACCACTTATAAACAAATTTTAAAGTTTTAAAAAATGTTTTACTATTTCTATTTAATTTAAATATTTTTTTTTTTTCACAGGGAAGACAATCATGGGTAAGTTTTGTTTTTTTCTTAATAATGTTCCTTATTATATTTCTTAGCAAATGACTGTTATCCTTGCAAAAATTTCCTTTTGTGTACACTGCTTAGCAGTTACTATATTCTCATTAGCCCAAACTGGGCGCAGTTTCAGCAAATTTTAACTAAGATAAAATCCAGATTTTAAGAAATACAGTAATTTGATTGGTTTATAAATCAACATTTACAATTTATTTTAGTGATTGACCAATCAAATTTTTCGAACACTAAAATTATCTCAAGTTAGGATTTTGTGAAACTGGCCCAAGTTCGTAAATCTTCCGCAAAAGACTGTTAGGTAATACGACTATTGAATTATCTGAGACAGCCCTATAATAATTACACACTTTAGAACATTGCATGTATTCAAATTACCTGCCTATACACTTCACATAAAATAAGTTGTCAAAGTACATTCATTTCATTTACCTGTATTACATTGCCCTTCTTCGATTGATCAAATTGAAAACTAAATTTTCTGTTTTCAGTTTGGCGTCTGTGTTATCAGTTGATAACCTGTCCACCATGATAAACAGCGATTCCGGAGCAGCCACCCTCATCCAACACGCTACTATCAACGAAGATTGCGAACACTCTCCAGAGGAAGACAACTCTAACATGATCAATTTCACGGCAGCTAATTCCGAATCAAAGACGGAAAGCATCTCGCAAAATCCAAAACCAGCGAAAAATGTTATCACAGCTGAAGTGACAGTTGAGAAACCGCCCTCTGAGTCCAAAGATGTGACATCGGAAAAAGACACAGATAAAAAAGAATCGACCAAACCTCAAAACCCCAGCCGAAAAATTAGTCCCAGTGCCCTCAGCCTTTCAGATGGACAAATCAACATCTCAAAAACGAATCCTCATATCACGAGTTCTTCACAGTCCACCGATAACATTCCAAAACGGGATTCAAACTCTCCAAACAATTTAACGCAAAATAACGATCAAAACAAAACGCGGAAGTTGCATATCATAGGTGGAAAGACTGGTCCATTGGAAAATATAAATGGAGAAAAGGAACATAATTGGATATCAAATTCTCCGAAATCTGGGAGTCGACCAAATTCCGGGTCCGACGTACAACTCAATCATCTAGACGAGACGAAAAAAACAAAAAAACGAAGAAATCCAATCACGCGGCCAAACAGTCGCGAAAAAATTATTGACTCAAAATCAACCGAGGTCCATAATGCATCATCGAAAGTGAAAAACGACTCGGAACAGCGTATTAGTGACACTAGCGTCAGCACCGTGATCAGTGTCGTGTCAACTTCGGACATTGACGTTATCAATGACAAGTTGGAAAAGTGCCAAAATGATGTAATGAAAAAGAAAACGCCAAAATCCTCCAGTTCGGAAGCCCTCCCTCCAGTCTCTCATGTGTAATTTGTGGTTAATGTTTTGTAAAAAGTTTGAATGAAATAATTTTCAAATGTTCTTTTAAGGTTAATTCTTAAGTTATACATTTTTTAAATTACGTATTTGGACAAAAATATACAGAAAGCTCAAATTACTGTAAGCTCTTTGAGCCCATAAAGTGAATAAGGAAAACCACAAAACAGATAATGGTAGCTGAAATTAAGCTTTTTGGCTGGTGTAATTGAATATTTAGCAATACAGACAGCAGAAATTGAGCTCTATCAGCTGGTATAGAATAAATATTTAGCTATACAGATGGTTGAAATTGAGCTCTATCAGCTGGTAAAGTAAATATTAAGATGACTATATAGCTGAAATTGAGCTCTATCAGCTGTTAAAGCTAATATTTAGCTGACTATACAGAAAGCTGAAATTAAGCTCTATTGGCTGGTTAAGCAAATATTTAGATGACTACACAGACAGCTGAAATTGAGCTCTATCAGCTGGTATAGAATAAATATTTAGCTACACAGATAATTGAAATTGAGCTCTATCAGCTTGTAAAGCTTATATTTAGCTGACTATACAGATAACTGAAATTGAGCTCTATCAGCTGGTAAAGTAAATATTTAGATTACTACACAGATAACTGAAATTGAGCTCTATCAGCTGGTAAAGCTAATATTTAGCTGACTATACAGAAAGCTCAAATTGAGCTCTATCCACTGGTAAAGTAAGCTTAATTATTTAGATGAAGTTTTTGTATTATTTGATGTTTTCCTAAAATAAATGTGAAAGTGTTTTGTGATACCAGATAGAAAAATGAGTGCCTTTAGATATTTTGTAAAAAATCTAACCATATTTGGACCTTACCTTACCCTAGAACCTAATTATCCCTTATATTGGGCCAGAAATGGTCAAGGATCTGGGAAAAAGGTTTAGCTAAGGATCCTCATGGAACCTAAGTTGTTATCCTTGTAAAATATAGATGTTTTATTCTTTCTTTCTTTTTTTTGTTCAGCCCAATAATTGTGACAATAAGGCCCCAGTAAGCTAAATAAAATTAAGGGTGAATTTTTTGTAGAGAAAAAATTTCTCAGGTTTGACGTAATTGGGTCTTCAGATTACAAACACTCTAAAATTGTTAGCCCATCCCCTTAATTTGATTATCCATATCTTACAATAGTATATAATTTTAACCCTTTATCAATGGAGGATCCAAGGGGGACTTAAGTATATAAACCTACCTGACCCCACCCCATCAATTTGATTTTCCATATCTTACAGCAGTGTATAACTTAAACCCTTTATTAAAATATGTATAAATAATAAATAATATATAAATTGTTAGATATTCCAAACCATTTGTGATATTTTTAATATTTTGATATTGTGACTAAAAAAATGGTAAATGCCTGGCCTAATTTTCATTTTTTATAGCTTGTGGGAAAGTTATCATTCAGAATGGCTTTATAAGAGTCTATACACGGGTGAAATAATATGCCAAGTTTCCGAGGAACAATATATTACTTATTATATTTTTTCATGAGCATTGGCTGCGAAGGGGTATCAGAAAATCAGGATTTCCTGCAAGTGGTGACCTATGAAATAGTGGCGGGTGTCGCGCGTGAAGCATACAATGCTTACTCTACCGAAACACCTGATGGTTCTTCTCTTTGGAGTAGTCAACTACTATATAACTATTACTCTCGATTTTGCCATGGTTTTTGGATGCGATTTTGATTGACGGAATTGTTTTGCTTGTACATATACTTTTATTCCCACTTTCTCCAGGCATGGCTCTAAGTGAACACAGATAATTATATCTACTAAGTTATTTGAATTACGTGACCCACAACGCCATCCATTTATAGATAAGGGGGTGTGATGACAGATAAACATGTTACTGGTAGTAAAAATGAAAATTAGGCTCAGCACAAACCTAGAAATGTAAATTTATTGAAAATCTTGTGTTGTTTGATATTTGATCTCAATGTCAGTTTATTTATAATTAATTTTAATAATTTTTTTAATTAATCAATCAATTAATTGTTTTTTTTTATATTTTCATGTTTGATATTGTGATTGTGATTGTGATAATATATTTGTAAATATTTAACGAGATTCCTATCAAGTGATAATTAGAAAGTCGTTATTTACATTGTTTAGATTTATCATTATTATTGTTTAATTAAACTTGTGTTAAAGGGATTGTTCAAAGGTTTTCTAAAAAAAATTGTATATTGGCGAAACTTGCAGAGCGAGCATCAATTTGCACAGGTGCCGGATTAGCATAAGCTTTAATTTGTTTTCCAAAACCTTAGTTATTTTCTGTAAAAAATTATATTATGTAATGTAGAGATAAAATATTGTTTAAATCAAATCAATTTGCATCATTTCGTATTTTTTATCAGGCATCTGCAGTTCCCACAGTCCTCTGATTAAAAATCGGAATGGTGCAAATTGATGGTATCATTGTCTCTGATACACATACAAACTTTAGAAAACCTTTTTACAATCCCTTTAATACAAAATTATGAATTTTCTGGACTGTTTTTAATAAGTTAAAAGTTCTTCCATAGTTGAATTATTGTTGTCAATATTTTGTTTTCTGACAAACCACTTACTGATATTCGACAAAAGTGTTAAGAAGATAAAATCCAGATTTTGGATAATAAAGCAACAATTAAAATCAATTTTAGTAATTGACCAATGAGATGACTGGAACACCAAAATTAGCGTAAGTTAGGATTATGTGAAACTGGACCCTGATATTCCACAAAATTGTTAAGACTCAAGACATTGTTTTTGTTTTGAATAGATTTTGATGCATTCCTTTCTTTATAGAGTAAAACCTTATATAGTTATGTATGTATGACTATATAATTGACTTGAGTTAATCTCATGCTACCAACCAACATTTAAGATACACAATCCTCATCAGGACAGCTAGTTTTAGAAATGGAGGTTAATTTATAATATTGGACTTAATATTAGTTAACTTGTTTAACTGTTGCAAACACATGTTTCAGATACACAACGCTCATCAGGATAGCAATAATTGAAAAATGGTTGACATTCCAAAATTTGATTTTCAGCTACTGAGCAAAGTAAAGGAACTCACTGAAATATCTGGATGCATGTGCATAATTTTGTTTGACCCAATTAAACCCTATTTATTTCACTGTTAATTGTTAATCTATTTATTGTTATTATTATCTATTGTTGTCGTTATTTTTTACCATATTTGCACAATAAACATTATTCCAAAAAATTGTCATTTATGAGCACTCATTTTGTAAAGGCAATCTCTTGGTACCCCTTCGCTCAACATTAACATTAAGAGCTAACATGAAGGCAAGAGGATATTTGTTGGTTGATGGAGTTTGATATTAATTCATACCATACTTATTAAAATTGTCTGAGAGGCTTCTCAGGTACCCCCTGTGGTGTTTGCTGGTACCAAAGGGTACTAGTAGCCTACCCCTGATTTGGAACCGAGTTGCTAGTGTGTAGCCTAAAAAATTGTTAAACCAGATTGGGCTTAATTGGTCATAAAAAACAGGCTACATGAATATTTACTTTTATAGGCCTACTACAGAATTTGAACTTACATAAGCTCAATCATGCATAGTTATTTGAATTTTTTGACAACATACATCACTATCGGAGGGTTTTAACTAAAAGTAGTTGAAGGGAGGTAATCCAATTTACTACAATCGTCAGACCACAACTAAAACAATAATTTCATACAGAACTCAAATACAAATTCCCCGATTTCTAATACCAATGCCGTATTCACAATCATAAAACACACAGCAGCTCATGAGGATTTGAAGAGGGACGGACATAGGGTCAAGCTAATCACACAGCAGCTTATCTGTGTTACCTAAAGAAGAAAAAACTGCACTTACCTTGGGCTTTCGTCTGACTTGCCAATCTTCTATGACACTGTCCTGTCACACTTTAACACATTCACAGTCTGGGAGTCCTGGACGAGTGGAAATATGAATCTGTCAAACTTTTGTCAAAAAAATGGCAGCCATGAATGAATTTCACACACAATGTTTTATAACACCCAAATAAAAAAAAAATCCCACATGTCCACACACTAAAACAAGTTCCAAAACGGTCAAATGGATCTGCATTCATTTCAAAATTGGAAGTTTGTTCAAGAAAAACGAATCATCACAATGAATACATCTCCCAAAAGAACAAAACACAGTTGAAAATCGTCCATTTTTTTTACCAAACGACATGGAGTCACGTGATAAAAATAGCCCACGCTGAATTGTTTAGCACGTGCATGAAGCAAGCTGACCTATTTTTTACGATTGACGCTTGAACAGGAATTTCATTTTCTATTAAATTTGACTTTTAATTGTTTTGAAAAGATCCAAAAATCCACAAACAAATTATCAAACCTAAAAGTCGGATATTTACGACAATCATCATTTTGTTTTAAAGGGAGATAACTAGACGTCAAACTCTTCAGTCCAAGAAATCACAAAGGGCCTATAAAAATTATTTGTAGATTTTTGGTAAAACGAAAATTTACAACAAAAATTGGATTTTACCACAAGAAATGGCAGCTGTGGAGCAGAATTTTAGAGTTGAAACTCTGCTGCATAATTTGAAAGAATTACAGAATGGTAATGACTTCCAGACGACAATTTTTCTCGACGTTTTGACGACGTTGAGGTCAAATCTTTTGCCTAGCTCCGTTGTTGAGAGTACCCTTACTCTACTGGGCTGGGAGTAACTCTTCTGGGCTCAGTCTTCGTTAGGGTAAATTGATAGCTAGGCTATTGTCTACTTAGCACTTATCTTTGTGTTTTATTTGCCATTTTCATTTTAGAAAAAACATGTCTGGAACAGAAATTAAATGAGCAGAGGAGAAAACGAAGAGAAACTGAGAGACATTTTGAAATGGGTAAGCCTGGGTGTTTGACTATTAATTAAACTCTATTTCATGATCATGATAGCAGTTTTTGGTTTCCACAGTAAGACAATTAGCTGAAATGCCCTAGAAAAATCACAACGAAATAGATGTGAACTCTATAAGTTCATAAATCATCCAGTCATAGTGTGACATCAGGTGTTCTAAAAGAGTGAGAACAAACCTGCAAATTATTTGTTTTATTAGGGCCTAGACTGCAATTGTTATCCTTCATGTTGGTGTCCAGACTGCAATTGTTATCCTTCATGTTGGTGTCCAGACTGCAATTGTTGTCCATCTTGTTGGTGTGCAGTTAAAAGTTTTATTTGATTCTATTGTTTTCGTTTTTTTTTGCAGTAAATATGAAGTGGATGCAAGTTTCAGATGTCCATCAGAAAATGAACGGTGAGCACCAGTATGAAATTAATTAACTCTGTTTTGATCAAAAATTTCTTCATTGAGATTTCTAATTTATTGAAGATTTTAATATTCGCACATCTAATTTTTCCTTTTTTTCAGAAACTTTGAAAGTGGCTCAGTTGAAAGTTTCACAAACACAGGCCCAGGCAGATAGGTAAGATTTCTATTTTAAAAGTGTTTTACCAAAAGCATGGGACTGTGGCGTCTGTGGGACATTAAATTTTCTTGATGTCAGTGGTTCCTTTCATGGCTAAGATATCTCAGCCCTAACCTCTGAGTCCTACTTTTCTACACCTGATTAGATAGTGGAGTTGGGCAACTACATTAAGTGTATGATGAGGGAAATTTTGCTATGATACTAGCGGAGTGATAATCTGTGAAAGATCAGTGCCAAGAGGTTTGGCCAAGGACCAGCTGGGAGAAAGGATCTACACGGAACCTAAGTTGTTATCCTTGTAAAATATAGATATTTCTTTCTTTTAATTCTATGTTTCAGTCTTGAAGCCTCTAACAATAAGAAAAGAGAAAAAATAGCCAGGTTGAATAAAACTATTGAAAGTGAAAAACAGAGCCAAGACGAAGAAGTGTAAGTTTTGTTTTCAATTTATGTTTTGGAGACTAAAGGGAGACAATCACATCTATATGAAACAGAGTTACTTTTGCAGAAGTTGCATTTGAATTTAATCAAAGTTTCAATTATATATTTAATTATGGGCCAAACATTTGTGGTTCAAAGGAGTTGTATGTTATTTTATATAATAAGAATTCCCTACAGGAAGTATGAATATTTAATTTTAAATTTAAGTTTTGAAGACTAAAGGGAGACAATAAGATTTTAAAAATTTTGATTTCTCTTTATATTTTTATATCCATTTCTTTAAAATAAACCCACTCTTTTTTCAGGTTAAGGTTTGAAAAAGAATTGTCCAAGGTTTCGAACATGCTGATTAGAGCCAGGAACTTCCATGTAGGTCTTGAAACCAAGCTTGTATGTCTAAAAATATCTTATTTCCTGGACTGCCCTGAGCAAAGAATGTCATAGAAACTCAATCACTTGACAACGTTACCTGTATGTGTAATGAAACGTTACCTGTATGTGTAATGAAACGTTACCTGTATGTGTAATGAAACGTTACCTGTATGTGTAATGAAACGTTACCTGTATGTGTAATGAAACGTTACCTGCATGTGTAATGAAACTTTACCTGTATGTGTAATGAAACGTTACCTGTATCATGTATGTATGTACTGTGATACTTCTAAATGTCTTACAAGGATTACTTCCATTTTAGTTGTTTGAATGGGACAATAAACTGAACTGTACAGGCTTTTCCTCTAGAGCTAAGAATCCATCCTTGTAAAATTTTTCTCACTCCATTTGGTGATTGATTAATCACATTAACTCAAGAAGTTTCCCTCATGACACACTGACTGGTATTCAAGAGTTTTTCTTTATATTTCTAGCAAGATGAAAATTTAGAATCAGAATATGAGAAACTAGAGAACATACAGAAAGAAATCATGACTGAAAGTAAGCTTACTTTATTTAAATTCGAATTCCAGCAACTAACAAAAGGTTGAGAAAATATACCATGCAATAGACCTCATACGTGCCTTGCTTTGACAGCTTAGAAACTACGGTTTATAACGCAAATGATGTCAACTCATTCATAAATTGCGACGTCAAATGAATGAAAAGGAATATGACGTCATTTATCTCCATATCAACATCGAGAAAATGATCTAAAAACTGCCTTTTCAGCTCTTTTCTCAGAAATATGTGAAGAAACATTTCATCTGAAAGTATTTTTAAATAGCATAATTAGTTAAGATGGCCGACAGGTGAATAAGGTCTCTTTGATGAACACTGACTTTTATTTTTTCCAGAGAATTGTCTATGTAGCGAAATGGAAAGTTTAAGTCAAGTTTTAGAAACGTTGACTATAGAACAAAAACAAGATTTAGACTATCCTGATATCACCGAGGACGACAGACGGACAATCTGGTACGTAAACAAAATTTTCCATTTCAAGTTTTTTCGTGAAATGCGTTAAAATACATCAATGGCTAGAAAAGGTGAAAATTTATGAATTATCTCAGTTCTTGGAATTGCCACAATTTCTTGCAGTCTTCCAAGGGTCTTGTAAATTTTCCAAGAAAGAAAGAACTATATTTGACAAGGATTACAACTATTAGGTTTCAAGGATACTTTCTAATTTGGGTTGAAGGGTGTTGTCAAAACCTTTTTGCATTGATCTTTCTTGACCCGACAGAGATGTGAACCCACAACTACCATTATTTTGTTCTCATTATCTTCACACTTTTCTTTCAGGAATTTATTCAAAGAAGAGAATTTGAAAGGTAAAGAATTTCTGGAGAAAAAGAAACAAGAATTAGAAGACGTGCACTTAAAGTTAAAGGAAAGCATTGAGTAAAGTGAGGGTAGCAGGAAGTACTGTTATAATGGAGAATGAAGTGCCCAAGTCATGCTTCCCCTGTAAACAGTCTTCGCTGGTGAAGGAAAACATGTTAACATTTTTGTGATATTTCTTATATTTGTTGAAAATTATTGTTCAAGGGGCTGTAAAGCGTATTTCTAAACTTTGTATGTGTATCGGGGGACACTGATAGCATCAATTTGCGTCATTCCAAGTTCCATTCTGACATCTGTGGTTCTTGCAATTCCACTACAACTAATGCACTAACAGTACCGGAAGGTAGATCACTGTCAGTGATGTCATATAACATGTTAGTTTTAGTGGAATTGAAAGAATCACAGACGTTGGAATAGAAATTGGAATGATGCAAATTGATGCTATCAGTGTCCCTGATACACATACAAAGTTTAGAAATACGCTTTACAATCCCTTTAAGTTATTGTTAATATAAAAAATAAAAAAAATTGGAACAGCATACAAAATATTTCTTTTTCTATATCCTTGGAGTATGATTTAAAGGGCATAGCGTTTTGCGCACAGGACTCAGTTTATTGTCCAGTCAATCAACCCCTCAAATCTGCATCACCGGTCCCTGAATATTCAGGTTAGCGAGCAAGCGTCTAACTCGCCGAGCTACTGCAATTCGAGATATGAAACAAAATCACCAAGACTAAAAGAATTGTTGTATATAAAGTTTATTTATCATGGTTTTCAAATCAAATGACAATGTCTAATGCTATTTTTAACGTGGAAGCTGATTTTCAAATGCTGTAAGTATTCAAGATTCAAATCAACGAGTCCAGGTGTTGCCAGTGAAAACAATTTCCAGAAATTTGGAAAGACATTATTGTACATATACATCTAATCAAGGTTTTCTAAATTTATAACGCTCTTCCAAATGGACTCACAATACCTTTTCTTCAATAATTTGTCAATATGGTGTACTTCATATGAAAGGTTTGGCTAAATATTTAAATTTTTACAATTCTTAGAACCACCATTTGTAAAATAACCCCCCTTCCCCTTAAAATTAAAATTGTCAGTTCAATGACTTGGTTAAAATATAAATAAGTATATTATGTACAAAATTAAACAATATCACAGTCTAGATGATATATATATACACACAACAATGGTTAAAAAACAATGACCCAGATTTTCACGGATGCACATGCATTTTCAACATGCGTTTAAAATTAACAATATTCACCAAAATCCTGATTTAGAGTAAAACTAAGATGCTTACAATCTGTGACCAAATTTTATTGAGGTCAAATATAAAAATAGCTTAAATTTTTATAATAGGTCAACGTTCAGAATGCACATGCATTTCAAAATTTCCCTCCAAATCAGAATTTGGAATTCTCAGCAGTATATGAGTTAATCAATTCTTCCAAAAATGTCCTTTAACAAAGCTTCATAGCTGATGGAATGTATTTGATTTTTGGATTGGGTGTCTGCCCAATTTTCGTCCTGTGTGGCTGTGTATTGAACGGGTGGTGCAGGGTTATCTTTCCAGTTGATCAGGGAGATGAATTCAGCGTATGAAACATTTCCATTACCGTCACCAGGGGCACTGAAAAAAAAAAAAAATTGGAAGGTAAAATTTGATAAAAGAATTTTCAATTCAAAATGGAAACAATATCAGACCCTTGTTTCTCAAAAAATCAACAACAATCGACTAATAACAATTTGTAATCATAAGATTTTTTTGAGAAACATGCCCCTGGAGTTTTTAAAAAAAAAATTTCAGAAGCACTAATTGTTGGATAGAAAAAAAGATTGCACGACCCGATCAAGACAAAAATTGGTGTTTCAAAAAGTATAAGCAGTTCCAAGGCAGGGAGTACTCACACTTGTAAAGCAGCTCTCAGTAAATCATCAGGTAAAGGAACATGATGAGATGTGAAAACATTTCTGATCACTTCAGCATTTAATAAACCAGTTCTAAAATTATAAAAAAAACTATCAACACCTAATCTTCTTAGTCTTACATTTGGATATTCATTTAATTTGATGCTTGTAAGAAAGAATTTTTAAATGTGAAATTCACTATGAATCAAAAAAGTACTTAAGAGGGGGCACAGAACTGTCAAAGGGGGCTAGCCCCATGAAAAATGATAAAACTTTTGACATTTTTTTAAAAAATTGGAAATCTTACTTTTCCTTGTCTTCATACTGTAGGCCATCATTGAGTCTAGCAAAATCTTCAAAATTAGTTTTTCGGAGCTGTTCTTGAATAATGGCCATCATTTTTGCAGGATCGATGGAGTTATCTCCCTGTCTGTTGCTATAGTAACGAGCTATAGTCATGATTTCGTGTTCGGTAAAGTTGCTATCTATTTGTTTCATTAAGGAGTGGAATTGTTCGTAATTGATGGCCCCGGCTCCGTGGGGATCGTTACGAGCGAAGAATGATCGGACGTCTTCCATACTGCTTCCGATTTTAGATTTTATTTTCTGCAGGGCTTGGTTGATGTTGGCCAATTGGAACTGAAAGAAAATGAAAAAAATAATATAAGGAACTGAACTCTTGTGTGAGTTACGGAAATGTAATTCCTTGTATTGAAGAAGTAGGCTAAATTCAAGAGCAAACACTCAAAAACACTGGAGGTGGCATTGAAGTTTATCAAAAGAACAACTGCTGCGATTGGGACTTCGAGCTAGAAGTGAAGCAGTCCAATAAATGAAAAAAGACCATATCCAATTTATATTTTTTTCTGCTTAACACATCTATTGTGTTAATTCAAATAAAATGATTGGAAAACGCCATGCATTGAACAGTGAGGGAAATTTTTCTACAGCAGAACCTTTAACATGCTCGGCCTGTAGTCAGAACACAGAAAGTTGTCGATTTCAAAAATTGTCCCCACTCACCTCTGAAGGGTGTTCCTCCATGTATCTAAAGGCGTATTCATCAGCGTTGATGATAATAAATTTATGTCCCGAGAAATCAACGTTAGCTCCAACAAAAAGATCTTGAGCTGAGAAATAGTCAGACATCTTGGTACTGTATAGAGGTTGGCCTGGTTTCTTTATTCTGCCTCGTTCCAAGAATTTACCGCCAATTATTCCTGCAATGGTAAAAGACAAATTTCAAATCTTGCACATACAAGTTAAGGTAACAAGTTACTACTATTCAACAGAAGATACTGGCACAGGATTGAAGTAGTGTTCACTTGGGAGTTCGAGCTTTAAATTCAAAATTCTTTAAATTTGGTCATGCATTCACAAAAAAAAATAAAATTAAAAAAAATACAGTAATCTGATTGGATAATAGAATTAAATTTAAAATTGATTTTTGTGATTGACCAATCAGATGATTGGAACACTAAAATCATCCTAAGTAAAGTTGTATTATCCAATCAGAAGGTATTTCTTATCTGAATTTATGATTAGTTATATTTTCAAGAATAATACCCCTGGGGCCTGTTTATCAAAAAATTTTACGATTAAAAATTTTTGTAAGTGTGGAATAATAAATTGCAAAATTAAGAACTTACAACAAAATTTATCGTACGATTTTTATAGAAACAGGTGCCTGGTCTGCCAGGTCTGACGATCATGTCCAGCAAAATACAGTCAAATCAACACTGGGTGCTTACCTGAATTTCGTACTGGAGGTTCGAAAACTAAGATTGTGTCATCACACAGGAAATAAGAAATAATAAATTGGCGTTCCATATCAATTGGTTTCTTCGTGTCGAGTTTGGCGAGGAATCGCAAGACGTTACTCTCTAAGCCTTGACGATCTTTCTCCATGAATTTGATGAAGTCCCGTTTGGGTGGTTTAGGTTGAAGTCCCATACAAGAACGAAGTGAATCCTCTTCACTTCCGAAGCCATTGTATGGTGGGTATTCTCGCTCTAGCTTGTATCCTGAAGATTGTTTATAAGCCACTGGTGAAAATTCCTCTGAAAAATGGGAAACAAAATTTATTTTAAAGTACCATCATTGATAAAAAAAAATTGTCAAATTCAAATACATGTTTGAAACATACAGCCAAAATCAAATTTGTGAAAATAAAAATGAAAAGGAGTTTTATATCCATATAATCTGCATATGATTAGCGTAATTCTGACCAGACCACACCATGCAGTGTGCAATAAGGGAAAATTTTTCTAGGACAGCCCCCAATAAACCAATCTTTTTTTGGATTTCTGAATGTTTAGGAGTTTTTTTTCATAAATTCTGAACCAATTGAACATCTTTTTCAGAATACACGTATAGCTAATAAATGAAACGATATAATAAGAAAATCAAATTGCGTTGCGAACTCACCCACTCCGTATTTAGTTTTGTAGTATTCTTTAGTAAAACCATCACAATCACAAATAACGAGTTTTCGTCCCCAGACGTTGATAACTGTACCGATAGTTAAATCACTGTCTTGGTAAAAATCTGTGTGGATAGACCCAGTCTGAAAAAAAAATACGAGTGAAATTAAAGGATAGTAAAGATTTTTTCTGAAATTTCGGAACATCTATAAATTTTTATTAAATAATCTAATTTTCAATCAGACGTCTGTAAATCCAGAAATAAAATGGAAACACTTAAATCAATTACATTAGTTTTGTCAAAAACGCTTATTTTTTGTGGAAATGCAAGAACCACAGACGTCTGACTGAAAATTAGAATTGGTGCAAATATGGCCGAAAAAAAAAACCTAAATGATTACAAAAAAAGACACTTCTAAAGTTTGGACATCAATTGCCTCTATTACATTACAGTTTTGTTCAAAAAACTAATGAAAAAAAATATATATGACATACCTTTAAACTATCTAATATATATCTGCCGCCATGTCCCATTGGGCCAAAGACATTGAGAACAGTACGATCAGTTTTTACTCCAGGTTGTTGAAGGGATTCAATATCTTTTGGTAATTTACCACGATGGAGGAAAACCGCTACATTATCTCTGCCGGAATTTGGTGGTATGACTTCACGAATTTCAATGGTATCGTCAGCGAGGAAATAATGCAAGACCATTTCTCTGGGGTCACCGAACATATTATCCGTGTCGTCCCAGTAACAGTAGAATCGTAGAACGTGGCGATCGTGATCCAGAAATTGTTTAAATGTATCGTGTTTCTCGTAGGGACGTAATGGCTGCATACTTCCATCCATCTGTAATTAAAAGTTTTTTGTGATATACGTGCTCAATAATTGGAGTTTGGATAGTGGAGGTGCAAAGTTTCTCAGAAATGTTTGGTAATATTTTGAAGAATTTATCTTTTGATGCAGACACATGTTTCAGATACACAATCCTCATCAGGATAGTTGATTTTAGAAATGGAGGTTAACTTTTGAATATTTGGGCTCAATATAAGCTAATTGACTAGAGATTATCTCATTCTGCTGACACATGTTTCAGATACACAATCCTCATCAGGACAGCTAGTTTTAGTAATGGAGGTTAACTTTTGAATATTGGGACTTAATGTTAGCTAATTGACTAGTGCTCATCTCACACTGTTGACACGTGTTTCAAATACACAATCCTCATCAGGACAGTTAGTTCAAAAATGGAAAGTAACCTTTCCAAATATAAGAGTTTATTTCATAAGGTTTACCCTTGTTTTGGATATGCAATCCTCATCAGTACAGACAGATATTGAAAGGTGTTAATTTTCCATTATAGAACTTTTTAACTGCCATTACATGTTTCAGATACACAATCCTCATCAGGACATTAAGACTTTAATAGAGAACAGAGCTGCCATAAATTATAAATGTTACTTACAGCTTTTCTATATTCACTGTAGGGATCAGTTGGTACCTCTGATGGGGGGTCAATCTTTACTCCCATTTTACGTAAGAAATTATAGGTGAATTTATCACATCCTGTGATTTTAAATATCTTGGAATACAGGTTCAGAGATTTTCCTACGTTAAAATCTTCTACAGTATAATACTGATCATTGTTTGGCGCCGGCAGTGGAACTCTGTGTCTTCTGATTAATGTTCCTGGAAAATAATTTAAAAAATTAACAGGCATATCAAGAAAGTAATTGGAGGGCAATATATTTGAATTTCTAATGCAAGAAAAAGTAATTTAAGGACATAAAAAGAACTTAAAAGCCACAAATTGCTTCAATAATGGTAAAAAAAGAATCTTTACCGGAAACTCTACTATTGATATCTATGCAGATCACTGTCAATGACGTCATAAAACACGTTAAGCATAGTGGAATTGCAAGAACCACTGACGTCAGAATGAAAATTGGAATGGTGCAAATTGATGCTATCAGTGTTCCCGATACACATACAAAGTTAAGAAAACCACTTTACAATCCCTTAAAAATCTTTCTGACTTACCTTGAGGAATTCCAGCATTTTTAGATCTGGGTTCAATAACTTGAATAGAATCATCTTCCAGATAAAAATAGATTTTACAATCTCGTACTCGATACTGTTCTTCACGTTTCTCAATAACATCTTCATGAAAAAACGCATCAAAACATAAAACTTGACGATCAAACGCTACCCAAGACGGTAATTTACTGCCTTCACCTCTAGGGTAGATGCTATTTTTAGGTTGGATAACTTGTCCACGTAATACATCTCCACCGATTCCTGGTTTTGAGGCACCAACCAGCATAGAAACATCGTTGGAATAATCAAAATGGTGAGATTTGTGATACTTTGTTTTACCAAGCTGTAAAAAAAATAATTGCAATTGGTTAATTTATTTCAAGAACATGGTTCAAGAATTCAATGGAAAATGTAAGAAGTTATTTCAGTCAAATTGTAGTCTAGGCCCTAGTTGAAAACTGAAAAAGCCATAAATTAAATAGGAGGAGTAAGTAGGCTAACTAAAACTAAAAACAAAAGTTGGGAGAAAATGTCAAAATTCAACAAAATTTCTCAATTTACAAAGTTAAAAACTTACTGAAGGTTTGAAGCTATTGCCGGGGAGGAAAGGTAGAGCCATGATGAGTGATTGAAGCCGTCTGGTTCTACAAAGTTAATGAATTTCTTCGTCACTCGACATTAATCTAACCCCGGTTGCAGTGTTGTGTTTGGATTTCGATGTGTGTACGCGGTTGCCAGGGAAGCCGACGCGTTACTGATCGGGTCGTAACTAAGGCGGTTTTTCAGCAAATCTCCAATTTTCATGGCCAAAATTTTATTGCAAAGTATAGAAAAAGAATATTTGCATCTATTTTGAAAGTTTTGTGTACGTAGAAATTGAAAAAATAGCAGAATTTCATGAAAATAGCAGAATTTTAAAACCGGAAGTCGATTTCCTTATAACGGGAGATAACTCATTTGACAAATTTGTAGTCTCGTTCATCCAAACTACAATATTAATTTCGTGAAGTACAAAATTTTCTATTTAGATCACAATAAACCTTATTAGAACTGAATTAAACAAAATAATCCATGGATGGGTCATGAAATCCACAAAAATAGGAATCTTACAAAGTGGAATTCACCTCAACACGAGAAAGTAACCATAAAACGACCAAACCGCGAGCCTAAATGGACTGTAAACTACAAAATTACCCCCATAAACAAATGAAATGGAGTTTTACGTCCTACTTTTCTGTTTATTTTTGCGCCAATGAAGATTAGCAATGCTATGTGGTGTGCTATGAGTAAAATTTGGCCAGGACATTGAACAGCCTACCATTATTTTAAGTGCATGAAGAGCACATGTTCTTGAAATATTCCCATTCCAGACCAGCCCGACCCGACCCCCCAACCATAAAAAGACTCAGATGACCCCCCAGCTATAACTTATAAATCAGACCCTAAAAGCCCAAAGCCCAATATCGACTCCCTTTTTAGCTTTTTTATATTCAAAAGCATATTAGATACATAGGCTACATTTTATCGTACGGCTATTTTTTGTAATATTTTCTAGATTTTTTCCATCTAATTAAAAAAAAAATCATAGCAACAATTTTTTACGAAAATTCCGCACACCATTTTCAGTATATGGTTCCATTTTGAACCGTTCTTGGAGGAGGGGTGGGAGTCACAATAAAAATAAAAAATTTATTTTTGAAGGTTTTTGGGGTCTTAGAATTTCAAATCGTCTCTAAATTTTGATACCCTTAGAAAATAGATATCCGTTACAATGTCGTCTAGGGTAAGAAATTGAAAAATTATTAGAACGTGACAGCCAAACCCCCCTCTGTTGTCGCGATGGTTCCTCAAAAATGGACCCATTCCATTTTTGGATGCGCGGACATAAGGCTACTCATTATGACGTCAGCGTTGCTTTATTTTAACGTGTAGTTGCACACGTGTTGTTGCGATTTTTACGTCTTAAAGAGTATTCTAGAAAATTTTATTAACGTGAAAGTCATTTTTGAAAGTTCAAGATATTAGAGAAGAGCGATATGGGTGGATGTCATTCTGTACCACAAACAGACCAACGTCAACGTTCTACCAAAACATCTTGTTGTGGACCGCTTAATTGTTTTGGAAAGAGGAGAGTGAGAAAACATACAGTGGAAGTAGAAAGGAAGCCAGAGACTCTTCAGCCGCATGAACAAGATCCGTCCAACGTGAGCAAGGTGAACGAGGTGAATCAAGACGAACAAGATCCGGTCAAGATGAGCGAGGAGAGCCAGGATAAAGATGAACCGTTTGAGGGAAACAAGGATGGAGAAGATACAGCTGAAGTAAGCCAACGTATACCACCAACAGAGCAAACCTCTTCTGATGATACCCCAGACACACTCGTGCACCAACAACCGATTCCTTTCTGGGTGTTGCACTCAACGGAGAAATTCGTGCTTCCCTCCACTCCATGGATGGAAGAACCCTGTCTCCCAGCGCTAGCTCGGACACGCCATAACCTTGACGACACTAGAGGGAGAGCTCTACGCCGCTCCGATTCAACCCTAAGTTATGGTGGAAAGATCCCTGCTAGGTCTCGGTTGGCAGACAGGACTCCTGATCCTTCCCCAGCATCAACTCCTCGTTTTTCTCGATATCACCACCAGGCTGCAGCACCAGTTCCAGTGAAAGTCCGACTTCCGGTAAAGGAAAAGACAGAACAACAGCAGCCAACACCGAGAAGGCGAGGCCAAAACCCTGCCCTTGGGTACAGGTCCGGGTGGGGATAGGAAGATGTTAGGTTTTTTTTGTTTTTTTTTGGGAGGGACGGGGGCTTGATGCCGATTCCATCAGGCCCCCACAACTCTCTTGAATTTTAAGATTATCATTTTTGTTTTGGGAGGGATGGGGGCTTGATGCCGATTCCATCAGGCCCCCACAACTCTCTTGAATTTTAAGATTATCATTTTTGTTTTGGGAGGGATGGGGGGCTTGATGCCGATTCCATCAGGCCCCCTCAACCCTCTTGAATTTTAAGATTTTCATTTTTGTTTTGGGAGGGACGGGGGGCTTGATGCCGATTCCATCAGGCCCCCACAACTCTCTTGAATTTTTAGGAGTGTTAGTCAGTTTGGGGTGCCGATTCCATCCCAGACTGACGCATTCCTACCCTCATATTTTTTCAGTTCTTGATTTATTTTGGGTGGGGGGGGGGGGGGGTTGGATGGTAGAAGCATTGGAAATATTTACTTCAGCACTACCATCCATCACACTTTCATTTTTGTTAATTTTGAGTGAGTGAGTGGGAGTAGGGTAGGTTGGTTAAGGGTGGTTTGGGATGGGGTGGGGTTTTAAAAGTGGTGGGCTGGGGATTGAAATAGTTTGTCTTTCAACACTTTTGATCCCCACCCACCTCTGTTTATTTGTTGTTTTTTTTTTGTGCAATATTTGTATACATGGATAATATTTGGATTATAAAGTTTATATTTTTTAAATTTGTCTTTTTTACTTTTACCGCAACCTGTCTTTATGGATAGACTAAATGAAATGAAATGGAGTTTTACGTCCTCCTTTTATTTACCTGATTGGATATGTCTATTCTTCGTTTAACCAAATATGCGCTGATGGTTAGAATGGTGCAAATTGATTCTGTTAGTGTGCCCAATCCTCAATCCCCCAACAATACACTGAGGCGAAATGCCACAATAAGCTACCATAATTAGTAGCCCGGCAATGCGATTGTTGCAGTTACTGTGAACAGAAACGCAACGGAAATCGATTATAAAATTGCGTGACATTGTCAAATTTTCAACTTAATGGGGCAAAGATGCGAAATAACCACAAAATGAAATGATTTTTTTACGCCATAAGTCACCTATAGGCTCACTGTTCTACACCTGTGTGAGCTAAAGGAGACATACGAATTGGCAGAAATGAGCCACCATAAGATATTGTGGCTGTAGCCTACTCAACCATTGTACGTATTTCATTCAATGTATCTCCTCTACGGAATTGGTAATTCAGAAATCGATCAGGAATTGTATGACATTGTTTGTTGATTGAGAAAAACATTGATTTTTAATCATCGATCGTGTGGAAATGTTAATTAATTTCTTTTGATCAGAATTTTGTAAATAGCGCTTAGATTCCACGGTATCTTTTAGTGACTGGCAAGCAAATGAATGAACTGGAGCTAATTTGGACTGTTTCGGATAGGAACTGCATCATCAGGCTGGATGAAATTGAATTTTAGGTAATTTTATTAAACAGAGCCATTATAGAACGAAAAGAAGAAAAACGAAACATTGCGACGCTAAAACTGTAAGGATTTTATCTTCAATAGAAAAGTGTATGAAAACGACTTAAGATCTTTATTTAAGCATTAGCTGAAATTCGATTTTTTGAGACTAACTTTTGTTACAAGCCCATTTTGTCAACAGTAGACATTCTCAACGTTTGGTTGACAGTTGACGTTTACAATCGCTATTGTCTTAAAGAATTTTCAACGGAATTTGTCTCGAAAAAGTAAATCACATTATAATATTAATCAACGATATATGGCTTTCGACAATCGGAACTGTCAAATGATCTAGGCTACTTCGTTTTGTTGTCAGTTGACGTAAAAAATCTCAACTGTCTTGGAAAGTTTTATACGAAATTTGTCTCGAAAAAACTAAGGCAAGTAAATGCCAATCTCTATTCTGGCGCTCTACATCCTCTAGTAAAGCTTTATCAAAAACCCAGATGCACAATGAAATGCTTTGACACAAAATCTTTCAGCTGTTAGAAACCCTTTTCGATCAGGGTCGTACGTGTACGAATACATTATAGATTTGCTTATTATTAGGGCTTTTGAAACGAAAACTTTGAATTACGTTAGAGACTTATTTGTCTAGAGGGTTTGTGGTCATGATTTCCGAATACAGTCAAACCCTCATCTAAAGTCAACATTGTGTATTTAATTTTCCATGGTAACGGTTCATTATTAACACGAATATCAGATAAATTTGACTTTTTAACTTCATGACTTGTTGAATGGATTATAACATTTTTAAGGTAAGCTCAAAGGACTTTATATCCTTCAGATAGGCTCAGGGCGCAGATCGCCTTTTCATTGCGGGGACGGGGGATTTGATGCTCTCGGATGCCAATTTGTGCCTATTTTATGTCCATTACAGACACTCTACTCTGCTCAACCAAGCTTCGCAGGGCATCGTGTCCCCCCAGGTTTTGCGACTTGTTCATTGGATTTAAACAATTTTAAGGTAGGTTTAATGCTAATGTGGCGTATTGAACCGAAAATTTTCATTTAAAAAGTGAAATTTTTTTAGCATTTTCATGCCATGCCACTACATCAATTTTTGGTGAGGGCGAGCAACGAAAATCCGATATCAGTCTAGAAGATCCCTAATTGCATACAGCATTGTTTTACCCCACATTCAAGGACGTGGATTTAGTGAGGGTGACGTGTCCCTCTTCCCCCCCCCCCTCCCCCACCCCCTCTACTATGAATTTAGAAAGGGGTGGGGGGGGGGGGACGAAAGGGTCTTTGGTCTTTGGACAAATACACGCCCTTGCTCGCTCACATTGGGCTTTAATGAGT
Organism: Lottia scabra; assembly: GCA_029955415.1. Lineage (NCBI taxonomy): Eukaryota > Metazoa > Mollusca > Gastropoda > Lottiidae > Lottia > Lottia scabra. The sequence goes on along the minus strand of JARJEI010000014.1, from coordinate 3,977,285 downwards.
TCACATAGATTTAAAACCACGCTGCAAAAGTTTAAGGTGTCAATAATTATTATATGTCAAACGAGGACAATTCTATCGTTGTTTACGGTATGAATAGAGGGTTTAGTTAACGCTATATAATACCCCATACACTAGGCTATTCAGCTATTATACTCTTGTTATTAATAAACCCATTCCCTTCACATTCACACTAAATTCTTAAATAATGCCCCCGTCCTCGACACAAATTTTGGTATCAATATACTAGCTTTCTCTAAAGCTTCATTTTGGAACAAATATTTTTATTAGAAAGTGGCCATACAAATATATTGGTGATTTGTTTTAAGCGTTTTTCAATAATTACTAAGATTTGTGGATATATTGGATTCATTTCAAGCTTCATTTTAGAGCAAATATTTTATAAAAATGTGACCATAAAACTATAATAATGGTGATTTGTTGTAAGCGTTTTTCAATATTTACTTAGATTTATGAATATATCGGATTCATTTCAACTTGAATTTTTTTTTCAGGAAAATCTTTGAACGGAAATATCTCATCAAATCGGTAAAAATGTAGCCCAATGCATGTATTAGACATTCACAATGTCCTGGGATTCTTGAACTGTCCACATCTTAAAGTAAGCCTACCATGAGCTCCAACAAATCTGAAAGAGGAAGTGACGTCAGTTTATATGGATCAGAAAATGAGTTGGAACCAGAAGCTTCCAGGATCGCCGTGAAAATATTCCAAGGAAAGGATGATCCAGAACTTTCCCTGCTTTATCACCCAGTTTTCAAATTGATCGAGGCAGATATCAGTTTGCTGAAAATTCAGACATCAGCAGACGACCCTACGTCGGAAACGCAAGGTTTCGTGTCCGTAGCGTTTGTGATTTTTCTGTACGAAGACGGAATGCTGGAATGTGAACGTATCCAGGAAGGCAGACGACAGTTTGAAAATCCGCCTTGGGCGTTTCATCATTCGGAAGAAATGAAAATCCGGAATATAAATCCATATCCGTATAATTCCCAGGAATTTTATTCCACGTCAGCGGATCTTCCATTATGGGCGGTCAGACAAGTCCATTACGGAAAAGAACATTTGCGCGTGATGTTATTCGTGAGTGACGTCAACTGGTACGACATGTTAGGATTCTATAAAATGATAATCGGACTCGAACCCGAGGTGCAAAGACACGATTTTTGTCTGTACACTTTATCGACCCACGGGAAGTATGACGTGCAATTCGCCCTGAAACGCCTCACCGGGGGCATCCCTCCAAAACCTTTAAAAAGGGTACAAATCGTCTTCAAGGTTGGCGATGTTGGACAGATCGTTCCTTTGTTTCCGAACTCCTGCCAAGCTATCTCAGATACGGAATGGTCGACCAAGGATCATGACGGAAATTTAATAATGTTGAATATGGAACGCACCCAGAAAGTAACTCCGAGCCCGTTTGTCCGGAATGGACCGACAACTAAAACTATGAATGGCTTTTATGTGTGATTTAATTGTGGACTGCGGGTGATTGGAATTATCTTAAAAACGAAATGCAATATCAAAACTTATAGATCCATGTTGAAATAAAGGAGTTTTTACGTCCTACTGTTCTGTGGCATACAGGGATGCATGAAAAAAGTGGGTCACTAACAAATTGCATGTGCATAACAGACCAAGTGGGTCAATAACAAAATGCATGTGCATAACAGACCAAATGGGTCAATAACAGAATGCACGTGCATAACAGAATGCACGTGCATAACAGAATGCATAACAGGTGCATGTAAAAATATAACAAATGATACTTATAGTGGATTTATTCATATTAAATTATTAGTTATTATACATTTATGGTATTATTTTACAGATCCTTAATACATATACTTCCTTCCTTTGATTAAAATATTCATAAGTGGTCTACATACTAAAATAACCCTACATATATCATGACAAAAGAGGACAAATTTGTTATACCATATGGATAAATTCCTAATTTACCCTGTTAAATATATTTAATCATAAATTGAGATATAGCTATCGCAAAGGCCCTTAGATATTAATATATTAATTGGAATAGTGCAAATAGAAGCCAGAAATGGACCAAGATACTCATGAAAAAGCCAGACGACCATTTTTAAATTCTCTAAACAGGATATACAACTATACATTTTAAAGAGATAGTGGGAGAAATTTATTCAGCATTGGCATGAAAATACTCAAAATTTGCGATTTGAAAATGAAAATAGAGCAAAATATTTTACCCCTCCCCACCCCCTAAAAAGAGACAAGTAACCCACTGTGGAATGGTCCAAGTGTTGGATTCCAACATGATTAAATGACCGAATTTTTGAAATTTTTTAGACAATCATCCATTTTATACAAAAATTTACATAACATTTTTTTCACAGCCTAATATTCAGACTACACTAAAAACACATTCACACACGAGAAATACACAAATTTGGGGGAATATTTATATTATAATATACAAGGAAAATCTAAAATAATTTGACAACCAACAAAAACACCCCTATTTTATAAAATGAACTGTTCTATGCTATCATATTGATAGTATAAATGCATGTGCAGACTAGTTCATTAAGAAATATGGGGGAAACTGGTGTAATATATCTAGTTTTTAAAAGGGATAAAGGGACTCAACTCTAGGTTTGTTCTAATAAATATCTGATATAAAGAAACATTTATACATTCATTCAGCTATATTTAACCCCATTTACATGATGCTTGTGCACTCCAGAATTAAGGATGAGTCCTCATATGAGTTAGTTTCAACCAAGTTCAATTCAGCCAATCAAATAACAAGAAATCTAAACTGATTCCAGAATTGGATCAGAATAAGAATATCATTTATTTGATTGGCTCAAAATAAAAAGTAGAGGAGGCAAATTCATCCAATCATATAACAAGAATTCTAAACTGGTTCCAGTTGATTTAAAATAAGAATAAGCTTATCATTTATCGGACTGGCTCAAACTAAAAGTTGTGGATAAATTCATCCAATCAAATAACAAGAATTCTAAACCAGTTCTAGTTTGATCAGCATATCAATAAGCTGATTGGCTGTTCATTCCAGTTTGTAATTAAATTCAAGTTTAGGGTTTAGACTCTCTGTCCAAAACACCACATAAATGAGGCTTTATATTCGCAGAGACTTTGCCGAATTTAGATTTTCAAATGGACAAATATCACAAATTTTTACAACTTCTTCAAATATTCATCTAAATCTACAATTTAACAATCATAAAATTTATTGTTCAAATTTGACAAAGTCTCAATATCAAATTTTTGTTCTAATTTGCATAAAATTTAATCTTTTTTCAGTCGTTGGCTGGTCATTCTATAAATAATACTGTCTCGTCCTGGGTCCATAAACCACATCCCGTATACAATGACGTACACCGCGATAGCAAGCACTATCATCAACCATAATACCATGTTAAAAATGGCGGGAAAATTTGCATCGTAGTCGTCTGCTAGGTTATAAAAATTATTCTTTTTTGGTTCCTAAAAGATAAAGGATATCATCACATTTGTGAAATAATGGCTAAGGTATTGGATTCTTTATTCCTTATCTTTATTGGAGGTTGTTGTGTTTGAGAGTTCAGTTCTCAATCAGGGTGTGAAAGTTCGATGACCTTAAGTAAGTCATTTTCACTCATAATTCCATAATTCAAACCAGCTGTAAATGGGTACGGATAATATGGGAAAGATCAATGTCAAGAGAATTGGCCAAGGAACAGCTGGGAGAAAGGATCCTCACAAAAACCTAAGTTGTTATCTTGTAAAATATAGATGTTTCTTTCTTTCTTTCTTGGAAAGTTTAACTTACAGGAGATGACAAATTTGATTCTGAACACAATAAAGTCATCAAAAATTTGTAAAATCTCATCCCTGTTTGATGGCTGGAACACTAAAGTCATCAAAAGTTGGCAAAAACTGGTGTGGGGAACTTTCTATGAAAACAATGCTTGAATCCTGCACAAAAGGAGTTACCTCCCTTTACTAATTTCTGACTTGTTGGAAAGAGATAAAATCTTAAAGGTATCAAAATTATTTCCTTAATACAGGGAGATTTTAAGAAGGCTTACCGGTGAAGGAGTGGTTGCTGCCAACAGACTTCTGACCTTTCGTACTTGACCTTTACCAGGGTTCAAGGTCAAAACTTCCACAACAACATTATCTTTGTATAGTTTCTTGAATTCTTCTGTTGCCTAGAGATAAACAAAAAAGGAAAGTAACAAGACCACAGATCTGCAAATCAATCTCAGAACAAGAGTTGTCTTTTACTGCCCATTTACCGGTAAGATGGCTGCCTATCATGGCCGAGATATTACATAGTCTCGAACAAAATGACGAAGATTGAGCCAAATGCATGTTCATATCTATTTTGAGAAATATTTCTTTTATAGTTAGGCCACTCATCTTGAAAATAAAAATTTCTACTTACATGATTGATGAATTCTGTGATCATATTTTTAGCGTCTGCAACTTTCTCTGATTTGACGCCATGTTTATCAGCAACCTGGTTGATTCCAGTTATGGTGAAACTTAATAAATCAGGACTTTTGGATTTCGTGGATTTTTCATTCTTGGAAAGCTAAAAAACAAAAAAAAACATGTTATGTCAAATTTAACAACATTTTTAGGGGTCCACTTTTGAGTTATATTTTTAAGCATTTTGGAAGAAAAAGGGGTTTATTGAAGGGCTTTTTAGACAGTAACATGACATCACTACCAGTGATCTGCATAGATATCAATAGTAGATTCCCGTAGATCAATGTCAGTGACGTCATAAAACGTGTTAGTTTTAGTGGAATTGCAAGAACCACAGATGTCGGAATGGAAATTGGAATGGGGCCAATTGATGCTATCAGTGTCCCCGATACACATGCAAAGTTTAGAAAATCACTTTACAATCCCATTAGGATTAATTTTGATTTTTACTTACAGTTTTAATGACATCATCGATCATCTGTAACTCGCTCATCAAGGTCGCGTCTGAGTCCAAGGTCATATTCAACGACCCTTGGGTCAATTTTCTTAAAATAGAATCAGAGTCGAATAACCTGTCCTTGACCTTTCGAATAGTATTGGGTAATTTACGGAACAGTTGGTTTTCTGTATTCATATCGAATAACTGCAAAGAAAAAAGGTTAGAATACAGGGGAGTGAAAAGACAGCTGTAGGATTTTGGACAAATGAGTTTCCTGATGGTCCTTCTTCAAAACCTCTCCTCATAATTCCAGTTGACCCAGCTGCAAAACATGGGCACAGATAATCTAAGAAAGTCCAATGCTAAGGAGTTTGACTAAGGACCAGCTGATAGATAGGATACTCATAGGAACACAAGTTTTTATCCTTGTAAAATCAATACCAAGAGGTTTGACCAAGGACCAGCTAAATAAAGGATATTCATAGGAACACAATTTGTTTTCCATGCCAAGAGGTTTAACCAAGGATCAGCTGATAGACAAGATCCTCATGAACCTTAGTTGTTATCCTTGTTAAATCATTACTAAGCACTTAAACTTTACTAAGAACCAACTTGTAGAAAGGATACTTATAGGAACCTAAAAGTGTTATCCTTCTAAAATGTAGTCGATTTTTGCCGTTTTCCTACTTACATTTGAGTCTTTGATCATATCTAACATTAAAGGATCCTGATCTAAAAATGTCTGCTGTAAACTGTTCATTACATTCTCCATAGAAACACCAAATAAATCCTACAAAATAGACACACAATTTACAAGATGCTTTGGATATGGGTGGAAAAAATGAAAAGTTATCCCGGAAATTAAATTAAAGGAATTGTAAAGAGGTTTTCTAAACTTTGTATGTGTATTGCAAATTGATGCTATCAGTGTCCATGATACACATACAAAGTTTAGAAAACCACCTTTAAATTAGGGAATCAATTTTTCTCGCTAGCAATGGCTACAAAGGAGTATCAGAAAATAGTGATTGCCCGCGAGTGGTGACAATTTCCTGAGTTTTCCACTTTTTCCAGTCATGGTTTTGGAATCAATTTCGCAGTTTTTTGGAAAAAAAGAAAATGTAATTTACATGCCAGAGGTCATCATCACAAACTTTGAATCATAAGACACTTCAGTTACCGGTATCACAAAGTTTTAAAGAACAACTATTTGATTGGATGGGAGGATTGGCAATACAGCCAATCTGAGCCTTTGACAGAAAGGAATGTAAACAATATGACTGCATGTGCAATTAAGGGTATTGATTGGGCTAGCGTTCGAGAAAAAAAACACGAGATGGAATTTTTGCGAATTACTTATTATTTTTGGGCTCAGATTGTAGATAATTATTATTACTTTATTTGTAAACTATATAGAATGGAAAAAAACGAAAAGAAATTAGGTATTTCGTTAGTTTTTGCTAAAAAATTAGGAAAAAGTAGCAAAATGGGTCCCGGTTGGTACAAGATTACTCAGCCATTTTTTATTGGAAAATTACGATCTTGGTCTTGATTGAAAGTTTATTCAATAAGGATGAAACGTACAGAGAGTTTTTTCGAAAATTCTAATCAGTTTGGCCCCTGGAAAATGTTTGCCGTACCTACAAATAAATTTTCGTAAATTTTCGTATTTCCATGGTAACCACCAAAATAATAATTTTTTTTGGAAAATCGCTCTGTACGTTTCTCGGCAATGTAATTGTCTACATTTATGCCAAGTTTGATGTAGATTGATCCATTCACATTTTTTTAAACTTGTATCAAAGGTTTGAAATGTCCAATTTTTATGACATGTTTGAAAGGGCTGTCAACTCATTAAAAAAAATCTGATTGACATGAAATCAACCTTAAACTATCGAGAAGGACCCCAAATCATCAACAAATGCACAACAAGTCTCAAGAAATCATTATTTCATATACTTATTCCATTTTTTCATAACGTGAAATAGCCCAATTAACACCCTTAAGGTCCAATTTGAAATAAGAAGTGAAAAAATCCAGAAGAACTTACATCTTTAAGTGGAAATCTAGCCAGACTGTTTAGTTTGATTGGTGAAGCTTGTTTCTCTGTTACTATTGAGATCAGTACATTCGCTTTTGGTTTTTTAAACAATGAATTGTGGGAAATGCCTTTGAATCCATTTTTCTGCAAAAAATAAAAACAACCACTCAATACTTCAATTCTTGGCTTGAAAATTAAAATTTTTATGAAACTATTTCAGAAAAAAGAGCAATAGCAGTAAGGTACAGAAATCTAAATGAATAGAGCTTATCCTATGCTACTAACACATGTTTCAGATACATGCTAGTTTTAGAAATTTCTACTATAGGACTTTATAATAGCTAATTGACTCAAGATCATCTTCAGCCGCTGACACATGTTTCAGATACATCAGGACAGCTAGTTTTTTAGGTTAACTTTCTAATGCAGAACTTAATGTTAGCTCTTTTCACATTGACATGTGTTTCAGATACATAATCCACAACAGGACAGCTATGTTTTAGAAATTGCGGATTGTGACAACTAAAGTCCATTTGATGCTGTTGACACATGTTTGAGATACACAATCCTCATCAGGACAACTAATTAAAAACTTTCTATTGTAGGACTCAATATTAACTAATTGACTCAAGCTCATCTTACTCTGCGGACACATGTTTCAGATACACAATCCTTATCAGGACAGCTGAAATTCTATACTTACAGATTGTGTATGAAGGCCTAGTGTAGATGCTATTATATCAGGAACATCGGATGATTCCAATTTACCGGAATCTTGGTGGTGGAAGGAAACATAATCTGGTGCATGAGTTACTACTAATTCTTGACAATTTATCACAGTTAGTGCTGAAAAAAGCGAACAGATATTGGCACGGATGCTTACTTAAAGTAATACTACACAATATTAAGTGTTTTTCATGAAGTACCTGTAATTTTAGGGAAAATTATTTAGTTTTATGGGTTTATTGGATTCTGTTTGCATACTGTAGACACTGTTGATGAACATACTCTGGCCAAATTTGAGATCTTAAACTTTAGATTCACTTAAAAAGGTAGCTTCCCTTTAACTGCCATTATATAATTCAAACAAAATGTTAAAAAAGCTTCATTAAAAAAGAATGAGGAAGAGGACTATATATATTTGTTAAGGCCTAAAGGACTGTCTTTGACAGGTTCAAATATCTCAATAATATGCATATAATATAATTGCAATTTTAGTGACATTTCTGTGGAACGATTTAAAGCCCTCTCTCACTCTGTCTAAATATCATAAAATGAGATGAACATATCAAACAAGAAAAAGATTTACACAGAGGAAATAAACTGATAAAAAGAGAACAAATGCATTTTTTTGTTGTTGTCAATGTTTCCTCGTTTTAAATCGCCATTGTAAGATATCATTCATGGTATCACGTGTGTATAAATAAAAGAGCGAATGTCATTTTTATTTTAGTCATTTCATCAACACAACAAAATCGTCAAACTTTCGGCATGAATTTCGTCACAACTGCAAATCAATTTGTTTTCAAATTTTGGGGATTTGTTCCTCAACGCCAAAAGAATAAGCAGACAAAATATTGATAAAATCATTCCATAAAAACTTACCTAAAACTCCAATCAAAACTTGAAACATATTCAGCGATATTTTGTCATCCGCCATCTTGAATAAACCATTGGTCATGTGACACTGATTACAACTTGAACACAGGGACTCGTGAAATTTTATTTAGCATTAGCTTTTTCGGGTGAATATTTTTATGAAATAAGCCATCTTTGTGGTTATTACTTCTTATTGATGATCGAAATCGTAGGACGCTAAACCCGTATTTAGTCATGTAATCATAATTAACGATGTATATACAATTTTATGAAAAACCTTCAAAGCCCTGTGGTTAGCGGTGCACCATAAGATTAGAGAGGTGCAAAATGTAACACTGGTTTAATAGAGGTGTGAAACTAGAGTACGTGTAATTTCATGACGATAATAATTGTAAAATCTTAATGCGACATCTAAGTACAATATGAACAGCTAGGCAATAAAACATGGCTATGTAAGGTGTTTGGGGTTGGGGTAGGGGTCTAAATTTGTAGCAGACATTTCTTGTTAAGGCAGTGCATGTCCATTCTTTCAGATCTCCCCTGCTTTCAACTGGATCCCCAAACTTTAGAGCTAAATTTTTTCCACTAAACACTTTTAAGACTCGATTCAGAGTCTTTTAAAATCCTTACTAGATACTATTAGTGAGATCTAGATAGTAACGAGGGAATGCAATGTTTAAACCAACTACATATCTCTGTTACTAATAGCGCTAGGCCTATACCAGGACAAAATTTTACATAAACTTATACAACTATTGAACACAGAGATAGGAGAAGACTTGGGGTGGGGGTCCGGGGGATGGGAGAGGCAAACCATCAAACGCACCACCACAAAGGCAAAGAGAAAATATTTTTCCTAGAATTCATTGATAGTATAATATAATAGCCCAAACCAGATGCTTGGATAGTCTAGTTTCGTCTTTACATTCAGCAACAGAGATCGGGGAGCGTTTCCAGAAGTGGAAGAGCATGTGGTTCGTAAGTCGAATTTACTTTACCTCCACCCTTAAACGACTATTGAGAAAATCTATGAAATTGTTCCAAGGGCTTTCTAAGTCCATCTCTGCTCATTGGACATACAGTGGATAAGAATGCACCTTTTGGATCTTAACCAAAATACATTAATGCCAAGTACAACACCAGACATCCAAGGACATTAACAAGACTACATTTGGAAGTCAAATTCAAAATTTATTTACAAAGAAATAATAAATACATTAACAACAAACTATTATAAATACAAATTTATAAATTCAGTCCAATTGTACCATAATATACAATACAATTTGAATAGCCCCTTTTTTTGTTCTCGTGTTTACAGTAAGAGGGCGTGGGGTAGGCCCACTATTAAAAAGTCTTGGTTTATCAATCACCAACTTGTCCGTCCTTATGCATGAAGGCTACCCTAATTTTGAATCATAAATGTAATTTCGCCCTCCCTCCTCCTCTCGCCACTGTTGGGGGGGGGGGGGCTCCAAAATGGTAACGTGTCCTGGTTTTGCCACGTCCCCTACCTACCTCGAATCCCCCTTTTTATACAAAGGCCATACAAATTAATACCTGCGATTATAACCTGCAGTGATTCAAATAAAATGCACATGCAAATTTAAAAATGGGAGGTAACTCTGCTCTGACTATCTCGCAGAATTGGCACTGATCGATTTTTTCAGGGAAATAGGTGCCGTTGTTCTAAATCTCCACAATGAAATGTTGATTTATAGGACCATTTATAACTTATGCTTATTTTCCAGAACGTACCGACTTCGTGTAATGTAGGGAACATTTTGACACACAATCACTAGGCCTATATGACTGATCTCCATTCGGCTCACCCTTCATCGAAGTTCGAGATTAATATTATAACTCGGTAATGTTAAACGGCCATTTTGCCCGGCAGAATGGGTAAGAAAAGACAACCCTTGTTCGAAGATCGATTTGGATTGGTTGACATAGACTTATTAGACGACAAGACCCCTAAAGAATGATTGTCATTAATTTAATGTGTCGAGGTTATCCAGCACACGAGTCTAGTTCAGAAGTTGATACGAAGTGGGCTCATCGTGCACCATTTTTAATCGAATCCAATATAGGTCATTTCGGAACTAATCATTTCGACGCCCACAAGAAAGTCATTTCGGTATCTAATTTTTTAGATATTTAGCAAAATATTTGATCTTAGATGCAGGCTTCCATCAATGTCTGTTTAACATCTTGGAATACAAAGAATAAATGATTCCAAAACGACGTATGGGAGAAATGGATGCCGATGAATTGCGGGTCTCTGAAAATAAATGATCATTTGGCACACAGTTTTTGATATCAAAGTATCTTCTCCAATCCAAAATGAATACGACTCAGCAAAATTGAAAGATTAAAGGAGCATTAACTCGTATTTACAGCATATCACATTCCTAAACTCGCTAGATGCTGACGCGCCTTTAATCTTAAATCTGCAATACTGGAGTTCTTGGTTGACCGGAAGCTGCTTTCCGGAAGTGAGGAATAGTTCAGTGCCGCACTCGCTGCCAAGTGATGATGATATAGAAGCATTGGATGAATCGGAGTCTGTGATGCGGCTGCAGCTGCGACTGCTGCGGCTGTAGCCGGATGTAAAGGATAGAAAGGTAGGAACGGTGAAAATGGTAGACGTTCAATCGATTCGCCAGGTCTGACGTTTGGTAAATTTACAAATGGCGCCACTCGACATGGATCTAGTGGTGTACCCTGGGAATGAAGCATCATACCAGCTGAAAAGAGACAAGAAATACAATTATTTTTACTCCCGATAAATACACAGGCGTTCGAATTTCTTTCCGAATTGAGACAATGAACACTTTGCCCAAAAAATGAAAACCATGATTCTTCAGATTGAAATGGCATTTGGCATTCAGTTTTGATAAATTTAAAGGCGTTAAGTTTGATACATTTAAAGGCGTTAAGTTTTGATACATTTAAAGGCGTTAAGTTTTGATACATTTAAAGGCGTTAAGTTTTGATTAATTTAAAGGCGTTAAGTTTTGATAAATTTAAAGGCGTTAAGTTTTGATAAATTTGAAGTTTCAATTATAGATCTAGGCTTATATTCTTTTCAGCTCAAAAAAGCACACTGCAAGGCGTTGCTTGCGCGGTTGGAGAAAAAGAAAGATGTAAAACTCCAATTTCATCTTCACTGTCGGCATTGATCACAAACGGTCTCCGTGAAAGTTACGCTAGCGCTCTGCAACATATCACGGTAATGAACAGCGGCCATTTGACCGGACTACATCAAAGTTGTCACGTAATCTCGTGCTTCTGGTAGTTCAAACATCAGAGGCTGGTCATTCGAGGCTACAAGTATTTGTACACAAAGAACATGAAAACAAACAGATATGTATTCAAACTGATAATAAAATGCGTAATTGGTCAACAGATAGTCACGTTGTAGCATCAAATACACGAGCAAGTGTCAGAATATTTCTCCATAAATTATATTGCTATGAACTATATTTTTGTCGCGACGTTACAAGCAAGAAGTAAAGCGTCAAAGTAAAGAGTCTCGCGCATGAAAACACAACGAAAAACACCATTCATTACCGAGACAGATTATGGTTTACGGAAACTGCCGAGGATTGCCGATTGCATTGATCAAAGACGCCATTCGGGTTAATCAACTTCCTTTATAATCTCGTTAATCATAAATTGTATTCCTACACAGCCTAATTACAATGTCATGATTTGTTTACCTTCCGCGTCAAAATCAAAGCCGAAGCGAAATGATGAAGGGCAATTTTTCATGACTTGATTGAATGTTTGTCTCGTTTCGATTGGAATTACCAGTCGTGACACGGGTCTCTGTTTAACTAATAAAACCAAATAAGGCTTTATTAGCCAATTCTTGTTGTATTGCCCGTCCCGTTTTGATAACGCCCTGTACGTTAATATTTGGTGAAGGTCGTTAGGTCGACGTTGAAATGAATGAAGTTCCTAAATGTCGGTCTAATGCGAGTTCGAAACTGTTAAATTCAATATTTATGACGGTCGTTAATCATTTTACGTCACATTGTACGACTGGAACGACGAGACAAAAATAAACAGTCTTTTATAACCAGCCTTATTTGGATGGTTTAATTTCTAATGACGGGCCACTAAAACGAGGTAATTGCTTTATTCGATGTATAACAAGAAACTAAGTGGTTCCGAACAAGTCAAATATACCCACTCGGACACAATTGATCGAGGTTCCCCTACAAATTAGTCGGTAGGGTAATAAAAAGCATTTCGGGCCAACCAGTGTCAAGTTTACAATTATGATTCGCAAATTGGAGAACTTCGTCTAGATTAGCTAGCACCTCGATTCTGTTCAAAACTGATTATTTATGACTTTCTCGGTATTTGCTCGCCGAAATTTGATTTAGGAAAACAAACACGAGTTGACTATAGCCTAGATCAATCATTTTATGTATTTCATAGACCAAATTTCTCCCTCAATTCATCGCCCCGTATCAAATTATTTTCTTTATCCGAATTCATGTTCTTAGACTTAATTTAATCATTAAGAGAAGCCAAGTGGCTAAATGAGTAGACATCATTAAAGGGAGGATACCACTTATAAAACTTGTTTTATTATTAGAGGCGCCATATCATTTTTCGAATGAGTAAATACATCTAAAGTACACAAAACCCGGTCAACGTCAAATATGTCATATCCGAAGTAAGGCCAAAAACGTCATGACGAAGCAGCATCAAAAACGTCATATCCGAAGTTACGTCAAAAACGTCATATCCGAAGCAACGACCAAAACGTCTCATCCGAAATAACGTCAAAACGTAACATTTGAAGTAACGTGAAAAACGTCATATCCGGAGTAAAGCGTCACATCCGAAGTGAAGTCACAAAATTTAAAGCCTTCACAACGTCATATCCTATAATTGTCTTAAGAAAATGCTCACATTTTTTCAATTCCAAAATTGACATCCCTTTAATTAAGTATCGTGAACCAAAGCATCAAAAACATAACTTATTAAATTAAACCAGAATTAAATTTTAAATTGCATTCAATGATGAAATAAAGCGTATATTGTATTAAATTTCATCAAAAAAACATAAAATAATGGAGATTTTTGGTCTGAATTCGACAAATTTGACAATTTGTGAAAATAGAATTCAATAATATCGTTTAAAATAATCCAATTTATCTGATAGGATTGAAGAATATCAATAAATTACATGGAAAAACATGAAAAGATTCCATCAAAATTAATTCCTGCAATTCTTAGAGCTCAGACACATGAAAATTTCCCGTTTTCTAAAGTTAATACGATATCAAAATAATTCTTAATTCGATTTTCTTCGTTTTCGGTTATTTTGAGTGAATTGGGGTGAGACGGATACCCATATTAAGTTCATGATTTGAATTTTGGAAAATTAATAGCAATTCTACTATTACAGTGAATTTTGTATTAAAAAAAAAATTAAATGGAGTTTTACGTCCAACTTTTCTGCACTTGGTTAAAATTTTGAAGACGGGCAATGCCATTAGGATATATTTCTCAAACATTATCGTCTAAATTCTAGCAAAATTTCCCCCATTGCGTACTGATAGGGACAGAACATAACGATCAAATTAGGACGCCTTAAAAAAAAAAAAAAAAAAAAAATCCCCCATTGCGTACTGATAGGGACAGAACATAACGATCAGAATATGACACTGTTTACAACGAAAAATTCTCCCCATTGCACACGTAGCCTAAACATCATTGAAATACAATGGTTCGGATTCGGATTACTTCTGGTTTAACGACCAGAAAATTGGAATCGGTAGCAAATTAGTCTCTAACAAGCACAATATGGAGGGGATAATAGCCCATAATTAATTTAATCAACCTTTCAAATGATTCGATACTCAACAGTTACAGAGTTGTCGCCCTTGTCAATCAATGCACTACTTTTATAATAGATTCCTACTCATATTGTATCACTAATTAAAACCTCCGCCGAATGAAAGGAGTTCCTGACCTATGTCAATCTAAATAAATTTTGTAGTTTTGTTCAGCAGACGTTAACTTGTCATCTACCAACCAACAAATCTTGGTTCGGACGAACGATTTTCCACTGTCGGTGATGCAGGTCGGAGGGGCTGTCATGGAAAAAGTGTCTAGTCGTTCGGATGGGACAATAAACCAAGGCCCCGTGTTCTACCGGTTGTGCACGTTACAGACACCCCCCCCCCCCCGCCCCCCACTCGATAGTTGGCAATTGAACGCTGTTATGTCAAAACATTTCCCTCATTACACACTGCATGGAGTTTGACTGACATCATTAATAGCCCATGTTTGTAGCCTACATGTTTGAACAGAAATGTGAGACCTTAAGCACCATTAGAGCCTACGTTTCATTTCATTTTGTTCAGACGACAAAGGGCAAGGATGAAAGCAGACGTCAACCCTTTCCACTCAAACTACACTCCTGGGGCCTAATTCTCGAAAACTTAACTTAGATAAAATCCAGATTTTAAGTAATACAGTAATCTGATTGGGTAATAAAGCTGTGTTTAAAATCAATTTTAGTGATTGGCCAATCAGATGACTGGAACACTAAAATCATTGTAAGTTAAGTTTTCGAGAATAAGGCCCCTGGACGTAAAACTCCATTTCTTTCACGAAGCAAACAGATAATTTATGTCGTCTGCTACTTCACAAGTAAATTGGCGGGGAAATTAAATAAAGATGAAGAGTTTTCGTTAATTTAAGATATCTCGTCTCTAGGGATACGAGGAGCACATCATGGCTTTTAAAATGGCGAGAAGTCGGAGAATTGTGGTCCAGCCAATTACTGTGCTATAGTCGCCAAATTAATTAGATTAGAGCCTAGCGGAGTCAGAATACAGAGAGCTTGCTTGAAATCAGGTTTTGACAGCTTTTTCCCCAATAATGTGATTAATTGGCGAATATTCATTAAAATCAGACGATTTGTAACAAAGTTGAGAATTTTATGTTCCGATTCAAAGTTCCAGGGTTAAAGAAGTGCCGATTGAATTCAGATTTTTATTAGCGAGTTGATCTCAATGGGTTAAAGATCCAAGAGTTTCGGCAAATATTTTTCAAGAAAAGGTTGAATTGTATATGGGAATTCTGTCCATTAATTTTACCAAGTAATTTAAACCAGGACAGTTTAATTTGTCTCCAAAGGTGTTTTTATGGACTGGAAATTAGACCTTACAACTTTTATAATTTCTTATACTTTTTTATACTTTTTTTTTTACTTTGTATTTATCAATGGCGATAAAAACGAATTTTTAGGTAGATAAAAATTACATAATTCAGAGCATATTAAAATTTGTGATAGTTCTTATGAAAATAATAGGGTAGGCTATTATCTTGTCAATAAGCACGTGCATATTATTATTTAATATTATTTCAATAATTATTAATACGTATATTATTTTTTTTTCATAAACATTACCAATATGAATTATTCGGCCTTTTAAGAAGTGCATGTGCACCGATTTTGACTCTTTAAAAATTTAATTTGATCCGATTTTTAATTTTTTTTTAAGAAGCATGCTTCTGTGTCTTCCGTTTGTCTCCATATCATAAGACAGTGATCCGATTTTTTATTTTCTTTTGTTACATTCGTGTGCATTTCCTCTATCAAAACCATAATCAAAGAACAGCGATATTAGGCTCTTTCATCCACCAATTTAAATGCACGTCCACTGAACAGAATGCATGTGCATTGACCCCAATTCAAGACAATTTCTATAATTACTCACCCTTCTGCATTTGACTTTCATGTTTACGACATTTCGCCCGCCTATTTTGAAACCAGACCTGTAACAAAAAATACAAAAGAGAAATTTAAAAAGGCGGGAATGAGACGCCATGTTGAAATCCAAACAATGTTGGGAGTTAATTTTATTAAAAAGTTTTCCTTCATCAAATTGTCGGCGTTAATTCAATCTCGCAATGTTGATTTTTACAATTTATATGTTTGTCTAATCCCTTCGACCCTCACTTCTTCATTTTACTCATCAAATTACGCCATTTGGAAGCAAATTTTCAACACCTTTTCAGTCTTATAGAATACAAGCACGCGCCAAGTCTCGTCTGCTCCGAAGTGATATTCGCGCCAAATTTTCGCCTCGGGACGAGTACAACTCGAATTAAGATTTTGGTTAAATTATTTGGTTAGAGTTTACGATAATATAATTATTGAAAATTGGATCGAGTTTTCTTTTCCTGAAGCGAGGGATATTCTAATTTTAAATGTTTACATACAATTTACACTAATAAAATTAGCGGAAGTGACGAAAAGGTTTCCAGTTTTATTAAAAGAGGTTGATTCAATGTTGAAGTTGTATTTTAATTGATGACTATTCACCGCAATTCGGCACGATTAACAAACATAATCATAAAAGACCAAATTTCTTCCAATTTACGCAAATTAAATCAAAACTCGAATCAGAAATTTGCCAAATATTTTTCTAGATATGGTCTATGACTTTTTGTCGCCTAAATTATCTCAAATTAAACTAATTATTAATTAGTATTCACGGTTGTTCACTCGCTTTTCAATCGTTTATTTTCTATGTTAACTCTAAACGGGATTTATCAAAATTTGAAAAGATATTTTGAACTAAGTTAGAAAGAAAAATTAAAAACTTTAAAATTCATCATTTCTATACTTATTAATTTTGCAAATCAAATGTAAAATTAAAAAAGATATTCTTTTTATTTCTGAATATTTTGTCCTTCTTTAAAATTTTTTTTTTTTTTTTTTTTTAGCATATATTAATAGTAGCGGACACATTTGCATGCAAACGATACAAGATGTGCCAAATGCACGCGCATAAAGAACGTTGTTCTCAATGCACATGTACTCCTCTAGTATAATAGTAAAACTAAACTGTTTTTTCCAGATAAAATTAATCGCAATTAGTACACAAAACATCATAAAAATATATCTAATCGGAAAATATCTAAAGTGATTTTTTTTTCCATTCCAAAATTAAGCCATTACGATAATCGGCGTCTATTGAAAGTCAGTAACTTCATCCAAATCAGGAAATATTTAGTCGAAAAATCATGAAGTTTCCTAATATTTATAATCCCACTTATCAAAGAAAACGAATTAAAAATCATAAATTCATCAGAATTTCTTTTATTTCGTTTCATCAACCACAATTTCTCCAGTTAAGAGATTCCCTAAAATACGTGAGTTAAGCCGAATTTCCGAATTAGTCAAAAGAAGAAATGTGTCTATTTGATTATTAGAAATTTAACCAATGAACGTCGAGGATTTGATCTAAAGTGGAACGTTTGATCTTCACGTGACCTCGTAGCAACGGTTACCATGCCCTAACGTGACGATACAATGGCGGATAAAAATGTCCGTATCGTCTGACGTTTTCGTGTGCGTTTTCCCTCCAATAAAACTTTATCCGTTGGATTACAAGAATTTGAGACATTTGAACTTCATGTATAAGATTTAGCCAAGCAATTAGCTAAATTGGCGTTTTTACTTTTCAATATTGTAACGTTTCATAGGCAATTAACGTTCCAATACCGCGCGTGACAAAACGTCTGCTAATGGTTAGTCTCGAACGTCAAGGATTTTACCACAATTCTGAATTGAAAATTTAAGATAAAATCAAATCAGATGCTTGCTTAATTTTTAACGAAATTTACGTTTTCAATCCTTGTATAAAGTTAAGACTACAAATTTGCAGGTGCGTTGACCCACTTAATGAAATGGAGTTTAAAGTCCTACACCTCAATAAGCTTATGAAAATTACGTTCTTATTCTATATGCCTCATAGGGCTGATAAAGACGGACAATGCTATGCAGTATGCAATGAAGAAACTTGTCAGAACAGCGCGAAATTTAGCCCAAGAAAGGCGTTAAAAATAAGGCCTAAAATTTCTCGAAAGAGCATGACTTTGTTGACCTAACGTTGGTTCGCGTGAGAGGGCAGTGGAATGACATCAGGAATGTAGTATCAGTAGCCTACACATAATGATCATAGGTCAACGTCATTAGCCATTTCAAATCACAGAGGGCTCCGTTTAATTTCAGTCTTTAAATAAATTGTATTAAGAAACGAAATAATATCATGGCGTTAATTGTCACGTGGTCTCTCAACGATTTATTTTTCGTTTAATTACAGAAAATTAATAATTTTCTAATTTTCTTTTTCTGTGATCCAATTTGGCGAAATATTAAATCAAAAATTAATAATTTTTCCATTTGCTACCACCGTCGTGCAACACTTTATTTGAAAATTATCAAAGCACAAAACTTGAGGGATTTCAAATAAAATTTTCTCCTGAACTCGAGTTGATGGGATCATTGCTAACCATCGGTTTGATGACATCAATTAATCTCGGTCATCAAGTCTCAATTATATTCTCACTATAGTTAAGAGACTGGTTAATTGAGATTTGACATCAATTTATTCAGCTACTTTCGCTTTATCAGTATAATTCAATTTCGGGAAATGATTCGAGCGAAAAAGAAGAGTTTCTTGTGCTATAATTTGATTTAAGTTAACTAATGTTGGGAATTCGGGACTTCCTAAGCGACAGATCGTTTTCAGAGTCATCCTTTAACGATATTTCATGTATATTTTATTTCTTTGTACAGTGTTTCGACAAATTACAATGTAGTTAAAGGCAAGGATGAGCCATATAGGGCCAAGAATTTTTTTTTATCAATGTATTTTATTGAAACGTTGTGGATGTTTAGGCTTACATTAACTTTGAGGGGTTTCAAAGTAAAGCGTATGCCCTGTATTATCTTATAAAACGTTTCGACAATTTACACTCAAATTAAATGATTTAATGTAAAATATATAAATGTAAATTGTTGAAACGTTGTATACAATATAATCTCGAATAGAATGTTTACTACACAAAATTGTCCAAATATATTTGATGTTAAATTTTTCAAAGTTTCGAACAAAAGGAATATGTAAAACTCCATTTCATTTATTCAGTGTCGCATTTGTCGCTAAGAAATTTCATGGGATATTTCCCCAATATTTTGCAAAGTATCGAACAAAAGGAATACGTAAAACTCCATAAACGCATTATTTGTCGCTAAGAAATTTCATGGGATATTTCCCCAATATTTTGCAAAGTATCGAACAAAAGGAATACGTAAAACTCCATAAACGCATTATTTGTCGCTAAGAAATTTCATGGGATATTTCCCCAATATTTTGCAAAGTATCGAACAAAAGGAATACGTAAAACTCCATAAACGCATTATTTGTCGCTAAGAAATTTCCCCAGAACGTATGAAAATGTCCAAACATTTTAGATATTCATTGCCTGTCATACTAAATAAAATTTCTCGTTTTTAATAAATAATATAATCTAAAAAAAAACTCGTGAAATTAATATCTTGTCTATTAGCCTTTTACAATAAAATAGTTGTTTTTTTATATTTCCATTACCATTAGCCTACACAATATTGTTTTATGTAATAATATACTGTTTCATGGTGTTACATTCGGATCGTATGGAACTATCGTATTCACAAACTACCGGATTCTGTTTGGAAAATAGGGGATTGGAATGCGTTTAAACATACATTACAATCTTGTCTAATTTTAGCTGAAAAATGCCAGTTGTTTTTTTTAAACAATCCAATCGCAGAATTTTCAGATCCGACAACGTTCTTGGTAATATAAGCAAACCATATGCGAACACATAATAAAATTCATTCAAATTTTTTGCATCATTTTGATATTGAAGGTTCGTTTTTTAGAGTCAATGTATATGACCCCATTTTGAAAATATGCACGTGCTTTCGATCAAGGCCTTTCCTTACGTCAGAGCGACATGTTGCCGATCCCGCAATTATGATAAGCCAACCTTAAGTTGTATCTCCGAATAAAAATTATTTCATGAAATAAATTCTGCCCTACTTTGAAAATATGCACGTGCATTTTGGTCTAAACCTTTCCTTACTCTACAAAGTCGTCGACCCTGGAAAACTTTTAAATGTCCCCTCACAGCAAATAATCTAATTCCCACCTAAATATGACATTGTCTCGATAAAAACATTTATTTTCTATTAAGTCTATTTCATAAAATGTGATTGAGAAAAATGATTGTACGGAGCCAGCAAAATAAAACGACACGAAACTAATCTAAAATTCATACAAGTCTTAGGCAAATTACCCTAACTTCAATTTTGTGGAATATTTTTTCGTCGGGTAATTTACAATGGAATAAAAACTGTCAAAACAATCGCGTTAATTCCATCAGGCAAGTGTCATGGCGGCGTTGTAACGGTGTCATGGCGGCGTAGTAACGGTTGATATGACGACTGTTGACAAGGTGAATATTATATTAAATATGAATTATCGTGAATAGCCTATTTTCTTTATTACGTTAAATAACCATAAAGTAAATGATACGCCACTTTTCCATTTGAATTTAGAATTGATGTCTTAAAGGGTGTATTTCGCGTAAAAAGCAACTAAATTTAAATTCTAAAAGGGGTGGGGTTATATATCCGCCGAAAATCAGTTAATAGCAAAGCTAGTACTCAATTCTGGCAGGTCTAGAAAAAAATGGTGGCTTTGGAGACTCGTAAAATAAAGGCACGTAGAATAGCATCGCATGTCCGAAAAGCGGGAATGCCCAATCTTTCTTATAATAATGATAAACTTTTAAGTTTACATGGGTCAGAATTCGGCCCATAATAATGGTATACACACAGTAAAAGTGCATTCAGTTCAGGGACAATATTAGAGAGAGAAAAAAGTTAAATTCGTGAATTCAATCATAATTGCTGATCATTTCGTTTACGTTACATTTAACATTCCGCAATTTTGATTTGATTAACACTTTCCGGTTTCTCGATCATTCAGACGTTATTTGACGTTACAACATCCTTGACGTCAGGACGACTGAGCCTACTACTGAGGGAACTGTCAAATTTCCACTCGAGTAGGAATAACGACAAACGAAAACATACAGTCATTTAGAGTTTGGCGAGGAACTGACACGGGCTGTAGTTTCTAGGGATTTGAGACAAGAGTAAATGCGTCAAATCAAAATGAATGGCGATCATTTTCTATTTCCATCAATTAAGAATATCTGTATCTATGAGTATTGTTTAATTTCATTATGATTGGTGGTTGCTCTCGAGGGACAAGAAGAAATATGGTGTATATATCAGTATCATAGAAGCTAAAGGAATGGTGGAATGGAGTTTTACTTCCCCTTTCCTTTCAAATGAAAAATCGAAGTGCCTATATTCTGACCAATACAATACCAATGAGGTTTTTTTCGGACAGTGCTGCAACCCCCGGAATTATTGATTGCAATATGCCAAACTCACAAGATTTATCGTAAGATTTTTTTTAGAAACAGGGACCTGTTAGTACTCTAGCCTATGGGACAGTAAAGTTTATCTCTCACGAAGGTATCGGGGGTAGTGAGCCTTGACAAGTCCTTGCTCTCCCAGTGGCCCCAACCCTAACTGACAAAACCATAACGTACCTGTACCCTCGCCTCTGACAGCCCCAGTCTCTGAGATAACTCTTCTCGCATGAAGGCATCGGGGTAGTGAGTTTCGTCAAATAATCGTTCCAGTTCATTCAACTGTTCCAGGGTAAAATTTGTCCGACTTCGTCTCTGTTTTGTTTTGGGATGATCTTCGTCTTCCCGGCCTTCTCGGTCTTCTGAAAAATTATTCTAAATTTAATTGTCAAGAATTGCTTAGTGTTTCTTGGAATAAGTAAATAATCCTTAAGCAACATTTCGGGGTAGAGCCTATGTGACAATGTATATTGTTGAAACGTTGCATGTAATAAAACTAAGGGGTAGTATACCATAAAATTGTGTACCGTTATTTAGGAATAAGAACAATGTTCAGATCCCAAAAGCTATAAATGAATAGTTCTAAAATAAATACACATTGTATTAATTAACTCAATAAAATGAGTATTCTAATTAATAAGGTTAAATAATTTTGGTTTTAATTTTCTTTCGAAGAATAGCGCTCTTTTGCTTAAACCAATTTTGGGAGTCATTCTTCTACAATTTTCTAAATTTTGGAATCATTATAACAGAAATTTAACAAAAATTCTTCTGAATATAGTCAAATAAAGATTAAAAAAATAAATATTACTTAGACTTAATCAAAGAGAGTTCAAGAGTTCCAGGAAGTGCCAAGAGAAAGTCGGAACCATTCCAAATGAATGAGTTACCTTAGCGACACGAACTGGAAATGAGGGAATGGAATTATCCAATTAGGAAATCATTAAATAATTATCTTGTAAAAATTACCTCCCTTTAACCTCACACAAATTATAGCCTATCTTCTCGAAAATTAGGGGGTAGAATTAGAACACGGCACAGCAAATTACAAACCACTGTCTGTTCCTCAGACTTAATTATGCTGTTACAGTTAACGTCATTCCCCCCTATTAACGATGTCGACCATATAACCCGTAATTTGAGGCCAGTTTAAGCTAATCCAACGTATAATTTTGTAATTATTTGAGTCAACTGTAAAATTGAGAGTTAATAATAAGCCAATAATTGGAATGAAAGATCTCTCCATTTCTTTTGCTTTCATTTGAATCAGGATTCTACGATTCTACGACGGTTCCTGCTTATTTTAAGGGGAATGTTTAGCATTTTCGAGTGTCGATTTGGGCCTTGAATATATGTAAATAGCCTCCAGAAGGACTAGAACTGCACAAAAATCTCGCATAATCCCTTCAATTATTTCCTTACATAAACATTTATCTGTCATTTTCTGTATTTGTGTTTTCTATATAAGGCATAGTCTTACTAAAGGACGAGTCGTATTTTTTTACTTTTTAAATGCTCATAATTATGACTACACAGTGATTTGAAGGCTTATATTTCTAGGGAGAGTTGTGAACATTATTATGGATTAGAATAGCTAAACAAAAATCCAGGGGCCTTATTCTCAAAAACTTAACTAAGACAAAATCCAGATTTTAAGAAATACAGTAATCTGATTGGATAATAAAGCTATATTTAAAATCAATTTTAGTGTTAAGGTGATATGAGAATAAAATTCCCATAAAAAAGCACTGGCCTAGGTCATGAATCTAGAACTATATATTTTAAAGTGCAGTTAATTTATTAGTATATTATGATAAATAAATAAGTAAAAAGGTTGCATAAAAAGCTGGTGGTACCGACTGGTCACAATTATCTGGAAGGAATATAAAACCGATATACACAAAACTGTCTTTTTACAGTTCCTATTTAAAATGAAGACAATTTATATTAATGTAAAGCATTTCAAAGTGATAGGCCTACAGTTCATCCTCTTAAACAGATTTCCTAAAAAGTAAGGATGATTATGATTAAAATAATAATAATATGAGTATAAGCATAGTAAAGTCGGTATTTAGAATGGTCAAAATGTTATTTCATGTCTAAAAGCGGTGGAGTATGGGGGAGGGGGGGGGGGGGGGGTTCGGATCAAGTTTGCCATGGACTAAATGGTTACTCAAATTTTTGTTTCGCTTATAGGCGGTCACAAGCCTCTTGGTGTAAACATAGGGATACTGTTCCTGAAGATTCTTATAGTGAGTCTTTACTATTAATGATGCCTTTGTTGCGGTATGATTGTATGTTACCACAAACGGAATAATTTGGTTATCGTGTTGTATATTTAAACCATTGGGATATACAGTGCCGAGTTGGTTCATCCAATAGCTCTCGCGCTGTAATCTTCTGCGTTTAGGCTTGATATTCGGAATAGCTGGGATTGATTCAATGGGCATAATCAGTAGATCATCAATGGAGTGGTCGGGAAGATTAAAATGATTCGCAATAGGTCTATCTTTGCCATGTACGATGTCATAGCGATGGCCGTTTAAACGGGTACGTAGCGCGTTTTGGGTTTCGCCAACATATTGAATATCACAAATTTTGCAAGAAATTAGGTATATCAAATTTTGGTCGGCGCATGAAAGTAGGTCGTTCATGAGGAAGGTTTTTCCTGTCCTCTTATTTCGGAAATAGTGAGAAATGAGTATATGTTCGCAGGTACGACACGAAGAACCTCCACACGGAATTGAGCCAAAGCCATTAAAAGGGGGAGGGGGGTCATTTTTCTTCTGAAGATGTGAAAGTGTGTCGTTTTTAATTTGGCGCAAAAATCTTTTTGAGTAACCCCTCTCTCTTAATTTATCGAAAACAAGTCTACATGCGGAATCAAAATCGGTCTGCTGGGTACAAATCCTATGAAATCGTAGGATTTGCGATTTAATAATGCCAGAAAAGGTATGTTTTGGATGAAATGAATTTTTGAATAAAAGTTGGTGGGTATCGGTTTCTTTAAAAAATACTTTGATATCTAATTTTTGATTTTCAATAAAATTGGTGCCTTTGAATACTGTCGTATCCAGGAAATCCATACTCGTATCAGAAATATTAGCGGTCAGTTTAACTGAAGGGTGGTGGTTGTTTAGAATTTCGTGATAGACAAATCAGATGACTGGAACACTAAAATCATTGTAAGTTAAGTTTTCGAGAATAAGGCCCCTGGTTATGAGACAATTTTTTGTGAGTGTTAGAACAGTTAGTGAACATATCCCTTTAAAGGAATACTAGCTCATGGGATGGACCCAAAATTTCCATTCTAAACCTTGGTCATACTAAGAGTATACCTGTATAATCTGATAAATACAAAAAACTACCTTATAATTATTGAAAAACGCTTACAAAACAAAGCGTTCTGCAGTAAGGACTTGTAATTTAATGAAAATTATGTTTTATTTAAGTTTTATGCTTAGGTTATTTTGTATACCTTTGATACTGCTGATAAATATATTCTTATTGGCCAAGTTTGAGAACTTGAATTGTTGGCTCCTTATATGGTAGGAACTACCAAAAATATTAATGGAAGTAAAAGACGTTTTGTATATTAAAATAATTACAATTATATATTTTTGTAATAAAAAATAAATAGATTGCGTTTTCGAAGGTTTCAAAAATGGTGAATTTATTGGGGGATTTGTGACGACACAAAACTTACAGAAGAAAGAATATGTCTTGGATTCTTATATGAATCTTAAAAATGATCATTAAGCGTTATTTCATTCTGTTTATTTACAAAATATTCAAACAAACAACCATACGAAAACATGTTTGGCCAAAAAAAAAATTGAAAGGTTTCTTTAAAAAATACCATCTATTAATTACAACGTTTAATAATTATTCAAATATAATGCACGATGGAATTTTAAATTTGATTTTTCAAAATAAATGCAAGCAAGACTATTCTATTTAAAACTTCCAAATTAATTCTATGAAAATAAAGCAGAAAATTACACAAATAAATATTTTATATTATTTGAAAATTAAAAAAAAATTCTTACCTAATTTTGGTGACGACAGCGAAACGTTTTCATCTTCATCAATGACGTCATCGATTTCATCGTCTGTTACGTTCGGGGTAGAAATACGCAGAGATAGGTTACAGTCTGTTACTTTGGTCGGAGTTGATCGCAAGTCCAATTCAACGTCTTTTACGATCGGAGAGTGTTCCTTTTTCACAAATGAAACTTCCTCTTTGCAGTCTTCAAACGATTTTGACACAAATTGGGCTAATCCTTCCATTTTTATGGCAGAATTTTGTTTTAATTTTAATTTTTGGAAAATCTATGCCGTATTATTTTTCTCAAAAATTATCGTCGCTAAGAATGCTTCAAAATTGTGAATTCCATTATAGAAATGAATATTTTTTTCTATAATTCTAATAAATTTAATGTTTTCCCAAATTATCCTATTTTTAAACATACAAATCCACAAAAGATCACACTATTAGTCTAAGTCAAATTCTAAATTTGTCCTATATATAAAACAGAAAATAAATGAAATGAAATGGAGTTTTACGTCCTGCTTTTCAGCTTCAAAACAGAACACAAGAAATTATCAGAATTATTGTCATACACAAAAACATACGTCGAATATATTCAGTAAAAATTATTCCTGGAAGTGGCAAGCTATTATGATCCGATTTCAAGACTCGGTGCCAATAAATGGAATTGCAGGAATGATAGAGATTACTGGCAGGCCAGTTAATAAAGAGATTGTGCTGAAAGTCTTTGAATGATTCCAATTAATAAATTCAATTACAAGTTCCCAAAACGGTGCTAATTGACAATTCAAATAACACCGAGACGAAAGGATCAACAATTTCATTGGATGATGACAAGTGACGTCATTGTATAGGGCAGTGCTGATTTGAGAATGAGGCTATTTGTCACGCGCCAGTCTCGAGAGATGATTTACGCGAATTATATCAGTGATTGTAAGTCGCGAGCTCGGCACGAGGCAGAACTAAGTTGATATCATAATATTATGATGTTCTATTATTGAAATCGTTCACTGAGAAAAATCGAACTTTTTTACAATCCGAAATTTATTAGCTTGATTTGTCCATTTCATACGCCATTTCCATAGGCTTACCTATAATTAAGGAAGGCTCTTAGAATTGGCTTAAGCTACAAATGGACATAAAATGTTTGAAAATTGAAAAATAAATTCGTAAATTTTTTTTTAATGAAACGCTAATGTGTGAATATTTTAATACAAAGAGCAAAAAATGTTAACAATTATTATTTTTTCTTGAATCGCCTGAAAAATGGTTTTTACATGTATGACTTATAACAAACATTACTTCAAAAAAAAATTACATCACTTTATAGTGATGTTTGTAGTAAATCTTTTAATATTTTCACATTTCAAAAGAATCATTCAAAATTACGTATGTTATAGTGACGTTAGTTGTTTAAGTCTTTTACAGTTACATTTTCAAAGGCTTTCCGTGATTTTCCAATCAATTTTTTTATTAGTTTAAGCAGGTCCAAGGTCAAGCAAATCTAAAAAAGCTCATCACAAAACCGTGGCATATTTGCGTGTGGACATGAAATGACATGAAATGCACGCGCCATCTGGTGTAATGAAAAGAAGGAAATATTGTGAACATTGTATCAATTTGTAAAAACATGTCGCGTGCAAGTCTCGTGCTTTGTCTTCTAATTATGACCATTTAATGATCATTAGGAATCTTTGATTCGAGCGCCCTCTGTTGAGTTTAAGGAGATAACTCTTCCGGTTATTAACATTTGTTTAGTTAATTTGAGTCGCACCGACAATTTGTTCAAGTGATTATTGTTTGCCCACTCTTGTAATAAATCACTCCGCTAATAAAGGGGGTGATGAAGATGTAATTTGGCCAGAAGTGCGGATGGATTATTTCCTACTTTATCACGTGATCAATGTCAAGTTTTTAATCAGAATAATTAACTCCCTGCTCTTACAGTTCAATAATGGCGACTCTTACATTGGCTTTAATTAAGGGTTCTGTTAGGGTTTTACCGTAACTTTTATTAAGGGGTCTTACATTTAGTCGCGGTTGGTTTATATGGGTTCTCTTCCTAGAACGTCAAAACCGAGGCCCGTGTGAAGAAACCGACTGTGTACGTTAAAGAATCTTCACAGTTAAAAAATCGAAAATAAGAATAGGCTAATATCACTGTCCACTTTAGCCCACAGGCCTACCAGTGCCCCCCCCCCCCAAACACACACTTTGAAATTTCGTATAATGTTACATACGTATACTTGGTGCTGGAAGAAACCCACTCCCCCGTCCCCCATTGCACGAACCGTACAGTAGGCCTACACTTCCCAATATGACTGAATAATTCATTTAGGCTAACTGCTATTAGCCTATACCAATGCTATTTTTGATTTTGCTTCGCAGTTCGGATTTGGGTTTTTGTGCATCAGATACAAAATGACCCTAACCCATTCATTTACTTGAGAATTGAAACTAAATGAATATTTTTTCTCTGAAGAATATTTCTGTAATTTCGCGCCAATAAAAGAGAAATAAGAAAGTAATTACAGTGAATTCGAGTTATGTCCCTTGGGGATGATTCGATTGTGTAAGAGTGGCTTCTTATTATCCGACGTAATTCATTTAGTTTACGTTTAATTTTCTCATTATTCAAAGCTTTTAGATACTTTAAAAGAAAGAAATAAAATTACGAGTTGATTAAGCATATTAAATGAATTAAGGAAAGGAAGGTTAACACGTGCTGGCGTGAAAAGCCTGCTTGGTGGCGCTCCTGTCACAATCACAAACGTTATAACATTCGAATTAACACGAGAAAATCTTCTGTAATGTGAGAAAACGACTAACACCTTTATTCACTTAGCAAAATTTCTTTCCAACTTTTTATTTAATTCTTTTCTCTAACACAATAGGCTACCGATGTGAAGGGTGGTGGCTGCCTTGTGGAGCCTTTTGGCTGGAAACTGGCGCAGGCCTTACACGTGAGTAATATACCAACATTATAAGATGTACACAAATGAAAAAGAGGAGGGGGGGGGGGCGGTTTATCCTTGGGCTATAAAGGCAACTGACGTTTTTGAACATCTAAACAAACACACTAGTAAGCATCTATGCTGCCGATGATTCTACTATCAGTTTTGAGGTTTGTTGGAGTTTGTAGGCTATATTTTGTATTCGAGGCAGTGGCATGTCCATAAATCATCATTTGGCCACTAAAAAGGGAGGTTGTGTTTGTGTGGGCGGGGAGGTTGTAAAGGTTTTTTTTTTTTAAGAAGGTGTCGGGAGGGGGAGGGGTGCTTGATTGTGTTTGGGGGAGAGGGAGGGGGTTGTGGTAGTGCTGTTTCAGTTCTAAAATCTACGGGCGCCCTTTTATAATAATTGAAATTACTCTAAACTACAACCGAATCATATATTTTCAGCTTCAATATGCTGAGAGTATTGCCCTTTGCTAATGGTAACTAAGTTCCATTGTATACCTTTATAAATGTGTTCTTATTATTAAATACATGCGAAGTTGTTTCCCATATAACGGGATATAAGTTTCCCTTTCAGTTTGTATTTAGTATTTCAGCTCACTGTAGCTTTAATCTACATAAGACATAAAGAGTTGTCACCCATGATCTTAGACAGGACACGAAATGGTTGTTGTCTGAATTTTGCGATACTTCCTTCCCTTGAATAACTCTTTAAACCCTGAGGCGATTAAAGTCGTCCATGATGAAACCGGAAGTCGAAAATTGTTTAGCGATCTAAACTAAACGATAACTTCGCAATTTCTGATTTAAACGACAGTGTTTGAGGGAATTTGCCGTGGTTGTCATGGGCAATTTGATGAACGACGTGAACAGGCTGATAAATTGGACTCTCAGTTCCGCATTTGGGCAGGCTAAGGAAGCTGAAAGAATAATCATAAAAGAGGTCGCAATGTCGGTACCAGCTCGAGGCTTCATTCGATTTGCAGGATTATCGGGAGCCACAGCGATTGCAATGGGAGCCTACGGGGCACACGGTAAATTTAAAATCTTACCTTCGAGACGATTCACCATCCATCAAAATTTCCTACATTCAGCTTTTTTGCACAAGCTAGCTAGCAGACGATGAACACACACTTTCTATTCTTACTTCTTAATCATCATTGATCAACAGAATGCACGTGCATGTATTCTTTGGGTCATGTGATTTGACTGAGGTCAATATTGAGTTTAAAGGTCACATGTGAACCCCCCCCCCCCCCCCCCTTCCCCTCCTCAAACCTTCAATGCTTATTTTAAAACATTTTTAAACTTCATTTTGTAGCCTTCAAGCCTGAAGTTAATGAACAATCAGAAACATATTTTGTTGTAGCCAGGAGAAATGAGCATTCAGAAAAATTAAAAATTGTGAGTTGGCTCTGTTTTGTTTTCAGTGGGATTTGGAACCCCTGGTTGCTTGCTAACCCTAAGGTCCAGGGTTCAATATCAGCATAGAGTGCCTGCCTGTGCTTGTGTGCCTGTCCTGAAACAGCTCAAATAAGTGCAACTGCAGCACATGCACCTGAATCTGGTGGAAATAATCTAATCAGTTAAAAGATCGAGAGTTTATGTTCTGTCTGATCAAGTCGATCAGTTTTTTTAATATTTTGAATTTTTTTCCAGACCTTTGATACAGGGTACAAGCTCCATCTAGTTCATTCTGTAGCTTTATTATCAATGCCTTTAATGAGGCGACCATATTTGGTAGGTACCATAACGTACTACATGTAGTTTTGAAATTTTGAACATTTCCTGAAATTTGCAATACTGATATCACATATTGTATTTCTGAATTTGAGCCAAACATAACATTAAAGGGATAGAACTTCCAATACATATTGAATTTGTTAATGTCATTGATGCAGGTTGGAGGGACAGCCATGAAAAAAAAAGAAAGAAAAGACTATCATTTGAGGTCCATTGTACTTAAGATTGAGCTCCTTTGACAAAAATGTACCTCATTCCACACTGCATGACTTTGACTCTTGAGGTTAGCGCAAATAAGTTCAGAAAAGTAAGACTGATAGGGGGCTGCAGAGGCTTATCTTATGATTTAAATTTCAGGTTGGAGCATTGATGACAACAGGAATGGTGATATTTTCAGGAAGTTGCTACTACCACGCCCTGACAGGGAACACCAGAATACGTTGGATCACACCCTACGGTGGAATGATGTTAATATTTGCCTGGATATCCATGTTGTTTTAACTTATACATAAATTTAAACTGAGATAATAATGACAATAGTGCTATTTCACTGGATAGAGTAGTCTAAACATTTGATTTTCCAGCTGTATACCTAAATTTAAACAGAGGTACAAATGACAATAGTGCTATATCACTGGATAGAGTAGTCTAAATATTTGATTTTCCAGCTGTACACTTAAATTTAGACTGTGATACTAATGGCAATAGTGCTATATCACTGGATAGAGAAGTCTAAATATTTGATTTTCCAGCTGAACTCTTAAATTTAAACTGCAATACTAATGACAATAGTGTTACATCACTGGATAGAGAAGTCTAAACATTTGATTTATCAGCTCTTAGCATTGATATGCTTTATTCTTGTTTTCAGTCAGATGTCTGTCTCTCTTGCATTTCCACTTAAATTAAGCATTTTATGATGTCACTATCGCAAGCTCCTAATAATATATACAGGACTTAGTTTTAATGAAAGGAAATTTAATGAAGTTTAACGTCCCACTTTTCTACACCTATTGGGCTAATCAGGATAGGCAAACATCGTGCAGTGTGCAATGAGGGAATTTTTCCAGAACAGCAGCATAAGCCTTCTTTTATTTACGAGTTCCAACTGCCGAGGGATCTTTAACGTGCACAGCCTATACTTCAGATATCTGACTGAAAATTGAAATGGAGAAATTGGTGCCATCAGAGTCCCAAATACACATAAGAAGTTTAGCAAACCTCTGTACAATCCCTTTAAATTTTTGTGATATAACCCCAATATTTAAAATGAAAAAACAAAGCCATACAATATAGAAATCTTTTATAAATTTGATTATGCTCATGAAGTACATGAAATAAGTTTAAAATTTTATAGTATCACAATTTTATACAAAATATTTTGTTTTTTAAAAATAATAATTATATTATGCATATCAAAGTATAGTTGAGCAAAGATATTTTTCTGCAGATAAGTATATATAATGGCCTAATTTCTCTAAAACATAATAAGCTATGGTTATGTCTATGAACAGTATTGTTCTTAAGACTTTAAGGAATGGCAATCTTTTTGAAAGATAAAAGAGATTGTAAAGTGGTTTTCTAAACTTTGTATGTGTATCAGGGACACTAAAAGCATCAATTTGAGCCATTCTGATGTCTGTGGTTCTTGCAATTCCACTTAAAGTAACGCGTTTTATGACTTCACTGATCTGCATAGATATCAATAGTAGCTTCCAGTAGATCACTGTCAGTGACGTCATAAATGTGTTAGTTGTAGTGGAATTGCACAAACCACATATGTCTGAATGGAAATTGGAATTGCGCAAATTGATGCTATCAGTGTCCCCGATACACATACAAAGTTTAGAAAATCACTTTACAATCCCTTTAATTGAAAATTTAGCCAATACTGAATTACTGATTGGAAGAAACCTTGGATTAGGTTTAAAGTAATATGAATATGAAAATAAATATTTATATATGAACAAAATAAATGTACAATAAATAAGACTTGTAAATAAATAGATCAATAAAATATAAATTGAAATAAATGCACTTTGTTTGATTTCTACATTTCAAAATAGAGTGTGATACTTTGTTGTTTTTTGGCAAAATTAGATTTTTATGAACACAAATGTTGTAAATGCAGGATAAGTTTATACACAAGCAATGAGTATTTTTGCGATGCAAACGGGTGGGTCAAAAGGGGGAGGCTCAAGCCCTCCCTATTTTAGCCGACTAATGTCAGAACCCTTTAGAAATTGGGCGATCACGCTACCGTTGAGTTTGAAGCATGTTATATTTCAGAGTCCCCTCTTTCTTTAAATCCTGGATCCGCCCCTTGCACATCACCTTGAGCACAATACTTTGGCTAGGATCTTAAAATAGCCATGTGGCTTTAAAAGTCCCACTCAAAAAGGCTATTTTTCTCTTTTTGAGGTTCGACACTGTTTTCTTAAGCAACAGCCAGAGTATTATAGAGTTGCCCCCCTTAGATGCTAGATTGGTTAAACTCTTCTTTTCTGAAATCTCTTCCTTGGCTGCTTAAGCAAGAGATTTAATTGGCACCTCTCATGCTGTAATCTCTAATGGTCTCAACCTCCATCAAGTTATGGGGAATATTCGTAGTTCCAGTAGAATTACCTCCCCTTCCACTATAAGTAGCGTCTGGAAGCTATGGGAAAGATTTGTAGTCCGAGTAGAATTACCTCCCCATTACTATAAATCGCGTCTGGAAGCTATAGGAAATATTCGTAGCACTAGTTTACTCTTGTCGGCCATCAGTCCGTAAACATCATCTAGCGACAGGTCTCTGATTGGTCGTTGATTGATTTCAATAACTTCATCCCCCACTGACATCAAACCAGAAAATAATTTCTCCAAACTTTCATCGGAAAATCGGGATATAAATATACCTGAAATGAATATTGATATCGGACTAATATGGCAATGTCTTCTTGATGGATGTGTAAGAACCTTTGGCCTTTGACCTTCATCACTGACACTTGACCTCCAGGTTGATGGAAAGGGGTTTAACACACAAACATATCTATAATAATATCATACAACTATCGATAAAAAAATTTCAAAACAATGCCCCTACCCTACACTTAAACGTAATTAGTTGTGCCCCTACCAATACAAAACCCTAGGGGTAGCTGACACAATACAAGGGGGGGTGGGGGTCGAGCCCCCCTATTTTCGACCGACAGTGCATATCCTGATACCCAATTTGACCAAACCCTCTAAATATTTGTTGCTGGCGCCTTTGGTTGAATTTGAAGCATGTTTAATGTTATATTTCAGAACCCCCCCCCCCCCCCCCACCCTTTCTCTAAATTCTGGATCCACCCCTGAGGTACATATTTAAAAAAAAGTTTGCTTTTCACTCACCATAATCGTAATTAGCTGTGCCCCTGCCAATATAAAACCCTATAGGTCCCTCAGGGGGTTTCTGAAGCTCTATAACTTTACTCCCGTCTGAACAAATCTCTAATAACTTTCCAATCGATCGTAACATCTTTGGAGGCTCCACGCTGTTTATTTCCAAATTTTTAGCTGAACTCCATAATTTCTTTTTTGATAAAGATAGAGTTGAGTTTTTTATTGGTAGCCTTGAAAAGAAAACAAATATGTCAAAAACATGGTTAAAAAATCTGATGGCTTATCATTTTTTTTTTAACTCTGTTTCTCCAAGTCAGTGATGCAAGTCGGAGGGACTGACATGGAAAAAGCGTTGTTCATATGGGACAATAAACCAAGGCCCTGTGTGCTACGGATGTGCACGTTAAAAACCCTTTGACAGTTGGTAATTGAAAAAGAGTAGGCTTATGCTGCTGTTCTAGCAAAAATTTCCCTCATTGCACACTGGATGCTGTTGCATACATCTAATAGATATACAAAGGTAGGATGTAAACTCCTTTTTTTACTCACTTGTTCGGACTATCGTCAAAAACACTCAAAACACTTTCTGACTTTTCTTTCTTGGACTTTGACTTTTTACCAAATAAGGCAGTGAGGGATTTGAGAGAGGGAGCTTTTCTCATTTTCGTTTTGGATTTTTCAAGTTTTTCTGTTTTGGACGGAGTATTGATGCTTCCAACATCGTCCAATCCTCTTTCCAGACTCACTGCTTTCCTGAATGATTTAATTTTGGTCTTGGTGGAGTTTTTGATCAGCCCCATTTTGTTGAGTAAAGATAGTCGAGAAGAACTGTTATTCTTGGTCAAATTGGATGTACTGAAACAGAAAAAATAAAAAAACAATAAAATTCATCTCAGAATGAAATTTGTTTTTTCATTTTGTAAAAATCATAAAAATTCCATTTGCCTTGAAATATCTTGCGATCCATAGAATTATAAGGTTTGATGGCTTAATATTTCGGTTGAAACAAACAATTTTGACGTGAAAATGTACCACATTTTGGACTGAAAACTCTGTAAAATTAAAAATAATGTTATGACATATAAATACAAAATTACCTGTCTGTTTTATATCTTCTGGCCGGTAACGGAGGACCTTGATCTTCGTCAGACAGAACCTCCATTTCATCTCCGTCTAACGATGAACGATCAGACACAACACATTCAGCACCATTCACACTCTTCTTACGATACGTTCCGACCTTAGCGTACAA
Source organism: Lottia scabra (assembly GCA_029955415.1). Lineage (NCBI taxonomy): Eukaryota > Metazoa > Mollusca > Gastropoda > Lottiidae > Lottia > Lottia scabra. Next base: position 3,942,026 of record JARJEI010000014.1, on the reverse strand, counting down.
GTCTTCTCTTCGTTGGGAGCAGGCGGACTCACCGAGAGGCATATCTAGTTCCGAACCCTCCACTTGTATCCCTGAATCACTTTTTCCTTCGTCAATTTGTCCACGAACTTGATCAATAGTCTGGTACAATGAACACTGCGACTCTAATTTTGGAATGTCAGAATTTTCCGCAGGAGGAAGCTGAGCCTCATTTTGAGAATTATGTGGCGTTTTCGTTTTCAAATCTACGACGCTTTCATAATGAGTGAAGCTTCCTGTTTCGTTCAAAACTGATTCACCAAGAGTTGTGTCCCTTGCTTCGTTTCTACATTCGTCAACGGACGTATAAATTGGCTGTGCGTTGTGGGTAATTTCTGCATTGTGGGTAATTGCGGCTTTGCATTCATCAACTGAAGCATAAGGAGGTGAAAGAACTAAATCAGTTTCTGGAATGTTTTCTGATTTCTCGACAGATTGAATGGAAATGACCTCTGCTACTTTTTCAAGACATTCATCTAAAGACTCGTAAGGAGGTGATGTCACAAAATATTCTTCATCTGCAGGGTTATCCCCCTTTGTCAAACTCTTTGCACACTCTTCAACTGTTGCATATGGGGGAGATGGATTTCGATTGGTTGAATGTTTATCCGCAACTGAATCCTGGACCGTTGCATATGGCGGTGAAAATTCACAAGTTGACGTTGAGGTATGTCTTGGAGTAAATCCATCTGAGGTTTGCGATGGTAGTTTCTTTTCTTTGTTGATGGCAGCATACATTGGCAACCCTCCATCTAATTGATCACTTGCAGTGTCGATTTCTTTTGCCTTTCTACTTTTGTTCACTTTAGCATAAAGCGGATCAGAGATTGGAGTTTTTGGCGTCAATTCTGTCATGGGAATTACTTCCCTTTTCGGAGACGCGTATTGAATATCCGTAGAATCATTTGAAAATTCAGCTGCGTTCAAAGAATGGGTTGGTCCATCAAGCTTTAAATTTGCTGAATCATTCGCTTGTTTGATTGGTCCATCAGGTTTCAAATTTGCTGAATCATACACTTGTTTGACTGGTGACTGTATAGGTGCCATTTTGGTCAGGCGTTTACGTTTGGATCTGAGCAAGTCTGCATCGAAATTTCCCGCCAAATCAAAACTGTCTTGAGTCTGAATAGAAAATGTCGACATTTCAATGTCTTCTGCTCCAGAAATTACCAATTTGTTGTCTGCTGTATCAATTTTCTTCACTTGACTCTGAATCAAAGATGGCGGCCCACTGTCGTCTGCACTATATGAAAGACGTTTGGCAAGATGGTCTGAAAATACTTTTGAACTTTTGGCAAGATTTTGAGAGTCTTTTGACATTTTTTTGGAAGCGTCTGCTCTTGAGTATGGCTGAAATGTCGTATCTGTGTCTGTATCTTGGACAGATTCCGACACAGAAAATCCACGAGTTGTTGTGGAAACGGATAATGATGAAACAGATGTGATGTCATCATCAACCTTCTTTGAACTTTGACCTTGAAGTTTTGAATGACCTTCAACTGGGTGAAATGCACTTTTGGTACGAGAATGATTGATGCCTTCGATAGGTTCTGTGTCTGATTCTGATTCTCGTTGCGTTGAACTGTAGTAGCAACTACTAAGCTGCAGACTGTCGGCTTGACTCGGTCCGACCTCACTGATCGTAAAACTATCTGATAGTTCTGGATTTTTATCCGGAACTCGCGAAATTTCAATAATTGGATTTACTTTTGGAATTTCTGGTTCTGGAACCACAGTAGAACTATGCACAAATGGCGAACGTGATCCAGAATTGGACGAAGCACAACTGGAATTTTTGTCCCGATTCAACGACTTAGAAGACAAAAATAGTCCGTTGTCCGTGGATCCCGCAGCATCACTGTCAAAAATATCAGGATTGATATCAGATAAAGTATCGTCATTGACGATTCCGGTAACTAAGGAAGTGTGATACTCTGTTGTTGCCGAGGAAAAGTGTGTCGAACCTTTTAAATCGTCATGTGATCTCTTCAAAGAAATCGAGGGTTCCGAATAAAACTTTTTTTTCATTTCTTCCAAACTCTTGGCTCCAGATTTTTTATTTTTGCTTTTTCGTATTTGATCAAATTCCGTGTTTCCGAAATATTGTTTCGTTAGCATGTTGTCGAGTTTTGCAATGTCACCCATGTCCACCACACTTAAACTGTTTTTCACTCCTGGAGAGTTTGGCAAACTCATGCAAATGTTTGACTCAAAATCTTTATTTGAAGAAATATTCGGCAAAGATTTAAAATTTGAACGAATTTTGGTAGCATTTACGTTCATAAGATCTTCCAAAGATGGCTGATATTTCCCTCTCTTATGTTTCCACATATTTTTAAATTTGAATTTCTTCGGCGGTGCATTTTGTTTTTCCGTTGCTAAATTTTCGGGGTCTGAAACTTGGCTAGCAACGGATCTCATAGTAACCTGACTTGTGTTTGACCGCATAGACATATTTTTCTGTAAATTTCCAACATTTTGAGAATTTTGAGCATCTTTTCCAGGAGATTGTTTTTCGTTGATGGAATTATTTGAGCGCGATTCAAACTTGATGAATGAATTCAAAGACGATTGTTCCTGATTTTTATGCAAATTGGGCGATTTCTGTATCGTATTTTGACCGTCTCGGGAACTATTTTCAAAAAGACGTTGAATGTTTTTGATGTGATCTTTCCGACTCGTTCGTTCCGAGGCCATGCTACTATCCCCATCTCTTTTATAAATTTGAAATCCTCGCGAAGTTGTTGATGAATATATAGCTTCAGGATTCAATTTAGAATTTCGTTTCACATAGCAACGCTTATTTGGACGTGGAGGTTTGGCGATAACATCTCGCGAATTTCCATTAACATTTTCATTTCCTAATATGGCATTCATGTAAATAGGTTCGCTGGAATTCGATTCCACATTATTTTGGATTGGCGTCTGCACTGGTGCTGCAGGCTGCACAGGGTCAAAGGTTGCCACAGTTGGATATAGAACTCTACCCTGAGCAGGAACACTTTGGGGTCTTCGAATAATATGCAATTGTTTCCGATGATGAGGAGAAGCAGCGCGTTTCTGTTGATATTTTTTCGCAATCATTTTTTCCAGTTCGGACATGGCGTGAGGTGTCGTGTCTGGCACGGTATCGTCTATAAATAGATCAGGCGTTATAACAAGATGGCGCCCAACCACATTTATTGAACGACTTCCGGAAATTTTTCTCGATCTTCCTGAATTTCTACGTTGTCTCCAATTAATGCCGGCTAATTCCCTGTAATGGACAATTTTTGATTCAAGATTAGGTGATACAAGGTGACAGTGGACAGAGCTAACCCTTGCAAGCACTGGCCAAGGCATCAGAATTTTTCTTATCTTGAGGGGAATTCGAACCTACGGCACCTATTCTCCTAGCAGATGACAATCCAACTCACTACTGACTGTTACAAAAGACCATGTTCAAATCAAGCATCATATGGAAGTATTGACATTTACACAGTTTAATTAAAATTAGACCCAAATTTCAGAGGTCAGAGTTCAATTTGACGGCAAGATGAGAAAGACATGGTTAGACCCTAATGTGGTGGTCTTTACAAAACCAGAGTTTAAAAAGCCAAACGAAACATTTGGGATTTTTTTTAATAGGCCGGACTTTTACATAGTTTAAAGTACATTTAGCCATGCTATTTTTGAAAAAAGAACCTTGTCTGCAAATGGAGGCCCCCATCACTCTCACCCATCTCCAAAAGTATCCATGCATCAGGCATCAAACACAAATTTTAAATCACCTCACCTTTCTATTGTCTCTTCCGTTGCACTTTTGTTTGGAGACGAAAATTTCTCATTCTTAGTAATCTCTTCTTTGCTAAAAATTAAAAAAAAAAGGTATAAAAAAAGTTAGAAGTGTTTTTCAAAAAATATTCAATAAAATTGTCCTCAAGATCATTATCACAGTCATGTCTTTAAGGAATTAAGTCAGCCATGACTGGCAAATAAAGCCAATATAACGCACATTAATAAAATTAGGCACTGACATAACAATTCAACGCAATATATACATGTGTCGTCATCTCTGATGTAAATTAGAAAAGAAAGCCATGCCATTATCTAAGAGATTTCAACAAAGGAAATGTCAGAATGTCAATTTGACATTTAAAAGAATGTCAACTACATGTAATGAATGTCGGTTTCAAATACACTGAACTATCAGATCATTTAAAACTTTGGAATTTTCTAGAATTTATAATTTTTTTAAGAAGTAAATGCCATTTACTAAATGGATATACTATGTCCAGTAAATATGCCAAATATACAGCCGTGCAAGATAGTTCATATCAAATAAAACCAAATTTTAAATTTCGTATATTACATTTTGCATTATTATTTAAAATAATGTGTCTTAAAATATTCCAAAACATAATGAAACTATGTAAAAGTTTTGACCCCTGAGAAATTATATCCCCACCACCCCCTCTCTCATTATCTACAGTATTCAAGACAACCCACAAAAGTTTTTTTGCCCCAAAACATTTCTCACCAAATAACCCAGAGAAAACCCCTAAATATCCAATTACCTTGTAAGAGGTATCTCCCCAGAAAGATTCCTCGCCCCAGAATTTACACTTACCATGGCATGCCCCACCCTACCTCAGTCTCTAACCCCTAAAATATATCCTTTACCTTGTAAGAGGTACCCCCTATAAAAGATTCCTTACTATTTACACTTACCCATGCCCAACCTATCCCTGCACAATCCAATCCCCACCCATTTCAATCTCAAAACCCCTAAAACACTCCCCTTACCTTGTATGAGAATTCTGGTGCTTGACAAAGAATGTAAAATCCAAGCCACTGGTGTCTTCCAGCTTTTGGAGACAAGTTTTTAATCTTGGTGACTCACTCCAGTCTTCCTCCAACCCTACAGTGCCGAGAAAAAAAAACGGTAAAAAATCAATTTTGTTGTCATGGAATGGAGGATGACCTAATTTCTCGCCACTCATTGCATGTGCATGGTGGATTACAACACATTCTGTAATATTGTACACGGAAAAAAATCAATAATTTTAACTAGAATTGTCGTCTGCCGAGACAAATTCAATTTTTTCTTTGGTTTTTATATTTTTATATTATTTTTTGAGATGCTTAGCTGTTTGAAATTTGAATCTTATTGGACTAATGAATTAGTTCTTAGTTATGCTGATTTAGAGTCAGTATGCAGTGTGCAATGAGGGAAATTTTGTGAGGAAATTAAGTCAGTTCATATTTTAAATAAAGAAACAAAATCAAAATACAATTTTATCACCAAAGTTAAAGGTAGCCTATTCTTAAGATTATTTTACAGGGTTGTAAAGAGGTTTTCTAAATTTTGCATTTTAAATATCGGGCAATCGGGGTCACTTTTAGCAACAATTTAAGTTTCAGAGGTTGGGGTGGATGAAAAGTAACAAGTTACTATCCAACAGAAGGCACTGGCACAGGGTTGAAGCGATATGGAATTGCAGACATCTGACAGAAAATTTGAATGGTGAATGGTGCAAGTGCAAATTGATACTATCAGTGTTTCTGATTTAAAAAGAAAACAAACCCGTGGCGTAACGAGAAGGAGTGGGGACTGGGGAAAGGGCATGGCATCAAAATGCACTTTTTAAGTGAAAAATATAGCAAAATTTACGCCAATGGCCAACATATTTAAATGCTTTTTTTTATCAAAACCAATTTTTGATCTTATTTTGATTTTCCTGGTAATAACAATATAGTTGATTGAAATTTGATCTGAGACAAATATAACAATATATAGAATTATGATAAAAGTCAATTTTGAATGATTACCATGGCAACGAAGTAATACTTTAATAATCTCAGATAATCAAAGCTTAACAACACAACTAATTATACAGAAAATCTAAAACCATTTGTCCAAATACAAGTCAAGGATTTGAAAAAAATTTCTGTATGAAGTAAAATACCCTTTCAAACAGAGTAGTGAGAAATTTTTAATTGGAGGCATGGCAGGAAAATGCTCCAATTTTGAGATTTTCAAAAAATAATAGAGGAAACCTTTAGGCCTCAGAGGTTTGGGGCATGTTGCCCCATCCCTACATGTACATATACGCTACTGCCTTTAAGTTAAAAATTGACTTCAACCCCATATTTCCTTGTGGGTTACAGCCTGTGCACATTAAAGATCCCTTGACAGTTGGAAATCGCAAAATGAGCTGCTGTCATGGCAGACTTCCTCATTGCACTCCTTCATTTTGAGATTCACAATTTCAGAAAAGGTCGTTCTAATACACGGAAAAAAGTATTTTACTTACCTTTTGGAGGTTTTGATTGGTTGAACTCAATTTTCTCATTGCAGAATTTCCGTACACTATTTCTAGAGTCTGGATGCCCTTGACTTGATTTAATAGACTTGAACGAACTAGTCATATCCTTTTCAACAGCAATGTCCGTCACAGACTTTGCAACCTTGATTTGTCCTTGATCTCGATATGGGGAAAAGGCTGAAGGTCGTTCCTTGTCCTGACTTAGGAGCTTATATGTTGAATTTTCAAAACTTTTAGAAAACAATTTTTCATTTGGTAAATATGTTTCCGTTTTGGCATTTGAAGATTCTTTTGATAGTCTGGTTGATGTTTCTTTAACTTTGAGATGTAGATTATCCAGACTTTTTGAATTGAAATGTTTTTGACCTTTTTTAACGAATTTCGGACTTTTCTCTGATTTTCTAGGTTGCAAGTATTCATTCGCTTTCTTTTGATATGATCTAGTTTCTTGTTTTGATTGCCTTGATTGCACTCTATTTTCATTTTGATTGGATAGGTCTGCTTCGTCAAACATCTGATTGGATGCTTTGACTTCAACAGCCACATGATTGGATGATTCTTTTGCATATGTCACCTGATTAACCAATTCTGTTGCACAAGTCAAATGATTAGATTTCTTGGCTCTATCAATGACCTGATTGGATGAAGGGGTCACATGATTGGATACGTCTGACCCAGAAGTCACATGATTAGTTGAAGTCTGCTTTAGGGCGTCAAACACTTTGGAATGAATCAGCGGCAAATTTGAAATTCCTGCACCATGAGGGTGAGCATATTTTGCATCCGATAAACTTTTGGCAGAAGTCAACGAATGATTCAGCAGATTTTGAAAATCGTTTCCATGATGTGAAGGCGATTCGGCTTCTGCCGAATTCCCAGAATTCTTTGGAGATGACTCAGCAGAAATATTCACAGCCTGAAACCCAGAAGGACATGAAAAAGATGTCGCAAAACTTGATGCAGTTCCTTTTTCTCTGCTGCTATGAAAGTTTAGCCTCCTCTTTCCAGCAGCAGTCAAAGGCTGTTTGGTATCCAAGGAAGTTCCACCATTTTGTAAGTTTGAATCAGACACAGTTTTTCGACTTATCACAGATTTTGCAGGCACATATTTAATTCCTTCTTTTGGTTTACAATTTTCTTTGAATAACTTTAAGGTGGTTTCAAAATTTTGAGAATTCGGTCTTTGATGTTTGGTAGCGAAATTTGTGTCGTCTGGCACTCCATTTTGTGCATGACTACAATTCCCGACGTCTGCAACTCCACTTTGGTGACCATCTTTTCCAGAATTTGACGATTCTGAAGATTCCTTGGAATTGTTCCGACTGAACTTTTTCTGGAAAGGCGAATATCCGTACAAAAGATCATTTAAATTTTTGGAATTCGTCTGCAAACGTTGCTTCAAATCCGAATTTGTGTGACTTTTCGACATGGATAAATTTTTTGACTGCAATCCAACCACATTTGACATTGTGTCTGTTCGTTATCAACCATTCTGGCACCCATATATCACCATGGAAACACCATAGTAACAACAGGTGAGTCTTAATTATCTCTCAGAAAGATGTTAATTTAGCCGTAATCAGTAAAACGAAACCTCGTCAGTCACATCCATCTCAATTTTTCATTTTAATTATCGCCTGAAAGATATGTGACCTTTTAGATTCTATTTCCAAAATTCTTTTATTGTTTGTCTGACTGTCATTTGATGTTTAAAAAAATGTCAGAATAACTAACGAAGCCTTTTTCTAAGTCCTAAACTTTTCCACTCAATTTCCAATAGTTTTAACTCATTTGTCCATCTCCAATTTTTGTCCCGTTTCTTACTTGCCTTTCCGAATAAATTAGAATTCAATCTAAAAATGTCTCCATTTCATAATCTTTCATACGTCTTAACTTTTGTTCCAATAATGTAGAAATATCTTCTTCAAATGATCACTTCAATCTGAAAGAAAAAAAAATTTCTAAATTCACAACTGGAATATAAAGGAACAAAAGTAGCCATTTACTGCGAGGTTAAATGGAATAATGAGGAAAAAATAATTAAAAAGTTTTCTGTAATTTGTAATTAATAAGGCTAAACAGTGATATAAACATTAATTAACGAGTTGTACTGACATTGATATTTTGATATTAACATGTTTGACAGGTTGTTATTTGCACTCTGATATTATTCAATGAGAAACATAATATTATTATGAGCTTATACAGATACATTAGGTGATATAGCAAGCCAGATTTTGACATACATCAAGCAACCACTGATATAAACTTGAGGCAGTCCTGTTGCATTAAAGGAGAATGTTCAGTATTTCCGAGGATCGATTTGGGCCTTGAATTTATGTAAATAGCATCCAGAAGTACTAGAACTGCACGAAAATCATAAAATTCCTTCAATTATATCCCTACCTTAAAGCGATACAACCTCTTAGAATGAAAAAAAAAATTAAGTTCTCAAACTTGGTCAATAAGAGTACATATTCATCAACAGTGTCCAAAGTATACAAACAGAATCAAATAAACTGTGTAATTTTCCATACTATTACAGATTATTATTGATAAATGCCTTAATTTGGATTAAGGGATTTATTAATTTTTGTATTTAAACATAGTTTTCTGGATTTATTAAATTATTTAGGTAATCTGTTTTATAGTTTGAAAATTTATTTTTTTTTGTTCATTCTAAGACGTAGTATCGCTTTAACATTTATCTTTCATTTTCTGTGTATGTGTTTTATATATAAGGCATAGTCTAACTAAACGTTAATAGTCAAACGCTGATAGTTATGGATGCACAGGGATTTGAAGGCTTAAATTTCAAGAGAGAGTTTAGAACATTATTACGTATTAGATGAACTAAAAAAAATCAAAATTCTGAGCCAAAAATAGTCGAACAGTTAGTGAACATATCCCTTTAATTTTTGTAAAGGGCCAAATGCATAAAAGGTTTGACCTAAGACCAACTGGTAGAAAGGACCCTCGTGAACCTAAGTTGCTATCTATATAAAAATGGTTATTTATTTTATATGTCATAAAGTGTTCCCATATACTGTAAGGCTAGAAATTAATGCGTCAACAAATTAATGCGACATGGGGTATAGAGACTAAAATGCGAGTACAAATTAATGCGATATGGGGTATAGAGACTAAAATGCGAGTACAAATTAATGCGATCCGTCATAGGTGTCGCATTTCTTAATATCATAAAAAAGAAAATGGCTTCCCGGAAGTATGAACAATGGTCAAGTGAAAATCTTTTGTCATTTGATTACCTAATTACTTAATCCAGCCTGGTCTCAATTTAAATACTTGACCAATATTACCTTTTGTCCATCATTTGATTTTATTTTCATTGTTGAGATGCTTAATTTTTCTTTTTTTTGTGAATTTTGTTAAACTTACTATATATGAAATAAAAATTATTTTATAATCATAACTTAATATGTCTTTACTAAATTGCGTGACAATATCGATGTTCACTAATGTCAGCCATATTTGAAAGGGACATAACTCCATATAATTCACTTGGAAATATGTATTTTAAAATGCGGATACAAATAAATGCGATCGCGGATAGGTCGCATTTAAAGCATTAATTTCTATCTCGCAATAATTTGTAGCCTTACAGTATTCATACACTTGAAAAGCTAATATTGCAAAAAATTCGGTTCATCTACCTTACCTTGAATTCAAACAATTTTTAAAAATATCAATACCCACCGATGTAAAGTCAACAATTTAAAAAAAAAATTTGAGAAAATGTCTTCCTCAGTCTAAGCTAATATCGTCTATTTTCCTTATTAAATCTGATCTTGTCAAAAGAAAATTGGTTTGAGATTTGTATCTTGAAAGGAGCTCAAGTGTGTTTTATTGTTATTAAGCTAATAAGGTTGGTTTGTGAAATATGCCCACCCAATTCTCCTTAAAGGGCCATTCTGCTTTTTTTTAAAAAGTTTCCACTGTCCAAAAAATCGCAAATACTACCTAAGAGTATTTTTAAAGTATGTTTATTGTATCTCTATATCTTCTTGATCAAACTGAATTTAGTTTTAAAGGGTTAATTACAAACAGGGAGTACTTATTGTTAATTATGCAATTTGACCTAGTTTTGGTGTTTGCCCTTTAAATGGCTCAATATTTCTAGTTAAAACCTTTTAAATACACAAGAGGGACATTTCGCTACAATTAGGCGTTTATTTTACTCAAATCCGTTCAGTAGTTTCCCGTCAGCGTCCAAAAAACATAACACACTTAAAAACCTTACGTATGGTTTTTAAAAATTTTAGCATGCTTTTAGCGTTTAAAAATTAACGGCTGGATTTTTTTAGTTAAAACTTTCAGATACATTAAAGGGCACATAGTTACAGATTTTGGTGTAAAGTTTTCACAAATTTGAGAAAAAAAAATTTTTGACCTAAAAAAAATTCAGACTGTCCCTTTAAGTATGGAACAGCATTTTTTTGTAAAAATACTTCCTAGTCCCTTTCCTTTTTTTTGTCGTAAGCCAGGGCATCTCTCCCCCCCCCCCCTTTTTTTTAGTTCATTAATAATTTGTGTAAAAATGCCTGGTTCATACTAAGAGGTGGTATCGCTTCAAGGGCAATAAACATGAGGGTAAATTTAACCAGCCCTATTAAACAAGGTCGACTTGGGTCCCAAATAATAGAGACTGAAGTGATAAAATTTGAACAAGTAATTTTTATAGTTACGCTACATTTAATTTGTTTGAAGTATAATATACTCAGTGGGTTGTAAAAACAATATCAAAAACTTCACAAATAGTTGAAAATATACTTCAACATTTATGGGGTCATAGTTTTTGACATCTTAACAATTCGTATGAAAATTTGACCAATTAGGATGGATGGATGGATGGATAAATGAACAGATAAAAGAATGAATGAATTTATGAAGAATCGTTGAATGAATGAATGAATGTGAAAGAATGAATGAATGAATAAATGAAGAATGGTTGACTAAAGGAATCAATTAATGATTGAATGAATGAACAAATATAAAAATGAATGAATGAAAGAATGAACAATTGATAAATGAATGAAGGAATGAAGGAATGAACAATTGAATAAATGAATGAAGGAAGTTATATAAGAATAAATAAATAAATTAAATGTGAAAGAATGAAATAATTATAAGATAAATGAATGAATGATTGAATGAATGAACTGATAATGAAATAAATGACTGAAAGAATGAAATGATTATAAGATAAACAAATGAAATGAATGAATGACTGTGAATGAATGAATGAACTGATATGAATGAATGAAAGAATGAATGAATGAATGAGAGGGTATCAGAAGGTTAATACCAGGTAATAAGATTAGTGAATATCTGACAGGTTTAATGACAAGACCTAATCTTCTCTGGTATTTCATACAAATCAATCTCTCCAATATTATTAACATTAACCTTCACACGATAAATAAATTAATATTTCAGGATTTTTTAACCCTTTTTCCACTTTTTTACCAGTGAAACAGGTTGGAGAGGCTGACATGGAAAAGGTCATTTTGATGGAAAGCCATGTTTGCTACAAGCTGTGAACAATAGAATACAGATCCATTGACCATTGATAAAAATTTGTACAAGTAAAAACAATTCTGTCAATCAAAATCACATCCAAAACCATGGCAAAATTGAGAGCAATAATTGTAAGCTTATACTATAGTAGTGGACTACTCCAAAGAGAAGTACCATCAGATGCTTCAAAAAGAGTAAGCATGGTCTGCTTTTAATAATTAGAGACTGCCCCAGCACCACCACCCTAACCCCCCCACATTGCTGGATATCATCCACTATTATCAAAATGTATCAGTAATAACAGTATCAACAAAGCATTATCTTATCAAGTTGTCCTTTGCAACTGAGTTGTTTACAAATACAATACATTATTGTTTTTTGGGTGCAGTGTGACTTGCTTGGTACTGAAAAAAATGTGAAGAAAGGAGAACTTCAAATGCGTCGAACATAATCGAGTCAATTCCGAGATTATTTAGAAATGTACCTACCACTTCTGATATTTATATCTTAGCCAAAAGTCGAAAATTCACAGAAAACATACATTTTCAAGTCCAGCGGGTCGAATTTCAAAACCGGAAGTTTACATGAAACTAACTAGTCTCGTATATCCAGACTCTAATTGATCAAGACTATAATAATATGATTAATGAGCATTATGGAAGGGTATCTATGCCAAAACAAACAAGCTTGCTCCCTGCAAGTATTTGATAATAATCAAGAGTCATCCTCTTCCTCGTACAATTTTGTCCTCTGGTACAATAAACTTGGAGGTGGCCTAATGATATGTTTTTGAAATGAAATGAAATGGAGTTTTACGTCATGCTTTTCTGCACCTGTGGCTGTATTGGCTAATGAAAGGGAAGAGGGTCTTCTGACGGATATGTATAGATCTGTATTTTTGAAAAAGGTCATAAAAGTTCATAAAAAAATATGCTATAAAAATAGTTCTATCGTTTCTTGGCTTGATTAGGTCGAGAATGAGAGAAATCAAAAAGTGTTTCTGCTAAATTTGAGTTTGTTGCTCCAGTTTTTGGACCGGTATTGGTTCTATGTCTCTTTTTACGGTTTTTATTTTTGACTGGAGTCGGAGGATCGGCAACGGATCGACGTTTTTGCAGAACTTTGCACGGTTTTTCTTCCATGTGCCGCATGTCCAATTCCGCCGATTCATCCTCAACAAAGATCGGCTTCTGCCCCAGTGTTTCATTAATTTCCGGATTTCCGAAAACTGTTTCCTCCTCTTCGGGATCCTCATCTTCTTCGTTTTCTAAATTCATTAAATCTTCCTCGAAATGGTGCTTCTCTAAATGTTTATTGGGAATTCCTCGAGTTTTCACCTTCTGTTTGCCCCCAAGACCTTCGAGGTGACCCTTTTTGGCTTTCTGTACAGTGACGCACTCATCCATTCGGTACGTTCCGATGTCGAAGTTTTCAGACTGTATCGGATACGCAGACGCATCAATCAGATCCTCTTTCCGGATATGTTCCTTACAAGTATCGGCTTCAACGTCAACCTGGATCCACTTTTCATTTTTTGGAACAAATCCGATGGCAAATCTTATTTCGTTTGTATGTCGCTTGCTTGGATTTGAGCAAATATATTTTTCCTCTATACAAGTGAATTTGTTGGCAAAAGTCTTTCGAACATTATGACTGCTTTTATTTGTTTGTTGGACAGCTTTGTTTTTTCGCTCCCTTTCCGCCCTCTCAGCTAGTAGTTGCTCCGTCCTTTCTGCAAACAGATCATCCGTGAACGGTTGTGGTTCTTGCATTTCTTCTTCCGGTAGAGGCCTCCTTTTAGGCCGTGATGGTTGAAGTTCTGGTTCTTTGTCTGAAGTGCCAATCATCGGTTTGCCACATATGCACTCTTCGTCACTTTCAAATGATACATTGGATGCTACGTCTCGGGTCTTTGGGGAAGAGGTTTGCGTTTTCGTGGACGCATTGCATTGTGAGAACCATTTATGATATTCCAATTGCTCTTCTGTATGTTGAAAGCACCTCCGTTGAGACCGGTCTCCCAACAATGCCATTGCTTTATCCAAGATAACTTGTCCAATTCCGGGCGGATCCGTCAGCAAGGATGAACGAGGATTCCTAATGAACTGTCGCACCATTTCACGTTCCCTTTCACACTCTAGGGGTATCGATAACCTCTTTCCATGGATTTTAACGATGACACGTAAATATTTGTATGACAAGTGCTTTAGACCTACGGCGAAGTCAAATTTTTCTTCCCTGTACCCTTCATAACGAAAAGGGCTTTTCGTTCGGACCGGGATTTTTGATGGAGCCACACAAACTATTCTCGGATTTTCCTGATTGGGCACAAAAGCCTCGAATTCCAATCTGCAGATCGTGCATTTTTTTAGTTTGAGGTGGTACACATCTTCCCTGAAAATCACTCTCAAAATCGTCGGCTTCCGCAAATATTCTTGTCCTAGTATTACGGGCGATTTGGATCGTCTGTTGGGAAAGTAAGATAACCTGGCACTTTTTAAGGGAGCTTTACCAAATCTGTTCCAACATCTGCGTATTTCTTTTAGCCTTTCATTAACCTCCTCTTCGTTAAGACCTTTCCGTCTCATCTGTTTTTGATCGGATGTAGGTTCTGCGTATGATTTCGTTGGATTTCCGTCTGCGTGTTGATCATCTCCATCGACTACGTTTTCTTCGTAATCATAATCATGGTTACGTTCGTAGTCGTATTTCTCCTCAGACTGATCGGCGTCTGAACGCTTACCGCACGCACGCTTTGGGGCCGGGAGATCAGCGTTTGATTGATCAGCTCTAGTATTGTCCCCTCGACTTTCGTCGGACTTGGCTTTGTGATCTTCGGATGACGGGTTCGGTTGATCAGAGGTGGGTTTGGGTGTGCTCGAGTTAGACTCTTCCCCTAAATGATCATCTTCATTATCTTTGGTTTCTTCTTCTTCGGCTTCTTCTTCATCTTCGGATGTAAAATCATCTTCGTAGAATTCTGCGTCTGAAATTGAAAAAAAAAATAATAGATTACGTGTCATGCAGATTTTTCGAATTGAAAACCATATGTTCGTCTATAATCGGATACAAAGATCAAATCTCTTATAATTTAGGGGATGACGAATATCTGGATTTCCAAATCATTCCAGTTGACCCAACTTTAAATGGGTATAGAATATGCGGGGGATCAATGTCAGAAGTTTTGTTCAAGAACCGACTGGTAGAAATGGTAGAAAGGATCCTCGTGAACCTATAAGTTGTTATTCTTGTAAAATCAATGTACAAAGGTTTGGCGAAGGACCAGCTGGTAGAAAGGATCTTCTAAGGCATCTAAGTTGTTATCCTTATAACAAATGTTTGTTTCTTACCATCGGATTGAACTCTGGACCTGTACGGTGACATGTCGTCATCAGTTGACCCTTCTTCCTGACTTGGCCAGTCCTCGGTGGGGTCGTTAGCAATGGGATCGTCCTGATGGGCTAACAGCCAACTTGGAGAGAAGGGGTACATTGGGCCAGTAGGTAGCCCTCGTTCCGCGGCTTGTCGCTGTTGAAACTGCTCTATGGTGGCCATCTGCTGCAACATCTTGATCTGCATCGTTCGAATGTCGTCTCCTATCATTGGCATTATGCTCGGATTCACTGTGAATAGGATTTCATGCGGATTGGGTTGTTGATTACTCGAGGGAAAGGCTTCTGCTCCTCTCGGTTGTGTCGACGAGGCAGTCGCACCATTTGTGTTAGTTCGGGATGCGCATTGATGGTTAATCGAGATTTTGGGTTCAGCTTCAGCTTTCGGTTTAACAGTCAAAGTCTTGGCATTGTTGGTCTTCTCTTTCGGATTTTGTTTTGAAGCGGTGGGCCCAGCTTCTGTTTTTGGTTGGGATGACGCTGTATTTCCCTTGGGCTTAGTTTGAGATTCGTCTTTGATCTTCTCCACACTTTCTTTCGGTTTGGGCGTTTGGGTTTTGGAAGAGCTTCGATTATCCTCCGGTTTTTTTGACTGTGGGTTGGCGTTATTGGCCTTGGCCTTAGCCTCTGGTTTTGGATTTACTTGTTTCTTTGAAGCACTAGCTTTATCTTCTGACTTCAAGATGTTTTTATTCGGCGCCTTACAACTTTCCTTCTCTTGCTCTCTGCTTTGATTTGCTTGAAGATTACTTATGGTGGGTCCATTTGGTTTCCCCTCTGACTTTGTTTGGGCTTTGGATTGAGATTCGGCGTTGACTTTCTGCTGATATGTGTCTTGCTTCCTTGGTTCATCGGGCTTGACCTTTGCTTTCGCTGAGGGTGGCTGTTTGACTGTAATGGATGCCTTTGAAGAATCATTTTTGGATTCCTTGATGGTCTGCTTTTGCTTTGTATTTTGTACATCCTGTTGCCCTGACTTTTTTAATTTCGCCATTGACGTTTGGTTGTCGCCTGAGGGAGATACGTCCGTTTTGTTAACCGATTTCTCAATCAGTTTTGGATTCGGTTCACCATTATTACTGACTCTCGGTATTTCATCTTTTGTTTTCAATGGAGGAAGGTCTTGGAACTTGGGGTCGGGGTCTTTGCTACTGGATTGATCATTTGGATTGTTTTTACTTTCCTCCTTTCGTAATTTTAGCCAAGGAGGGAATGGGACACGTTTACGGTTTGCGCATTCTTTAAGGCTTTTTCTATCCTCGTATCTGATTACCACATCTCCCGTTGGTTTCAGTTCATCATCGATGATTTCTGAGCACCAAACTGGTGTGAATGCTTCGCGTGGGGCCCTTACAACAGTTTCAGAGTTCTGGACAACAGTGTTTGATTCTGATTGCTTCTTCTTGTTTACCCCTGGTTTTGCGTTGGGGGGTTCTTGATTGGAGTTCTTTGCCACATTTTCAGGACACCGAGCTCTGGATTCTGTAGGTTTCTTGGTTTCTTTGAGTTTTTCGACCTGAAGATCTTTGTCCGTTCCATCAAGATAGTCTTTCGGGTGCACGTTTTCATATTTGTGAACAAGAACTTCGTGTTCAATTTGTGACGTTTTTCCTGGTAAGAATCCTTCCTTGCCTTTAGGAATTTCCTTTTCCTGGGTTGTGTTTGGTTCACCTCGTTCCCGGATATCAATTTTCGCCGGATTGGCGTCTTCCGAGAGAGTAGCATATTTTCCTTCGAAAAAACAGGCGCGATCATTAATTGGACTCCTCTTGCGCGATGCGTTTCCTCTTGAGGCATTCGGTTTTCGTCCATTGTTTGGTTTGAAATCCGTCTCTCCGAAATCAGGTAAGGCTGAATAATAATTTTCTAAAGCTCGGATTGTGAATGAACTGTCTATTGAAACTGTATCGATATTTTCATTTTCCAATTCAAACGTTTCCGGCTCCGGTGCGTTCCTTTTCCATGTAAAAGCGCGGCGTATTGCGACTCCGACCAGAGTAAAACAGCTCAAAACATCAGCGACAAAGCGTCTCCAACCTTTCGTACATCTTTTCGAACCTTCCGCCTCCGATTCTGTTTGATCTCCAATTTCAATCTCCATATTATTATTTTTTTAAAAAAGAAGTAAATTGTTGTGTACGGCCATGTTTTATGCGTCAGTTCCAAACTTTGAGATTGCTTGGTGACTTTACCAACATTGAGAAAACTTGACGTCAACGTTTTTGACGTCAACGTCATAACTGAAAATCTAGATGTGCACGGGAACGTTTTGGTTTCGGGAACGTTTCTTGTTTTGCAGAAATCTTGCCTTCACATCATGAGCTTTTCTCATACTTTTGATCTGCTTGGTCTACAGTCGTTATGGGTTTAGGCTAATGTTGCTTTAGACCACAAGGGGTGGTACAGAAAGGAGGGAGCCCAAAAGAGACGGTGTGTGTATACATGAATCGAATTAAACCATAGTCTAATATTTGCACAAATGTGTTCTGAATTAAATGCAGAATTATATGTATATTCGACGAAAAAACTTGCAAAATAATATCTTGGTGAAATAAAATAAGTCTATATTGTTGTGGTCTAGATCCAAATGCACTACATGAGTTACGTCCCCTTAAATAGCAACTTCCGTTTCCGCCCTACTTTCGTTTTCTCCAAAATAAACAAACTACAAACCGCATTTTGATCGTAAAATGAGCAAAAAGGGGGAATTGATTGCCAAAGCCGAGCCGTATGTACATGTCCTGGCGTACAAGGAAATTGACAAACGTTGCAGTTTTTGTTTTTTAACGTTAGTAGATTGAGTAAATTGATATTTTTGAAGACGAATTTACCCGCCACTTTGTTCTAATGATAATCGCCATGCTTATTGATATTCCTGACAATATATTCTCAAAGTTTCAAAGTAATAGAATTTTGAAAATCACACCTGCACCTTGTTTCACATTTTTAAAACAATTGTAAATTTGGAGTAAAAGAAAATTTTATTTCACGACTAGACAAAAAATAAAATGAGTTTGTAATCCTTCAGACATGTCCATTCTAAATCAGAGTCTGACAATGACATGCAATGAGCATTTCATGAACTCAACAATTTTTCTTTATAAATTTCAGTCAAATTTTTGATTCGTTATATATTTTTAGGTGTGAAAAGTTGAAGAAATGTGCTGCCTGTGGTTTGGTCAAATATTGTGGAGTTGCTTGCCAGGTAAAAAATACTATTATTGGAACGTTTGGCATTTTCTATGCTCAATTTGGGTCTTGAATACCCTTGAATATATGTAAACTGACCTCTGAAGTACTAGATCTGCGTGCAAATCGCTTAATCCGTTCAAAAATAAATTTTGTCCATTACTTAATAAGATTTCCTCTACCAAATTGTATTAAAATTAAAAACAATAACGCTACTTTAAGTTACTTTAGAAACATTGTAAAAATATAATCCAATAAATAAATTGTAACTTTTCTTCTTTTTCAGAAAGCTGATTGGCCAATCCATAAACTAGAATGTCCATGTTTTAAAGACTTTCAACCAATCATACCCACCGATTCTGTTCGTCTTTTTCTGAGGATTATCATCAGACATATGGTACGTAGGTTTAAGAAATCAAATTTATCAATTATTAACTTCCATCCCGGCATGGGTCAAGATGATCTGATTCTGGACCTTCAAATTTTTCAACCCGGTTTCCCCTTGTCAGTTATATAGGTTGGAGGGTCTGACATGGAAAAAGTTGTTCAGATGGGACAATAAACCATGCCTGAGTGTGCTACAGGCTGTGCACGTTAAAGATCACTCGACAGTTGGAAATCGAAAATAAGAGTAGGTTAATGCTACTGTCCTGGCAAAATGTTCCTCATTGCACACTGCATGGCGTTTGATGTCCTCAGTAGTCGAGAAGTAGGATGTTAAACTTCATTCCGATTAACTGTGTATTCCTAGGAGTTGCCTATATCGCATGTTTAGTCTCGATGTTATTGTTATTTCTGTTTAAGAAAAGTGATGATGAAAGATTGACCCCTGATGACCCTGGTTGGAGATGTTTCTCGGAGCTTGAATCACGTAAGAAGTATATTCAATAATTGTATATCACCTAAAGGCTCTGGCAATATCAATTTTAAAATCATTTGTGAAGTACAAATTTAATAAAGAAACCAAGTACTAACGATCGGTACCGCAAAACGAAACCCGAAATCCAAAAACACATTTTGACGAAACATAGGTAAAAGTTATGAACTTTTTAAATGAGGAATTATATTAATCATACATGAGTAGGTGTTTCATAATGAAAAGTGGTATCAGGTGTCTAGAAGAGTAAGCATACCCTGCCTGACGCCAATGTGTTATTTAAGTAACTGTAGAAAGGATCCTTGTAAAACTAAGTTGTGAACCTTATAAAATCATTGTCAAGAGGTTTGGCCATGGACCAGTAGGTAATAAGGATCCTTATGAAAATAAGCTAACCTACAAAAGTATGGATCTATTTTTCGTTTTTTTTTTCACTTCAACTAAATGCTCAATTGACATTAATGTTTTAGTCTTTTAATTAAATTCTTTGTAATTGATATTACAGACAGCATAGACATTCAACGGGACGAAAAAAGATCAGGAATATTTTCACAGATGTTGTCAACGGTTACTGAACTAACGAAAGATCACATGACACTTCCTCCAGCTCATACGTTGTTCTTGTTTTTTGGAAAGGTAAGTTACACTGGAAATGTTGGAGAGACACGAAAAATCTGATACATATCTGATCTATAGGACTTGTATGTCAATGCACATTTTCTTATTTGGAAGATGTTGAGGGGAGCTGTGGTGGCTAACCTGAAAGTCCAGGGTTCAATTCCAGTCAAGGTCAATTCAATTAAAACTATTTGATTTTTAAATGAAGTTTGATTATATTTTAGATGGTGATCAACACGTTTAGTATCTGTAATGATGATTTACAACCTATTGGTAGCGGTGTATACACCAGGTTGGTTATTTCAAACTTGTCTTGTGATGGATGCAGGTTGGAGGGGCTGACATGGAAAAAGCATCTAGTTGTTAGTATTGGACAATAAACCGAGGCCCTGTGTGCAACAGGCTGTGCATGTTAAAGATCCCTCGACAGTTGTTAAACGAAAACAAAAGTAGGCTAAAGCTGTTATCTTGGCAAAATTTTCCTCATTGCACACTGCATTGTGTTTATCCATCTTTATTAACCCATACAGAGTGTAAAACTCAATTTCCTCTCAGTCCACATATCATAGTAGACTATACAAACTTTTGCTTAATTTTCAGCCCGTCCATGTTGGATCATTCCTGTGACCCGAACGCTGTAGCGATATTTTCTGGTAAAACAGTTTATATTCGAGCGTTAAAGGATATTCCAGACGCCACACCAAATAAGGTAAAGACTTTTTCTAATTTGTCATGAATACCAAGGTTTCATGACATGGCATGAAAATGCTCAAATTTCATCATTTTCAAATGAAAATATAACAAAGGTCCCGAGGTTGGTGGCTTGACATGGCCCCACCTCTAAAAACGCCAATAATAGCTGTGTGCATCAATTCAGTTATGTTTTTTGTCTTTCAGTTGTTCATCAGTTATATAGACCAACTTAAACCTTCTGTAGAAAGATTAGCTGAACTGGAAGAACAATATTATTTTTCTTGTGAATGCTCTAGATGCCTCAATACAGACTTGGTAAGTCAAATGAAACTTTTTGGGGAAAGGTATACTATCAAAAGAAGCAAAATATTATTTTCGAGATTTGACCAAGCCTGGCGAGTTTTGTTTGGGGAAATTTGGTGCAGATAACCAAAGGCTACTTTCTTCGCCATGTTTGAACCTTTGGCGGGCCAAATGTAGCTTTCTTCAAGCTTAACAAACACAGTAAAAGTGATTGAATACCATTGAGATAGGGTTGAAAGCCAATTTTTCTCTGAAGCACTGGCTAAGGCTATCTGGAGGGAAGTTTCTTCTTAAGGGTATTGATTGGGCTAGCGTTCGAGAAAAAAAACACGAGATGGATTTTTTGCGAATTACTTATTATTTTTGGGCTCAGATTGTAGATAATTATTATTACTTTATTTGTAAACTATATAGAATGAAAGAAAACGAAAAGAAGTTAGGTATTTCATTAGTTTTTGCTAAAAAATTAGGAAAAAGTAGCAAAATGTGTCCCGGTTGGTACAAGATTTATCAGCCATTTTTTATTGGAAAATTACGATCTTGGTCTTGATTGAAAGCTTATTCAATAAGGATGAAACGTACAGAGAGTTTTTTCGAAGATTCTAATCAGTTTGGCCCCTGGAAAATGTTTGCCGTACCTACAAATAAATTTTCGTACATTTTCGTATTTCCATGGTAACCACCAAAATAATAATTTTTTTGGGAAAATCGCTCTGTACGTTTCTCGGCCATGTAATTGTCTACATTTATGCCAAGTTTGATGTAGATTGATCCATTCACATTTTTTTAAACTTGTATGAAAGGTTTGAAATGTCCAATTTTTATGACATGTTTGAAAGGGCTGTCAACTCATTAAAAAAAATCTGATTGACATGAAATCAACCTTAAACTATCGAGAAGGACCCCAAATCATCAACAAATGCACAACAAGTCTCAAGAAATCATTATTTCATATACTTATTCCATTTTTTCATAACGTGAAATAGCCCAATTAACACCCTTAATCTAGCAGTTTATCTGGAAGCTATCTCACTAGCATAATTAATATAAGGGAAACAACTCTATTTAGTTATATGTAGATTACAGACTACAATAATTTAAATTTTATTTAATAATAACATAAATAGAAATATTAACAAATAATAAATATGTTTAAATAAATCTATAAATTCCCTTCCTTTCACCTAATAAAAAAAAAACACCAAGTAAATGAGCTCAAAACAAAATGATCCTTGCACGATTCATCTAAGATAGTTTTCGATTACAAAAAATAAAAATCTAAATTTCATGAAGATATAGCAAAAACACAAATTTCACCAGAATCTGGCATAGACACAGCCAAGAGATTGGTTGAACTTATAGCCAATCCTGTTGGTCGGCAGAGGTCATGTGACTGATCTAGAACTATCCCTAAATAGGTTCCCTCCCTTGAAAACATTAAAACACGATCATTCCCAGAATCCACTACAAAAATATTCCCAGATTTGTCGACAGCGAGACCTTTTGGGTAGCGTATCTTTCCAAGACCTGTACCATATTTGCCAAATTTGAACAAAAAGTGTCCATGTTTGGTGAAAACTTTGATACAATGATTTCCGGAATCAGACACGAAAATTCGATCGCGAGAATCGACCAATAGGTATCCAGGATTGTCAAAATAGTTGTCAGAGCAACCATGGCCACCAAATTGATAACGTAGTTCACCATTTTGTTTCACAACACTCACTGTTTCAAATATCATGTCTGTGAACACAAAATCACCGTTGGACAGGGCAGCAATCCCATAAGGCAGTGTCATGCATTCAGGAGTGAATTCTCTTTCGAGTCTGCCGGCCATATTTAATATTTTAACACCCCTTGATGATTCGTCAGTTACTGCGATGTTATCTAGGTCAATGAGAGTTACTCCCCTTGGAATTAAAGAGTCATGTTGTATGATTTTGACCGTATGTCCATATTTGTCGAAAATTTGTACCCGTTTGGCACCATTTTCAGCAACGATGATTTCGTCATTTTGTGAAAAACATATATTATACGGAAGACTTAGTTGACTGTTGGCTTTCTCCTTGCCGCCAAATTTAGAAATCAATTGAACTTTAAGAACACATTTGGAGTTTGGCACTTTTGAAAGAATTCTAGGCTCCAATGTGTGACTTTCTCGGATGTCGTCAAGTTCGGAGAGATTTGGTAATGACATAGAATTATCAATCCCAGAATCACTTGATGTTGAGAAATTTGAAATGTTGCAGTCGTCCATTTTTACGTAGAAAAATGTTCCCATTTCAAAAAGTTTGCCTGGTTGGAATTTTTTGACAGTTTTCAATGATTCTGGATGTGGAATTTGAATTTTGCTATTTAAAGAGTTAGTTTGTGCTAAAATGTCTTTTGGTATTTTGTAATCCGTCTGCTCTGATGTCATCAGACATCTCAATTGTGATTGGTAGATTTCAAATTCTTTCAAATTTGAACGGTACAAGTCTTTTAATTGGTCAATTTCTTGACGCTTCTGAAAAAAATCAGTGTCCAGTTCTCGTAAGAATTTCTTTTCCTCTCCCAGAATCCTTTGCACTAATTTTTTTGAACGTTTTTGGATAAGAGTCTTCGATTCTGCATAATGTCCTTTTAGGCGGCCATCCAGGCATGTTAGGTTGAACATTTCTTCATGAATTTTCCAAATTTTGGTGTGCACGCTTTTGAAAGCAGTTGTCAAGCACCGTTTTGTGATTAAGCTTTCTGTCTGCAGTTGAAGGATGCTGTGACCTTCATGATCTTTTAGAATGCAGATGACACAAAGTTCAAGGTCACAAGTTCGGCAGACATATTGCACATCCTCGTTGGCATGAGTTTCACATTTTTCTTGAATTTCATTGGATGATTCGTTACATTGAATATTTATGAGCAAGTGAGCGACCAAATATGGCTTCTGTTTATGACTTTTTGTGCAAGCGTTGCAGAAGTATTTTTTGCACTCGGCACAAAATGACACAGCAATTTTGAAATTTGATTCTAATTTGCAGACGTCACAAACTGAAGTGTTTTTGTTTCCTACCACAGAATTCAAAACATCCATGAAAGTGATCAATCGAAAATCTCGCGGAAATCCTTTAGCAGAATTATATGGCACGATGGTGTGTACACGGCAAGATGGACAAGAGAAGTAACTCTGATGTCGTTGAGATGACGTCTGGATGTGAGTGTCTAGACAGGTTTCACAGAATGAATGAAAACATGGCAGAATTCGAGGTTGTTTTAATTGACCCAAGCAGACGGGACACTGTAGCAAGTCGTGTAGTTTGGACTCCATTTTGAAAATTTGGCGTCTGCTTATTTCACACTATAGATGTCACTTCACCAAAAGGAGACAAAATGTGGCTTTCCTTTTAAAAAATCGGCTCACTGTAGTAAACTGGATATTTCGTCTTCATTTTTGAAATCTTAAATCACAAATTCACAAAAAATGTCTGAGTACAAATTTTTCTCCAGAAATGTTCATACACTCTCAAAAAATGTACGACAAAATCATTTATGTTTATGTTGTCCTTATTTGAAAAAATTTTTTCCCTCCATTCAACAAATACATTTGCTTTAAAAATCTAGCGTCTGCTTTCTTCCATTCAACGCAAAATTACTAAATTATCTCATTTGCATAATTTTCCATCCATTATAAAAAGATTTACACTCTTCTTTAAAGAAAACACAAACAGTCTGTATTTTGACAAAAGATGCGTCAATGTGTATGTATAATTCCGTCTGGTGTCCAAAATTCAAAGGATAAACTTCCAAAAGAAAAAAAAATCACTTAAAACACAAACTTATGGGGTTGATCCACCAAGTAGTTTTAAGTTGTCATAAACACTTTTTCCAATACCAGTATTTAAAATAACAAAATCCGATGTCCAAATTTAAAATTTGATGCAATCATTTCTAATTTTCAAGAAAATAAATGATTTTAGATAATATATAGGCTATCAAGACTTGATATTGACGAAATCTTTCTAATATTTAACAAAACACGCCTGATGACAACTAGACTATCGATAGTTCGTCCAGACTTGAAATTGATGCAATCAGATACGACCGATAATTCATGATATCGTTGATAATGATCATAAGATATTAATACAAAGTTTCAATTGATAAAATTAAAGATAACTTTACGGCTTAAAACTAGACTGGCAATGAAACTTTGGCCCTTAAAAATCAGCCCTACTTCAACTGATAAAAATTATAATTTAAGTTTTGACTTGTATCCAGATAACTTATATTGTCTTGACTGCAAACCCGTCCAAAATGTGAATAATCTTATTTTAATATTTCAATAATCTTTTCCTTGTCGTTCCAATTCAATACCTATAATTTAGTTTACCACATTGGCAACTTCCTTAGTGAAGTATTGTGTTCAGTGAACTGAGTCACTCATACTAAAAACGTCCCACTCTAAGCAACTATATTCTGAAGTTCACTATAAAAGAGAATATCCATAAAACACATAGGATAAAATCTTATTCAGTCAAAATGTCCCACTCTGAACAACTGTATTCTGAATATCCATAAAACACATAGGATAAAATCTAACCTATTCAATCAAAATGTCCCACTCTGAACAACTGTATTCGGAAGTTCACAATAGAATAGAAAATATCCATAAAACACAGGATAAAATGTAACCTATTCAATCAAAATGTCCCACTCTGAACAACTGTATTCGGAAGTTCACAATAGAATAGAAAATATCCATAAAACACAGGATAAAATGTAACCTATTCAATCAAAATGTCCCAATCTGAACAACGGCTATCAATGTAGGCCTATATATAAAATATAGTATACTATATTAAAATAGTAATAATTATAATAACAGTAATCAATATTGGCCCTGGACAAGCCGGCAGGTAGGAACAGGCCAGGTGTGGCAACAGTTGACAATAAACCAGAACAGATGTTACCTTTCTAAAATTAAAATAAATTTATTACCACAACCAAAATCAATAATTTCATACTTTTCAAGGCAAACAGCTGAAATTTATACTAATACATACAAATAATCGTATTTCAATAATAGTGTTCACAACTCGATATCGACGGTTTCCCCCTGTCAGTGATGCAGGTAGCGGAGGGGCCGACATGGAAAAAGCCTCTAGTCGTTAGGATGGGACAATAAACCGAGGTTCCGTGTGCTATTGACTGTGTACGTTAAAGATCCTTCGACAGTTGGAAATCGAAAATAAGAGCAGGCTAATGCCGCTGTCCTGGGAAAAATTCCCTCATTGCACACTGCATGGTGTTTGCCGGTCCTCAATTAGCCCAAAGAGGTGCTTTAAAACAGGACATAAAACTCCATTCATTTCATTTCAATCCTTGTGTATCCATAATCATCAGTGTTTGAAAGTCAGAAAAGCAACTCAGATTTTATTTTTATACGCCCTAATGAAATGTGGAGCGTATATTGCCGTCACCCATGTCCGTCGGTCCGTCCGTCGGTCTGTCGGTCCGTCCGTCCACAATTGCTTGTTAACACTCTACTACAAGTCACAATTCTTTACGGATTTTGACGAAACTTGCTGAAATTGTTTATTATCACCCAAGGATGAACCCTATTGAAAATCAAAAGAATCGAAAAATATTTAATATGAATTATTGCCCTTGTTCTTAAAAACGCGTTCGATTTTTAGCTTGTTAACACTCTACAAGTCACAATTCTTTATGGATATTGACGAAACTTGCTGAAATTGTTTATTATCACCCAAGGATGAACCCTATTGAAAATCAAAAGAATCGAAAAATATTTAATATGAATTACTGCCCTTGTTCTTTAAAACGCGTTCGATTTTTAGCTTGTTAACACTCTACAAGTCTCAATCCTTTACGGATTTTGATGAAACTTGCTGAAATTGTTTATTATCACCCAAGGATGAACCCTATTGAAAATCAAAAGAATCGAAAAATATTTAATATGAATTACTGCCCTTGTTCTTTAAAACGCATTCGATTTTTAGCTTGTTAAACAAGTCACAATTCTTTACGGATTTTGACAAAACTTACTGAAATTGTTGATTATCACCCAAGAGTGAACCCTATCGAAAATTAAAAGAAACAAATAATATTTGATATGAATTATTGCCCTTGTTCTTTAAAACACGTTGATTTTTAGGTTGTAAATATTCTAGAAGCCACAATTCTTTTCTATTGAAATAGTTTATTATCTGACGATAAACCCTATCGACTTATTGCCCTTCTTGTTCAAAATAGGTTTTAGTTTGAAGTCATCAACAGGATTTTGACTAAACTTGATGAATGCTTAACCCTTGATGAAATCAAGAAAAAAAATGTTTGGAAGACACTTTATTTATGTTCTGAATGAAATGTAGGCCTATGACTACAGGTTGAATATTTGATGGTTGCTGTTTTCTGCCAAATGTTCTTTTTCAAACAAAGCTGCCAGTGGGCGTATATTACCTTGCCTGGCAAGCTATCTTTATTTTAAATATACTTTCTGTCCTTTTAAAAAATAAAGAAAATTGGACCATGAATATTTTCAAGGGAGAAAATTCAAACAAATTTTCTGCAATAATGCTAATAATGCTGTTGTCATAGCAAAATTTTGCCTCTTTGCACACTGCCTGGCATTGCCTGCATCATTAGCCCAATTGGGTACTGAAATCAAGGATGTAAAACTCCATTTCATTTGTTTGTCTGTTACAGGATGAGGTAATGTATAGTGTTAAATGTCAAGAGAAGAGTTGTTGTGGTTTTCTTGGTATCACTACAGGTAGGTCTTCTCACTGTCCTGCTACAGTTTACCCCATTTCCCACTGCCAGGCACTTTACATAGTCATTAGCCCAGTAAGGTGAAAAACAATATTCCATTTGAACTCTCTGATAAGGATGTCAAATCCAAGGTATGTGGAATTTCTAAAGAGGATGTCAAGTTGACAAACACAAACCCGAAGTGATTTCAAGTGTTCTAGAATGTAATTTAGTCCAGTGAAATGTAATGTATTATTACAGAAGATAAGTTTAAGCAGTGTAGCGAATGTAAGATAGAGAATAGTAACTCAGATTACCTTGTGGACTCTCTGAAAACTATTGAACGCGTGGACAAAACTATTACAGAATTAGAAGACCTAAGGAAAAATAAAGGTAAGTAAAAGATTTACTACAAACATCACTTGGACATCCTATACAGATATCTTAGTTAAATGATTTAATACAAACTTCACTAGATAAAGGTTACTAAATGATTTACTACATACATCACTTGGTAAAGGTTACTAAATGATTTACTACAAACATCACTAGATAAAGGTTCCTAAATGATTTACTACAAACATCACTAGATGAAGGTTTCTAAATGATTTACTACATTCATCACTAGATAAAGGTTACTAAATGATTTACAACAAACTTCACTAGATAAAGGTTTCTAAATTATTTACAACAAACATCACTAGATAAAGGTTTCTAAATGATTTACAACAAACTTCACTAGATAAAGGTTTCTAAATGATTTACAACAAACATCACTTGATAAAAGTTGTTAAATGATTTACTACAATCATCACTTAATAAAGGTTACTAAATGATTTATTACAAACATCACTTGATTATGGTTTCTGAATGATTAACTACAAACCTCACTAGATAAAGGTAACTAAATGATTTACTACAAACATGACTTGATAAACGTTACTAAATGATTTACTACAAACATCACTTGATAAAGGTTACTAAACGATTTACTACAAATATCACGAAATGAAAGCTTCTAAACGATTTACTACACACATCACTAGATAAAGGTTACTAAAAGATTTACTACAGACATCACTAGATAAAGGTTACTAAAAGATTTACTACAGACATCACTAGATAAAGGTTCCTTATTGATTTACTACAAACATCACTTGATCAAGGTTAGTAAATGATTTACAACAAACATTGCTAGATAATGGTTACTAAATAATATACCACATACATCACTAGATAAAGTGTACTAAATGATTCACTACAAACATTGCAACTCTTACACCTGGACCAGTGCTTTCAGCTTTCTCTACCAAAATATAATTGATTTTTAGGAATTGACAAAGGTGTAAACTTGTATGATATGTTTTTTCTTTAATTGCAGAAGAACTGTACTTATATTTTAATTCTAATAAGTCATGAAGATAGCTAAAATCAATCTCTATCAAATGTTTAATCAAATATTGAGCAATTCCATGCAACTCTTTTTGAAATGACAAATTGATCTAATATAATGTACTGTTCTAAAAGATTTACTACACACTTCATTTCTTACATGTTTCTTTCAGAATTTACGGATATTTTGTCACAATGTGAAGCCAACTTAGAGAAATATTCCAAACTTGCTGAGTTCAACATTTACCGAGCTCGACTGTTAGATTTGGCGTTTGATTCCTGCATTAATCTGGAATCGTGGCAGAAAGGTCTGGAATACGGTCTGCAGACTCTGGCGCCTTACAGGTGAGATGCTAAACCTGTGAAACTAATTCAGTAACTCAACTGATTAAAATGTGACATGCTGTATGCAATGAAGGAAACTCCTCAAGGACAGTAGCTTTAGCTTACCTGATTTCAACTGTCAAGGGATCTTTAACATGCACAGTCTGTAGTATTTGAGACCTCCAGGCATTATTGTCCCATCTGAATGACTATTTGCCATGTCAGCCCCTCCTCCTCTGCATCAATGACAGGGGAAACTGGGTTTAAAAATCCAAAGGTATCATCTAGATCCATGCTGTAGCCTACACTGGACCTTCAGGTTAGTGATCTTACTAGAAACATCACTTGATTACGGTTTTTAAATGATTTACTACAAACATCACTAGGTTAAGGTTTCTAAATGATTTACTACAAACATCACTAGATAAAGGTCACTAAATGATTTACTACAAACATCACTAGATAAAGGTTACTAAATGATTTACTACAAACATCACTTGATAATGGTTAAGGGGCAGTTCCCGGGTGAAATACATTATCATCTGAAATCTGAATTATTTTTCAGAAATTTGGTTTTGCTCTTTGTTTAATCAAATTTTATATTTTCTGTAATTTTAGGAAATTGTACCCCTGTAACACACCAAACCTGTCTCTACAACTGTTAAAGGTTGGAAAGCTACAATTATTTCTGGAGAAAACTGATCAAGCTCTGAAGACTCTACAAGAGGTAAGATTTATAAAAACTATGTGGACTCTCAAAAGATGTCAAGTTTATAACTGAATCCTGGGGAATATGAAATCGAGTTAAATGTCCCACTTTTCTGCACCTATTTGGCTAATTGAGGAAGAGAAAACACCATGCAGTGTGTAATGACGGAATTTTTGCCATGACAGCTGCATTAGCCTACTCTTATTTTTGATTTCTAACTGTTGGGGGATCTATAACATGAGAGACTGTAGCACCACAGGGCCTGGGTTTATTGTCTCATCAGCATGACTAGACAGTTTTTTCATGCAAGCCCCCTCCAACCTGCATCACTGACATGGGGAAACTGGTTGAAAATTCCAAAGATATCGTCAAGTATTCTGGCTAGGACGTGAACAAAAAGTGTTCAGAAATCAAGCACGAACGATCTCAACCGTAAAACAAATCTCGAAATCCATGTGAACACATTGGCAATATATTGGTAACAGCTAATGATCTTTTCATTCGAGGAAGTATATCATTAAATATTTCATAATGAAAAGTGTTATCAGATGTCTAGAAGAGTTAGCATACCCTACTTGGCACCACACCCACCACTGCTGCCCAATGATATTACATCAATCGGTTTAAGATTGTTCAGAAATCAAGCTTCCTATTGTCTTTGTCTTGCAGGCTGAAGTTGGAATTAAAGTGAGTCATGGCACCGAACACAATCTGTACAGAACCCTGTCAGAATTACTGGCACAATGTCATAAAGAACTTAACGGACAACTCAATGGAAAAATGTAAATTTATTATCACGCTTGGGATCATTTAAAGGGAAACAACCCCTTAAAATTAACAAAAATTTAAGTTCTCAAACTTGGCCAATAAGAGCATATATTCATCAACGGTGTCTGAAGTATACATACAGAATCAAATAAATAAAATACATAAAATTACAGGTTCTTAATATTTTGTAAGCCTGTTTCAATTATTATAAATATATATTTACATTTAAGGTAGTTTTCTGGATTTATCAGATTATACAGGTAATCTGTTGTTTAGTTATGATAAAAGACAAGTTGCCTAATGAATATATACTCTTATTGACCAAGTTGGAGAATTTTGTTTTTTTGATCATTCTAAGAGGTAGTATTCCTTTAAACTTTGTAAAGTGGCACAGTGCTTATATACACATATATGTATATTTTTGAATATTGTTTTATAAATAGAAAATGACGCATTTATTATTTTTGTGGGTTAGGGTTAAAAAGATATGAAATTCTCTAGATTGTTTTTTGATTGGAATCGGAAACACATAAATTAACATTTTGTTGACAAAAGCCCTTAAAAATTAAAGTATTTTGTTGTTTTCTTGCTTATATTTATGTATTTTCTTGCTGCTTTGTAGAACTTATTGTTGGTTTTGGTACTTTGTTATAAATTTTCGCATTTTTGAAGGCTTTTTCTCATTTAATTTAAGGGTTCAAAGAGGCAAGATCGAGGTCAAAATGTAGTTGTGCAATTTAACTAAACATGAATTTTCAAGTGGTCAGAATAGGCTTTTATAAACCGAATCAAAAGACTTATTTTGTATTTTCCATGCAATTTCATTTATACATACAAATAAATTGTTATATTGTTCGTTTTCTTCTTTTGGATACCACTAACCACTCGTATCAACTGCGGAACTAGACTAGCGTGCCAGATAACCTTGTATACTATAAGGTGATCGCCATATTGAATAGATTTTATTTCAGCCAATCACAATCATTCTTCAGAGAGAGTTCAGGAAACAAGCCTACTCATTTTCAGTTTTCAACAGAAGAGAACTTTTGAGGCCTACCAGCAGCTTTCTCAGTTCTGTTTTCTCCATAGATTTCAGACTGATCTTCTGAACCTTGGAGATACATCATTGAAAGCTGGGCAACTTTATGACCCCAAAGGAAACTTTCCTTCCGACCCCCACTTGACAATTCTGTTGCCGCTTTTTTGACCCTTCGATCCAAACAAATAACCACATTGGCAATATACTGGTAGCAGCTAATAAACTTTTCATTTGAGGAAGCATATCAATAAATGAGTAAATATTCCATAATGAAAAGTGGTATCAGGTGTGTAGAAGAGTTAACATACCCTGCATTCATAGAAATACTGCTATGTAGGACCCCTAGCATGGAACAGTAGATTGATTGAATCCTGTAGATAGACCCAACAACCCCCATCCCTTCAGATCTGTGGGTCACATTTTTGTAGACCCCCCCATATCTTCTACAGTGGTGTAGCCCAAAGCCCCACCCCCTACATCTCTTTGTCTCTGGGGTACATAAACCCCCAAAAATAAAACCAGATTGAAAAATAACAGTTTAATATCAGTAATGGTGGATGAAACAAAATGGCTGACAATCATCACAGAGATTATAAATTATAAATTTCAAAATGGACGACAAAGCAGACGGACAAATTTTTCAGGTGGTTTCTGGGAAAAAGCGAAAATGTGCCAAAATTTTTGTCCATTTAAAAGGGTTACAATTTGATCATTTTAAGGCCAAAAATTTGGAATGAAAACTTTTGCTGAAAAAAGGATTCATGCAAAACCTGTTCCTTAATTAACATACCAAAGGCACAAAAAATCTGGCCCCTAATATCAACAATTCCTGCCAAAAGTACTTTTGTCTTCAACAAATCTTAATCACCTTAAATACATTTTGGCAGATTTAGCCTTAAAAATTGTCATAATATCAGAAATGAAATGGATGATGAGAAAAAATAAATATTTTGGCAAAAAAATCTGAATTTATGAACATTTAATTATTAAAATAGAAATTTAAATGAAAATTTTTAACAAGAAAAATATGAATTAAATGAAAACTTTGCTGAAAATTGTTACAAACACTTTATAAAATTTTTCAGCAGGTGTTTTGTTTTAAATCGCAACTGGTAGTCTATGGCAAATATTTTGGATGCTTCAATGCAAAACCAAATATTTTTCCAAAAGTATCCAAAGTTCGACTCTTGGCTTCGAATATATTTAATTTTAAATTCAAACGACAACCAATTGCGAAATAAAACACTTAAAGATGAAATATTAGTAAGAAGGATAAAGCACACATTTTTAGAAAATTATCTAACGTATCGATCTAGCTTATTATGGCTTATACGCCTATGTCCAATTTTGGTACGATTTTCAATTGCGCTGTCCTGATGAGGATTGTTATCCAAAACACAGAATACAGAAATTTAGCACAATTTTTAAATTCTGACTCTAAACAAATTAAATTTTTAGACAATCATGCCAAATTTTAAACTAAATGCGAACACCAAAATAATAATTTCAAAAAATAGCATGCATTTTTTAATAATTTTTTAATATGGAACTTTTTTCTATTTCCGATCTTATATTTCAGATATAATAATATATTTATTTTTTAACTTAATTACATTTTTAATTAATATTTTTTTAATTAATGAACTTAGCACACAGTATATAAAGCACTCTTATAGAATCCCTAGATTATATTGTATTATTAATATCAGACTGTACATGACAAGTTTTATTGAATTACAGAGTAACTGTTGGTTGGATTTCACTTTTGAGAAGTGATACGCATAGCTGAATAAGCTAAAATTCTTTTTTGGGACAATTATTTATTGGATTTGATTTCTGAGAAGGGATACACATAGCATATAAAAGCTAGAAGTCTCCCTTCGATTCGCTAAATTTCAAATATTAAGGCCAAGATGTGGAGTTTTATGGCCTTATCTACACCTAATTGCATGAAGACAGGCAACACCATACAGTGTGTAATGAGGGAAATTTTTCAAATATTAAGACTGAAGGATAAATTATAATAATAATAATAATACTGTTAATATAACTGTTATACAAAATTATTGCACAAAAATAAAAAAAATCGTATGCTCTGAGTTCTTTCTTATTATCTCCCTTTATCTCATTTCTACGCTCCCGTTCTATGTTCACATATTATTATCATCTAATTATAGATTTGACTGGAATAATGAGGAAAGATGACTTATTAAGGCCACCAAATTGTCACAACTGACTGAAATTAGAATCCATAACCATCATTTGTTTGGGTTAACCAAGCAAATGACATCATGTAAAGATTTTAACACTCTAATAAACTTCGCTATGACCTGTCCCAATAGCTGAGATCAGTTTCAAACTGTCACAACTGACTGAAATCAGAATCCATAACCACCATCTGTTTGGGTTAACCAAGCAAATAACATCATGTAAAGATTTTAACACTCTATTCAATTTTGCTACAACCTTTCCCAATAGCTGAGATCAGTCTGACCATTGGTCAAAAATTTTCAGAAATTTTATATTTAATTTGGAATTTCATTTAATTTTAAGATTATCCTAATATTTTCTACTTAGTTTTGAAAGAACGAAAAGAGGAAAGAAACAAAACTAAACTAAGCTAACGAAAATGAAATTAGGAAATTTTAACCAAAAAAATCGATCACCAAGCAAGGAACCCATTTTCCTTAAAATCTTACGACCAAATTTGTTCCAATTTTTTAACAAAGAAGATCAAAGCAAGATTTTTCAAAAAATGAGTCCCTGATCCTTTTAAATAAATAAAAAGAATTGCAGAACGAATAAGTCTTAAGCTCTTGAATGAAAAATTTTCAAAAAAATAAAAATTGCAAAATATGGACAGTATTCCATTTAATCAAAATAACTTTTAAGGCATTGGATAGCACTTTGTAGCGCGGCCATTTTTAGGCGGGAAAAAAATCAGCTTTTCGGTGTTAAAACAATTAACAAGTGAAATTTTTTTACAATTATTTTGACAAATTTAAAACATTTATACATTTTTTGAAACTGTTAACAAGTGCCTTTTTTCCTTTGTACAATTCAAAATCAAATTCCTTAACAGCTGAGCTCAGCACATTTCATAAAATTTGGAGGATCCGCAATGCCATTTTCCTATCTTTGCCTAATAAAATCTTAATTCATATCCATCTGAAGAATTTCCTACACGAAAGATTCACTATTTTGGAGGATTCCGATTTTTTCTTTATTGATTCTAAATTTAGATATACCTTTCCGAGTAAAATTCACAATCTTCGGGGTATTAAGAATTGCCGAGAACTTTCAACTTTCACTTTCCAGTTTTCAAACTCTCAAAGTTTCCTATTTTTAGAAGTATCTTTGGAGAAACCAACATCTCATTTCCAAAGTTGACGAACTTATGTTTGTTGAGCTTCAAAGTTTTTAAATTTTCTGAGTTCAGGGTTTTGAGTATTATTTGAAGAATCACACTTTTGAACGAAGCAATTAGTTAACTGGCCGATGTAGCAATTCTATTGGTTTAAAATAAACCAATGAAAACTGATAATATCCAGAGGGCGAACATCCAACAACGAAAAACATTGCATAGGAGATTTTGGAAGCACATGATGAAATTCAAGCATAGCGATTGGTTAAAAATGTTGAACTCATTATAAAAATATGACGCAAATTCATTATTTTATCCTGTCCAATCCAAGTTGAGCAACTGGTTACCACGGTAACAACATCACGTTAACAACGTCTAAAAGTTGTTCAAGGAATGATGACTAATACAAAGGATTTCCGTTTAAAATCCACAGCTTTATGCTGATTGGTTAGTTTATCACAGCAGTGTTACCTGCTTTGTCTTGATTGGCTAATCTATTATAAATACTGAGCTGTGATTGGCAATTGATATCACTTTCTCTGATTGGCTATTATTAAAATCAGACCAGCTGATTGGCCAATATAAGTCATGTGATCACTAGTAACCAATCACAAGGCTAGAGTTTAATAGTCTTTGAGCACCTTTATTTCTCCCCGACAGTTACACTGTTCAGTCAAAAGACATCAAATTAACTGGGGTCTGAAAGAGAAAAGGGGAGACAATTTTAATAATTATAAAAATTTTCAATGATTATATGTGAATGCAAATGTAGAGCATAACTCAATTCATATTTTTTGCCAACAAATTTTATCCATTTAATGACATTTATTAGCTATGTGGACTCTGAAAGAAATGAAGAATTGAAAAGCCCCCAAAACAACATAAATTTAGATTTGTAACTCTCTAGAAGATGAAAACAATTAAGGTAAAAAAATCTCAAAAATAAAACTGAAAGTAACGTACCCTAGAATTAAATCTTTTCGACGCTTCGCTCAAAGTTCTACACCATTGTAACGCCTGTGATTGGCTGCCAGCTCGTAACTTATATACATTGCCTCTGTTTGGATCTGTGAGTTGGAAGGCATCTGGATGTAAAGGATTATCGCCCAACACGACCATCCAACCAACTATTGACGTCATCTTACTTGGATTAGTTTTAAACTGAAAATAAAACGCCAAAAATCATCAACTACAATTTTTCAAATATTATCAGAAATGAAATCACAAAGGCTCTTAAAGGGATTGTAAATTGATTTTTTAAACTTTGTATGTGTATCAGGGATAACATCAATTTGCACCATTCCGATTTCAATTCCTCTAAAACTACCGCGTTTTATCATGTCACTAACAGTGATCTACCATGTCCATGTCCATCATTCCAGCTGAAATTCCAAATGAACAAAGTGTTGGATGACATCACACTTATGAATAATGCTTGAAACGCAGAAGACTTTTGGAGCTGTGGTGCCATTAAACACTTTATTTCACAAGAACCACGGACATCTGATTGGAATGATGCAAATTGATGCTATAAGACAGGAAACGTTTGTGAATTTACAAATTATCTCCCCTGGACTACAAATAGCAGTTTATATTCGCTTGAAACCTTTCCCTCAATCAGTCACAAAAATCATTCATATATAACTTGGGCCTCCTTCTGCAAAAACTTGTTCGCTTTATCTGATTGGTCAATTACTTAAATTGAATTCAAATTAAGTTTTTTTATCCAATCAGATTACTGTACTTTCTCGAATTTTTAGATAAAAAAAATGTCCACTTACCGCTGTTCTATCTGAGCCCCTGAGAGATTTGGCCGGATAAAATAATAAATTTGTTCCCCATAATGCAACCCAATATCGTGACCATGACGATACGGTTGGTTTCTTCCCGTCTTTGAGCAATGTTTTACGACGTAGACATCCCTCACACGTAAACGCAGCCTGGTATATTTCTCCTGTAATTTCTTCTGTTCCCCACGGCATTCTGAAATACAAACAACATTTATTACCAGTCATGTCTGGCTTGAAGTTCAAAATGTTCAATATTATGATTTTCTTTTTGCACATTTTCATTTAAAAGCACCAATTATCGGAACATTACCGATCAAAGTCCTACTTTTCAGTACCTTAATGGATTTACGAAAATGAGCAATGTCATGCAGTGTGCAATGAGGGGAATTTTGCCTCAACATCTGTGCATCTGTGAATGGCTGTATCTCAGGACATGTGACAGAAAGAACAGAGGTCAATAGGTCAAGATGAATAAATTAACTTACTCGTTTCTGGCTGGCCAGAATGTCTCTTGTTCACTGGACGTAGAATCTAACTGTTCACGCTGCTCTACTGAAAAACAGAAAATATTTCATTAGGACTGATGCATGCTTTGTTACCCAAAACACAGAAATATTAAACTGGTTGAGAAATGGTGGTCAATGACCCACTTGTCATCTTTTGATTGAACTAAGAAGATTGGAGAGGCCATGCAGTAAGCAATGAGGGGAAAGGTTACCCTGACACGTGCCACGATACCCAAAACACCCAAATTAAGCAAAGTGAAGTGAAATAAATTTAACATCCTACTGTTCTGCAACTGGTTGGACCAGTAATAAAATGCAAAGTCCTGCAGTATGCAATAAGGGAAATATTCTCATGACAACTGAATTATAATGCGACACAAATCTCAGAATCAAATTTTTGCAAAATGAATTTCACCTCTTACTTATCTGCATCTAAGTAGGCTTATGGCTATTATGAAAACACCCAATGCCCATGATGCAGTGTGCAATGAAGGAAATTTTAGTCTAAGATATACTTACGTGGAGTGAATTTACTACAAACAGAGCCGTCACTGGAGGCACAGGGTGATTCTTCTTCCAGTACACTATCATCTAATAGATGTCTAATACCTTGTATATATGGTGCTGTCGTTCTAGATGGTAGGCTATAACTCTTCTCTACTTGAGGATGGGTACAACTCATAAAACTGAAATGAACAGATATGAAATGAATGACACGATGAAATGAGACAAAATGAAATGAAATGACGCACAAAAAAAAACAGACAATTAGGTCAAAATGTAGAACAAAGAAATTAATGACACACAAAGAATTGAAATGAAAGACAATGCAAAGAAA
The DNA here is from genome assembly GCA_029955415.1 of Lottia scabra. Taxonomy (NCBI): domain Eukaryota; kingdom Metazoa; phylum Mollusca; class Gastropoda; family Lottiidae; genus Lottia; species Lottia scabra. Next base: position 3,903,613 of record JARJEI010000014.1, on the reverse strand, counting down.
TAAGACAAAATGAAATGAAATGAGAGAAAATTAAATAAAATGAATGACGTACAAACAAAGAAATGAATGCCATGTTAATCCTTATGATTCTCTTTCTGCGTATTAGTGAGCTAATGAAGACTGGCAGTACCATATAGTGTGCAATGAGGGAAATTTACCAAGAAAGTAGCATAAGTCTCCTTCTTTTAAATCCTTTTACATCAGCCCTATTTCAAATCCAAATTTCATAAATACAAACTTTAACCAAAAATAACTTACTTTGCCGTTAAGCTACGAGATTTCCGATGACCAGGGGCGTATTTAGACGAACCACTGACTGAAAGACAACCAGGACGAGGCTCGGTAGCAGGAGAGGGAGGTAGGATATTAATCGTAATGTCTTCTCGGGACGTAGACGGTACACCCTGACTAGTTGCTGGCTCCAGTTTCAACGATAATCTGAGAAAATAAAATATTGGAAAATAACACACAGGCACATGGAGTTTTACATGCTACTTTTCTCATTGTGAAGTCTGCAATGAGGTAAATTTTTATAAGATACCTGCATTCTATTTAGTTTTCAATTATTGGTAGTTTTTTAATATGTAGTCTGTAGAACATGGGGCCTTGGTATATGAATCACTAGACGCAAGCTCTTAAGACCTGCATTACTGAAATGGGGGACGCGGCTTTGGAAAATATCGAACTCTGCCGGGATTGAGCCCTGAAGCCTTATTCATGAAAACTTAACTTAGATAAAATCCAGATTTTAAGAAATACCGTAATCTGATTGTATAATAATATTTAATTTACTATCAATTTTAGTAACTGACCAATCAAATAACAGGAACACTAAAATCACCTTGAGTTAAGGTTTCGAGAATAAGGCTCCTGGATTCTGAGGTTACCAAGTAAATGTCGAACCAAGACAGATGTGGAAAGATAAAATAATAAAATAAAACCTACTTGTAATTATCGTCTTCGACAAATTTCTGTAATTCTTCAATATATCGAACAGATTTCAGATAATTCTGAACGTGTTCTAATACTGTTAGGTTTTCTAGAAATATAATAGACATATTATAGGCTATATGAAAGATAAGAACAGCATGCAGTGTGCAATGAGGGATATTATTCTTTATAGATGCTGTTTTAAACGTGCACAGTTTGCACTGGGCCTTAACAAATCTTCCCAACCCCTAGGATAAGACGCATTTCCAATGTATATTTTAAACTAGGATTGAACTCAGATTAGCAAGCTAGGTTTATATAAATCCACCCTGGCTCTCACAACGCGATTAATGTGTGAATGCTCCAAATCTTTTTAAAACACTCAAGAAAAAGATATAAATGCTCAAAACGTTTTAAGACTCCAGATAAAAGATGTGAATGCTCCAAAACCTACCATAATTAGACTGTTGGAAATCAGCTATAACTCGAAGTATATTGTTCATCTGTATTCTTCTAGGTTGACTCTCTAACCCTCCATGATGGGGGTGGGCCACATCTATATAGATCAAATCTGTTAGATATAGACCTGGAATAGATTAGATAATACATGATGGGGTGGGAAGTGAAATGGAGTTTTACATCCTGCTTTTCTGCACCTATTGGGCTAATCAGGATGAGCCAACACCATGCAGTGTGAAATGAGGGAAATTTCTCTATTGAGGAATCTTTAATGTGCACAGCCTGGGTTCGAATCCCCTTTAGAAAGAATTATTGCTTTGACCCTTTTCCATATCCTCAAAAAATATTATCTAAAATAAGGAATGAAAATTTCTGCACCTGTAGGGTCTAGCGGGTAAACACCGTGCAGTGTGCAATGAGTTTTAACCTACCCCACAGCAAATGTGTGTAATCTAGGTGGCAGCACTTACCTAAATAAGGTATACAGGGTAATTTGACGTTATCCATGTAATCTCGTAGTTTCTGACGATTATTATTCTCCGAGAATAAGTCGGCCATCTTTTCATAAATAGACTTATCTTTCTTCGATAACATCTGCAATAAAAATGAAGTGAATAAAGTTTTATGTCTCCTATATGGGCTAATGACGACAGGCAAATGCCATGCAGTGTACAATGAGGGAAATTTTGCAAAGATAGTGGCATTAGTCTACTCTACTGTTGAGGGATCTTTTACATGCACAGTTTGTAGTACACAGGGCCTCAGGTTTATTGTCCCATACGCGAATGTTGGAAATTATTCAGTAAATTTGGCATTTCATTTCTATCTCACAATGTTTCCAGAAGTGCATTTTGTCAATTTATACTCCAAATGAGTACTTGCAGAATAATCATAAAGTTTCGAGAAAAAAAGTGAATTCAATATTATGACAATACAAAACGTATGAATGAAAGAACAAAGTATTTATACACAAGTCACGAATCAATTAATATATTTATGTAAATAAACGTAAATTGACAAGATCGATTCCAATAATTTGATTCGTTCATTAATTCGTTCATCAATATCGGACTTCTACTTTCAATTTATCTAGGCAATACGATACGTGTGGCTTACTAAAAAACCTGACTTGAATAACTGATTGTCACTTAGTTTCCTAATCTACACTGGTTAATGGTGTCTACTAGTTAAATCACACAGTTCAATTCATTTGAAGGACTGGATGACAGACGATTTTCCATTTCAGACCGTGATAATCATTTGATTCAACCTTTGTCAATTTTCAAGACATCTTGCCCAGAAAATGAACAAGAACTACGTGGGCACGATGGCTGCCTATCATGGCAGAGTCATTATATAGTCTCAAACAATGACAAAGGTTGAGCCAAATGATCTTTGTGCAATTAAAAGACTCAATGAAAGAGGCTATGATAGATCACGTTCCCCAGTAGAAAATCGATAACCAATCAATAAGATAGGGAAAACAGATAGAATATTGATCGTCAAGCCCTATTGATCTGTCAGCAATTCATAAAGAGAGTTGATGGCTTGATGATAGAGCCTATAAGCACTCCATTTTATTAGTAGGATCAAACATTGATTGCAAATTAACCCAGAAGCCCCCAAGTTGTGCTGGATAACCTTGTATATCACAGAATGATTGGCCATTTGGCTCAAACTTTGTCAATGTTCGAGACTTAGCCATGATAGGCAGCCATCTTGTCTATTCAGCCAATCAAAATCAATCTTCTAACAAGAGTTTTCTGCTCTTACCCATTTACCAGGCAAGATGGCCGCTTATCAAGTCATAATGTTCAAGTCTAAACCATTGATGAAGGGTGAGCCCAATGTAAATTAACAATTAACAAGAGATTAAGGACTGGATAAAAAGATCTATGGCATAACTCATTGTCAAGATTTCACGTATGTCAGATCACGCTCGAAAATCCATGCGGGATTAATAATCCTTCAGTACTTCACAACAGAGGCTGCAGAGGACTTGATAATCAAAGCTTCTTGGGTCAAACGAATCAATATCTTAGTGCTAGAAGTACTGGATAAAAGAGACTATGATTCTTTGAACTAATCAATAGGCCTACTGGATCAATAGGTTATTAAAACTAGTTAATAGAGGCTTAATAGACTAGATTGTCAAGTCTATAATCAATGAATCCGATCAAACAATGTTATCTAACTAAACAAGCGTTATGTTTTTAAAATAGTTTACTTCAAGTTAATTTGAAATAATTTGTTTTTAAACATAATAGCTGTAAGATTGTTACAAATTGTTTTATGTAGTTTCCTTCATTTTTGTTTGGACAGAATTTGAATTTCTCATGCTTTTTTTTTAATTTTGAACAAAACTTTAAGACAAATCCATGAAGTGGGCAATGACAAAACTTTGTCAGTCTAGTGGCATTAGCCTCTCAGTTCCCAACTAGGGGTACCGACGTATACCACAAGGAGTACCTGTGTCTTTTAGACAATTTCAAAGTGTGGAATGGATTAAATATCAAACTCCACAACCGACAAATATCCTTTGGCTTAGAAGATTGCTTTTAAAAAATAGACGTTTAAAGAGTCCAAAAGGTTGGGAACCAAGGCATTTGCCTATTCTTATGTATACTTTCCAACTTTCAAAGGATCTTTAACATACACAGCCTGTAACACAGGAGGCCTCAGTTTATTCTCCCATGCGATCCACTGGTTTTTTGATCTACGACATATTTAAAGAGAAAATTTCGTACTTACCATCCATGTTTTGGACAACCTGAAGATGGCAGCACTCTGTAACGCTGAGATCACCGCCATGACAGCATGGAGATTATTTAAATCATGTAATTTCTTCGCTATTTTTATAAAATGAGATAAAACTTCTGCCCTCGTTTTCAGAGTCTGACAATTTAAAATTTCTTTCTGTACCCAAAAATTAACCTGAAAAAGACAAAAAAGAAGTTCAAGACAAAAGATAGAAAGAGCCAAAAAATGTGGTTCTCTAGGATCTTGTCAACCAGCTGTCCTTAGACAAACCTCGTATATTTTAGTGAGATGTTCATATTGAAAACAAAAAAACAGTTCAGTCGAACACAGAGTTATCTGCTCATGCTTTCAAATTAGCCAATCAAAATCAATGTCTGCTCTTGCCATTTACTAGGCAAGATGGCTGCCTATCATGACCCGAGTCATAAGTCGAAAACAATCAAAAAGCAATCTTCTGACTAAAGTTATCTGCTCTCGCAAATTTACAAGACAAGATGGCCGCCTATCATTACCGAGTCATAAGTATAAAACAATGACAAAGGTTGTTTTGAATGCATTGAAGAGATGAAATAACATGCTGTTTCCATGATAGTTTGCCATTTTGTTCTGATTGTTTCGAGTTTTATCTCAATTTTAAATATAGGCTGCCTGACTTAGATAACGTTTCTTGGTTGACAATTTTGACAGGTGTAAAGAAATTCCGATTCTATTTCTGTCTAATCAAAGCTACAATATGTCAGAATAACACAAGAGTTCTGATTCTCCATATTTAGAGGGCAGACATAATACTTCCACATTTTCAAAGAAACATTATTGATGAAGCCATTTTTTTTCTGTCAGATCAAAGCTAACATAATGACACCGCAAAATGAAATGGTGTTTTACGTCCCACTTTTCTGCTCCTAATGAAAACAGGCAAACACCATGCAGTGTGAAATGAGGAAAATTATGTTAGGATAGCGGCATAAGCTTAAACGTATTTTTGATTTCCAACTGTCAAGGGATCTTCAACATTCACAGCTTTTTCACAAACACTTTTTCCATGTCTTTTAGGAATAAAACTATCAGTTTTTCCAAAATATAAAAAAAATACATAATTTTTAAGGCTTGGAAAAATACTCTTTACTCAAAATTCTGTGTCAGTCAAAAGGGAAGTAAGTTCTATTTCTGCCAGTCAACTCATCTCAAGGGTTTCAATTTTTAGTTTCAGAAGATTAAATTCCTTGTTTCATCTGACAAGTACAGATAGTTAAAACTACGCAATAAAAATCAGATCACTGCTTTGTTGACAAAGTCTGTCTAACTGAAGTAGCAGACACGCAGGCAGATAAGAAAAAAAATCTCAAATTAGGAATGATTTCTTGTTTTATTTGACAAGTGCAGATAGTTGAAATCTTCGGAAATTTTCTTGTAATCTAACAATCCAGAAAGTTGAGAGTTACGCAAAAAAATCGTTAAAATAAGCCTGTCATTTTTGCCTTTTGAACTAGCATGCATCAGAATAGCTAGTTCAGCCATTTTCTACTTTCATTTGACAAATCTAGAAAGTTAAGGATCGCGCAATTTGAAAAAATCGTATTTCCACATTCGAATTAGCATTAGCAAAATTTATTGTTTCTCTTGACAAGTTCAGAAAGTTTTGGATTGCACAATTTGAAAAAATCGTATTTCCACATTCGAATTAGCATTAGCAAAATTTATTTTCTCTTGACAAGTTCAGAAAGTTTAGGATTGCGCAATTCGAAAAAATCGTCTTTTAAATTAGCATGTATCAAGCCAGGGCAGTGTAATTTTTACTCTAGTTTGACAAGTTCTGGGGCCTGTTTCTCAACAAATCTTACGATAAATTTTGTCGTAAGTTTGGCATTTTGCAATGAATAATTCCACACTTACAACAATTTTTTATTGCAACTTTTTTTTGAGGAATAGGCCCAAGGATTGCATAATTCCAAAATATTATCATTTCTGTCTTTTGAAATTGGCAGTAATCTGGGGCCTTATTCTCGAAAATTTAACTTACAATGATTTTAGTGTTCCAGTCATTTGATTGGACAATCACTAAAATTGATTTAAAATATAGCTTTTTTTATCCAATCAGAGTACTGTATTTCTTATAATCTGGATTTTATCTAAGTTTAGTTTTCGTGAATAAGGCCCCAGGACTTTACATTTAAATTTCTTCTTTCCTTTTATATGACAAGTCCAGAAAGTTTAAAATTTCTCAAAACATGTCATTACATGCGTGTCACTGTACTGTATTCGTAATTATCATGCATCAAACAAAATTTCTTTTTTCTCTCTCGACAAGTTTAGAATTGCGTAATAGGTTTCTGATCACATGATAGTTTTTGTCTTTGATCTTTTCAAACATCAATTTGACGCCATTTCACCATTTGACAGACACAGAAAGTACAAAGTTAACCTTTAGACTAGAGATATTGGGTAAAAGCCTTTTCATGTCAGCTGAACAATTTCAACTTTGACAAATATAGATTTGATCAGTTTAAATTTACAGAAATTGAGAAAAAATCTACATTTGGTTTTAAAACTTGGCCTTGTCGAGGTTGAAATTATTCTTAGCACACAATCTTTTTTGAATTTTGAAGGAAGCGGAAGGCTTTGACTTGACTACAATCAGGGGCCTTATTCTCGAAAACTTAACTTACAATGATTTTAGTGTTCCAGTCATCTGATTGGACAATCACTAAAATTGATTTTAAATATAGCTTTATTATCCAATCAGATAACAATATTTCTTAAAATCTGGATTTTATCTAAGTTAAGTTTTCGAGAATAAGGCCCCAGGACTTTTGACTGTATTTGCCTGTCATGTATGAATTAACAGTAAAATAAGACTTTAGGTCCGATATTTGTGTATTTTTCATGAGAATTTACAAATTTTAACTTAATGAAAAACACGGAGCAATATACTTACATGATTAAACCTGCGTGTAAAGGCGACTACGTGTGGAGCTCGTATTAATTTAGTCTTGGATGTCCAGGCACACGATGTAAGTTCCTGAAAAAAATATAAACTAATTTGAAGACAACTTTCTCCTTGAATTTCATAAGTAAATGAATGCTTCTTTATGTAACCGAATGGAGTTTTATGTCCTACTTTTCTGCAAGTCTAGGCTCATGTACAGCACTATATTATTCAGTGAACACTGAAGTAAATTATGCAAAGGCAGCATTAGTCTTCACTTTTTAGACACCTAACCTTGGAAGGATCTTTAATGTGTACAGTCTATAGTTGCCATATTGTCTATTCTGAATGACAAAACCCTTTTTTCAAGTGTGCTGAACATCTTTAAGGAATTATCGTGCATAAATCCCATAATCCAACATCCAAAGGTCTTGTGCTATGATGAACAAAGCCTAGAGTTTTTGTGCCCCTATAAAATAAGCAATCCCTGTCTATATAAAGAAGTAAACTTACATCAGGCTGTATAGACTGGAATACAGGGAGATCCATTAAAGTAATTTGACTCTGGAAAAATAAAAAAATATAATACTTTACACTTGACATCTTCAAATAAAACAAAACTTTTGTAAAATTTACAAAACGAAATTACCAGAAAAAAAAGTATCCTGGAAACAAGCACCATTTTTACACACATTTCCAGTTTCATTCTTGTATTAATTTTTGTATTCATTCATTCATTACCCAATAAGATTGTGATTTATTCATTCAGTCACTCTGTCTATCAAAGATTCATTCATTCATTTAATTTCTGTCATTTACTCATTTATCAATTCCAATTTTCTATCATTCATTCATTCCTTCACTCAACACATCAATAAAGGTCAATTGTGTCGCGTGACATTTTCCGATGTTGTAATATACAGATGATCTATATCTATGAGATCAAGCCAGTCTGACCTTCTTCAATTAGTTTCAAGGTCGTCTACTTATATATCCTTTTGTCTATTCATCCCTTCATTCATTCATTCATCTTTTTATCAACCAGATTCTTTTATCATTCTATTACAATATTGCCAAAATTTGCAGAATTACAATGTTTCATTGGATTTCCAAAATCGAATTTAAGATCACTTTTGTATGATATTGGATCATTCATTCTTTTATTCATTTATTCATTCATTCATTCATTCATTCATTCATTCATTCATTCATTCTTTTGTTCATTCATTCATTCTTTTGTTCATTCATTCATTCATCTATTCATTTATTCATTCGGTCATTATTCTTTAATGCCATAATTATTTTTATTCAAGTTTTTATTTCGAAAAGAGAGTATAATCTGCATAACGAATGATGTTCAGATCTTTAAGCCACGTTTTTATTGGTAAAGAGAAAATAATAAGGAGAAATGACTGATGATGTAATATCTTTACGTTATGTTTTTATGAGAGAGATGGAATACTTGTTCTATGAGAGAGATGGAATACTTGTTCTATGAGAAAGATGGAATACTTGTTTTCTATCATGGCAAATTAGAGAAGAGTTATGAACAAGCCAAATGTTCAATGATCTTACTGCACTATGGTTTCTTTAGAGGCATTTTTGTCGGGTGAATTGATTTGGTTTTGATTTGCTACTAAAATTTGATTTAGATTAGCAGTGGTAAAATGCAAAATTCAAATCGTTAATTTAGCAATATGGCTGTCTCTGCTGACAGCAAATGAAACACCACTATTTTGATTACTATACGATCTACCACATGCCGCCATCTTGGAAAAGTCAAATCTAACTACCTTACCACCTCTTGGGACGATAAGGATAATAAGCATAATCAGTTTAGGTAAACTTTCTCACAAATGTGCCGATAAGCCTAAGCATACTGGCTTGCAAATGAATACATTAGCAAATCTATCAAATCTACAGCCCACAAAAACGCCTTAAATAACAAAAGGGAATACTTGTTTTTCAAATGAATAATAATTCAAAGGCGGCTTATGAACAAAGATTGTAAAACTTACAGCAAAATCATCAGGAGAAACTCTGAGTACATCAAATACCACTGCATCGTAACTTTTCATTCGGGGGAGACTGGAACGCTTTTCTAGAGATTCTTCACTACCATGGCTTACTCCCTGAAAATATAGAAAAATACTCTGGGTTAAAAATCAGTTAAATAACCTATATGTGGGTTTGCAACATTCAGAAAACCTATGTAAAATCACTCACAAAATATTGAAATTTGACCCATCATGGATCTTGGCAGATGTTATTTGCCACATCCATCCAGAAAAACTTATTAATGTTAAAATCATTGAAAGATCTTAGTAATTTCCTGTTTCCTGGGGCCTTTTTCTCGAAAAACCTAACTAGATAAAATCAAGATTTAAAGAAATACAGTAATTTGATTGGATAATAAGAATAAATTTAAAATCAATTTTAGTGATTGACCAATCAGATGACTGGAACACTAAAATCATCTTAGGTTAAGTTTTTAAGAATAAGGCCCCTGGTTCTTGGCAGATGATATTTGCCACAGCCTGAAAAACTAGTGTTAGTAAGAGATGAGAATAGTATTCTCAAAAAGAAAGCACTGGTCAAGGTCATGAAGTAAGTAACATAATTGATAAGTGGAAAAAAAGTGTTAGTTAAAGCAAATAATCTTGTTCTTTCCTTTTCCCAGAAATGAAATGTACCTAAATTAAATGATGTTTATATGGTTGTTATAGGAATAATTTTGCTGTTATATATACAGTATTGTGCAATAAATGTTCGTACAAAATGGCGGTGTGGTTACATTTGCTCTACGACCTTACATGCACATCGCTTGGAAATTATTACAAAGGGGAAAAAACATCACTTATGTATTAGAAACGTTGGACTTGTCCAGGAGTACAATTAGCAAGTTTTAAGAAGCGTGTAGAACGAAGGGGGTACATAGTATACACCCGAGACGAGGAAGGTAACCTAATTTTATGTAGGAATATATATTGAACGGTACTGTATGTTGTTTTCTGATATTAGTTTTAATGTTTGCGTTTGGCAGATGTCAACTTCAGAAGTAAATTCAGAAAAACAGTGGTCTAGAATCCTTCAGGGAATAAGAAGCCAGACAGTTTGTTTCTGGGTTTGATTTCTTATAATTGTCATTTTGAAATGGTGAAGACAAATAAGAAATGAAATTGACATGAAATGGAGAATTTATGTCTTGCTTTTCTGCAACTATTGGCAGTTTTAAAACTGTAAACGCAATATGTGAGTAAATCATTCTTTGCCTCTTTTGTAATTCAAAGGAAAGTTAAATAAGGATTTTTTGGAAAATTCCAAAGTTTTACATACATTTGATTTCCTTTGTCATTTTGAAATGAATTTTATTGTATGCATACAAAATTAACGAAAGTCATTTTTGTAATTTAAAGAAAATTTGTAAAAGGATTAATTACAGAATTTCAAACTTCGAAAGTTCTAAGTTCATTTGATAAAGAGGCAATTTTGAACTAAATGCACATAAATTGGACCAAAGTAGCCTTTGAAGAACTGTAACAAGGAAATTTTAAGTCCATTGGAAAAGAACGAAAGCACGTTAGACAAATTTTGCAATTCAAAGAAAATTTGTAAAGGGATTATTTCGATAATACTTAACAAGAAAGTTTAAGTATATTTGATTTTATTTAATTGTAATTTTGAAATAAGTAGGTTTAAGTAAGCATGTTATATTTTTATCTACAGACCGAGATGTTTGTGTAACGTGTCATATTCAAAACAAATTTACGATTTATAAAAGATTACAATTCTCTAATACGAAAGTAAACATGTATCAGACTTTGAAGAAATTGAATATGTGGATTTAAGGCTAGAAAGGGAAATAGCAAACATTTACAAATGGTGCTTTCATCATACTTTTCTGCACCTTATAAGCTAATGAAGAGGAGCAAACACCTTGCAGTGTGCAATGAGGGAAATTTTGCCTACTCTAATTTTCAACTGTCGAGAGATCTTTAACGTGCTCAGCCAATAGCACACAGGGCATTGGTTTATTGTCCCATCTGAACAACTATTCCCTTTTTCCATGTCAGCCCCTCCAACCTGCATCACTGACAGGGGAAAACCGGGTTGAAAAATCTGAAGGTATCATCTTGACTCATGCCCTAACTCGCTCATCACAGACTCAAATGAACTGAGAAGGATGTAAAACTCCATGTAACAACTGTAATAAAATGGCCACACCCAGATTGTTATCACTGCCTACAGAAGTTTTTATTTTTAAAATCTGTCGAGGTTGAGATGACCTATCTGTCCTCCTACGACATTTCAACGCCCTTACAGAAACTGTAGTTTCACATGTACACATTTGAAATCGTTCCTTTGTAAAGTGGTTTTCTAAACTTTGTATGTGTATCGGGGACACTGATAGCATCAATTTGCGCCAATCCAATTTCCATTTTTGACGTCTGTGGTTCTTGTTATTCCACTAAAACTAATGCATGATATGACTTCACTGACAGTGATCTGCATAGATATAAAAGGCATTAGTTTTAGAGGAATTGCAAGAACCACAGACGTCGGACTGAAAATTGGAATGGCACAAATTGATACTATCAGTGTCCCCGATACACATACAAAGTTTAGAAAAACACTTTACAATCCCTTTAATGCCTGTACAGCGCCTACATTTGACATTTTTGATGCATATTTTAAAAGGTTAAAAGAGAAACTGTACATGATATTTTATAAGTTAGCCTCAAGTAAAAGTTGTTTTATAAAAGATGTAGGAGTATTTAAACTGGTTTTATTGTGTTGAGACATGTCTTCAAATGACAGATAATGAAAGGGAGTTTTACCTCCTACATTTTGTCTACAACGTGGGCTAGTAATGACTTCATCTTCAAATGTCACAGGATCTTAATCATGTACAGTCAATAATCTTAGAAATACCACCCAAACTTTAGAACCTTGTTTCCCAACCCTTTAAAACTCTTCGTACCCCTATTTTGTTCAAGCAATCTCCTGGTAACCTTTTGCCCACTCTAAATAATATTTAGAGCCAAGATGAAAGTAAAAGGATATTTATCAGTTGATGGTGTTTGATATTTAATCCATACCATACTTTTCAAAATTGTCTGAGAGGCTTTTCAAATACCCCTTGCGTTGTTTGCTGGTACGTCCCAAGATCTTGGTCCTTGGTCAAACCTCTTGGCAATGATATCTATTGGTAATAATTTTGCATAGCAAACAACTTAGGTTCATGAGTATCTTGTATACCAGCTGGTCCTTATCAATAAAGAAATGTACAATAAAATTGTCCTGATGAGGATAGTGTACCTGAAACATATGTCAACAGCATGAGATAAGCTCAGGACAAAAAGGGCTAAAATTTGTAGGTTAATGGGCTACCAATATTAGATATAAAACTATGTTTGTCTTTTATGTCTACCCATGAGAATATCATATATCCTGCCCTACACCTATCAAATACCTATGAGTATCTATAATTTAAGTCTTTGACTGTTAAATACCCATGAGGAGTATAATATATCACTCTAGGACAGTCAATATCCATAAGGAGTATAATATTTCATGGTTTATACTACAATCAGTAATACGAGAGTTAGATTACTTTATTTATACTTTTCCCATTGGACAAACTTCTAGAAGTACAATTACAAATTATAATGCTACATAAAGTATACTCTAGTCTATGAAATTTAAAGTGTACAAAAATTCTGAAAATGCTAATTTTCATTTCATTTAGATAATTAATCCTCATAACTAAAAATACATACTTCAATTCCCTAATTCACCCATTAAACTAGGTTTCCTAGTTATCCCTCTAATAAATTCTAAATATTCCAAGAATGTGGCCTCTCATTAACCCCCTAGCAGACTGAATTACACCTCCCCCACATAAACAAAACCCAGTGTCAAACTTTGACATTATAGGGGTTAATTTCTTCAAATTCTTCTGCCCAATTCACAGCTTCTCTGTTTACATTTTTCAAGGCCGAACGTCAGACATGAATGGACTCCTTCAATTAGTTTGAAATGAAATGGAGTTTAATGTTCTACTTTTCTGCCCCTGAATTGGCTAAAGAGAACGGGCAATCGCCAAGCGGTGCACAATGAGTAAAATATTGTCAGGACAGCGGCGAGAAGCCTACTCTTATGTTTGATTTTCAAATGTCATGATATCAAGACATTCTGTAGCACACGTGGCCTCGGTTTATTGTCCTATCCAAACGACTAGACACTTTTTCCATGTCTGCACCCCTTCCTGCATCACTGACATCAACTCACCCCATGCTGGCAGGATTTGAACCCTGGACCTTCAGGGGCCTTATTCTCGAAAACTTAAGATGATTTTAGTGTTGAAGTCATTTGATTGGTCAATCACTAAAATTGATTTTAAATATAGCTTTATTATCCAATCAGATTACTTTATTTCTTAAAATCTGGACTTAACCTCAGTTAAGCGTTCAAGAATAAGGCCCCAGGTAAGCAAACAAAAATGTAACTCACTGAGCTCTTTCAATTAGTTTGAGCCTTTGTAAATAATCCACAAAGCGTTAAATAACCTTGAAAGGATAGGTCTAGATCATTCACCAAATAATAACTGTAGATATCTGAACTTTTAAACCTGTACACTGTGATTGGCGTATTGTTGTTCGCTGATTGAGTGAAAATTTGTAGGCTAATTTATCCTGGGGTGGGATTGGTAGACAATTGATATAATTTGGGATGGAAATTTGAGGTCTTTGGGAGCAAATGAAGTGACAAGCTGGGAAAAGGAGAAATGGAGGGATAGTGTTTTTAATTTAAAGGGATTGTAAAAAGAAGCTGAGAGGTATGCCTAAGGATCAGCTAGAAAGGATCCTTGAGAACCTAAGTTGATATCCTTGTAAAATCAATACCAAGAGGTTTGGCTAAAACCAGCTGGTAGAAAGGATCCTTGTGATCCTAAGTTGATATCCTTGTAAAATCAATACCAAGAGGTTTGGCTAAAACCAGATAGTAGAAAGGATCCTTGTGAGTCAAAGTGGATATCCTTGTAAAATCAATACCAAGAGGTTTGGCTAAAACCAGATAGTAGAAAGGATCCTTGTGAGCCTAAGTTGACATCCTTGTAAGATATATACCAAGAGGTTTGACCAAGGACCAGGTGGTAAAAAGAATCCTAGTGAACCTTAGTTGATATCCTTGTAAGATCAATACCAAGAGGTTTGGCCAAGGACCAGCTGGTAGAAAGGATCCTTGTGAGCCTAAGTTGATATCCTTGTAAAATCAATACCAAGAGGTTTGGCCAAGGACCAGCTGGTAGAAAGGATCCTAATGAGCCTAAGTTGATATCCTTGTAAGATCAATACCAAGAGCTTTGGCCAAGGACCAGCTGATAGAAAGGATCCTTGTGAGCCTAAGTTGATATCCTTGTGCGATCAATACCAAAAGGTTTTCCCAAGGCCTAGCTGGTAGAAAGGATCCTCATGAACCTATGTTGATATCCTTGTAAAACCAATACCAAAAGGTTTGCCCAAGGTCTAGCTGGTAAAAAGGATCCTTGTGAACCTAAGTTCATTATCCTTGCAAGATCAATACCAGAAAAGTCACTCTAAAAAACATTCATAGGTAGTAATCTAAATAAACGTATTTCTGAATGAATGAAAATACTGAAAAAGTCATTATGCGGAAATACTAAATATCTATCAGATTTTACGAGTTTTGCAATATAAACTTGAGTAGGTACTTGAAAGAAAACTGTACGAAGTAGGTATTTATTGTTTTTGGCAGGCGTTGAATTTGTTTTACATCAGCAGGTATTGTCATTAATTCAATTTTTACAACTTTTTGGCAAAAATGACATGGAAAATTCAGAATTGTAAGACATAAAATTTGGTAAGTCATTACCATTTTTTGGGCCAACGAGAAATTGAAAGTAAAGTCATTATTATTTTTTGGGCCAACGAGGAATCGAATGTTAAGTTCACAGGTGAAATGATAATACCTAGTTTTATCTTCTGATAACGAGGAATCATTGAGTAAAATCTGAGGTAAAAATGTGTTAATGAACACGATATTGAGTTTATTATGAACTGTGTTTTATTATGATGTGGGCAGACGGCCAATAAAGTTCAAGGTCACGTCTTGGCATCTGACAATTTTAACCTGATTTTGTTTAGAGATTTACTTATAGGTTTGATGGTAAAACCATACTAGTTATGAGAAATGGAGTTTTATATCCAGCTTTTTTAGCAATTCGCTAATGACTTTACATCCTACAGTTTGGCTTATTCAACAAGAATTTCTTCCTCTTTCTGGGTTTTTTAAATTTTATATAATAATGAAAAAAATTAAATGAAATGGTGTTTGGTCCCACTTGTCTGTATAAATAAGAAAATGTAGGGCAAATGCAATGCATTGTGCAATGAGGGAAATTTTACAAGGACAGTAGCATCAGCCAACTCTGATTTCTACAAGTCGAAGATCCGGCACAGGGGGCCTCAGTTTATTATCTCATCCTAATAATGCTTTCAAAGTTGCATTTATATCTGCATCTCTACAGAGAGTCCACACAAGATCTTGACCTATCTTAATTGAATTACATTTTTCCAATTTTCCGATCTATTTTTTACGCCTACAGTCCTGTTTTTTATCTATATCTTCTAAATTCGTAACATTTTTTATGTCAATAAATCGGGTAAAAAGCTTTATTAACCTCGGGAGATAGTTTACTGGTATTTATATTCATCCAAGCTGATGATTAGACTCTGGCCGACATTCCCGATATCTTTTATATAAATCACTTGGGTCTAATTCAGAAAATTATGTCGCGGAAAATACTTTTTATGGCTTTTTATTCAACCGGTCAATGACTTAGATCTTCAAGAAACGGGAAGAAATGAAATGGATTTTTTGCCAGACATTTCTGCATCTATTGGGCTTTTGAGGACAAGCAAACACCATGGAATGTAAAATGAGGGAAATTTTGCCAGGACAGTGATATTAGCCTACTATTTATTAATTTCAATTTTCAACTGTCGAAAGATCTTTAAGTCCACAGTCTGTAGCATACGAGGGGCCTCGGTTTATTGTCCCATCGATTGGACTTTTTTTCATGAAAGAATCAATGAAGCAATCGCAAAAAAATTTGTTTCCAATTTTAATTTGGATCATTTTGAACATTTTGTATTATGGGAAAACTCAGCTCTTTTTGAATATGCCAAAAATGTAAATGGGTACGGATAATCCAGGAAAGATCAATGCCAACAGGTATGGGTAAAGGACCAGCTGGGAGAAAGGATCTTCACAGAACCTTGGTTAACCCAGCTGTAAATGGGTACAGATAATCTGGGAAAGATCAATGCCAAGAGGTTTGACCAAGGAGAAAGGATCCGTTGTTATCCTTTTAAAATATAGATATTTTTTTCTATAACATGTCCTTATTAACCTATAGGTGTTTCTTTAAAATCCCATCCTACCCTATACAGTAGAAACTAGGTCAGACGATAAAAAAACGTCTTCAGTTAATTTCACCTCTATTATATTTCTTTTAACACACCTTTTATAATTCTCAAGGCTATCAAATAAACATATAAAATAAAGTAGGAGTTTTGACGTTTTTTATACAATTGTCACAAGGGAACAGATTTTAAATGATTGAATGAATAAATGAATAAATGAATGATGTTTATGAAGAAATAAATAAACAAAGGAATGAGTGAATAAATGAAGTTATATCTCAGGATTTTGAATAACTTTCAGGAGAAATATTCAAATGAATGAATGAACATGATTTTCATATTCCACTTTACAGTTTAAAACTTTAAAATGAATGAATGAATGAATGACAGAACTAAGAGTTTTGATTATACCTCAATATATCTTTCAAAATTATTTCAAAGATATGAATTCTTTATAAAATTAAGTTTAAAAACCTGTCCTACCTCATCTACGACTGCCATTGTTGTTAAAATCATTTAACACAACACAGAGAGATATAACACAATCCTACACAATCTTTAAATTTAACACATCGGTATATCTTAACACAATCTTTTATATAACAGAGTTTCACTAGACATTATAACACCGTTCTCTTATTTTAACACTTACTAAAACAGAATTCTAAAATTCTGGTGTGCTTAATGAAACGCGTTTGATAAATAAATAAACGCACAGTTAAATATAATTAACAATCCAACATTTGAACATCTTTGTGAAACTTTCGTGCAACACAGTTTTAATAAAAATCCACAATACACACAGATAAAATTTCAACTACGAGTCAATCACCTTTGCAAAATGTCTTAAAATATATTAACTCTTTTAAGTAAATTATAACTCTTTCATATATATACGGTATCCAAATGTTAAATTGCCCGTTCAGCCCGAATTGTTAAAAAGTTCGTGCAACACAGTTTAATAAAATCTACAATCCAATAAACACACAAATAGTTAAAATTTGAGCTAAAAATCAAACACCTTTTAATACATTTAACTCGTTCAGCCCGAATTGTTAAAAAGTTTTGTGCAACACAGTTTAATAAAATCTACAATCCAATAGACACACAAATTGCTAAAATTTCAGCTAACAATCCAACAACATTAATACATTTAACCCTTTATAACTTTTTCATATATATCCAAATGTTAAATCAGTCCACTTGTGAACGACTGTTCAGCCTAAATACCCTTTCACAATCTCTATAAAACCCAAAGGTATATACTCTGTATAACCTACTGAGTGTTTAACACCTAACTAGTTATATCTCGGTGACCTGTTTCATTCTGTTTTATAAAATATTATAACATTATTTCCACTTCCCTGCTCTTACTAATCTTTCCTAAGCTCTTGTGATATCAGAGTATTAACCTAAGAGAAGATTAATCTTTTGAAACTGTTTTCGTTTTCTCGGTCAGTTTAGTTGGCTATCAGATTCTGGTTCATTTTCTTTGATGGAGATAATCATCCATTTACTGACAAAGTTACGACAAAATTCATGAAAATCTGGATTATGCATATCAAAATTTCAAATTACTTCTGAAATTTTCAAGTTTAGTTGCTGAAGAAGAAATTTTCAAATTTTGTATCTAAGTACTTCAATACAGGTAGCAACCTAAACAATCCATTTGCTGACAAAATCATGACTGACAAAATCAAAGTTTCAAAAAATAACCTGTTACAAACTCCATAAAAACTAATGTGTTTTATGACGTCACTGACAGTAATCTACTGGAAGTTACTATTGATATCTATACAAATCACTGTCAGTGACGTCATAAAACCCGTTAGTTTTAGTGGAATTACAAGAACCAGACGTCAGATTGAAAATTAGAATGGCACAAATTGATGCTATCAGTGTCCATGATACACATACAATAATTAGGAATAAGCTTTACAATCCCTTAAAGGCTGCTTCAAGAATAAAAATCCTTCCAAAGAACTGTTTTGAATACTAATTAGAGCTCATTTAATTTGAAGAGCTTTTCAGAAAACTGCTCCAAACATGAACATGCAAATTCACTTCTGGCATATCAAACCTCAGGGCTTGCAGCATGTAACATTTTTAACAACTTCTGCCACGTTCGTAAAACAGGAAATGGTAAATATGAGGATTAAGTGTTTACGTCATAGATTGAGGGTAAAACAGTGTAACGATTTATTAGTTTATTGATAACACTGTTTATCAATCAAGCAATAAAACAAAACATAATTATCTAATATACCCCTAGGTTCAATCAGTAGATATATTATGAGAGGGGGGTGAGGGGGGGTGGGGGTGAGAGGGTAAAACAGTGTAGAGATTTATTAGTTTATTGATAACACTGTTTATCAATCAGGCAATATAATATAATAACATAATTATCTAATATACCCCTAGGTTCAATCAGTTAATATACCATGTTCGTAGTGCAATCCTTAGTTGGAATTGAGACCGAGATTGAGGATAGGGGTGGAATAGAGTGAAGTGGGCAGGACTGGGGGATGTTGGGCATGGTCTAGGGAGGCTGTATAATATATTTAACATAATTATCTAATATACCCCTAGGTTCAATCAGTAGATATACCATGTTTGTAAAGTGCAAATCCTTCGTTGTAATGGAAACTGAGATCGAGGATGAGGCGGGGGGTTGGTGATGGGAGGAGGACTGGGGTTAGTTAGGGCGTAGATCAGTGATTTATCAAACAAGCATTATAATACGTAACTCAGTAATCTCGTATCCTAGGTTCAATCAGTAAAAAGACCATGTTCCTAAAGTGCAATCTGACCTTGTTTCGAAGCTGGGCCATGATTCTTTCCAAAATTATTATCTTCATGAGCACATATAAAGCCCATTTCTTTCATAAGTATATTTGATGGGTCAGTACCTTGAGACGTTTCCTACCTACCCAAAGGGTTCTGTCTTCATCAGCCATTTTCATTTTATTACAAAGTTTTTGACAAAGACAAAATCCACAGACAGTAAGATAGAAAGAAGAAAGAATGGCCAAACAATTGGCATAGATCTTTCTCAGAATATCTGTACCCATCTACAGTTGAGTCAAAAGAAATGATGAGAGTAGATAACTTATTCATGATCATCATACTTCCACACATCAACCAAAATTAGAACCCACCAAATTGGCAAATCAAACACACCAGTTTTATCTAAAATGTACTGATATTAACCTACTATTTAAATATTACTGATAATTTATAACATACTGGTTAGTTTTTAAACTGGAGTGAGTGGGTGGGTGTTTTATAATCTGTTACCTAAATAGGAAATCATTTTGAGAACCAACTGTATTTTCAGTTTAATTCAAATTTGACCAAAATGGAGTTTTTCATCCTCAGTTTTGGTTTGGGACTGTAGCCATATACATATTCGTGGTAAATAATCAATTGGTGAAAAAAATGTGCTCATGTAAGTTTATGGTACAGATAATCAAGAAAGATCAATGCCAAGAGGTTTGGCCAAGGACCAGCTGGGAGAAAGGATCCTCATGGAACATAAGTTGTTTTCCTTGTAAAATGTTGATGTTCCTAATCCCAAACCTGTATGACTTTTCCTTGAATGTCATTTGAGACACTTAAATCAGACATAACTGGTAAATACAGCCAAATAAAAAATTCTTATAGCTACAATGAAATCATACGAAACCAAACAGCAGGCATATATTATGGAAAATTTTATAATGTAACATTTTCTGAGTAATTCGATACCATGATAACTGTATAGTCAAAATATAAGGTCAAAGTTCAAGGTTACTGTAAAAGTTATCAAATAAAAAATGATAAAATTGAATCACAAACAGTGGTTTATCAAAATATTACCCTTGCTACCTTAGATTTAAAACATTTATTGTTTACAGTGGCATCTTCAGGAAGATTGGGTCTTGAATATATGTAAATATCTGTCTGAAGTACCAGAACTGCACAAAAATTGCTTCAAGTATTCCCCAACCTAAACATTTATCTCTCATTTTCTGTATTTGTGTTTCCTATATAATGCATAATCTCACTATAGTACGAGTCGTATTTTTGACTTTCAAACGCTGATAATTATGGTTTCACAGGGATTTGAAGGCTTAAATTTTAGGGAGGAGTTCTATAATAAATAACATTATTACAAATT
Organism: Lottia scabra; assembly: GCA_029955415.1. Taxonomy (NCBI): domain Eukaryota; kingdom Metazoa; phylum Mollusca; class Gastropoda; family Lottiidae; genus Lottia; species Lottia scabra. Next base: position 3,882,930 of record JARJEI010000014.1, on the reverse strand, counting down.
TTATCAGTTGAACATATCCCTTTAAACCAAAGTTGCCGCTTTGAAAAATATTTCCCTCATTGCACAGTGTTACATTTAACATTAGCCCAAAACAGGTGCAGAAAAGCAGGACAGAAACCTACATTCATTTCATTTGAATGGAGGACAACGCAAAATCCCCATAAGACATAATAAACCTATTTGATTTGTTTAAGATTGTATCGATAATAAAACGATTTTACTTGTTCGGCAATAATGAAATGTGACTTAATTATTCATGCGCGACCTTAAGGTCAATAACTCTCGGGTATTAAACATTTTGATTATTTCATTTTATGTTCGATACATAGTTAACATAAATAGGTCATAAAAAATCAAATTATTTATTGGCTCAAAGATTTCTTTAAGAGTTAAAAGAAAGATTCTTTTGCAAAGATAACAATTTAAAGGGATTGTAAAGAGGTTTTCTAAACTTATATATGTATCAGGGACACTGACAGCATCAATTTGCACCATTCCAATTTCCATTTAGACGTCTGTGGTTCTTGCTATTCCACTAAAACTAACGCATTATATGACGTCACTGGCAGTGATCTGCATAGATATCAATAGTAGCTTCCAGTAGATTACTGTCAGTGACGTCATAAAACAAGTTAGTTTCTATTGATAAGAGTCAGAATGTTTTGGACTATATATACTAAGTCAGCAATAAGTACACAGTTCAATAACCTAATGGTCATCACAATAAATACTGTATTTGTGGTCTGTAGTAAGCCATTTGATCTGGTGCCAAGAGCTAAATATAAACTTGTTTTTCACTTTGCTCTCCTAGAGTTATTGCGATAAAATAAACATTTCTGATTTATTTTGTTGGACAATTTTTAGCCCTTTATTACGTTACATTAACCATCTCTTGATTGTTTGAAATAAGAGTAAGCTTCTGTAACTGTCCTATCAAAATTTCCCTCATTTCACACTAAGTGACATTTTCCAGTCCTCATTAACCCATTTGGTGCAGAAAAGAAAAACTCCATTTCATTTCATTTCATTTCATTGCCTAATGAAGACAAGCCCGGAGCTAGAAATGAAATAAATTTTAGTTTTATGTCCTTTTCTGCACCTGTATGAGCCTAATGAGGATCAGCAAAGGCCATGCAGTGTACAATCAGGAAATTATTTTGCCATGACAGCTTCATTAGCCTACTCCTATTTTTTATTTCCAACTGTCGAGGGATCTTTAACATACACAGCCTGTAGCACACAGGGCCTCGGTTTATTGTCCAAACCTTAATAAACGCTTTTTCCATGTCAGCCCCTCCGACCTACATCACTGAAAGGGGAAAACTGGGTTGAAGGTATCATTTCGACCCATGCCAGGATTGAACCCTGGACTAGGACATTGGTTTATTGTCCCATACAAAAATTTAGACGCCCTTTCGACCTGTATCACTGACAAGGGGTGCATGAAGCCCTAGGACAAAGTCAAACCGGAGTAATGAATGATATTACCGCTATAATTTAATTATAAACCTTGCCCAGAGCAAGAAACTACCAGGTTAATGACTTAATCAAGATTAGATAACTCTGCCTAATTAATATCTAATGTTGACCTTTACAAATCTAATGATGCCCTAAGGTAGAGGGTATTTAGTGTTAAACCCTTTAACATGCCCCAGGGTAGGGCGTCTAATAATGCTTGTATACATATACGCTCTTGGGTGAGGATTTGAAGGGTTTATTTTTCCCCTACTAACTAGCTGATATCTTGGATCACTCAAGTTTAATTGTTTCCTTAAAGGATAAAAATATTTGTTAAGTCTAAATCTGAGAAGTTTCAAAGTGATTGTCAAGTGATTTTCTAAACTTTGTATGTGTATCGGAGACAATGATAACATTAATTTGCGCCATTCCATTTTCCACATCTGTGGTTCTTACAACTCCACTAAAACTAATGCGTTTTATGACGTCAATGACAACTGACAGAGCTCTAGTAGTCAGACATGACTGGTAAATAAAGCCAAATCAGCATCCCTTTAAAATCAAAACAAACCTGATAATTAATGGTGTTATTGAAGACAAGAGGCGTATGCCATAGAAAACAACAGAACTAAAAGCTTTGGCAAATAGACCAAACTAGTTTCACAACCTTGAAACACTGGCATGTCAAAATGCATTAGAGTTAACATTCTGGTAAAGATATAACCTTCCTTCGCTAATGTATGTACGACCTTGACCTATGCCCTCAACATCTGTTAGAGGATTTTAATTGCATATTACCATGAAAACTAATAAATCTTGTGTTTTTTGTTCAGGTACACTAAGGTAAACAAATAAATCTTGTCTCACTTTCATCTCATGTTTTTTGATGATTTTTACATGTGCATGCATGAAATTGACCTAGTTTAACACCTGAAAGCACTTAGTAATTGGTTCATGAATATGTAAATTACAGTACTTATTAATGTATGCGCATCACTTGTGACTTTACTGAAAAATACATCTGTACAAACAAATTTAATTATGTATGGATATATGAAAATAATGTGTATGAAAATATGAAATATATGAAAATAATATGTATGAATATATGTAAAGTATTAAGTATGTGTATGAATATATGGAAAGTATGTATATGAATATATATAAAGTATTAAATCATGTTTATGAATAGATATAAATTATGTGATTTTATGTGTTATTAGGTCAATTATGACATTGTATGTGCATTTAAATCTAAATGTAGAACATTCCTAAAAATGCATGTGCATAATTAAACGAAACTTACGTCTAATGTATCTCTGTGGGGTGAAAGATATGTCTCCCCACTGCTATCACTCTCCACTGATTTGACGATAGATTTGCCCCCACCCCCATCATCTGGGGTGAGAATTCGGTGAGGAATATTCATCTTACATACGTCACACCTGAAATAAACAGACAGAATAAATTTAATGAATGAATGACGGAACTGATGAAATACATAGAACACTGATATGGAATCGGATAAATGAATGAAGTAAAGAATAAGGAAGGAAGAAATGAGTGAATGAAAGGTCAATACCATATGTAGTTAACTGATAATCAATGTTCCTTCAGCAACGTTAGACATTGGCATTATCTACCGTTGCTGGATTGACGGGGTTTTCTCGTCATTATCAACTAATAACCTCGTTTAAAAAACACTATACGTCACATTCAATTTATGACCGTTGAGATTCGATTATCACAAGGTAAATTTGCTACAAGAAATCTGACGTCTGGTCATTCGAAAGTTTTCCCGCAATAATTTGTTACAAGGAATATAACTGGTCGAACAATAATCGTTCGACCAATCAAAATTAATGACGAGAATTTCTTATCATGATAGCAACGGATTAATGTAATGAAATGAAATGATAGCCGTTGCTAAAGGAACATGCTGATAATCAAAAGGAAAGAATATATGAATGAATGAATGAATGAATGAATGAGTGAGTGACAGAACTATACTATACATGCTTGATATAAACAAAGAAAATCACTGATCCAATGTGAAACTTACAACTAATTTCAATATTGAAAAAATATGGAATTTTACGTCCTACTTTTCTGTTAGTTCAAAATAATGATATCCACAATTTTTCACAATTTGCTTTCTATCCAACACTTACAAAATTTTCAAAATAACCTAAACTACCACTTCAGAGTATATCATATATAAATGCCCCAAGTATTAAGATATAAGCTTATAATGATAACCATAGCTGTAGGTTTATAGGTGTAATCAGAGAGAGAACTGATAAAGATTTGACAAATACCAATCACCAATCATGATATCAGCTGCAAAAAATCATTGATCAGCTGATTTCCATTAATTATTCCTTGATAGCAATTATACAGGTAAACAGGTAAACATGTAAACAGATAAACAAAGAAGCTAATGGTGTAGGTAGATAAGCAAATTAACATAAGTTCAGAAACAAATTTGAATACAGAAGTAAACAAAAATCTGAACCAGTCAATTGGGAGGTCATTGGTCATCATTTAACACTTTCAAAAACATTTGAATAAAGAAGTAAACAAATTATGGTCATTATCTGTCACTTTCCAAAATTTGCATAAAGTAGTAAACAAATTTGCATACAGAGGTAAACAAATATCTGAACAAGCCAATTAGGAGGTTAAGCTTGGACACATTTGTATTTTGATAAGTGTTTTAGTGTTTACAATTTAACAATCCTAAATTTAGATTTACCCAAAAATTAGCATAAATAATAACTAATTTGCATAAAGTAGTAAACAAATCAATCATATCAATATCCATATGTAAAAGTGTACAATGTCCGCCAGTGGGAAATGTCCGGCGGACATTTTGCTCTAGTGAAACATGTCCAATGGACATTTTTAACTAGTGATTAATGTCCATAACTAAATAAAGGACAGTTCTATCTAGCATATTATGTCCAACCCGGACATAAATACCCCCGGACATTATTTTCGCTTACACATACATGAGGCCTTGTATCGAACTAATCAACAAATTAGCATAAAGTAGTAAACAAACCTCAACAACATGTTTCTTTTCTAGCAAAAGTTAGATATAATGTAAGCCCCTTTTGATAGATAGGAAAACAAATAGGTATTACATAGTAAATCAAATTGCTTGGTCATCATTGATAGATAAATAACAGCAAAATAAATACCCACTCCCAAGTCCCATTATGTCAATACAAATATTTTGAAATCTACCTAAGACGCAAAAGAGGGTCACAATTTGCTTTGTCATCTTTTTTACCCTAAACACTTTTCATAATGGCTTAAGGCTATGATCAAATTAAGAATGGAAAGGGGATCATAGTTAAAGGAATTGTAATGTGATTTTCTCAACTCAGAGACACCGATAGCATCAATTTGCACCATTCCAATTTCCATTCTGATGTCTGTGGTTCTTGCAATTCCACTAATACTAAGGCGTTTTATGACATCACTACCAGTGATCTAAACACATATCAATAGTAGCTTCCAATAGATTACATACAAAGCTTAAAAAAAACACTTTACAATCCCTTTAAACCTGTTCCTCAATCCTGTACATTTGTTTATGTGAATTAAATACCGTCACACTTACGTTTTGTCATTGATGGTCATATTTTTTATCCCTTAACACTTTTCATAATGGCTTTAGGCTATGATCAACATTATAAATGGAAATCGGGATCAACTAAGTAAAAGCTCATTTTTAAAAATATTGTTTACAAAATAAGAACAGATTTATTCAAAATGTAAAAGCAAAGTAAGATCCAGTTTTTCACTTAGCGCATGAAGCAGATCATGCTTACTCTTTTCAAAACACCTGATGATAGCCTACTTCTCTCTGTAGGAGTCCACTACTATACAACTATTACTCTTGATTTTGCCATGCTTACTCTTTTCAAAACACCTAATTGTACTTCTCTTTGAAGAGACCACTACTATACAACTATTACTCTTGATTTTGCCATGCTTACTCTTTTCAAAATACCTAATTGTACTTCTCTTTGAAGAGACCACTACTATACAACTATTACTCTTGATTTTGCCATGCTTACTCTTTTCAAAACACCTAATTGTACTTCTCTTTGAAGAGACCACTACTATACAACTATTACTCTTGATTTTGCCATGCTTACTCTTTTCAAAACACCTAATTGTACTTCTCTTTGAAGAGACCACTACTATACAACTATTACTCTTGATTTTGCCATGCTTACTCTTTTCAAAACACCTAATTGTACTTCTCTTTGAAGAGACCACTACTATACAACTATTACTCTCGATTTTACTATTCTGTGGACAAGATTTTCAAAACACCTGATGGTACTTCTCTTTGGAGAACCCCTACTATACAACTATTTCTCCCGATTTTGTCATGCTTACTCTTTTTGAAACACCTGATGATACTTCTCTTTTAAGGAGATCACTACTATACAACTATTACTCATGATTTTGTCATGCTTACTCTTTTTGAAACACCTGATGGTACTTCTCTTTGGAAAAGACCACTACTATACAACAATTACTCTCAATTTTGCCATTTTTTGGACAAATTTTTTGATGAGGGAACTATCTTGCTTGTAAGGACTCTTTTTTTTAAAAACAAGCAATCTATAAAAGGGTATTTGTAACAGTAATAAAAGAAGAAAGATAAAATCTGGACTTAATATCATTATAATGGATAGCTTTAGGCTATAAAATATGACACCTCCCAAACATGGTCCATTTCTTGTTTGTACTAAATACCAACAAGTACAATCAGTTAATTTATTCCCATTCTAGTAATTCTTGTTTCTAAGTCGTAGTAAAATTTGGGTTGAATCAAGTCAAAAAGGTCAGTTTTTAATCCGCAATTAATGAAATTTTTGAATGTTTAATGGCCTACTTTCCAACACCATTTGAGCTAATGAGGATGGATTAATACCAGGAAGTGGGCAATGAGGGACATTGTGCTGGACAGCAACAAAACACAAATCTTACTTTCAATTTCCAACTGTCGAAATGAAAAGGAGTTTTACATCCTACTTTTCAACTACTTTTAAGCTAATGAAGATGGGTTAATACCAAGCAGTGTGCAATGAGGGAAATTTGGTAGAACAGCTAAATTAGCCATCTCTTATTTTCAATTTCCAACTGTCGAAATGAAATGGAGTTTTACATGCCACTTTTCAACACCTATTAAGCTAATGAAGATGGGTGAAGTGTGCAATGAGAGAAATTTAGCTGTAATAGAACATTTTCATTAGCCTAACTTTTTATTTCCAACCGTCAAAGGATCATTAACATGCACAGCTTGTAGAGCACACCAGACATCAGCTTATTGTCCTATCCGAATCCATATAATCATAGAGTCATTAGAAATGCAATGGAGTTTTACATCCCACTATTTTACACCAGACTTTATTTGCCGCTAAAAAATCTATAAGATTTAAAAGGAAAAAGGGCTAAGAAAAAAAGTAAGATCCTACCTATCTTTAAGAGTACATGATTTGAGACACCAAATACTTCGACTCTCATATCCAAAATTAACAGCCATTTTCTTGTTGTTAAAACATAATCCAAAGACAATTTACAAAAAAAAAATTCAGTTTTCACAGAAAACTTCAAACTTGCTTCCATAAAATTAATGATGGCACCACTCCATAAATATAATTCAATTGACACACAAATTTTAAGAATTTACATCAAATTTCTGTTTTCCTGAATTCGTAAATTCAATTTTCTTTGTAGTAATTCGATGAAAGCACAATTTTTCTACAGAATTTTCACCAAGTTTTATTATATTTGTCAAATTTCATTATGATATTCATAAAAGATAATTTCATTACTGCCATAACACAATTTTCACTAGGCTATTGTCACTTTTTGTTCTTCAGCAAAAATCTTATACGAATTTCCCGATATCATTAGCCATTACTCTCTGAAAGATTGTTCATTAAGGCAGTTATCCAGTTGACAAGCTCAAATGCAGAGTGATGTTAGGTTTTCAAAATTATTGGCAAATCACTTTACAACATAATTAGGTATGTGAACTCTCTATAAAGATGTCCAGTTGACAAACTCAAATGCAAAGTGATATAAGGTGCTCCAAGTTATTGACAAATCACTTCACAAAAATAACTTAGCTATGTGAACTCTTTACAAAGATATCTGTCGACAAACTCAAATGCAGAGTTACATTAAGTCTTCCAAATTATAGGCATATCACTTCACAACATAATGTGCTATGTGAACTCTCTATAAAGATGTCTGATGACAAGCTCAAATGCAGAGTGATATATTGGTGTTCCAAACTTTCGATAATCACTTCACAAAATAATCTTAGCTATGTTAACTCTCTATAAAGATATCCAGAACTTGACAAACTCAAATGCAGAGTGGTATTAGGTCTTCCAATTTATTGGCAAATCACTTCACAAAAAAATTAGCTATGTGGACTCTCTACAAAGATGTCCAGTTGAGTATCTCAAATGCAAAGTGATATTAGGTGCTCCAAGTTATTGGCAAATCACTTCACAAAATAATTAGCTTATGTGAACTCTCTTCAAGGATATTTTCAGTTGACAAACTCAAATGCAGAGTTACATTAGGTGTTCCAAACTAAATGCAATTATCACAGCACCAAGTCACTTTATTATTAGCTATGTGCGCTCTCTACAAGGAGATGATCAGTTAACAAATTCAATTGGATTACAGGGCACAGCATTACATGTTCCACGCTTTTCACGATTGCGCGTGACAAAATTGACAAAATGTTACACCAGCAATATTTAAATTTATGACAGATATTTCTTCGAATTGTCTCTTCTACTTGACAAATTTATATTAAATTGAACTTTGGATTTTTAACTTATCTCAAGTAGTCTACGTTTGAAATAGAAATATTTCCTTTCAAGATGAGTAAGTATCCAAAAATAATCTTAAATAAATCATATTATATGCATATCTGTTGTCATTGTATTGTTCTTTATCAAAGAATTGGGCACTCTCCAAAATTTGTATATATATTTCTTTCCATTAAAAACATGTGAGCGCTCCAAAATCATGACATGCTACTCCGAATTTGTAATAAAACTTTCCTTAATATTCCTTGTAGACACTGCAAAACATTTCATTGTACTGCTACAATACAAAATCACAATGTGAACACTCCAAAATCATGATTATTTCAGTTTCACAGTAATTGTGACAAACCATTCATAAAAAAAAGTATTGTGTACACTAAAAATCACATTACACAACTCAACACAACAATGTGCACTCTCCAAAAGGCGTAAAAACTGAAACTTGAAAGATATCTATCCAAAAATTAAACTAAGTTAAGCCTATATATTGCGTACGTACACCACACTACACCAAAGTTCAAAATCACAATGAGAAAACTCCAAAAGATTTGTATCAACTGATTGAAAGATAAAAATCGTCTTATTTTATTATACATGTACACTCCAAAATCATAGTATATGACAACACAATGGTCCACACAAACAATGTGTACTCTCCAAAAGTGACAAGTTAAGATTGTTGAAAGATTAAAGATTGTCTAAGTTCAACCTGAGTAAAGTAGAAATTGCGCACACTATAAAACCACATTTCATAACTCCACACAATAACAATGTGAACAAGATAGTTGAAAGATAAAAATTATGTACACTCCAAAATCATAGTATATGACAACACAATGGTCCACAAAAATAATGTATCAACTGACTGAAGTTCAGATAGTTGAAAGATAAAAATTGTCCCAGTTTATTGTGTACACTCCAAAATCATGGTATGACAACACAATGCTCCACGAAATCACAATGTAAACTCTCCAAAAGACTTGTATCAACTGACCGATGTTCAGATAAATGTAAGATGTAGAAAGATTAAAATTGTCCTGGTTCAACCTGAGTAAGGTAGAAATATTGCGCACTCTACAAAATCATTTCAAAACTCTACACAAAACAATGTGTACACTCTAATAGACTGTGTATCAACTGACTGATGAAGAGATAAATGAAAGATGTTAAGAGATTAAAATTGTCCTGGTTCAACCTGAGTAAGGTAGATATTGGTACGATCTTTATCTCTGTCTTTTATCTCGTACATTTTAAACCAGGCTTGTCTTGTCACTTTTATCATTTTAAAGTCAAATTACTCGAAATTATTCAGGTCAACATTTTTTTGTACTGAATACTCTTTATTTTGATAAGAGTCAAGGTAGAATATCATTAAAGGGATTGTAAAGTTATTTTCTAAAATTTGAATGTGTATCGGGGACACTGATAGCATCAATTTTGCGCCAATCCAATTTCAATTCTGACGTCTAGTTCTTGCAATTCCACTAAAACTAACGTGTTTTATGACGTCACTACCAGTGATCTACCGGAAGCTACTATTAATATCAGCTATGCAGATCACTGTCAGTGACGTCATAAAACGCGTTAGTTTTAGTGGAATTGCAAGAAATTGACGCTATCAGTGTACCTGATACACATACAAAGTTTAGAAAACCAAAAACTCTCGCATTTCCTTGAAGCTAAACAAAGGGTATAACTGAAGGGATTGTGCGATTTTTGTGCAGTTCTTGTACTTATATTTAAGACCCAAATCGTGCCTCAAAAATGATGAACGTTCCCTTTAAATCTCGACACTCTAAAATATTTGGAGAACCCTGGCTAATGGATATATAGATATAAAACAATGAGTCAGAAGTGATTATATAATATTACTATACTGTTATCATTGTAACCTTTATATATTACTCAATGACTCATTATAATATATCATTTTAATACCCTATAAAAACAATCATTGTAATCATTAATATACCCTACAGCAGGCTTTCTCAATTGGCGGCCCGCCACGCCCTTCAGAATGGACCCTCAAGAGTGACTCCTTCTGCTAAAATGCTCTGATCGCTATGCTAGCTAAGCTCTTTTTGGCTCTTATATTTTTTTCTATAAAATGCATTTGGCCCTTTACAAAAATTTGTACAAAATTCTATGTGAGCATTGCACTCTTCGATGAAATGCTTTTGAATCGTACACCAACCTCAAGCCAACTTTCTATAAACCCAAAATTATAATACATGAATACAAAAAACTAACTGTAATATTGACAAAGTGAGATTGAAAAGCTGATTAAAATTCCAATCATTCTCCAAACATGATGTTTTGAAAAGGAAAAACAAGTGTAATGTTTATTTAGGTTTTAAATGGTGCAACAAATTCACTATCACAAATATAAATATGCGATGCAATGTTTGTTTAGTATACAATTGCAGTGAAGTCGAATACCAAATGCATTACAAACAGATTATTTTACTTCTAACACTAGACTAATAATGTAACGTTAAAAACACAGCTTTGAATGTAAAATTGGGTAGATATGTTTAGAAATTTTACAATAAGTAAGCTTACAGGAAATGTAGACCTACCCTTTTGGGAATACCAAATTTCTTAGGATTGAATATTCAGGGATTTTCACAGTTAATTTGCATATTCACAGTAAAAATTTTCAATACAAAGTATGATGATGAAAAGCACATTGCAAGATCACAGGCACATAAATGAATGGAGTTTTACGTCCTGCTGTTTCTGCACCTATATGGGCTAATTGAGGACGGACAAACACATATGCAGTGTGCAATGAGAGAAATTTTTCTAGGACAGCGGCATTAGCTTACTCTAATTTTTAATTTCCAACTGTCGAGGGATCTTTAACGTGCACAGCCAATAACACGCGGGACCTCAGTTTATTATCCAATCTGAACGACTAGACCCTTTTTTCCATGTCAGCTCTTCTGACCTACAACAATGACAGGGGGAAAACTGGGTTTTAGGTAAGGAACCTAAATAAAGATGCAACCATGTTAAGAAAAGGTTTGACACATACAAGTTAGTTAATGACATAATCTTAGCGTAACAAAATGGACGCTATACATTAACAACTTACAAATCTGAACCTCAATTATTGAAGATATCAAGTAATTAAGGATAATATAATAAATATGTCACTAATTAATTATTCTTCGTTAAGACAAATTCTTAATTACACCTCATTTGGATCTTTACCAAGATACATCTTTTACTCGTCAAAATACATCATGCTTGCAAAACAGTCTCTAACTTGCCTCGGACTAAGACATCATAGAATTGTTTCGCATGGTTTTTGTTTATCTCAAAGTACCTGAAATCCAACAGTGTGAGGACTACTGAAAGGGAATGTCAGGATTTTCAGGGGTTGATTTGGGTCTGTTATTTTTAGAAGTACGATTAAGTACAATAGTATGGCATGAAAATTACATTATAACCCTTTCAAATATACCACAAACTAGAAACTGAACTTATATCGCATAGTCTTGATAAAAATGCAAGTTAAATGTTTAACTTTCATAATTATGCATACATATGGATTTGAGGATCTTAAATTCAATTGTGAACTATGAACATTGTATTACTGTACTGATTAGTTTGACTAAAATATTCCTGTTAGGGAAATGAAATGGAGTTTTACATCCAACTTTTCTGCATCTGTATTGGTTAATGACGTCAAGCAAACACTATACATAATGCAGACAGTGTACAATGAGGAAAATTTTGTCTGTTTCTGAGACAAATGTATGACAAGGATGCTGATAAATGCATCCAACAATGCATGGTCATGTTCAAAGCTCAGAGCAAAGATTGCATGTACTATAATAGAGACATCAAGGATGCAGTGCAAATATCGACCAACATAATTACTAAATATAGTAAGATATAAAATCAATGGTGAGTTGATCGGTACTATTTCTAGCGTGTTAAATACTGACTTAACACAACATTAATGTCAACTGACATGGTATTTTACCAATAATCACTGTTATTATTACTATAAATTGACATGAATCATCAGATATCAACACGAAATATAACTGACATACTGGTCGGCATTATTACGTTACCGGTATATTCTTGGGGTAAATGGACTATGCATCAAAACATTCATTATTACATAAACTTTGGATTAAATGACTTCATGCGCTGAATCAGTCGCTTTCAAGATTTTGACTAAGAAACGAGTCATTCCATTGTTACATTTGAAAACTTATAAATAAGTGTTATTACAAGTCATTTATACTAAAGAGCTAAACTGAAAAAATAGTTACAAGTAAGCTCATATGCACTGCTAAGCTTTTAAAATAAATTCAAATTCCTCATTTACCCATTTCTGATTGCTACAGTTAAAATATTTTGAGCTTTATTTTGAAATTATTGGATAATATTTTGATACTATGAGTAAGCGTTAATGTTATATCTATGTATCATATAAAAGTGGTATGTATTTATAAGTAAATTGACATAGTTGACATTCCAATCTCTACCATATGGTACAAATCATAACATTGTCAACATATCTCATACCTGACATTCATACCAATATCTTACATTTGACACTAAAATGACATTTGTTGGATATAGACTGACGAATTGTGAATTCAATAACAAGTTCTGCACTATAGTGAGCACTCTATTGAACACAAGTCTTTTAAAAGGATTGTAAAGTGATTTTCTAAACCACAGACATCGGAATGGAAATTGGAATGGCGCAAATTGATGCTATCAGTGTTCCCGATACACATACAAAGTTTAGAAAATCACTTTACAATCCCTTTAACTGGACCAAATAAAATAGTAAAACTATAATAGTAGGTCAAATCTGACACCTTAATTAGGTCCAATTTACAGTTACTATTTCAGTCTATAAATAAAAAATAGAGATCTAAATCAACTCATTATTGGACTCGCAAAAAATGGAGTTATACATTTTACAGTTTTGCTTTAGATTAGGCTTCTGAAATCAAGAAGGAATTTGTTCTACATTTTGGCACATGCAGAAAATTAAGACAATGCTATGCAGTGTGCAGTGAGGTAAATTTTAATTTACTTACCAGATATCATAGTAAATAAAATCCAAAAATTAAATCTAAAAATTTTCACTTTATATCCAAAGTCTGTGTTTAAATCCCTTGACAAATGTTCAAAATGTTACCGTAAATGTTAAACCGATTCAAATTTAGCTTTTAAAAATATTCAAATGTCAATATATCCTTATAATTGGCCAATGATTCTAAAAATAGAAATATTCCATCCAGAATGTTCCTTTATTAGCACTTTTGTTCTATAAATGTCCACCAAATTGCTTTATGAAATAATTGGCAAAGTTTCAACAATATTTCATCCAAAAATGAGTTCAGATCTTCAAATTATTCTCCAAATTGCTCAATAGCTTATAACCATTGTTATATATACTTACAATAGAAAATTTGTATTGATTCCGCGCTTCAGTGAGTAAGGTTACTTCGTTCATATATATGTCTTACGTTTTATATACAAAATTAATCTGTGTTTCTAAAAATAGCTGTCCTGATGAGGATTGTATATCCCGAACACTTTTCAGGAGCAACATGAAGAAATGAGCTCTAGTCAATAATATTCCTTTGATCTGCAGTCCTTAGTTGTTAATATCCACCAAATATTAAATATACTCCAAAGTCATTTCAAAACAGTCTCTAAAATCTAATATCAAAACGGTCATAAATATACTCCAACCTTTTTTACAAACCCTCACAATCCTTAGTATATTTCGTATGTATTATACAGTACCACAATGTATGTTGATATCACAGCACAACACAATCAATATTGAATCTCAATTACCTCATATACTGAGTTATTTCAAAAACAACCCTAATATACTCCACCAAAGTCCCAAATATACTCCAAGCTGTTTCAATGCTCCTCAGTATATAGAATACAATGTACCACAATTTATCAATATCCTCATATAGTCAAAGTTATTTCTAACAAACCCTAATATACTCCACCGAAGTCCCAAATATACTCCACCAAAAGTCCCAAATATACTCCAAGTTCTTTCAATGGCCCTCAGTATATAAAGTGTACCACTATGTTCAATGTTGATATCTAAACTGATTCAATCGTTCTGATTCATTGATTCACTATACACCTTCCAGTCCTTTGTTAGCTTGTAGTATTTAATAACGTTCAATAGTAGTCATTTAATAGTCTTGATCATTCAGGCAGAAATAACCACGATCAGTTGAAACTAGTTTAGTAATGAAGTTCACACAAATTTTGCCGTAACAATTTAAGAAGACCTTTTTACTGTAAATTTAACACAATCAGTGGTTAGGCCTAACTGTTTAATAAAGATGAGCCCAAAACACTGAAATTGAATTATTGAACAAGCTGACACTTGCACAGAGCAAACAATTCAAAATACATGATACAATTGTCATAATCCTCGATACAACTGTCACAACTATACTGCAGCACACAATTAATGCACATTGAGCATCATATGGCAAGCTGGCACACACAAACAGATACTGCAACTGAATTATTGATTTAAAATTCAATATTTCAATATTATAAACGACTTATTGGCAAATATCAAAAACTTAAACCAAAATTTACCGAAACAAAATTGGTACAAAAGTACTAAGTTCACAAAAATCCAAGATAAAAACTTAAAATGCCGGTAAAACAATGCATAAAAATACACTGAAAATAAGCACCACAGAAACACTTATATACTGCAAAGTACCAAGTACCACACAGACACTTATATAACTGCAAAGACTTATTGCATTATAGCATTAAGAAAACAAAAGTACCGCAAACACTTTGTAAAGTATGACACAAACACTTAATTTAATGCAAAGTACCACACAAACACTTTATATACTGCAAAGTACCACAAAAACAGATATACTGCAAATATAGTTTCCAGGTTTTCCAGAAGTAAATACTATAAGCTTATAAATGTAGAGTCAAACCGATACACGTTGATTATGAGTAAACCACTATTTTTATATCATATATGACATTGTGTTCTACTGTCACAGATACAAGACAAGACACTGCCAGACAGACAGACTGTCGGTCATATACTAACAGTTCTCTTAGTATTATCAGTGTCACTGACAGCTCCTTGACATACTCGTATTGATCAGTCAGTTGTACAGTGTCTATTATAGCTTCAGGCCTTGTGTTATTATTAACTCATAGGCTAGTTGATTGAGACTGGATGATCTGTATTATTAACTGATAATTGTAAGGCTGGTTGATCTAGTCTATGTCATTTTCATATTTTGCAAATTAAAAGGCTTGTTGATTGAGACTGTCATTTTCAATGTTTGCAAATTTTAAGGCTTGATGATTGAGTCTGTGTCATTATGCACTGGACAATTGGAATTATAAGATTGAGTTTGCAGTGCCAATATCATTAGACGAGAATAATAACTGAAAGACTTTGTGATCAAGTCTTCAATGTCACTATGACTGGTCAATACAGTCTTTCTATAGGAAAAAGTCTTTATAATTGAGTCTACTGTCCAAATCAGATGAAAACAATTTTTTCACAATAATTGAGTACCAAATTGAATAAACAGCGAAATAACGAACGAAAATATAGATTTCATGGCAACAAGGCCTACATTAAGCAATGCACGAATGAGTATACCGGTAGCGTAAATAATGGACTAGTTAATTGAGTCTAGTCTAGACTTGTTTACATTGGTCGGTTTTATCTTAACGGACCAACAGGTCTAATCATATGTCCATCGGCAAATACAGAAACTACTGAGCAACGAAAAACTACTACCATAAGACGAAATGCTAGCAAAACTGCACGAAAATAATGGTACTCAAAATCTTCTGGACTTTGGCCAGTGCTTTTTAATGGAAATCGACTCAAAACACCCGTATACAAATCTATGTTACTTTTCAATACAAAGGCTTGAAAAGCCCAAGAGCCCTACTTGAAATTCTAAGGTCCTTACTGGCCAATTTTGTGTCTGCAGAAATGAACCTGTTAAGACACCCCAGGACGTAAAATGACCCTATTGATCTTTCTATTGTTTACAAATTCTAATGTCCTGATGTTCTGGTCTACAGAATCTGAATGAAAGGTCATGGGGTCATCAAGGGGCAATATACTGACCCTTTCTTTCAAAGGCCGATTTACAATGTTATGACTGGATTAGAAATGAAAAATCTTGTCCTAAGGCTCTAAACAACTCAGACTAAACAAATGTTTGTGGCTTGCTTGACAGATATATGAATTTTCTCAAACTTGGTCAATCAGAGTATATATTCATCAACAGTGTCCAAAGTATACAAACATAATCAAATAAACCCATAAAACTATGTACCATACAATTACGGGTAATAATTGAAAAACACTTAAAATTGGAGTAAGCATTTTTCAATTATTGTATATAAACATAGTTTTCTGGATTTATTAGATTATTTAGGTAATATGTTGTATGATTATGCAACCAGGCAAGTCCCTTGATGAATATATACTCTTATTGACTAAGTTTGAAAATTTTGATATTTTGATCATTCTAAGAGATTGCATTCTTTTAACAAATAAAGGTACATATTCAAACAACCCCAAAATATTGCCATTTTAAATTTCATTTCATATGGCACTGTTTTTTCAAACCTCATAAGTTGTTTCAAAGTTTTTCTTTTCTTTTTTTTTCGTATTTTTATTATACTAGTCTTTTTTCAATCTGAATCAAATTAAATCGTTAAAATTTTCTTCCGCATCTATAAATATTGGCGCCGTTTTCTCCAACCTCATCATAAGTTGTTTCAAAGTTTTTCTTTTTTTTTTCGTATCTTTTTTAAACTGAATCTAATTAAATCATTAAAATTGTCTTCCGCATATATTTGTAGATAATTTCTATATTTGATAATCTATTAATAATTAAGTTTATACCAGGAAGATTAGTTTAATATCAAATTATTTAAAATATAAACTAACAACACACCCAATCTAATATTAAACTTTGATAGAGCATGTGATATATCAAGAAGTGGGATGGATGAATGAATGGATGAATGAATCTTAGTATTCTTATTTCTCTGCATCTGTTTGGGTAAATGAGATTTGGCAATGCCATGCAGTGTGAAATGAGGACAATTTTCACCACATTTTTTAATCCCAAAAGTTCTGCCTCAAAAGAATCTTTTAAGTGTACACTCTGCCCTTTATAACTGAATGATTTAAAGAAATGAAATGAAGTTATATGTTCTGCTTTTCTACACCTGTATGTGCTTATGAGGACAGGCAAACGCCATGCAGTGTGTAATGAGGGAAATTTTGCCAGGACAGCAGCATCAGCCAGTCTTTTTTTCGATTTCCACCTGTTGAGGCATGTTTAACATGTGAATGATTTGAAAAGAGAATGAATGAATGAATGAATGAATGAATGAATGAATGAATGAATGAATGAATGAATGAATGAATGAATGAATGAATGAGCAAGTGAGCGAGTGAATGAATGAATGACAAATCCTATCAATGAGACACAACAAGTTCTTAATGACGATAAATTGAGATAGATCATCACAAATAGATCAATCATAAAGATAATAATCCATCATAAATCTGACACAAATTATGTCAATTGTACCGCCATTATTTAAATTTTTAAATATTAAAGTCAGATTCATTTACTATTGAGGGTCTGAGATCGAAACATTTGACAACATAAGAATAAATATATCATTGGGCCTAATATATATATTTTAATAGTTACCAGAAGTACTAGAACTGCACACAAATCACATGATCCCTTCCATTATACCCCCACTTAAACATTTATCTGTCATTTTCTGTATATGTGTTTTCTATATAAGGCATAGTCTTACTAAACACGAGTCATATTTTTGAATTTCAAACGGTCATAATTATAGCTACACCGCAGGGATTTAAAGGCTTATATTTCGAGGGAAAGTTGTAAACATTATTATGGAACAGAATAGCTAAAAAAAATTCAGGTTCTGAGACAAAAAATTGTTAATAAGATGGTGAACATATCCCTTTAAAAGATCCTTTGCTTCTGATCTAAATGAATTCTGACCTATATTTACCGATGCCTTCAGCTATAGAACATAAGAATGTCAAAGACATCTTGTCTGTTTATCATAGTTCCATTAGCCAACCTATACAAATAGTAACCTTATATTGATTTTCATTGGTTAAATAATTAGGTCAAATTTGATTGATTAACCAATTATCTTCAATTAGGTCAATGTCCGTCAAACGCTACACAAAATATAGTTTTGTGGACAATTGAATTTTTTACATGACATTATGGCTATGTTTAAGAGCTAAAATAGTAAAGTGATCATGGATTCTAATTTTGGTCAGTATGTAAATGCTTACAGATAAATGAGAAAAGGTCAATGCAAAGAGATTTGTACTAGTACCAGCTGATAAAATAGAGGATTCTCATAAATCTAAGTTGTTATCCTTGTAAAATCATTGCCAATTGGTTTGACCAAGGACCAGCTGATAAAAAGAATCCTTGTGAACCTTAGTTGATATCCTTGTAAAATCATTGCCAATTGGTTTGACCAAGGACCAGCTGATAAAAAGAATCCTTGTGAACCTAAGTTGTTATCCTTGTAAAATCATTATCAAGAGGTTTGACCAAGGACCAGCTGGTAGAAAAGAATCCCTATGAACCTAAGTTGATATCCTTGTAAAATCATTATCAAGAGGTTTGACCAAGGACCAGCTGGTAGAAAAGAACCTTGAGAAGTTGTTATCCTTGTAAAATTGTTACCAAGAGGTTTGACCAAGGACCAGCTGGTAAAATAGAGGATTCTCATAAACCTAAGTTGATATCCTTGTAAAATCATTAGCAATTGGTTTGGTAAAAAGAATCCTTGTAAACTTGATATCCTAGTAAAATAATCATTGTCAAGAGGTTTGACCAATGACCAGCTGGTTTAAAGGATGTATGGAAAACCTTGTTGTCATTCTTGTAAGATATGTTTTAAATAATAAGATTTTGTAAACATGGTGATCAGTCATAAGGGTTAATGTCTGATGAAGCAGTAATGAGGTCAAACTGGTCAATAAACAATAACAATCAGGTCAAGTTATTAATACACAAGTCTAGTAAATTGATTATTTATAAATATAAACATAAAGATAACGGTCAATATCCTACTAGAACATAACACTGTGTGGACACTCCAAAACATTTATAAACATACAGATAACGGTCAATATCCTTCTAGTCCAAACATTAATGTGTGGACACTCCAAAACATTATGACAACAAAATAATTACAGATCATCCCAATGTCACACCTTTCTCCTTTACTATGTACGTCATAAGCCATGACCGATAATAGTACTAGAACTACGGACAAATTTGATTGGCGACAATATCCTACACGTTCCAATGAAAACCTCTGTCACAAATAACCGACCTTTACGAATGCAAGCTCGTGCAAGCTATTTATTTCTTATCATCCAGCCGTCATAATTGCAAATTTTATTCGTTAAAGAGAATAACTTGACCACGGGAAGATGCAGATAGCCATGAATAGGCTTATATTTCTAGCTATGATGACTCTCTAAAACAAGTAGAGACTATTGATTTCAACATGAAAACTTTAACCTTGTAAATGACACCATATTGAAAGTTGATTTTTGAACTTATGACTTGATTATGTTGATCAATAAATGAGTCAATAAACAAACAGTGGTCAATATTGGACCAGCTGTGGTTAATATCGGACCAGTTATAACCTGGTCAGTTTTTAATATACTGGTAAACAATCTTTATTTATTGATTATTGATTGATTTTGAACCCAATAACCACTTAAAATAGTCATCCAACATAACTTGGATATGTTTGAATTTCAATGCAAGACACAAAAAGTTGTGCTGTGTGCAATGAGGGTCATTTTGTCGAGTCAAATAACAGTGGTTAACAAGCCTTATCCATTGATTACTGATCAATTTCTGATCAATTTCTGATCAATTTATCTCTTGAAGTGGCAAATATGATGGCAACAATTTTCACCAACAATCAAATTTTCAGATTATCTGTTGTTCCAGCAGATTCCCTAAAAATATGCATTTACAAGATTTTGCAATACAGTTGCCAATAACACTTGCTAATTGCAAGAACACCAGATGCATGACTGTGAATTGGAATGTTGCTTACCAAGTACATTAAAGTTCAGAAACCTCTTTACAATCCCTTTAACACAAAACAATATTCGCATATATCACTTTTCTTCCTCCAATTTGAAATTAATGAAAACCTATTGCACCATCAGAATTCTGCCATATTTTAACAGAACGAAACAAAGCCTACATTGTTTATTACAAATAGTGATATTTTACTCTCTAAAATGTTTTAGCAGATAAAAATTATTTCTATTATTCAACAAAGTCTCCATTGTTTTAATGTCATTTGGTATCTAGCCAAAAATATGAACAATTTCATGAAAAATGATGATAAAGTTGTGAAGGTTTCACACAATAGATTGTTTACTGTTCAACAAAACAATGGCATTTGATGAATACAGACACATAAAGTGAGCAATGAGGGAAATTTTTTTCAGAAATCCTGTCTTGGCTGCACATCTTTGTCATGACATTGGTCTTTCCTGCGTAATCCGCAACAATTTACAGCTGAACAATGAGAAAAAATGATTTATAAGGTCACATGACTTTAAATTGACAACAAAGATTGGAACCCCTGACAAGCATTAAATGTTCTAAGCAATATAGCAAATGGTGCCAAGATCTTAATACTTATGACTGCTTGTAGATATTCTATGATATGAAATGGTCTTTTACGTCCAACTTTTCCGCACCTATTTGGCTAATGAGGACAGGCAAACGCCATACAGTGTGCAATGAGAGAAATTTTACCAGGACAGCAGCATTGGCTTACTCTTAATTTCAATTTATCGAGTGATCTTTTATGGGCACAGCCTGTACGGGGGCCTAGTTTTTTTTTATCCCACCTACGTTTTGCCCCTGTTTGAGCTACCGTAATAAAGAAGGTATAATGCAGTATAGAGTTATATATTATCAATGTATTATGTTCAATAGATCTGATATACACTGTAGGTATAAATATAGAAATATAGTTTATATACTAGAGTTATATCAGCTGATCAATCTACATATAGGTCTGACTGTAACAGCTGCTAGAGTAAACAAACACACTTCATTACACTGTCAGTTTCTATTATAACCCTGCAAATTCCTATTTCCAACTTTCGAGGGATTTTCAATGTGAACAGCCTGTAGTGTACAAGGCCGCGGCTTATTGTCCTATCAGAACAACTAAATTCTAGTTAGACTCTCTGACCTAAGCAGGGATTGAACACAGGTCTTTCAGGTTAGCGGGCAAGTGTCTTATTCACTGAGCCACTGCAGCCCACTCTTTTCAACAAGGTTGCTTCTAAGGAAGTCTGAGGTACCTAAACATATGGTAGAGAGTAAATAAACAGCCAATCTTAACATTGACATCTACACTGCTAGTTCCTGTTCATTTAACTTCATCAGCTGCTTTTTCCATACTCTAGTCCAATGCGAGCATATAACATACTTCCATAAATTGTTTTATGGAAAAACTTACTCATTACCTGTATCAAACTGGGTAGGGCCAGAGTCGTCCAGCTAGTTCAGCAGCAGATCCAGGATTTAGAGAAAGTGTGGGCTCTGAAATATAACATGCTTCAAATTGAACGGCAACACGAGCGCCAAAGGGTTCTGACATCAGTCGGCCAAAAATTGGGGGGCTTGAACCGGGGAGCCCCCCCCCCCACCCACCCACCTTGGATCTGGCCCTGCCCCCTGACCTAAAATTTGAAGGAAAAGTCATTTCACTTACCATCCGTCATCTATTTCATTACAACCGAACATTTTACACAATAAATTCATTATGATATTTCATACAGCCGTGGTGCTTAATATAGCACTTTTAGTCAAAGTTTTAAACTTTCTAAATCAACAACAAATCGCAAATAGCACTCTAGAAAGTTCAACAAACAAATAGCACTTTTACAAAACAAGAACTAATCCAAATATGTACAATTGTTTTTTAAATGTTCATAATAAAGTTATGTAGCACTTTAAAAAAAAAACACATGAAATGAAAAGATCACACTTTTTTTTCAATTTCTAAGATTTTTCTCAAAAATTGGACAACATTAGCACTTAAAGATGTCTTAACAAATGACACATCTCAAAATCAAAACACAATTTTATCAGTCACTTCATCAAATTTTTAACATTTTCCCAAAAAATAGGACAACATTAGCACTATAAGATGTCTTAACAAATGACACATCCCAAAATCAAAACACATATTTATAAAAGTTAGAAATCATAATAATCACAAACAATCATGAATATTGACACATTGTTTTCATCAGGTTTCATTCTTAGACAAACACATAAGTAAGGTTTCATTTTATTCTAAACACATCTTATAATAGCTTTAATTGCTTCATTAATTAAGGCTTCTGTTTTTCAATTTGTGAAACCATTTTGATCATCATTAACTACTGTTCTTTTTTTCCACATGATGGGTTTAAAGGAATACAACCTCTTCCAATTACAGGTTATTATTTAAGCATTTTTCAATTATTATATATATAAACATAGTTTTCTGGATTTATCAGATTATTTAGGTAATCTGTTTTATAGTTATGCCACTAGGTTTGTCCCCTGATGAATATATACTCCTATTGACCAAGTTTGAAAATTTAGATTTTCACTTTAAAAGTCCTAAAATATTTCTCAATCCACTCTAAAGTTTGATTAAATTTGAGAAAAATACTACATAACCAAACAATTTTTCAAGAAATTACAAAACAATCCAAAATCCTTTATGCCATTGAAGGATTGAAATTGACATATTTCTTAAAAATATTAACTTTTTTAACTGTCAAATAGTTAGGAACAGTGAAGAATAATAAAGGGATTAAAAGATTAGGATTAACCAAAAACCAGTAAGTCTAATCCTGACATCAGGAAACCACATGTACTTATTATAAAAACAAAATATTTTCACTGTTTTTTTTAATATTACTCAATACATTAAATTTATCAACCATGTTTGTTTTAAAATTTACAACATTTTTCTTTATTTATTGAAATTTGGGGTGGGAGGGCATTTTGAATATTGATATTTCTTATATATTTATGCTACAAATTTTGTCACAAGAAAGATAAATGATAATTGTACTTCCAAGACCCCCCGAACTTATTTGCTTTGCTTTTCATTTAAATTTCAGTTAAAGGGATTGTAAAGTGGCTTTGTAAACTGGGGACACTGATAGCATCAATTTGCACCATTCCAATTTCCATTCTGACATCTGCGGTTCTTGCAATTCCACTAAAAACTAACGCATTTTATGATGTCACTGACAGTGATCTACCGGGAGCTCCTATTGATATCTATGCAAATCAGTGGGGTTGACGTCATAAAACGCGTTTGTGTAAGTGGAATTACAAGAACCACAGACTGGAAATTAGAATGGAAATTGGAATGGTGCAAATTGATGCTATCAGTATCCCCGATACACATACAAAGTTTAGAAAACCTCTTTACAATCCCTTTAAATCATAAAGCATTATTAGTCCCAATAATTTAGGCCTTTTCAGCCTTATTTGCTTGGTTTTTCATTAAAATCTTTGTCAAAGTCAATCGCAGTCAAACAAAGAGTCAACCTTAGATAAATTAGAAGTTAATGAAATTGAAGACAGTGTATAATGTTATAGAATACGATCAGTCTACGATTAAATCAATATCTCAGTCTAGACTATGTCTATTGTTCTTGACTCTCATTCTCAATCTCAAACAAATTACGTTGTCAGTTCATTATGACTTGTCTCCATTTGAGACTCAAGGGCATAGTAAGAGCAATTTAATTTGTTACATTACGTCTTTGAAATTAGTAGAAATGAAATTTTCATCCTAAGCAAGATTAACACCATCCAGTGTGCAATTTTGGTGAAGGGTTATGCCAAGCAGTGTGCAATAAGGGACAAGGGCATAGTAAGAGCAATTAAATTAAAAATGAAATTTTTGAATCCTATGGATTTATACTTCTTACATTTCTGCTCTGATTTAGCCTGATGAAAATATGCCACACCATGCATTGGTCAATGAGAGAAATTTTACTAATAATGCCTTTTCCACTAGGAATGATGGCTGACCATATAATTCTTAACACAACAAACTACCTTTTCAAAATCAAAACAAAATCAAATTTCAAACAAAATTTACATTTAATTAGTTACAAATAAGACATTTTTCTCAAAAATCAAGAAAAATATCAAACAAGGCTCTTAATCATATAAGTTTTGAACTACCAGACACAAATTATCTTCATCATTACTCCAGAAGACAAAAGTTGATATGGAAGATAGAGGCTACAATTTAGGAAATCAATGTAAAAATTTTAAGGGTTTTTTGCTTTGAAAGGCAACACTAGCTTCAAGTACTTCCTTCCTGTACTTCCTTACAGACTGCGAATTAAAGATTCTCTAAGAGTTGGAAATAGAAAAAGACCGGGCAAATGCTGCAGTTTTGACAAAATTTCCCTCATTGCACACTGTATGTTGTTTGTCAACATTAGCTCATTCAGGTGCAGAAAGTAGGAGTTAACAAACCTCACTTGAAGTTTTCTTTAAGTATTTCCTAATGCTAGTACTCCAAATAGGTGTTTCCCCAAACTTCAGGGTCAAAGGTCATGGGTGAAACTTCACACCTTGTAAATATTTATTAATTAAAAAAATCAGTCAAGGTCTAGATAAGACAAAACAAGATTCTTGGGAAAATGGATAAGATTGCTAGATAGTGGAAGATTTTAGAGAAAATAGGTTAGAGTGTGGAAAGAAGGGGAGAGGATGAAAGGGGGAGGGGAGCTTTTAGTATGCTTTTTGCTTTACTAACTAATCTATGTATTGAAATGAATATTAACTTTTCTGGACCTTGGGCTAACAAGAACAGACAAGCCAAGCAGTAGGCAATGAGAAAATTTCTATTTTAATTGTCAAGGGGTCTTTAACAGGACCAGCTACAATGCAGTTACGCTACCACTACATTAGAAATATTGCTCTTGATTTTTCCATGATTTTGATTAACGGAACTTCTTTTGGTTAACTGCATCAAATGTTAAAATCGGACACCATTTCCATGATCTATGAATATTACAGACCAGAAGTGAAACTGAACTGAAAAATTTTGAAGTCTGCTAATTTTCAAACAAAGTTGAAAGGTCACAGAAAGAGGT
Source organism: Lottia scabra (assembly GCA_029955415.1). NCBI lineage: Eukaryota > Metazoa > Mollusca > Gastropoda > Lottiidae > Lottia > Lottia scabra. Next base: position 3,857,304 of record JARJEI010000014.1, on the reverse strand, counting down.
GAAGGTCAACCACTTAAAATCTGATAATGTCCAGACTTTTATCTAAAATTCCATCAAAATAATCAATGAAAGACTTTGTTATCTTAATCTGACCTTTAACCTCTGATCTGAGTGACCTCCGCTAAAAGGTACACAGAGGTCAAATACAAGTATTGTCAAAGTGCTTTAAAGTGCTTGATTAAATGAAGTAACGAAATAATATTCTTGTGTCACACACATATATCTAAATCAGTGTTTCCTAAACTTTTTCATAACATGACCCAAAATTCACTAAACTCCCAGAGTTGTGGTGACTGGCCCCGTGTCTAATTCAAAATATCACTCAAGGCCAAGGGGTGGTTTTGACCACAAACAACTACAGACCTTACACAGCCAAATATAAATATAAAAAATTTCTTAATGCCCCATGACCCCCTGACAAATATCCTTTGGCCCCCAGGTTGGGAACCACTGATCTAAATGAAATGAAATGGTGTTTTACGTCCCACTTTTCTGCACCTATTGAGCTAAATGCCATGCAGTGTACAATGAGGGAAACCTAGAAGGATGTAAACTATTATAAACAGAACAACACACCTGGTATCAGTAACAATGTAACAGAAATTAACTCATGACGTCAAACTGTTAAAAACAGAATTAGAAACAGGGAAAGATAAATCTCATAACGTCTAAAAATAATCTCAACCAGAAGTATATCACTACACTCTGTTTCCGGTCGAGTTTTCTGGTTTTTTACTAAAATAACTTTCAGACTAAAAACTATTTTAATATCCCCAGCTGTCAGTAAATGGACAAATTTTATCAACTTCATGGATGAATGCCAGAAATTTCAGCTAATTTTCCCTGTTTTTTGGTTCAGTTAAATTTCTAAACTTTGTATGTATATATCGGACCACTGATAGCATCAATTTGAGCCATTCCAATTTCCATTCAGACGTCTGCGATTCTTGCAATTCCATTAGAACTAACGCGTTTTATTACGTCACTGGCAGTGATCTACCGAAAGCTACTATTAATATCTATGTAGATCACTGTCAGTGACATCATAATCGCATTAGTTTTAGTGGAATTGCAAGAGCCACAGATGTCGGAATGGAAATTTGAATGGCGCAAATTGATGCACTATGAGTGTCCCTGATACACATACAAAGTTTAGAAAACCCCTTTACAATCCCTTTAACTTCAGAATAAAATTGCTTGCTTCAAGCTAAGGCAAAATCAGCACGAAAAAATATTTGATACTTGAAAAACTTCAGAACTTGGGATTCAAATTCAAAATTCAGGTAACATAAACAGTACACCTGGTAAAACTTAAATTTTTCTCACAAAAGTGTAGGTGTAGATATTAAAAATGAGATTTTTAAAAGAAAAACTTGAAATTTCACGTAATGTTTATAAGACACGTGTTCAAGACATAAACATACACTTTCATTCAACAAGCTAACACAATTTTTAAATTCTGATTCTTTGGAAGTTTGGCTTCACACAATATTTGCCTCCTTGTGCTGTAATTGAAATGCAGATGTTGATGCCAAAAGGCAATGGGGATAAAAACATAAAATGCTCTTTGTGCACTCATCTCTGATGTTCGAGTGGTTTTTCTCAATTCAAAGTCAAAAACTTAACTCAAATCAAATTTAAGTTTTTAAGAAATAATGTATCATTTTCTGATTGGATGATACATAGAATTGATTTTAGTGTTTAACCAATCAGATAACTGGGGCCAGTTTCATAAATTCCTAACTTAAAATGATTTAAAGGTGTCCGTCATTTGATTGGTCAATTGCTAAAAATGATTTTAAATGATGTTTTATTATCCAATCAGGTGACTTCATTTTCTAAAATCTGAATTTTATCTACTCAAGTTAAAATTTTGTGAAACATGGTCTAAGAACACAGCAAAAGTTTAATTTAAGTTTTCAAGAATAGGATGTATAAGAAATTTATCTTTCAATAAATCTGTAAAACAATCAAGGGCAATAACTCTTGTCTTACCTGACATAAACGTAAGATCCAGATTGGCGTCTTAAAGTAAATCCATGTTTTGTCACAGTTCGAGATCTGGATGGAGCTTCATGATAGGAGCTGTGTCTTTTAACTGACTGAAATATATCAAGTTGATAGGTTATTATTGAGCTGGGGGGTAAGGCGGGGATAGGGCAGGGTAATGGAAGGGTGGGGGTAGAGTTGGGGTATGAGGTAGGCTAGGGTAGAGATCTGGATGGAGCTTCATGATAGGAGCTGTGTCTTTTAACTGACTGAAACATACAGAGTTTATAGGTTAATGTTGAGCAAGGGGTAGCGGTAAGGTGGGGGTTGGGGTAAGAGTTGGGTGGTGGTATGAGGACGGCAAAGTTTAAGTTTAAGAGGGAAGGAGATGTCTTTTGACTTTCTAATGACAAAGGACTAATTTTTTAAATTTGGGCACAACTAATTTTGGGGCTGCTAATTTGAGAAAAATTAAAACTTTTTAAAGGAACATGTAAGTTAAAGCCCTGTGATTTATGAACTCATAGCCCCGTATTACATTGTAGTATGAGTAAGAGTGAAGAATGTGACTTTATGACACTATAGCAGCATGTGATATCATAATTAACTATGTAATACTATGTTGTTATAATTAATATCATGGTATATATTATATTATAATATTTATATCACATATTTGGAATATCTGACCTACACTCTGTTTATCATTGTCATTTGATGGACAAACATTTCTTAAAACATTCTAATTTGAAGGCAGAATGTTTTTAGATTTGTTCAACTATGCAGAAGAAATATTAGCGTTTAACTCTCTTCTATCTCAAAATATTGAATGTGCACACAGTTTATAGCATACAATGAGCTGTGCTTTCCTATGTTAAACCAAACAAATTCCTGTTTCTGAGACAGTGGCATTTCTAGGAATTTTTAGGTGGAGGGGCCGAGTTGGGACAAATAATTGTCAGGGGGGGCTACCAGCACCAAGTATCCGTATGTAACATTATGAGAAATATCAAAGTGGGGGGTGGGGGTGGGGGGGGCAAGACCGGGCCAGCCTAAATTCTGGGGGGGCCATGGCCCCCCTTAGATCCCCCGTAAAAACGCCACTGTTCTGTGATTAAGGTACGACAAGAACCAAACGGCAAATTTATATAAGTAAATAAATAGAGAATTTACTATGTAGAGGAATATATTGAACTAGTTATACTGTGAAGGTCAGGTTTAGAGAGCCACTGATTTCAGTCAGTCACTTGGCTTCCACCCAACTACACAGTATTACCTCTAATATAAACATGGTAGGTACTTCTAAATGGTTCTTAACTAAATGGAGGGGAGTATTACACCCTTTCCTACTGTACACAACTTAAATATTCAAAGCTTATGAAATAATGCTAAATAGAAATGAAATGAAATTGAGTTTTAAGTCCTGCTTTTCTGCATCAGTATGAGGTTGGGTATACACCATGCAGTGTGCAATGAGCAAATTTTTAAAAATCAGCGGCATACGCTTACTCTTATGCTTGATTTCTTACTGTCAAGGAATATCTAACATTGCCTCAGCGCTTCAGTTTAATATCCCATTTGAACAAACAGACCCTTTTTCCATGTTAGCACCTACAACTGGGGGACAAATAGCCTTTCCAATAGCCAAGCGTGTTAGCATTTAATTTTTCCAAATTATCCTTGAACCCATTACAGATGGGTCGACTGATATATAAGATTAAATTTTTTTCAAGGTAACAAGAATTTCATACACGCACAATAAAAAAAATATCACAAAAAAATGAAGTTGACCTTTAAAGACAATCTTCTTCAGAATTTCAAAATATTCCTCATTCAATTTACAACCAAGATTCAAAAACCACACCACGTAGTGTAGATAATCCTTCACCAAAACTAATTATGACAAGTTTATTTTTTACCGCCTTTTTAAAACTCAGCAGACGTTAGACAGAAAATTCAAATTTTGTATTTAACCATGGTCAATATTGCTGTGTATTTGTCATCTTCAATGGTAGTTTAAAGGCATAGTTTGCTTTCTCAAAAATTTTAAAATAACTTTTACTATAGAAATCATTTTCAAACTTTACTTTTGTCAATATTGAGTTATATTTACATCAGCGCAGCAATTAGGAGTGTTGTGTTTGAATCCACCTTAAAGGTAAGAACAACTGGACACAACCATTGCTTCAGACAGTCAGTCTACGGTCAGTTTTCAACCATATCATCAAAATAAAGCTAAAAAATGAGATAAATATTTAACTCAAACTCATTTGATTTAAAGAGTATTCTGGGAAAAAAATCATTTAAAATTTGAAATTGATAAATCAAAAAATCCAAGACCCAAACTATGACTTTAACAAATATTGACTTTGTCTGGTTATAATGCAATCGTATATACGTCGGCCATTTTCTATCAATAATAACCTCGTATGCAGATAGAAGAAAACCTTCCAATGCCAATGGGCGGAAGGAGATTACGCGATAAAAAATAGTTCTGTTTATGGGTTGTTAGTTACCTCCCTTGCACATTATGCTTATAGATAGGAAAAGTCTGGATGTCAGAGACTTTTCAGATGACGTCATCAATAGAGACAAAAGTAGTGCGATTTATCCGCCTGATGCATACGAGGTTATTATTGATAGAAAATGGCCGACGTATATACGATTGGTTATAATGGTTTGAAAGATGGCATTTTTTTCAAACAAAACTTCTAAAATTGGAGTGAAATTTTTTGTTGATTTTACAACAATATTTCTGTTGGAAGTGTTGAGCTCAAACGTTAGTTAAGAATGACACGTTTGATTGGTCAAACACTTGAACCAAACGATTCAGTATCTACACATGTTTTAAAAAATTTAATTGAAATTCAGTTTTGAATCCAATTAACCATGAAAAACTCTTGGTTTTCAACTTGATTAAAAGAAAATTTTCTCCAAATATTTTACGGGGATTGTAAAGAGATTTTCTAAATTTTGTCTCTAATACATATTTCACAAGTTTATAGAAAACCTTCGGAGGTTTTACAAACCATTTAAGAACTGAAATATGCTACCAGAACCAGAAGACCAGAATTTTGAGTTTTATCCGTTTATAGCCAATAATTATAAAACTACGTATGATATATATTAATGGTGGCTGAAAACAAAGTAACATAACTATTCCAAGATTTGGAAACTTTGAAGTAGCACTATGAGCAGATTCATGGACTAGCATTAAACAAAGTAAGGAAAGGGGTGTTCAAAAAGATATAGCAATCACAAAATAACATGCATAAACCTTTCAATACCTTTCTTTTTCTACAAGGGTGTGGTGTGCAAATTCTGACTCCATCCAGAGATTGGATTAAAATATCCAGATCCATCACAGACATCTTGGATTATCTTAATCCTAATCTTTTAATCCAGATAATCTATCCATAGATCTCAGAAGATCTAGCAAAATCAAAGTTCCTTCTGTCAACTATATTTGAGGATCCAATTTCATTAGAAAAATTTTCATCCCTCAACCATTTCTTTGATTCTTTGCATTTATTCTGTTATGTTGCTATAGCAACAACTTTGCTAATATCCTGCAAAAATTTGCAAGTTTCTTTCATAGACTGATTTTGCAATTTTCACAATTTTGTCTTTTTTCAAATCTTGCTAGCTATCATTCCGTGGCGCTTTTGAATCCTTATCGGCACTGATTTACGAAGTTACTGGCTTAAAATCCTTAATCCAAGATTAGCATCACTCTTTTAACTTCAAATTCCTAACTCCTGAATTAGCATCACTTCAGCTTTTTTACACAATTGGCAACTGCAAATGGATGAATAATCCTAAATTCAGTACAAATCCACAGTTCAAATTCAAAACTTAAATGCCACTCGCTAAAAATCCAAATCCTTACTTTATATATAACACAGTATATCAAATTCGACAAATTCTCAGTTTTAAATGAGAATATACAATATTAAAGTTGGCACTTAACTTGCTAAAAACTTGGTTTAAAACTTCAAGTCAAGTGTATTTCTATGAGATATAAAAATTCTTGTTAAAAGTTTTTTTTATCTTATCAACTATACTAATCAGAGTTTCTGTGTCTAAAATTAACTCAGAGTTTCTGAAATGTGCCAAAGTTCTCCGCCATATTATCACTTTGAATTAATATCAGTAAATATAATATGCTTGGAAAGAATTCCATTTTATTTTACTCAAATGCAATTTGACAAAGATAATTATGATGGAAATGTTTTGAAATTCAAGGCAAAGTTGTAATTCGCAAAAAATTTCCATTCAAAATATGAAGATTTTTTATGGAATTATAGCATAATCCAAAGCACTGCAGGTGAAACCAGAACAAAAATTCCAATTTCTAAAAATTTCCACTTAAAGAAGGTAGTTTTCCTTAGAGTCTATTCTGAAATCCAAGTTGAAAAAGAAACTTTGCAAACTCCACTTCTTACTAAATCCTTCACTCAGAATTACATCAAGTTTTTTTAAGCCAGAAAGCCAAAATGGCCACCAGTTAAGGTCAGAGACCTTCGAAGATCCACACAAAATCAGTGCCGATTTCCACTCACAAGATTAACCTCACAAATTATCTACTAATTGGATAAATTCATTAAACAAAATGGAATTAATCCACTATTCGAAATAAAAACCCTTTTTAAAGTCAGCACGAAAAATAAGAATCACAGCTCCTACGTTGTTTGTCAAGTCCGGGGTGTCGAAAATCAAGAATCAGAGTAAAAAGCCAAGAAGTATGGAAGTAAAAGTGGGAAGAAAGTTATTTTTAGTAACATCTGGCAGGTAAAGATATCAGCTAAAAACATCAGGACTTTCATAAACATACGATTTTAGGCCAGACAAGAAAACTTCCTATACACAGGTAAGGTGTTAAGATCGAAGATTGGATAGGGCGACAAATGATATTAAATGGATTTTTTTTTTTCATTTTTTGCACCTGTATAGACAAGCAAATGTAAAGGAGTGTGCAATGAGGATAATTTTGCCAAGGCGGCAACATTAGCCTTTTCTTATTATTAATTTCCAACTGTCGAGGGATCTTAAAAGTGCACAATCTGTAGCAAATGGAACCGCAAAAAGTGAAGCTTTTCCCATGTTAGCCTTTCAACCTGCATCACTGACAAGGGGAAACTGGTATATCAAAGGTATTATCTCCACCCATGCTGGGATTGAATCCTGGACCTTAATATTAGCAACAGGCATCTAACTCACGCCATCCCCTTTGAATAGAGGAAGAAGAAAGGTTGAGATACTTGGAGAGGGACAATCATAAACATCATATATGATTAAGTTATTAAAAGTACTTTAATGAAGTATGAAAGAAGGGCACTGTCAGTAAATGAGAAGGCACCAGAATCTAAGTATTTACAGGAAGCAGCCTAGTAGAATGAACTAAGAGAGATAGTAAAGAGTTATATAGAGAAGGCACTGATAGTAGAAAGTTACTTCTAGATAACAATACTTATATAAATATTACATATCATATACTCATCTTTCATAATAGTCTTTCTAACTGATTTTAGAAAAAATCTAGAGCCAGACCTTCTCAAATGGCAGCCTGCGATGCCCTTGAAAAAGGCCTCTCAAGAGTGACCCCCTTCCGCCAAAACGCTCTGCTTGTTATGCTATCTAATACCTATTTGGCCTTTGCCCTTATATTTCATTCATAAAATGCATTTGGCCCTTAACAAAAATTAATTGAGAAGCCTTGATCTAGATGCTATGTTTCATGCTTTTTCTGAGGGGTGATTCAGAGAGAAGGAATTGCCAAATAGAAAGTTACTTGTAGATAACAATTCTTGTATAAATGTTATTCATGAATACCAACAACTCATATTTCATAATAGTGTTTCTAACTAATATTTAAATGCTAAAATCTAGATGATTTGTTTCATTCTTTTTCTGGGTGGTGACTCAAAGCTAGAAAGAACCAAATAGAAAGTTACTGAAATGAAATAGAGTTTTATGTGCTGCTCTTCTGCGCCTATCCTGTATGGGCTAATGAAGAGGGGAAAATGCCATGCAGTATGCAATAAGGGAAATTTTCCAGGACAGCAGGGAACAACCTGGGAATTTCTTTACACATTTATTAGGGTAGGGGTCTAAGAAACGCAATAGTCAAAGGGCCCAAAACTTCTCAGATCCCCACCTATACACACCACAGTAACATATACCTAGGGGTTTAGTTATGAAAGATGTTGATATACAGAAATGAAAGTAAATAACAAGACAATAACTGACTGATAACCTGAGTGATAATAGTGTTTGTTTATCATCTAGTATTACATTGTACCAAACTACTAGCTTCCCTTTCTTATATTATCTGATAAACACAAATACTCATGATAACCTTCTTATAACATAGACTCTATCATTACTTTTACTTACAGGTACTATAGTTCACAAGACCTTAGTCTTGTTTTTAGCTATTTCAGGGCCCAGTTCCTAGCCTTGTGCTTAAGATAAATTTCATGCTTAAAGCCCCAAGTTGATTTGAGTCTATGCAAGAAATAGTAAGAAAATATCAAGTCGAATATCGGAATTGGACTTAGATAAATGCTAAGAACCAGACCCAGAAGTTTATTTACTTTTACTTATTATGGTTCACAAGAACTCGAAGGTTTTTTTAATGTGAATCAGAGATAATGATAGCATTAATTTGCAATATTTCATGTTCAGACATTTGTAGGTCCAGCAATTTGTTCACCTGCATTGGCTAATCAGGACAGGCAAATGCCATGCAGTTTAGAATGAGGGAAATTTTGCCAGGACAGCGGCATTAGCCTACTCTTATTTTAGATTTCCAACTGACAAGGGATCTTCAACAGGCACCTGTAGCTTGACTAGATACTTTTTCAATATCTGCACCACTGACAGGGGGAACCAGATTGAAAAATTCCATGCCAGGATTGAACTCTGGACCTTCAGATTAGAGAGCAAGCGTCTAACTCACTGAGCCACTGTACCAATCTACTAGCTTCCCTTTCTAATATTATCTGATAAACACCAATACTCATGATAACCTTCTTATAACATAGACTTTATCATTACTTTTACTTAAAGGGATTGTAAAGAGGTTTTAAACTTTGTATGTGTATCAGGGACACTGATAGCATCAATTTGCGCCATTCCGACGTCTGTGGTTCTTGCAATTCCACTAAAACTAACTAACGTTTTATGACGTCACTAATAGTGATCTGCATAGATATCAATAATAACTTCCGGTAGATCACCATTAGTGACAGGAGCAATATCAGCATCATTTTGAAACATTTGCGGTTCCAACAATTTGTTCACCTGCATTGGCTAATCAGGACAGACAAATGCCATGCAGTGTAGAATGAGGGAAATTTTGCCACATCAGCGGCATTAGCCTACTCTTATTTTTGATTTCCAACTGTCGATGGATCTTTAACAGGCACCTGTAGCTTGACTAGATACTTTTTCAATATCTGCACCACTGACAGAGGGAACCAGATTGAAAAATCCTAAGGTATCATCCCAACCCATGGATTGTACCCATGGATCTTCATGTAATCAAGCAAGCGACTAACTCACTGAGCCACCATAACCCTAGTAAAAAGACATGCAGAGGGCAGAAATATCATGTCTATATTTTCACTGATGATGGGAGTGATGACTTGTAATATAAATATCTAGACTAATGACAAGAGACAAGGTTAAGACTAGTCAATGACAATATTACATGTTTTAAGGTCGTTATTTTCTAATCCTAACACTAATATGACATTGATAGAGTGTTATTGTCTTAAAACAACACACAGTTTTACAGGTGCTTGTCTGAAATCATCTTCCTTCTTTCAAATTAAATTTAGTAGAGTTTTACATCCTGATTTTTTGCATCCTGCTTTTCTACACTCAATAAACATATAACAAAAAAATCAACTAGCTGAATTGCAGCTTATGATAGCTATTTGGATAGATATGGCTGGAGGAGAAATTTCAAATTTGGTGGCTTAGTTTTACATCCTACTCTTTGTATGTGACTGCACTATGAAATGAAAGTGATTTTTTGAATCCTGCTTTTATACACTCAATAAATATAAACATATAAAACAAAAAATCAACCATGCAAGTAGTCCAAAACTTCCTGACTTGCAGATTGTGTTAGCTATTTGGACAGATATGGCTGTGGAAAAATCCCCAAATTTTGTCTAAAAAGCTATCAAAGTCTGGAAAGATCAAGATCAAGAGAAATATCTTATATCAAAAGCATTACAAACAGTTTAAAAACAGGTCATCTTAATATACAGCAGAGACAATTAGACAATAAATACCCATCATCATATTAACATATTTACATCAGACATGATGGTATTCAACACTATCAACTTTCCACCCCTATGTGAAAAAAACACAGAATTTCACAGTAAACAGATACATTTTTAAGTAGTTTTCAAGGTGTGAAATCATGCTCTGAATTATATAAATCTTGACCTTTCACAGGGTTCAAACTGTTGTTGTTCAGTAGGGACTTAAGAGCCACAGAGACCCCCATCCCCTTTCCAGTTTTTGGGCCATTAGGAAATGTATTTTTTATCTTCATCTAGTGGCCGAAATCAAACGACTCTGAAGAGAGTTGGATTTTGAAATTTTCAACCACAGGCACCCCTACCTTCAGGGATGCTCGGCAACCCCTGTTTAGGATACACAAGTATCGACTATAAGGTTAGCTAAAAAAACAGTATATAAGTATTTTGGTACCGGTAAGGTCATCTTACACTGCTGACACACGTTTCAGATATACAATCCTTATCAGGATAGCTAGTTAGATAAAAGAGGCCACCATAGACAATTACTATAATCCCATTGACAAATAAAACCCAATCTGACGACCCTTGACCTCAATCTACCAACATCAATCAGAGGCTAATCTGTTGGTAAATAGAAGATATAATTTCAACTTTGACCTCGCAGTGTCTTGTTTAGGTGTTTATTGTAATTTGTTATGTTCAATCTAAATCTAAGACATTATCATAACATTATTTGATATAAAAATTTATACTAATTTTTCCCCTGAAATCCTCTACAAATCACAACTGATTGTGGCCAAATCAGAAACTTCCAATAAACCTGACACCTAATTTAGTTATTGTGCGCTTTTACATAATTACATTGATTTCATTTTGAAATAGAAATGAACATCAGAATGGTTAACAAAATCAACATATTAGGCAAGGGATTGAGGGGGCTGACAATGTTCCTTTTTAGTGCATTGACAGACCTAACCAACTGCTCAATACTTGTTTTCAAATGGCAATTGTTTTGAATGAAAACCCTCTAACCAATCTTGTCCTTACCAAAGACTTGGATCATTTTGACTTAAATATAGCAAAAAAGCATAGTTAATTCACTCTATTCACACTCTACAAAGTGCAAAATTACGCATGCCGGACCAGCAGATTTGAGATTGCATTGATTGACATGTCATTTGACATAGAAGTTCCATTAATTTATGCATTGTCATAATGACACAGGAATGAATAAGTTTATGCCAAATCCCTGGTGCAATGCTGTCTACAATCATTCAATTGCATTGAATAGGCCTTGGCACAAAACGTTGACATTGTTGTCAACATATTTTCTGAAAATGGAAGCAGGAAAGCTGAAAAATGGAAATGGAAGCAGAATAGAAATGAACAAATAATCAGTTTTGCGGTCGTATTTGAATAAAATTTAAAACTCACCAAATAAGATGCACACTTGGGCTTCGCCGCGAAATGCAAAAAGCAGTAAAATCACGAAGAAATACGATTTTCTTCTCGTAATTTTTCAGTTCTAAAGTCTGCAAACAACGAAATGCGCCAGACTTGGTGTACACAGAAACTGATGACGACATCACCAGTTGATGCGGTTTCAGCTTTTTGTAGTTTCTAAAGATGAAGAGTAAATGAAGCCATCACGAGTTATCTCCCATCTAAAATTTTATTATTTTCTGTTGCATTTTCCATAAAGCTATTAAGAGTTTTCTCCCTTGAATTGATAACCACATGAAATGGAGTTTTACGTCCAACGCCTCTGCACTTAGTGGACTAATGCAGGCAGTCAGCAATGAGGGAAATTTTGCAAGGATTTCTCAATAGTTCACTCCTTTTAGGCTATGCTTTAAGGCCACAGTATAGTGAAATTTCAAAGCATGAAATGGGGGAGGGGGCGTATAGGCAACTCTGTGCCAGTCTTCTTTCCAGGAAGTCACTTCCCTTTAGGAACACCACTAGGGGAAAGTTTAGGGGTAGCTCCAAACTTTGATATATCAAATCTTTTCTTAATTTTCTTCTTTCAGATCAAAACAAACAATTTAAATTAAAGTTTTTTAATATATTAAAAATTCTTCAGATATCATTTTAGATTTACAAAATATTACAGATAACATTGTAAATTAATACTCAATATTTAGGCTTCCTGATTTCATAGAGGGACAAGCTGATAAAAATTGAGATCTTGGACTCAAAAACGTGGTTGGTTGGTAGATGACAAGTTTATGTTTGCTTCCAGCAGATGAAAAACTTAACTTAAGCTGGTTATTATAGTGTTCCAGTTATCTGATTGCTCTATCACTTAAATATATTTCAAAATTCAGTTTTAACAACCAATCAGATGAATGTATTTCTTAAAAACTCGGGCCTCAGGATGATTATATTATTTCAGTCATGTGATTGGTCAATCACCAAAATCTATTTCAAAATTCAGTTTTATTATCCAATCAGATTACTGTAACAGCATAAATTTGCTTACGGAAAAAAATTACTTCCTAGTTTACTGCAATGTGCAATGAGGGAAAGTATTCACAATAGCAGCATTAGCCGTATACAATCACCCTTGTGATTATATGGACTGATATAATGAGTGAAGATGACTTGTTTATTCAAAGATTTTCACATGCAGACCTAGATAAGAATCCACAAACACCATTTGTTTGACGTAACCAAGCAAATGAGGTCATGTAAAGAACCAACACTCTAATTCAGAGGCAGATCCAAGGGGAGGCTCGAGCCCCTATTTTTGGCCGACTGATGTCAAAACTCTCTAAAAATTTGCGCTTGTGCCTTAGGTGCTCGATGTGCCGTTGAATTTGAAGCATGTTATATTTCAGAGGTCCCCCTCTCATAATCCTGGATTTGCCCGAGCTACAGCACCCTAAATTCATTATATACATACAATATTAAATTATACTAAAAGAGTTGAGCTTATAGATGACATAATTCGCGTCGCTGCCGTTCAATATGAAATGAAAGAATGACGTAAAAATTCTAGAGATGATAACAGTAAAAAAGATAAAAACACGTTTTTATAAAAATCTAGACATTTACCAAAAATACCAAACCCTTTTCTCACAAATATAAATTCTAATATTTTGATATCTCCAGGCGGCATATTCTTGAAGAGCTAAGATTATTTTGGGAATATGTTGCCAGGATTTTTTGAAAAAGAGTATTTGTGGGACATGATTACTTATATAAAGGTTTAATAATTTGATTCAACAATAATTTTGGGACTAACAAAATCTGGTTTGAGCAGTATTAGAAGAAACCTTGAATTTCAATGTTAGTTTCATTTTTGCTTTATCTTTTAACCAAACGTTGATGAAAATTCCCAAAAGTTGAGTTAAAATCATAAATTCACTTTTGGCATGTTTATCAGAGCAGACAAAATTCAACCTGGTATAACAAAGTGAAATTTTTCACGGCATAGGTAAGAATAGGCACAAGTTTTGTTCAAAGTCATTAAATCCATCCCAAAATTTTACAAAATCACTGTGGCACATAATTCAATCTTCATCATTTGTGCCAAGGATTCAAAATAACAATATGAATTGCACATAAAATGCAAATTAGGTCTCTTTTGATTGGGTGATAGTTCTTAAAACACTAATCAATATTCACAATTCCATTTCTGAAGCTCATAATTATTCATAATGGCATCTGATTGGATGATAGTTCTTTAAAACATTCATGAATATTCATATTAACATTTTCTTCCTTCTGATTGGATGATAGTTAGTTCTTCAAAACACCCATGAATATTCAAAATCACATTTTGTTCTTTCTAATTATATGATAGTTCTTAAACAGCCATGAATAATCATAATAACATTTTGTTTTGGATGATAGTTCTTAAAATACTCATGAATATTTGTAATGGTGTTGTTCGTGAGCTGTTCAGATCCACACGTCCAAATTAACTCCAATCTGTTTCCGGGTAGCCATCATAAAAACCATTAAATAAAACAGCTATAGCAACAAAGCCAAGATATACAGCCAAGGTCACCCAGCCTAGAGTTCGTTCCCATGGTAACATTTTAATATTTTTCAATACAGGTACACCTAGCAACAATCCTAAAATGGAAATAAATCCCAAATTAAAATAAACATTTGAAACTTTTAGACCAATATTAAAGTCAGCAAGAAATTTCAGAAAAGATACTGGTATGTTTGAGGCAATTAAATGGAGTTAGTTAAAGGGATTGTAAAGTGATTTTCTAAACTTTGTATGTGTATCGGGGACACCGATAGCATCAATTTGCGCCATTCCAATATTCATTCAAACATTTATGGTTCGTTTTATGACGTCACTGACAGTGATCTACCGTAAGCTACTATTGATATCTATGCAGATGACAACAAGAAAACTTACCACATAAAAATCCTCCAATGTGAGCAGTAACTCCTACTTTAAACTCATCAGGGGCAGTAATTCTTCTGTATACAGCTATACTTGTATCTGGTACAACTACAAATTCAAATGTTATAATTAACAAAACATCTCCTTTGTGAGGTTCTTTGTCGGTTATTGTATCGTCCTTTACAAACATGACATCATTTGCTTGGATATGAGGAAATGAAGGTTGTTATGTTAAAGAGTTCGGATCTCGACCAGGGTGCAAAAGTCTGACCTTGAATAAGTCATCTTCACTCATAATTTCAGTCCACCCAGCTGTAATGGGTACGGATAACCTGGGAAAGATCAATGCCAAGAGGTTTGGTCACGGACCAGCTGGGAGAAAGAATCCCAGAATCAAAGATGTACTTTAGCTACATAGCTAAGATCACTTTAATCTAAGAATGTTTATGAAAAGAGTTGTAAAACAATATCTAACAAGCCTGTATGAGGTGAAATAAACCTACCTAACATTAAAATCACCATAAGTCTGACTGGAGCACTTAATAAAATACGTTTTATACTTCCACCACAGCATTGATAGTTCATTTCTTTCCAATTCTACAAAACAAATCAGACAAAATATTAATAAAACAAAATTCAAAACAGTTAAAATATTATTTCAAGAAAAATGGAACAATGGAACAAATTTTTTCTATTGTTGAAAAATCAACTAGCCAATTCGGAGCACATTTTCAAATTCTACAACATCATGTAACCTAAAACATCATTAGGGAACAAAATGAGAAATTTTCTACACACCAGGCAGAGCAGGGCGGAGTGGTGCAGCTCAGAACAGTGTATCGCTTTGCTCTGCTCTCCTCCGTGATGCATCGTTCCTAGATATCTATGTAAACAGCTGAGCGTCTGTACATAAATGCTGCTATTAACCGCTCTGTTCCACGCCACACTGCTCTGTCTATAGTTTGATTAAACCCTAAAACTTACTGTGATAATAGCAGCTACGTGAGCCCCTAAAAGAGCGTAAACCCCTCCACTGGCCCCTACCAATGATACTGCATGATCTGTCATAGAGTGAGCTAGTGATCCTACAAAATACAAACATAAAGTTTACATGGGCTCTAAATAGACAGGCACTGGTTTATTTCTATTGTATCTCCCAGCCATGTCTGATTACAGACGCCAAAGTGTCTGACTTTGGAATCATAAGGACATTTGGAATTTACATCAATCTTGATGAACCTTGGTGCAATTTATAACGTGGGACTCACTTTTTTCAAAACATCTGATGGTACTTCTCTTTAGAGTAGTACACTACTATACAACTATTGCTCTCGAATTTGCCATGAATTGGATGAGATATATGAAATACCTGATGGTACTTCTCTATGGAGGAGTCCACCACTATACCACTAATGCTCTAGATTTTACCATTCATTGGACAAGATTTTTGAAAGGCTTGTACAGATTTTTACTATCTAAATTTTGGGGAAAAAAGGTCTGAGTAGTAACTTTTTCATTCGCCAGTCATTTTTGCTCCACCCACACATAAATGAATGAGTCAAAATTTATAAACAAACCTGCGATGACACCCAGTAAATAAACAGTCATAACTCTCCAGAATTTATGTACAAACTCTAACGGTATACCAAATATAAGTTGAAATAACATGTTAGATACTATATGTAGATATCTGAAATTCAAAAATTTAATATGACACCGTTTTTTAATTAAGTTTCCCCCTATGAGTAATGCAGGTAAAAACAAAAAGAAAGAAACATCTATATTTTACAAGGATAACAACTTAGGTCCCATGAAGATCCTTTCTTCCAGTTGGTCCTTGGCCAAACCCCTTGGCATTGATCTTTCCCGATTATCCGTACCCATTTACAGCTGGGTGGACTAGAATTATGAGTAAAGATGACTAATTCAAAGTCATCAGACTTTCACACATCAAAACACAACAACCACCATTTATCAGATGGGCTGACATTAGAAGAAATGGACAATAAATCAATGCAATCTCTGTAAAATACAATTCTCTTGAAAGCAGTATATAGGCAAATTGTTTTGTCTTCCATTGCACACTGCATGGCCTTGTCAGGTGCAGAAAAGTAGGATATAAAACCCATCTTGCTTCATTCATAAATCAAATTCAAATATATTTCATTGCACAATGCATGGCCTTGTCAGTTCATGTTAGCCAAAAGCAGAAGAAAAATTAGTATATAAAACTCCATCTTGCTTCATTCATAAATCAAATTACATTTTCTTTCATTGCACTCTGCACAGCCACGTCCCATCAGGAGATAAAAAGTAGGATGTAAAACTCCAAAACGTACCCCTGATGCATAAACATGTATGTTAGAAATCTCCAGGCTTCATATCTTCTAGTTGGACGGTAAACTAGAGGACTGTACATAGCTACACCAGACGTGGCAGTGGTTTCTACACCTTGTTCTTGTAGTTCTACAGCATAGACTATAAATATTATAACCTGCAATATAGACATTGGATATTTTAATAATTGGTGGGGTGGAAGGATGTGGGTGGGAGTTACGTGGGGTTGGCGGTGGGTTGGTAGGGATTGAGGCTGTGGTTTCTACACCTTGTTCTTGTAGTTCTACAGCATAGACTATAAATATTATAACCTGGAAAATAGACACTGGATATTTTATTAAAATTGGCGGGGTGGGGTTGGGTAGGTTGATACATGTTTTAGTTATACAATCCTCATCAGGAAAATATTGTTGGAAATTCAGGTTAACTTTCCGATACTGGACACCAAATTTCATGAGCAAAGTAAAGAAAACCAATGAATTATAGACACATTCCTGATGCTCAGTAAATCACCAAAAGATATGTTCCCCTCCCAGGGGTTACCCTACCCTACCCTACCCTAGTGTAACTCACCTCAGCAATACTAATAATAGGTATAAATAATGGAGGAGGTCTACAGTTGTAATTGGCTATAAAGTCTTGTTTCATTGATTTGGGGACGATATTATCAATAGCAGCACTCATAACTTTCTGGAACTTGGATCGTTCCGATTTCGACACTCCGCTTTCATCGCTTGTCATCTAAAAAAAACACAAAATATTTTTCATAAAATAAAGAAAGAAACATCATACTTACAAAAAGAAAGTGTGCTTTGATATCAATAAGCATATGATCTTATAGGGATCCAAAATGATTTTTAAGTTTTGTATGTTTATCGGGGATCCAAAGGACATGTTTGCTGGAACCACAGATATTAGATGAAAAATCATACTGACACAAATGGAAGGCGTAAGCATGCCTGAAAACTACAAATATCTCTTTTGCAACCCTTAATTTTTCAAATATGAACTTTAGTTGTGTCATTTTTAGAACATGAATATTCTCTGTATACTTGGAGAAGTAAGTAAGCTCTCATCCATGCAGGCCTTCTCAATTAAATTTTGTAAAGGGCCAAATGCGTTTACATAAAAAATATATTGGCCAAATATAGCTTAGCTAGCATAGCGAGCAGAGAGTTTTAGTGGAAGAGGTCACTGTTGAGAAGGCCTGCTCACGCGGGCCGCCATTTGAGAAGGCCTGCTCTAATCTAACCAAAAACCTGTATGTATTCAGCAGGATTAACTCACCAGTCTAACGAATTCAGGATAAGTAATATGAGCATCTCGGTTTTTATCAGCCTGTTTCAGGATATACTGTAAACGTTGTTCAGATATATGATCAGCAATTCCTTCCTCTTCCAATTCCGTACGTAAATCTCTAAGTGGTACTCCTTCAGGGCCATGCTGAAAGTAGAATAATAATATTTTAACAATTTTAATTCGGACAGGGGGAATTCCTTTGGGGCCATATTAATAGCAGATTCATAACATTTTCATTTCAATGTGGAAAATTGCCAAGAGGTCCAATTAAAAGTGGCAAAATAATTTTTTTACAAAGTTATAATAATAAAAATCTGTACAAGCAAACCAATTCCGTTAATCAAAAAGAGCATGACAAAATCAGGTGCAATAATTATATAGCAGTCCTTAGCCCTAAGTTCATGAGAATTGTTTCGATCAGCTGGTCTTTGGGTCAAACCTTTTGGCATTGATCTTTTCAGCGCCTACTTATAAGTCTTCTAGAATTGCAGAAATATTATTTTTAGAAAAAAATCATTGAGAAAAATAAAAAAATACTTACTCTGTCAAAGATCTTTTTGAAATTCTGAAAAAAGAAGAAAGACGTTGAAATTATATTTAAATATCATAGACTTAGCTTATGTTAAATGCATATTGCATAGCATAGAAAAAGTTTACCAGTGAACTAATTTATGCGCATAAAGCGAAAGTGCATGTAAATTAATTATACATTCGATAAATTTTAAGAAGACAAAAAAAAAATTGAATAAAAATTTCAAACATGAATTCAATCAGATACACAATTTATTTAAAAATGCTTAAGTACTTTACGAACTTTCAAATTGAAAGAAAAATTTGTTACTTATTGAACGGAGGCTAACAATGTGTTTCTTCAAGCATGACCAAATATGTGGTCTGAATAGTATAGCCATGTTTATTAGTTAGATCGTAATTTTTATACGCGTCATGGTTGGTTTAAGCTAATTAAGGTGTTTATTCATTCAAAAATTCAAATCTTGTTTATTTCAGCGAGTATAGCTGTCGATTTTACCTAAGGCTATGATTTTTATAGGAGAGTTTTAATTTTGCTATTTGAATGAAGTGGCTCCAGCGCTAACAGTTACTGCATGTTACACAAATGCAGCGACATGCAAACTAGATTAATAAATAAAATTGAAATATTTAAGCAATAAACTGTTACCCTATGGCGTGTATGGTCGTATATCAGGACACAAGTTGCAGCCAACCTGTGTCCTGATATATTGTATAATATAAGATGAATTGTCAGGCAATGGTCTAGCATAAAATGATTCAAAGAAATACAATTATTTTTTGTTCCAGAAATCAGAATCTTAAAATGTGTCAAAGTCACACTGCTTTACCTTTACACCTTTCAATTTTGCATATGAGAAGCATTGAAAAAATTCATTGCCTTATAGCATTCAGGCCAACCTATTATGCTTATAGCTTGATTGATGTTAACAGGAAATAATTAAGGTTTCGGAAACAAGTCCATGCTCATGCTAATATGGAATGTGTCTATATTTCAAACAGGATAAATACATATCTGAAAGTAAGCTTCAAAATCTTTCCTTAGTTACTAAAGTTATTCAAGAAAAATATTTCCTCATAATGTGTTACCCTATACCCTAAGTTTTACACCCAAGCTCCCATTAAAATTTGTCACTACCCACACAAATACTTGATATATATCTCAAATTTTAATGGCCAATACTTTTAAGAGGTCCTTAACGGTGCGTCTTTTTACAGCCGAAAACTACCGAAGACCACCGAAGACCACCGAAGACCACCGAATACTACCGAAGACCCAAATTTTAAAGATAAATCATTTATAACAGTTCTTTTTTGTCATATTTTCATCATATAAATACATAATTTCCATCTAAACAAGCTCAAAGGTATGCAACATTCCATGGCAATGAATAGCGATCATAGAAACCATGCTCAATCTACCGATGACCACCGAAGACCCCAATTTCATATATAAATCATTTCTTACAGTTCTTATGCAACTTATGGTCAATGTTTCAACAGCAATTGTATCTATCTCAGTATTCTTAGATATTACTGCATTATTATACCTATAGTCGTTACCATCATGTCAGCTGTTCATAAGCGTAAAGTTAAATATTCTAAACGTTCCGCGTTTTACCCATGTGGCGTTTGTCGTAAGAACTGTACATCTAAATCGGTTCAATGTAACTCTTGTGATTATTGGTTTCATTATGACTGTGAACAAATATCAGTGACTGATATTCCTTACGTTGAGAATCAATTATTGGAATTTATATGTTTCGGGTGTTTCAAATTGGAATTAGGTGATAATTACTCATATTCAGCAGCTCTATTCCGATTATGTCAAGTAAGTAACTTAATATTCTACTCCATTAGAAACTCCTCTTAAAGGGGGTCAGTCTTCATTTTCGTTAGTGTCTTGATACGTAAATAGTCTTCAGAAGCACCAGAAATGTACGAAAATTGCATAAATCCTTCAAATATAAAGTTCTATCTCTAGAAATATCTCTTCTATATTGGCCTACTGCATAGTCTCGCTAAAATCAACCCACGAAAATGAAGACTCTAAAGGGGGTGTGTATGCTGTTCGAAATTTACGCGTGGATATATCTTAATTAATTAATTAATATGAAAGGGATTGGGGAACAGGCTTTCGCTTTTGTATATTTTGCTTGTATATAGTTATTATTGTTATTATTTGTCAATAAATCGTCTGATGGTACTGTCTTACATGTTATTCATTTATTACATGCCATTATAAGAGCTCTGTCCCATGGAAATGATTTATATATGAAATTGAGGTCTTCGGTAGTCATCGGTAGATTGAGCATGGTTTCTATGATCGCTATTCATTGCCATGGAATGTTGCATACCTTTGAGCTTGTTTAGATGGAAATTATGCATTTATATGATGAAAAGATGACAAAAAGAACTGTTATAAAGGATTTATCTTTAAAATTTGGGTCTTCGGTAGTATTTGGTGGTCTTCGGTAGTCTTCGGCTGTAAAAAGACGCACCCGGTCCTTAATCCTCTCAGCCCCCCTCGAAATATTTGCTACCCTCACAATGATCTGACACAAAAAAAAACAGTTTTATGCCCAACCCTTTTTCTTCACTATAAGTTTACGCCACTCAGCACTCACACTAAAATGAGTATCTGATCTTTTTTATCATGCAAACAGTTGACCGTTGCGAGTTTTCAACTTCACCCCTCAATGATTTTTAACTTGTGTCTATGTCTAAGGTAGGGCCTGGCTTTTAACCATATGATATGCAGGCCCGTAGCCAGGAATTTCCAAGGGGGGGTTATATGGACTCGCATAGCCATCAAACACAACTTTAACAGTCACAATTCAAACAGAACGTTTACTTAAACAGTGCTTATTTGTTTTTAAGGGGGGGTTCATACGAACCCCCCCTGGCTACGGGTATGATATGTCCTTGATCTAAATAGCTGATAGTAGAACATCATAGTATTCTTTCAGTGCCACACCCACATTCCATTCTATTGACAATTTGATATTGACCTTCATGCTCAGCAACTACCTACCCCTACTCTTATAAAAAGACAACTGCATAGGAATAGTTAAAAAATATTGGGTGACATGCAGAAATTTGTGCATCATGGCAATGCACTGTGCTGTATCATAAATTCATATTGAAGAAAGCATCTGTGACATAGGCTGTACGTGCTGTGTCCTATGTTCATATTTTGTTCATGATGTTGACTAAGCCATTTACTCTGTGACACATGTTTGTACTCACTGAACCAACTGGGCCTCTCGTTTCCAATAAATCGACTTCTTCCATACTTGATCTTGACTGCATTTTGAATCCTCCTTATTTCCTACTTTCACTTTTCTTATTCACAAATTAAAAATCGCTCAAATTCGCTCAATTTACAGAAATCCAAAGCTAATTCCACAATAATGGCACCTTCTGCTACAAGCCGTTGCCACCTGAACTCATAATGACTAAATAAATAAGCAGGTCGTAGGAAAATCAATAAAATAAATTGTTGTTGTTATGAGTAAACTCGTCTGCTCTCCCTTCAGGTAACAACATTCTCTACCTATCAATCAATTATGTAAATTAGCCGGCTTTTGTTAACCAATCGGATTACCATAAATGTTTAATGTTTGTTTTGATTGGTTACCTTTTTGTCGCTTATGAACAAAACAAAAAAGTAGATTTGTTTTCCAGGCGCAAATAGTCCACTGTAAAATCTAAGAATTTGCAGTGAAGTTGAAAAATTAAAATCTCATTATTTTCTGCCATTATTCCTACATCATTTATTGAAAGGTCATTTAAAATCAAATTTTAACACATCCGAAAGTTTTGTTTGCAGATTGTTTTACTACAGTTATGCAAATAAACATGAATACATGCTAAAGTTAAATCATAAGTATTTCAGTCTGGATGATCTAGAAATATTTTAGAACCGTCTGCAAAACCGGAAATAATTAAGAAGCCATTTTCATTTCGATCAGTTTGGACAAATTTTATTATTTGAAAGGCGTTTCAGTTTTATTGTCTAAAATGTCTCGTCACAGAGATGTCGAAAACAAAATCTACGTTGGAGATTTACCTAGTGATGCTTCAGAGAAAGAATTAGAAGGCCATTTTAGTTCGTATGGACGATTGAGGAATGTTTGGGTGGCAAGAAATCCTGCCGGTTTTGCTTTTGTTGAATATGAAGATCACAGGGACGCCGAAGACGCGGTGCGTGGCCTGGATGGAACAACAATGTGTGGTGTCAGAGTACGTGTGGAACATTCTAGTGGTAAAGTGAGACCAAAACCTTGGTTGAGGGGTGGTTATAGTCGCGGTCGAGGTGGACCCAGAGGCGGCAGTCGTGGAGGGGGTGGCGGAGGAAAGGGATTCAACCCAGAAGATAGATGTTATGAATGTAATGAACGAGGACATTATGCCTATGATTGTCGAAAACGCAGTGGTAGAAGTTACAGATCACGAAGCAGATCCAGGAGTCGAGGCCGAGAACGAAGCAGGAGTTACGAAAGACGAAGTGGAAGATCATCAAGACGTTCACCGACTTACAGCAGAAGTAGATCCCGATCACCTTCGAAACATTGAAAACTGGTGAAGCCTGCAGCTAATTATAAATACAGAAATGTTGCCAGCTTAGAGACTTAGACTCCAAATGAGATTTTTCATCAAAAGACATTCACCAATTTGATTCAACGTGTGCTAAAAAATCTCGTTTGAATTCATCGCAACTTACTTAGTAATGTAAATACATTATATTGCTATTTTTGTTTTTATTTTATGTATTCATTTGTGTTCACATCTTATCATTTCTGTACATAGTCTAAAACTATTGACTCTTTTCTGATAGCCTTTGTTCAAAATTATATCAAAATCTTTAACTCGTTAATAATTCGAATGGCACAACTAAGAATATTTTTGGAAATTAAATGGCTACTTCTGTGTCTCAAAATCTCACTATAGTGCTCAAATTGAAACAGATTTTAATATTTTTCATGACAGTTTTTAATGTTTGTTCCTGCTGTATTTTGCCTTGGTAAAATAAATTTTATGTAAATAATGTAACGTAATATTTATGATAATTTTTAACGTAATTTTTCTTTCTACTTTACAGTGTAAAATGTGCGATGTTCGTCACTACATTGACTGCAACACCACATCAAAACATTCGACACGAACATCCGTCGTTAGATCTACACTGTCGAGTGTCCGCCATCTTGATCGTCACTGCAAAATTAAGATCGTCACACTATCAGCAAATTTAAGATCACTGTCATCTACCTTAAAATCTCCATATTCGTCACTGTCAGCAAATTTAAGATCGTCACTCCGTCAGCCATCTTGAGATCGTCACTGTCAGCCATCTTGAGATCGTCACTTTGTCAGCTATTTTGAGATCGTCACTGTCAGCAAAACTTAGATCTTCACACTGTCAGCCATTTTGAGATCGTCACTGTCAGCAAAACTTAGATCTACACACTGTACATCACTTTAAGATCACTGTCAGCTACATTGAACTCTTAGATACTCGGCCATCTTGAGATCACTACTACCACTGTCAGCAAAATTGAGATCATCTGTTGGCCATTTTGAGATCACTGTCAGCAAACTTATGATCGTCACTTAGTCAGCCATTTTGAGACCCTTACTCTGTCAGCCATCATGAAATTCCAACACTGGGCATCTTGAAATTTCTGTCAGCAAATTTGAAATCGTCATCTTGTAAAACTACTGTCGGCAAAATTAAGATACCACATCTTAAGATCTTCACACTGTGAGCAAAATAGAGGTCGTCACTTCGTCAACGATTTTGAAATTGTGGCAGCCATCTTGAGATCACTGTCAGCAAATTTGAGATCATTTAGTCAGCCATCTTGAGATCATCAGCCATCGTTTTTAAGTAACTTCGTCACATTGCCATCTACTTGAGAATGTCTGCAAGCATGAAATCGTCCCATCACCAATGCCGATTTTAGAATTTTGACTACCCATCAAGACATCTACCTAACCAAGCACCCAACACAAATAAATTCTGGATTTTTAGCTCTAGTCTGTCCCTTCAGTTAAATTTCAAACAAAAATGGAAAGATCAAGAATGAAAAAAATTGCCTTACCCTGCGTCCATATCGTTTTGGTTGGATGTTCATTTTGCAAGCTATATTCTGGTAGAACTAATATTAAACTGTGAAGTTTCAGAGCTAGATATTCCAAAATTTAATTATTTAATCGATTTTCCTTGCTTTAAAATCCCGAGATTGTGTCCGTCTCCTAACTACATTGCCAACGTTTGTGTTGCCTCCAGTAGGTCGAGTGGTGGACTAAAGGTAAGCTAAATAACGGAGGTTAAGCCTAATCTGCTTATAAAATAGGCTTAACCTGAAAACTAATGGTCTAACCTGGTTTTAAAGGGCTGAGTTAAGGTTACAAACGAATTGGTAAGGGAAGCAAAGCTGTATTCTAACCCCTTCAACTCTAAATGCAAAGTTGCTCCATTTCCTACGTAACCAACAAAGCTGTCTTTAATTACAGGAATCATTGGCATAAACCTTCAAAGATTACATGAAAGGTCCAACGCTTACCCCTTCACCAAAGCATGTACTTATTTAGGAAGATTGGGGGCATGTCCCAACCCTGAGTAACCCACTACCATTTGATGACCAGAGGAGGGGTCAGAGTCCTATACGTAATACCCCCCACCCACCGGACCTTTCACTATTATACCTAAAGAATCCTAGAAGTGAAAATAAAATAGTATGGATATATAGATGTATTATTTAGTCGCTTTGACCCAGAAGATTTTATGGCAATAAAGAATATAGTAGGCCTATGTATACTAGTATAGTTTTAAGTATATTTGATTTGGTCCAATGAGTAAATAAAATAAAAATACAAAAGGAAAGTCGCCCACCATCCATCATTTTTGGCCTTCAAGGTATGAAATTCTTAACCCACTTTCCTTAGGCTCATTTTTATAGGCTACACATTTTATGAAACCCACTCTCGTATACTTTTTTTGTTAGCCACATCTGAAGTGGACCCATAGCTAGTGGTAGTGGGAGTGGGGGGAGCAATGCGCCATCACAGTTTTAACCCCCGGATGTATAAAATGCCACCCATCCTCCTCCCATCGGGGTTTGAAGGGGTATTGAAAACATTTCCCGACGACCAGAACCCCCTGCCTTTATATTTTGCACTACACCTTACGCATAAACGTTTTTTACCTCACCCCCTCCCCTTACAAAAATATGTTCACCGTACAGTTTGATTTATCTCACAACAGTAAACCCCAATTGAATACTCATGTGCAAGCTGTGTGCATTGAAAGAGCATAATAAACTGTAACTGAAGAAAGTGATTTATGACTCAATATCAAATGTTAGTCTATTAAAATTATATTTAAATTTCACGCACTAGATAGGGGTTATGTAAATACAAGTTTGAATAGAAAGAAAGAAAAGATAGTAGGTTGAATAGAGATAAAGTAACAGCGTAGGCTAATAACCGCCCACTATTCTCTTTGTTGAGCTGGAGATCCTATCGAGGAAGCGTATATGCTTGCCTGAACATATATAGGGGCCTAATAAACTGCATCGTTGCAAAAATTACGCAAATCGAGTATAAGCTACAGGAGGGTTCGACGATGTCAATGCTTTGCATTCCTAATCGGGCTAATAAAGACAGAAAACGCCATGCAGTGTGCAATGAAGAAATGAAGTCAAACCAATCAAGTTGACTATACAGAATTAAGTAATTAAACCTCATTAGAATAATCAATTATCTATCTAATCGATAATCAATAAGCTCATTAATGAGATTTATTTTTAGGCAGAACAGAAATTTATTATGGCAATCGGCTGTCTATATAATCCCTTAATCCTAGAAACCAGGGGCCAAAGTTTCAAAATCTACAGTAATCTGATGACTTTTCTTAACTAAAACCAGCTCTGCAGTTTGTATACAAGTCAAGAAATACATAAATGTGGAAATTAAACGCTTTTATGTGTAAATGCTCACTCTGACACACCTGATGGTACTTGTCTTTGAAGGAGTCGACTAATATAATAATATACAACTTTTACTTCCGATTTTGTCATCCCTTGATTAACAGAATCGTCATGCCTGTATGGATTTTTATAAATGAAATAAAATGGAGTTTTACGTCCTGCTTTTTTACAGCTGTATCGGAATTAAATGAGGACGGACAAACGCCGTGCAGTGCGCAAAGATTAAAAAATTTGCTATGCAGTCTGTATACAACTTAATTAATCTTAAGCTAAGGCGGAAGTTTATACCGTTAAAGTAAAGTGTACATGCGATTTCGATATATTTAGTCATTTGCACCGAATACTTAATATATATCAGTTAATACAGTAAAGAGTTTAGTATACTGTATATTAGAGAGTATGTATGCTCTACATTTATTAATTAAAACTGTAAGTAATTAAGTTACTTATATACACTACTTAAAACGAGGTCATATATCAATATATTTACAGATATAGCATTGATGTAATTATTATATTAAGGGATTATAGTTTTGTCTTTTCTTTCAATGCTATGTAAAAGAATAACCGACTCGATACATATCAACATGTATTATGATTGTTCTTTCTGTTTTTTCTTTCATTATTAATACTGAATATGACCTATTCTATTATTCATATATTCATATTTATATGTTTGATAATTATATTCATTCATGCATTCATTCTCTGTTTCATTTTTCTGGTTTCAACTCGAAAGCACTGGCAGTAGTTTCAGAATTTATTTCACTATAGGATTCGAACCTGTGGAACCTTTATCCTGGTAGACAATTGCATAGCTTCCTATTTATGCAGATAATTTCATTCGTTCATTTTCACATATTCATTCATTCACCGATTTGATTTTCAACATAAGTCAGAGTAGAGACGATATTTAGTAGTAAAGTCACGAATTTGCAAAACAAACACACAGTTTGAGAGTCAATATATACACGTAACGTAAGAAGTATAATATATATTTCTTATGTGCGTTCATTTTGTTTGTGAAATACATTTCTTGGAATGCAGAAAGAAACAATATATTTTACAAGGATAACAACTTATATTGGTCCTTGTACAAACCCTTTTGGCATTGGATTTACAAGGAATATAACTTAGGTTCTTAAGAGCAGATCCTTGTTCAAACCTCTTGACATTGATATCCGAAGATGAACAATATAGAATGCCTGTGGTCTAATTGTATGTATATACCATGCGTTATAACGGAACATTGTATACACTGTTAGTAATGTGACATGCATATCGTCAAAACATTGTTGCACTTTACAAAGGCATCAGTATAGTAAAATATGATTCACTGGTTTTCTTAATAGTAACACCAGGGGCGGATCCAGGATTTAGAGAAGAGGGGGGGGGGTCTCTGAAATATAACATGCTTCAAATTGAACGAAGGTGCAAGCGGCAAATTTTTAGAGGGTTCTGACATCAGTCGGCCAAAAATAGGGGGACGGAGCTCGAGCCGGGGGAGCCCCCACCCCTTGGATCCGCCCGTGAACATTATCCTTAACATTGATATCAAAGGAGGACCACTTTCAATGCCTGTGGTCAAATCACAGGAATATTGTAGCCTTTATGCTTATTATAAATGTTAAATGAACCCAGGACGGAATATCGTGAAAACATTGTTGCGCTTTACAAAGGCATTCGTACAAGTAAAATATGATTCACTCTTATTCTTAATAGTAACAATATCCTTGACATTGATATTTGACGGATATGTAAACTTATCCCCTTATTTTGACATTATTAACGGTGACATTCCTAAATATCTAGGCGTTTTGAGTTCCTAACTCCGCCCTTTTTTCTCAGAGATATCTCCCTGCCCCACCCCCAATTCATGCTGAATATAAACTTATACTTACTCTGTCTCGGTAGTTTTGCATCTCCACGCTCTCTTCAATCCCTTGTCCAACTCTGCTTCGGGACATTTTGAAATATCCTTTCCTTATCCGAACTTCTCAAAATCGTCAAGAATCCAGATTATAGCCAAAAATCTGCACAGATTTCTACAAAGTTTCAGTCTACTATACGGACATTTGCAGGAACCGTGTCAAACGAAAGAATACACTACACGAACCCACTACTTCACGAGGTATAAGGCCTACTGTTTTAGCCGAGTACGAATTGTACGAAATTTCGTGAATTTTCACCGTTACAAAGGTCCAGTTGACATATGGACCTATCACTGAGTGAAATCACAGTACGTACAAATCTATGTCAAATTAGTCAATGATCCGTAACGACAGTAAACATTCACTTAATACGTTACCAAGATATACTTTAATCCGTTTACAACGACCGTTAATCCACCCCGAGTTATTGCCCCTGAGTTGAACGCTAGCCAAGTTGTAAAAATAACTCCTACCTAAGTGAAATTGAGATAACATACTGCACCGATAAAAATAACGTTATCTATCTTATGTTTTTAACTCATAGGCTAAGTTTATCAGTTAAGTGGATTAATCATCTTAAAGGTCCGACTTCGTGGTGTATTTCAAAAACTTTAAGGCTTTAAAGGGATTGTATACAGGTTTTGAGGCGTAAAAGGGATTGTATAGACTATGGAGGTTTTAGAGGCGTTAAATGGATTGTATAGAGGTTTTCAAGGAGTTCAAGGGATTGTTTAGAGGTTTTAAAGCGTTAAAGGGATTGTATAGAGGTTTTCAAAGGTAGTAAAAAGGATTGTATAGAGGTTTTCAAAGCGTTAAAGGGATTGTATAGAAGTTTTCAAGGGATTGTACAGAGGTTTTTGATTTTTTTCATGTGTAACAGGAACAATGATAGCATCTATTTGCACCATTCAAATTTTCAATCAGACGTCTGTAGCTTTTGCAATTTCAAAATCGCTTCAATAAGTCCTAATACTAAATATTAGATTTTTTATACGCATTTTGTACTATCACGTGAGCAATATATCACGTGAAATATGACGTAGTTAAAGTAGTCCAGACAATTAGCTTCGATTATTCAGACGGCAAGCTCCCATTCAAGGCCGTGATCTAAAAACAATACAATACGATCACGGTGGGCCGTATGGATGAAAGTTACTCTTGTGCACTATGGTTTACGGAAACTGCCGAGGAATTGCCGATTGTCACCCCATCTCATCGAAATCCAGTACCCAGATCAAAAGACAAAATATCATTTTACACATCATCAAATAATACAATATATTGCACATTACAATATCAAAACATAAATACATACATACATAAAATATAATCACATAATTCAAATTTAGATTTAAAATATTTCCAAATTATTTATTTTTGGGTAGAAATTTTATCCTACCAGGGGTCTTATTCTCGAACTTAGATAAATTCAAGATTTTAAGAAAAACAGCAATCTGGTTGGATAATAAAACTAAATTAAAAATCGATTTTAGTAACTGACCAATCAAATAACTGGAACACTAAAATCATCTTAAGTTAAGTTTTTGAGAATAAAGCCCCAGATATAATTATAGCATCTATTTGTAATTTTCGATTTTACGTCCATAATCCAAAAAATAACAACACTCTTTTGAATTTTTTTAAAACAAAATAAATAGCAATCGTTGAATGTTTTCAAAAGTGTAGACAATTTATAAGAAAATAAAATATAAGTGCGTTGTCTCCCTTTGAACAGTTTTTGATTAGTTAGTTGAATATGGACGCCTCAAAACGGAATTAAAAGACCCAATGCACTATACTGGATCAACCGCCATTTAATGACCAAAGACTTGGTCTTAAAGGCGACAAGAGATCACAAACGCTCTCAGTGAAAGTTAAGATGACGCTCTGCAGAATATGGTTTACGGAAACTACCGAGGATATCCGATTCGAGAGATCACTGAAACGGTAGACAAAGGTTAACATTATTCCTGCTTATAAAACCAATACAACAATTTGAGCAGCCAGAGCACCAAGTAACAGCACCAGTCCAAACAGAGCAGTCATCCTCACTCCATACTTCTGTTTGTCTTTGTGAAGGCACGACTGGCAACATGGAAGAAACTTGACCAGTTCATAGCACCAACATCTCGATATGCACCCTGAACTTTGAACTCTAAGGGTCAAACAGCACGTTGGGCATGGAATATCACAAAAACATTCGTTTACGTCATCACCACTGTCGCCAGAGCTGTCAAGTCCGTCGTTTCCCATACAAACACGGAACGTAGTAAAAAACCGCACCACAGAACTCACGAATCCGATTCCGATCACTAACGTCGTAATAACCCGAGCGTCCTCTCCGCAATCGCAAGGATAGTTCAAGAACAGGACCAAAAGCATCTGAGGGATTTCTCGAACAAAAATGGCCAACACAAGTTCCGAAAGACCGGACATGGCCTTGACCTTTCTTCCTCGTATTCCAGTAACCATGGTAACCAGAATGTTGATAATTTGCAGAAATGAGATCACAGATCCCCAGACCGCCACTATCAAGACGCAGAGTTGGAAAACTTCCCGTTTCTCTTCGCAAACCATGGACAGATCACCCATGGTCAAGTTGTATGGATCTCGAGACAGACTTACGTTGGTGCTGCAACTCCAACCCTGAAGCCGTAAGTAAAACAGCCAATCGTTCACTGCGTCCCAAATGATGAACATCCCAGCCACAATGAGCGAAAATACGAAACACGAATACCACGACTTGGATTGCGCTTTCGGTCGATCTCGGACCAAGCTGGTGTCTAATTTGGAAGAATACATGGAGCCCCGACCATCGGTTGCTGGTCCGTAGGCTGAGTTGTTCTCTTGGATGTCAGAATGGCCTCCATTGGCTGGTCTGTAGACTTTGTAGTTTTCAGGGAAGTTGGAGTGGCCATTAGCTTTACTGGAAGCCACAGTGAAAGTACTTCTTGGATGATCCGCGTAGTCTATGATCTTGTCAAGTTCCTCTATTGCCCGCACCTCGGAGTTCTTGTGGAACCTTATAGGAGTGTAGTTTTGGTCTGGTTCTCTCGGAGCGCGGTTGTACTCGGATGACCTTGGTCTGGGGAGGTCACGAGGAGCATAGTTATCTTCTCTGGTGTTTGGGTATTCTCTTGGTTGATCTTCACGCCCGGAATATACTTTCCAATCAGGAGAAACCTCTCGTGGGGAAATTCGCTTAGCGGACTTCCGGTATGGATCTACTTCCGTTTCCCTGTCCTCGTCGATATAACCATCAAAAGCTGGATTGACGTGAGTTTGTGGCAAACCATATGGTCTTGTGTTGTTTCTTAGGAGATCAGCTCTGTCGTCCGAACGCTTGCGTCTGGTGTCAATGGGTGGATACCCCGGAAATTCCGTAACTGATTCGTCCAATTCGCTGAGGTCGGAATCCCGTTTGCGATCTGGGTATACCCTAATTGCTCCGGGTGGTCGCAGATCTGGGTCCGGTCGCCTTTCCACAGGTGGATATGCAATGGACGAAGCTGCAGAGTCTTGTCTGGAATGCTTGTATGGACTCTCATCTCTAATGATGCTAGGTTCCCGTTTCGGAAGTCGTGTTGCCACGTCCAGAAAATTCGATGCCTCTATTGCCTGATCTTTGGGTTTACCTAACTCGTTGTATCTGTTGCGACTGTCCGTACGTCGGACTGGAATTCCACGCAACTCGTCATCTTGTCTGATGTCGAAGCTTCGAGGAGAAAAGTTTCCGCTAGATTCTGGTGAAAAACTGTCGTCTGCCCGTCGCTCCTGTCGTCTGAAAGATGGATTCCCGCCAGGGTTGGTCAACTTCTTTTCAAATTTATTTATGACTCTTCCAACTCCTCTGGGATAAGTATCGCCGATCGATTCCGGGGTCGCTGGTTCCGCAATGTCGTGTTCAAAACGTCGGTCATTGTCGATAATGATCGGTAGACGTGGTTCTGGACGGCGATCTGACACTCTTCTGTCCAAACCTCGATTACCAGTATACGCATCATGGTCTCTATACCTTGGACTGTCGGGTATTTCATCCGGACGCCGCTGGCGCTCAGCCGCAGAGTATCTATTCGGACCTCTACGATCAATGCTACGTTCTTCCGTTTGATCATCGTACTGATCTCTCGATCTTGGACTTCTGTCGTCATAGTTGTCACGAGGACTTCCTCTATCGTCTTCTAAATTCAGGCGAGGTAACGCTTCCTGTCGCCCATGTCGTCTGGCACGCCTGTCTTGACGGATTTCGTCTGCGCTTTCTTGTCCTCTGAGCGGTCTGTTGATTCTGGAATTTAATTCCGCATGTAGAGGATCGTTTCTTCGATCTGATCGATACATATTGACCTTTTAATAAGTCACTTCCGGTAATTTGGTACTGCTACTTCCGGTTTATTATAGTGTTACTTTCTGTTTATTTCAGAATTGACGTCGGATATTTTTGAAATGTTACTTCCGGGTTGTTTTTAACATTCGGCTTAAAGATATTTCTTCTTAGTTCAGACTTCACTTCCGCTTATGTATATTGGTCTGCTATAAATTCCAAATGAAGCACTGTTACGATCAAACCATTGATCCCAAAATTATTTTATTGTTATATCCTTTGACACAATTTCAGATCTCAAAAACGTCTTCCCGGATCCGAACACTTGTTTCATATGAAATAAAGTGTATGTTTTCTTATCAGAGGCTAGGTCAAATAAATTTCATATCTATGTTGTCAAGAGATAAGTTCATGTGAATATTTCAAATATCCTTGCGAAATAGTGACAACACTTTTGCATACGAACGTGTGGACTCCCCAAAACTACGTCCAGTTGACACATTTAATCACAAAATTCGTCATTAATATTCCTATAAGAAATAAAGTTCTAAGAGAACTGCATCGAAATCTAAAACACGCAAATCCGAAATATCATTCTTTCCATTCGATGATTTTTGGTGATTTTGGTCATAATAGTTCCCCTGACCTGCTAGTTAGTCCTTGATCGTTGACGATCTTAGAGACTTTCCATCAATTCAAGCACACATTTTTACGTCCAAATTGAAACGTTTGCTTTGAAGCAAATTATCCGATTGTTTCTGGCTATTCGTTTAATCCGGAAATTAGTCCTTCAACGATGACCGGAATTTCGGTGATTTTTTACACCTTTTGTCGTCTAAAAAACCATCAGGGTGATCCAGAAGGTCCTCTATATCGTTGGAACACACCTCGCGTCAGGTGATTTTACTTATTACTCCACTAAGACAATATGTCGTCTGCAAACGCCCATTTTACTTATCTTATCAGCAAGCAAGACTCAACCCTAGTCATGATTGTAAATTACACCTGGCGAATATCGGTGTGGAATGCCTAACTGTCCGACACATTCTAAAACATTTGGCTGAAATGATGTATTATCAACATACCATTAGTGAATTAGACATTTCTACTTAGCATAGACTTTAGGCACTGATGCCCTTCCATAGAAATGGCAGTTTTTTCGGTAACGTAATACAAATAACTTTGAATATAGCAATATTTGGAATGAATTTAAATTAAAACACAATTTACAATGCAAGTTTAAAGACACGAAATCAAGCTCTTTCAGAAATGCAATAATGCCATTTTTGGAAGAGGAATAAGCCCACTTTTATGCTTTTCCTTTCACCTTTTAACAATTTTCCAATATCAACTCTTGCACCATTTTGGAACTTCGGGTACATTCGGTATTTTAGACCAACCCGCCCCCTGCTATCAGGAGGTGTTTACATAAGATCAATTGATTTTTAATAGTATATTATTCCTTATCTTAATTAGTCCGAGATATCTGTACTTATTTCGTCCTTTAGTCACTGGGGAATGGTCAAATCGTGGTTTTAAGTCTATACATTTTAGGGTTTTGATTGAGAAACATCAAAACTGATCTTGTCAAGAGAAATTGTTGTGTCATTTTCTGGCATTACCTTCAGAACAGCAGAACGTAAAACTCCAATGTATTTCATTAGATAGGTACAGTGTATACAGTTTGTAAAACAGACAGTCCATTTCATATTCTTAGTCCAATAAGGTACTGAACAGTAAGACGCAAAACTCCATATATCTCTAGTCTGTTGTATCGGACTGTAACCCGATTGTAAGTGGGCCAATATAAGCTCTCTTATCAGAGTATATCACCTCTTAATATATAAAACAAATAATGGATATCTGGGAAGTCGCTCCCTCATATTTCATTTCAATGACTGGGATAAATTTTGATTTAACTAGGGGTATAGGGACAGCTTAAACAGTAGAGAGCTGGATTTTCGACACTAAAGTGCCGTGGGCTAGAATCTCCCAGTGGATAAGGGAATGCCAACAGATGGCGAAATATTGTCAAAAAGCTAGCAGATTTCTTGGCACGCAACGCAATGCCAGTTTTCGATGATCACAATGGGCAAGACCAAAGCAAGCAGACATACTAATGCCAGTTTCATCTAAATCCTCGGTTCCCAACCAGGGGCACTAGTACCCCTTTGGTGTACCAGCGAACACCACAGGGGTACCTGAGAAGCCTCTCTGACAATTTTAAAAAGTATGGAACCAACAAATATCCCATTACTTTAATGCTGTTTCTAAATGTTACTTAGGATGGGCGAAGGGGAACCAGGAGATTGCTTGAACAAAATAGGGGTACGATCGAGTACCAAAAAGTGGGAACCGAGGACCTAAATAAAAATAGGCGTGTCTGTGAACTTTGACCGGTATGAAATATGTATTTATAAACAGTATATATTATGCAGATAAGATAAGGAAATAATATTTATTACATATTCATATAGGCTACTCATGTTTCAAATAATTTATATCAAATATATTATGAGTTATTTTTAGATATTCGGGCAACTGAGGATAAAGGGTTATTTGCGAAGTTATTGAAATTATGCATGCAACCAGTGGCGTAGCGTAGCAAAAAAAATTTGAAAGGGGGGAAGTGGGGGTGGTGGCACTTTTTAAGTGAAAATATAGCAAAATGTTCGGCCCCAGGAGGAAAGGGATGACACCTTGGCCCTCCCCCTGAATGTGCCACTGACATACAGCAAATAATATATCAGCTCTTGTGTACAAGAGTGGTAAAATCGACCTAACATGTAATTGGGGTGAACAATGAGAATTCCTCTGGGGTCAGAATACCTCTAACTACTTAGTACATGAAAAATACAAAAGAAGACCTTACATTTCCTTTAAAGCATTATGATTACAATGAACAAGGAAGGTCCAATATTATATTTCAAGATAGCGAGAGATAGCCCGGTACGAGATACGCCCTGATATGCACATGATAAGGGGCCTCAGGGTTATTTTGGTGTTTCGGTTCCCCTTTCATGGTATTGTAGATTAATTAAATCACAAAAATTCAGTTCAGTTCAGTCCGCACCATCTGAGCAGCTCCATCCTTTCCAGAACAAAACGGCTAAGCACGCTAGTCCGACACGATGATTTCGTTTGTAAACC
Organism: Lottia scabra; assembly: GCA_029955415.1. NCBI lineage: Eukaryota > Metazoa > Mollusca > Gastropoda > Lottiidae > Lottia > Lottia scabra. The sequence goes on along the minus strand of JARJEI010000014.1, from coordinate 3,821,101 downwards.
AGCCTTCAACAAGTCATACATATTCTCTTATTAATTTGAACAGTTTGGTCCAATGTGATGACAGATTTAGCCCAATGTTTCCCGTATTGAGATTGTAAATGACTTACAACAAACATCACTATGGGGCAATATTGAAAAATAGTGTTCCGAAGTCCAATATTGTTTTATCGGTACCGGTACAATAAATTTACAAGATGTGGTAATACGTTTCATACTCCATTAAAAATCGTTCATGCTAACAAATTATTTAAAATTAATTTAATATGCCGAAAAGTTGTCAAAAACGTCGAATATAAAAATGTCTGGACGTTGGAGACTAAAGAAGGTGGAGATAACTTGTAATTTATTCAGTCACGTGACTAAACCCAACATGGCTTTTGTTGTAGAGTGAACAAAGGTTTGTCTTAAATTTAGCCTTTTTCGAACATTTTTACACAATTTTCTCTGTGGAGCATGCAAGAATAATGCTCAAAGAACACAGTGGCAGAAATACTTTAAGCATTCACTGCCATAAACATCGCAAAACTTTGAAATATTTGGACTCAAAATCTCCCAACTGGGAACATCCGGAAAGGAATTCTCCCAACGAATGTCCAATTTCAAGAGACGAGATTTTGTCGCTCTTTTTTGCGGACTTTTTCGGCCGAAAAATTAATGTCAAAATAAGTACAAAGTTTCGCGAAAGTATTTTGAAATTTCAAAGCAATGCTCTCAGCTATAATTTTTAAACATTAAAAATAATATTTCTTCAACAAACTTTTGAAACATTAATTAGAACTTTGTGTGTAATAAAAATTATCCACTTTTCTAATAGCAAGATAATTTTTCATGTTGTATTATTTTTTTAAGCCTTATGCTGAAAAATGGAAGAAGATCCGCTATTACCAGAACTGCAAATTCAGCAGGCACAAACAGAAGTGAGTATGAAAATAAAATCTGGGGCCCTTATTAATGGGGAAAAAAACAAAAGCGAGACCCTTTCTATCATTCGCAATGGAGCCTGTTTCTCAAAAAATCTTAGCTCTCTCACAATTAATGATTGTCCGAAATGTGGAATTATTCATTGCAAAATGCTGATTTTTTGAGAAAAAGGCCCAAGCTGGTTGTTAGACAAATCAACAAAGCAAATGTAAATATTTTGACGTTCTATAACTGCCTGCTACAAGTTCACCATAAAATCTTTTTTTTTAGCACCACAAAAATAAACTTTGATATCTGAATTTTTTCTAAAAATTTGTAGGAAACCAAAACCATGACGAATTCACCCAGAAAGAGTGTGAGAGAAAAACGCAGACGTCAATCATTTTCACCTGACCCTCTCAGATCTTCTGGTAAAAAATCTAAATCTTCCAATAAAAATAGTTCTCCCACAAAACGACAAACCCCAGCGACCAAAGATACACATACAATGGGCTCTTTCAAAATAGGTAATGTAAGATACTTATATATTCTCTCATACTGTGCATGTTATAGGAATACCACCTCTTAGAAAGAACACAAAATCTTTCAATAATAACCTGTAATTTTGTGGAAAATTTTTACTAGTTTTATGGGTTTATTTGATTCTATTTGTGTACTGTAGACACTGTTGATGAATACATACTCTTATTGGCTAAGTTTGAGAACTTCAACAGTTGGAAATCAAATGAGTAGTTGAATGCTGCTGTCCAGACATAATTTCCCTCATTGTACACTGCATGGCAATACCTGTAATGGTCTAAGCAGTCTATGAAATCATTTAGCTGGGAGCAGATGTTAACTTGTCATCAACCAACGATCCTTTTCATTATTTGCATTTTTTGTAAAAATATTTTCAGCTGCAACAAAACAACCACCATTTTCCTGTGGATTTTGTAAATCGCCGTACGTGTCAGACCCAATGAAATCAAAACGAGGCTGTAGAACGAAGAAAAGCAGACACAATCCGAGTCCAAAGATTCATTTTGATCCAACAACTGGTAACAGGATAGAAATTTGTAATGCCTGTGGTGAGTCTTTTCTTCAGGGAAAGTCATTGGCCTGAGAGACGAGTAGGTTACCAAAATTAATGTGTTTGGTTCTGGAAGGTGCCATTTCTCAAAATCCAGTAGCAGTGCCAGTGTACTGGAACCTAGGGTACAAAAAGGATTCAGACTGATAAACAGATGGGGTAGGGCGGCATGCAACTGTTAGGGTTGGGATTTGGAAATGTCGAAGGTGCCAACCTATCCTTGGTTAATAATAGGATACTATCTACATCTAGTGTACTTGGCCAAACCTCTTGGCATTGATCTTTCCCAGATTCCCATTGACAGCACAGTTGACTAGAATGAGGGAAGATGACTTATTCAGTATCCATTTACAACTGGGTGTGGAACAATGACTTATTCAGCCCTTTTAAAGTCAAAATTTTGGTTTAAATCCTTCTGTTCTAAATGATGTCATGGTTATCCAGTTTGTATTTAATGTATTTTTCTAGCTGCTCTCCTGAATCCAGTTCGAATTCCCGAACCTAGACCTCAATTATCACCAGAAGAGAAACAGACTATGTTAAACGAGGCCAAACAATACGCTTTTAGGCTGGCTCAAGATCTTCATAATTCTGATGGTAGGAATATTATACATACTGTTTCCATGGGAACCAAGGTTGCTATTAACCCTTTCACGTTTCACTGCTAGAGGTAATCTCGCGCCCTGTGCTAGGCCCAAATTTTAAGGCAAAAATGTGATCTATAAAATGATGCCAAAAGCCCCATTTGAAACTATTTTTATGTGACAGAGTGGTCTCCCTTTACTTGCTACTTTTCTACAATTGATTGGGTTATGACATGCAGTGTGCAATAAGGGAAATGCAATAATATTGACTATATGACCATCTGAGTTTTTCATCCTTCGCTTCTACACTGGACAGGGCTATGCCATAATGTGTGCAATAAGGGGAATGTAATGATATTGGCCATGGGAATTGGGTATTGTGTAATGAGAGCTTTAAACTCTCTGCCAAAGAAAGAGAATTGTTTATCTCATATTTAATAGCTGAACATATTTATTATGAAAATATAACAATAAGGAAATTGGAATGGCGCAAATTGATGCTATCAGTGTCCCAGATACACATACAAAGTTTAAAAATTCACTTTACAATCATTTTAAGCCAACCAAGAGGATGTAAGGTATTTTTATTCTTATATTTTCTAGCTGAGAGATTATATTGTGCTCATTTTAAAAGTACGACAATGTGTGGCTGTTTACAGGCCTATTTGTTGGGTAAGACATTATTTTCTCTACTATTTTAATTTAATTTATTTTAAGTTCATGATGGCTTTATATAGCAGCAATCACTTTCTTTGCCTTCTTAAATATCATATTTTTGAGTCTTTTTGATAATCTTCACTGTACTTATATAACAATGAATTTTTGTTATTTTTCATTTTTGTTATTTTGTTATTCTTTATATGTTATTTTGTATAACAGAAGATCGAGACCAGAATGCTAGAGAATATAACAATGTATTAATAGTATTATTGTTTATTTGTCATGTATTTTTAAAATTTATGTAAAATAGAAGATAGAGATGAGAAAGCGAGAGAATTGTTATCAATGATGGAGGAAGCTCGTAATTTATCAAGATTAAAATCATATCTTCCTACTACAGAGAAAAAGTGAGTTTCAGAATTAAAATACCGGTAACATTTAAATCTGTATGAACATTTTAAGATGCCTTTTTTCGTGATGGACCTTGAATTAGATGTCATTCCCATTATGATTTTCAGGTTTTGTCTTTGTAAAACCCTTGGAAATAGGTTTGGCTTAGAACTCTCTGGTTGAATGTCGAATGGAGTTATCCTAATAAAAAAAATCTAGTTTGTACAGCACAGGGGCCCTATTCTCAAAAACTTAACTAAGATAAAATCAGAATTTTAAGAAATACAGTTATCTGATTGGTTAATAGAACTAAATTTAAAATTGATTTTAGTGATTGACCAATCTGGGGTCTTATTCTCGAAAACTTAGCTTACAATGATTTTAGTGTTCCAGTCATCTGATTGGACAATCACTAAAATTGATTTCAAATATAGCTTTATTATCCAATCAGATAACAGGATTCCTTAAAATCTGGATTTTATCATAGTTAAGTTTTCAAGGATAAGGCCCCAGATGACTAGAATACTAAAATCGTCTGAAGTTATTTTTTTCGAGGATAAGGCCCAAGGGCTTAATATGATAGACAGGGTCCTCTCAAGTTTCTGTTGTTAACCATAAAAAATGTGGACATTTTTTTTAGACAACGTGTAGGATTAGGAAATGGTCAGAAGAGAGCGAAGGAGTTTGAAGATTATATTTTTGAGAAACGGAATTATATACGACAAGATTTAAAACTGTGTGAAACAGCCTGTAAACAAGTTCTACTGTATTCTAATAACTTCCTACATAAACATATTAAAACAGAATCGGTAAGTTTTTTAACATATAACTATTTTTTTTTTAAATTTGTCATCGATGCCTTAGTCTGAAAGAGAGTTTTCAACTTACAAGGGAGCTGTGACATGCATCAAATAGGGCTTCAGTTTTTGTCCCATCCAGAGAATTAGACAATAATCCATATCAGCCACTCGGACTAGCATCACTGAAAGAGGTCTCTTGAAATATAAGCCTTCAAATCTCTGTGTATCCATAATATCAGCGTTTGAAAATCAAAATTACGACTCATGTTTTAGTGTTTCTTATATAGAAAACACATATACAGAAAATGAAAGATAAATGTTTATGTAGGGGTATAATTGAAGTGATAATTCATTTTGTGCAGTTCTTATACTTCTGGAGGCTATTTACATATATTCAAGGCCCATATCGACCTTCAGAAATACAAAACATTCCCCTTTAAGCAGGAATAAATTTTATTTACAGAGAAGAAGAATGAAAAGAACTAAATGTAAAGGAAAGTTAAATATTTTACCAGAAATCAAATCTCTTCCTGATAAAACTTGCTGTGTAGATTTGTGTGTTCAGGTAGGTACACACCTCATATATAAAAACACAGACTGGGGACTTGAAACAGAAGAGAATGTGAATTAGAAGTAAATTTTTCGGTGATAATTTAAAGCTTGATTAAACAACAAATAGAATCAGAACTGGATTTTTTTTTATCCAGGATTGCAAAACTTTTTAAATCAGTATTGTGTCTGCATATCATCCAGACCTTAAACCCAAACTTAACTTGATTATACTGCACCTGACATTATTTGCACCTTAAGTCATGTCATAAAATTCAAAAGAACATGAAAAATTTCTATTTATATTACAGATGGCCCTGTCTCACTATTATCTACTATGTGAATGGAGAGAACGAGCTCAGACGTGTCAAGTAGAGGCTAGGAGAGTTCTAGCAGAGATGCTTACTCCTTCAGGTAACTTTCCCTTTAAATAATTAAAGATATAGGATATTTTGAGCATAATCCATTAACCGAAATTCTGTTTCAAAGTTAACTTATTGTGTTAAAGGACATCAAGGTGATGATTTTCATGCAGTGGCAAGACGCTGCTTTGTTTGTGTTATGAGGCTTGATATGGATCCAAGATGGCCGACAAATGAATAAGGTCCATTGAGCACTATGTGAACAATGTGTTTTTGTGAAATTTCAGGAGGGTCTGCTAAGAATTGTTATAAATTTATTCACTGGGTAACTGGATGTAGTAACAGTACAATACAGAAAGTTAACCAACAGATGAAAGCTACGCAGGGCAATCGAGAACCTCCGCGACACGGGCTACGTAAAAACTGGGAGGTCGAGAATCATATTGGCAATCAGCAGGAACATGGTAAGACTTAGAATAGTTCACTTTGTCAAACTGTTAATTCGATTTAGAAAGAAAAGAAACATCTATATTTCACAAGGATAACAACTTAGGTTCCGTGAGGATCCTTTCTCCCACCTGGTCTGTGGCCAAACATCTTAGACTTATTCGTAACCATTTACAGCTGGGTTGACTGGAATTATGAGTGAAGATAACTTATTTAAGGTCATCGGACTAAGCAAATGACGTCATGTTTGTAAAGAACAACCCTCTTACTGACTGTGCTATAGAACCCCACAATTTCGTTTTGCAAAATCTGTCTTTGTTCATATTTCTTTAACGTAATTCTGCAAAAAACATGATTGCCCAAATTTTATTTGTGTTGATAAGAATCAAACATCTATAAATGCACCATTAGACCAAATAGGTGCTGAAAAGTAGGAAGTAAAACTCCATTTCATTTCATTTATTACAGATGCAAGTTTAAATGTCCAAACTTTGGAAAATCCTGAAAATTACATCATCGTACCTGTGTCTGCTCCGTCGTCAAGCATTCAGCAGGATAGTCATGGTGAACAGTTGTCAACCATCCAAAAACAGATACTTGACAAGTTTGTTAGTATTCAGCAGCAGCAAATCATGCAGAAGTCAACTTCACAAAGTAACCTGGTATGTCAATTTTTACATCTTAATCTTAGTTCAAGTTCATATGATAATATGGTTGTTAAAAGGTTTGGCCAAGGATCAGATGGTAGACAAACTCTCTAGATGGTTATCTATTTAAAATAGGGTTGCTCATTTATTTCTTTCTCTGGCCTCACTAGCCAAAAAGACAGGTGCAGAAAATTAGGACATGAATATCCATTTCAATTTGTTTCATTTATTTCAATCTTGGGATTTCTCTTTTCTTGCAGGAAGCCAGAAATGTTCAATATTTAATGGAGCAACTCAACACCCTACAGCAAACGGTGGAGCAGATCTCTTTAGCCAAAGGTCATGGGGTCACAGATAATCAACCAATCACCACTCAACATCTGCATGGCAACCAAGGTCAAGGTTATGATCATCATATAGCTTCAAATTCTCAATACATGTCTAGTATTTCCAGCAGTCCAAGAGTTTCTGCATCCAGTAGTCCTAGCATTTCCATTGGTCCATCTGACAGAGTTAATGACCAATCAGCTTCCTCTCGTCAAGTTTCATTACTGACAGGCAAAGTTGTTGAAAAACAGCCTCAGTTTCAACCAAATCACCAAGTATCAACCAGTAAACCAGTTCATGCTCAACAGAAGTCAATTCGACAAAATCAAAGGGGAGTAACTCTCAAACCGTCTGCAACAATTTCTGCACCTGGTCATCAAGAAATTTCAACAACGATGGAACCAACAAATATTGTTGATACCCCACAGGCAACACCAATTAATAAGTCTACAAAGCGCAGACACAAATCTCATCCTGCTCCATCAAAAAGAATCGAACCTGTGGCGCAAAGATCCGCAAGCACGTCAGTTGAAATGATGACTCAACCAATTATTCAAATCAACCAATACAATGCTCAGAAATCTCAAGAAATTCAAGTTCCATTGACCAATCAGATATCAGTCGTCAATCAGCTTCCACAAATTCCCCTTAGCAACACTGTTCCTGCCTTCGTAGGGGAAGATGGCATTTTGAATTTCATCACTCCAATGCCTGTGGCCTACAATATACAATCTTTTCAGCCAGTTCCTCAAAAAATATCCGACACATCTGGGAGAATTCAAATATTGCAACCAATCAATAACCAATCATCGCAAAATAGCAGGAACGAGCAATCTTTCATTATCGCATCTCAACCCGCCAATCAAATTGTAACCATGCCAACACAAGGACAGCAGACTGTAGTGTATCAGCTTCCGCCAGGCTTTCAAAGCATCTCCATTCCACAAGCGCAACAAGTCTCTGAATCTAGGCCACAACAATTTCAAATCATTCAACCGGGTCATCAGCAGCAGATAGAAGTTCAAGGTCAACTTCAGCCAATTCATGTTCAAGGACAACAGTTGCAATTGCAAGTTCAAGGACAGCAGATACATGTCCAACAACCAAAAGTCCAACTTCAAAGTCAACAATTGATTCAGGTTCAAGGACACCAGCAAGCTCAGATTCAAGGACAAAATCAAGTTCAAGGAAACCAGCAGGTCCAATTTCAAGGACCCCAACAAGTTCAAGGACACCAGCAGGTTCAAGGACACCAGCAGGTCCAAATTCAAGGACAACAACAAGTTCAAGTTCACCAGCAGGTTCAAGGACACCAGCAGGTTCAAGTTCAAGAACAAAATCACGGTCAAGGACACCAGCAGGTTCAAATTCATGGACAACCACAAGTTCAAGGACAAAATCAAGTTCTGATACAAGAACTACCACAAACTCAGTCACAAATCAAAAACCACATTAGACAAAAGTCACATGAAGTGCAACACCACAGCCAAAATTTGGAAAATCATCAAATTGTTGAACATCATAGGGAAGGTCAAGGATTTCAGCAAGACCATCATCAGGAACAGCATCAAGTTCTTCTTCAGCATCAACAACATCAACCACCAGCAAACCACATTGATGCTGTCAATCCACACATTTCTGAACCACTTAATGGAAATGGCCACCAACCATCCCTTGACCTTAATCGCTATCAACAAAATGGCGGTTTGGCAGAAATAAATGAACACATTGTGATCAATCCATATTTCCCAGAGCAACAGACTATCACTAATGGATCCAGAGAATTTTCAGAAGACAGCAATTTTGATTCAGAAATTCAATCTCCAGTTCATGCACCTGCAGATCCATCAACCTTATCTCAGAGCCAAACTGTTGTAGGATCCAATACAACTCAAAAGCCTGTTTCAACGAGCAGACAACTTAATGCCTCAACCAATGAGCATACAATGGACAACCATGACACAGCGGTTTTGAAAGAAATGACAACTGAAGAAATCCTAAAAGCAAATGCAGCAGTTTCTGACTCTTTAGTAGCAAAAAGCCGAAGCATACGCGTGACTACCACGGCTGGACGTGAAGAATTTGATGAAGCGAAAAATCCTTCTGCTTCTACATTGTCACATGATACCAATTCTGACCAATCAAATGTTAAGGATTTGAACCCAAAACAACCAAAGAGTAAACCAGTCAAAAAAGCAGTGAAAAGAAAAAGAAAGGCTAAGCCAAAGACACCGAAAAAGAAAGTTAAGCCTCAAGAGGTTGTTGCTGCACCAACGCCAACGATCGACTCGGCACAACCGAGCACCATTGAGTTTGTGGCTGCATCAGAAATTCAAAATTCCGCAGACGTGAGCAATGTTGCAAGGGTCAAGGTCACTGCTGAGCAGCCTTTGAAAATCCGCCACAAGTCAGGAAACAATACATTTGCACCTTCATTCGATCTGGATCCCAATTTGAATATGACATCATCAAATCATGTGTACTCGTCATCACAAAATGTGTTGTCTGCTGTGACATCAGCATCAAATAGTGCTCCGCCTTCGCGATCATCGTTAGCCAATACTCCAACCAGTCAGTTATTAGCCAATCCAAATCTTCCATTGTTTATGTTGAGTCCCGACTACGAACATGCGCTATCCATCATGAACTCTGACCCTGATTTAACAAATATGAGAAATTGGAATTACGGAGGGGATATAACTCCAATAGATCCTAATTTTCTGTCACTTTCATCCAGTGACATCTTTCAAATTCTTTCCAGTCATCATGACCCTAAACCATCATAAAGATTTAGATGTGACTTGCTTAAAATCAAATATAGTGCAACATAAAGCTTAAAAATCAAAATTGTCTCAAGTTCATGGATGACATGGTTGCCAATTCAATTCTAAATATACGCCCTTAGCAAATGTGGCCACATAAAGATGAAAATCGGATATGCAAGATGACTTTTGATTACTGGTTTTGGCATGAATCAATTTGCTATTTTGTGTTTATGTTAAAATTTGTTTGTGATTTATTTTCATTTCAGTTTTTTCTTATCACGTGTTAATTCATTTGTTTTCCTCATACCCAAAAGGCCATATTGTTAATTTATTCGGATAGTCTTTTACAAAATGGCATCATATCATGAATAACTTAATTTTCATATTTTTTCCCCTTTTTTTGTATCATTTCCTGTTATTTGTTATATTTTGTTAAGAATAAAATTCACTATGATTGAAACTGTGTCCATGTGTCAGAGGATGATTCAGGGTTTAGATTACATTAATTTGCGCATACTCTGTTTTCTTTGAGCAGAATGTAGATATATAGGCAAATAAATGAAATGAATGGAGTTTTACGTCCTACTTTTCTGCACCTATATGGGCTAATTGAGGACAGGCAAACGCCATGCAGTGTGCAATGAGGGAAATTTTGCCAGGACAGCATCATTAGCCTGCTCTTATTTTCGATTTCCAACTGTCGAGGGATCTTAAACTTGCACAGCCAATAGCACACGGGACCTCAGTTTATTGTCCCATTTGAACGACTAGAGGCTTTTTCCATGTCAGCCCCTCCGAACTGCATCACTGACAGGGGGAAACCGGGCTGAAAAATCCGAAGGTATAATCTCGGCCCATGCCAGGATTGACAAAAGCAAACACTAAATTCTTAACAAAAACAGTTTTATTTTGAAACAAAATCACAAACTAAACATTTTTTTTTTACTGATATCTGATATCAAAAATAAAAAAATCCTCGGAAAATCAAAATGGAACAAAGATTTCAACTTTCTTCCATTGCTTCCAATATGACTTCCTGTTTTATAACAATTCCGTCAACATTCTCCATTTCTGATTGGTCCATTTCTATAATTTCAGAATTCACGCCTGCTTCATGTTTGACCTCAACTTTTGATTGGTTGGTTTCTGTATCAGACATGATAGTTGTCAGAGGTTTAAATTCAAGTTTCACAACCAAGGGTTTTGATTGGTTAGTTTCGTCCATAGCACTATTTGATTGGTTGGTTTCAGAATTCACGTCTGCTTGAATAGTCTCTTTCTTAATGTCTTGTGATACTGCGTCCATTCCATTGGAATTATTTTGCTCCACAGATTCTGATTGGTTAGTTTCAATTTGATCTGCTGGTTGTGGTTGGTCAGTATTCTCGTCATGTGATTTGTCGTCTGCTACAGTATTGAACTCAATCTTAACAATATTGTTCATTTTTTTCTTTTTAGGACGTCCTCTTTTGCGCGGTTCTTTAATTTTTTGATCAACTTCTTCAACTGAAGTTTTGGGTTTCGATGGCCGACCACGCTTACGTTTGATTGGTTGAACATCACTCTCAAAGTCAATGGGTTCAAGGTCACCCTCCTTGGTAACACTATCACTAATTTCAGTATTAACAATTTTAGAGTTAAGGTCACTTGCCTCTGTTTTCAAAGGGTCAAGGTCACAAGCCTCATTCACAGCTTCAAGATCACTTGCCCCAGTTTTCAAAGGGTCAGGGTCACAAGCCTCATTCACAGCTTTAGTGTCAAGGTCACTTGTCCCAGTATTCAAAGGTTCAAGGTCACGAGTTTTAGTCTTGGCAGCAGAAGTTTCTTCATCAAATTCAGTGCAACTGTTGCCTTCTGAAGAAATTTCTTCATCTTCATTTTCTGTTTTCAAATTCATTGGATGAAACTTTTTTTGCGAGGGTAACATCTTCAACCCTTTGAAACAGTAACTATGGAAATCTACTGACTTTGGTGTTTCTGAGGATTTCTTTGAGGGTGTGTAAACTGGTTGCTGCATGGTTTCGTGACGCGCAGAGTGACGACGGATCTCAGGCATGATTTTCTCCCGAGTTTTACTTCCTATTGGTCTGCCTCGAGCCCTTTTACCCGGGGTTTCACCATCACCATCAATAGAGTTATCTCCCTCTCCAGATTTCTCTTCATCTGGATTGTTCAAAGATTCTTCCTTGGGATCTGGGGTTAGTTTTGGATAAATTCGAGGTCTTCCCCTTTTCCGTTTGACATATTGTTGGTCATTTTGGTCTAGACTTTCTGGACCTTAAAAACAAATAAGTGATGTTGTGGGCAATAGTTACACATCATGCTCTTGGGCTTTGATGGCAAATGCTATGCTGTATGCAATGGGGAAAGTTTTGCTAAGACAATGGCATCAGCCTTCTTATTTGACCTTCCATTTTGTCAAGACAGCTGTTGAAAAAGGTTTTGACAAATAGAGACAAATTACAAAGCAAAGCATATTTAAACAGAACTAGCCGAAAACTTCAGAAAAAAAAAAAAAAAACAGGAAAAAAATTGGATAATTACCTCTGTACACGCCAAATCTGCAAAAGACAAAAAACAAACTTTTATAAAAGCAACAAGAGGGCGAACTATGCTCTACAGATTTGTTTAAAAAGGGTATGCAAAGTTATAATGGAAGCAAAATAATTCAGCCAACAAGATACTGCGATTGAAGGACTGTAGACCATTCTGTTCAATGTGTAATAGAGGGCTTCCAGTGGCTAAAGTCGTTGGTGTACTATCCAATCAAATCACTGCATTTCAGACTTGATACAAGAGAAGTGCCTTATGATGTCAAGATAATAGACAATATTATAATAGATAATAGAGTTCATTTTGACATTTTGAAGACTTTTCTCTGTGTGCAAAAGCTTGTGTGTCGTGGAATATGTTTGAACTTTGGCATTTAACCTTTGACCTACCTCTTGCTCAAACTATCTTTGAGTGCATTGAGTATTTGTTCATCTTGAGCATCTTGTTGAGTTTTTGGCTGAGAATAGGTTGACGACAACAATGCTGGCCACATAAATATTGACTGGAATCGAGCTCGTAATCTTTTATAATCATCAGACTCCCTGATTGAATTCATCATCTTTTCTTCTGACTGCAAAAAGATCGCAAAAAGAAATTAATTGGGGTTTTACTTTTTTGAGTATGATTAAGCTATTGAAGATTGAATTGTTGTCTGCTAGGACAGTGGAATAGCTCAGTCAGTAGGGAGTTGGATTGTCTTCTGCTAGGACAATGGAATAGCTTAGTTGGTAAGGAGTTAGATTGTCGTCTGCTAAAAGATTAATTGGCACAACTTAAAGCCTCCTCAAAGAACGAACAATTTCTGATTCCAAGCATCGATTAGAAAAATACTATCAAATATATTTGCATATTTTGATGATCACATGACTTACCGAAAGCTCTATATTTGAATTGGTTATAATATGGCAGACTATGGAGTCGTCTGCAGCGTTAGTTACCACAATGTTATTGTTATCTTTAGATTTCTTCATTTTATTTGTTTTCTTTTTATTTGTTTTCTCTAAAAATGTTTTTTTCTCTGTTTCTTCTTCCTCAAGAGTTAAATTCTTTCGAATGTGAACAGTATCAACATTGTTTGACGGATTTCCCACCATTTTGTCTTCTGGAACTACAATGTCTGCCTCCTCCAGTTGCGCTTTCGGATACACGTAAATCACTTGGACTGATTGAACAGAGTCTGCTTTAGATTTTGGATTTTCATAAATTGTTGAATTTTGGGTTAGGTTTATATTTTTCTTTGGCGTTGCACTTACGCTTGTTGCATTCGTATTCTTCTTTGGTGTTGCATTTTCACTCGTAGAGCAATCTTTTTTCTCCTTAGTGACATTTTGATTTTGTTTTGGGGTCGTTTTTGGAGTCGGCACTGGTTTTATTTCCGTAAATGGTTTTGGATGTGGTCTAAGAAATGATTTTAATGGCTTCGGAATTTGTTCTCCTCGAATCATTTTATAACAGTTACCAGCCCGTTTGACTAGTTGAGGCCGTGCCAGCAGAAGAGATTTGAAGCCTCGCAGATTTGACACATTTGGCGGCAACAGTGGAAGTTCTTCTGGAACATTTTTGAGTTTTGATGTTGATGGTGTAGAGGTTGCAGAAGACACAGGGGGCGCTGTTGCGGGTGAAGGGGAGATCACTCTTGATTGAGCAGAAGATTTTGATGGCAATATTGATGTGGCAGACGTTCCTTTCGGTGTAGATGGCACTGTTGATGGCGAAGGAATGTCATCATCAATCAAAATTGGAGTAGCAGATGTCGTAGGCTCATTAGCATATTGTTTCTTACTCCCAACAGATTTTCGAGTCCGTCTGCCTCCAGATTCTGGTGTAGAGAGCGCTTCAAGACGGGCAGAGTCCTCATCGCTTTCAACATCTGGATTCGAATTTATGTAACTTCCATCCTTAAAAACAACTTCTTTCAAAATGGCCAAATCCTTTTCTTGTTGATATGATTTTGTTACAGATTTTGATTTTTGCTGAGCCGTTTTCAGGATTTCTTTTCCATCCACTGCAAGAGCCTGAAAAATTGGAAAAAAAATGATTTTTAAATACCCATTGAAAAATGCGGACATATATTCAAAACGATCATGTGGTCAAATGCATCAACTATTTGAACATAACAGACTCGCACAATTTTGAACAAAACAGACACGAAACAATTTTGAATTTTTAAAATTTTACCTGATTGACCACAGTCAAGATGGATACTGCTACTTTTTTCTCTTCTACTTCATCTGGTGGTGGTTGTACAGCTGGAATTTATAAATAATTATCAGATTAGAGATATTTGTAAATGTGATGTCAGGTTTAATCAACATTTATCAAACAATAGCTTGATGGACTCTCTAAAATGGTGGTTATGTTGATAAATATTAGTACTAAACAAACATTCTGAGCTATGTGGACTCTCATTTTTGATGTCATACTTGGAGTCAAGTCTTGGACACAGTGTAAAATTAAGTGTTCTGGAACAGCAAAACTAATAAATTGAAAAGATGCAAATACATGCAAAACTTTTGACAATATTGGGACAGAAATGTGTGGACTCCACAATAAATAGTTCAAAGCTTTGCGTCCTGATTTTCTGCATCTGTATGGGCTAATGGGGACGAACAAACACCATGCAGTGTGCAATGAGGGAAATTTGTCAGTACAGCGAGATTAGCTTACTCTTATTTTGGATTTTAAATTGTTGAAGGTTTTAAATAGTGTAGTACTTACGAAAAAAGCGTTTAGGTCTTCCAACAGAGCCTGGTTTCTTATCCGGTCCCCTAACGATCGAACATAAATCTTTATAAACTTGACTCCTGGTACTACAGCGATTTTTTCTGTTTATTTGTTTCTCGTGAGGTGCTCGACGTGCCATTGATATCAGTTTTTTAACAGACAAGGTTTGAGATGTGTCATCCTCCATTTCCATTTTCAATAATAGATCTATCTTCTGCTTCTCCTAGAAAATTAAACGAAACAAAATGAAATGCAGTTTTTGTTTTATTTATTTTGACTCAACTTCTCCTTTAAATTAAGCAAATCAAAACGAAAATGAAATCAAAATCAAGTTTTACATTCTTTTGTTCTCTTACTGCAAGTCTGTAGCACCCAGCAGTATGCAATAAGGAAAATAAAGGTCAAGGTCTTTTTCACGATCTTGATCTTGTACTAGATAAAACATCACATATCATTTATTCAAGGTCAACAGACTTTTGCACTTAACTAGAATCAGAAATTGGCCACCATTTTTTCTAACATTACAAGGTACATGATGTCATAGAGCAGCAACACTCTAACAAAACTGAACTATGACCCCTTACAAAAGTTTTATGAAATTAGAAACAGACCTTTTCAGCCTCATTTAAACCTTGTCTCTCTAAAGTATTATCGATGAAGTTCGACATGGCCAGTCTGTCTTGATACTTAATAAGAGTTTTAAATTTTGGGCCTCGTGGTGGAAACTGTAATAATGGCGGTAAAGGAACCACATCGTCTTCTGGAAGAAAAAATTACAGAAAAAAATGAATTTTGATTTACATCCTACTTATCTGCCCCTGTTTTGGCTAATGAAGATGAGCAAAGTTATGCTCCAAATTGTTCAAAAACAGAGGCATTATCTTTCTTTTTTTGATTCCAACCAGAGCATTTGGCTCAACCTTCGTCATTTTGAGAGACTATATAATGACTCGGACATGATGGGCAGCCATCTTGCATAGTAAATTGGCAAGAGAAGATTGATTTCGATTGGCTGATATTAACCCACAAGAAGACAAGTCTCTCTAAAGAATGATTGTGAATGGCTGAACTATAATTTATTCAATATGACAATCACACTAGAAAGGGTGAAACTTTACCTCCATTTTCTTGCCGATCTTTCTCTTGTTGATCATAATGTTCCGGGAGCAGTCCGTAGTCACGGTAATACAACTTCCAGTCTACTTGTGGTTTCTCGCTGCCTCGCCCTTTCTTTGCTGGCACACCTTGCATCATTCTTTTCACATCTCTCTGAAATGAAATGGAGTTTTACGTCCTGGGCCAATGAAGATGTGCAAATGCCATGCAGTGTGCAATAAGGTAAATTTTGACAGGACAGCGACATTAGCCTACTCTTATTCTAAATTTGTTCAAAAACTGTTGACAGATCTTAAACCCGCACAGCCTGTAGCACACAGGGCCGCAGTTTTCTGTCCAATCCAAATGACGAAACGTATAACTGACAGGGGAAACTGGGATAAAATTGCGAAGGGATCATCTTCACCCATGGCACGAATAAACGAGCCACCGCGAGCCACTACAGTCCCCTTACATTATTCACATGGAGTTCGTCCTCTGTTAGCCTATACAGGGGCAGAAAAGCAGGAAATTTTAATCAGCCATCTTTACTAAATGTCAAGGACACTTACTGGTTGTTTGTGAAACCAATTGGCTGTCAACTTCCATTGATGTAGTTTTTTATATCTGCTGAGTAGATTGTTGTCAGTGCGGCCAGGCATGTGGGGTACCATTTTAGACCAGCATCCTAGAATTACAAAACAGATAGTCAAAACAACGGTGTTAGAACTTTCAGAATATCATTTTGATTTTCTGGGCCTAATGAGACAACATTCGGTTCAACCTTGTCAAGGTTAGAGACTATATTATGACTTGGACATGATAGGCGGCCATCTTGTCTGGAAAATGGGTAAGAAAAGACAACAGCAAGTTAAGTTAAGTCTTTAATCTACCAACCTGCACCAAACTGTTTAACCAGTTTCAGAAGTTTTTTGTCTTCATCGTATGTAAAAGGTTTTCCCAGTTTTAACGACGGGTCCAAATAATTACAGTATCTGAAAAAAAAAATAAAAATAAATGTGTGGATTCTCCATACAGATGTCAAGTTAACAAATCTAATATGAAATAAACATATACTATGTAACAGTTGGGAGAATGGTCACCCCTGCCCTGCCTTGCTAGAGACACAGCCATAATCCAATCACCCTTATTCAGTTAAAAATAATTCAAGAGCTAAAGTGTTTCTACAACCCATTCGGCTCAACCTTTGTCAATGTTTAAGACTAACATTATGAAGATTTTTCCCAGTAAATGGTACGAAGAAAAGACAATTCTTGTTTGAAGATTGTTTTTGATTGGCTGATATTAACGCAAGACTCTCAGTAAGACTAATTTTGATTGGCTGAACTATAATTTATTGAATATGGCGATCGAATTAGTATATGAGGTTATCTAGCACGCTAGTCTAGTTCCGAAGTTGATATAAGTGAAGTTTGTGATTTGCTGAACTATATTGTATTCAATATGGCGATCACCCTATAGTATATGAGGTTATCTAGCATGCTAGCATAGTTCCGAAGATGATTAAGTGACTCCAGCCTAATCAGTTCAAGGAGATAGGAGTTGTGTTTTACCGTTCGCGACATTGTGAAGCATTACGTTGTGGTATGTATTTACTACAGGACCTCCAGTCTTTCGATCCCAGTAACTTTACCGCTAGCATTAATCTCTGAAATAACAAACAAATAAATACAGTTTTACGTCTGATTTTCCTGTAATCTCTGAAAAGGAAGCAGTCTTTCGACGAAATGAAATGGTGTTTAACGTCCTGCTTTTCTGCACCTGTTTGGGCTAATGAGAAGGGGCAAAGTGTTCAATAATGGAAATGTCAGCATTAGCCTACTCTTATTTTCAATTTCTAAGTGTCGAGGGATCTTTAAAGTGCACAACCTGTAGCACACCAGACCTTGGTTTATTGTCCCAATCAAAAGTCCTGAAGCAATACCTTCATCTTATCAAACTTAAGCAAATAAAATTCTACAAAATAAAAGGAAAATAAGAATTAAAAAATCTTTCACTTACAACATCTTCCTCTGGCGTCCATTTTGTATGTTTGACAGACGGGTCTGCTGATATCCATCGTTTACGACATTGATCAGCACTTCTAGCCTCCATTAGATACGATACTAGAAAAAAAATTCAGATTACATTTATCACAGTAATAATAAGAATCCGTACATGCAAAACAATTCCACAAATCAAAAATCTCGTCCAGAGCATGACAAAATCGGGTGCAACAATTATATAGCAGTGGACTTTCCATACAAAGGGTGCCTTGAAAAGAGCAAGCATGGCACGTAACATGTAACCAAGTCAGAAACAAGACAGAATTTTAACAATCTGATTGGATGAAAAAATCTTAATCTAAAATAATGGTCCTTAAACAAGACACTTAAAATTGATATAATAAATGCATACGAGTTATTCCTTTTAAGTCCAGTCTTGCAAATTTATTTTGTATTTAAAAAGATTTAAGTGTTGAGAAAAGAGTTGAGATGCACACAACTTCATTTGTTTTCATTCACTGATTTGAAAAAAAAAAACCCAAAAACCAACAATGGATTAAACTTACTTCTTTGCCATCTGACTTTATCTGCCTGGACATCTTTATTTCTTATATACGCTTCTCTTAACGCATCATCTTCTTCACCTCGCCATGTTCTAAAAATAGTCACAAATTCGGTTAAGAGAATCATTGCAAGATAAAGAACAATCATGTTCGACAAGGATAATAACTACCAACTTTACTAACTCTTCTAGAAACCTGATATCACTTTTCATTAAGAAATAAATACTCATTCATTGATATTCTTCACCAAATGACTAAAGTACTAAAAGAAAGCTTCACTTACCTGTGTTTTAAAGCATCGTTCATGTTTGTTTGATAATACTGCATGGCTTGAAACGGGGATCTCTTAGTCTGGAAGGTAAATATAAAATATAATCATCATAATCAGATGCAAGGCACGCAATATCATGGCTAGAATACTTGCAGTAGCCAATGAGGGAACTTTCCCATACAGCACCTTTGATCATTTCAGTCTGGAAGGTAAATACATAATATTATAATCAGAATCTAGGCACGCAATATCATGGCAAGAATACTTGCAGTATGCAATGAGGAAAACTTTGCTATTCACAACACCTTTGATCATCTCCATCTACCCTATACTCTTTTTCAAATCCTAACTGTAGTAAATGAGGCAAATTTTACACAAAGAAATGACTCAATCAAATATGCAAAATCCAAAAAATTATGACAACTATGCTACTCGCCTACAGGACTGAAACATAGGGCTACTGAATACATGCAGTGTGCAATTAGGGACATTTTCAACAACAAAAAAATTTGAAAGTTACCCCCAATTCTTCCACTATTTCTTCCCAGTGTCCAGTTCCATATTTCTCCACCAATTCTTCTAGTTTCATTTCTTCGCTTTTTTTCCATTCTGCTTTGTTAATTTTAGGATTGATGGCCGTCTCCCACATTTTCTGACATTCAAACCACTCACGTTTCCCGCCAAACTGAAAATATTACGAAAACTGTATACCAGTAATCAAAGCATTTCAGTTAAGCGTCTTTGGATCTTGCAAGTCAACTTATTGCATTATAACGATCCTAGTTCAAATTATATGGAACAGATATTCAAGCAAAAGGACTAAATAATCAAGACTTACATCAACTGTAGATATTCTCATCCAGTCTACTTTATCACAATCAATGTCTTCCAGTAACTTCTCATTCTTTGTTCGACTGAAATAGAAGAAATATGAAATGGCTTTAACGCTTTGCACAAAGAGGGGAATTTTGTCAGGACAGTGTTCTACTCTTTTCTTATTTCCAACTGTCAAGGGATCTTAATAAATTATAATTTAATCCATCAAAATCATTCTTCAGAGAGTGTTGTCTTCTCATGCAACTAATCAAATTCAATCTCCAAACCCAGGGGCGCCAGAACCACGGTGGGCAGGGGGGGCAAACATGTGCCCTTTTTGTCACGGAGACACAGACAATTCTTATGTCATAATAATTACAGACGACGGAGGCAAGAGAAGGAAAATGGGGATTTTATCTGGACTGGGCTCACATCAAGAATAAGAGCCGGCCGCTACTATAAACCATGCGGCAGCCCAGAGCTGCAGTCAGCTGGTGTTCACGGACCCTCTCAAATACGATACGGAGATATTGAATAAATTATCGTTCAGCCAATCACAATCATTCTTCAGAGAGTATTGTCTTCTAATGCATTAATATCAGCCAATCAAAATCAATCTCAATCTTCTTGACACTTAACCTGGAAAGATGGCTGCCTATCATGACAGAGTCATAATGTTAGTCTTGAACATTGACGAAGGTCGAGCCGAACCTACCTTTTCTTTTTGATCTGTTCATCAAGCTCTTCTATGGCCTGGTTAATCTCGTCTTTATTCTCACAGTTCGGCAACTGACGTTTATTTTCCAAAAATTCACGTTTATTCATGAGAGGCTGGATGATATTTCTTACGGCATCTTTACACACTGAGTTAATGAGCTGTCTTTGTGCTACAATAGTCCCTAAAACAAAAATTCTGTAAAATTAAAAGAGCCCAATTTTCCATAACAAACTCATAAAGGATAAATCTGTGACGATGGGATACATTGTTATACCGCAATGAATTAATTCAGCACTTTAAAATTTCCATTTGATTTTTTGGAAGTCAATATTGGTTATGGAATGTGTTTTATCATAAAGGGAAGAAAAATTGAACTTACAAGCGGCACTTATGCATACATCTTGTTTCTTCTCTTGAAGAAAATCTTTAATTTTTACATCTTCATTAGGTGGAGGGCCCTGAAATGTCAACAACAAAAATGATCATTCTTGAGGTGGGAGGTGAATTGAAAGCCATTACCGAGCGTTAAGTAGGAATTTTGAGTTAAATTTACCATTGATTTGTAAATGTTTTCAAAAGCATTGCCCATGGCATCCAAATTTTTCTTAGTTTGAGGCACATTTCAACCCGCAATACCTTATCCCCTGAAAAGTTTGCCCTAGGAATGCAACTAGTTATCTGACCCCCTCAGCCTGCCCCTAAAAAAAATAAAATCTCACAATGCCGTTGTCATCAGAGAAGAAAGGTAGTGTATAATCTTTAGGTTTCTTGAATTTATTTTCTTTTGGTGCCTTCATTCCTTCTTCTAGGTTCAGTTCCAACAATCTCTGAAAATAAAAGACTTGGTTTTAGAAATGACCCTTTTTGGAAAGTTAACCCCTTTCTAAAACTAGATGTCCTGATGAGGATTGTGTATCTGAAACACTAATCAATTAGCTAATATTAAGTCCAATATTAGAAAGTTGACCTCCATTTCTAAACTAGCCGTCCTGATGAGGATTGTGTATCTGAAACATGTGTTAGCAGCACGACATGAGCTCTTGTGAACACACTACCATTTCCTCCTGCAATAGATGATTTTAGAAAAACACAATGAAGGAAAATTTGACAATAATAATCAATCCAGTCTCACCTGTTTATCTCTGTTCTCTTGTAGAGATTTTTTAATCTGGTCGAGATGCTCTGTAATAATTTCCTGGTAAGCTCTGTTTAAGGCTAGACAGGTCTCTACGTCTACTGGGAGCTCTGTAGTATTGGACTCTACAGTGCTGTCTGTTATCGAGTAAACTTGACTCTTAGAGTCTTCATCTGTTATCAAAGACTGAAAAAGTAATTAGTAGTAAAATGAAATGGAGTTTTACATCCTGCTTTTCTTCACATGAATTGGCTTAAGATGACAGACAAACACCACGCAGTGTGCAATGAGGGAAATTTTGCTAGGACAGCGACATAAGACTATTTCTTTTTCTAACTGTCGATAATAATACATACACACTTACTTCTTCAAATGAAGTACCTGTAAACCCAGATGTGGAAGCTGAAGAAACTAGAAAAAAAAATCACATAATCAATTCATTGCAAAAAATTATCCCAATTGAGATTTGTGTAGTCAGGCTCAGGGGCTTATTTATATAAAATATTTCATAATAATCACCCATTTTATCAACAGAAAGATATTATCAATATTTCAAAATTCATAATAAGACATGTTTTTATTTTAAAAATTTCGAATAGATTGACAGAAGTAATTTTATTTTTAATAAAAATGAAAAATGTGTCAATACCATCGCGGTAGGTTGATGTGCGATCTTTTGAGCTTAGTCCCAGGTCGATGAACAGTTGGTCCTCCGTAGGTTCATCACTGTCATAATCAGCATCCCCGTCATCTGCTTCACCAAGAGCATCTTGGATCTTCTCAATTTCATCTTTCAGAACAGAAGCATCGCCTGCCATCGCTTCTTTTTTAGTAAATGGCTTCAACCAAATCTGAGACTTTCGCGCTGCTAACGTTGGTCCTCCATGTTGGGTAAGTTTATTTGAAATGAGGGGGTGCTGGTTAGTGCTAGCTAGCGAATTGGACATTTTGAGATTTGCATGTGGCTCTTTTGACAATGAAATTTGTTAAAATTATAATTTATGAGTTTCTGGCAAATTTTTCAAAATGATTTACGATTGTTTATTTTTATAAAATGTCATTTTGCATTCTTTCACCCCTTCTGATAATGAGAGTTGCCGGATACGGAAGTCATGCGACTGAGTGTAGTGACCGTCGCGAGTCATCATGGAGGCGAAGTTGAAAGAAATATTTCGCTAAGATAAAAGCGATGTTATACGAGAATTTATCACTGTTTCAACTTGAAAACATCATCAGGTTAACCATTATTGCTTTGTTGACAAATCCCTAGCTTGTTCACCCCGTAGCATTCCGCTTTAATGAATAATTTCCAACATTTTTTTCCCTACCCCGAGGCCAATATTTTATCAGCTGATTGAGGTTGTAAAGCCACTAAGTAAACAACCATGCATGTTCACTTGTGGCCGACCGTGTGATGCATCTTAGGCAATTAGATGAAAACGCCAGCATTGCCATGTATATAATATTTGTCCATCTGCTTTGTGTATTTCATAGCAACAGTTTCTTGTGTATGACTAAGTCAGTAAGTGAAGTTAAAGTCAAAGAGCAATTTTTGAGACCATTTTGACCAAAAACAGGGTCATTTTGACTTTGGTTTTTAAGACCATTTTGACTTTAAGGGCCATTTTGGATTGGGACCATTAAAAAATAGGTTCCAATTGACTATAATCCGTAAGGGGTCGGGTATGAATTGGTTAAATTAAATGTAATTATGTAGGCCCTACTGTTGGTATTATTGTATCGATTTCAGATGTAGGGTAGGCTGGGCCTTGTGACAAGTTGACCAAACAGTTGCACATGTCCTGCCAAAAAAACTTGTTTGAAAAAGACTGGCAAAGTTCTTATCTTTTTCTTCAGATGTTTAACTATACAGCAATAATCTACCGAGTAAGAACTTGAATTCTATGAAGTCATCCTGTAAAAATGGCAGCCAGTATCCAAGGAGAGTCCAGGAACTATCAAGTGGAAGAAATATTTCCACTGTTAGAATCCACAGATCAACAGGCTCGGGAGGAAATACGAAAACTTATTCTTGAAGACATCAATAACTGTGGATGTAAGTTTTTATTTGGTTAATTTATTTTCATGTTTCCACATTATTTCAGTAGACCAAACTGTAATTTGGTGCAGATATTACTGCAAAGATCATTAACAACATGTTTGGCCAAGAACCATCTGGGAGAAATGACCCTCACAGAACATAAGTTGTTATCCTTTACTGAATTTGGACTTGGTTTTAAAGGGGTAGGTATAAATCAGGCCTTCTCATGAGTGGCCTCACACCTCCTGCTAAAAAGCTCTGCGCGCTTATCTAGCTAAGCTCTATTTGGCCCTTATATTTCATTCATAAAATGCATTTGGCCATTTACAAAAATAAATTGAGAAGGTCTGGTATAAGCTTAAATGAAATAATTTATTTATTTCCAGCTAAAGAATCATGGTTACTAAATTCCTGTATTGACCATTATTTATCCACCAAGTCTGAATCTGTACAACAGTTATTACCAGAGGTTAGAGATCCACAGTCTAAGGTCAGTTCAATTTCTCTTTGATTTTTCATGAGCACAATCTGAAGGGGCTGTCTAATCTAGGATGGGACAAAAAAACCAGCTACTTGTATTACAGGCTGTGCACATTTTATAGTTTGAAATTAGAAAAGAGTAGGCTCATGCAACTTTCCATGCTTATTTTCTGCCGTTGCATGATGCATGGCATTCATTTCATTTCATGCGTAAAACAAAATTAAGAGGGTGGAAAAATTTCATTTCATTTTCATTTAAAATGATAAAGAAAAGTTGGATGTAAAACTTTATTTCGTTTGTTCAGTAACCATATAACAGACGAAGAAAAAACTCCATTTCAGTAGTCCAATAAGGTACAGCGAAGTAGCTCATAAACTCCATTTTATTTCAGCATCTATTAGACAGAATAAATGAAGGTATAAGAACGGTGAATAACAAGATGGCGTGCCTACAATTGTTACTAAATATAGTATGTAAACAACCACATTGGACACATCGTATCGTGGGACTTCCTGTTTTTAATACTCTTATTAAATGTCTCAAGGTAATTTATACTTTTTGCATAAATACTATACTGAAATAGTTTCATATGGAGCCGCCATTATTCTTGGGATCTTGAATGTATGTAAATAGTTTTCTAAAGTAATAAAAGAACATGACTTTTAAACGTGGATATTCATGAATACACATGGATTTGAAGGCTCATCTGGAAATTCCACTAAAACTAACGTGTTTTATGCATAACTGACACTGATCTGCATAGATATCAGTCAGTGATGTCATAAAACGCGTTAGTTTTAGTGGAATTGCAAGAATCACAGACGTCGGAATGGAAATTGGAATGGTGCAAATTGATGGTATCAGTGTCTCCGATACACATACAAAGTTAAGAAAACCACTTTACAATCCCTTTAAGAACTTTTCAATACTACGTCATAATTGCAGACAAAAATTATTTTTTTTGAATTGTGTCTTGGCCATGATTGAAAGTGAATTTGATTCTTTCTTGCAGACGGAGACTGATATCCCAGTATTAATGACGTCTGTTATGATTTTAACGTTACTTCTCCCAGTCGTACCGGTTGGTATCGTAAAACATCTTCAAGATATACTCGACATTTTAACACGACTTGCTTCCTTCTGTGTACGAAAACCAGGTATGTATCAACTTTCTTTCATTTCACTTGAGTAAGAATGACTCAACAAATTAGATAATTAGGTGCTTATTTGGCAAGCTTTGAACGTTCAGAATTTATGGAATCAAATGAAAGTTTCATAAAACCCGTTCCAACTGTTTCAAAAAATAGTTGATGCAGAAAGAATTCAAAATGGCGGAGAAGGAAATAAATGGGTGAATTTAAATGGAACAGATCCAGTCCATGACCGTTCGATTGGAGGTAGAATTCGAATAGATGGAACTAGTTCAGAACTCTCCAATTAAGCTCTACCTGGGTGTCTAAGGATTTTTCATCCTGGTTTCCTGACATGGAAAAGCATCATGGTTATTCAGATGGGACAATAAATTGTGAATATTGTGCTTGATAGATATCTTTCCACAGGTGGAAAAGATTTTTTACAACTTTTAGGTCTTGTCATAGACTTTAAAAATGGCTGTTCCTTTATTTCAGCCAACACTCCCGATGTCTACCTACTCCATCTACATGTTTCACTGTACAGTTTGTTTCATAGACTGTACGGAATGTACCCTTTCACCTTCCTACAGTACATACATCATCAATTTAATAAGAAAGAATTAGTTCCAGTCTTTGAGGAAATTGTTTATGTAAGTAGCCCGTATTTTTGCAATGCGATCACACAGAACTTTCGTAACAATATTTTGGTTTTTTTACCCGTTTTACGATGTTTTCACTGAAACTAACATGTTACCAAAAGTTACTATTGATATCTATGCAGATCACATTCAGTGACATCATAAAACCACAGATGTCAGAATGGAAATTGAAATGGCACAAATTGATGCTATCAGTGTCCTCGATACACATACAAAGTTTAAAAATACTCTTTACAATCCCTGTAATGTTTGGACAAAATTAGCAGAATAGAAATTGTCTTTCTAACACTAAAAATATTAGGAAACCTGATGGCATCAATTTGCACCATAAGAATGCAAAGAAAATTCTATAAAAACTAAGCATTTTGTGACATCTAAGTGCTATTGATAATTTATTTTTCTAGCCAATGTTAGAGAGAGTGAGACTACATCCACAGTTGATTTCTGGTTCCAGAGAAAATGAGACCAGCACAGCCAGGTAATTTTATATTTCTACCTGTTTTTTCAAAAATATTATCCCAACCTCTAATTTATTTTTTTATTTGTCAGAAAGTTTGCAACTTACAATACCAAGAACCTGATATAAAGGATATTTAATCTGAAAAAAAAACTCTTGTCTCTGCCCTGAACAATATCAGTTGTCCCATGAAAAAATGTCCCCGAGTTTGACAGGAAGTATCTCAGTCTTAAAGTTTATAAGTGAGAATTAAAAAAGAGATCTTTTTCCTCCATGGCTGTGATACAACTTTTTTATAGGGCGTCCGATATATATACCCAATCCAGACGAAAAAGGAAAAGGCCAGCACCATTAGTTGTAATATCGCATATACCATGACCCTTTTCTTAAAATTATTTATCTCAGATAACTTTTAAAGAAATGGGTCGCAGGAATTTTTTAATGTCAATTTTGAATTTATCAATATTTTGTTCAGGTGGAAACATTTAGAAACTCAAGATATTGTAATAGAATGTGCCAAGTTATCATTAGACGTTGTCGAGGGGACGAGAGACGACTACCCCACCCCCGCCTTTATAAAACGATACCAGACCGTTCAGGAAGTAGTGAAAAGTCGACATAACTCAGAAAACAGTCAAGGTCAGTTTCAGGGGGCGCACTTATCAACTTCAGAACTAGACTAGCATGCTAGATAACCTTGTATACTATGGTAGTCGCCATATTGAATAAATTATAGTTCAGCCAATCAAAACTATTTTCAGAAGGAGTTGTTTTCTCATGCACTAATATCAGCCAATCAAAATCAATCACCAAACAAGAGTTATCTTTTCTTTCCCATCTATCGGGCTGGTAAAAGAGTAAGCAAATGTTAAGCTTGTATCTTTATTGAAACAGAAACAACATAATAAATGATTCTAAACGTAAAGAAAAAGAGTAGGCTAATTTAGATATTGTGTCAAATTTCCCTCATGGCACACTGCATGGCCATGTATCAATATTTTATTTCATTCTATCTCTAATTTCAGATATAAATATGATGTTTTCTGGTGGAGTATTTGAATCTAGTCACTATATATTAGCCTCCCTTGGTAATGATCCCAGTGTAGTCTGTAGTCCATCAGTTTTAATAGGGTTATCTACCCCTCCTCAGTCACAGTGTACCACGCCTGCTACTAATGTTATAGACACTTGTAGACAACTTCCTTCTACTTCAGGTAGGTTAGGGTGGGGCTAAGGATATAGGGGGGTATAGACCTCATTCATGCCTCGATTTGAAAGCTGAGGTTCATAATGCAAATGACGTCATCCATTCATAAAATGTGATGTCAAATGAATGAAAGGAATATGACGTCACTAATCACCAGCGAGAAAATGGACTAAAAACTGCTTATTGGTTTGGTCCCTTTCTCTGAAGTTTGTGAAGAAACACTTATATGAAAGTATTTTAAATAGCGTAATTAATTCTGATTTTAACAATGTAAAATTTAATTAGTTTCAAGCTTTTGGATTGATGAAGGAAACTTTAAAGACATCAAGATGTTGATTTTAATGCAGTGAAAAGACGTTGCTTTTGTTTGTTTGCTTTTTGAGCCTCGAAATGGATCCAAGATGGCCGATGCATGGAGAATGTCTATTGGTCATGATGTGTCTTAATCCAACAGGCTTCACTAATTTCATATGGCAAAACAATTTTTATGTGCGAGTCATATATTGAACTACTTTTGTGGTTTATTATTTTAGGAACAGTAGGAAACACCCCAATGTTAACACCAATAGAAATAACACCCAGAGAAACACCTAATATTACAGATGATCAGGTAACTTTTATTGACTTCCAAAAACACAGGTTGTGGCATCAACAATAGACTTGAAAAAGGGTTTAAAGTAGATGGGTTTGCTTAAGAAAACACTGGCCTTGGAGCATGAAATCCAAAACAAGTTTAGAAATACATTGGTAGAAGCTAATGAAGTATTGATTTGAATTAGTATATTATTCAAAACTGAGGAAGTATTTTGTTATTAAAGTGGTAGCAGGTGTCTAGAATTGTAAGCATACCCTGACTATTTCACTTCATGTAAATAAGGCATCTTATTCAATCTTTTTGAGATATTTTTTTCATTATCTTTACAGTCCCGTGCCTCTAGTCGAACATCAGCCTTCCAGAAATCCTCAGACTCCAAACGTCTTAGTGCTGGTTTCCAACCAAAGAGCTCTACAATTGACCCCAAGTTGACCCCTGGAGGTCAGCTGACCCCTGGAGCCATGGTAATGCCTTCTCCTTTGAAGACAGAATTCACACAAGAGCCGCCGAAAGGAGCGGTGAAGACACAACCAAGAAATGCCATACGCGTCCTGGAGTTTGACCACTCTCCTGAAAAGGAGGAACAAGTACCCTACAAGCGCCCTATGTCTACCCAGAATTCCGTAGAAGAGGCTAGAGCTGTTACCATGGATACATTGGATGGATTCGTTGATGAATTACCTACTCATGAAAATGGTGAGTTGGGATTGTGTTTTTTCAAAATTCCACAAAGTGTTTCAGGTCGTAGAGACTGACATGGGAAATGGAAAAACATGAAACAAATAACTGATGCTCTGTGTTGCTTATAATTAGCGTCATTAATTTTGATTTTAACAATATAAAATTTGATTTAGTTGGATTGCAGAAAGAGGCGTTGAAGAAGCCAAGGTGGTGATTTTAATGCAGTGGCAAGATGTTGTTTTTGTTTGTTTGCATTACAAGCCTCGATATGGATTCAATATGGCCGAAGAGTGAATAAGTTCTATAGGATATAATACTAAATTTCATTTATATTTCCAGAATGTATTGATCATGAAGTCAGTCAGATAACACAAGAGGACGATTTGGAGGGAAGTTTTGAGACGATCCCAAGTCCTGAAATTACACGAGCAATGGCCGAAAGTGTCAAACAATTCATGAAAAAAGTGAATCGAATTCGCTTCAACAGTCTGAATGCTACGTCAGAACGCAACGAAAAGAAGAATCACGTACGATCAAATTCCTGTCCACCTTTTGAAGAAGAGAGCCAATCGGATGAAGAAGATCTTCGTGATTTTGCCAGTCGTTCGATTTCTACGTCTGTTGAAGAACAAGTTCCCATAATTTCACACTCCGTGACAACGGTCCCAACAACGGACAAACAAACGACAATGATCACTCGTGTCAAGTTAGAAAAGAAAAAAGTTCGTCAAGCCAGTGGAAATAGCGATACAGTAGATTTATTCGAGCCAAGTAACCTAGGTCCACCCTTCAGTTTGATATCTCAAGCACTACTAGCGCCATCTGATGTGACCGTCTGTTCTGCTTGTCATTCTAAACTTCTTCATAGAAATAGTTCACAAGGTAAGTTGCCTGGGTTGATTTTGACCTTTCTTGGTTGAATTCTTGATTTTATAAGGTTTTTCTTAAATTTTTTATGTGTACCAGGGACACTGATAGCATCAATTTCCACCATTCACTAAGATATAGCTGCTTTAACAATAACTTCAAAAGACATTTGAATGGCATCACTTTTGAAGCAATACAATTTAGATTTTTTTTTTCGTCCCAATTTGCCTGATTGGTGCAAATTCATTTGATTATTCGTATCATGGCATTTTGCATGAAAGCGAGATGGAAATTGGCAACAAAATTGTAACCGTGGATAAAATTGCTCGAAAACGCCACTATTACAATTTTGAAATATCAGTCCTTATATATATATCTTGATGATGGCATCTATTTCAGAAATGCCAATGTTTTCCACGTTGTCACCGCCAGAAATTCTAGACAGACATTTGAGAATTGGTGGAGAAGTACATGATAAAGAACTACACCGAATTCCTTTGACCAGTAAAGAATCCGTCAACTGGACACACTTTGGAGGTAAAAAATTACATTTTTTTTCTTGGTCAAATAAGTTATAGTGTATATATTAACCTTCTTAAATGGTGGTCCGCAGTCTGCGATACTTTCAAAAGTAGCATGCAGACAATAAGGCCTTCAATACAAATTTAAAAAATTATAATAATTTAAAAAAAAAATCTGTTTTTTTGATGCAAAATTAGAGCCCAAACTTTGTTAAACTTTAGAATTTCGGGGCCTCTGGACCCCACGGGAAACATTTTTTTGTCAGCTAAGCTCTATTTGACCGTACATTAATATTTTCGTAAATGCATTTTAATTTTTCAAGGTGTGCCACCAGCAGACGAAGTAAATATTTTAAAAGGACAGAATATTTTACTCCATGATCAAGTCATGTATGAACGTCACAAACGAGATTTACACGCCAAACGAAATCGTCGTCTGCTACGGAAAATAACACAGACCAAAACATTGGAAGAACAAAACAAAGCTATGGTAAGCTTTATTGATATTTTCATAGGTGAGGGGTCAAGGATGAAAGTTTTCACACGAAAGCAAAGGTTGTGTAATCAGAATCTTGAAGTGTCTTGAAGATCCATTATGGCTTAAGGAGATAAAGGCTTGCTTACCAGTTGAAGGGTAGGGTTCAGTCCCAGTTTGGGTAGAGATATCACCTACAGTTTTTTTCCCCTGGCTGCAGTGATGCAGGTCAGAGGGACTGACATGGAAAAGGATCTTTTTATTAAAAATTGGACACAAAAATGACATCATCTGTGCTACAGGCTGTGCATGTCAAGATCCCTGGAGCAGTCAGAAAATCAAAATAAAGATTAATCTAATGCCACAGTCCTGACAAAATTTCCCTTATTGCAGACATGGCATGGCATTTGTATGTCTTCAAAATCTCTATCAGATGTAGAAAGAAAGGATGTAAAGACGTAAATGTTATGTTTTTTGTTTGCAGGCAGATCAAAGAAGAATCCATGAACAAGAAATCCAGAATTTAACAGTTTCATTACGTCTAGTCCAGGAGGAAAACCAGAAATTTAAACAGGAGAAAGAGAGCAATGAATACCAGGATCTTGTTATGTTAAAGTAAGGAGCTAGGGAAGTGGCACACATTTGAAAAAAAGAGTTAGATATACTAGATGATATAGCTGTAGGGGCCCAAGACTCAACAGACAGGGGAAAGGGGGCAGACCGACTTACCCAAATTTTAATGATGATTTTGCTCAATTTTTTGGAACTCAGCTGCCCCCCTGTCTCCTACGGCTATGCTAGATGAGTTTTGACTATTACTCAATAGGACACAAAATAGAATGCAAAATGTAGGGGCGGTGTCAAAATAGAATGCAAAATGTAGGGGTTGCTGTCAACAGAGAGACATTTTTGTACATCACACTATTTTGTGAATTCATTTTACCCACAATAAAATGCATGTTTCCTTTGATTTGACCGTAGTTCTATTTTGTTTCTAGATCAACATTACAAGCTAATAAAGATTTAGAAGAGGCGAATATTGGATTAAAAAATCTCTTAATAACACAGAGAGAAGATCATGATAAACTTAAAATGGTAATGTAACTTTTGGACCGAGAACCAGTCTGAAGAAAGGATTTTTAAGATTCTAATTGTTAGCCTTGTAAGATCATTGCCATGATGTTTGGTCAAGAAACAACTGGTAGACAAAATCCTCATGAACCTAAGTTGGTATCTGTTGTAAATTCATTAAATTGGACTGGCAATAATGGCAATATATCAACAAGTTTATTGTAAGAACAATGCCATTATAAATAAAAAAAACTATTGCCATCCCAGGAGGGATGCTTTTTTTCTGGAATAGCCCTTAGAAAATGCCCATAAGAACTAAATTGTATTCATTGTAAAATTATTGTCATTGGTAAGATGGTTTCCCAAGGACCAACTGGAAAACTTAAGACGTGTATAAATTTTTTATTTGCCCTTATTTCAGTCATGGCAAGAAACAAAGTCTGAGTTATTAAACGCCCAGAAAGAATTAGACATTTTAAAAAATCAGAGTATTTTTAATCAGAAGTTAAAAGAGCAGGTAAGTCAGCCATTTTGTTTTTTCCACCATTTTGTTTTCATTTAATTTCTTGGATGTTAAAGATCCTTTGTCAGTTAGAGATAAAAAAAAGAGTAGACTAATGCCGCTGTACTATCAAAAACTCTATTTCATTAGTCCAATAAGATACAGAACAGCAGAAGGATATAAAATTCCATTTCATTTCATTAGCTCAATAAGATACAGAACAGTAAGATATAAAACTCCATTTCATTTCATTAGTACAATAAGATACAGAACAGTAGGATATAAAACTCCATTTCATTTCATTAGTTCAATAAGGTACAGAACAGTAGGATATAAAATTCCATTTCATTTCAATAGTCCTTTTAGGTACAGAACAGTAGGTCGTAAAACTCCATTTCATTTCTTTTGCCCAAAGTTATTCAGATGTAAAAATTCCATTTTATTTTTCAGGTTTTCAAGCTGCAGAAAGAAGTTTTGTTAATGGGAGAACTTCAGCAGAAATACCACGAGAAACTTCACAACCAACGAAACAACATGTCCGTCAAACCAGACGTCAACTATTTAGCCCAGTCTCTTAAAGCAGAAACTAGAAGTAGGTATATTTTTGTTGAGGGGATGGGTAAGGAAGTTATTGAGAGAGGGGCTGTGAGGGGTGGGGATAGAGAAGTTATTAAGGGAGGGGCTGATAATTGAAGTCAAAAAGTCGCAGTTACAGATGCAGAGAAGGAGGGGATGGGAGGGAGCTATTTCTTAAAACTGAAACTAAGAGTAGGTATATTTTTGGTGAGGGGTAAGGAAGTTATTGAGATAGGGGCTGAGACCTAGTAGGTATGTTTTTGTGTGGGGTATGTGAATAGAAACACTGAATGATAGTTTGTCCATTTTTAAGGTCACAGGGATACTGAAATGCTTTTTAAATTAAGACTACTTCCAAAGATAATTGTTCCATCCAAATATTCAATATCCTAATATTTTTTTGTTTCCATTTCAGTTCTAAAAGAAAAGTTAAATTCTGCTACAGGAAAATTAGAAATTTCAATAGCTCGAGTTTTAGAATTAGACGAACAGTTGCAAAATAAGGTACAGATTCATCCATTCATATTGTTCTCTATCTAAAGATAAAGCGTCTAGTTGTTCAGAAAGGAGGCTCTGTGGGATACAGACTTTGCTCGCCCATAAATAGTAAAAGTGAAGGCTAAAGCTACTTTCATGGGAAAATATCCCTCATTGCACACTGCATGATGATTTCTGTAATCATTATCCCAAACAGGTGCATATGATTAAGACAAAAACTATATTTTACATTCTTCCTTCTATCCTTTCCCCCCACCCCTTCAACCATAACCTTTTCATCCATTGATCTAAGTTGGAAAATAACGTCTTGAAATCTTGTGTATCCATTAATTCATTCATCCATTTCTCTGTCTATTTCTAGGAGCAAGGAGTAAGTGAAATAAAAAGGAACCTAGAACAGACTAAAGTAAGCCATGCCGAGGAGGTACAGGCTATTAATGATAAATATAACGCTATGGTCCACGTAAACCAACAATTAGAATCAGAGTTACTTACCTTACAATGTCGAGTTGATCAGCTGACGTTAAAATGTCGTCTGCAACAAAAAGGTACGTGGATTTTTATTCTTGTTTCCCTTCCAGTCATGATCTTTGGAATGTAGAATATTCTTTTTGTTCATTTCTCGGGACTGAGTTGTAATTTTGCTTAATTTGCTCTCGCGTTTGGCTAGGGTTTTGGCTATTTCTAAAACGAGCTGTCCTGATGAGGATTGTGTATTTGAATTGTGTGTCTTTACCATGAGATGAGCTCAATTGAGAATCATATGATTTATATTATAAAGTTAATCTCTGTTTCAAAAACTCTATCCTGATGAAGATTGTGTATCTGAAACATGTATGAGATAAGATCAATTCAGAAACATATGATTTATATTAGAAAGTTAACCTCCGTTTTGAAAACTCAGTCCCGGGGCCAGTTTCCAGATTTTAAGAAATACAGTAATCTGATTGGATATAAAAAACTAAATTTACAATCGATTTTAGTGCTTGACCAATCGAATGACTGGAAAACTAAAATCATCTTAAGTTAGGATTTTGTGAAACAGGCCCCTGATGAGGATTGTGTTGTCAGGAACATGAGATAAAGTATTGCAATCTTGTGAAAAATAATGTTTGCTACTTGGTTGAAATTAAAATTTTCTTGTCATTTTTAGGTGTAACTCCAGTGATATCATGTCCAAATAAAACAGAATCTGATTGGTCCGAGGGAAATCATTCTCACCAATCGAACGACAGTATTAAAACAATAACCAACCAGAGCGAAGAAGATGATGGACAACCAAAAGTTCGCGTAGCTCGTTCTGTGAGCGATGCAGTATTACAGGAACAACAGGCGCGTTTACAGAATTCCCAAGCCTTGGATTCGTTGTCCTTTTCTTCTCAAGATGGCGCCAGTGGTGTTGGAAGTGGAAGTGTGTCGAGGGGTGGGTCGCGATCGAGTATTTTATGGAATACAGACAGTGAAGATAACCGTAGCAACACAACAACGGACAGTGGTTGGTGGGAAAAATCGACCGTCAGCAAATAGTTGCTTTAATGGCATTCTTACTTTCAGTATTCAGCATCCATTGACAACTGCCAAAAGTCATTGGCTCAGCTTTGAAAGCCTCATATAGCAAATATGAAAATTGTAATTGTCAGGTTTTTTGGAAAGAAATTTGGGTTAGTTTAGTTAATAAGCAAGGCTTTAAATGTGAAAACTTCTTATTGTGATTATATAAGACATTTTCCTAAACATTCATTTGTGACCCCAGCATTTTAAGTCTCGTGGTACATAATTATATCCTGCTAAAAATGTAATTATTTTTAGTCTGATTTTCTTCTTCTATAGCCTGAGAAATCTGGGCTACTTTCTTTCTTGTTGTGATGTATGTATATATTCTTGTATTTATCCATATATATTGTATAGGACCTTGGGGGTAGAGAGATGGGGGGGGGGGGGGCAGTAGGGCGTGTCTCGGGTCTATCTTACTAGTCAACTGAATTAAATGGCACCAAGTCTTATCTGTATTATAATTTCCAGTCATGTCTAAATTGAGCTCCAAAATTTTAGATCAGTAAGACAATTTCTGTTGTATTTGCCAGTCATGTTTGACTACAGGCTCCAAAATGACTGATTGCAATTTTGATCTGTAGGACATTTTCTATTATACTTACCAGTCATGTCTGATATTTTGTTGAGAAAACTATCGACATCCGTGCATTAATAACATGTTTCTGGAATTGAAAATGGCAGCCCTCAAAATTACGATTTCACGCTATGAGTTTTCAGTATTGTTTTGTGAATATATTTTGTGTTATTCTGTGATCATTATGTTTAGTGCTAAATTTGTTTTTAAAAGCCAAAAATTGTCATGAAATCTCTTCCACCGTCTTTTGCAAACGTTGACACATAATTTCTTCAGTGCTTCGCCTTAGATGTGCTCCTATTAAGGACAGAGGTTATAAATATTCATGATGTCATGTGATATTCAAAACGGCCAATCAACACCCTTCTACTAATGTATTATGTGAATGATGATATAAATCTATGTGATAATTCAAAATGAAACTAGAGTTGTTTTCTGGGGAATTTTAGTACAAACAGAACCTATACAAACAAGCCTGGTCACTGTGGGTTGCTATTAAGGGACTGCAGCTCCTCTAGTGGCAGGAAGTTACATAGACAACAAACTTATTGCTCTGGCTCGATGCCAATCATTGGCAAAATGGCCAACAGCAAGTTACTAGGCTCGTTTGTATAGGCTCTAGTAAATTCCTTATTCAGTTGATGATACTTATAAGCAAATTAAAAAATATGCCCCCTTTCCAGTTTCTTACTGTGTTAATAATGCCAATGGGCAAGTTGATGCAGTGTACAATCGGGGAAAATTTCCAAAATACAGCTCTTGTATTAACTTTCAAAGGTTAAGAGTATTGAACTTGCAGTCTGTAGCAAGCAGTTCGAAATAAAACTTGGGTTAAATTTTAATTAGATTGTCTAAATATTTAAAGAAAATTCAAAACATTTTTTAAAAATTTCTATTTATTTGTAGCCTCTGTTGATTTTTCCGCCTCTGCTTTTTCCTTGGCGTGAGCTCGTTCTGCTCTCCATTTGAAATAATCTGAAACAGTCTTAAATTCTTCGCTTAAAATACCAAACTCTTTGTCCAGTTGTTTGATGTTAAAAGCCCGAAATGGAATATTCCCCTCCATTAAACCTGAAAATAACAAACATTATATTGTCTATGTGGACTCTCAAAAAGAGATACAAAGATGTCAAAGCCTAAATATACAATGTTAAAGGGATTGTAAAGTGGTTTCTAAACTTTGTATGTGTATCGGGGACACTCATAGCATCAATTTGTGCCATTCCAATTTCCATTTCCACGTCTTTGGTTCTTGCAATTCCACTAAAACTAACGCGTTTTATGACGTCACTACCAGCTACCAGTGACACATACAAAGTTTAGAAAACCTCTTTACAATCCCTTTAAGAAATGTAGGTTGACAAACATAAATATGAAAAAGACGTTATTAGCTATGTGTATTGATAAACCTCAATTCTAAATATATATTTGAGGTTATGAGCCTGGACTCTCTCAAGGTGATTAATTGTTGTGGTCTTACAACTTTATAAAACCATATAAGAGTTGTTTCCCTTTAATAAGTTTTTTAAAAAAAATCTTTGAATTATTTGAAATTGTCATGAAGCTACTTTTATATGTCAAAAAAAACATTTGGATATGATGCCAAAAGCTGGGATGGATCAATATAGATAAAGAAAAAATTCTCAAAAGCTCAACTATTTTCCGTTAGTCGACTTACCGTATTCCATAGCCTTGAATTTTTCAAGTTGAAGTTTTCTCTGTTGTTTTTGACAGACTCCTGTTCTCCGTGTTTCATATAGTTCCCCTGTCACAGGGTCCGTAAAGTGTTCTATCAACTTCACATTCTGAAAGAAAAATATTATCAAATTAAAGGCGTACTACTTCTTAGAATGAGCAGAAAATTTTGGCTTAATTTCACACTCCGAAAAACAAAATCAAAATCCAACATTTAAATCAATCAATTAAGGTTCTTATAATTTTGTCCATAACAATAAACTCTTTATTTTACATGGGTCAGAATTAGGCCCAATATCACAAGAGATACGGTCATGTCTCACACTCAGCCCATGAAGAAAAACATAAACTCCTTATTTTACATGGGTCAGAATTAAGTCCAATACCACAAGTGATACGGTCCTGTCTCACACACAGCCCATGGGGACAAATATAAACTCTTTATTTTACATGGGTCAGAATTAGGCCCAATACCACAAGTGATACGGTCCCGTCTCACATACAGCCCATAGGGACACAAATATAAACTCTTTATTTTACATGGGTCAGAATTAGGACCAATACCACAAGTGATACGGTCCCGTCTCACATACAGCCCATAGGGACACAAATATAAACTCTTTATTTTACATGGGTCAGAATTAGGACCAATACCACAAGTGATACGGTCCTGTTTCACACTCAGCCCATGGGGACAAACATAAACTCTTTATTTTACATGGATCAGAATTAAGCCCAATACCACAAGTGATATGGTCCTGTCTCACACTCAGCCCATGGGGACAAACATAAACTCTTTATTTTACATGGGTCAGAATTAGGCCCAATACCACAAGTGATAAGGTCCTGTCTCACATTCATATGGACAAACATAGATACAATGTACAATATAAGTGAAATAAAAGAAACGTACCCTATAATCTACGACTAAGTATTCATCTCGACAAACGGGACACGGGGATCCAGTAGTAGTATACTCTCCTCTCTAAAACATAAAACAACATAATCTTATTCCTTGTTAAATACTTAAAAGTATCACAGCACATAAAGAAACAAGTTTTTTTTACGCCCTATGAGAACGTATATTGTCCGCACCCTTGTCCGTCAGTCCGTCCTTCAACATTGCTTGTAAACGCTCTAAAAACTAGAGTTTTTGATAGATCAAATGAAATTTATATGTGTATACGTATTAAAAAAAATCAAGTTCGAATTTGAGCTATTTTCAATCATTAGAAGCAGAGTTATTGCCCTTGCCCCAAAATCTTGAATAAGCTATATGGATTTTAAATATAATTTTCTTTATTACAACTTGACTCGTGTTATTTTTTAAGACATGAAATTGAACTTACTACACAAGTTTCTCGAGTTTTAACTGGGGCTGGCCCTCTAAAATTTCTTCTATAATGTGTCCATATAACTTCATCCTTATAACAACTTTTAAATGCTGAAATTATTATGAATTTCCTTTTCATTTTCTTCCTCGCAGTAAAAACAGACAATCAAAAGCAATCTCCAAATAGAGTTATCCTCCTTTGCCCATTTCCCGAGCAAGATGGCCATCTATCATGGCCAAGTCACTATATAGTCTCAAATAATGCTGAATGTTGAGCCAAATGGGGTGGGGTAAAATCGTATATTTAACTTCACTAGCAAACAAGAGTTATCTTCCCTTGCCCATTTACCGAGCAAGATGGCCGCCTATCATGGCCAAGTCATTATATAGCCTCAAACAATGACGTAAGTTGAGTCGAGTGGGGTAGGGTAAAATCGTATATTTACCTTCACTAGTCATATATCTAATACTCGTTTCTACATCAACTTTCACACGTTTCTCTTTTTTCTGTACAGTGACATTTCCTTCTTCTTCTTCTTCTTCGTTTTCAGTTTGTAATCTCTGTACAGTCAAACTCAATTGACGTATCTGGTACATTAATCTTCTTTCTTGAATTAATTGCTGAAAAAAAAAAACACATTTATATTGCCATAATCCAGTCCAGCAATCCTAATAGACCAGACCGTAGGTGATGTCAATATCGTCCAAATTTCAGAGTCTTATAACTTTCTACTAATTTTCCAAACCAATTTGACTTAGTTGAATCTTTTAGTGTCAATGTCGCTATAGGAAATTGTGTAGTGTTGACAGTGCTGTTACTTTTTTACTTTTGCTTTTTTAGTCTTTGACACTCTTTGAATTGAGACAACATGGCCATGGACCTATTAGTATTTATATTTTCTGTCAAAACAAATTGTTCCTTTGCCCCCACTATGAAGTGCTCTTAGTCTTGGCCTGCCCTTTTGATTTTGCTTTATAGACTTGAATCTTACTCTTAAGTCTTAGTACTTATTAGTCTTTGAGTTGAGACATCATGAATCATGGTCATGGGCCTATTTCCTAATTTCCAGTCAAAACAGAATGCATTGTGTAAGACTTACAGTAGGATGCCATGTTGGTCTTCTCAAAATAAGAGTCACTATACTTCTCAGTGGATTTAGATTCATTTTCTTATACAATTTTTATTTTTTTACTATTCAACCTTCCATGTTTTTTTAAGAGTTATCTTCCCTTTTTATGGACCAATCTTATTTTTGGAAATGGGGTTAAAGGGTATTAAGACATTTTGAGTTATTTTTAGGGAAACTGGCCAAAATAATTGCTACGGCAAAAGCTAATTTCTCATACAATTTTAACCGATGGGTTTTATTCTACACCAAAAAAGGTTAAAAAAATTCAGGA
This sequence comes from Lottia scabra, assembly GCA_029955415.1. Lineage (NCBI taxonomy): Eukaryota > Metazoa > Mollusca > Gastropoda > Lottiidae > Lottia > Lottia scabra. The sequence continues at coordinate 3,781,378 of JARJEI010000014.1, read as the reverse complement.
AGTGCAGGTATGTAATGGACCCATCCATATTAGTCTAGATCAGTCAAGTATGATTTGTGGAGATTATACCAGACGTAAAAATTGCAGGAAGTATTTTGGAGTCTTGCCAGAAATATGACCTCATAAATATTCATTATCTCTAAGGTTACATAAATCGAAAGGAACTGAGAATTGAGAAAGAGCGTATTTTGGATTTTATTGAATAAAAAACCTGGACAACTGTAAAAATGAAGAGTTTTCTTTTTGATACATTTGGAACAATTCATAAACAGTTTTTATACTGCAAAGTCCCAATTTTTGCAACATTACCTTTTTGCAGAAAATGATCATTTTTAAATTTCTCCTTTCGATTTCCCAGGGCTCGCCTATGACGTCAAGGACAAAGCTTGTTGATGACTTTACAGTCTCGCGCTAGATACCGTACGGAAAGCTTGGGTGCACATTTTTGTCTTGAATTTTCTCAAAATTCGGCTACCAACCCTCGACTTTTGTGGAAAAATATAAAACTAGATTGATTAAGGATTGGCAAAATTAGTCTGATAATTGATGAGGGGTGATTGGAACCGAAATGATCGAGATTTTTGTCAGACGATGAAGCAGATTTTACACTAAAAACATCACCGATTTGCTTGTTAGTGGGCGTTGATAAGACCTTATTTCTCAAATTTGCAACATCACGACTGTTACACTAGTTGCATTTTGAAATAGAAATAAAATATTACAAGTTACAGAAGAATAAATCGAGATCATAAAGATAATTCTCACGTGTAAGTGATAAGTTGACTGAAGAATCGCCATTTTCGGGCGTTGTTTCGTCGCATTTGAAACAGAAATGTGGCTTCATTTTTCATTCTTTCTGCTCAATTCTTTCTATTTTTCTTTAATTTGTGTTTCTATCTTTTTAGCAAAGCACAGTTTGACCAAAAACTCTCATAATCAAGGGAGAAAGTGGATGTATAAAATTTCTAGAAGGTAGGCCATAGGCATGCGGACGACAAAATGGCGTCCGTTTTATTTCGAAGCAAGTTGTGTTGAATAATTAAGATGATTTTTTTTGTAGTGAAACTAATAATTTTCAGGAATAATGTGTATATTTATGTCTTTATAAATCATTTATGTGCATGATGTCACGTTAATTTGTTCAGTTTTTATCACCAAGTTAAAATTCTATGACCTACTTTTGAAACGACAACTTGACCTTTGAACCTAACCTTGTGCTATTTATAGACTCTGTTACGGTTGACTACTTAAAGTGGGCGTGGCTATGGGCGTTCCTGTTTAATTAATTAGGTTGTTTTATGTTAATTTATTCCACTATGTTATTTTAGGAGCATTTGCTAATCATTTCTATAAGTTTTGGACTCAGTTTTATATTCAAAATACTAAAAATTCATAATACGGTTGCACATATTTTGTGGAACTTGCTGAAATATATAATATATTGAATATAGAATTTGGTTCTCACCATTTGAAATGTAAAGCAACAAACTCTCAAATACACTTAAAATTTCAAAATTCAAAGCTGATTATTCATTATGTCCACTGCTATTATCGACTGTACATTAAAGATCCCTCTGCACACTGCAGTTGGATTAAAAATCCATATAAGCAAAACAACTCCATTAATCGCATACATGAGAAGGCTAACACTTTCAATATTTCCAATGAGCTCACTGCATGGTGTCTCCCGTCCCCAGACCATTTTGTGCTGAAAAGTCGGAAGTAAATTTAATTTTGCTGTATGAAAAGTTCTTTAAATTTAATTCACTTGCATTACTAAAAGGGGAAAAAAAGGTTAAAAATAGCCTATAAACTCAAAGGCATACAGAAATTATTGTCCAACATTGGCCATGCCTTTAAAGAGTGACATATTAAAGATGTGCCTGAATAGAGTGAACGTACCAGAGCATCAGACTGACTTTGTGACTATCCATATTTTAGAAACAGTCTAAATTCAAGAAAGTGAATATTTGACAAAATTGACTTTTTACTGCCCAAATCTATTAGCAAAAACTGTTTACATATGCTATACCATGAAAATGCAATGCAACGCAACTGCTATGGAAAACTTTTGTGTATTAATAGCTGAATTTCTCTTTGGCTTGCAGCGTTTTCATTTTGAAATTGAACAGATTGGTTGACCTGACACAAATCAATTCTAATTGAAAGCCTGGAAGCGCACAGGGTCAAAATGATTTCTTACAGTGCTGGTATGTCATTTGGTATGACTGTGGCATTGAGTCTAAACTAAGCCCTTGTCATACTTCTGTCAAATATTGGATTGGGCAGAAGATGTAAAAGCGGTTGGTTACCAGTACTTAACTAGTGTAATATTGGCATCATTTGTCTCTTATTCATGTTATGAATGACGGGGTAACATCATCCAAAACTATCGCATCGTTCTTGCGTCCTAGAAATAACAAACATAGTTGGGGTCCATTAAATTACTACACCCGACTAAAACAGTCAAATTTACATCACAACATCATAGAACTTCATGTCAACGTCGTGTGTCAACCGTTTAGAAATGTAGTTAGGCTTTAAAATGTCTCCTAATTATCCTCGTGTCCTGATTCTGGTTAACCAGGTTGCGTGTAGGTAACATCAGAAATCATTAATCAGAATCAAAATAAACTGGCCATGCTACACGGTAAAAAATGTTATATTTTTAGGGCTGCAATAATTCTTTGAAGTTGCGATTCTCAATTATTTGCAATAATTAATTGCAATTCATTTATTAGAAAAATTAAATGAAAGTAAGCTTGCAAGATTATTATTGTTTTTTTGCATGAAAACATTGAAAGGGAATGAATCATTGCAGCCCTTAAAATTTCTGATTGGATAAAAACACAATGGAAACTGCCCAGCTGTAAATTTAAAACCAAATGAAGAAGACCAGTTATTGAAATGCTACCCTATATATGGATGAAATATTATCAACTGTTCAAGAAATACTGTCAACTGATTGGATTGTTGCTGAAATTGAATGGATTTGGAGACAAGATTTTTGGTAGATTTCTGCTGATGCTGTGAAATGTAACTCTTTGATATTTTTGTTGTGGTTTTATATTTTTTATGAAGGTAACTTTTCATTTCAAGGCATTACATAGCATAGCACAGTTGCTGTTCAGTGCCAATATTGAGCTAGGGGGTCTTTCTTGCCTTATTCTCGTAAACTTTGCTTCGATAAAATCAAAATTTTAAGGAGTGCATTACAACAAAATTTTAAAATGATATTAATGATTGACCAATCAAATAACTTGAACACTATACTGCTCTTTTGTTAAATTTTCGAGAACAAGGTTCTGCTTCATTGATTTCCATTTCCATTGATGCCCTTGTCCCTTAAATGCTCAAAATGTCTTCTGAATTCATTCACAATGTCAAGCTATTATGAATTTCATCAAATATGATTTGACATAGGCATTTTTCTTTTGTATCACAAATAGTTGTTCACGCAGAATTTTGCTTAGATTGGATTGTAGACTGTCAACTACAGCCAACCATAGCTTTGATAGAAAGACCAAATAAAAAATTGTGTGCATTATTGAGGGCCATGATTGGCTGTATGATTATCCAATCAAATTGCTGCATTTACACATTTGTGTGATTAAAAAAAAGTGCCTGATGATAGGCACAGAGTTTGAAATGCCATCTACATTTTGGGCTTTAAACTTTGTTTTATTGTAACATTAAAAGGATTGTAAAGAGGTTTTCTAAATTTTGCATGATTATCTGGAACACTGATAGCATCAATATTCACCATTCCACTTGAACTTAGTGTTTGATTATCTCACACCTTAAAAATTTAGTACAATAGACATGGAATTGCAGGAACCACATATCTGATTGAAAATTGGAATGGTACATATTGATACCATCAGTGTCCCCTATACACATACAAATTTAGAAAATCTTTATACAATCCCTTTAATTTGTTAGTAGAACATATAAATTGTCTTCTGTCCTGTGCAATGCAGAGCATTTTGAAAAGCTTTTCTATTAAAATTGTTTGCATTTAAGCAATAAACTGTTAACCTGTATGGCCATATATTGGGACACAGGTTAGCTGCAAAATTGAATGAATGTGCGCTAGCACAGCCAATCTGTGTCCCAATATACGACCATACACGCCATAGGGTAATGGTTTATTGCTTATATTTACGTTTTGAAAACATTAGATTTTCCGAGAACTATTTCTTTATCAAAGATTATGAAGTCATTTTGTTAGGCGTATCTAAGTAAAATGACGTCAAGTTGGGTCATGTGGTTAGCAGTGGCATTTATTGCGTGATAAAAAGTTTAAAAATAATATTGACCAGAAAACGGGGTTTGCACAAATCATGGAAAACCTGGAAAGTCATGGAATTTTAAAAATGCTTTTCCAGACATAGAATATCGGTGAAAATCATGATAAATCCGGAAAATTATCAAAATTATTTAAGTTTTGTTTACCTCTGATTAAATTTAAGGCTTTTTCGTTGGGCGTATATGGCTGTGGTTATCAAATACTGTCTGGAAAGTCATGGAAATTTGCTCAGATGATCCGTATGCACCCTGAGAAAATCTCTTTAACACTCTGAATCATTATTAACAGATTGACAACACTTATCTGCTGTTCGGTAAAAATGATCACATTATAAAAAAGTTTTCTAGTTTCAATAACAATTGTGGATTCTGTCGTGAAAAACGCTCGAGTTAAGATAAAAATAATAGGCTTATGCATCTGGCCTTGCAAAATTTTACTCATTGCACACTGTGAGATAGTTATAGAAATCCGTCCAAGCAAAACAATTCCCTTAATCAAAATCACATCCAAAAACAAAGAAAAATCAAGAGTAAAAGTTGTATAGTAGTAGACTCCTTAAAAAAAAAAAAAAAAACAGTACCATCAGTAAGATGGATGGAAAATCATTTCATTTCTAGGTGATTTGTTTTAATCTTTTATTTCAGTTTTGTATTTTCATTAAATTATTTCAATCTATAACTTGCTTCGAAATAATGCCTTGGTTTATTTTTTGTGAAATCATCCATTTTTGTATTTTAACTTTTACTGTGCTTTGTATTTCAGAGTTTAAAAGAACAGAATTGAGCAGAAAAGAATGAAATTTTTAATATATTTTTTTTCAGATTTCAGATGGTTTTAGATAAAAGTGGCGTAAAACTTTGTAATTATAGCACGCACTAAGGACATTTTGGGTTTATAAGCCACTTAGGATATGAAAATTATAAAGTGGTTGCAAAAATCGATTATAGCACGCACTAGGGAATTATTGGAATTTTACCAGCCACTGGAAATTACTTGAGGCTCAACTGAAATATAATGTTTTAAAACAGTTTTGAAAAATATGAAATGTTATCAAAAATAAGTTGGGTTGCAACACTATATACATATACATCACACACATATTCACTGTCTAAAGTTGGGAGCCAATTTAAATATTTTCTACTGCCTTTTTGTAAGTTTTTCACTGAAAATTGGTTTTACTGAACTATATTTTATTCGAAATATTAAAATCTTAAATCTGTTAGTTCGAAAGTTTAAAAGCTGAGTTTTGGAAACACTCTGTTGCAAGTAAATTTTGGTTAACCTTCAACACAAAATTGAGTAGATGACAATCCTTTTACTGTTAGAGCTTATCAAACTTTTGAGAAAAATATGGAAAAGTGACAGAGTAGACTAATGCTGCTGTCCTGGCAAAATTCCATCATTGCACACTGCAATTTCACATAATTATGTTACTATTTAGGATGCTGATTTTTTTATCATAGTTTGCTTAGTCCAGTTGGGTGAAATCTTGTTATTTATTTAAAATTTGACATAAATTCTTTACCAGATTTTAGTGCTAATTAATGAAAAATACTTTTGCATTTTAAGAAGGCTCAACTAAAACTAAGATTGCTTAAATTTGCTGGACAAGTTTATTGGATGTTTTTTAATTGCGGAACAAAATAAATTGATTCATTATACACAAAAAACAACAATTGATGTATGCTATGTAATATTTTTTAAACATCAAGAATAGGATTAAAAAATATAAGAAATAAATGAAGATTTGTTGAAAAGCTTGAAAAAAAATAATTAACAAATTTAAATTTCTTAATAATATTGAGTGATCCAGAAGGGTAAGCATATCATGCACTGTTATCGCTTGCATATGAAATCTCATTCCCTCAGCAGTCATTCAAATGCCTTTGACTTTGGCTGTAAATTATGGTAGTGGGTTCTGATCTTCAACATCAAGTTTTACTAGATTGAACTTTAACAAGTCATCTTTTTTCTCAATTTAAGTTAACCCATCTGTAAATGGGGACGAATTAATCTGAAAAACTCATGCCAAGATGTTTGGCCAAGATGCAGTTGGTAAGACAGGATCCTCACAAACTTAATGTGTTATCCTTGTAAAGTATTATTATAAGAGTTTATAAATCTATTAATCTAAATTATTAATCTGGGAAAGATCTTTGTAAATCCATGAGGATAGATCAAGGACAGGCAGCAAATTTTAATCGCTGGTACACTGAATTCAGCGATGCAGTGAAAACACGGGGCGAATGTATGCAATGATAACTGCAAATTGGCTTCCCACTAGACACGCTATGGGCAAAGTTTGCATTCAATCAACTCATCCGCACCATTGGCTGTAACAATTTTCTTATATTCTGTTCTCGGCTTTAGATGTTATTTTTGTGAAATACAGTTCGTTCTTAATGAGACTTTTTTGATAGGAAATGCAAATGATAGTCTTTTAAAATAATGAGATAGGGAAATCAAATTTGAAAATTGTTCTGGTACAATCAATGGAAATAATTCAATGTTCAAAAAATTTGGGCTGCTTTATATGCCAAACATAAATAGAATCGAACTTAAAAACGTTATTGCTCAAATTAAATTTTATGATTTTAAGTAAAAATATAAGTTAATGCTTCTATATTGGTATAATTTCTCTCATTGCACACTGCTTGTTGATCTAAGACAAAGTGAATCAGAACAGAAGGAAGAAAAATACTATTTCATAATTTCCAATGATTGCTATGTGTATGAGCATATAAAGCAATGTAAATTTTCTCTTAAAAGGGAATGTTCAGCATTTTCGAGGATAGCCTCCCAAAGTACTAAACATCTTGAAAATCACACAATCCTTTAAATTTTACAAATATATTAAAAGGCAAGTCATATTTTCGACAGTCAAATGCTGATAATTATTGATACACAGGGATTAGAAGGCATAAATTTAGAGGGAGAGCTTTGTACACTATTACAGAGGGGATAAGTGTTGCCATTAAGCTGACAAATTTTTAACAGATTATGAACATATCCCTTTAAATTTATGATTTCCATGAAACCAAATTTGACACAAAGCTCAAGGATCACAAAAAGTATTATCTGTGGCATAGTTAGGGTATATGCTTCCTCATCTGCAATGCCAAAAGCATGTGACCTGCAACTAAAAATCACATGCAGCTAAACACCTCCGTTGATAAGGAAAGTAGACAATAGACAAAAGTAAAAACAATTAAAATACGAATTGATTTCCTTAAACTGAAAAAAAAAAATGAATTGATTTTAAAAAAATATTTTTCTTGGAAAATTGGTTGATAAAACACCCGTAAAAAAATAATTTGGCTCCCAATTTTAGGCTTTACTATGGAAAATAATTGTTAAAAGACTGTTAACTTGCTATTGAGAAGTGATATAAATGTAACAACACAGAGTGGCACTAGGTGTTTTGGTAAATTTTCACGTAAAGTAGGGCTGCAACGATTCCTGAAGTGGCGATTCGATACGCTAAACGATACACATTCAACGATTCGATTTATTGCGATTACAAATCGCGATTCTTGAGTTTGAAATCGGAAAGAAAAGAAAACCTTTAATCATTAACATTTTAACACATTTTTGAAATAATTTTCGTAACAAATTTATATGCTTAAGATTATCATCATTAATAACAAAGATTTAAGATGATAATAAACAAAATGATACGTAAAAAGCAATTTTCTAACATTTCGATATGACATAAATTATGAAATGCGTGAGGATTTCTTGTTCTCAGTCAATAAACGAGTTAATTAAATGAATCAAAATCGGGGCCGATGAATCACGATTATTTTTTTCTTACACGATGCATCGATAAGGAGGAACGAATCGCGATTCATCGATTCTACGATGAATCGTTGCAGCCCTAACGTAAAGAAACGAATTACAGGGATTGTAAAGTGCATCGAGGACACTAATAGCATCAATTTGCACCATTCCAATTCCATTCCAACGTGTGTGGTTCTTGTAATTCCACTAAAACTAACGCCTTTATGACGTCACTGATAGTGATCTACCGGAAAGTACTATTGATATCTATGCAGATCACTGTTAGTGACGTCATAAAACGCGTTTAAATTATATAGTTTTAATAATGGAATTGTAAGATCCACAGATGTTGGAATGGAAATTGGAATGGTGCAAATTGATGCTATCAGTGTCCTCTATACACATACAAAAATTAGAAAACCACTTTACAATCCCTTTAAATACTGCTTTTTAGCAAGCATCCAATATTTAAGCTTTTACAAGCATTACTTTGAATTTGCAAAATTTTACAATAGAAAAACATCTTTGCAAATGAGGAGTTGCTTTTCTCTTCCTGCTGACATGAGTTTAAGGTTGTAAGCTAAGTTTACTACAGAACACCTAACGTCACCCTGTATATAAGTTTGTCAACTCTGCATCACTATCATTGAGTTCACATTGCTAATAATTAAATGTTTCATGTATATTCTTATTCATCCCAGTCGCAATGGATAAGACAATAAACCGAGACCCCTTGTGCTACAGGCTGTGCATGATTAAGATCCCTTAACAATTGCAAATTGAAAGAGCAGGCTAATGCCGCTGTCCTGGCAAAATTTCTCTCATTGCACACTGTATGATGTTCGCCTGTCCTCATTAGCCTGTACATGTGCAGAAAAGCAGGACCTAAAACTCCATTTCATTTCATTTTGCCTCTTATTTCTATTTAAGATTTCCTAGGCCCAGCCCTATGTATTTTATAAGAAAAACCCTCCCTTGTATTTAAAGTTAATGTTTTATAATTTCAGGTTTAGTAAAGTGAAAGTAGGAAATGTTTGGAGAGAAATGGTGAACAAGATTTAAAAATGGTATATATCTCAAAACATTGTCCTTGAAATAAAAAATAATTATTAAAAAATACATCACACCTCCCCTGGGCCTAATTAAATCAAACATTTAACATATAAGGGGGAGTCTCCACTTGCTATCAATGATCTGTATAAATTGTGATATAACTTCTGTTCAAGGTCATTTAATGTTCAGCCTATCAAATTCTCTTTCTTTCGATACTTTTTCTTCAATTTAAACTGCTGTATTGGCAAAATTTCCCTCATTGAACACTGCATGGCCTTGGCCTTGGCCTGTCCTCCATTAGTGCCCACAGGTGCAAAAAGCAGGACGTAAAACTCCTTCATTGTATTTCTCTACTGAAAGGGATTGTAATGAGGTTTTTTAAACTTTGTATGTGTATCGGGGACACTGATAGCATCAATTTGCACCATTCCAATTTCCATTCCGATGTGGTTCTTGCAATCCCACTAAAACGAACGCGTTTTATAACGTCGCTACCCGTGATCAACCGAAAGCTACTATTAATATCTATGCAGATCATTATTAGTGACGTCATAAAATGCTTAATTTTTAAGTTAAGTTTTAGTGGACTGGAATTGCAGGAACCACAGAAGTCAGAATGGAAATTTTAATGGCGCAAATTGAAGCTATCAGTGTCCCTAATACACACAAAAAACCTCTTTACAATCTCTTTAAACAACCTTAACCATTGCAAATAGCAGGTGGTCATTATAAAACATTGTTGCGTTATATGCTCATACTCTTTATACGGTGGTCAATGGGGTGAACCCTTTATCAATGTCTATAACATCTATAATACTGAATCCGTGAATTTGTGTGTAAAAATCCTAGCAAATTTTAACTCATTGCACACTTCATGGCTTGACCCTCCTTATAGGCCAAAATGGGTGCATAAAAATAAGAAGTACAACTTTAATTTCATTTCTAAATTTGGGGAAAAATAAAAATGTGATTTTATCTGTAGGTAGAGAGGAAAGTGATGAAACCTAAAAGAATGAATATAAATAACTTTAACCCTAGAAATAGGGTTACAATCCCTAAAGTTGTAAATGATAAACTAATGGTATGTCTTTCCCCAAAAATAAAAATCACAAAATTTTTCAAAAAAAGGGCACAACTGTATTAAAATTGCACCAATTCAAAGTAAAAACACAGTCAAAGTAAAATTGCACTCGTATTAAACTGCACATAAATGGGTTATTTTTACTGGAGATCTTTTGCAACAATTTGGTAACAAACACAAGGCACATATTTTGCAAATAATTACTATATTTAAACTAACAAAAATTACCTTGAGAACAGTGGCCAAGGGGTGGGGGGGGGGGGCATGGTATGAAAATGTTCAAATTTGACGATTTTCAAGTGAAAATATAGCAAAATTTTCGGCCGCCCTGCTCCCCCTTCAAATACACCACTTTTGTACAAATTCCTAATATTCTCCTCCAAAATTGCCACCTCTTCCCTAATTTAAGCCCCTTGTTCTGGTACTGGCATATCAAATATGAAATTAATGAGCCTAATCAAATACTGAGCCAATTATTCTTATGGAATTCATCTTTAAATTCCTTTGTATAATTAAGTCTGATGCTTTCTCTATTTCTAAAAATGCCTTTTTATACGCCCACACATTAATGTGGGCGTATATTGTAGTCGCCCCTGTCTGTCTGTCTGTCCGTCTGTCTGTCCGTCCGTCTGTCTGTCTGTCTGTCCACAATTGTTGTGGACACGATAGAGAGCTGGTTTCTTGATGGATTTTGATGAAACTTGCTGTGAGTGTTTGTTATCACCCAAGGATGAACCCTATTGAAAATCAGACGAATCGAAAAATATTTCATGGGTTATTGCCCTTGCTTTTGAACATATCTTGTGGACACCATAGAGAGCTGGTTTCTTGATGGATTTTGATGAAACTTGGTATGAGTGTTTGTATTGACATTAGGATAAACCCTATTGAATATCAGAAACATCGAAAAAATATTTTATGAGTTATTGCCCTTGTTCTTTAAAACACGTTAATTTTTCAACCGTTACACTCTCAAAGTTGTGGACACGATAGAGAGCTGGTTTCTTGATGGATTTTGATGAAACTTGCTATGAGTGTTCATAAACACCCAAGGATGAACCCTATTGAAAATCAGACTAATCGAAAAATATTTCATGGGTTATTGCCCTTGCTTTTGAAAATACATGTATGTTGTGGACACGATAGAGAGCTGGTTTCTTGATGGATTTTGATGAAACTTGGTATGAGTGATTGTATTGACCTTGGGTTAAACCCTATTGAAAATCAGAAACATCAAAAAATATTTGATGAGTTATTGCCCTTGTCTATAAAACGCGTTAATTTTTTAGCTGTTAACAAAGTTGTGGACACGATAGAGAGCTGGTTTCTTGATGGATTTTGATGAAACTTGCTGTGAGTGTTCATAAACACCCAAGTATGAATCCTATTGAAAATCAGACTAATCGAAAAATATTGGACACCATAGAAAGCTGGTTTCTTGATGGATTTTGATGAAACTTGGTATGAGTGTTTGTATTGACCTTGGGTTAAACCTTATTGAAAATCAGAAACATCGACAAATATTTGATGAGTCATTGCCCTTGTCTTTAAAACACGTTAATTTTTCAGCCGTTAACAAAGTTGTGGACACAATAGAGAGCTGGTTTCTTGATGGATTTTGATGAAACTTGCTGTGAGTGTTCATAAACACCCAAGTATGAATCCTATTGAAAATCAGACTAATCGAAAAATATTTCATTGGTTATTGCCCTTGCTTTTGAAAATATGTTGTGGACACCATAGAAATCTGGTTTCTTGATGGATTTTGATGAAACTTGGTATGAGTGTTTGTATTGACCTTGGGTTAAACCTTATTGAAAATCAGAAACATCGACAAATATTTGATGAGTTATTACCCTTGTCTTTAAAACGCGTTAATTTTTCAGCCGTTAACAAAGTTGTGGACACGATAGAGAGCTGGTTTCTTGATGGATTTTGATGAAACTTGCTGTGAGTGTTCATAAACACCCAAGTATGAACCCTATTGAAAATCAGACTAATCGAAAAATATTTGATGGGTTATTGCCCTTGCTTTTGAAAATATGTTGTGGACGCGATAGAGAGCTGGTTTCTTGATGGATTTTGATGAAACTTGGTATGAGTGTTCATAATCACCCAAGAATGAACCCTATTGAAAATCAGATTAATCAAAAAATATTTCATGGGTTATTGCCCTTGTTAACTTGTAGTTGTAAACACTCAAAAATCGTTCAAATTTGTAAACATTCTTGATGGCACGGTTTTCGACAGATGTTTCATTTACTGATAGTTCTTGTGAACCTCCCAAACGACTTGGATGCCATTACAAAAGTGGGCGTATTACGATGGGGCATCGCTATTTTTAACAAATTACATAATTTGAAAAAATACCCAGTCTAATTTTGCCAAAAATATTTAAAAAAAATTTCAAACTTAAGTTTTTTTACATGTATGCAACTGTATTTGATATTTCTATATCGCTCTATATTTAATGTATTGAGCACTATTGTAACAGTAAGATATTTTGTTATTGCAATTGAACCTAGATATTTTTTGTATGTCACAAATATTTTAAAATATCTTTTGTATTTTACAGTCGCCAATTGACGCCCACCAACTGCTGGATGCCCTGGCCCCACTACTGGGTCCCGAGGGGTGTATTAAAGGGCCAACAGAAGCTTCTAGGATAAGCAGGTCAGTATACATTTTATTAGACACAATATTTAAGTCTTATTTTGAGAAATGCTTATTTTCTTCTTCTTTTTTTTTTTTAGGTTTTACTTGTATGAATATTTCAAAATGTATTCATTTATTTTATTTAGAATTTACTTTGCCACCATAATACAGGACTCCCCCTTTCATCTTAATTAAGTCCTGTTTTATGTATTTTTCTGGTTAATAATTTAAGAATTATGTGTATTTTCAGTTTGATGAAAGATGCCATGAAGATGGTGAGTAAATGTGTCTATCTGAATATTCTACGTAATACCAGCGAATCTACAACCCTTAACAAGTAAGTTATCTCATTCATTCATTCATTCATTCATTCATTCACTAATTCATTCATTCACCATTTCTTTCATGCATTTGTCGAAGTATCAAAGTTTTCCTTTCTCCAGGAAAAATGAGTTTTGATGAACAGTTTTAAAGACGATTCATTAATTCATTTATTCAATCATTCATTCATTCATTCATTCATTTCATTCTTGTATTGATTTAATCATTTTGTCTGTCTATTCTGGGCTTATAGCTTTTAGGGGAGAGGGACCTATGACATCAATTTATTTTTTATAACACATTCTTTCATTCATTCCTTCTGTCTATTCAATGTTTATGGAGGGGCAGAAAGATGAGACACTAAAACTTATGACTTCATCCATCCATTCCTTTATTCATTCCTTTATTCATTCTGTCTATTCCAGGTTTATAGCAGTAGGGGGATGGGACACTCTAAACCAATGGTTACAGGACAGTAAGGAACCCGAATTTAATGGATTTCTCGTGGAATTGTTAAAAGTTTATCGTGATCTACCTATTACAGTGGAACTGCTGAAGAAAAACAACGCTGCCAAAACTATCAAACAGTTTGCTAAATCTGATAACGAAAGTAAGTGGGCTTGTATCATTATTTCAGTCCACATAGAAGTAACATTACTTATTGTGTGCTCAAATCTGTCTGCATGTCTGGTGTCTGAAATATAAAAACCATAAGGCCTACTAACGATCCATACCGCAAAATGAAACCCGAAATCCAAAAAGACATTTTGACGAAACATAGGTTACAGCTTATGAAATTTTCTCATGAGGAATTAATTCAATTCTACAGGAGTAAGTATTTCGTAATGAAAAGTGGTATCAGGTGTCTAGAAGAGTAAACATACCCTGCCTGGTGCCACACCTATCCTCATTATTCCAGTCCACCCATCTGTAAATAGGTACAGATAATCTGGGAAAGATCAATTCCAAGAGGTTTGGCCAAGGACCAGCTGGTAGAAAGGATCCTCACAGAACATAAGTTATTATCCGATGTAAAATTATTAACAAGAGATTTGGTCAAGGATCAGCTGGTAGAAAGAGTTCTCATGAACCAAAGTTGTTATTCTTGAAAGATCCTGGAGTTTTTTTCTAGCATTTGTATTTGTATTTATCAGTGTTCTATTTTGAGATTTATTTTATTCCTGTTCTATTTTTAGATATTAAAGTATTATCCAGTGATATTGTAGATAAATGGATGAAAACTGTTCGAGGAGGGCGCGCAGATGAAAACGGTAAATTAATTAGTTATTCATGAATAAATTAAATTTGCCTACATACGAAATGAATAATTAATTCCAATGCATTTATGAATATTAATTAAAATGCATTTGTGAATATGAGAGTGTCCATAGATATTTATTAACTTAATTTATAAATATTTAAATGTAGGTTCATGAATATTCATCACAATGGCAATATTTCAAATATTTTCAATTAAGGTTCATTAATATTCATCAGAATCAACTTTCAAGTGCAAATATGAATATTAATAAGTACATTTCATCATTTTTTAATTTTCCAAATTTTCAAATTTTAGATAAAAAGAAAGAAAAGGATAAGAAACGAAAGAAGGAGAAAGATCACCATCATCGCCATCATTCTGGGAGTAAGGACAAAGATGGCACCACTGAGAACGCATCAGGTGCCGCTAACGATGCTAATAAAGACGCTAAAACCAACGATGATAATTCGGCCAAGCGACCAAAAACTGTCAAAACTTTACAGAGTAAATTTAGATCTACTGGTAAGTTTGTGGTAGACTTATTTTCAAATTTTGTCTTGTGTCTTTTGTCGTGCTTTTGGGAAGCCGTGGAGGCTCAGTCAATTTCTCGCAAGCCTGAAATCTTTTGTTGGATGAGTTGAAAAAAATTTGGATGGAACATTAAATAGAAGCCGTGTTTTATAGACTGATCCCTTGACAGTTGGAAGCAAAAGAGTAGAAAAATACCACTGTCCTGGCAAAGTTTCCCTCATTGCACATTACATGCCATTGCCTGTATAGCCCATCTAAGAAAAGAACAGTTGGACATTTCTATTGTAAATTGTAGGACTGGAAGACCAAACTATAGCCCCTGTTAAAAAGAAACCAGTCACAGAACCTAAACCACTTCCAGTTTTACCAAAACGCAAGTAAGTTCGTTTATTTACTTTATATTTTGTTAAGAAGCACCACAATCAGGGGCACATACAATGCTATCCTGATGAGGATTGTGTATCTGAAACGTGTCAGCAGCATGAGATGATTTCTAGTCAATTAGCTAACATTAAGTCCTACATTAGTAAGTCAAATTCCATTTCTTAAACTAGCTGTCCTGATGAGGATTGTGTATCTGAAACATCTAGTCAAAGAAAATTTAATATTTTGTTTTCCAGTACCAGTAGTATTGAGGAGCCTCCAGAGAAGAAATCAAGATTGACGATAACAATCCCTGCCCCCTCACTGTCCTCGGCTACAACCCTCCCCACATCTTCTAGTCCCCCTTCTACCTCACCCCAGGAAGTCCAACACGGCAAGATTAAAATTATTCCTGCTAAACGACGTAAGTATTTTTATATACCCACATGAATATGTAGTTGTTTATTGCTGTCACCCCTGCTCGTCCGATGTAAGTCAGTCCGTCACCCTTTCTTGAGAGCACTATAGAGACAACAGTTATCGAATGATGGTCATGGATTACGATATTGGTTGATGTGTGAAAATATACCGACAATAAATTGAGTTCATGTGTACAAAAGGCTGTGCATATTGAATGATCTCCTGACATTTGTAAATTAAAAAAAAGGTAGGCTAATGCAGCTGTCCAAGCTTAATTGCCCTCATTGTACACTTCAGAAGCCTAAATAGGTGCCCTAAAGTGGAACAGACAGAATTCGCCTCATTGCACACTGCAAGATAATGATTGTTTCAGTCGCCCAGAAAAGCAGGACATAAAACCTCCATTTCATTTTTCTGTAATTTTTTTTGCTAATTTTGCAACCATGTTTATTTCAGTGCCTACTCATGAAATACACGAAGATTCTGGATTCATGGATAGTCTGTCGGTTAAACCAAGGTTCGGGGCTGTGAAGAAGAAGAAAAAGTTAATGTCGCCTGTAACCACGACAACACCTACTACTCCGTCTGGTCCTCCAGATTTAAAACCTGCTGTAGTTACCTCCCCTACTGCAGCGCCACCTGTTTCTCCAATCACATCACTCGCTTCTAGATTACCGTCTGTTCCTTCGGTGAGTTTTTGGTCTGAAATATTTTGGCTATTCTGTCAATGAGGCTTGCTCTTGAACTTCAGGTCAAAGGTCATTTGGAGTTGGCGTCTGCCTTGTGATCAAATTGTGTGGAAAAAAATATTGGCTCATTATTCTAGTCCACATGGTTTTGGAAAAATCAATTCCCAGAGATGAAGGACTATCAGATAGATCCTTGTGAACCTAAGCTGCTATCTTTGTAAAATCATTGCCGAGAAATTTTGCCATGGACTAGCTCGTAGAAAGGATCCTTGTGAACCTAAGCTGCTATCTTAGTAAAATCATTGCCGAAAGATTTGGCCATGGACTAGCTGGTAGGAAGATCCTCAAGAACTATCCTTGTAAAAAATGGTAAAAAAAATTTCAAAAAGACATCATTAGTTAATATTTTTCACCCATTTTTTTTTCAGTTTTATAAAGACACGCTAGAGACACCAGAAGAACCACAGGAATCCAAAGAGAGGTCTCCTTCTCCAGACGAAATAAATCCTGCGAATCTACAGATGCCACTACTGTCACCAGAACGACCCAGCACGCCTGTTGATGAGGACATGGAAAATAAAAATCCTGACGATTCCGGCAAGAAAAATGGTATGTCTTTGTGTTGCTTAGTCGCTGTCCTCGCAAAATTTCCCTAATTGCACACTGCATAACATTTGCCTTCCTCATTAGCCCATACAGGTGCAGAAAAGAGCAGGAAGTAAAACTCCATTTTCATTTCATTTGAGTTTTCAACAAAGGTTGTGCTTAAACAGCTTGCGATTTTTATTTAGCCACATGAAATGTTAAGCATATATCGGGTGGGCCTAAAAAAGTGGCAACACACTTTAATATGATATTATGAAAAATGTATGGGAGCTATAATTTTGATATTACACACCCATCACAATATGGTAATTTGACATCTTCACTAGAAATTTCAGACCAAAAGACCAAATAGTGTTAATTTGCCAGCAATTTTAAAATTAGAGGTCAAAAAGAAAAATATCGAAGAATGTCAAATGTCATCTAAACTTTGTTTCACTTGAAAAGGTGATCAATGTGTCCACCGTCTTGATTGCAGACAGCCCTCAATCGTTTTTTCCATGAAGAAATACACTTTCTGATCTCTGCCTGTGGGATTTCGTTCCATTTTTCACGAATTCGATCTTTTAGTTCATTTTCCGTGAACACCTTTGTTCGATCCGCATAGACTTTTTCTGAGAGAGAGTCCCACACAGTGAAGTCCATGGGATTGCAATCAGGGGACTGCGGGGGCCACTCATCTTTTTTAATGAACTTTGGGGTCGCGTCATTTGGGTAACTTTGTGTTGCATTGCTGGTATGGGAAGTTGCACCATCCTGCTGAAACACATAGTCATTGTTCGGATAGATAACATTTGACATTCTTCGATATTTTTCTTTTTGACCTCTAATTTTAAAATTGCTGGCAAATTAACACTATTTGGTCTTTTGGTCTGAAATTTCTAGTGAAGATGTCAAATTACTATATTGTGATGGGTGTGTAATATCAAAATTATAGCTCCCATACATTTTCCATAATATCATATTAAAGTGTGTTGCCACTTTTTTAGGCCCACCCGATATATTGTCCGTGTGGCCAGAATTGCTAGTTAAAACTCTAGGAAGCACTATTCTTCACCGATTTTGTGGAAATGTCATGAAAATGTGAATTGTCATACAAGAATTAACGCCTTAAGAACAATTGCAAAATATTTTATATAAATTATTGCCCTTGCTCATTGAAACATGTTCAATTTTTAGACATTTATGGCTCAATTCTTGATCGCAAAATCATTTCAAAGAAATGTTAGTGAAAAACCATAAAATGGCTGCCATTGATCTTTCAGAAGAAGATAATAAAGAAGAGAATGCAGAAGACACGGACCAAAAGGTATCATTGTCAGCTGGTCTCATTAAACGTAAAAAACCCAAGAAGAAACTCCGCTGGGTAGATGATAATAGATTGTGTCAGTTTCATTATTTTGAAATGGATGAGACTGAGAGAGGTATGTCTCAGAATTTAACTTTGGATTTGATGAATGTCAGATTCAAGTCTTATATTATCTTCATGTTATTGCTTCTGAGAATAAGCAGTGGTCATATATGTAGGGCACAATACCAGCATTGGTTGGGAATCGTTTTATAGTAAAGATTAGGCTACTCTAATTTAAAAAATGAAAGAAGAAGCCATTAGATATTGTAATCAATATTATGTCCAGGTCCAGACATTCCACCAGTAGAGCGGCAGACAACCTGAAAATGTTGTAGGAACTGTCATCAATGCTAAATTACCAAGCAAATGACTTTGCTTTTGTACACCCACAAGTGTGTAAAGTGCCCAATTTAGGAAAATATGAATGTTTTCAAATTTCTTTGATATTTTTAATGAGATAAAACTCAATTTTTTTCCAGAAAATGTGAACCGTCCAAAAGATAGCTTTAATAGTTTGAAGAAGGCTGAAAGAATGATGGAGGGAAGGGTAGGTCTCACTTTCTTAGTTTATTTTACCTTATTGCCCACAGAATTTATTAGTTTTTGACTGATCCTGGTGTGTCTGTTTCGAATTAATCCAACGTCAGCATAATGGAGGAATATTGTTATATTAAAGTTTTGGAGTAATGTTTGAAAAATTTGGAATGTAATCATTATTATTTTTTTAGGCAATGGATAGAAAGTTCAGTCACCACGACAACCAGAATGAGGCTGTACAATGGCGTAAACCTGACTTACTAGCAGGATTAAGTTCTGTGGTTGTCCCAGGATGCAACAGTACAGAGCGAGATATACAGAGTCAGCGTGAACAAAGTGTTTTACAAGCTCTTTTCTTCTCTAAAGCTATGTAAGTCAACATTTTCTATCATGACATTTGACATAGGTGACCTTGACCTTAATGAGCGTTATTTGCTATTGTTTGTCTGGAGCAGCTTGTGTGATAGCGGCATCACCCTTTGAACCCTGACGTTACTTTGGCTAAAACGTCAAATACCTTGAACTCCCAGCAATATTTCTTAAAGTGTATTACGTTAACGTTGTATGACGTCACTTGACAACGGCCGGTTTACTGGCTTGTCGGGTATATATAATGTAAGGATGGGCCGGTATACCGGCTTGTTGGGTTGAAAGGGTTAAGGCTGTTCCAGAAAAAAAACTCTTAACAATCTCTTTTATTTATTATTGATATAATTACAGGTTACCGGACACCCCAACTGAACCTGATTTAGAAACCGTGGAAACAGAAGAACCTATCAATATTCCATTAGTTGATGTGAGTTATTTCCCTTTACTCTTCTGGAACATCTTAAGACACTCTTTGGGATTTCAAATCTTAGGCTTAATTTTAAACCAAAAGGTCAGAGGTTCAATCCTGGTATAGGTTGAAATTATACCTTTACGATTTTTCATACCTCAAAGGAGCTGGCAGAGGAAAAGTGTTTGGCATTCAGATAGGTGGAATGGTGGATATTGTTAAAGCATTATACTTTCTCTGCAGAATTTTCCATCATTGCACACAAGCAGGCCTACCCATCTCCAGGATAGAAAAATATGATGCCATGGCCTGTGCCTTTCTTTATTATGTCTAAATAGTGCAAAAATCTTAATTAATTTATTTCAAATTTCAGGCATCGTCCTCTGGAGAAGAATATTCCTATACATACGATAACATCACTCAAAAACCTGATAAACTCAAACCTGACCCCCCAGAATTGATGCAGCATCACAATCACCATGGAGATCACCATATGGACAATCACCATATGGACAATCACCATATGGGTCATCACGGAGTACTAATGGGACCACCTCCCCCTGGCCTGCCACCAGAGCTGACTAATATTTTAAATAATTTTAGTAAAAATCCCCCGACAGGAAACAATGTATCTAATGATATGATGCAGAACGTTCAGAATATGTTGTCTGTCATAATGGTAAGTCATCAGGGCTATTATTTATCGGGGACACTGATATGGACCGCTTCCAATTTTTTGTCTATGGTTCTTGCAATTCCATGAACTAAACATTTTATGAATGGTTTAAAGGAAAGGTTCAAATTAATGCTATTATTGGCAATGTCGATATCCCAAATATATTTGGTATTCTTTCAAATTTCTTGCAATTCCACTAAAACTACCGGTAAGCATTTTACGTTACGCACACAAAATCTATAGATGTTAATGGCAGCTTTTGAAGTCGGCTCAATTCAGCAGGCATAATAGTACTATATTGAATTTTGTTTTGTTATTTAATAGCAAGCCAGCCAAGATGGTAATCAAAACCAAATGATAGACCAGCTGAGAATGGCGTTGGAACCTTTCAGACATCAACTTCCAGAACTATTCCAGGGACCAAACTTCGGGGGTCAGAACATGATGGGTGGACCACCTAGATTGGGACCAGGGCTACTAGGGGCTGCTCCACCTGGGTTTGCTCCCCTTGGAGGCCCTCGAGGACCACCTCCTAATAGATTTATGGGACCACAAGGTATGTACAGTTGGAATTTCTGGTTTTCAACCCTAAATACAATCTCGTTTCATTCCTGTAATTTCTTCATTACTATGGGCTTAGTTTATGTAAGCCTATATGAAATTTATTACACACTTACAATTTTGAAAAGCGACAATAAAAAGTAAAATAAAATTGTAAAAGTTAAATTTGCAAAAATTGTTCCGATTTTAGATTTTTCTAAATTTTTAAATTGAAATGTTTATGAATTTATAATTTTAGGACCAGGTGGACAGATGGGAATGCCTGGACCTCCGGGACCGGGTGGACCTGGTGGACCAATGCGAGGACCTGGACCAGGACCAGGACCTGGCCCACAAGGAGGACCACCAATGGGACCAGGGCCTGGTGATGATTGGGGTAACAATATGATGGGTGGACCAATGGGTCCTGGTGGCCCGATGGGACCTAATGGACCGAGACATGGTTTTAGAGGACGCGGTGGTCCGATGAGAGGAGGTGGTCGTGGTGGAAATCGCGGTGGTCGTGATAATCGTGGCCCTGATAGAGGAGGTATTCGGGATGACAGAAGAGATGATCGGGGTCGTGGTGGACGGAATGATAGAGGACGGAGAGATAATCGTGGAGGAAAAGGTAAAAGACAAGGTAATTTTGAGTTTTTCAAAGGAGGCTTATACATGGTCTGAACATTTGCATCTGTTCAAATTAGCCAAAAATGGATTTGAAAAGTTGGAAGAAAAAAAAACACTCTGATTGGTTGATCACTAAAATTGATTTTGAATTTAGTTTTATTATCCAATCAGATACTATACTTCATAAAATTTGCATATTTTGAGAAAGAGGCCCAAGGTTCAGAAAAGCAGGACATAAAAGTCCATTTCTTTTTGTCTTTGAAATTTGGAACAAAGAATTTAATGACCTTTTTTCTAATAACAGTTTGTCGACATTTCTTATCCAATGGTGGATGTAAATTTGGAGATTCTTGTAGTTTTCTTCATCCAATTTCCCAAAATGGGCAGTCCCCAGTTTCCTGATGAAACGTTGAGTTAAAATGGTCAAAGAAAGTGCTAGAAAGTTCGGAGGTAGAAACAAGAGTTTTGGTGTGGAAGGATTTTGGATTTGGACGTGCAGAAGTGTAGAACTGAGAAAAATATTCTATGAAATTGTGTGTGCTATTTTAAGAAGGGAAATGGAACAATTGTGTTGGCAGGATATTCAAAAATTAAAATTGTGTAGAAAAATTCTACCCATGGACAAAATAACCATTCAAAGCAGTGCCAATAAAAGACAACTTTTAACAAGGACAATTACTTCGGCTTGCAAGGGTTCTGCCTACCAGCTTATCCCTTACGAAAACTCTATGAAAATGTGACAGCATTCTATAGGAAACTAGAGCATAACTGGATGTGAAAAGTGCTTCCGCAAACTTAAACATTTAATGGTGAATAAAGAAAAAATGTTAATAAAAATGGGAACTTCACCGAAAAAGAACAAAAAGTGAAAACCATTGCCAGGGGACCATAAACTACTAATGCTAAATATTGTGGCAATTTATGTGAAACTCAAAGCTGAATATCGTGGCAAATCATAAAAAAACTCAATTTGAATATTGTGGCAAATCATAAAAAAATGACAATTAAAAATGTGAAATTCATAATAAATTTAAAAAGCAAAATTGATGCCTAAAATAGTGGATATTTAAAAAAAAAACTTGCTCAGAAAATGACGCTTAAATGTGACAATTCCACAATTTAGAAAAACTAAAAATACTTTCCTTCTATCTGTGATCTCTCCTAAATTTTGTGTGTCTATTCATAATATCTTGTGCTATAAATGTGTGCATGGAAAACTTGCTAATGTATGCAAATTTATGCGAAACTGTGTTCAAATTAATGCGAATGTATGGGCATTTTTTAGCAAAATTGCTTTGGTGAATTTATGCATTTTGATATTTTGTGCTGTTTCAATCCTTTGATGAATTTTTCTGTAGCCAGAATGATTGGTATAAGGTATTAATAGATAAATGTGTGGTTTGACCTATAATTGTAAAATGCACATGCATTTGAATACACATGCATTTACAGACTTTTTTGGAAAAACTGTTGTCAAATTACTTGGTGCATGCTTTATCAATTTATCAAATGAGTCCAATTATGATATTTAGTGAGCCTTTAATCGAGCCAAATTTTATGATAATATTTATTCCTTCAACAAGGCCCTGATTGGTTGAAATGATCACCATAACATCATCCAATCAAAGTTCTTAAATGCCCTGATGACAAACAAGAGCATGGAATTTTGCTTGTTATTGGCGTGAGATATTGAAAATATATTATAAAGAAATTGAAGTATATTATATTATGTAAATATGAAATTTGTACAGTCAAATTGTTAAAATGTTGATTTTGTTATGAAAGAGATTGAATGGTGTATTTAATTATTTTGTCAAATTTTTGGTGTAGTTTGAATAATGGCACATATTCCATAAAAATATGTCCATGCAAGGGCAAAAAAACTTGCAAAAAGACCCTCTCTCATAAAAAAATCTTTTGCTCAATTTTGTCCCACGTATTTTACAAAGTAAAATTTCGCAATTCTTCTTTAGAAATTGAGTTATCTTTTAACTTTGGTCTGTAGCCAACTCCAACCCTCAAGCAAACTGCTGAGATTTGCAGGGATATGTGCCATTGTTTGAACGAGCCAATCAAATATGACTGTTTTGTATATCTGCTGCCATCTATTTGTTGCTATGACAACAGTATTTTCTAAAAACAGTCACTAAGTGATTAAAATTTTCTATAAACTGATAAAATTTTCTTTATTTTCCCCAACTGATCAACTATGTTAGACCTTCAAAGTTTCCTCATAAATCTACATACTGTGTGCACAAGGATAAGCCGATAAGCCAATTTGGAAATGGAAAAACAAAAGGATTCCGAATTTCAAGTTTTAATTTAAGTATATTATGTTTTTAATACAATTCACTTTTAATATCACAATGTTAATTGATGCTGGCTGCTTATCCAAAACATACATTAAGAAAATAATGTTTAAATCAGTAATGCTGAATTGTATTTAGCTTTGGTAAACTGATGCTTGGCTGGATATCCAAAACATATATGGTAAAATAATAAAAACATGTAATGCTTACTTTTAGTTATGCTTTATATTTTTGGGAAACTGAATTAAAGTACATTAAAAAATATCACAAAATATGTATATCCATAAAAATACATAAGATAATATTTGGTTTAATACTTTTTGGGCCACTTAGACTGGATTTTATTCATTTTTGGATGGATTGCGCACAAACACTATGCAAGGCTCATGCTTTATAAGGAATAAATACTTATTATAAATTAATGCTGTTTAAGTTAAAAAATATCTAAAATAAATATCACAGATAATAATATAATTCAACATTTAAAATTTCCACACTACATGCAATATTTGAGACATAAAAAATATTTTCACAGTTAAAATAGAATGTTTCAATAATTATAATTCACAGAAGATGTTCCCATTTTGTAAAATGATTTCTTAAAGTGCTACATTCAGATAGATCTGGCTTCAATTTGGGTTTCCAAAATATACGTGCCTCAACTTCACAATGTCAGGCTATTACAAAAATTTTTCCTATATCTTGACATCTTTAGGTACTCTCTTCAAAATGTCCAGCTATAACAAATTTTCTGTATTACTTTGACATCTTGATACACTTTTCTTTAAAATAAAAGTTTGGAAATGCAGTAATTTGATTGGTTTATACGCTTAGGCTAACCAATACAACCAATGAGAGCCCTTAAAATGAAAACCCCAGAAACGACAGAATAGCTTGACATAGTAAAGATGAAACATCCAATATTATTTATTTTTTCTTCTTTGCCGACATTTTCTTGTGTTTTACATCTGGTTTCTTTTCTTCTTTAGTTTCCGTGACGACGGGTGTCTGAGATTTTGACGGAGATTTGGGAATCTCAACAGGTGGCACCACCTTAGTCGTAGATTCTTCAGGGGTCTCAGTCAAAGCTGACAGTTTTCTCTCCAATGCTCGGACTTTTTCTTGAGATTCTGCCAATTCCAGCTCTGCTGTTGAGGCTCGATCTTCAGCAGATTGGGCTCTTTCTTCTGTAGACCTGTTGGCAAAAAAATAAATTAAAATTAGAATCATAAGCTTAAAAAATGAAATTAAATGAGTTTTGCTTTTCTGCAGCTATATGGGCTAATTGAGGACTGGCAAACGCCATGCAGTGTGCAATGAGAGCGAGCGTCTAACTCACTGAGCCACGGAGGCTCCCCATAAGCTTAAAGGATTGTTAAGAGTTTTCTTATTTCTGTATGTGTATCTGGGACATTTGTAGAATCAATTTGCACAATTCTAATTTTCAGACTTCTGTGGTTCCATGTAAACTATGGCGTCCCTTATCTTGAGACCTTATGTGATATAAGCACATTTTGCAATTCTGTCTAACTACATAGACACCAGAAATTCAAATATATGTACCAATACATCATTCCTGAAGTCTAAAGGGAGATCATTTCATGTGCCAAGGGATAGGGAACTAATCCAATGTCACTGGTGTACTTTTATTTGAATGAAAACCAGGCATACAAATATCAATTCAACACCGCTGAAGACTAAAGGGAGATAATTTGCTGTGTCAAGGGAGATAATCTAACTTACAATAACTGTGTCTGTAGAGTGTCCACTGCAGCTAAAGCTTCGTAGGCTTTCTTGGTATCTGGTACTTCTTTTAGGGTACCCACAGCTGTTTCTGGCTCTGGGGGTGGCTGAAAATCAACATAAAAAAGGTTTTAAAAATAAAAAATAATCTATTTGCTCCTTATTTGATTAATGAATATGTCCCCTCCAACCTGCATCACTGACAGGGAGAAACCAGGGTTTTGATGCATTAAACTTAATAATGAGTTTAACCCTACACAACCAGGGC
Organism: Lottia scabra; assembly: GCA_029955415.1. Lineage (NCBI taxonomy): Eukaryota > Metazoa > Mollusca > Gastropoda > Lottiidae > Lottia > Lottia scabra. The sequence continues at coordinate 3,755,480 of JARJEI010000014.1, read as the reverse complement.
CAATATGCATAAACAAAAAAATTATGGGTTAAAACCAAATTCGTTAAATTAAGCATTGATTTAAGCAGGTTTTTGAATGTTAAATATGGAATTAACTTCAGTGTTAAGTGTTCTGCATACAGGACCAGGTTTTACATTTGTTAATTTGACTCTGATTTGAATTCGAAAAATGTGAGCGTATTATCTCCACTACGAACCTATGCCATTATTGAACCCAGATCGAGGAAAAAAAGAAAAGATATTTTACCATGTCTAAGGTATGGTGGAGATTTTCTATATGAGTGTTGTGATCACTGCCTATCTTTTCTAACTTTTCACTTTTATCAACTTCTGCTTCCTGCAAACAAAACAGAATTTTACACACTTATGAATTTTCTGAGAACCAAGACTACACCATTCCCAATACTTCAGTTTTAGCAGGACTAATTTCATATTGGAGGGGCAAATTGTACAAAACTGATGGACCTCGTCAAAGTGTGGGGTGATATCCAGTGGTGAGGGTACTGGGGGGCATGAGGGAATTTGCTATTCCTTCAAATTTGATTAATTCCCTGCCAAATCTCCATATTATCTGTAGAAAAAATTTCAATAAACTAACATAGAATTACCTGAATGGTAGAGCTTTCCTGTCCTTGAGAGACTGGTTGGTTTTCTTCTGGTGCAAGCTGATCAGTTTCTTGTGGCTGAGTAGCCTCCCCTGTCACTGCTTGTTGAGTAGCCTCCCCTTTCTGTGCTGGTTGAGTTACTTCCCCTTTCTCAGTTGGCTGAGTGACTTCCCCTGAAGGCTGTACTTCTGTTATTGTAGATTGACCTGCACCATCAGATGTGTCTTTGACTTGTGTTTCCATGGATTCTGCTTCAGGTTTGTTTGATTCTTCTGTTTTTTCTGGTTCTACATTTTCAGATTTTACAATTTGTTCCATTTCTTCCTAAAAAATATTCAATAAAAAGCATAATTTTTTTGGCATTTTCTTGATCAAGAAGAGAAATGAATGCATTCTCCTAAAATTAAATCTTTGATTTAATCAATAGGCCCTGGCCAATGCATGTTAGTTTTAAGCTATAGGCTGGCAGAGGGTTACAAGTTCACAATCTTCACTATGCAACTTTTGTTTGCTTTCCAAATTAAACAAAATTTCCACCTTAAATCATCATCTTGCAATCATTTTGCAAAACACACTTTTTGTACCTCACCTTTGCCTCTTTGATTCAAAAAGATAAAGTAACCAAGGACCCCTTATTAACCCTTTGAACCCGGATGTTATTTTGGCTTAAATGAGTTCCGAGCAATATTTTTTAAAGTGTATTACGTTAACATTGTATGACGTGACTAGACAACGTCCAGGTTACCAGCTTGTCGGGTATATATCACGTAATGATTGAGCTGGTATACTGGCTCTTAGGGTTGAAAAACACTGACCTTGCCCTCATCCCCAATCTCTTCTAACTTTTCTTTATCATTATAACTGATTCTATCCGTCTGCTCAGGTTTTTTGACGTCGCTTGCCGACTGTCGAGGTGGGAAAAGTTCATGGATAGGTTCGTTCATCAGCTGACTTGTTAAAATCTGAGCCGTTTGTATCCAACTGTCACATTCGATCTAAAATTTAAAAAACAAAATTGTTCATGGAATGATAAATTATTATAGGGATTATGAAGAGGTTTTCTAAACTTTGTATGTGTATCAGGGACACTGATAGCATCAATTCACATCATTCCAATTTCCATTCCGACATCTGTGGTTACTACAATTCCACTAAATCTAACGTGTTTCATGACGTCACTGACAGTGATCTGCATAGATCATATCAATAGTACCGGAAGGTAGATCTCTGTCAGTGACGTCATAAAACGTGTTAGTTTTATTTTGATTTAAAAGGTCTTGCGCTCCAGACTGGCACTGGAATGGTCTGTCATCCCCTTCCAATAAATTTGTTTTAAAAACTCACTCGTAATCTATGGAGATCGCGAAGTTCATGATCAGCGTTCTCTTCATGTAAATCTTGACGTTTCTGAGTGTTGTCAATCACAATACCATCACAACAACTGAAAAATTTGGATATTAACATTGTTAGAAGATCATTTATCCAATTTTGCAACTGCTTTGTAACTCGGAAAAGAAATGAAATGGATAATTATTACGTTATGGACATTTTCAATTAGAAGATTAAAATTGTTATTGTTTTCCATTTAACTATAACTTAAACTTTTTTCTAAGATACAGAACATAATAAAGAAGAACAAAGGGCAAACATGAACAATTTGAAAATAGAAACAACAATATCCATATCATAAAAAGAAACATCATGTATAAGTAAGATAATGCATCTTTACATCAAATATTTGAAGAAAAGCATTCATCACAATATCAGTATACATTTAAACGAAAGAATAAAAAAAAAACCTGAACAACATATTTTACAAACCAAAAAATGAAAATGAACACAACTGATGAACATCAATTCAAGAGAAAAAAAACTCGCAAAGCAAATTAAGAACAAAATGAAACAAGTTTTTAAACAAAACAACATTAACAACGCTTACAAAGGGTAGACAACTCACAAAGCTAGTTTGATAGAAAGAGAAGAAATCGTAACTGCCACAGGTTTTTTAGCGAGTGACTCGAACGAGTTACAGTTTATAAATGTGACGAGATCTTCCGCTTCTAGAGCTCTCCTGTTAAACAAGATAAAAAGGTTAGAAAAGAAAATTGGGTTAATAAAGTTAAGTTGACACCATACAGTGTGCAATGAGGGAAATTTTATCAGGACATTAGCATTAATCTAGACATACTATTATAAAAAGTAAAAAAGGCTGATTATTGCAAATAACAGTGGAGAGAAAATAAAAAATGTAAAAGTCGAAAACAAAGAGTGATGAAGATTTTTGCAAAAAATGTGCTTAAGTAACATTTACAGCAAGAATTGTTGCATGGCAGCAAAAATACAGATAAGAATAAATAGTTAGGATTGTTATTTTTAATATGAAAATGTGCTCTACAAAGCGGTTAAGAATGTAAATGCAAATTAATAGCAAAAGAATGTTGCAAAAGAAAGGTACAAAACAGATGTAAAAAAATGGAACTCACAGCGTTACATAGTTAGAGAATAATTCCAATTTTTGAAACAATAGTTTAACAGTCTCGTGTAGTTGTGGAATGGAGGACGTCCCTATCAGCGCCATCTGACGAGCCTCTTCAGAGTGATCTTCCCTATCTGGAGCCAGACGCAGTAATAACTGGACCATCCATTGAACCATATCGGAATGAAGAGTCGAAACCTAGAAAGCGACAAAAGTGAAATAAGTAATTTTCTTCGTTTTTTTAGTCAATGGTCTACACAGCTGTAGCTAGGTACTGAATGAACCCAAGTGGATTGGTCATGGACAAGCTAGTAGAAAGGACCAATGTTGTAGGTTGTAGACCCCAGTTGATATCCTTGTAATAAATGTCAAGGACTAGCTGGTAGACAGGACAACAGGATCGTTATGAACCCAAGTGGATTGGTCATGCACCAGCTTGTAGAAAAGAACAATTGCAGACCTAAGTTGATATCTTTGTAAAAAAAAAATTTGACCAGCTGGTAGACAGGATCCTTATGAACCCAAGAGGATAGGTCATGGACCAGCTTGTAGAAAGGACCCTTGTAGATTGTAGACCTAAGTAGTTATCCCTATATAAATGTCCGTTTCTTTTTTACCTGATCTACAAGTTTAGCATCTTCACTATCTATGCCACTGGAAGCTGTTGTCAACCATTTCTGACTTTTACGAACAGTGTCATGGATATCAATACTGAAATAATAAAAATATGACATGCAGTGTGCAATGAGGAAAATTTTTTCTATGTCAAGGCAAACTTTTTCATGTCAGATCTGCATCACTAACAAAAGGAACTGGGTTGAAAAACCTAAAGGAATTCTTTCGAAGTCAACATGGAGCCCTTGACAAAATTTTTGACGCATTAAGGTAAAAAAATGGGAAATTTATGAAGTAATTACCTGGAATGGGGTTTATTTTCAGCGCGGTCATCTTCACATTGAGTGGTTCCGATAAATTCACACGCTTCATTCAAATTTCCTACCCAGTCTTCTAACGTCATAAAAAACGTGGACCATTCTGATTCGCTGATATCTTTACCTCCATTAATCGCTGTGGTTACTCGACTCTCCCAGCTATTTATAGCATTCATAAGATGAATAACTGCAGTGGCGACTCCTGTAATGATCAACATGGATTATTGCCCTTGTCATTTTGATATATGTTACAGGGGCGGATCCAAGGGGAGGGGCTCCCCCAGCTTGAGCCCCCTATTTGTGCTGTTGAATTTCAAGCATGTTGAATTTCAGAGCCCCCCCTTTCTCTAAATCCTGGATCCGCCTCTGTGTTTTGTTGTACAGTCGTTGCAGTTTGGTTGTTTTTATAGCGAGCAAAATTTTTGGAAATAATCATTAGTAGTATTAAATAACAAGGAAAAATAGTTGATATTTCAAGAGGAATTGGATACCCCCAAAGGTGCCATCATTCGAACTGGAATTGTACTTACCGTTTTCTCCAGTGACTCTGTGGTTAAACTGTTTTAATAACTGATCCACTTCCTGGAAATCACAATCGAAAAAAAAATGAGCATTGTTACCGCAATAAATCCAAAAAGTTCTATTCTACAGGCCAATTTGAACCTTTCTATAACTTTTTAATTGGTCCAATAAGTCTTGAGTTGACCATAACCCAAATCAGTAGCCTACCCATCGCCAAAATATAAATCTTAAATCACTCAGTGCCTACTTAAGTCAGCCCCATATCACAGACCAAATAACGAGTGCCCAAGTCATCAAAGGCAACATCTTATACCCCCCACCCCATTGCCAATAAAATGAGGGCAGTTTTTACACCCACCCACCACACCTACCTCGTTAAGTGCCATCATATTAGTCTGTTCATTATGTGTTTTACCATCCAGCCCACGATGTCGCCCAAACACACGTAGCGCCATATCAGTCCAACCTTCCATCTCCTTACGAATATTCATCAGAATATCTAGATTGGACAGAAATAGATCTCCTCCAAATGTTTCTGACTCTCTACTTAATATCTACAAACAGAAAATTAGAATGATTAGAAATAATCACAAGCCCAAACTAAGCATGCAAAATCTTTTTTTGAAAGAGTCTTGTTCCTCATGCATTTGTATTGAAACCCCAAAATTTTTGAACCCGAGTGGTTAGCTCGATATAACATATGGTTAAGTCAAACATAGGCCTAGGATAAGTGTTAATGTGATGATTTTGTCCATTTTAATCTTTTTTTGAGATGTAAATTTAGATTAGTTAAGATAGATTGTCTTACCTCTTCCCAAGCTTGGATATCTGAAGCAAGAATTTTCATTTTGGGTACATCTGGAGGTCGTATCATCATTCCTTCTTTGTTACTGAAAAACAATTTCAATTGAAGAATAAATACATGCAAACCTTCAAAACAAAAGACAAAAGATCATCCCCACTGACCTATGCCCTATCAAATTTGTGTCTATTTATGTCGAGATGGAACCCTGGACCATCTGTTTTATGCCAAGCTATCATTTTGACCCCAAAAGATTCAAGAAGATCTTGGACTTCCAAAACAGAAATAAAACGAAAGCAAAGCGTGACAAATTGATACATGTCAATGTCAATGTCAACTTACAAACGTTTTATGAAATCGTTCAATTTAAATTTTATCTCAAACAATTCCTGACTTAAACCATGACCATCATGCAAGCATATATTCTTTAACTTAGTATTCAGACAATGATTTTGGACACTTGTCAAAAACAATTATTAACTTACAAACAAGTTTTGTGAAAGTCATTCAGCCAACGTTCAACACCAGTTTTAATGGAGCTGAGATTATCCTTCATATCGCCTTCCCGTTGTTTTAACGCCAAATTAAAATCTTCGATCAAGTCCCGCCAATCTTCGACATGAGTCTGGATAATAGTGAGTAATTCTGTGTCTTTATCGCTCAGTAAGATTGTAAAATGGTGGGCTAATTTAGCCCAGGCTTTCTCACTGACGTGAAGACGTTTGGCAGTGGTTAGTTGACACTCTTCTGTAACCTAGAAAAAAAAAGACATCAAAATGAATCAGCAATACCTGTGGTAAATGTGGGGTTCTATAGCACAGTGGGTTTGGGCGGCGTTCTTTACAAACATGATGTCATTTGCTTGGTGGTTGTCGTGGATGAGAGTTCGGTTCTTAATTGGGGTATGAAAGTCAGATGACCTTGATTAAGGCATCTTTACTCATAATTCCAGTCAACTCAGTTGTAAATTGGTACAGATAATCCGGAAAGATCAATGCCAAGAGGTTTGGTCGAGGATCAGCTGGGAGAAAAGATCCTCACAGAACCTAAGTTGTTGTCTTTGTAAGATCAATGCCAAGAGGTTTGACCAAGGACCAGCTGGGAGAAAAGATCCACATGGAAACATTAGTTGTTCTCCTTGTAAAATATAGATGTTTCTTTTTTTAAGGGGCACTTTCACCTTTTGACTAATCACACACCTTAGTGTCAGAAACAAGAATTTTATTTTAGTTAAGTATTGGGTTCTAGCAGGCTTTCTCAAATGTCAGCCCACGACACCCTTGATAATGGTTCCTCAAGAGTGACTTCTTCTGCTAAAACGCTGTCCTCTCTATGCTAACTAAGCTATATTTGGCCCCTATATTTTTTTCATATAATGCATTTGGCCCTTTACTAAAATTAATTGAGAAGGCCTGAGTTATAGTATCAACAGCTCTCCACTCAGCTTCAGAACCATGTGCATCTGTAATTACCAGCGTTTGAAAGTAAAAAATACCCCTCGTATCTCATTGAGATTAAACTATAGGGCCTACACCGAATATATTAACTGCAATATAACAACATGTAATTCCTACCTTCATAGCCAGGCTGTAAGCTGCAGTACTCCACAATTCTCGTTCTGACGTCAACGTTGAGACTTGCTGTTCTAATCGTTGACGTTGTAGTTCATACAAATCATGATATTCTGACAGCAGGCTGGCATTCTTTTGAGCTTCTGATAACGCATATTTTAACTGAAAAAATCAAAGCATATGCATGCAAACTGTATTGCTATGGCTTGTTTACATTTTGCGACTCTGTTCTGTTTTGTATTTCAGAAAGCTATCTGCTTTTGGATTGGTTGAGTTGGAGCCTCAAGTAAAAAAAAGAAATTTCACGCCATGGTGAGTACTTTCTTATAACCAAGACTTTTGCAATAAATGTGCCTATTCTGCTTCTATTTCTGATCATCAAATAGTTTTGCATATTTTTTACGTGGCAGCTATACAAGAATTTTGCAAAATTGAAATAACAAAAATGGTAAATGCAAATAAAGTGAAAATGCTTACATCTTCTTGAGCTTTTTGAGCTTCTCTGGTTACTCTGATGTCATGCTCTTTGATTTCTGTTAATTCACTGGAAAAATAAGAAAAATTAAGAGATATTGTAAAGAGGTTTTCTAAACTTTATATGTGTATCGGGGACACTGATAGCTTCATTTGCACCATTCCACATTTCAATCAGATGTCCAATGTTCTTGCAATTACGTTAAAACTAAGCATTTTATGTACGGTACCACTATAGGAATGGACATTAAGAAAATTTTAGAATGTAAGAAATCATGGAGAGATTTAGATACGTACCTTGTTAAGATACTGATAGTTGTTTTAAATCTCATTAGTTCTTCTGTTAATCTTCTATCTAAAGCTCTCTGAGCCATCACCTCTTCGTGTAAACTGAAATAAAAAAAATATATCGTGTTGTGAGGGTGCATGTAAAAGTCCTCATATCTTTCAATGGTCTTGTTCTGTTCAACATATTTGAGGCTAACATTGCAACTTAGTAATTATAGGTGGCTATCTTGCCTACTTAATGTGTAAGGGCAGACAACTTTTGTTTGAAGATTGATTTTGATTGACTGATTTTAATGCACAAGAAGTATTTCTGAAGAATGATTTCTAATGAACAAACTATTATTGATTCAATATGGCGACTGACAAATAGAAAACAAAGTTACTTAGAATGCTAGTCTAGTTCCGAAGTTGATACGAGGGCAGGTTTTTTTTTCTAGGAATTATTACGCTGAGAGACCAAGTATAGAGGACTAAAGTTCTATGACCCCACTTTTCATGAACCCCTAGAACCAATCTAATGCTATATATTAAACTAAATAGTAACTGTGTAACAGAATAAAATTATGATCATACCTTTTTATCTGTGAAGGAATTCTGTTTAATAGATCACTATATTTTTTACGTAACGTTGCCAATAATTCACCTCTTTCAGCACATTCTACACTTGTCTACAATTAATTAATCATATATCAATGTAATGTTAAAGTATTTCATAGGTAAACATTTGCTCGTAAATGCTCTAAAAACTAGAGTTTTTGATGGAATCAAATGAAATTTGATATGTGTATACACATTCATAAAACGTAGATCAAGTTCGAATTTGAGCTATTTTCGATCATTAGAAGCAGAGTTATTGCCCTTGCCCCAAAATCTTGAATATGCTATTACTCTCTTAGTTTCCAACCGATTTTGATGAAACTTAAAATGGATGTTATTGAACCTAAATCGAAAGGTTTGAGAAAGTTAAGTTTACTCCTGATTAAATTTAAGACTTTTTTGTTGGACGTATATTGCTGTGGTCCACTATCTAGTAGATTGGTAGCGGAGGGGTAATCGAAGATTCATATTGACTTCTTATATCTTCTAAAAATATTAAAGAAACCTTACCTGTCTGATCAATTCATGAAAGACAACATTATAAATATTCTGTTCTTTTTTAATCAACTCCAGTAAATTATGCATCTGTAAGAAATCATAGTCTGCATTACTGTTAGTTGACAAAATATCCATTTCAGGGATAAAATACGCTCAATGCAATTTTAGAATGCCACTTTCAGAGATGATAATGCACTTAGAAATCACTGACTCTGATTTGCAAAAATGCCTTTTATTCTTATTATTTAAAATTCAGATTTTCAGATATACAGTAATCTGATTGAATAATAATGCTAGATCTAAAATCAGTTTTAGTGATGGACCAATCAGATTGTGATTAATTAATTAGTGAAATGATTTTAAGTGTGAAAAACAAAGTTTGAAAGCTAAGTTTTTGACACTAACTTAAATTGGCATGCATGTGAAAAAATGTATTTGACTCTAAATAGCCCTAACATGTATTCAGGCAAATTGTTGTATGCATACATATATAATGTTTTTGTGGTAAATTGTTTTGTGGGCAGGCAAAGTGGCACATTTTTTTGCTGTGGCAAAATTTGAAAGTTTGAAAATGGTTTTTGGAGTTCAAATGTTATTAATATCCTTAAGACGGTTTGTTTTTTGTGACAATGCATGCGAATCTCCAAGACTAATCAACAAAGAATAAACATGCATTCCTCTTTAGTTTAATTTTTACCTTTCAATAGTTTCGCTGATGGAAATAAACATGGAATGATATTAAAGCAAAAATTTAATAAATCTTATATATATTTGGGAGTACAGAATAATTTTTTAAAATATGAGTTTATGAGAGGTAGGAGTCTGTATCCCACAGAAAAAGTGGTGGGGGCTCATGACCTGAGTTGGTTTCCCTGTTAAAGGAGGGCTACGTACCTGTGTGGGTTCTCTGACATCTACATCTGTATCATTAGCCCCAATTTTTTTTAACAAAATTGAGGAAGGGAGGGGAAAAGGGGTGAATATTATTGATTGGGGTTGGGATTACATACCTGGGTGGGTCCTCTGACATCTACATCAGTATCATTAGCCCCAATCTTTTCTAATAAATCATCTAAAACTTTCTTTAACTGTAACACTTCATATCTACTTGTTGGCTTCCTGCAAAATTCAATTTTTCATTCAAGTTATTCATGGAGATATCAAAATAATGACTTTCTTGGACATAAGTGTTGGAGATTTGAACCCATACACTATATTGCACTGGGGCCTGTTTTTCAAAACGTAAATTTGGCATTTTGCAATGAATAATTCCACATTTACGACAGTTTTTAATCCTAAGACTTTTGGAGATACAGGCCCCTGGTCTATTGCTTTAAAGCAGCTAAACTTGTAACTTACAAGTTGTAACCCTGACTCAAAAACTCAAAGTTCAAATCTATTCAGTGCTCCTTTAAGACAAGATGAGAGCTCAAGCTATGTCAATTTCCTTGCTCCTGAAAGGTGACCATTAAAAAAAATTGAACTTACATAGAAGGAAAGACCATCAAATGTTTTTCATGATCTTCAATATGTGTACTGTATTTACTGTAAAAAACAAAAACAATTTTAGTTTCAGATTAATTTTGACGCACACAGCCTGCATATGACATTGTCAGCTCCCTTGACTAGCATGATTACTCCTTTTTAATTTCAAACTGTTGAGGGATCTTTAATATGCGCAGCCTGTAGTACACAGTGCCTCGGTTTATTGTCTTTCTGAACATTAAGACACTTTTTTCGATGTCAGATTTGTGAACAGGCTTGAATCAATATAATTCTCTATTTAGTACCTATTTTTTTGCATTAAAACAATGTTTTGAAAAGAATTTTAACTTACTCTTCATGGAATTCTATCCCCAAAACACCTTTATTTTTAACAATATGATATTCTTCAGGTACCAACGTATCGGGGAGCTGTAATGGCTGAAATAATTCAAAATTATATCACATAATGCTGGATTTAAAAACTGCCTTTCTGAAGCAATGAATAGCTCAGTTAATAATGACTTTAATTGTTGTAAGTTTCGCAAGTAGGTTTGAATCCCCTTTTAGAAAGTCTAATTTCTGAAAGTTCATTTAAGGTGATGTTTTAGCTAGAAAATCAACAATGAAAATTCAACCTAGGGCACCAACTACCCAGTGCCAGGCCGCCACTGCAGGGCTCGTATGCATTCTATTTTCCAGATAAATGCCCACTTTTTTTAGATTTACCTGTTTTGGTTTTTCCTCAAAGTCATTTCTAATGACACTACCATCAATGATATCAGGACGATCTAGTGTTGGATTGGGAAGGGGTACATCATACAGGAATGATATATCTCTAGAAATAATGGGGGAAAAAAAACATTCATCAGTTAATTCCAGTTTCTATTCCCCTGAATCTTTAATGGACTTTCCCACAAGCATGTGCTTTTCCTATCAATAGGATAGTTTTAAGAAAAGTTCATTTTCGAAATAGGGTGGATTGGTGTTGGCACTCAAATTGTTTTAATTTTGTCCTCATGTGCCTTACACAAAATGAAAATTTCCCCTGAATCTTTAATGGACTATGCCACAAGCATGCGCTTTTTCTATCAATAAGATAAAAAACGGTGTTAAGAAAAATCAATTTTCTTAACAGGGTAGATTTATGTTCTCATGTGCCCTACACAAAAAAAAAAAGTATTCTTACTTGCCAGCCCCACAAATACAAGTGGTAGAATTTGTTAAATGTTTAAATTTATCTCGACGTTTATGATTCCAAACATTACTAGGGATGGGACGAGACTGTACCTGAAAAAATATAAAAAAATACATTAAAAACGCCATATTTCTAGATAAAGAAAAGTTATCTCTCATTTCCAAATTCCTGTCCTGATGAGTGTTCTATATCTGAAACAGTGTTCGATAAAGTTAGCTTGATTTTTCATTCCAGACTTTGCTTGTATGCGAAACATTTCAAGTTTTCTAAAGGTCTAGTAAGAAAATGAACTTACAGTAGTGGTGTTAAGATTCCGTAATTTAGGGGCAGGTCCCAGTTTATCTCTGGGGGGTGGAGGTTGTGTCAGGGCAAACAGAACATCATCTGGTAGAAAATCACTCTGTAGAGATGTTGGTAGAGGTTTATGTTTATCAACATGATTTTTACTGCTACGTATTTCGGGTAAAAAATCTAAAAAAATAAAAATAAAAACAGTTTTACAAAAGAAAAAAAATACAGTTTGCCTACAATATTTCATATTGAAGTTCAGAAGCCCAGGCCCATAGCCACTAATTTCCAAGGGGGGGCTACATGGAATTGGGAAGCAAGTTCTTTATACAGCCCCCCACAACCAATGATTTTTGATGCAAAATCCTAAATTTAAGCAGTAACAATTCAAACAGAACGTTCACTTTAAAAATGCTTATTTGTTTTCAGGGGGGTTGGGGAGGGTTTCACAAAAATTCTAGAACTCCACCTACAGATGCAGGCCACCAGCATAAGTGAAGCTCTTATTGTCACCTGTCACTTTGAAACTAATGTGCAATGAGGTAAAATAATGATCATTTATTGTGTACCATAGAGTTACTTACTATCTTTAAGAATCATAGATAAAGGTGAATTGGTACTAGATCTAGGTGGTTGTGGGGTGGGGGTTGGTACCGCCATGGTAGAATTACCACTCATCTTGACTCTTTCAATACTTTATAACTTTACCATCTCCAGTTTATTTCCCCTGAAACATAAGACATTCTATCAAAATCCAGGATTTGTAGGTTGCGTGGCAATGGTGCTTCCATAAAAGCACTGGCCCAAGTAATAAATTTCTTTTACCAAAGGCACCATCATAGCCGTAGGATAGGGGCACAGGATTCAAGAGGGGGCAGACCCACTTGCCCAAATTTTAGTGAAAAAAAAAAACTATTTGGGGTGGGAGGGGCGGTCTTGTCTCCTACGGCTAAGAAAGGCACTGAATCTAACGACAAAACTGCCAGAGATAAACAACTGTAATTTGTATTATTTGTAAACAAATTCAGAAAAGAATGCAAAATCAAATCCGGTCTAAATCTTTGAAACTGTCGAAGAGACATCCTTGACAACTTACAGAATTATTAAAAGGGTTGGATACTTCGAAGAAAATTCGTAAATTTTAAAATCAGTTGAAATTTAAGAAAGAAAACAGCAAAAACTACCTCTTGACAAAATTTCAGTTTCTTTTGGCAGCCATCTTAGTTTACATGTCGTCATTAGAAACGGAAGCGGAAATAGTAATTTTGTAAACAAGAAAGATGGCTGCCTTGAAAAAGCACGTGGGTAAAAAAGATACAGAAGTTGAAGAATTACTAAAGAAATATAGAGAACTTGAGTTAGATAAAGACACAAATAAGGTGAGGAGGTTCCGTCCTTTGAAATTTCTAAAAATATATCAGCCACAGCTTTTTGATGCATTAAAATCATCCAAAAATTTTCTTGTTTACAAATTTTAGATTTTCTACTTTCAATTTGGCGTTTGATTGAAATTGGCAAAGTTTGAATTCTGTGCTAATTGGATACAACTATCAATGGTTTTTAATTTGAAATCTCTCATTGCACACTGCATGGCGTTTTCCTGTCCTGCTGGTGCAGAAAAGCAGGACGTATGATGCTATTTCATTTCGTTAAGAGCCCGATAATGGAGGATTTGAACCCACCGCAGAAACTTAAGCCTTTGTAAGCGCTCAGTTTCCCAGAGTAACTGATCTTCCTTTTATTTCAGATAAAATGTTGTCTGTCTGGACACGAGATGCCCTCGACCAAGCTCGCCATCACAACCTACGTCAGTGGTAAAAAGTTCCTGAAATTAAAAGCCCAGAGTGATTATAACTATGATGAACATGCTGTTTATCTTGTACCTAGCACCAAAAAATTCCATGAGTAAGTTTTTTAGGATAGGTGTAGAACAGTTGGTCTTGGGTTCTTATTCTTGTTGTCTACCTATGTCATCTTTCCTAATTATTCCAGTCACCCAGCAGTAAATGTAAATCAGAGAAGATCGATGTCAAAAGATTTGACCAAGGACAATTGGAATTCCAAAAACTTAAATCTGCTACCAATTGCAAGTAGTAATTTTGATGCAAAACTTCTTTTTTTCTGATATTTATTGAAAATCTCTTTTTTTTCAGAAAGCACCTGTATTGCAGATTAACTCAGATCCATGTAAATCACACACCTAAAGATATTGACCGCCATATTACCGGTAGAAAATTTAAACGAGCTTTACGAGAATGTAAGTATGCTACTCAGTTTTATTTTAGCATCATATCTATTTAAGGGATTGTAAAGAAGTTTTCCGAATTTTTTATACATGTATGTTTTTAGTCAAATTACTACGAGGCGTCTGTGGTACTAGCAATGACGATTTAGTACCTAACAATCACAAAAGCTGTCCATAATATTGAACGGTCCGAATCTGAACTGTGACAGGACTTTGCCTAGCTGAGCAAAAAACCGCATTTTGTACGGGAAGTAGGAATGGTGAGCAAGTAGTATGCACTATTGTCTATGCGCTTTTTGCATGAGCCGTAATATTCCACCAAACCATGTACATTTTACTTTGTTTTTAGGGAAAAGATGCCAAGAAACAGGAGAAAAATTCAAACCATTTGGAAATTTAAGTAAACAGCAACAACATAATGATGAAGACAACATGTCGGACAATGATGAGAAATTCTCAATGTTTGGTAATTTACCAGGAAAAGGGAAAAAAGGGAAGAATCCTGTAGCTGTCTCAGCCAGTGCTGTCGGGGACGGAGGGTTTTTAGATATAGATTCAGATGAAGATGAAAGACCTGGAAATGATGATGATGATTTTTCAGACTTATATCCTGATGAAGGTAGGGAAGAACATATACACATTTCAGATACACAATCCTCATCAGGACAGCTAGTTTTAGAAATGAGATTTTATTAGCTAATTGACTCGAAATAATTTGATGCTGACATGTTTCAGATATGCCATCCTCATCAGGGCAACTAGTTTTGGGTCAACTTCTCTATGTAATTATTGACTCGAGTTCATCTCATACTGCCGTCACACGTTTTAGATATGCAATCCTCATCAGTTTTGGAGTCAATTTTTAAATATGATAATTGACTCCAGTTGATGTTATGATGCTGACACGTGTTTCAGATACACAATTCTCATCAGGACCTAGTTTGAGAAATTGCTAATCGACTAGAGCTCATCTCATACTAACACATGTTTTAGATACACAATCCTCATCAGAGCATCAGTCCCAAAGATATCCCCCATTTCCAAATCTCTCTTGAGAATAACAATCCAAGACATAACATTTTGTTGAGTCTACATCCTTTCCTTTCACTCTTTGTAACTTTTTTACTATCCTTGATTTGTAGATGACGCTAATGGAGAAGATCGTGATGGTGGTGGGTCGGGATCAGATTTTGATTTTGATGAAATGGACGTGGTACAAAACAAGACTTCAGAAGATAAACCTAAAAAACTCTCCAAAAATTTAAATGTAAGTTATTACCCTTTAGCACTTATCAAATTTATGTTTGGCACTCAGTTCTTTGTAGTAAGCTCAACCTTTGTCATTGTTCGAGATTATTTAATGACTCGACTATGATAGACAGGCATCTTGCGTAACTGGACAGGAAAAGACAACTCTTGTTTCATTTTGATTGGATGTTATTAACGCATGAGAAGACAACTCTATCTGAAGAATGATTGTGATTGGCTTACCTTGACCTATGGGGAAATGACGCTATGCTGTGTGCACAAAGGTAAATTTTGCCAAAACAGCGGTATTAGCCTAGGATTTTTTCTATTTCTAATTGTTAAGGTATCTTTAATGAGCACAGTCCGTAGCAAGAAGCTGTTTAAAGCTTCATGTGTCCTCATAGCTTTTTCTTCAAAATTTAAATGTTTGGCTGTTTTTTCTTTTGTAGGGTAAAAAACACAAATTAGACATACCACAGAAGAAAAAAGTAAAAAGATTGAAATCAAGTTGAAGTGTTGTTTCTAGTTGTTGATATTTGTTTTGTGAATAGAATGGTGTGAATGTTGTACATCTTCGACATCTTTTTTGTTTGGATGTGCTATGCTCTGATTACTCTTTTTGAACACCTGATAGTACTTCTCTTTTGAGAACTATTACTCTTGATTTTGCCATGTTTTGGATGCGATTTTGGTTAACGGAATTGTTTTGCTAGTACAGATTTATATTCCTTCTATAGCTCTTACGCAATTGTTCATCCGGTGACCTATGTCAATGATGCAGAATTGCAGGTCAAAGGGCTGACAACAAAAATGTCTGTCCTTTGAACTGAACAAAAAACTGGGGCCATGTTTGCTACAAATTGTACACTTTAAAGATCCCTCTAAAATGGTAAAAGAGTAGTCCACTGCCGTCGTTCTAGCAAAATATCCCTTCATTGCACACTGCATGACATTTGCCCTAGAAAGGTGTGGGAAAAAATGACGTAAGCTCCATTTCATTTCAACACATCTTGCACCCATTTTTTAACATAATCATAATATTATCATCATGGTTTACAATTCATTTTTTCCTATCTTTTAATCTTCTTAATGCAGATCTATATTGAGTTTCACCTCCTTCCTTTTGGTAGAACGTGTCAGGGACAAAAGACTCCACCCTGAAGTGTAGGACATGCCTGCCACAATAGGCCTCTCCCTTCTCCTAGTTACGTGCATCAAACAATAGACTACTGAACTGATTTCATCTGAGGTCGGGATGCTTTTTGTTACAACTTTATCGATAGAAAGAAAAAGTCAATTTAAAAAAAAATTAATATATCCTTGTTGGAATTTGTATCATTTTACTTGTGAATCTTCTTTTAAGTAATATATCCTTGAATATTATTCAGTAGAAAGTATTGTATTAAAATTGGATTAGTTTCCATGTTAAAATTGATTGTCTCTACTTGTGACCTAGGCCAGTGCTTCTTTAGGAGATTCTCTCCTATAACACCTATAACTAACTTTTTTTTTTGATTTTTTTTACCCGAAATCTTGTTTTTGATAATGACATTTGACTTTGAAGGCCTACAAACTTAGTTAAAGGGGTGCGAAAAGAATTTTTTTATGGCTTTTATTAGCTTCATTCCAAATTTCCAATGGAAGTTCTTTACTGGTATATGACATCACTATCATAAAAGCTGCTAATAATATCTAAGGATTACAACACTAAGATATATGGATAATACTTCTGACTAAATTTATTACATACTATGTTTCGAAATTCATACAGGTGACGTTTTCCATTAAAATTTTTAACAACAAAAAACTGCACTATATTATGTGTATGTAATAAATTCAGAAGTAGTACATCCATATATCTAAGTGTTATAATATAATCTTCCTACTTATATATGTCTTTTAAACAATATATCTAAGGATCTTTGGTTTTAGTGGAATTGTAAGAAACACAGATGATTGACTGGACAGTTTTGTCAGCTAGGCAGCTTCAAAGGTTTTCATAGGCAGATAGCAATCTGCTATTATCATAAAAAAAATCAAATACTTCGTCTTTTGTTTAAAGTATCTACAGATCTTAAGAAGACAGTTTTTGATTGCGTCAAGATTGAATTGGACTTAAGAGGTGTCGATTTAAATTTAATAATCATTTTACAGTTAGTCAATCTGTTACCCACATAATGATGACGTAATATTACTAAGGTCTGACGTAATACGGTGTATCAATGACGTGATAAGTGTCAATTGATGACGTCATGTTGTAAAGCCTTTAAATCGGTAAGATCCTAATCTGTTTACACCTCATTGGCTAACCGCTTTCTTTGATCCGCCAATCAAACCGACTTAATTTAATTAAGTGGAACAGATTTGCCACTAATTGTTACATGTTTATGACCTTTGTCGCGGTCGGCGGGAATTTATTACGACATGGTTTTTCAATTATGGTCAACGGAATGTTCACCATTTTTTAGGGTCGATTTGGGCCTTTGATATATGTAAATAGTCTCCCGAATTACTACAACTGTCTCAATTTCGCATAATCCTTCCAATCATACCCTTACCTTAACAGCTGTCATTCATTTTCTGTACGTATGTTTTATATATAAGGCATAGTCTTACTAAAATACGAGTCGTGTTTTTGGACTTTCAAACGCTGATATTTATGGATAACAGGGATCTGAAGGCTTAAATTTCGTAGGAGTGGTGTGAACATATAGACTAGATTAGCTAAACAATTCCATGTTCTGAGACTAAAATGTTATTGGTCAAATGGGTGGCAAACATATCCCTTTAATTGAAAGGGCTTTTGCGTGGAAAAGGGAGAATATTATTATGCAAGACAGACGTTTTAAGAGGTCGGATACTGTTAGGTAGAATCCTCTATGTTTTCCTCTTCGCGTTTTTCCCCTATTCGTATGTCAGTTATTTCAAGGACCGCATTCCCCACTTTCCCCTATACCATCTGAATAATGTATCCTTTATTATCCCGAACTGTCATAGCCTATAATAAATATGTATTTGCTTAATTATTTCTTTGACCCATTTCCTCAGGCATTGTCAAAATAATGTCCAAGGTTTTACAGACGGGTTTAGCCGACTTAGCGTCGCAAATGTTGTGTTTTCAGCTTACCGTAAGTGGCCTATACAAAGGTTAACCCTCTCGAGGGCAAAAGGGTTTAACCTTACTGTGCCCGCTGGCTAAATCTTACGACTTGGGATAATACTTTGAAAATTCTAAGTGCGATTTTTACACTCTTTGTATTCCAATTAAAGCGGGTTTTTTTTTGAAAGATGTTTTACTGAATGGATTATGAATTAGGCGAATTTGTCTTAAAATTGGTCTTTTTATATGTTTATTTGAAGTAAGGGACCCCGCGTTAACAAATAAGAAGTGGTAGGCCTACTGATTGCAGAGGCGCCCAAATGAATTCGTAACTGCTGGGGAGGGGTGGGGTATTGAAAAAAAATTTCTGACAACGATCCCTTGCTTTTTATATCGCTCTCGACCTTTGTCATTGACGTACTAAAAGAAAGAAAGAAACATCTATAGTTTACAAGGATAACAACATAGGTTCAGTGAGGATCCTTTCTCCCAGCTGGTCCTTGGACAATCCTCTTGGCATTTATCATTCGCAGCCCTTTTACAAATATATTTTCATCCTAAAGCTTGATTTATTCCGAAAAAAAATAATACCCGCTACAGGGTAGGCGTCAACCCCCCTCCCTATCTAGAATCCCCTAGATTAGAGTTTAGGACTCCCCCCCCCCCCCCACACACACACTCTTTCTGTACCTGATCAATGATACCGTGGATGGATGGGTGAGTCTGTTACGGTTTCCTCTCAATGATAAAAAAATAAATGGCCGGAATTCGAGAAAAATGGCCGGAATTTAAGAAAAAAGGCCGAAATTTGAATGACATACGACTGACAGATTGTTTTGAGAGAATCGTCAAGTCTCATAATTCACACAATTTACTAAATACTTTCAAAATTCCAGCAGACGACATATTCGTTACCATAACAACACTTTTTATTTATTAACATATGTCCTTTACGGAAATCATTAAGTTAAAACAAAAAAGGTAAACAAATGTTCTTTAGCCTACCTATAGGGGCTAAAACGAAATTGAATTTTAGCCTTACGGGCCAAAAGCTACCATTACAGAAATTTTTCTCTATCTTCACTTGGAATCTGCAAAATTTGAGAATTTTCATGCCATAGACCCACTTTCCCCACCCATCCACCAAATGACCACTACCATTGTTATACACACCACGAAAGGGGAATATGATAAATCTGTGACCCCTTTTTACGAATATTTTGGGCGTATTGTAATCCCCCTGTCGATCCGTTCACATTTTGCTATCATTATATTATACGCATAGTGTTGTATTTCTTAATAACGTATTCTTTTGATTTTTGGGTCGCGCTGTTCAAACTCGACAGGCTACAATTCTTTACAGATTGATTACAATCAAAGTTACCAGTGGGCGTATGTTACCTTGTTAGACACTTAAACTGTGAAGGACAGTAAAAAAAAGTGCACATTATCTTTATTGCCGTTATATAGATCCTAATTACAACATGACATCCGACTAACAATCATTTATCTTCTCAACAGGAAACATTACAACAGCTTGACATTCAAATGACCTTGAATAATTGTTTGGGGGATGTTTTAGTGCAAGAGCTAGATGGAATGGGCGTGGGGGTCTTAAAACACAGCTGGTGAAGGTGGGTTGATTGGTAGATGCATAGCCGCAGGGGCCCGCAACTCAACGGTGGGGTGGAGGGGGGAAGCGCAGACTGACATGCCCGAATTTTAATGATGCTTGCGGATTTTGCCCGATTTTTGAAACTCGGTGCCGAAAACATATTTTTGCCCCTACCCCCCTGTCGCTTCCAGAGGAATCTGGGGTCCATTCGCAGCTCATGACGTCAATAACTCCGCTGTCGCTTAGATATTTCAGTTTGGTCTACATATGGGCCTATTGTATACCACTATTCGACCAGTTTTATATCCGCAACATTTCTGCCATTTTGGAAATAAGATGTTTTCTTACTGTTCAGAATCGAAGCTATATCGAGCTAGATCTCATAAAAGACAAACTGATTATCCTTTCCCGTAAAGAGAAACTTTTATTATTTAGCCGCTCAAGTTGACGTAACTTCCTCACTGGCCCGGGCCGTCTGACGCTAACGTGCTTGTTGATCTACATGTTTGACGTTTATGGCCGTCTTCTCTCCCTAAATACGAGACAAAGCAAATATAAATTTGTTGAAAAATTTGAGTCACAATGTGTTATGTTTGTTGTTTTGTTAGAGAAATGAGGAAAACTTCTGGAAAATGAACGTCTGACTATGACTGTTATGTGTCGCAATGTCTCGCGTTAGTTTGATGTCGGCTGGTCAGGTTTGAATTCGACGACGCGCCAAAAAAAACCCGTTAATTGAACTGAGTGGGACTAGAACTGATTTTGGGATATAGGTCTACTGTTGATCAATGACGTACTTTGGGGGAATGACAAAATTGAGAGCTTATGTCTCCGACCGTGAACGTGTATTATCCTAAAAGTTTAGGACCTACTCAAGTTTAAAGGGATAGTATGCCTAAAGTGTTTACACTAACGCGGTTTATGACGTCACTGACAGTGATCTGCATAGCTTCCGTTAGATCACTGTTCATGACGTCATAAAACGTGTTAGTTTTAGTAGAATTTCAAGAACCACAGACGTCGGACGGAATGGACATTGGAATGGCGCAAATTGATACTATCAGTGTCCCCGATACACATACTAAGATTAGAAAACCTCCTACAATCCCTTTAAGGACCTACTCAAGTTTCAACAGACGTCACAACTCTGAGCAGACGTCATAAGTTGAGCAGACTTCTGGTAGTAATTATTAGTTATATTGTACATGTATAACGTTTCAATAAGTTGTAACCGTGACGATTGTTAACCCTAAATTAACTGCGATGTGGTAACATGCCGCTTTGTTATTTAAATTTTTGTAAGTTTATTTGAATAACAATTCAAGACAGAAAACACCGAAAAGTAGGCTTATATGTAAGTCAAAGGTGTAAGACGTTTTAATCATTTGTGATATCGGTAGATACAAGTTAACGTCTGCTTCCAGTTAACTGATATCACAAACTAGGTAGTTATTGGTAGATGACAAGTTAACGTCCACTTCCACTAAACTGATATCACAGACTAGGTAGTTGTTGGTAGATGACAAGTTAACGTCTGCTTCCAGTTAACTGATATCACAGACTAAGCAGTTGTTGGTAGATGAAAAGTTAACGTCTGTTTCCAGTTAACTGATATCACAGACTAGGTAGTTGTTGGTAGATGACAAGTTAACGTCTGCTTCCAGTTAACTGATATCACAGACTATAATAGACAGTTGTTGGTATATATGAAATATTAACGTCTGCTTCAAGGTGTTAGTTGGATTGTTATGTCTTAGCCTGGTTCTTATCTTTTTCTCTCACGACCTTAAAATCTTAAAGATATACGAGAATTATATCAATATTACAATTTGATTATGACAGTCCGATTACAAACGACATTTTAACGTAATATAGATAAATTTAACATTTTTTGGTAGGGCCTATATTGATGTGTTTTAAATTAGACAGGATGTATTTTAAACATATGCCTGAGGGCAAATTTGACAGTCTGGGACTTACGTTTTTTTCAAGTACACTCCATTCGCCGATAACGAAGTGGCAAGTGTCTGCAGTATAACTATACTACGATTGAACGGATTCAATGGAGTGGAACGTAGGTAGGCCTACATAACAAACGATGAATGGATGCTCATGAATATTAATGAGCTCATACTCACACGTCGTCGTTCATTGATTGGTGACGGGAGTTCTAGATTCTATAGTAAACGAGGAAAATAGAATCGGTTCACGCGCAGATCGGTGAACAGACGTGAAAATCATTGTACCACGTTGTACGGGAGAGAAACCACGTTTCTTAACAAACTCACTTCTTTTTGGACTGTTTACCAACTGGTTTTGTTTGTTTCTCAAACCGTGCCGCCATGGATGATACGGCGTCTCCGATGATCGCGGAACCTGATTCCAAAAAGTACGTAGTAAATGAGGATCCACCAAAAAATGGCGAAGTGGCAACAGACGGCGAAAGTGGACCAGTGGAATTAAAACAGAGAATCTCTCTTCTAAATGGAGTAACCGTCATAGTGGGATCCATTATTGGATCCGGGATCTTTGTGAGTCCTAAAGGTGTTATGGAAGGTTGTGGTAGTGTTGGATTGTCTTTAATCGTGTGGGTTCTCTCAGGAGTATATTCTATGATTGGAGCTTACTGTTATTCAGAGTTGGGTACCTCAATTGTGCGATCCGGCGCAGACTATGCCTACTTCTTTGAGGCTTTTGGACCATTTTTGGCGTTTTTGCGACTATGGGTCGAATGTATGATTGTGAGACCCTGTTCACAGGCCATTGTGGCTCTCACCTTCGCTTATTATGTAATTGAGCCCCTTTTCCCCGATTGTACACAGCCGGATGACGCCGTTCGACTTTTAGCCGCCATTTGTATAAGTGAGTACCCTTCTTTATATTATTGTACCCTTTGTTCATCCTTATTTATATCAAATGAAACACAAATTTCAAATGTTGATGACATTCGATTACAAAAACTATACTCGCGTATACTCTCACCAAACATGGTACTATGTATCGAACACAGCAATCCAAGAACATTAAGGAATCAAATTTCGAACACACCCTTAAACGGAACACCCGGGTCGACAAAAACATCCGCCTTGGCTACTTAATTGCATCATCAGAACCCTTCCCATTTACAAGGAATCGTATTTCAAAACATTG
Organism: Lottia scabra; assembly: GCA_029955415.1. Lineage (NCBI taxonomy): Eukaryota > Metazoa > Mollusca > Gastropoda > Lottiidae > Lottia > Lottia scabra. The sequence continues at coordinate 3,732,389 of JARJEI010000014.1, read as the reverse complement.
CATCATCAAAGACGAATTCAACACAAATCATAAACATATTGATTAAACCACGTGGTCATACCAGTTACCATAGTAACTACATTCTCCCGCCAAACTCTTCACGTCTGCTTGACTTTACAAACAAAACAATGGAGTACGTTATTGTACTATTCACCAACGGAAGCCGAGTCATTCAAACAAATGGTAATCGACTGCATTCATGTCATAGGTCAGGGTTTCGAATTTCGAATTTGGCTGTTACTAATGTCAACATTGAAGGCACTCCACTGACCCTACACACGTGTTGGATAGATTTCAAAATCTACTTTCGATTTGACGTTCTTCAGTATAAAACCACGTGGTTTTTGTTTTGTTTTGATAAAATCTGGACTTATTTGGAATTTTATCTTTACTATTTCTGACCAAAGCTTATCGCCTATAGATAGGCATAATATGTATGTCATATACGATAAGTGGCATAATATATGCATTGCTATACTTTATATGTATATACATTGCCCAATTGCTATACAATAGGCCTATATGTATAAACTTGAAAAGATAGGCCCTAGCCTATGCAATGCTCATGCCTAAACCTGACCCACTCAACGGCAGGTTTTATCTGACTAGCCTAAACCATACGTCGCAATACTATGCCCAATTGCATAGCAGCTTGGCAGTATGGAACAATGAGAAAAGGTTTCTGTGGACATGGTCAGCATATGCTTAACGTAACTTAATAAATCCATGTTGTTTACAGTATAGCTATATCCGTTTCGTATTTGAATATAATAGATTTTATGGGTCTAGGGATGGGTTTATGGGATAAAAAAAGGGTTTGTACAATTGTACCATAATTGGTATTCATCTAAACGCGTATGAAGGGACTTCCCCAATCTTATTCAAGTTCAAGGGATGGTTTCTATTCAAATTTTGAATAAATCGTACAAAAAAATTGTAACATTTTCGTTATTATAAAGGGCTCAAGATTGAGGCCATAGAAACATGTATAGCCTAACAATGGGTAATTGTATAGAGTATGAACATGTTCAATCCACGTGGTGTTTTTTGAAAAACGAGTTTTGAACTGTATCAACTTGTCCTAAAAAGATGTTTTGTTAGCAGAATGACAAAGCATTTCGCTTTCTTTTGAATTTGTTGCGTAATGACTGATATGGAGATGTCATGTCGGTTTATGTAGAATGCCGTAATACTCAGATGTCGGAATACACAGAGTACACTCACTTTTGAGGCCCTCCCTGCCCTTGCCCTGGTAATTAGGTATCTTATTCACTCACTTACTGATATACTTCCTTTAATATGAAAAGTTCATTAGCTGCAACCAATGTGTTTACATGGATTTCGAGATTTGTTTATGGGATCGTTCGTGCTTGAGTTTTTATTATTATGAACACTGACGTAGTTGTTATCCCTGTAAGAATATTTTTTTCTTTCTTTCTTCCATTAGTGTTATCAGGTGTAACAAGGAACAAAATGTATTTTATTGTTGTCAGATAAAATTTAGGAGTATGGGGTAGTGCATAGCCGGATCTGTAGTTTATATATTGAAAAGATTGCGAGTAACAAAGTATTTTATTGAGTAAGGGTAGGGCATTATCACATCTGCAATTTATGCACTTAAGAGTTACATTTGTGATGTAAACATGAAAAACTGGTTTTAGTATGATTTTTAAAGAGTAATAAAGACGCCATTGAGCGCATTAATGTCAAGGTTGTCAAAGTGCACGTTTACATGCTTGTAGCTACTAAAGTAATACATTTCAAGAACATATTTATTGACCGTTAGGGTTGGGTGTCATTGTTATTACATACATTTATTTCGATAAACATATGTTTCCAACATCAAACTTATTGCATCATGTATCAAAGCAACATTGGAATATGTTTAATCTTGTGCCAAATTGTTTCAATGGTATTGCATCATATTAATCTTCCTTTTCCTTGTGATTTGACTGAGTCTTCAGGCGCATTCATATAATGTTAAAGGGGAATGTTCAGCATTTTTGAGGGTCGATTTGGGCCTTGAATATACATGTAAATAGCCTCCAGAAGTACTAGAAATGCACAAAAATCTCTTCAATTTTCGTCACGGAAAAATTAATCTTTCATCTTCTGTAAATGTGTTTTCTATAAAGGCATAATCTCAATAAATACGATCGTCATTTTGACTTTCTAATGCTGATAATTATGGATACACGTAGATGTGAAGATTTTTGAGCGAGAGATTACAGATTAGCTAAGAAAAAAATTCAGGTTCTAAGACTAAAAATTTATTTGCTGCACGGATTGTGAACATAACCCTTTAATGCAAATTCTATTTTATTTTCGTCACTATCTTTCATTTTTCCTTGTTGATTGTCATTAAAATGTTTCAGATTTTATCTTTATTATGCTGTACAAAAATAGTTTCTTTTTAACGAGAAAATTACCCTTTTCTGTCGTCCAAAAGCAAGCCTAGACTTATTAACAATTTGTTTAAAATGAACAAATTTTGAGCAATGGCGAATGGCGCAAATGCTACCACTGTCCCCAATACATACAAAAGTATGAAAGAAAGGAAATATTTTTTTTCCCATTGTTAAGATATTTTCGCTGGGAGTTTAACGTCCTGCTTTTGTGCACCTGTATGGGCTAATGAGGACAGTGTAATAAGTTGAAAAAATACCCTATAACATAAAGTTGAAATGAAATGGAGTTTGACGTCCTGCTTTACTGCACATGTATGGTAGGCCCTATAATGAGAACGGTGTAATAAGTTTAAAAAAAAACTGCTGTGTATATGAAATATATTCAGTATAATAAATGATATTATATGTATTTTTGACAGTTATGTTCTGTCTAGCGAGTTCACAGTTGACAAATTACCTGTTTTCCCGTAGCACTTCTCATTAATTACAGGTAACAGCTTGATATACAATTACAATGTTATATACCAGGACAGATATTGCCTGTATTGCCTACTTAGTTGAAATATACAATCACAATGTGATATACCAGGGCAGATATTGCCTGTATTGCCTACTTAGTTGAAATATACAATTACAATGTTATATACCAGGACAGATATTGCCTGTATTGCCTACTTAGTTGAAATATACAATCACAATGTGATATACCAGGGCAGATATTGCCTGTATTGCCTACTTAGTTGAAATATACAATCACAATGTGATATACCAGGGCAGATATTGCCTGTATTGCCTACTTAGTTGAAATATACAATCACAATGTGATATACCAGGGCAGATATTGCCTGTATTGCCTACTTAGTTGAAATATACAATCACAATGTGATATACCAGGGCAGATATTGCCTGTATTGCCTACTTAGTTGAAATATACAATCACAATGTGATATACCAGGGCAGATATTGCCTGTATTGCCTACTTAGTTGAAATATACAATCACAATGTGATATACCAGGGCAGATATTGCCTGTATTGCCTACTTAGTTGAAATATACAATCACAATGTGATATCCCAGGGCAGATATTACCTGTATTGCCTACTTAGTTGAAATATACAATCACAATGTTATATACCTGGGCAGATATTACCTGTATTGCCTACTTAGTTGAAATATACAATTACAATGTTATATACCTGGGCAGATATTACCTGTATTGCCTACTTAGTTGAAATATACAATCACAATGTTATATACCTGGGCAGATATTACCTGTATTGCCTACTTAGTTGAAATATACAATCACAATGTTATATACCAGGGCAGATATTACCTGTATTGCCTACTTAGTTGAAATATACAATCACAATGTTATATACCTGGGCAGATATTGCCTGTATTGCCTACTTGGGAGAAATATACAATCACAATGTGATATACCAGGGCAGATATTGCCTGTATTGCCTACTTGGGAGAAATATACAATCACAATGTGATATACCTGGGCAGATATTGCCTGTATTGCCTACTTAGTTGAAATATACAATCACAATGTGATATACCAGGGCAGATATTACCTGTATTGTCTACTTAGTAGAATGCCTACATGTAGTGTTAGGTGGTGAACACAGTCTCATAAAGGCACTGGCCTAGGTCACAAAGTAAAGATTTATGATGAAACAAAGTGCAAGTTAAAGGTTAAATGTGTTATAATTATGATTAAATAGTCTTTAAATGCATGCTGTATCATTTCTTTTTTGGTTTAATTATCAGGATCATGGCTATGTTGAAGCAACGTCGTTTTATGGAACTGATTTTTATAACGAATCGACAGCAGGCCTTACTTTTGTATAAAATTCCTTAAAGGGATTGTAAAGAGGTTTTGTAAACTTTGTATGTGTATCGGGGCCACTGATAGCATCAATTTGCGTTATTCCAATTTCCATTCCGACGTCTGTGGTTCTAGCTATTTCATTAAAACTAACGCGTTTTATGACGTCACTGACAGTGATCTACCGGAAGTTCTATTGATATCTATGCAGATCACTGTCAGTGACGTCATAAAACACAAACCTTTTATACGAGATCTGCAGTTTTCGTGTCCGAAACTTGCTTCTCAATGTAACCAGGGCTTAATAAATGTTGCTGACAGTTGTTTCGGATACTCGTCCACAGTCAGGCAATTCAATACAATGTATTTCCTTTTTTTACGATAACTGAATATTTGCCATATTTGACTGTCATTTTGAATATTTCTGACTAATATTGGCAGGCGTCAAAGTGAATTTGACCTTCAATTGACCTTTGTTTTAACATTTTCTAAATGACAAAAGTGCAGTTCTCATCATTTGATAATATCACTGGCCTTAATTCAATGGTCATGGACTGAATATAAGGGTAATTATTTCTGGTATATTTCACATTTCCATGGCAACACCCCGTCCCCAAGTCTCAAATATCATTGCCCCTAATTTTGTGCAATTTACTGACAAAGTTGCTAAATTTTGGATTTGAACTTTGGTCAGATTGACCAATAAGATAAAACATGATATCGTGATTGAATGATTTGCTGAAATATGATTGGTTAAAATACTTAGAAGTAAAAGAAAATCAACCAATCAGACGTTTTGGAATCGTAAGTTATAATAAAAAATTGTACAAGCAAAACAATTCCGTTAATCAAAATCGCATCCAAAAACATAGCAAAATCGAGAGTAATAGTTGTATAGTAGTGGACAAACGAAGTACCATCAAGTGTTTCGAAAAGAGTGCGCGCACGCCACCCTCGTTCTTAAATTATTATTCCAGAATTGTTAGAGTTGACCATAAACATTTGCTTTTAAACTTAGTACATGTGTTTTTAGGTTGTTGGATATTATAGTTCCATATGGAAAAATCAACACGCCACAATAGAACTAAACATAAGCTACCCACATGCCAATTTAGGTCGCCATGTTGTAAATCTGGAACTAATTTGGAAATCCATTAAAATATTCTGAATTCTAGGTCAACAGTGTTGATTTAGTAAACGAATGAGATCTTATAATATTAGTTGTGGTTCCAATAGTTGTTTTTATATGGTAATGTATTTCTTGACACTTGCACGTACGACCTTTAACACGTTTAATATGGTAATAAAAATCCATGCAAACAAAACAAATCCGTTAACCAACAATTTCGTCCAAAGCATGACAAATTCGAGAGCAATAGTTGTGTAGCTGTGGACTCCTCAAACGAGAAATACCATCAGGTGTAGCTGCTGGAGATTGGGAAAAAGGTAACACATGCACGTACGACCTAAAACATTTTAGTTATATTTCTGTCGAGCATACGCCCTAAGTACCAATGATGATAATAAAAATCTGTACAACAAAACAATTCCGTTGTCGTCCAGAGCATGACAACGTTTTGCACAAGCATTGTATAGTAGTGGACGTCTCATACGAGAAGAACCATCAAGTGTACCGATGTGGTGTTTAGAACGTGCATCGATGAGATTTGACGAGCTCACCAAAATCATAAACGTTTTGGTTTAAATCGGTACATTAAAAGCCATAGTGTAACCCAGTTTCTTAGATCGACGTCTGTGTTTGTCCTTCTTAGATCGACGTCTGTCGTGGTGGCTCCTTCTTTGCCTTTTCTGGTCTAAGCTTGCTTCACATCAAACTTAAGATCCAGAACAAATTACATTTATTTCTGGCCACAACTAGATTTCAATGCCAAACAACAAGTCATTGAACTGAATGGTGCTACTAGATTACACAACAACAAAAATGCACCGAAATACCCCCTGATGATTATTTAAAAAAAACAACATAAATATACCTGTAATTAAATATAGCCTCTATCATATAGTCCCACACTATGTATGTACATCTTTGACGAAAGAAGACGAAGATGTCTGGTTTGTCGGAGACTACTAAAAGAAATTTGGCAGAGTTATGCATATTTTTCTTTAGGTAACGGTATATCAATTTCTCGTTAATGAAAGATTGGTATAAAATTGTTTCTTATGCAATGATGAAGGCACGTGTAATATGCATGAGGTGCAACTGAAGGTCGCGTTCCAACAACTTAGATTTTTTGGCGAGTATTTTTAACTGTCTCTGAAAAACTCGGGTAATGATTTAAACATTATTATAGTGCATTAGGTGCACTTGAGTTTAAGATTGAAGTTTTATAGTGTAGTGGGTTTGGTTCGTTATAACCATGACGTCATTTGCTTAATGACATCAAACAAATGATGGTCGTGGTTGTGGATTTTTATCTCTGTCGACGGGTACAAGTTGGTTGGTTAGTTATAATCCTGAAGTTAATTGCTTGAATATTTTGAACAAATGGTTGTTGTGATCGTGAGTTCTTATGTATGTCGACGGGTAAAAGTCTGATTCCCTTGAATAAGAAATCCTCACACATAATTCCAATCGACACTAAATTGGTACGGTCGGTACGGATAATCAGGGAAAGACGATAAATCAAAGCAAGAGGTTTATGTGTCCTGTCCGAAACAAGAAATGATGCGCATTATCTTCGGAATTATACATTACAAATCCCGAGGTTTTTGCTTTAATAAAAAATGAAATGAAATGAAATGAATGGAGTTTTACGTCCTACTTTCTGCACCTATATGGGCTAATTGAGGACGGGCAAACGCCATGCAGTGTGAAATGAGGGAAATTTTGCCAGGACAGCGGCATTAGCCTGCTCTTATTTTCGATTTCCAACTGTCGAGGGATTTTTAACGTGCACAGCTAATAGCACACGGGGTGCTTTAATAAAAAATCAACTAGCTGACGCAACATGTTTTAAAATCCAGTGATTGATTTATTGGGTAATAATGATATAGTTACTATTATGATTATCGATCATAGTTCATGTCGTGTGTTTATAACTTCGGGAATTTGCTGTGAGTGACCTAATGCTGTCATGGCAAAATGTCCTTTCGTCCTTATGGGACTCAGCTGCAGTGGTAAAATGTCCTTTCGTCCTTATGGGACTCAGCTGTAGTGGCAAAATGTCCTTTCGTCCTTATGGGACTCAGCTGTAGTGCGAAATGCTCATTAGTCCTTATGGGACTCAGCTGTAGTGGTAAAATGTCCGTTCGTCCTTATTGGACTCAGCTGTAGTGGCAAAATGTCCGTTCGTCCTTATTGGACTCAGCTGTAGTGGCAAAATGTCCGTTCGTCCTAATGAGACTAAACAGCTAAATAAAAACAGGACGTAAAACTCCATCTCATTTCATTTTGTACAAAGTCCTTTAGACTGATGCAATACCGGGAAAGATCAATGCCAAGAGGTTTGGCCAAGGACCAGCTGGGAGATAGGATCCGCACGGAACCTAAGTTGTTATCCTTGTAAAATATAGATGTTTCTTTCTTTTTCTTTCAATGTCTACGTTGCATCAGCAATATCTACAGAAAAAATGTATACTGTACATCATTATTTTTATGATTATAACTTGAAATGAAATATATGTAATCGGTAACTGTAAACAGGTGCGCGGTAATTTCTCATGAATATTAGCCTATAATTTTTCTGTATTCAGCAATATTGCATCAGAAAGATAAGGTATTCAAAATGAAAAATACATCATTTGCTATCTAGGTGTAGTTTTCTGCATGACTACAGCGTAGGTTTGTCGTCTGTTTACACTTTTTCAGTGCTGTGGAAGGTTTCCGTAGTCTTTTTAATGTGAAGAGTGGTCGAACAAAAAAGGTCAAAAAGTATTTTTGGTTCTCCAGACTGTACATACATGAACATTTTATAATTGGTTAAAACTTCAAATTATATACAATAAGAATATGATTATATATATTTAAGAATACATGTATATAATTTAAATTATTACAAAATTGGCTTAATTTGGCATTATAAAATAAGGAGGTCCATCTTTAATTTTTTCAAGTTTTTCTTTGTACTTTATTAAACATATCTGGCTTCAACCCATCTCTACTTTAGTACACCAAAATAAAGATATTAAGTTAATCGACGTTTTATTAGGCGAATAAATAATATAAGTAATACAATCCAAGGTTATTTGTTATGGTATCTGTAAGTCGCCGACCTGCCACTCATTCCAGACTTGTTGTCTTGCCGTTAACCTTGTTTAATTTTGGGGACTTATTCGCAAACATTCAGATCCTTGAGGTATTTATTCCCTGGGCCTTACTCTTCAAACTATTCTGCGACATTAAGAAAATGAAAGCCGCTAATCGATTCTGGTAATTGTCTAATCATAAGAGTTCAGTTCTCGATCAGGGTGTGAAAGTTCGATGACCTTGAATAAGTCAGCTGTAAATGGGTACGGATAATCCGGGAAAGATCAATGCCAAGAGGTTTAGCTAAGGACCAGCTGGGAGAAAGGATCCTCACGGAACCTAAGTTGTTATCCTTGTAAAATATACATGTTTCTTTCTTTCTTTAAGCCGTAAAATATTATTGGGATACACGTATGTGTATGTATATCTATTGTTTCAATTTGTTATCCACTGGCATCGCTCTAGGATCAGGAGTATTTCGGACTAACGGGCTCTTTCACGGAATGGAATCATTGGAATGTTATGTGCCAGATGTACCCGAATTAGCGTCAGAGTATTTCGGACTAACATGACATTTACCTGGAGTAAGAAGTATACATAATGAATGAATTAACCAGACTTTCTCGTATTTCCTCTAACCTACATATTTTTTCCTTGTATAATTTACCAATGAACAGGTTCTTGACATGTCTAGGACTGAAATGGAGAACATTAAATTTCGTAATGAAACTTCCTGATGAGGATTGTGTATCTGAAACAGCATTATCTATCTAGTCAAGATTTTTATCAAATTTACTTCAGTTTGGAACCTGACAATTAAATTTCTTAATGAAAAACCCGATGAGGATTGTCAATTTGACCTTATATTTATGTAGGCTATATATTGGACAGTATACCCATGTTTCCAAAAAAAAGCTGTCCTGATGAGGATTGTGTATCTGAAACTTATAGTAACATAAGATTAGCTTTAGTTGACATAAGTCCTGTATTTGGAAAGTTATGCTCTGTTTTCATCTATTATAGCTGTCCTGGTGAGGATTGTGTATCTGAAACATTTGCCTATAGCAAGAATTCCGCTCTAACCATCAAAGACACTGCCGTTATTTTTTAAAGGTTTCGTAATCACATAATACTATGTACAACTCTAATTCTGGCCCAGTCAATTAAATCGTTTCCGTTTACCACAGTCAACAACTTACAGGTTTATAAATCACTACCGTCGATTAGCCTCTTTCATCCAGTCTCAGTTTGTTTGTCTACAGCTACCCCTGGTCTGGGAATCAGAGACTACCACCCATTCACGAGGTCACAACATGGCGGAAACCAAACGACAATCTGAATAGAAATGGCGGAATAATTTAATAAAGAGATTTAGATAGATGATTAATAAGTTCCGAACGACCGCCAAATTTCATTAAAAAGATAGCATCAGATCACTGTCGGCTTTTATCAGAGGATTAATTCAACCAATCAAAATCAATATCTTACTTGTCGTCTGCTGACTTAGAGAACGTCAGAACGAGCAAAGAGCAGACGTTCTCTGTCTGATTATTATTGATGATTGGTTTTTGCTAAGATGTCGGTTAATACGACGATTTGTGTGGTAATTGGAATTCGAAGAATTTCATTTAGTGTTTAAGATTGACTGTCGTTAGGCTATTTTTCTCACTTCTGGTTTGGAAGTCAACATGTCAAATGAAATTAGGTCATTAGATGCACGTGCACTTGTCTATTGACGTCAGCTCTTGTTTACTGTATCTATTATCCCGTATTTATGGAAGCCAGCAGAGGACATATCCACTCTCGACTTCTTGCCCTCATGGAAGTGTGATTTCGGCTCACATACTATGTACCGGACACTATTCTCTTCTTTATTCCTTCATTCAAAAAAATTGACTTTTGATTATCATAATTATAATCATGAAATTTGACTACATGTTATACAAAAATACCCAAACAATGAATTGGAGTCGACCGTTATATACAATATTACAAAAGGAAATATAACCCATATAACCAAGTGTAAAAAAGTGCATAATGACACTGTTAAAAATACTGTATAATATATATTTTTAGACTCTCTTGGATAATCATGCACTACTAAAAATGTGCACTATGAAGCCAGTGTGTGGCGTAGCGATAATTTTCTCTTGAGGGGGGAGAGAAGTTGGGGGTGGGGGGTAGTCTGGTGTGCTGGCTTGGCATGAAAATGCTCAAAATTTACGATTTTCAAATTAAAATAAAGAATTTTTTATGGATTGCGGGGTGAAAGGGGACTGTATGAAGCCCCTTCTTTGCGGTCATAAAAAGTATGTATCGATGTTTTCTACATGGTAATTTTTTGAACGAATGTCCGATCGTGTAGACTGGGCCTAACAATGCCATCATTAATGGACAATTACAATTTCTGAATCACGTGGCTAATCGAGCACGACTTGAGAAAATTAATCTTAAATAAATGATGGAAAAACAATCTTCAAAGCATGCCGTTATCTTTCAATACAGTTCAGGCAAAATTCGATTCGATCTCTCCTGTGAATATTTATGAGCTTTTTTTTAATTGCAGTAACAATTATGAGCCATTTGGGATTATTGCTTAAAGTCAATTGTGAGACGCCAAACACAGATGGCATCCACGATAATGCCGACCATGAAACTTATTTTTTTATTCTTAAAGGGATTGTAAAGAGGTTTTGTAAACTTTGTATATGTATCGGGGACACTGATAGCATCAATTTGCGCCATACCAATTTCCATTACGACGTCTGTGGTTTTTGCAATTCCACTTAAACTAACGCGATTTATGACGTCACTGACAGTGATTTGCATAGATATCAATAGTAGCTTCCGGTAATTACTGTCAGTGACGTCAAAATCCCTTTTAAGATTCGAACCTACTGAACGCCATGCTGAATCATTAATATGGTAGAAAATATGATATTTTATTACCTATGTTCAGATATTATACTGATCAAATCGATATAAATTATTGATTTTGAACTATGTTCAACAGACCAGATGGTATTTGTAATGTTACGTGGGAAGTATGTTGTACCGACATTTGTTTTTTTATTTTAAAGATATTGAAATGACATGGGACGATATGTACGTGTTTCTGTACGAAAGGGGTGCTAGGGTTGCCTGTGCGTATAAAATCTTGAAATATTACCATAGTACCAGGCATTTAAGAACTCGTTATTTAAGAATTTTGGTTGTGGTAGAGGACCACTGTTAACAAGCACGATAACATCAGCTCTTGCATTTCTTTTGAGTAAAAATAGTAACACAAATCCCTGATCGCGATGCTACGGCATGTTTCCACTCTAAGACTAACTAAAATTTAATTAGCTAATGGCGCGTGGGTAAAAACTAAGCAGACGACATTCCAACACGAATTATATCCTCCCAAGCGATTCAAGTACAATCCAGGATTACGAAATAATCGATCTTGAAACTTCGTTTAATCATTTTACGACATCGGATACCATTTTCTCAGAAATTACAAGAAAACTGTATCGTCTTTCTGACATTACAAGATGGCTAGAACTACCACAAGACGTAAAACTTCATTTCATTGTTGGAGTATTGTTCTTTCGAGATATCAAACAATGTTCAGTAGCGTATTAAGGTGGATCAGACCCCCCACCTCTCAGGCCGAAAATTCTGCTACTGCACCCCTTCTGCCAAAACCAAAAGATACAGAAGTGTGGGGCATGATACCAGTGGCGTTTCTAGGAATCTTTAAGGGGGGGGGGGGGGCTATCAGAACCCCCTGCCCCCTCCCGTAGAAACGCCATTATATAATCCTCTAGTTAATTTCAAGTTCAATAAGGTTCTATTAGCGTTCAATTTCCTTTTCAGTTGACATTTATTGATTTTGTGAGTGTAAACATTTTCAATTTTAAAGAAATTATTGAAAAATTGTCAAGTTTTCTGACAACAAGAAGGCGTTGAACAAAAGAACGTTGAAAATATTTCTGACAAGATTTCAATCGATTTTGAATGCATTGAAATCATAATGCCGAGATGTTGAGTTCTTTAAGTCGACTCGCGACATGAGCGAAATATTCAAAGCTGACATGCCCCTCACCCCCTCCCCACCATTCTCACACCCTACCGCATAATTCTAATTTATCCCAGAAATCGATCTTTTGGTATCTCTTGTAAACATGTAATATTTATAACCTGTCGACAGAACTTATTGATTGAAGTTCTATATTTATCAGAGCATTCTAAAAGTAAAGTTATTATTTTCCCATTATTCAGAATTAGTGTCAACTAACAAGGTGCTTTCATATCGATCTGAGGTTATTTTTCTCCATTGTAATGTACGAGATGATGAAATCTGTTAGCCTATTTATAGAAACATCGAAATCCTCTTTATTATCCTCAGACAAAACTTCATCTTATAGTTATCAATGGTGGGAAGGAATGGGGTTTGAAATTTGGGAGATGTGTCAGAGGAAGGGTGTGGGATAGGATTTGAAGAGGAACCAGGAAGGGTGCTTTATAAGCGTCGCAGCGTAGATCGGCTTATTAACAGAACAGAGGGGCTGACATGGTATCGAGTTCAGTTGTTCAAATGTGAATCAGTTTATCATAGGCCATTGACATCAATGTGCACGTACGAGACGTAATGGAAGAACATTTACTGGAGTTTTACGTCATTCTATTGGACATATTGTTCATTTGTATATCGATAGATCCTTCTAATGCACGTACGAGGCCAATCACCAAATTGGATGCTTTGATTGAGAGCTCCACGTTATAGGCCGTGCACGTTAATTCACGTACGAAACTTGGAACTTTAAAAATTGACTGGAGTTTTACGTCATTCTTTTTTATCTTTGTACATTGATTGTATATTGATAGGTCCTTCCAATGCACGTACGAGGCCAACCACTAAATTGAACGGACTGAGTTCTACGTCCTGCTATACATCTTCATATTCATATCTTCAGATCCTTTTAATGCACGTACGAGAAACCGTCATTTTACAATGGCTTGCAGAAGTCTTTACAATCCTCTTAAATACGCGAAATTTAACAATCTCACATTGAATGAAGCGAATCAAATCAGAAATTGAACTTCCTTCATTTTCACTCCACCTGTTGCAGTTGGTATTTTCTGATTTTTGATTTTAATTTAGATATTCAATATTTCAATCTTATCGAACAATAGCTTATTGTTTATTTATTATTTTTTAATGTTTATTTTATGAACCGTTTACAACATTTTATGACAAATGAGCAATTTTACAGTAAATTGATCCCTCGGTCGAAAATTGACAGCCGTGGGAATATTGGCTTGGTCAAAGGATTGGTGCTTTTGTCCAATTTTTAGGACAATTTAAGGATTTTTTTTTTAAATTAAAGAAATAAGGTTTTGTCTTGAACAGAATGATTGCGTGGGTCGGTAATTTTTCAATGAAACAGACATACAGCTGTCTTAGAAGTCAGTTATGTCTTTCATAGCATAGAAATCGCAATGGAAAGTGGTATCAGGTGTCAATGGTGTCGATGGAAGAGTAAGCATACCTTGTCTATCGCCACATCCACCTCACTACAAACGAATATACCAACAGTGCAGCCGTCTACAGTGGAATTGTTGCCAATGTTGGAATGTTTTGGTTCTAATTTTACCTTTCTGTCTAAGAGGTTGTAATATGTTTCTATTTTGAAGTAGGTTGGTTGCTAGACAACAAAGTTGATAATGCTTTGTTTACGTCTATATATAATACCTTATTACGTCATGATTGCGTCATTATTGATCTTTCCTTGAAGAATTTTGGTTCGTGAAATTTTCTTTTTGCCTTCGTTTTTTCTTTGGTGCCATTGGATTTAACAATTTGATTATTAGTATAGACTGACTCATTTACAACACAATCGAAACTACCCCCGTCTCATCTTTTCCAGCTCCCCCACGGTCCCACCACTTTGAATTTTCCATCCCTACACCTATATTATGCACTTACATGTAGTGACATTGGATCTTAAGGAAAGGTAGACTTAGCAAGTCAAATATCATCAGCCGATTTATTTGAAAGCCAAGATGTGTATGATGTAACACAGTGACCTTGAGAAATGAGTGCACCAAGGTCAAATAGAAGCACACACCTTTACAAAATGTATTGTATACCTGTAAACGTCAATATCAATTAACTTGTTTACGTTTGGGAAAGTTCTCAAAGACGTTGAAGCGCCAAGCAGAGTATGCTAACTCTTGAAGACACCTGATATCACTTTCCATTTTGATATACTTCCTCAAATTTAAAGTTCATTAGCTGCTACCAATGTATTGCTAATGTGTTGACGTGGATTTCGAGTTTTGTTTTATGGTTGAGATCGTTCGTGCTTGGGTTTTATTATTATTTTCGAAGTCGAATTTCCAGAATCTTTTATATAATAGGGCGATTTTATTAAGGCCTACTCCAAACGTAACGTGAAAAGAAAAAACAAATTTAATGACATTGTAAATAGAACATGCCAAAACCTCGTCGTGTCGTTTTGACATTTTTCATTATGTATTCAGTCGCATCTTGTAGTGTTTTACTTGTAAACATCGCTATTTACCTGTACATTCATATATTTACCTTTTCGTCAATTATTGTGTAATGCTATGTTTAGAGTTGC
The DNA here is from genome assembly GCA_029955415.1 of Lottia scabra. Taxonomy (NCBI): domain Eukaryota; kingdom Metazoa; phylum Mollusca; class Gastropoda; family Lottiidae; genus Lottia; species Lottia scabra. The sequence goes on along the minus strand of JARJEI010000014.1, from coordinate 3,717,311 downwards.
ATTGATCAGATCTGACCTTGGTGGTTAAGGTTCCCTAGGGTCCCCACCCAGTTCCGTAGCTAAGGGGAGCTATGGGGGCAATTATCCCCCGGAATCGTTCCTGCCCCCCGCCGGAAACAAGTTTTGATGATGTTTTCCCTGCAAGTGATGGGCGTTGGGGGAGCTGACCTGGAAAAAGTATCTAGTCGTTCGGATGGGACAATCAACCAAAGCCCTGTGTGTATATGCTGTGCATGTTAAACTTGACAGTTGGAAGTGGAAAAAGAGTAGGCTTGAATAATTTTTACACCACTGTCTTGCCAGTTTTTCTTTCTGGCACACTTCGTGGCGTTTGCAAATCTTCATTAACCCAATTAAGTGCAGAAAAGTAGGACGTAAAACTCCATTCCATTTTACTATTTTTTATCATGCGATCAGTACCCTAAACAGAACTATACAATGTGTTTTTATTGCGTCTATTTTTCTGCTTTTATATATAAAAAGAATAATATTTAAAACGTATTGTAACGTCGCAATTCATCCATAAAGATTGCATCAATATTGAAAACGTAAACAAAAAGTGTCTCGTACATTAGATGATATTGAAAGATACGTTTCTTGTATATCATAGCATTTCAAAGCCAATTTAGTGTGCCATCGCAATATTATAGTCATCTTAACAGTTATAACTTGCATGTGCGCAGATCAAAAAGGGGGGGGGGCAAGGGCATAGTTGCTTTGCGAAATGGCTTACACTTATCGCGGAATTTAATTGTAGAGTCGTATTTTATCATATATGGGGAGAAGGGAGATTATTTATTTTCTTGAAATACTTTCGTGACTTTTTTCCACTGCCAGAACTGCAATATTATTTAATTTTTTGCCATAAAAGCAATAATGTAGGTAAGGGAAATAACTCTGTTTGGATTGTTGTATTTAAGAGTTCTCTCCCTTTGTCACTCACAGCACACGTGAAAAATGAAACACCAGCCAAGCTGCCACATTGAACTGACGCAGGCCTGTTTTCTTTTCATAATTTGTCCTACATTATTTTTACTTGAATGACCCATTAACATTTCATCATCAATGTTCGTCTGGAACAATTTGACAAAACTGTGATTCGAAATGGCGTTTGTCAAGACAACAACACAGTTTAGTTGATCTGAAAACTCAAAAATATGTGTCATTTGATTTGATTTTTCGGTCATGCAAATTTGTTCTACCGCATTGAATATCGAGTTGAACCACATTGCACGGTTCCCACGTAGACATGAAAACATATGCTGGAGAGGCCATTGTGAAATTGGGATGGGCTGGTCATTTCTGTATCTCACTGATATTTGAGTACCGTACACTCAAAGTTTGTGTAGGGTAGGCCACCTCTCTCTACTAGACAGAAAGAAGGCGTGTCTCTTTCTCTGAGAAAACCACGTGGAGTTGAAATTATTATCTTATTCACAATCTTGTCGTTTGTACCAGTGTAGTAGTAATAGTAGGCTTACTCCATTTGAGGACAATATTTTAATTTGGTGACACTTTTCAAAATGGATTCTCACAAATCTAAGGGATCTTATGATGTTGTGCAAGATTTTGATGCGATGGACAAAGACCCAATGGTCCCAAAAGCTGTGGAAATTGAGCAGGAAACAATTGGGTTGAAACCAAAAATAACACTTCTGAATGGAGTAACTGTAATTGTGGGGTCCATTATTGGATCCGGGATCTTTGTGAGTCCTAAAGGAGTTATTGCAAATTGTGGCAGTGTGGGATTGTCGTTAATAATATGGCTGCTCTGCGGATTATACTCCATGGTCGGTGCTTACTGCTATTCTGAACTTGGAACCTCGATTGTGAAGTCTGGAGCAGATTATGCCTACATTTTCGTAACATTTGGACCATTTTTGGCGTTTTTACGTATCTGGGTAGAATGTATAGTAGTACGTCCGTGCACCCTAGCGATTGTGGCTCTGACATTTGCGTATTATGTGATCGAGCCATTGTTTCCAGACTGCAACCAACCTGATGATGCTGTTCGACTTCTCGCTGCTTTGTGTATCAGTAAGTTGAATTGTTGGGCACTGGGCAGGGGGTGATAAAATGGTCAATGTTTGTGGGCTTTGTCTTAAAGGCATACCCAGTGGGCATTGCTTTTGAGCTGTCTATAATCTATGGCAGAGATGGCCTACATCAAGGTCTTCTCAAATGGTGGTCCACAGGCAAAATCTGGCCCACAATGCCCTCAAGATTAACCCAACCAGCTAGCTAAGCTCTATTTTGCCCTTGTATAGAATGCATTTGGCCCAAAACCTTTACAAAGATTAATTGAGAAGGCCTGGCTTACATTAATAAGTGCCCCAACCCCAACAACAGAAACATTCTTTGGTTATCTGGTTATCATCTTTTAGTTTATTATGTGCACATGCACTTGGGTGACTTAGCAGTTTGCAAATAGCAAAGTCATGAAAACTGATGAAAAAAATATGCAAATTCACTATGGGAGTTTTTTTTATCAAACTTTTGACATTATTTCTGTACTAGCTCTATTGATGAAAGTTGTGTATCTGAAACCCATATATATCTGCTGCATAAGATGAGCTCTAGCCAATGATAACCAATTTAAAATCTGAGACCCCATTTTCACCATAATAAAAATCCGTACAAGCAAAACAATTCCGTTAATCAAATCTGGTCCAGAGCATGACAAAATCAGGTGCAATAATTATATAGTAGTGGACTTCCCATACGAGAAGTACCATCAGGTGTTTACCATCTTAACCCTATTTCTAAAGAACCTTAATTATGATCCCACGATTTCGTCACCCTTTTCTGTGTTCTCACGTGCCAACATAATTTGATCTTAAACAAATATGAATAATATTCTATATTTCCGTTTGGCCTTTTGTTCACCTGATATCTGATTAAGAGACCCCTTATTTTAATCCCTTTATCTGTGAGAGTTGGTTAAGAATATTTTGTTCGCCCAATTTAAAGTGATTGTAAAGTGATTTTCTAAACTTTGAATGTTTATTGGGGACACTGATAGCATCAATTTGCGCCATTCCAATTTCCTTTCTGACGTCTTTGGTTCTTGAAATTCCACTAAATCTAATACAAAAACTTCGTTACAATCTCTCTAAGAGACCCTTAATTTAATGCCTTTATCTATGAGTTTGGTTAAGAATTGAGTTTTAGTCTCAGATCCTGCGATTTTTTTGCTAATCTTATCCCTAATAGTGTATCTAGTACTTTTGGAGGCTATTTAATTATATCCAAGGACTAAGTTGATCTGAAAATGCTGGATGTTCCCCTTTAAGACCTTGCTGTAAAGTCCTACAATGCTATGAGCTTATCCAGTATGCAAAGCTAGGTACCGGTACTGTATTATGCTAGGCTATGCTATGCTTGGCTGTGCTTTTATGTAGGGTGACCCTACAAAGCTATGTGCTGTGCTATAACACTTATTGGTGCCTATGCTCTGAGCTTATCCAGTACATTATGCAAGTATGCTATGCTAATATAATATATATTGTGCTATACTATAATGTAGGATGACCCTACAAAGCTATGTACTATGCTACAACATTTATTGGTGCTATGTTATGAACACTATAGTATATGCATTGTGTGCTATAAGCTGTATTAAAGCTATACGAAACATTTTGGCCATCCCAATAGCCCATTCAGTAAGACCCTTTCTACTTATAAGTTTATTTCTTTACAAACACAGTAACATCACACCTCTAAGCCTCTTGATTTATAATTACTTTGAAACCTTAGCCCCTAATGGGGGTCAATTTTAGTGAAACCTGTAAGCTTATATTGGTTATCCATCCAAATAGAAGGCTTGTTATTTTGAAGAAAATATTCTTTTTTGCCAGTCATATCTGATGAAATTTATTTTTTTAAAAAGCTGCCTTAGAAGAATGACAAACTTTAGGGACACTGTTAGCATCGATATACTCAATTCAAATTTTCAGAAATGGTGTCTTTGGGCTTCTAATTCCAATATAACTTGGTGCATTTTGGTGCAACTTGAGTCCACTATTACTTAGAGATATTATCAGCCTGTGTGATAGTGACATTGAACATTTAAACGCAAACTTTAAAGGGATTGTAAAGAGGTTTTCTAAACTTTGTATGTGTATCGGGGACACTGATAGCATCGTATTAAGCCATTCCAATTTCCATTCCGATGTCTGTGGTTCTTGAAATCCACTAACACTAACACGTTTTATGACGTCAAACGCGTTAGTTTCAGTGGAATTGCAAGAACCACAGACATCGGAATTGAAATTGGAATGACACAATTTTGATGTATCCCGATACACATACAAAGTTTAGAAAACCTCTTTTCAATCCCTTTAAAAATACATAAATTTTTAAACCAAATTCTAGGTCTGCCCATCTTATCTCAAAACAGATTAGATCTGTCAAATCAAAAATATTATCGAAGAAAATACGAGAATATGATGCAATTCAATTAGCAGTAAATCTTGTGATTCAATCTTCGCTCAATCCTCCGTTATAGACAGACAAAATACCACTTGATCTTGGTAACCAATCAAAATTGATCTGGGCTTATATTGACGTGTTGGTAGCCAATGAAATTGATCCTCTCTTAAGTTGTCGAGTTGATGTCGAATCAAAATTGATCTGTCTTGAAATAGCACAAGTAAATTGATTTGTATTTAAATTGTTTAGTTAATAATTGATTCCATTTCAAGCTGTTGACATTGAATTTGCAACCGACTTTAGTTTGTTACATATCCCTTGACAGTTTTAAATTGAAATATAGTAGGCCATCATTGCTGTCTTGACCAAATTTCCCCCTCTCTCATCTCCACCTCCCTGCATTTAATATTGCCCTGTGGGACAATTTATGTTGTCTCTTTTCATAATTTTCATATCCCTCACCCCCACTAAACTTTACTATTTCAACTTTCCAAAATTTAACCATATACATCTACTCCCTTGTATTCTAGGAATCCTACTTGCTTTTAAAATTTGATGTGCCCTTGCTACCAATAAAGTGTCTAGCCTTGAAAATATCTACATTACTTAGTTTTCATATTTCATATTTTATGAAGTTTCCTTCAATATTTAAGGTGTCTAGCGGTGTCATAGTTTCTCCGACAGAGTCCGACACACTCCGACACTCCGACAAGATATTTGAGACTTGATATTCGCGAATTGAAAGCACGTTTTAATCACGTAGGCTGCTATAAAACGTTGGAATGTTTTTTATTACGTATGAAGAAACGATACAATAAATAAATCATTTTTCAACATCTTTCGTATGTCTTTTGACAGAAAATATTTAGCTATATCACTGTGGCGAGTTTTAACGGGAATAAAAGTAAAGGCGCCATGTATTTTTTATTTTACTTGTGAGTTGAGATTTACCATACGAATGTCGAATTCATACCGAAGAATTCTATTTTATTCACTGTTCCTTTTATCGATCAAATGTATGAGATAAATGATATTTCACAGACTGAAATAATAAACGATTAGGACTAAAGGTGAGATAGCCTAGGCCTATATGACCTAAATGTAAATTTTCTCGAATCTTAAGTAGGTATATTGTAAAATTGCAATAAAAGTGGACTTTTCTCCGTGCTTTGAGGGGTCAGAATATTCCGAAACATACTATAGCCTACCTATGCCACCCATGGGCATAGCCACCCTTTGAGTCATAAAAGGGGACGTTCCTTACTTTGTTCGATGATCTGGTGGGTAATTTTACATAGGAAGGACGAGGGAGTTCAGTTCAATTAACCTGGGGTCAATTTTACGTGAGGCATTATCTGGGGATAGTTTTCCAGGGGGATATTGACATGGGGGCAATTGTCCAGGGGGTAGTTTTCCAGGGGGGTATTGTCCTGGGGGGGGGGGGGCAATTGTCCAGGGGGCTATTGTCTCGGGGGGGGGGGGGGGCAATCGTCCAGGGGGGATTTTCTGGGGGGCAGTGGTCCAGGGGGTGATTGTCCACGGGGGAATTGTCTTGGGGGGCTTTTGCCTTGGGGGCATCTGTCCAGGGGAGATTTGAGGGGGGCAATTGTCCGGGGGGCAACTGTCTGGGGGGAATTGTCCTGATACCGATGGTGGCGTATCCAGGGGAGACCTGGGACACTCTCCAACCCCCCCCCCCCCCCCCCGTCAGAAAACCTGGGGGGAAGGCGCATGATATCCTGTTTTATCCCACAAATGGACAAGCTTTGCTGAGTAGAGTGTCTGTAATGGACGTAAAATAGGCACAATTTGGCATCAGAGAACATTAAAGTCCCGAAATGTTCCGGCTGTGGACATCCCCTCTCACAAAAGCATCGTCACCATGGGGCAAATTTTATCGTTCGCATATTTTCGCTGGAAATTTAAATTTAGGTCATATAGGCTTATAGGCCTAGGCTATCTCACCTTTAGGCCTAACCGTTTATTATTTTAGTCTGTGAAATATCATTTATCTCATACAACACTTGGTCGACATGAGGACCAGTGTTTATAAAAAAAAAATTCTGCGGAAATATGAAATAGTAAATTTGAAAATGCAGTCGGCGACAAAATCTCAACTCACAAGTAAAATCAAAAAAAAAAAAACATGACACGCTTACTTTTACTCCCGTTAAAACTCGCCACAGTGGGATAGCTGAATATTTTCTATCAAAAGACATACGATAGATGTTGAAAAATGATTTATTTGTTGTTTCGTTTCTTCATACGTAATAAAACATTCTAACTTTTTATTGCAGCCAGTGTGATAAAAACGTGCTTTTCAATTCGCGAATATTAAGTCTCAAATGTCTTGTCGGAGTGTCGGAGTGTGTCGGACTCTGTCGGAGAAACTATGACACCGGGTGTCTAGCCATGACTTCATCTACATTAGTTTTCATATCTCATATTTAATAAACTATATTTAACCATAATAAGGTGTCCAGTCGTGTCTACATTAGTCCCCTGTGAGCATATACCATTGCGTGGAATATAATCAGAAGTGCTCTGTATAATGTCTGCTGGTAATCACCGAGTTAAATCTGTCGACTGGGAGTTGAAATCAATGAGTAATAACAAGTATACGACATTGACAATGACACTTAGAGGTCAACCACACAACCTCAAGGTCATTTGATCACTATTACTGTCAATGAATTCCTAAACGATATACTTATTTGAAGATTTTTCCGTGTTTTTTGGGCTTTTTAATGCAGAAGGATTTATTTTTGTTTTCTATGAAAATTTAGTACATTTTATTTTTGTCATTTTACTGGCATTAAATTGCAGAATTTCACTTTCTTCTGAAAACAGATTAAAAAATGAATAATGCTTAAGACGTAAGACCAAGGGTAATTTTTTTTCTCCAGTCCACAATAACTCTTGCGTTTTTTTCAGCAAAATAAACAAAAGTCATGCAAACATTTAGACATTTAAACAAAAGCCATTAAACAATACATACGCATTTCAAATACACTTTAAGACACTTATTCACTTTTAAACACTATTTAGTATTTAATGTTATTTGTTTATGCAAGGTGTAAACTAAATAAATTGTAAGAACGTCATCTTAAAGGTTGAGAGAATCTTCAAATCCACAAAAAAAATTAAATACAGTTGAATATTCATGAATAAATCTGTGTCAGAAAGGAGATATCTTGATAAAAACTCTAATTTGCAGAGTACCATCAGGTGTTCAAGCATGGTTCATTTAGTTTAGTCTAGCTGAATTGCAAGAACCACAGACATCAGATTGAAAATCACAGTTGGAAATCGAAAATATGAGTAGATTATGCTTCTATTCTGGCAAAATTTCCCTAATTGCACATCCTGATTAGCCCAATAGATGCAGAAAAGTGGGATGTAAAACTCCACTTCATTTCACTTTTTACAAAAACCCCTTTCACGCCATTTAAAGATCCTTTGTTTTATCTTTTCAGTGGTGTTAACATTTGTCAATGCTTATGATGTGAAACTATCAACTAGAGTCCAAGATATTTTTACCTACGCTAAAGTCCTAGCTCTTATTTTAATCATTCTGACAGGATTTGTTCAGCTTGGTCGAGGTGAGTAAATGATTTACTACAAACATCAATTTTGGGGGTTTGGATATTTAATGATTTACTACAAACATCATTTTTTGAGTGTTTGGGTATTTAATGATTTACTAAAAACATCACTTTTAAGGGGTCTAGAATATCTAACTTCATATTTGGGGTGTTTGGAATATTTATGACCACAAACAGAACTTTTGAGGGGTCGATGATATTAAATGATTTACTACAAGCATCATTTTGGGGGCCTTGGGTATTTAGTGATTTACTACAAACATCACCAAAGTAGGGTTTGAAATATAAAGTGATTTACTACAAACATCATCATTTAAGGTTTTGGGTATTTAATGATTTACTACAAACATCACTTTTAAGGGGACTAGAATATCTAACTTCATATTTGGGGTGTTTGGAATATTTATGACCACAAACAGAACTTTTGAGGGGTCGATGATATTAAATGATTTACTACAAGCATCATTTTGGGGGCCTTGGGTATTTAGTGATTTACTACAAACATTACCACAGTAGGGTTTGGATATTTCATCAAGCATCATTGTTTAGGTTTAGCAATGTTAAATGATTTACTACAAACATCATAAGCGTAGGTTTCAAATATATCATGTTTTACTACTAACATTTTTGGGGTTTGATGTATTTCATGATTTACTACAAACATCATAAATGTAGGTTGTTTACATCAATGATTTGAGGAGATTGTTGTTGAATCTGATTGATTAGAAGTAATCTTGATTTACTACGGATGTCACTATTTTATGGGAATGCTATTTGTATTATATCAAATTTGATTTATTGAATGAGGGGGAAACTGACTTCAAAATATTTACTTTACCAGTTGAGCACAAAATCTAACTAATTTAACTAAATTACTTACTACAAACATCAAATCTTATAGTTTAAAATTCAATCTTAACTAAATTACTTACTAAAAGCTTCAAATTTTATTTCTTATATTTTAGGGCAATATGAAGCTTTCCTCAACCCCTTTGAACATACTGAACCAAATATTGGTAAAATATCTCTGGCGTTTTATTCGGGACTGTTTGCTTACAATGGATGGTAAGTTTTGGTTTTTGTTTTGAATTTTTTTTTAATGTACTGTTTGAAAGTATGCTTAGGTCCTTAACCTGACAAAATTTACTTGATTGAACAATGCATGGCTTTGCTCACCCTATCTCAAAAAGTTATAGAAAATATAGAGAAATACGTTATTTCAACAAGAATCGACAAAAGTTTGAACAGCTCCCTTACTCTGTTTAGTTATACAAATGATAAAGATTTGAACCCATGGTGCTCGGTTGGTAATTTAATTCATAAGAGTGTTGAACAGTACTCTTATCTTGTTATCTTGTTCTATTAACGGTCAATTATAGTTTCTCTTTGTTGTTTATCAGGATTTGAACTTGTAGCGCTGAGATCACTATTGTTATTTGATTGATAAGCAAACAGTCTAGGACAAGTGTCTACCGATATAGAGGCCCTTGAAACTAGACAGCTGTCAGAGTACACTCCTAAATCTTAGTACAAATATTCTGTCAGTACGTTTTAAAAAAAATTGGCTCAATTTTAGGGGAAAAATGTACATATCTCTTCTGCTGTTAGATTTTAGTCTATGAAAGGGTACCTAATTGTGTTTTGCATATTATTTTTGACTGAATTGAAATATTACCCTCAAACTAGTTCTGAGGGTCTTAGATTGTCTTTGCATTCTTGCACCTTTGCCAGAGCATTAGTCGAAAATACAGATGAATTGTAGAGGTTTTACAACTTATTACATCAAGGGACATTGTTTGCAGACTCGTAAACCTTTGCTATTAGAGCAATTGTGATGCATTATGTAGATTTGGTTATAGTTTTGCATAAAGAAGGTGAAATCATTCAGCAACTAGATGATCAAAGGCATAAACAGACTCGTATACCCTTGTCGGACCAATTGTGATGACCTCTGGAGGTTTGGGTATAATGTTGCATAAAGAATTCAAAGTCATTAGGCACATTGATTATCAAAGGCATAGGCAGACTCGTATACCCTTGTCAGAACAATTGTGATGAATTCTGGAGGTTTGGTTATAATTTTGCATAAAGTAGGCAAAGTCATTCAGCAACTAGATGATCAAAGGCTTATACTGACTCGTATACCTTTGCTAGAACAATTGTGATGCATTATGTAGATTTGGTTATAATTTTGCATAAAGTAGGCAAAGTCATTAGGCACATTGATTATCAAAGGCATAAACAGACTCGTATACCCTTGTCAGAACAATTGTGATGAATTCTGGAGGTTAGGTTATAATTTTGCATAAAGTAGGTGAAATCATTCAGCAACTTGATGATCAAGGGATACTCAGGATGGTGTTTGCAGACTCGTATACCTTTGTTGTAGCATTAGTGGAAAATACAAATACATTGTGGAGGTTTGGTAGAAATGTAGTTTATAATATGTAGATTAGATAGGGTTATTATCTATTTATAACAACAATTGACCTTATTATAATATAATACATTGTTATACAAAGTTTCAACTTTACACATGACCTGCTGTCAAACATCCCTTGTTACAATGACACAATTTCACCTTAAAGAGATTGTACAGAAATGTTTTGTATAACAGACCATTTGAGCTTCTTTTTCCATCATTCCAATTTTCAGTCAGATGTCTGTGTTTCTTATGATGCTAAATAATATCTAGAGCCTTTACTAAGTGGAATTGTTAGGCTTAAAGTTGTCTAACAGAAAACTGTAAGGGTTTGATCACAGTACAAGCAGAACGCTTTCAATGCAACCAGCTGAGCGCCTGTACATTAATGCTGCTACTAACCGCTCTGCTCCACGCCACCCTGCTCTGTTTGTAGTATGATAAAATGCTGTCAGTGTCACTGATACACTTAGAAAATTAGGAAAACCCCTTTATAATCCTTTGATTAATGTTAACTTGGCAGTTAAACTTGCACATGTTGTGGTCAATTAGGTAGAGTAAACACCATACTGTGTGCAATGAAGGAAATTTATTAGGACAGCAGTTAAACTGTTTTGTAATCCCTTTAATATTTCAAATGAACTGATGGCTTGGCAGTTAAGCACGCTCATGTTTTGGTCAATTAGATAGAACACCATGAAGCGTGCAATGTGGGAAATTTATTAGTCCAACAGTTAAACCTCCTTATAATCCCCTTGATATTACAAAGTAAATGATGACTTTGCAGATATACATGCAATTGTTTGAGTGAAACATGTTTTTTTAATATTACAAATTAAATTGTGTCTTATCAGATAAACATTTACTTGTTTGGGGTCAATTAACTAGGGCAAGTGCCATACTGTGTGCAATGAGGGAAATTCATTAGGACAGATTTTAAATTGTGGCTTATCAGATAAGCATGCACTTGTTGAGCTCAATTAAGTAGCGCAAATGCCATGTAGTGTGCAATGAGGAAAATTTATTGGGATGTTTTTTATATGCAGGTCACAATGATTGTATGGTAGTACAATGAACTGGAAGGGTCATTCACTTGTTGTCTGCCAACTTAAAGGGATTGTAAAGAGGTTTTCTAAAATTTGTATGTGTATCGGTAACACTGATAGCATAAATTTGCGCCATTCCAATTTCCAGATGTCGGAATGAAAATGGGAATGGTGCAAATTGATTCTATCAGGGTCCCCTATACACATACAAAGTTTAGAAAACCTCTTTACAATCCCTTTAACCAACTGCATGGACTTTGTCCCCAATCTGTGGTTACTTTACAAACTGTTAGATTTATTGCTGTAATTATTTTTATTGGACTTTGATAGTCTAGCGCCATAGGTTCAAGTCCCCTTATAATTTATATAAACTCTCAACTAAATCTCTATTCTATACTTAAGTGCCTAATCTCAATTTTATTTACCAACCAGTCATGTCTGACTAGGGGTTATAGGTGTTATAGGAGAGAATCTCCTAAAGAAGCACTGGCCTAGGTCACAAGTAGAGACAATCAATTTTAACATGGAAACTAATCCAATATTAATACAATACTTTCTACTGAATAATATTCAAGGATATATTACTTAAAAGAAGATTCACAAGTAAAATGATATATATAACTCAAATTCCAAAGCAATTGTTTCAGGGAGTTGATGAAAGAGGTTCTAATTTACCATGAACCAGTATATTACTAAAGTTTTTATTTCTTTTATATGCAGTGACTAAACGTTTAGTATAGACGTTAGGGAATTCATCTTGCAGTTCATTATAAAATCGTTTGACAATGACAGAGGCATTCTTGGCTGTAGTATTGTAGGTTGCAACAAAAGGTATGATTTGGTTGTCATGCTGGATATTTAGGCCGTTAGGTATAACTGTTTCTAGTTGGTCTATCCAGAAACTCTCCCTTTGTAATCGCTTGGTTTTTGGTTTGATTAATGTAGATACAGGTACTTTTTCAATAGGCATAACAAGAAGGTCTTCAATGGAATGATTGGGTAAATTGAAATGATTCGCAATCGGTCTATTTTTCTTATGGAGTATGTCGAAGCGATGACCGCTAAGACGAGTACGCAACGCGTTTTGAGTTTCGCCAACATATTGAACATCGCATTTTTTACAAGAAATTAGGTATATAATATTTTTATCGATGCATGAAAGTACTTCCGAAAGTTCAAAAATTTTACCGTTTTTCTTGTTTTCGAAATAGTGGGATAAATTTATAAATTCACAGGTACGACACCTAGAACCTCCACATGGAACAGAACCGAAACCGTTAGGTGGGGGAGGGGGGTTATTTTTCTTTTGAATGGCCGAAAGAGTGTCGTTTTTAGTTTTGCGCAAAAAACGTTTCGAATATCCCCTTTCCCTCAATTTACTAAAAACTAGGTCACAAGCTGAATCAAAATCGGTTTTTCTAGTGCAAATTCTGTTGAATCTCAGAATTTGCGATTTAATGACGCCAGAAAACGTGTGCTTCGGATGAAACGAAGTTTTATATAAAAGTTGGTGTGTGTCAGTTTCTTTAAAAAATACTTTTATATCTAGTTTCTTCGATTGAGTGAAATTTGGTCCTTTGAATACAGTTGTATCCAAGAAGTTCATACTATTTTCAGATATACATGCGGTCAGTTTTACAGAAGGGTGGTGATTGTTCAAAATTTCGAAATATTCCCAAAAGTTTGCCAAAGATTCTGTCCAAATGATAAATATATCGTCTAAAAACCTCCCATAGAAGAGAGGTTGAAAGGGGGAAATTAATGAGATTTCGCGTTCCCATTCTGCCATAAATATGTTCGCATAACTCGGCGCGAACCGTTTTCCCATTGCAGTGCCAGAAGTTTGAAGATAAATTTTTCCATTGAAAGTGAAATCATTTCGAGTGAGACATAATTCTAATAAATCTAAAATTTCTTTGTCTGGACGATCAGGACATGGATTTCTGAGAAAGGCTTTTTTAACAGCGTCTAAACCCGAATTATTATCAATGTTTGTGTACATACTCGTAACATCTAATGAAATAAATAGCGCGTTTTCTGGAATATCTAATTTTTTAATTTTTTCAATAAAGTCGGTAGTATCTTTCAAGTAGGACGGATGTTTACAAGCCAATGGTAGCAGAAAGTGGTCAATATACTCGGAAACTTGGTAAGATTCGCTAGAACAGTCAGAAATAATCGGTCTACCCTTAGGTATGGTATTTGCCACGCGCCATTCAGATTCAGGATTTTTATGGATTTTCGGTAAAGTATAAATGTGACGTTGACGGACTTCCGGTTTTGCGCAAAGATAGTCATATTGAGAATCGGATAAAAAACTTTTCTGTACCAAAATTTTCAAAATATCGTTAATTTTCCTAGCTGTTTCCATAAAAATTGGTTGATCTAATTCGCGATAATGATTAGCATTGTTCAATTGATTATCTATTTCCAAAATATAGTCTTCACGATTTTGAATGACACAACAATTGCCCTTGTCACTCTTCCGAATTATAATGTTCTCATCTTTCTTCAAGGTGTTCAAAATAGAGCGCTCAAAATTGGTAAGGTTGTTCTTTTCATTTACCAGTGGTAAACGGGAGACTTCTTCGTATAGACTGTCGCATTTACTCAAAATATTATGGTCAATCGCGCTGTCTGGTGGATTCCAGCCAGACTTTTCTACAAACGGGATTCGCTTTCCTCGGCCTAATCGTTCTCGAAAAAAATAATTTAGTTTAAAAGTCCTATTGACATGCTCAACCGACGACAAAATTGGTACACGTGAAAGAGGTTTAGATGCAGGAATGAAAGTTAATCCTTTATCTAAAACTCTTTCTTCAAGGGGAGAAAGTTTACGCGAGCTCAGATTCACGACGGTCTGGCCTAGTTTTACAGCGTTTCCCCCCGCGTTTAGTTTAAATGGGAGACCCATTGTGAAAAAATAGCTTTGGCAGTGGGGGCCATCCAGTGGATGTGATCCGAAAAGACACCAATCATTCCATTGAAGCGGGGAATAGTTTTCGCGTTGAATGAAGGCTTGTGATATAACAGGTCGTTGAATCTTCTGAGATTGGTAGCTGACTGGGGATCTGATAGTTGAAGACCTTTCGAAAACGGTATTTGAGTTACAAATAATGATGATGCAGGAAATTTCACTTTAGCTAATTTAATTAATTCCATCATTCGCCTATGGATGGATTCACCAGATTCGTCTCTATTGTTTAAACCAATATGAAATAAAACCTTCTTTGGGACAGTAGATGGGGATATTTTGGTCAGTAAGTTGATGATGTGCTGAACACGGGCACCAGGAAAGGATTCGGCTTGCATATCAGGATCAATAGTTGGAATGTTGCTCACGTTCGATGAACCAATTATGAGAGTTGATTTTACTATATTAGGTAGTGACCATTTGGATTTGTCTTTTTGATTATCATGGCGCCTTGGTTTACATGGTGGTGGCGAATTCAAACTCAAACGACGACGTGATATATGTCTGGCTAAAAAAATTTTGAAATAATTGTTCATACTGCTTAAGCATTTTGAATTGCTCTACCCCATTGCATGCAAAAAGAAGGTCGGGAATTGAAATGAGCAGGCTAATGCATCTCTCCTGGTAAAATTTCCCTCATTGCACACTGCACAGTAGCTCCTACAGGTGCAGAAATATAAGAAGTAAAACTCCATTTCATTTAGTTTTCAAAGGACCTCAGACTGAAATATCAAATATATAATTTCACTCTTTACCTTTCAGGAATTACTTGAACTTTGTTATTGAAGAATTGAAAGATCCATACAAGTAAGTCAAATTTAAGCCTTTAAATCTATGTCTCTGCATAATTATCAGTGTTTAAAAGTACAAAATACGACTCTTATTTTAGTGAGACTATGTTTTATATAGAAAACACATTGACAGAAAATGAAAGATAAATGTATAGCATAGCGGTATATTTGAAGGGATTGGGTGGTTTTCGTGAATTTTTGTTTTTTTGAAGGCTATCTTTTTACTGAATATTCCTTTGATATTAATTAATAGATTAAAAGAATTTTTGAGTCTTTACTGTATATCCAAACTTGATATTTTTTTGTAGGAATTTACCAAAAGCTATATGGATCTCCATCACCTTGGTAACAGTTATATATGTATTAACGAACGTAGCATATTTTACAACAGTCGAGAGGAAAGAAATCTTAGGAGGCGCTGCAGTAGCTGTCGTAAGTATTCTGTATTTGATTTAGGGAGGACATGTGTGCTACAGGCTGTGCACATTAAGGATCCCTCGACAATTGGAAATAAAAAATAAGAGTAGGCACTAATGGCACTCTCCTGGCTAAATTTTTCTCGTTGGACACTGCATGGCGTTTGCATGTACTCATTAGCCAATGCAGGTGCAGAAAAGCATCAAATTTTATTCCAAAATTTCCTTATTGCACACTGCATGATGTTTCTGGTTTTCATTTACCCAAACTGCAGCACAACATTTGGATGTAAAACTCTATTTCATTTGATATATTTGTTTATTTTTTAGATGTTTTCTAAACGTTTGTACACTGTTATGTGGTGGATTATGCCTGTGTTCGTTGCACTCTCCACTTTTGGAGGTGTAAATGGTATCCTCTTTACTACATCTCGGTAAGTTCCCTTCAAAAATTCAGATAAAGAAGTTTAAGATATAATATCCATCAAGACTGATCTAAAGGTTTCATGTGTGTTTCAAAAATGCAACCTAGCATCAAGACAAATAAAGTCTGAGTTTCCGAAGTTCTGAATTATGTGCCGAAGGCTGCAATGTAAAGTGATGGTCAAAGAGAGATAACTCCAGTTTGCATAAAACGAAAATCAGACCACATACAATTTGTTGTAAGAAGAAATGAGCAATGAACTCAGTGTCAACTCACTCAACAGGAGTGAAAATTGATTAAATTTTCTATGCTTAAAACATGTTCAAAGAAAGATAACTCCAGTTTGTAGTGTCAAATCAGACCACTATTAATATATGATTTTTTTTTTCCAGTTTATTCTATGTTGGTGGAAGGGAAGGACACATGCCACAAGTTTTAAGTATGGTGTCTATACAGAGGTTAACACCTATGCCTGCCGTAATGTTCATGGTAAGTCTTTTACTAGATATTCAATTTGCTGGAAGAAATTAAAATGCTGTCTTAATGAGGATTGTGTATCTGAAACATGTTTGTCAGAAGTATAAGATTAGCGGTAATTAGCTAGTTTTGAGTCCTGATTTGGAAAGTTTTCTGACATTCCTAAACTAGCTGTCCTGATGAGGATTGTGTATCTGAAACACGAGTCAACAGTCAATTAGCTTATATTGTGTCCTATATTGGAAAGGTAACCTTCATTTCCAAATCTTATTGTCCTGATGAGGATTGTGTGTCATAAATCTTGAATTTTTGTATCAACCTATCACATTTAAGATGATCTATGTTATGATGTTTCTAACAGTATTCATAAAGTTTTATTTTTTTTTCTATTTTTAGGGATTTTTATCTATGTTGTATCTATTCTCCTCTGATATTTATGCGTTGATCAACTATGTTGGTTTCGCCACCTGGTTGTCTATTGGAGGATCTATCGTAGCGCTGTTAGTTTTACGAAGAACTCAACCTAATCTTGAAAGGCCTATTAAGGTAAAGCTGATAGAATTACTTCCCTTTGAAATCATAAAAAAAGAATTAATTTCAAGCCTTGTAAGACACTAGCTCGCTAATCTGAAGTTTCAGTCTCGGTATAGGGTGGGATAGTACTAGGCTATCCTATAGGCAGTCCACGTAAAAGATCCCTCAACAGTTGATCATCCTAAAAGATAAGGCTTATACTGCAGCTTTTTGCCCATATTTATGTGCTATTTTTGTGCAGCAAAGTATTACTAAAAACTCCATTTCATTTCAAATTTCTTCCCTATGGTGGTGGAGGCTAAGAATTAACCTCATTGCCCTCATTGCACACTGCATGGCTTTGCCTGTCTTCAGCCCAATCAAATTCTGAAAAGTAGGATGTAAAACTCAATGTCATTTCAATTTTTCTTTCCTTTGGTAGCAATGGTTAAGAATTAATATTAGGCCCTCATTGCACACTGCATGGCCTTGCCAGTCCTGATCAAATTTTGAAAGTAGGATGTAAATGTAAAAGTCAATTTGTATGTTTATTTTTTCAGGTTCATCTGTTCTGGCCTATTTTATATACTTTAGTTACAATATATTTAGTAGTTTTACCGTTATACGCTAGTCCTGTTCAAACAGGTAAGTTCTCTCCCCTTACTTGTTCACACTTGGTCATAATAAGAGTTCTCTTCCCTTCCTTGTGTAGAGTTTACACTTATTGCTCGTAATCACAGCTAAGTTCTCTCCATTTATTGTGTTATCTGGTTTTCCCTTGTCAGCAATGCAGGTCCGAGGGGCTGACATGTGAGACGTTTTGCCGTTTAGATGGGACAAAAAAACAAGGAAAACCTGTGCTACAGGCTGTGCACGTTTAAGAAACCTCGACAGTTGAAAATTGAAAAAAAGAGTAGCTAAATGGCTATGTTCTGGCATAATTTCACTCATTGCACACTGCATGGCATTTAGTCTTCATTATCCCTGTATAATATTCTTATTAATCCATTCATTCATTCATTCATTTATTCTATCTGTCTATTATAGGTATTGGTTGTGCTATTATAGCTACTGGTATTCCAGTATATTTAATATTCGTTCATTCATTCATTCATTTATTCAATCCGTCTGTCTATTTTAGGTATTGGTTGTGCTATTATAGCCACTGGTATTCCCGTATATTTAATATTTGTTGCTTGGAAAAGTAAACCTAAATTTATTGATAGATATATGGGTATGTATGTTTTTTAATGCTCTGGAATTACCAAATGACGACCACGGGCCAAATCCAATCCATGATGCCCTCAAAAGTGACCCACTCTGCTCACTATGCCCCTTATATTCCATTCATAGAATGCATTTGTCCCTTTACAAAAATTTATTGAGAAGGCTTGTGTTAACACTTTAAGCTTTCCTTGGGAGCGGCGATAGCTCAGTGAGTTCGTCGCTTGCTCGTTAAGCTGAAAGTTCAGGGTTCAATCCTTGCATGGGTCAGAAAATACCTTAAGATTTTTTTAAGTTTTCCTGTCAGTGATGTATGTCAAAGGAACTGACATCGAAAAAATTGCTTGGATGGGATAATTAAATGAGTCCCCGTGTGCTAAGACTGTGCTCGTTTTAGATCCCCTGAGGATTAAAAAGAATGCTGTCCTGTCGAAACATCCTTAATTGCAGACTTCAGGGCTTTGCCATCCCAATTTGTAAATGTTCAGAAAAGTTAACGTAAAAAATATTAAATTTTCATTATTTTTCCAGATTCCATGACTATATGGTTACAAAGATTTTTAATGGTGGTACCAGAAGAGAAGAAAGAAGTATAAGCATGCCCTGCCCTGCCCCAGGGGCATTAGGAAATTATTTTCATAGTCCGACAGAGATTTTTACACACTGGGAAATTAGAATATGAATATCCATGGCCAGTTCTTTTGAGAATGGTTGTTAAAGTTTTAACGTAAAATTTCCCAATTGTGTACAAATCTTTTGTTTGACTTTACTTAGGAAATTGTTTTGTTTTTGTTTTCTTTTTAGTCTGTGGCCTTACTCAAAGGCTTTTTAAAATCCTCAAATATACAGTAATTTGATTGGATGAGATAAAGTTCTCTGCTTGGTTGATTGAATTAGATTTGAAAATTTGTGATTGACCAATCAGATGAAAAAGATATGATGCAGTTATCTGATTGGTTGATATTCAAATTCAACTGTAGTGATTGTCCAATCAAATGAACAGGACATTGAAATAGACTTATCTGATTGGTTAACGCAAGATTTTTTTCAACTTTTCTATATGATTTCGCACAATATTGTTAAGAATACCCTTTGAATTTAAAAGAATTATATTTTTTAGAGAAACATTTCATAAAAATCATGACAATTTTTATAAATAAGATTTTTGTTTTGTAACATATTAGGGTTTTTCTCTTAGAAAATATTTGGGGGAAAAAAAAAGAGGTAATCTTTTCAAAATTTCTCATTATTCGATTTATGCGAAATTGAATTTTGAAATTAAAAATGCATTTTCACAATATGACTGCCCATTTAGACATTTTAATTTGAAAACTAAAACTTATTTTTGATGATTTTTGTCTAAGATATCTTTATTTTTGGATGCATTTTAAAACCCCAAAAATTTTTTTTTAAAAAAAGCTTTCACAGGGGCGGATCTTCCCCTGTTTCGCTGCTTTTGTTGTTAAGAATTTTGTAAATATGAATTAATCATGCCATTTTTTTTCGTCAATATTTTTGAAATCCAGAAAATTACTTTGATGAATTCAACATTGATTTTTGTCAAGCATTTAGTCGAGGGTAAAGAGTTCAGCTGGCTCTTTGAGTTACGGCAATTACTTGCAGACGATTACTTGTGACTTGTATCTTCCGTATTTCAACATGCTTGCCAATTTCCCTCATTGCACACTGCACAAAAAGTTTACAGTTGTTTAAGAAAAGACATTTATTCAATTTTTTGTTGGGTAAAGGCAATTTGTTTTTGCATTATTTTACAATTTTAAGTGTTCTTTTGAAACAAATTTTAATGTTGGAAAGGGCATAAAATTTTTATTCGCATTTTTACATCATTTATAGAAAATCATTTATATATTTAAACAGTCTATTTTATATGAGTGTCCAAACTTTAGTTTTACCAGCTGTTAGATCTCTATTTAAGCTATCTGTCAAATCGAGCTCTATCAGCTGGTGAAGCCAATATTTTAAGGCAGATACCCTTTTAACCCAATGTTAGCATTTTATCTATAAAATCATCATAAAAACTGCCAAAATATATGATTATACAGTTCATTTTGTCATTGATATCATGATATTTTGGCGGTTTTGGTTGTTAATCATGGCTTATTGTTCATATATCTGTATGGTTGTTCGGATTTGGGTGCTTTTAGAATTTTAGAAAATTGTACATACATTGTTTCTCTGGCTTAGATATACTTTTATGGCAGCTGTTGTTCTATTGTCTGTTTTTTTGCAGTGAATAATGTTCTATCATAGTTATAATTACATGTTAATATATGCTAATGATATGTACATATATTATGTTAATTAGGGGAATAATTGTATGTACATAAATAATTGTGTGTAAAAAATAAATTTTAATCTTAGAAGTATGACTTAGCAAAATATTGTTACTTTATTTGGTTATATTGTGGTTATTTAATTGTGGTAGCCTTACTGTGGTTACTTTTAATTTGGTTACTTCATGGGAATAACTTTATTGTGGTTATTTCATTGTGGTAGCCTTACTGTGGTTACTTCATGGGAATAACTTTATTGTGGTTACATTAGTTACTGGTAACTTTCCTGTGGTTTTTTCATTGGGGAAACTTTAGTATGGTTACTTTATTACATTGAATTTACCGTGATAGTCTTCTGTGGTTACTTCATTGTGGTAGCCTTACTGTGGTTACTTCATTGTGGTAGCCTTACTGAGGTTTCTTCATTGTGGTAGCCTTACTGAGGTTACTGCATTGTGGTAGCTTTACTGTGGTTACTTCATTGTGGTAACCTTACTGTGGTTACTTAATTGGGGTAACTTTACTTACTTCATTGTGGTAGCTTTACTGAGGTTACTTCATTGTGGTAGCCTTACTGAGGTTACTTCATTGTGGTAGCTTTACTGTGGCTACTTCATTGTGGTAGCCTTACTGTGGTTACTTTATTGTAGTAACCTTACTGTGGGTACTTCATTGTGGTAGCCTTATTGTGGTTACTTTGACATTCAATTTACTGTGTTTACATCTTTCAGGTAACTTCACTATGTTTATGTTATTCCAGTGACTCCTTATATTACACTTTATTTCAGTGACTCTTTAATTGTTACTTTTCTGTAGTGACTCATTAGATGTCATTTTATTTTAGTGACTGTATATCAGTGACTCATTGGCTGTGACAGGTATTGCAGTGACTCATTATCTGTGACCATATTTCCGTGACTCATTAGCTGTCACTTTATTACAGTGACTCATTAGCTGTGACTTCATTGCAGTGACTCATTGACTGTGACAGTATTGCAGTGACTCATTGACTGACAGTATTACAGTGACTCATTGACTGTGACAGTATTTCAGTGACTCATTAACTGTGACAGTATTTCAGTGACTCAATGACTGTGACAATATTGCAGTGACTCATTAACTGTGACCGTATTGCAGTGACTCATTTACTGTGACAATATTTCCGTGACTGATTATCTGTGACCATATTTCCGTGACTCATTAGCTGTCACTTTATTACAGTGACTCATTAGCTGTGACTTCATTGCAGCGACTTGACTGTGACTATTGCAGTGACTCATTAACTGTGACAGTATTTCGGTGACTCATTGATTGTGACAGTATTGCAGTGACTCAATGACCGACCGCATTACAGTGACTCATTAACTGTGTCAGTATTTCAGTGACTCATAAACTGTGACAGTATTGCAGTGACTCAATGACTGACCGTATTAGAGTGACTCGCGACTTGACTGTGACAATATTGCAGTGACTCATTAACTGTGTCAGTATTGTAGTGATTCATTAACTGTGACAGTATTGTAGTGACTCATTGGCATTAGCTCTCACTTTAATGCAATGACTCATTAACTGACCGTATTGTTATGACTTATGTTACCCTTTTGTAACGACTCATTAACTGTGTCCCTATTGCAGTGACTCATTTGGCTGTGAGTGTTTTAACTTTCGTTGACTCATTAGCTGTCACTTTACTGCATTGACTCAGTGGCTATGACCGTAATTCAGTGACTCGTTGACTGTGAGCGTATTTCAGTGACTCATTAGCTGTCACATTATGGCAGTGACACATTAGCTGTGACTCATTAGCTGTCACTATATCGTAGTGATTCATTAGCTGTGACTGTATCATAGTGACTCATTATCTGTCACTATATCGTAGTAACACATTAGCTGTGACCCTATCGCACTGACTCATTAGCTGTCACTATATCGTAGTGACTCATAAGCTGTCACTACATCGCAGTGACTCATTAGCTGTGACCCTATCATAGTGACTCATTATCTGTGACCCTGACTCATTAGCTGTCACTATATCGTAGTGACTCATAAGCTGTCACTACATCGCAGTGACTCATTAGCTGTGACCCTATCGCAGTGACCCTATCGTAGTGACTCGTTAGCTGTGACTCATTAGCTGTGACCCTGACTCAATCGCATTGACCCTATCGTAGTGACTCATTAGCTGTCACTATATCGTAGTGACTCGTTAGCTGTCACTATATCGTAGTGACTCGTTAGCTGTCACTATATCGTAGTGACTCATTGGCTGTGACCCTATCGCAGTGACTCATAAGCTGTGACCCTATCGCAGTGACTCATTGGCTGTGACCCTATCGCAGTGACTCATTATCTGTGACCCTATCGCATTGACCCTATCGTAGTGACTCGTTAGCTGTCACTATATAGTAGTGACTCATTAGCTGTGACCCTATCGTAGTGACTCATTAGCTGTGACCCTGACTCAATCGCATTGACCCTATCGTAGTGACTCATTAGCTGTCACTATATCGTAGTGACTCATTGGCTGTGACCCTATCGTAGTGACTCATTAGCTGTGACCCGGACTCATTAGCTGTCCCTATCGCAGTGACTCATTAGCTGTGACCGTATCGTAATTGCAGTGACTCACTAGCTGTGACCTAATTGTAGTGACTCGTGAGTCTTTAACTGTCACTATAGTGTAATGACTCTTTTAGCTGTCGCCATATTGCAACTAATGAGTCTCTGCATTAAAGTGACAGCCACGAGTCATTACAATAAAGTGACAGCTAATAGGTCACTGCAATACAGTGGCAGCTAATGAGTCACAGCAATACTGGCCAAGTGTACCCCCAACTAGGCTACCGGTTACTACGTTAGTAACTAACCCCTAGATAGGTAACCAAAATGAAACGGTTACCATGATTGTATGAGTAACCCCATACAAGTTTTTATTAATAATGGAAATAGAGATAAGGTACCACAATGATACCTGACAAGTCACCTCAAGGCAAGAACTCAAGGGAAATAACTCTCATGCGTTAAATCATAAGACCACAACAATATATGGCGTTTATCAGATAATACAAAGGTAAGCTAACAAAATTACAAAAAATATACAAATCATATAAACAAACTCCTGTGTCTAAAATCACATCACAATGTCAAGCTATTACAAACTCTGTCTAATACCTTGACATCATTAGACACTTCATCTTTACAATGTCAAGCTATTATAAACTCTGTCTAATACCTTGACATCATTAGACACTCAATCTTCACAATGTCAATCTATAACAAACTCTGTCTAATACCTTGACATCATTAGACACTCCATCTTTACAATGTCAAGCTATTATAAACTCTGTCTAATACCTTGACATCATTAGACACTCAATCTTCACAATGTCAATCTATAACAAATTCTGTCTAATACCTTGACATCACTAGACACTCAATCTTCACAATGTCAAGCTATAACAAACTCTGTCTTATACCTTGACATCTTTAGACACTCAATCTTCACAATGTCAAGCTACAGCAAACTCTGTCTTATACCTTGACATCATTAGACACTCAATCTTCACAATGTCAAGCTACAGCAAACTCTGTCTTATACCTTGACATCATTAGACATTCAATCTTCACAATGTCAAGCTATTGAGCGTCTAATGATGTCAAGGTATTAGACAGAGTTTGTAGTAGCTTAACATCGTGAAGATGGAGTGTCTAATGATGTCAAGGTATTAGACAGAGTATGTATTAACTTGACATTATGAAGATGGAGTGTCTAATGATGTCAAGGTATTAGTATTAGACAGAGTTTGTAATAGCTTGACATGTGAAGATGGAGTATCTAATGATGTCAAAGTATTAGACAGAGTTTATAATAGTTTGACATTGTGAATTGCAATGAGCATATGACTAAATACTTCACATTTTACCACAAACTGACAAAGTGATTACAAATAATTAGATCAGTATGTCACATTAAAGGGATTGTAAAGCGTATTTCTAAACTTTGTATGTGTACCGGGGACACTGATAGCATCAATTTGCCTTCCGGTACTGTTTATATATATGCAGATCACTGTCAGTGACGTCATAAAACGCGTTAGTTTTAGTGGAATTGCTAGAACCACAGACGTCGGAATGTAAATTGGAATGGTGCAAATTGATGCTATCAGTGTCCCCGATACACATACAAAGTTTAGAAATACGCTTTAAAATCACTTTAAATTAACAGATTACAAATATACAAACAAACAAATACCATTTACCAACAACCAAGGAAGTTTAAAAATAAAAATAAGCACATTGATGCACCAAATGTTATGAAAATCAAACAAAACACCTATTTCTATCACAATTTTACAAATATACAATTAAATAAGCACCAAGAAGTCAAAACCAAATAAGTATAACACTATGCAAAATATACAAGTGAAAAAGCACCAAATTCAATTGAAAAATCACTAAATTTTACCTAGATTTTTAAACAAAAGATGCGTAACATAAAAAATAGAAATACCAAAGATCTTTGCTAAATAATCTTCTTAATTCTGGCTAAAAAAATCAGAATTGTAAATGAAAAAAAAAAGATTCTTTAAATCATATAAACTGCGACTTACATTTAATAATACGATCTTCAGACATTTTTAATATTTCTATATCGTTCTACATTTAATGTATTGAGCACTATTTCAATAGTAAAAATATTTTCTTATTGTACTTGTATATAATATAGAAATATAACAAAACACAAGATATTACATCAGATGACGACACATGTACATGTATATTGTGTTGAAACGTTATGTGCTTAACCTTATCAAAGTGTGTTATATTCTATAATATTGTCTTGTGTTTTGTTATTATATGTGTTCATCACTTATATGTCTTTCAAATCACATAAACAAATAATTAAATCACAAAATTCCTTTTAAGAATTTAAGCATCAGCAATATTAATTAAGCAACATTATCTATAAAAAAATACCGTATATAAATTTGAAAGTCATATATGGATAGGGGGAATCAGCAGTTTACAGAATTAAATTCCATTATTATAAAATATACAATTTCAGCTTCAAATTTGTTAGTTTAAAGAATTAAATTACATTATCAAATACAAAAATAGACAAATTTGAAAAGTGCACCGATACCTGGATAAAGTTTTATCGGCTTCAAATTTTTTAGTTTATAGATTTCAATTTAATTATAAAATACAAAAATATACAATTTAATTTGAAAAGTGCACGGATAGCTAGAATATAATTCCATTAGCCTGTAAGTTTAAAGAATTAAATTCCATTATCATATAAAAAAAAAAAAAGATATAAATTTCAAAATAATACAAAACATTTGGTATTTTATACCTTTAAAGATTCAAGCCAAGTCATTGAGATTTAACAAAGGTGATATGAGCCTATCACTCTGAGCCTTAACTGTCTTTCCAGTGGGAGAAAAAGCCAGCTTTAGGCTATCTGTTGCGTCTTTCCACAGGATAAATTGCCAAACTTATCGTGTTGGGCAAATTATAAGGGGCCAAATGAAAGCATTTTACATTGCTTGCTGTCAAAAATGTGTGACTTTCAGAGCGATTCTAATATCGCTTGGGAATCAGTAAAATTTAGTGTAATCATAACGCGTGCGTCAATAAAGCTTAGAGCTACATTTTTTTGCAATTCTCAGTGGAAACTCAGTTTATATCCAATATTATAAGTTCAAACTATCAAAATGTCACCACCAAATTATATTATAACATTTACAGTTCAAAGGGGGATAACTGCTTTATATAATTGATATGCTTATCACAACTTACAACAGGGCTCATCCTTCACAATTTCAAGCTATTACAAACTCTGTTTAATTATACACTCTTCCTCAAGTTTGACAGAGTTTGTAATTGATTGACATTGTGAGGCAATTTTGATTTGGAAGTTTCCATTCTTTAACATAAAAATTCTTCCTAAAGAGGCATTTACTTCTATCTTTTTACCTCAAATATTGCAGAATTTCAGCAAAACGAATTTCCAATCTTAGGAAAGGTACAAAGCTGTTAAGGCAGGCAATTTCCAATAACTGATTTGACCAAAGTTTCAATATTCGAAAGGGATTCATAAATAAGAGCTGTAACTTCAAACTACATATTAATTCAGATTTTGAAGTCTATGGAATGCTATTTTCTCAAATAAGTAGTTAAAGGGATACTACCTCTTAGAATGCCAAACTCTGCCAATAAGAGTATGATATTGTATGTTTATGACACAAGATAAAGTCCCTAATAAATATAAACTCTTATTGACCAAGTTTGAAAATAATGATTTTTTTTATCATTCTAAGAAGTGAAATCACTTAAAAGGGATTGTAAAGTGATTTTCTAAACATTGTATATGAACCAGAGACGTCGAAATGGAAATTGGAATGGCGCAAATTGATGCTATCAGTGTCCCCGATACACATACAAAGTTTAGAAAACCTCTATACATTCCCTTTAAGTAAACAATTTAGATTCTTGGGAATTTAGACAATGGGGTTATTGGATTCTCTTAGAGTGCTGTAGTTCTGGAATCGCATGCGTTTGTAAATATGTGGAATGAAAACAGCAAATAGAACTCCCAGGATGATTCCAAACAGTAGACACAACGCCACCCAGTAACTGGCAACTGAAATGGAAAATAATCATTAATTTGACATGAGAAAAAAATGTCCTATTTTTCTTCACCAGTTTAGGCTTATAAGGACACCATGCAGTGTGAAATAAGGGAAATTTTGTCAGGTCAGTGGCATTACCCTAACCTTTTTTTTTTATTTCTGACTGTAAAGAGATCTTTAATGTGCACAGCCTGTAGCACACAGAGCCTCAGTTTATTGTAAAAGACTAGACGCCTTTTCCATGTCAGCCCCTCCGACCTGCATCACTGACAGGGGGAAACCGGGTTGAAAAATCCGAAGGTATCATCTCGACCCATGCCGGGATTGAACCCTGGACCTCCAGGTTAGCGAGCAAGCGTCTAACTCACTGAGCCACCGCGGCTCCCGACAAAAAATGAAATGAAATGGAGTTTTACTTCCCAGTTCACCAGTTACTTCACCGGTTTATAAGGACAGAACACCATGCAGTGGGTAATAAGGAAAAATTTTCCAGGACAGTGGCATAACACTAATCTTTCTTTCATTTCCAACTGTTAAGGTATCTTTAATGTGTCTTTCAGTCTGTAGCACAAAGGGACACAGTTTATTGTCCCATCAACACAACCAGACGCATTTTCCAACTCAGACAGGGGGGAACCAGGTTGAAAAAAAAATCAGACGGTATCATCTTGAAAGATTTCAAAGAGATATATCTTGCATACTTGTTGAAAATTATCAATTTTAAAAAGAAATTTCTCCTTGGGTGGAGCAGTAACTTACCTCCTCCTGACTTACCTCCCTTACTAGGGGAGGGGGTAGTTGTAGGGGGGAAGGGGTACACACAATTCTGTTCATCTGTATTATCCCCACACTCATCTATCTGGTTACAGCGCCAGTTGGGGTGGAGACAGATGCCGTTGTTACATAGATATTTACACACTGAAAATATAATTAAAGGGAAACGTTCATCAATTTTGAGGGTCAATTTGTGCCTTGAATATATGTAAATAGCCTCCAGATTTACTGGAACTGCACACAAAACGCATAAACTCTTCAATTATATTCGTACCTAAACAATTTATCTTTCATTTTCTGTATTTGTGTTTTCTATATAAGTA
Organism: Lottia scabra; assembly: GCA_029955415.1. Classification (NCBI taxonomy): domain Eukaryota; kingdom Metazoa; phylum Mollusca; class Gastropoda; family Lottiidae; genus Lottia; species Lottia scabra. The sequence goes on along the minus strand of JARJEI010000014.1, from coordinate 3,688,962 downwards.
ATAGTCTTACTAAACGACGAGTCGTATTTTTGACTTTCAAACGCTCATTATTATGGGGATATGAAGGCTTAAATTTGGGGGAGGGTTTGGATCACTATTACGAATTAGATTAGCTATAAAATTCCAGGTTCTGAGACTAAAAGTTTTTTGGTTGAACAGTTAGTGGACATATCCCTTTAAACATCTTAAGAGACTCTACAACAAAATTAAAGCAAATGATGTCAAGATTGCAACATCCTAACATTCTAACTGATTGAGCAACAACCCTCTTACATATTACTAAAGTTTGACCTACCAAATCTAGTATTATTGAAGGCAATCGAATCATCAGACTCTTCACTCAAAAATTTAAGCAAATGACATCAAGATTGCAGCATCTAAACAGATTGAACTACAACCCTTCCACATATTACAAAGATTGACTTACCATATCTAGTATAGTTGAAGGTGAAAGAATCATTTGACATTCCACTCATATTATACTTTATCAACAGAGTATCAGTCCGCGACATAAACTGTGTGGAATTCTGGGAATTATTTGTCAGAAGTAGCGGAGCTCGTACTGAACCTCCGTCATGTATCATCAACAAATTACTGAAACGAAAATTTTTGAAGGTTAAGATGCATTTTTCGTTCAGATTATTGAACAATTAGACATATTTGGGCAGAGGAATTTTTGCTTTTCCCTGTCAAATTCAGACGTTAACACGAGGAGTAACGGCAAGTAACTTTAGAACAAAATATGAATGCTATTGAAGACTTATTCTTCTTATTCTTCATTGTTATCCTTGGAAAAAGCATATATTTGTTCCGTTGGGACAATAAACCAACACCCGGTGCATGTTGAAGATCCTTGACAAATGGAAATCAAAAACAACAACAGGCTTATGCTGCTTTCCTAGCAAAATTTTCCTCATTGCACACTGAATGGATTTTGCCTGTCATCAATAGCCCAAGACAGGACATAGGACGTAGAGCTCTTTTCATTTCAAATCCTTTCTATCCGGACAAGTTTAAACACTTAATTTACCTCATCTTGTTTGCACTGGAAGAGTTCTTGACGACCAATTCAAAATTAATCACAGAAACATTCTTAATTTTCTTGTCAACTGGTAGCTGGATAATCCAGACACAAATATCTGACTTGTTGCTTGATACAGGAGACTTGATTATCGTGCTATCATTGGCGATAAATCCACCACAATCTGTAGAAAGAAAGTTCAAATTCTTATTTGACTAATACTTGATTTCAAATAAAGGGGAAGGACATTATTCCTAATTTCATAAAAATTCTTTCAAAAAAAGAAACAAACAATCATATTTTACAAGGATAAGAAGTTAGGTTCCCATGAGGATCCTTCTTCCAGCTGGTCCTTGGTAAAACCTCTTGGTATTGATCTTTCCTGGATTATCTCTACCCATTTGCAACTGGGTCGACTGGAACCTTATGAGTGAACATGACTTTCATACTACTGTTCTTTCTTTCAAATTGTCAGACAAATAGATATATTTGAACTCTGAACCTACCTAAAAATCTATAATTAGCTTGAAATCCTTGACCCACTTCTGCTGACAAATCAGTTGACGTCTGCTGGGAGTTGAAAATGAGTTGATAGTTATCCCCCTTGACTAGGATATCATCTGGTAACGTATTTCCTGTGAACTTCTTGTTGATGTTCCAAGCTTCTTTCAACCCGCTCATTAATTCCAGGGAATGGTTGTTAGGGAGATTGAATTTCTCTAATGACATGTACAACATTCGGGTGTCGTTTACTTTTTCAGTGTCGGCCCAGAGGCATTGAGCATTCACTGGGTACACATTCGGCCATTTTGGACTTGTGAGAACACCACCTGGATGTTGAAGTTGTCCAACACATGCTGAAAGGTAAAAGCAAACAACTGTCAACCTCTAATGAAATGAAGTACACAAATGAAGAAAACAAATAAGCACTGTTAAAGTTTATGTTCTGTTTGAATTATAACTATTAAAGTCAAATGATTGCTTCACCAGTCCACAGGCCTGCAGTGTGTGTAGAAAACTTAAGCCTAAAAGAGTGTTTGTTTTTTTATATAACATTAAATAAAAACTGAATGAAGCTTACCTTCATTTTGAGTATAACCAGCTACAACTTTAGGCTCTGTACAATTAACAGTACAGTTATTAGTCGTTTCAAAAACTACCCTAAAATAAAAGGAACATTCAAAATGAAATTGCAAAATGTGGCAAAAAATTCATTCAAATATTTCAAAAGAGTCAAGTCTAGAGGGTTAAGACTCAAAAGAAGAATCCTTATGAATACTCAATCTTTACTCCAGCCATCTCATCTGCTCCAGCAAGGCAAGGGAGAAAACTCTCAGTACAGGCTTGATATTTCAAGACCACAAAAATACATTCTGTTAAATTAATTTTTTTTTTTTTTTTTTTTTTGGGAAACTTTTTAGAGAAAATCGAAAATGGTGTAGCATAATTGTATCCACCAAACATTATATAATGACCTGGAATCAAAAATGAATATCTGAAACTCAATTTTTGCTGAATCAGGAGTGGGCTATTGCATAATATGCAATTATTTTGCACTTAGTCTGTAGGGTTTATTTATGGACCGATTTGGCTGAAATTTTCTTTAATATCTTCATTGTAAAAAGAAGTATCAGATGGGACTACACAAATTTCAATTTTTAAATATTTTTGTCCAAAAAATTTGAAACCAAAATTTTCAAAAAAGCTCAAAATTTCTAACTCAGCCGCTAATTATCCGATCGACCGGAAATTTACAGGACGTATACAGAATGTCCATAGAAATAAAACTACTCAATCAAAATTTTTTCATCACTTCCGGTTTTGACGTAAGAACTTCCGGTTTTTCAAAATATCGCCTAGCAGCCTCACTTCCGGTATAAATTTCAGATATTGACAAAAACTACATATATTGTCTGTCAGTCATAATTAGAATGCACTTAGCATAAAAAATCCAAACCGGAAGTGTTGCATAAGCTGCCGTCACAGACTGACACATTTCAGCAAAAAATCAGTAAGTCCTCTATTTGTTATCCGATTTTTATGATTTTGGTGTCTATCAAAACCTTGTAACCTTGTCTACAGTTTGTTGGAACAGAATTTTGAATTTCGAATTTGAAATTTGTTTATGTTCGTTTTAATTTTTGGAAAATTCAAAAGGCCATATTATGTGACCTTGACCTTTGATGACCTTGAAAATTCCAATGAAGGATGTCCTTGACCTCAGATATCCATAGGTATGCTGATATTAATTGAAAAATATTAACTTCTGGTTTTATGGACATTTGAAAATTGACATTTTTGTCAACTTTGGACATCTATATTGCATTGTCTAATCAACGCAGAGAATTAAATTTTTCAATTTTGTAATGCCGATTTGATTATCTTTTAAACGATATATGACAATAACCCATTAAAATATTTTTTCAAAATATTGCGTTTTTTTTCGACTGAGGGTTCAAACTTACAAAACAATTATCTCATATCAATATGGTGTGTATAGTCAGTATGTACTAAATTTTCTCTTTTCAACGATATATGACATGAGCAGTTTAATACAAAATCCATTAAAGTGAAAATAGGCATAGGATACCCCTTTTCTGAGAATAAAGTAGGCCCTAGTAGAGAGGATTAAAATGATTGACAGGGTTATAGCAGGTTATATAATATGGTAATAAAACTATTGACATGAACTTTTCACATGGAGGTGTGAAGTATTTTAGGTCATAAACAGATTAATCTGATTATGTAATCTTTTAACACTCTAAAAAGTATCAAAAATTTATTCATTTTTTTGCAAAATTTTCACTTATATTAATTTTACATACAATCAATTAGAGCAGTGAATTTTTGATACATTAACCTGTTCGAATTTTTCCTCTACCATTGATAGAACTCTTTCTACAAGACCAATTTTCTTTTTGTCGTCTGCTAAGGTTATTAAAGGTCATAAACAAATTAGTCAGACTACATAATCTTTTAACTCTAGGGGCTGTTTACGCGTCTGCGCTAATCCGTTGCAATAAAAAAGTAAGCGCTCAAACTGTTTTTTATCGTCTGCTAAGATTATTATAGGTCAAAAATAAATTAATCTCATTTCACATTGTGTTAACTTTATAAAAATTAACATGTTTTTCGAGTGTTTGCTATATTTGATATATCAGATTTTTTCTTATTTTGAGGGTGCTTCTTACCCACGACACTTAATTGACTAACATACATCAATTCAACTGGCTATTGACTGCTCCAATCCATTGAAACAAAAGACAGTATTTCAACTCAGCATTAAAGGAAAATATTGACGTTTACACAGTTCGAATGTTGGGGAAGGGGGTATATCCCCTATACAAAATGGCCCCTAGTCAAAATGGCCATAACAGTTAAATTTGGTCAAAATGGCTATTCACCATGGCCCCTATTTTGGTCAAAATGGACCGGTCACCATGGCCCCTATTTTGGTCAAAATGGACTCTGTATTTATTCTTTGATTTCAACCAATTCTTTGGTCAAAATGACCTTTTGAGGACAAAATGGTCAAAATGGCCAAAATAATAAAAGTCAAAATGGTCCCTGATTTTTTTTTTATAAATTGTAGCTTATATGATGATAATCAAAGGAATAGTTGGAAGCTATTTTAACCCTAACAAAGGTCACTAATTTTGACTGAAAATTGTACTCTGTAACAACAAATTTTGAAGACATAAATTGTGTTCCTATTTATATTTTCATCAAAGCAAAGACATTCTAAGACTTACAATATTAATTTGAAGTTCCAGTTCCAGTTCTCAAAAAGATTATAAAAAAAATATATTATGTATAATGTAATAAAAATATTATTTTGAGACCATTTTGACTTTTTGGAAGGACCATTTTGACCTTTTTTGAGGACCATTTTGACCATTTATCAGGGACCATTTTGACCAAACGAGGGGCCATTTTGGATAGGGGCCCAATTGACTATAACCCGTTTTTATCGTCTGGTCGATAGAGGCGTAATATCGCAGAGTTAAAACATTACAGGGTCATACAATACAAGATTTTAAGGAAAAAAACATATATGTGATGAAAAAATATAATCAGCATTAGGAGCAATTACAGCCTGAAAGTAGGACCATATCGACTGATACTAATATAATTTTACACAATGTTCAGGGTTTACATCTATTCACATACGAGATCTACAGAAACACACTTAAATGCTAGATAATATCATTGGTTTAACAACGTGGCTAAATGATTCAATAACTCCAACAAAACTCAAGTTAAATCGTTTCCGCCTTTACCACCATCCTCGAAGCAGCAGCTATGATGACACTAAAGATTTCAATTTTTTAAAAGAAAAGGGGCATTGAGGATTAGGAATATATTTTAAAGAAGAAAAAAATGTCAATATCTTAAATTTGGGAGTTTTGGAAATAGAACACATGGCTTTGGATATTCTGGATAAGAATATTAACGTAATTGTTATCCATAGACCACCTGTTTATCGATTAGAATTATTTCTCCCAATGTTACAAAGATCACCAGTTGAATTACAAGAATCTGGTGTATGTTATTATGGGAGATTTCAATCAAAATATCTTGGAGGGTCATTTGTCTATACATAATTATTTTCAAAAATTTGGTTTTCAACAACTTGTTCAGCATTATACTAATGAAGGTGAAACACTTATAGATCATATTTATATCAGTAAAGGAATTCCGTCACATAATGTTCACATTTCACACATACCTGTATATTATAGCTACCAAGAAGCTATAAAAATTACCATACTATAAGTAATATTGATATAATATTGAATCTACCCTTTCACAAAACTTTTTGCTAAAAATGAGGGAGTGAACACCAGACTTTAGGGGTTTGAAGTTCAAAAAGTCTTACAGCTATCAGGCAAAGTATCAAGGGCCACGCTCAGTGCTGTTCACAGCTCTAGTTGTATTTGCCTCCATATTTATTTCAATGCTTTCTGCTGAAGCAAGGCAGATAACTCTTGAAACGAATTTGATATTTCAGACCACAATATCATAACATAACCTTATGACTTCCAAAGTTTCAAAAATTAACCATTTGTCATTGTTTTGAAATTTAAAACAAAATTATTAGGAAACTTACTGAATAATTTTGGAAGCTGAAATGTCTATGTTAGGAATAAAGCTGAAATTTTTTGGTCCAGTGATTTTGGCGAGTACCTCAGTTTTATTCGAGACACCACTGATAGTGAGAGAATCCTGTTCACGCAGACTGATAGTCGTAAATTGAAGGGAGATAACACCATCTAAAATATAAATTACATGAAATGGAGTTTAACTACTACTTTTCTGCACCTTATTAGACATACAAAATGAGCTTTACGGTCCAAATGATCTTTATCTTAGTGTGCTGATGAAGAAATGGAGTTTTACATACTTTACTGTATGGGCTAATGGGATGGGCAATACCATGCAGTGTGCAATGATGGTCAAAGTTGTTTTTTTTTTAAATAAAATGATTACCTTGATTTTGAGGTGAAATGGTCCACTGACATTGTGTCTGGTTAACAGCTAAAGTTGAAAGAGAGTAACTTCCTTTGTTTTCACTGCTAACTGCATTACAACCTAATCAAAAAAAAAGATAACAAATACAGTCTACCAGCTGATACTTGGCCAAACCTTTTAGATTTGATCTTTTTCAGATAACCCATTAGCATGACTGAAAAAAAGAATCCTTTTTCAAGGCTTCCAGTCTGAGATTAGAACCAAAGATAGCCATTCATTTGGTATTCAGGCATGTAACATCTGACCGACTGTGCTACACCCAATCGTACTAAAGAAACTTTTTGTGGCCATTTTCAATTCAAATCCTTCCCAAGTTGAATAGATATATAGTTGTGGTAGATTGTCTAAAACTTACTGTCGATAACACTGTTAAAAGAACCAGGTACAGATTCTGTTGTAAAGTTTCTCGCTACAATCAGTAAATTACTGCCAGGGGAAGTAACTGGGTAGAAACTAGATTTTGAGCTGAAAAATTAACAGTAAAATATCAGTAATTTATACCTTTACACCCTCTAGTTTGACTCACTTCCATCTTTAGTCAAATTAATTTATAATCAATTTATAGCCCAATGTCCAAAGTAGGATTTAGGATGACATAATATGTAGCTATCTTATTATATTATTCTTTTTACATTTGACATTTTTGTTGAGTTATGAAAAGTTAATGCAGAAGCAAAATGCAAAATTTATTAAATTGTACCTGAAAGTTGTAATAAGTTTGGATTCAGGAAGGAAACCATCATAGAAATCTATAAATCCTTTAATATCAGTCTGAGTTAGGTTTACTTCTACCTGCAATAGATAAATGAATGAATAAATGAATGAAGGAAAAATAAATAAATGAATGAATAAATGAATGAAGGAAAAATAAATAAATAAATAAATAAATAAATAAATAAATAAATAAATAAATAAATAAATAAATAAATAAATAAATAAATAAATAAATAAATAAATAAATAAATAAATAAATAAATAAATGAATAAATAAATAAATGAATGGATAAATGAATGAATGAATAAATAAAAGAAGGAAAAATAAATGAATCAATAAACAATAAATGCATGAATGCATAAATAAATAAATAAATGCATAAATAAATAAAAGAATAAATAAACAAATGGAGAAATGAATAAATTGATGAGTCAAAGAATAAATAAAATGAATGAATGAATTTTTTTCCAATTCTCTGATCGTGAAAATTAAACAATAAGTTACAATAATCTAATCTTAAAACAAAAGATAAAAAATATTAAACCTTGTCAAAAATAAACCCCTACAATTATCTGATCAAGGTGTCATATGATCCATTAGTGTCACCCAAATCTGGGGTCAAGGTCGTAAACCATCGCCTCAAGGTCGTGTAATTAACGCGATTATTGTTAATTATGACACAAGGAAGATAGGATCATAGAAATAATAACAGATAATTGATCAATATGGCTTGAAAATTTGACATTTCGCACCAAATATGGTTTATGAATTAATTTTCAATAGCGACAAATTTTTCCCCAAATATGGTTTAAGGGTTATATTTTGATTTAAAGCAATTTATGGATAATTGTTTGTACAATATGGTTTGAAAATTTGACATTTTGCACCAAATATGGTTTATTAATACATTTTCAATAGCGGCAAATTTTCCCCCAAATATGGTTAAAGTTATAATTTTCATAGGATACAAAATGATCGAAGGCCAAGATAAATCAACTTGGACAAACTTGGAACAAATAATGTTGTGGAAGACTTAAAGTTAGAAGCAATTTGGATCGTCTTCTAATTGGCAATCAGGTGTGGTGGGTTTGAATCCATATAACATTAATATAAAAAAATTGGGGTGCCAAACCAGTGTTTCAGAGAGTAAAACAAAAAATTTGAATAAAAAAAACTAAAAGTTACTTTTCCTAAAAAAATATTTTAATTATTGACAAAAGGATAAATGTTTGTTGACATTGTGGTTTACTGTATATCTATGTAAACAAAAATATATTTAAATGTAAACAGAGTGTTGACAAGGTTGTTTACAAGTGTTGACATGCTAATCCAGATACTTATCACTTCATTTTTATCAAATTTTATGATTTTCAGATTACGATAAAAAAAATTGTTGATTGGATTTTGATATCTTTGTATACAACTCTCTAAAAGTAAACAAACCAATGTCATATTTTGAAGAAATTGCAATTAAAATATTGCAAATACAAGCTTCAATCTTAATAATTTTTATGCAATGTATTCAAAATTGCCAAAATACAAAACTTATTTTGTACCTTTTTATTACAAATTTTTTTTGGAACACAAAAAAACCTCTTTAGATAAAAAACATAAAAAACTTTTGACTAAAATTTTTGTCCATAAAAAATGAATTCTTTTAGAATAAATGCAATTAAAAATGTTTGAAAAACATACGAACTCCTTGGTAATTTTTTGTTACTATGTAAACCAATTGGCATTAAATGCTTTGGAATAGTTGTTAAAACATATTTAAAACATAGTGGATAATCATCTTAGTGGATTATCCAATAAGGCTTAAAAACATAACATTTATCTCTTACTGCCACTTGGCATTAAATACCGACATTGGCCCACTTAAATCTCATTTTTAATCTGTTCTTTAGTATTTACAAAGTTTTTTCAGTTTAATCTTTATAAGTATATAATCCAATTTACTTATGTTTAAATATAAACACAATACTTATATTTACTGATGTCATTGACTACCACCTATTTCTGATGTTGACATTAAATACTGACATTGGCCCACTTAAATTAAATTTTTAATCTACTCTTCAGCTTTTACAACACGTACTGTTATTTTATTTTAATCTTTATAAGTACATAATTCCAATTAACTAATGTTTAAAAAATACAAGATTTATCTATTTATCTTAGCGACAACCACTTAACTTTTTTAAATTAAATACTTAAAGAATGTAATCCAATGAGCATGTAATCATATGTTTTTCCAATTGGCATTAAATAACATAATTTGGCACACTAAGCTTCAATCTTTTAAAGTATGTAATCCAATAAATATATTTAGATTAAATTTTAATAAAAACAAATTAATTAAGATTAATTTTTCATTGAAAAATGGAATGGCGCAAATTGATGCTATCTGTGTCTCTGATACACATACAAAGTTTAGAAAACCTCTTTACAATCCCTTTAAATATTCTATAAGTAAGAGACAAGCTTCAACCTTTGAAAATCAACTCTTCTTGTATCGTGTTGATACCCAAAGGAAACATTTATCTTGTTCCTTGTCACTTGACAAGGTTAAGGCCAGATAGAACCCATGTTAAACCAAGATTTACTTCTATGGTGACATAAATCCAAGCTAATATTACATCATTGGATAATATTTTGTAAAAATTTGGTAACTTTTTAAATAGAAGCATGTTTTAGGGACAGTTTAAACTAAACTCACATAACCACAATGCAGCAAAGAAAGAAATCCAAAGACTGCTATTTTTTCTACCATAAACTGACAGTGATCTACATAGATATCAATAATAGCTTCCTGTAAATCACTGTCAATGACGTCACAAAATGTGTTAGTTTTAGTGGAATTTCAAGAACCACAGACGTCGGAATGGAAATTTGAATGGCTCAAATTGATGCTATCAGTGTCCCCGATACACATACAAAGTTTAGAAAATCTCTTTACAATCCCTTTAACAGTTTACTAATGTTCAGTGTAAAATCAAGGGTAAAGATGTACTCACTAAAAGACTTAATTAAAGTTTTGATTACTATTCACAAATTAGGGGGTGTAATGTTTGATCTTGTGCAATAATTAGTACTCATTAGAAACCAAAACCCTTAAACTTTGATTAAAGGGGAATGTTCAGCATTTTTGAGGATCGATTTGGGCCTTGAATTTTCTTTTTTAGGCATAGTCTTACTAAACAAACGAGTCGTATTTTTGACTTTCAAACGCTGATATTTATGGATACACAGGGATTAAAAGGCTTAAAGTTTAAGGGAGAGTTAGGAACAATATTATGGATTAGAATAGCTAAAAAATTCCAGGTTCTGAGACTAAAAGTTTTTTGGTTGAACAGATAGTGAACATATCCCTTTAAATAAATCTAAGGGTAATATTTGCCAATCAAAAAATTATTGTTTACAAAAAAGTTTAAGTTTAATCTATAACAAGATTCAGTCCTACTCATTAAAGAACCAAAACTCTTAAAATTTGATTAAAAAAAATAAACTAAGGGTAACATTTGCCAGTCCAAAAATTATTGTTTACAAAAAAATTTAAGTTTGATCAAAGGCAAGAATAAGTCCTACTCATTAGAGAAACCAAAACTGCTTTATGTTGATAAATATCAAAAGATAAATCTGATTTTAATAATTAGGCTTAATGATTATTTTTTAATTAATGCTCACAAATTAACAGGATTTAAGTTAGTAGCTCTCAACAAGGGGCTGGCTATGTTTGATTTTTAAACAACATTAAAGAGTTTTAGTGTAAAGCAAGGATAAGAAGGGCTCACTAGGGAGCAAGGAAGGTGATTAGGATAATCTTATTAATCCCTTTGATGTTTTAATCTCTTTAACTTTGATTTCAAACAGCTTTGGAAAATAATATTTTGATTATAGCAAAAAACAAATCAAATGTTACCAAAATATTTTGATTTTTGGGTGTAAAACTGATTTTTATCCTAATATTTAGATTTTTAAGAGAGCAAAACTGATTTTTTTTCCAAAATATTTTGAATTTTATTTCTGCAAAATGCAAAATTAATAATATTTTGGCCACAAAAAAAATCCAACAAGTTTGAACAAGAAGTGAACATGCTAAATTAAACCCCAAATGATCTAAAAACTCCATTAATACCTGTCTCCATTATTAAGACCCTTACAAATAGAACAAGGATAACAAGGGTTTGACTGGCCCCATTAATATAAAATTTCATAATATGGCTCAACCCTCTTTGCTCCTCTCATTTTACATTTCAAAATTCAAGATGGGGATCTCTGGCTATTTACAATAAAGGGCTGGCTTAGTCATTTTTCATTCTAAAACCCCAAAGATGAAAATCAGAGAGCTTGTATAGAGAGGGGATACATGACAATGTAGGGCAGATTGGGATATTTTTCATTTTTTGATCTGGAAATCTTGGGTGCATGACTTGGATTAAAATCTTAAAGATGGATTTTGAGATTTGAAACCTGTCCCCCTCATTTTTGGTCTCGGGGTTTTGTAGTGTGACCCCAGATATTTGCACAAAAAGTTAAGGGCACAGAGACAAATCTGCAGTGCATAACATGGATAACAGTTTGTTAAGATGGATTTTGAGATTCAAAGCCGGTCTCCCAAAAGCATTGGTCATGATGGTTTTTTAGTCTGACCCCAGATATTTGTACAAAAAAAGGGCACAATGGCAAAACAAGGATTACCATTTACCACAATTTTAGGATCAAGATCTTATTCTGAACTGTCCATTAAAGAAGTTGCTTTAAAGGCATTCAAAAGAGGTTTTGGGAGTTTTGTGGGCATGTTTCTTATTCGGGGACATTTTAAGCATCCATTTGCACCATTGTAATTTTGTGGTTTCTTGTTGTCCAGAGACGTCTTGAATTCTTTAAAGCCCTGAAAGGATATCCAGTAGCAACTTAGATTGTCTTTTCTAGGTAATAAGGTGGGTTTAAATCCTTTCCAAAACTCTGAATCCACTGTCAGTGCTTTCCAAAGTCAGAATTGCCAGGAAAAATGCATCAAATTAGTCCAAAAACAGGCAAAGGAAAAACAGATCTGAGACCAACTCAACTACATTTGACTAAGCTAAATTACATTAAATACACTACCATCAGGTTCCTTTCATAATCAATCATCACTCAGATTATCTCCCTTTGTCCTTGAATCAAGGTTAGATTATCTCCCTTGACATTGAAACCAGGTAGGGATTATCTGCCCCTTGCCTTTGATGTTAGAGAACAATGGGATAATCCCATTATCTGGCTAATCAAGACAGGTGTTATGGGCCCTCCCTCTGGGGTCTGGACACAGGCTGGTAGCCAATTGCAACCCTGCCCTTATTGTCCCCTCTCCCCTTCTTGATAAACCCCTATTGTATTCTCACCCCTTCAATGATGGCTCCCATTGTTCCACACTCTAAACTACATAGCCCCTTTTACTACCCCTTAACTACCAATATTCAATGACCCCTGTTGACCCCTACCCTGACCGGTGGAGACAGGTGTAGAATATAAATGGCCAATGGTGGACGGTGGTCATACATTCTGGTCACTGACTCTGATGAATAAACATCAAAGCACCTTTGAGTTGGGACCAAAATTTCAAATTTGACAATACAGTGGCCATAGTTTGCCATTATCAAGGCCTGTTACTTTGGATATAAACATAAATTTTCCGATATTTAAGTGTATTTTTAAGGTGAGTGAATTTTTTTGGAATATTTTTAATTATAAGTATCACATTGGAATTTATCAATGAAATCAGTTTTTAAATATTAAAGTCTCTAATTTTGAATTTCATTAATCAAAAATTTTGTCAAAAAAAAAATCAGAACTGCAAAAACTATTTTGATGAAAATACAAAAACATAAATTTCAAAATAGAAAAATTCTTAAATATTCAAAACAAAAAATGATTTCTTTTTTTAGCAAATTAATGACTAATTAAACATAAGACAAACCTCAACTCAAAATGCGTCTATTTTAATTCACATAATTTGAATTTTAAGTATCAAAAAGTGACCAATAAAAGACCATAAAATAATTTGGTAATCCCATCAAAAGAAACTTAAAAGTCTATAAAATATCGAAATTGTGTTTAAGTATCCCCTGGAGTAGGGTTTAGGTATCAGCTGAGAGCTCCCTAATAAACCATCAAACTGGTCCAATATCAAGCTTAAGTGGGCCAATATGAATCAATACTAGGCCAATATCAAACATTACCTGTGTTATTATGGCTCCATAAGTGATATATACCCTCAGGGGATGGATCACTTAAAATGGTAATTTATCAAAGGGGGTTCATCATTTTAAAATATTTATATACTTGTTTATTTTTGAGAGGCTTTATGCCACACAGCGCTAAGGGTTTGAATCTGTTCATTCATTCATTGATTTTTTGGTTTGGTTTTCAATGACATATTTTTGTCAGCAGTCAACCAAAAATGAACAATCCAGCGGAATAACTCAGTCAGCTGCAAGTTGGGATGTTGTCTGCTATACTATAAAGAAACCAAATACTAACAATCCAAACCGCAAAACGAAATCCAAAAAGACATTTTGACAAAACAATTATGTTCGAATGCCCCCCATGGTAAAAAAAATTCTGATGCCAAGGCCTATGCCATAGAAAGTCAACCCAATGTCAGCCCTTATTGCCTAATGAGCTTCTTAAGTGATAAATTTAAAGTTGTTATATTTGTTCCTCAAAAACTAAAATTCTAGGCTACAATTCTCAAAAAAGGGCTATCACTTGAAAACAAAAAAACAATCACTTCAAAATACACTTATGTATACTTCTAAGCATTCCCTAATCACTATTTTACCCCTTTTTAGTAAATTTTAAGTGTTTATTGTCTTAAACCCCTCAAGATATTGAGATCACAGTTCAAAGAAAACCAATGCGAGGTGTTTTATGACAATTTAACGCCTTTTTAAAGATTTTTATGGTAATCTGAATTGATTTAGGGACCTCGGGACATATATAGTTTATTAAGATACAAGGAAGTCCAATTTTAGAGATCTTTATGAGGTTTAAGATTTGATTTTTTAACAGCTAAGCTATAACCTAAGGGACAAATTACTTGATGTGAAATTTGAGGTGTTTTATGGACACTTCAAAGATTTTTGAGAGTTTTTAATAAACTTTATGATCATTTTTAAAAAATACTGGCGAGAGCCTTAAAGGTATAAAGGAATACTACCTCTTAGAATGAGCATAAATTTAAATTCTCAAACTTATTCAATAAGAGTAAATATTTTTCCAAGGTCTTATCTGGTGTTGTAACTTTACAACAAATTATCTAAATAATCTGATAAATCTAAATTCTTAAACTTGGGTCAATAAGAGTAGGCCTATACATTCATCAGTGAACTTACCTGATGACATAACTATACAAAAGATTACCTGTATAATTATTTTATTCCTTGAAGAATTACTTGGGGACAGTGTATACTTATCCTTACTAATAAAATTCACATTATTTATGAACAAAAATTTTCACCATTCCAAAGTTTACATTGTTCAAATATTTTTCTTTTATTTTTCAGGACCAAAAGCCAGAAATTTTAAAAGAAAATCCAAACCTATGCCAGATTTGTTTGCCAACACTCACCAAAGAGTAAAAAACGACATCAGAAAAGTTTGTTGCAAGTTAGAGTAAAGCTTGAGCGACCTATTTCTAACCAATTAAGAAAGTTTGCAACACCTCATCAAAGTTTGCAACAAGTCATCAAAGTTTTAACAAATAAAATTATCAGTTTTTCACAGTTTTGAGCAAGAAAGAGTTAAAGGTGGACATATTGGATCATAGAAAAAACAGAAAGTTTGCAACAACTCATCAAAAATTTGCAACAATTCAACCAAACTCTGACATATTCAATTCAAAAACAAAATTTGGAGTTGATCTCAGTTTTTGGGCCAGAAAGAGTTAAAAAGTGAACAACAAGTTATCAAGATTTGCAACAATTCAACCAAACTCTGACATATTTCAATTAAAAGTTGACTATTTCACAATTCCCAACAACAAAACTTGAAGTTGATCACAGTTTTGGGTCAGAAGAGTTAAAAGGTGGATGGTATTAATGAAATCCATGTGAGCAGTAGGATTATATAACCCCTCCCCTAGTAACCAGTGAGTTAATGACCCACCCCCAGGTGAAATTCATTCAACCAGCAACAATCCTTCATTTCATTTACCGTCTGCAACATCTGTCTTAGTTGCTGGCCAAGTTTTAGCAGAAGGCAGAAGTGGAGCTTCAACCAGGTAGATGTGAATTTGGAGGCCACATTTTGGAGCAGACGTCGGACTAATCCAGTAGCCAATTTTGAAGATTCGGATATTTAAAAGTCAAATTTGAAGTTTTGGATTCATTCATTAGTCAAATTTGAAGTTTTGGAATTTTTCAGAAGTCAAATTTGAAGTTTTGGATTTACCCAGAAGTGAATTTTTAAGTTTTGGTGCAGACGTCAGATTCAGTGTTTACCAGAAGTTAAATTTGAAATTTTGGAACGCTCTAAAATATTCTGATCTAAGTTGAGAAGTGACATAACGTGTTCAGGAAACTCAGTGATCGCCATGGATATAATGGAATTAGCTGCTGAACTCCAGAAATTGTTGTCAATCCATGATAAATCTGTCAAATATATTCTAGAATTAGGTAAGTGCCTACCTTTCAATATTACAACATAAGGATATCATCAAAGTAGCCTTAGTTAGGCCTAATGTGAAATGAAATGGAATTTTACTTCCTATTTTTCTGCACTATGGGCTATTGAGAATGAACAAGACCATGCAGTGTGCAATGAGGAAAATTTTGACAGGCAGCAGCAATAGCCCACCATTTCCAACTGTCGAGGGATCTTTAACATACACAACCTGTAGCAAAACGATTTAATTGTCAATTTTACTAATCAAAGGGAAACTGGGTTGTGAGTTAGGCAGTAATTTTGAATTCTTATTTTGCTCAATTGACAAATCCAACCCATTCCAAACTTTCATGAAGGTATTTTAAGATATTTTATGTAATATAGTAAATTAGGGTCTATTTAAGGGATTTAGTATATAACTGTTAATATTGTATGGGGTTAAAATAAACCCTGATCCCTCCTAGCCCTGGGGGTGGGTCTAATTACACCCTCTCAAGATTAATTATAGGGTAGGGGTCAATGAACTTCTCAAGGTTGAACCTCACTGGATCATAAACTTTATAGATTTTGTTTTAAGGGCTTGCCTTCTCTTTCTGAAGATCTAAAATGGACATTTAAACATATAAATCAATTTTTGTTGAGATTGCATGAATAATACGGAAAAGATCTTGCTAATTTGCATAGAAAAAAAAAATTCCTAATCATGCAAGACAGCATTAAACTTATTTGCATATTCATGTCAAACTCATTTGAATATTCACAATCTCATTTGCATATATTCATGTTAAACTAATTTGCATATTCATGAATTACTTTTTTCTCTTTTCAGATAGCAGAGTATGTGATTTGAATCAACGATCACTTGCATTAATCAACTTGGATAAAACAGGTCAGGCCCTACATATGATGCATAAAAAAGCCACCATAGAAAGCATACGAGAAATGTACAAACATTATCGTTGCAAAAAATGGGACGAAATCCAAAAATTATCGAAGAAAATTATGTCCCAGTTGTCTCCTGACGCACCAAACTTACTACCCGAGTCTCTTTTCCCTGAAGATGACGGCACATCGGAAGTTGACGAACGCGTACAACATGTGTTAAAAGTTGCAATGGTCCAACACTGTGAATTTTCTCGATACACGTAAAGTTAAATTCTGAAGGATTCAAACCAAAAGAACTATATCTTGAAGCAGAATGGCTTAACGAAAAAGGAAACACCCATATTTTTTAACATGGAAAACTTAAGGTTCATGAAGATCCTTTCTACTAGCTAGTACTTGGTCAAGCCTTTTGGTAATGATTTAACAAGGACAACAACTTAGGTTCACGAAGATCATTTCTACTAATGGAAATGATTTTACAAGGATAACAACTTAAGTTCTTAAGTTCACAAGGATCCTATCTACCAGCTTGTCCTTAGTCAACCCTTTTGGTATTGATCTTTCCCAGATTATCTGTATCTATTTACAGCTGGGTTGACTGGAATAACATGTAAACATAACCATGCAAATGACATCATGTAAAGAGACCAACACTCTAATAAACTGTACTATATCCCTGCCTCAATTATGAACGAACTGAACGGAGCGAAGAGTTTTCAAACTTTGTGAAGCAAAGTGCAATAATCTGTGATCTCAAAATAATTTTTGTATGACACTTTTTGTCAAAATTCCTTTAATTTTATAATTTATTTATTTATTTATTTATTTTTTTGGTGTATTAAATTATTGCAAGTTTAAAAGTGTTTTGTGTTATATTTTTTAAAGCCAAGTATGTTTCGAATCTGATTTTGTTACGCATAAAGTCTGGACCTGGATTTTAAACAGTTAGCTATTAATTATCTATGGAATCTTAATTACTAATGAGTTATAATTAATTCATTAAGGTAGTTCACAATCTTACTGATCTACAGCTTTGAGGGTTAGGGAATCTCAGCTTGAATTAATTTTAGACCGTCTTAATACATTCAAGCTGGTTTCTCGAATCTCAGAATCTTTATTTGAGGAAAGTTGTGGACTCCCTTAATGAATTAATTATAGCCAATTATTAAGATGCAGCATGCACAATAATATTAAGCTAACGATCAAAGTTGTGCTTGTGGACCCCCTTAATGCATTAATAATGAAGATACAACATCAACTATAATATTAAGCTAACGATCAAGTTTGTGGACCCCCTTAATGAATTAATTATAGGTCATTATGAAGATGCAGCATACACAATAATATTAAGCTAACGATCAAAGTTGTGCTTGTGGACCCCCTTAATGAATGAAGATACAGCATATACTATAACTTAGGCTAACATTCAAGGTCGTGGACCCCCTTAATAAATTCATCATAATCCATTATCATGATACAGCATGCACAATAATATTAAGCTAACGATCAAAGTTGTGGACCCCCTTAATGCATTAATAATGAAGATACAATATTAGCTATAAACTTTAGCTAACGATCAACGTTGTGGACACCCTTAATGCATTGGTAATACATACACTATAACTTAAGCTAACGATCAAGTTTGTGGACCCCCTTAATGAATTAATTATTGCTCATAATTTTAATTAATAATCTAGATTTGAAGATAACATTTTACTGTTATCTTAAACAGAATATCAGTAAAGTTGTGGACTCCCTGAAAAGGCATTATCTGCATTCACAAAAAAATACTGGGTAAGGTTATTACATATATTTGCACACAACATTTAAGACACAAGACTTTTTTCACTTGTGAAGTCATAGATAAGTGAACATTTTCTTGAACAACAATGGAGAAATTTGAATATTGGAGTTTTACACATAGAAAAGCTATAATAAATCTTTTTACTATCCCTTTACGATGAGAAAGTGGTATTTTATAAATCGTTGATAATAAGATTGATGTAATTATTTATTAATTAGGTAACATCGTTAATAATCTATGTAAGTTGAATGTTGATATATCGTAATAAGTTTACTGTTATACATAATATTAGCTACCTTTATAATACACTCAATAGATATTAATAAACCAAAATATAGTTATAACAAAGATCAGCTGCATTAATATATCCCAGGGGAGGATCCAGGATTTAGAGAAAAGGGGGCTCTGAAATATAACATGCTTCAAGTTTAAGAGTAAATTTTTAGAGGGTTCTGACATCAGTTGGTCCCCCTTGGATCCGCCCCTGTATCAGCAATAAACATTAGGTCTTATATCAGGTCAAAAATTGGTCGGAATAATGAAAAAAATTTGCATTGGCCCATATATGGTGTATTTTTGCAGCCAACCTTTGTTCTGTTACATCTTCATACACGTCATAGTTCAATTACCTGAGAAAAGAACTATTTGATAATGATGAAAACCTACCTATCCAGAGTCAACACTGATCACAATTAGAACCCTTAATCACCAATTGTTAGAAATGACATAATGAAAAGGTTCCTGGCTCTAACGAACTAGACTAGAGAAATGAGTGAGTTACCTGAGAAGATAATTATTTGATAATGAAGAAAACCTACCTATCCAGAGTCAACACTGATCACAATTAGAACCCTAAACAACCATTTGTTAGAAATGACATAATGAAAAGGTTCCTGGCTCTAACGAACTAGACTAGAGAAATGAGTGAGTTACCTGAGAAGATAATTATTTGATAATGATGAAAACCTACCTATCCAGGGCCAGTACTGATCACAATTAGAACCCTAAACAACCATTTGTTAGAAATGACATAATGGAAAGGTTTCCTGGCTCTAACGAACTAGACTAAAGAAATAAGTGAATTACCTGTGATGAGCCAACTAGTTGATAATAATAATCAGTAGGTGTAGCAGCAGACAGCTTATTATCTCCCTTGGATGCTCCTAGAGTTATCTTTCCTTCATTATAAAATCTTCCACCAGATTCTGAAAGAAAGAAAATCATCTAAAACCCCATTTTCATAATCAAAATTGCAGACTGAGTGACATGGGTAGCAACCTTAGTTTGGGGTTGGGATTGAATCCCTTGCGTGTACCCCCACACATGGATGCAGCCCCGTCACCAAGAGAGGATGGGTGCCATCGGCATAGCCCCCACCCTAAACGACAGGGCTGGTGCGAGTTTTCTGGAGCGTGGCACTTATGTTGTTAGTCTGTAGGGATGGTCTGCATGCTTCTCAAGGGTTAACCAAAAGGATAGTAGTAGTAAACAAATATTTACCTATTTCCACGATATTTAGTTTGACTTCACGATCCCCTGGTACAGTATCAATCACAACTCTCATCCATAGATTACTTCCCTTTGATAGAACTCTTGTACCTAGAAGATAGAATCATCAAATCTGAACTGGGTAGCGCTTGACTGAAGACTTTTGACACATATACCTGTTCCATTCCATTCTGAACAACAGAGAAATTCTATCTTTATCTGCGACACATACGGAGCTAGACAGGATGCGAAGTTTCGTATGGTTTCATTCCTGGTTTAAATCAATCGTACTGCGCCAGAAAGTTTCTGATCAAAATTTTACCAATCTTTTTGGTTCTCCGCCATTTTGAATTCTGTCTTCACATACTATTTTATTCGGAACAAATGGAAACTGCCAAATTGTGATATTTAAGTTCCAATCCCCAAATATGCAGAACTTAATAATGAAGCCTCCCAAAGTATCATCTAAAGAAATTAAGTATAAAGGGAAATAACTCCAATTAACAAAACTTACCACTGAGGGTGTCTGCACCACCCAGTAAATCTTTATCACCTTGGGAACCACCGTCATTTAGAACCAGACGATCTGCACCCATCAACTTCACCGAGGTCAGATTTACCATCATTGGTTTTTTATTCTGACTTGTGAAGATGATTCGACATTCCGTGACTTGTGGATGGACAGACGGAATGTCCAGAGTGTAAGTCAAGGCCGTTGTGTTCACTTTTATCGCTTTGGTACATTCTGGAAAGAAATGAAATGGAGTTTTACATCCTACTTTCCTGCATCTATATTGACTGGCAATGCCTTGTAATAAATGAAATGAAATGGCGTTTTTCATTATGTTTCGGATTGAGCTTATAATTATGTCAATGCTATGCACTGTGCAGTGAGGGAAATTTACCTGTTTGGGTTTTATGGTGTCATTTTGAGAGCACAGCTGGTAGCATGTGGAGCATCAGTTTATTGTCCATTTCAAAGGACTTTATGTTTTTCCATGTAATTCCCTCTGACAGGGGGATATTGGATATAAAATCCAAAAGGTATCATCTCAACCTATCCCGAATAAAACCCTAGCCTTTTTGGTAAGCTAGCGAGCATCTAACTCAATGATCGAATGATCTTTGCCTGCAGCACATAGGGCCTTGGTCTATTGTCCTTTCAAAACGGCTATCCTACCTACTACCAACAGCATTTTTTAAAAGTAAGACAAGAAGGGAACTTACGATCAGTAGCTTGTGTCACTACACCACTAAAAGTCTGTACAGCTGTAGAATTCTTGATTGTCAGAATGGCAGTAACATTTGGTTTGGCACCGAGGACTCTGTCTTGTGGTAGAGTAGTTCCTGAAAAAAAAAAAGAATAGGTTGGTTGGTAGATGACAAGTGTAAATTTGCTTCCAGCAGCTGCTGATATCGAAAACTAGGTAGTTGTCGGTAGTTAAAAAATTAATAGAATTTTCATAGATTTAATGCCAACACTAACAGAATTTGACATTCTGTTCATAATATAATGGAGTAGCCATTTTACGTGAATTCGCACATGCATTTTTTCCAATTTCCTTTCAAAAATCTAACTCACTACTGATAGAGTTATCACCCATTCCTTGAAGACAACAATGCAGCGTGTATTATACATTGACCTAGCAGATGACAATCTAACTCACTGTGCTATTCCATTGTCCTAGCAGACGACAATCCTTCCTTCAGCCAATCAAATAAGTTGAACTAACCTGTAAAATTGTCTGCACCAATCGCAAGCTCTCCATTGGGTAAATTGAAGGTAAGAAAGGCTAGGATACCAGTGTATGGTTTGACAACTGTTTGACCTATTTGATAACTACAGTTAAACCCTCCACGACTTGGTAAATAGATTGGTGGATTTATCTCCCCTGAATCTACCGTTTTCTCACATTCTGAAACAGAAACATTAAAGTGATGATCACAATCCGTTAACCAATAAAAGTTTACACTCGGAGTCTGAAATTGTATTGCTCATCTAGTTCGTAATCGTGTCCCGCACTGCTTTCCCTCAAAATTTATGCCTTCAAATCCCAGTGTATCAACTATTTTCAGTGTTTGAGAGTCACAAGTACAACTCGTATTTCATTGAGACTATGCTTTCTACATCTTCCCGTGGTCAAGTTATTCTCTTTAACTACCGTACATCTAATACCTTGACAGATAACCCTGAGTGAATCTCGGACAGTTGTCGATACATTACAGTGTAACTAATAATAACAACCAATCAAATGTACTGTAGTATCAAGTTATGGCCATAGAGTTATATATGGCGACTATTACAACGTAGTCTTGGTTAACCAATGAATAAAATTTGCAATTCATTCGACGACTGGATGATAAGAAATAAATAGCTTGCATGCGTAAAGGTCGGTTATTTGTGACAGAGGTTTTCATTGGAACGTGTAGGATATTGTCGCCTATCAAATTTGTCCATATTTCTAGTACTATTATCGGTCATGGTTTTTGACATACATAGTAAAGGAGAAAGGTATGACATTGGGATGATGTGCTTTCTAGAAAAAACATATAAACAGAAAATGAAATACAAATATTTGTTGAGGTAGTGGAATAATTGAAAGGATTATGCAATTTTTGTACAGTTCTAGTACTTCTGATGACTGGAACACTAAAATTATCATAAGTTAGGATTTGTGAAACTGGCCCTAGAACTCAGACAATCGCAACCAGATTATCAATGAGAACTGAAACATGAAGATAGTCATAATTCGAGTAGAAATGACTTACTGTCAGCTGAATAATCAATACTAATATTTCCTGGCGTATTAACTGTTCTAGTAAATACTATCGTAGTCGCGTT
The DNA here is from genome assembly GCA_029955415.1 of Lottia scabra. Taxonomy (NCBI): domain Eukaryota; kingdom Metazoa; phylum Mollusca; class Gastropoda; family Lottiidae; genus Lottia; species Lottia scabra. Next base: position 3,666,032 of record JARJEI010000014.1, on the reverse strand, counting down.
AGATAAACCTATCATCCATTTTTCACCTGTAAAAAAAAATGAAAACAGTTTAGTTACTAGGTCACTGGTCAGAAAGAGCCCATTTTACCTCTGAACATTTGCGACTGGCTGGTTATAATTGCATTAAGGGCTTTTTAGAAGTCATCATCTTTCACCTTACCCATTCATCACGCTATTTAGGCCCACTAGGTTCTAGGCTCCCTATAGCAGAGTCAGTTACTGCGTCGTTCTTTACAAACATGATACAAAGAAATGAAGGTTGTTATGTTTGAGAGTTCGGTTCTCGATCAGGGTGTGAAAGTATGATGACCTTAAATAAGTCATCTTCACTCATAATTCCAATCAACCCAGCTGTAAATGTTTAAGGATAATCTGGGAAAAAGAATCCTCACGGAACCTTAGCTGTTATCCTTGTCAAATATAGATGTTTATCAACTACCAAACAACCTACAACCCCCCCCCCCCCCCCCCCCCACCACACACACTTTTCCTTACCCACAAATTTTTTTACTCACCCATACTATTGGTGTAGTTATAAAGCAATTCTGTGGCATTTTTTGCCTCTGTCAAATCACCATCATAAATTTCTAACAAATTTAAATTTTCAGACTGGGTGTTCAAGACTATTGCAGTCTGGTATGGTTTTTCAGCCTTGATTGTCCAGGTACAGGTCTCATTTATTGTTCCTGTATTATTGACGATGATGGTCCCATTTCCAAAGAGAGCTCCTCCACAAGCTGCTGCATCAACTGAAATTATCAAAGTCAAAGGGAAATAAAGCTCGGGAAGTTCTTTCTTAACTGTAATTATTTAAAGGGATTGTAAAGAGGTTTTCTAAACTTTGTATGTGTATCAAGAACACTGATAGCATCAATTTGTGCCATTCTAATTTCAATTCCGATGTCTGTGGTTCTGGCAATTCCACTAAAACTAATGTGTTTTATGACGTCATTGACAGTGAACTGCATAGATTGTCGACCTTAAAAAAGCAGAATGTTCCTTTAAGACTTATTATATTTCTAAAACTAACGAGCTAACTGAATAGAACTATAGGATAAAGAAGTTCGAATTAAACTCACCATCTGCACAAAACACAGAAGGTGTTAAAATTAACACCACTATATACAGTAACAACATCATTTAAAGTATTTAATCCAAGACTCTGAAATTTAAAAAAAATCATAAATGAAAGCAAATCTTACAATCTGGCCTGATGAGGACAGGCAAACGCCATGCAGTGTGCATTAAGCAAAATTTTGCCAGGATAGAAGCATTCGTCTACTCTTATTTTCGATTTCCAACTGTCAAGGGATCGATTAGCTTAGAGAAAATTATAAATTTTTCTGAATTTGAATTATTATGTTTAACATACATTTGTAGAACACTCTGACAAAATTTGAAACCTGTTCCTTCTTCCTCTTTTTTATCTATATTTGTTTAATCGATTTCCTTGTTTTAAATTTTAAAGTGATATCTCTAAATTTTTAGTCTCAGAATCTGAATTTTTTATCTTATCTAATCAACTCTCCTTCAAATCCCTGTGTAGCCATGACCATAACTATCAACATTTGAAAGTCAAAAATATGACTCGTATTTCATTGACACTGTGCCATATTGAGACTATGCCATATACAGAAAACGGAAGATATATATGAATAGGAAGGGGTATAATTGAAAGGATTATGCGATTTTTGTTCAGTTCTAGTACTTTTGGAGGCTATTTACATATATTCAAGTCCCAAATCGAACTTCAAAAAAGCTGAACATTCCCCTTTAAGTAAATTCACAATGTCAAGCTGTAACAAAGTCTGTCTTACATAACCAAGCAGGGTATGCTAACTCTTCTAGACACCTGATACCACTTTTCATTATGAAATATTAACTCATTTATTGATATGTCAATGTGTTTATACCGATTTCGAGATTTATTTTGCGGTTTGAATGGCTCATGCATTGGTTTTATTATGAAAGGTCTTTTTTCTTGTGTCATGGAAGTTTACGTAAATGATTGAAAATTTAAGATATCATTATGTACCGTAATAGCATACAATATACAATTTGTAAAAAAACTGTCATTATACATCATTAGTCACAAAATAATGATATTTATACTAGCCTATTTAACAGTTATAATAACACAGCAAAAATTGTACTGTCACAAGATACATCATGAGTAATGACTTGCACAGCAAAATCATTTTGTTAAAATGTGATAAATCCTGTTGAATATTAACTGTTAAATAAAGGGAATGTAATATGTACCTAAATGTACCATCATAGCTGTAGGGGCCTACGACTCAACAGGGGGGCAGACCGACTTATTGGCCGAATTTTAATGATATTTTGCCTGATTTGGAGGATTTTTTGCCCCAAAACATAATATTGGGGGGGGGGGGGGGGGGACCAACTGCCTCTCTTGACCCCCTGTCTCCTACGGCTATGTGTCCCATGCATTGATGCATTGCAGTGTACAATGATGAAGATTATGCAAGAACAGGAAACATTATCATACTCTTTTCTTCATTTCAAATGTAACATGATAATGACTTGCATTGAACCTTGAAGGTTATTTAATACCGCGTACATGTTATACATTTTAAGCATTCACCATCTTAAATAAGCCTACTCTTTCTCAACTGTCAAGTGATCTTTTATGTTCTATTTATAATACACAAACTTAAAGTATTGTGCAATATGGATGTGAGTCAATCCTATGCAATGCAGGAGTTTAAAAGGGGAATGTTCAGCATTTTTTAGGGTCGATTTGGGACTTAATATATGCACATAGCCTTCATACATACTACTAATGCACGAAAATCATAAATTCCTTCAACTATATCCCTATGTTTTCTACCCAACATGTAGTCTTACTAAACGGCGAGTCGCATTTTTTACTTTCAAATGCTGATAATTATAGCCGTACACATGTGTTTAAATGCTCAAATTTTGTAGAAGAGTTGTGAACAATATTACGGATTAAATTAGCCAAAAAAATCCAGATTTTGAGAATAAAGTTTTTTGGTCAAACAGTTAATGAACATATCTCTTTAACCGCTAAATGATCGTCAACATTGATCAATGGTTCTATATATAGAAACAAGCTTAATAAAGTTTGACAAAGTGCTTCAATAAAATGTGCTATCAGCATGGCTATCTTCACTAAAACTATTATTTAATAATTATTAGTGGTTTTGTTACTATTATGCAGTATGATGTGCAAAACCTATGACTCTCTCCCCAGGGGACCAACCATCAATATCTTTGACAATATCTTTGAATAATTGTTATTCAAGTAATTAGGCCTGTGCCTATGCAATTTAGTTTATGCAAAACTGTTTTCTTGGCTAGAACAGAACTAGAAGTTAGAATGCTCGCAGTGGCACTTGCTCATGCAAACACAACTGGCAAGACAAACAGATACTGAGATACTGAGATAGGAATGGATGACATTGCTATCCAAAGACAGGTCCAAACGAAGCATCCAGCATGCTTTCAATTCTTTTCTACTGTTACTTTCGCTTTGGACAGACGTCAAAATAGCAAACAGAGACACAACGGCTCTCAGTAAGCCTGACCCGAGCCGCCTGCCGAGTGACTGAGGCATTTCATGCAAATCGGAAAGCACCACCAAAATTGCAAGTGACAACATGTCAAACGTTTCAAGGGCAATTAAAAGAAAGAACATACCCCACTGTTCGACTTCCTTGCTACAAATATCTAAATTAAACGTCCTTCAACTTTGAGATAAGTTGCAAAACTCGCTCACACTTCTTTTGAAGTAAGATAGTACTTTTCAAGGAAACGCCCCCACGTGACTGACAGTTCACTTCCGGTTCAGAAAGTTCATATCACGGGGTCTTGTTTGTTTGTCGTAGCTTTTACACAGGGCCTCGTGTATCTTTTTCGGTATTTTTTAAACATTAGAAAAACGACAAAAAGGGGGCTTGGGAATAACGCCCATAGTATTATTATGTACTGGGATTGTTCTTGCAAATGTGTGTCAATTAATTCAGGACATTAAAGTGAAGCCAATCTTCAATAATCCGAAATACTCCTCTTCTCTGAGACGATTGTTTTAACCGCTGTCAGTGTCAATCGCCGATGATCTAGCCAAGGCTCGGTGACGTTACTACGCGGGGGTTCAGGCCATTAGGGGAGATGGCCCGACCGTGTCCCAACCTCAAGCCCTATACTCAAATAGTTACGATTTTAAATAGAAAATTTCATGTTCTTTGAATCCATCTTGCCAATTCTAATGTCCCTACTCGCACCCCCAGAAACGCCGCTGCATGGGACTGGACTGGAAAAGTAAAATAAAAACAAACAACCTTTCAATCTGTATCTTTATTAGAAGTTTCAATCGTCAGGGTGGAGTCCAACGACAGAGGCGAGACGCTGGACACATCCAGGTTGGGGGAGGGAGAAGGAGAGGGAGGTGGCGACTTGGAGGTTAACTTTGGGCTTTCAATACTTTCATTCTTTCTGTCGTCCTCAAATGGTCTTTTAATGGGCACAAACGCCGATTTTTCACTCCCAAAATTCAAAGTTTTGTTTTCAGGTAGGCCGAGGTTTAACGGAATGTATGTGCCAGGCTCGAGCGCCATTTTGTTTTTATCTAAGCTATCTGATTGGTTTAGAGCGTTTGAATTCTGGTCTATGATTGGTGAATGAGGTTGAGGCTGTAAATGCGATAAGTTGATTGGTCGGTTGTTTGTGAGATTGAGGCAGGGTTGATAACGCAGCATGTACTGGGTTGAACTTTGAATGATTTTGAGTCGTTCATTTCTACGCCATTTTGCTCGTCTGTTGGAAAACCAAACCTACAAGAGAGAATATTCCGGATTATATTTCCCCTCTCCTGCAGATACGTGGATTTTGGATTAACTATTCTGGAAAATTTAAGCTAAAGGCCTTGCTATCTTAGAACGGCTTTTTTCACTAGTCTATTTTCCAATGTATCCATTAAACAAATAGAATAGCATCAAAAAAAGGTATTTAGTTGGAATCCCAATCGCAGAGTGACATCAATATCTTTGTGTTTATGTCAGCCTATCAAAAACAATTCTATGCAAGAGTTGTCTTTTCTTGCCAATTTACCGGACAAGATGGCCGCCTATCGTAGCCTACTCAAAATGTTAGTCCCCATCCCGATGGTTGTGCCAAATGTTTACTCTGGGTGATTGGATTGTCTCTCACCTGTACTCGAGCCTCAGAAAGACCAGTTTTTAAGGCCAAGTCTTCCCGAGTAGAAACACCAGGATAATGCGTCTTGAGGAACTCATGTTCTAGGACTTCCAGCTGCGACTGACAAAACGTTGTCCTGTTACGCCGTAACTTCTGACGGTTTTCGTTTGGAACTTCCGGGCTCTTGCGTTCTGAAATAAGTGGCATTCTTTAATAAATGTACAATGGCAATTACTGTCTATTCTTTCTATCTGTCAATGTGCACGTGCATTTGACCCAATTACGGGTTTGGCGTAACGGACGAGGTACGGTGTCCCTTGCAGTCTGGGACGATATTATCGAGCGTGTCTGAATAACCTATACTTCATATTTTCGAGGCTTTACTATAATGTAGGCCTGTAACAAATAATTGGGGACAAAGGCTGCTAAGGCAATCCTATACAATTGTATCTGATGACATTTCACATTATTAATATTTTAAAAAGCCTCTTTACAATCCCTTTCAGGCACATGCGGAAATTTCGGATAAAAAAAACGTACCGGTTTCATCATTGGATGAATCATTAGATTGGTCTTTTGAGTCTAAATTCCACGGCGCGTCTGGTTTGCTGTACACTGAGGGGGTCAAGGATGACGGTGGTACAGGGCTCGGCAAAACTGGGGACCCCCACCACGGGTTGTAAATGGGCTGGAACACGTGCGACGCCATCTTGGCATACTCAGCAGCCGCTCTTTCTGCGGACCTGTTCCGTAAGATTCTGTTGATGGAACTGACGCTTGGTACGTTTGACGGAAGGCAGGTATCTGAAGAAAAGAAACAACATATGACCTTTTACACCCTGTAAACCTATGGAGACAGGCAGCCATTTCCCTCTAAGATGTAAGATCACTGCAAAAAAGTTTTCACTACAAGTTGCTAACCTTGTATAATATAATCAAATCCAGCTTTCTTTAAACCTCTTCATAAATCGCATTATGGAATTGCTGAAACCACAGACGTCTGATTGAAAATTAGAATGGTGCAAATCGATGCTATAAGCGCCTACGATACCAAAATGTTTAGAAAACCTTTTTAAATTTTCATATTGAGCACTTACTATCTTCAAGCAGCCTGTCTCGTATTTCCCAAGCGAACATGGTCGGATTCTCTCTTTTCAGCATTTCTATTTTAGTCACAACGCCTGGTGTCGCTACTTTTGGTTTACTGCCACCAATATTATTACAGCGTAATGCCATAGGATCGTACAGTCGATCTGAAATATATATATAGGTCATCATATAGAATGCACGTGCTTTGTTTCTAAATTATCAATAACTGTCAAGGTAAAAGATACACGTGTGTTAGATCATGTTGTCGATTTGAAATATACAGGTTGTGATAGAGAATGCGCGTGCATCGGCGATTTTACATTTCAAGATGTATGACAAAAGTCATACAGCTGTAAGAGGTTATTCGGGGGTTTCCTTGCTTTGTTATTGGTTTAGCTATGTCATTAATTTTAGCCATATTGCGCAAACTACACACAGACGCCTGATTTAAAATTTCAAAGTTTCAAATTGATGCTATCCGTGTCCCCGACACACATTTAAGTTTAGAAAACCTCTTTACATTTCGTTTAACTAAATGATATTTTCATTCGGAGCTTTTAGCAGCATATTGCCAATGAGTTTCAGCTTTACATACACAAGCACTGAATAACATAATAATAATATACACTTATAACAATGGTTGCAAATCCGGCGGATCACTACGTCGTTAAAAATCAATCCGCGTAACGATATAGTGACACGCGTAAAGATATCTGTGAAATATCACCTGGCGATGACTAATATACGAAGTCATTTATTGATAAATTTTCATTATAGTTTTAATATACATAATGCTATATACTTAAAACGCATGTAGAGGCGCGAGTCTAGATTTTCTGTTGGACATGCATGGATTCCTCTCTAAAGCAATTTGTATATTGTGTGGCAACATTTGTGATCTGCTAAATCAATGTTAGGCTTTAATTGCTAGTTGATATTCAAACAATATTGAAATTAATTGGAGTTGAAAACCAAATGTTGTTAACTTTTTTTGAAATAATATAAAAGAAAAAAGAGCACGAGATATTAATATTTCACAAAGTAGGTCTACAAAGAGAAATGTATTCTAAGGAGCCCTAGTCCGAAAATTGCTGACTCTATTCCCAGCCTTTAATAGCTACATGTATCGGAACGAAATAAAATCTGTCGGTCGCCGGGATAAAAAGGATGCGAGCGCAAGGTGTGGAAAATCCCCATTTTTTTGGCTTAGTTTTTCTTACTCCCCCAGCAATGTCTGTAAGAATGTGTGTATCAGGGACACAAGCATTGATTTGCATCGTTTTAATTTTCGATCAGATGCTTTGGGTTCAAGGAAATCCAGTTTTTACACAGCGTTTGAAAACATAAAACATTAAGTCACCAAGCAGATGGAATATTCGTGTAATATTTCAAAAAAAATCTTAAATATATAGTGCTCACACGAATGGTGATTTTTACCATTCGACTATTCGACAGTATCATTCGATTTGCATTCGAATATTCGACGATATTTTGCATTAAAAAATCGCATTGAAAAAACGGCTATTTACAACCGAAATTTGTCGTATTCTCAGCTGCTATATAGACTCATAACTGTAAACAACTCGATAGGGATAATAAATGACGTTTTCAAAGAGATTATTTACATTTTTGTAGTATCTGAGCCATAATTGTCAATGAATAATCCATTAAATTTTTCAAGTAAAATCCTATCGTAATGAAACAAAATAAACACAGAAAAAAGATCACCGAACGTTCCTTAATCTGATTGGACAATAAAGATAGCTATTTATAACAGCAAATCAATTAACAGTATTTTTCTACTTTCGTTTTGACATGCTGGAGGAGATGGTCAAATCTGTTCAGAATCCGTGTGCAAATCATAACATCCGTCGGTGCCATTTAACATGATTCTACACAATATACCCGGCGGATCTATGTTTCAAATTCTTTCGATGATATATCAAAGCATGTTTACATTTTATAATCATCTTTTATAACATTAAAAAACTGATTATCTACTGTTTTAAAAATGGTATTACGAAATGATAATTAGGCCTATGAAATTCGGGGACAAACAACCTGGTCCGATTTGTCTTGTGTCAACACCGTTCAATTTGAGCTATCGGCTTTCTGTCATTTTTCGCTAACCTATGGGGATTTTCTATTGATAATAGTTCAAATCAGCAACTTTGAAGTTGAATTTTTAAACGGAATATTGTAGTTTGCAGTCATCTTGCAAGTTGTCTTGGTGTTTGGTTCATGTTTAGAACAGTATTCCAAACTTCTCTGTTCTTGTTTTTGCATTAGCCGCCATTTTAGTTTGACAAGGGAGTATTTGATAGCGCAATGTTGAATGTTATAACTTTAAACAAATTCATCAAGTTATTTATTAGATATGCGAATAATCGAATGGTAAAATCCGATTCGAATATTCGCCAAAATGGATTCGAATTTTGATATTCGACTATTCGTGTGAGCACTATAAATATATAGAAGTTATCAGAATTTAAAATAATTCTTTCCAAGTATTCTTTGTGCAAGTTAAAAAGTTTTTTTTAGTTTTCGCCATAATTTATGTTTTTTGAGAATTGTAATAGAAGCGTTTAATACATTAGGCTTAGAATGTCTTTGCGTTGATAAAAATATAAAAATGAACATACTATATAATTATCTTCAAAAAAATTACTTACAAAGGGAAATTTTCAGCCAAAATCATTGCCAAAATAAGAGAAAAGAGAAATGTATTTGTATTGTACACTTACAACAATTATATTTTTTATCAAAGCAAAGGCTGATATTTCAATTCTCATAAAAATAATGGCAAAAATTAAAAAAAAAAAACGTTTTAACTTGCACTAGTGCTCACACGAATGGTGATTTTTACCATTCGACTATTCGACAGTATCATTCGATTTGCATTCGAATATTCGACGATATTTTGCATTAAAAAATCGCATTGAAAAAACGGCTATTTACAACCGAAATTTGTCGTATTCTCAGCTGCTATATAGACTCATAACTGTAAACAACTCGATAGGGATAATAAATGACGTTTTCAAAGAGATTATTTACATTTTTGTAGTATCTGAGCCATAATTGTCAATGAATAATCCATTAAATTTTTCAAGTAAAATCCTATCGTAATGAAACAAAATAAACACAGAAAAAAGATCACCGAACGTTCCTTAATCTGATTGGACAATAAAGATAGCTATTTATAACAGCAAATCAATTAACAGTATTTTTCTACTTTCGTTTTGACATGCTGGAGGAGATGGTCAAATCTGTTCAGAATCCGTGTGCAAATCATAACATCCGTCGGTGCCATTTAACATGATTCTACACAATATACCCGGCGGATCTATGTTTCAAATTCTTTCGATGATATATCAAAGCATGTTTACATTTTATAATCATCTTTTATAACATTAAAAAACTGATTATCTACTGTTTTAAAAATGGTATTACGAAATGATAATTAGGCCTATGAAATTCGGGGACAAACAACCTGGTCCGATTTGTCTTGTGTCAACACCGTTCAATTTGAGCTATCGGCTTTCTGTCATTTTTCGCTAACCTATGGGGATTTTCTATTGATAATAGTTCAAATCAGCAACTTTGAAGTTGAATTTTTAAACGGAATATTGTAGTTTGCAGTCATCTTGCAAGTTGTCTTGGTGTTTGGTTCATGTTTAGAACAGTATTCCAAACTTCTCTGTTCTTGTTTTTGCATTAGCCGCCATTTTAGTTTGACAAGGGAGTATTTGATAGCGCAATGTTGAATGTTATAACTTTAAACAAATTCATCAAGTTATTTATTAGATATGCGAATAATCGAATGGTAAAATCCGATTCGAATATTCGCCAAAATGGATTCGAATTTTGATATTCGACTATTCGTGTGAGCACTAACTTGCACATACAGTAGGATTGACTTTTGAAAATGGTATATTTAATTTTGAAGGAATATGATTTAAGAATTCGGGTACTCACTCCACAGGCGCTGGTAATATTCCCGGGACATGATATTGAGGGGGGTCTGGGCATCACTTGATGACGGAGGTAGAAATGGGGGCAGTCCCATTAAACTTGGTCGTACAGGAAACATACTGAATGCGGGAGGCGTCGAATCCATTATAAATATTATTCTGAAAATAACGAAAATAGTATTATTGTTGATCATAAAAAAAATATATAAGTATTTATTTTTAATAAAGGCAATATTTTATGGCAGTTGCCATTGTTTAATTCCATATTCAAGACGGACCAAAAAATTAAAATAGAATTCGTGAATTTGTTCACATTATACAATTATAAATTGCAAAACAAAAATATCTGTTTAAGTTTGTGCTAAATAATTGGTAATTTTTTTAATTAAAACGAATTGATAAAAATAAAAAAGAACTTGTAATTTTAAAATAAAATTAGTAATTTTAAAAGAAGTTGGTATTTACAAAAAAATCGTATTCAGAAAAAAAAGAGCATTTAATTTTCTTTAATACAATTATGCTTACCTTATGAAAACTTTATATTCTTTCAAATCATTAAATTCAAAGTTTAATTGATCCCAGCAATTAAATCTTTGTCTTATAATTGTTTAAAATTATGTTTCGCAATATTATATACGAAAAATATATTGTTCCGGAAACGACAAATATTTGAAAATATTCAAATGAATTTGAAGAAAAATTTCAAACTCTAATCCGAAAAAAAATTACAGCTCTTCCCCGAATCCAGAAATTTTACAATGCAAGAATATGTTTTTTCGAAGGAACAGGGTATCGGCAGGGATTCACAAAGTTTCAGAAACAACCTTAAAAACTCAAAACTCCCAAGTGCGTGAACAAATAATCCAGAATTTCCAGAAGCGGTATGACCTTATAATTACAATTTTCGAAGGAGACTAGAGCACCCAACTCGTTCAAATGTGCAGCAAAAGTCTAGGATTGCAGCTTAGAAGTTCAAGATACAAAACTGTTTCGGCTACTTGCTCCGAAGTTCTAATTTCCAGCAGGGATGCCTCCAAACTTTAAATTCCAATCTAAAAAACTGGATGGTCTTAACTAATTCCTTAATCCAAAAACTACGGGTTAGGCTTCAGAAAAGCATAATTCCAGGCACCGAGCTCCAAGACTTTTAGAGAAAAAAATGTCCCGACGAGATGGTGGGTATGTAATTAAATGAAATGATTAATAAACGTTTATCAATTTCCATCCAATAACTCACTGAAGTTGAGATAAACCTTCATAAAATTTCACAAATTAAATAAATACTTATTATGTTAGCAATCAGATAGATGTTAGATAATGTCAATCATTCTTTAACTCCGCCCACTTTATGCAAATTCAATTAACACCTGTTGCAGTCATGTTTGCTTATTTAGACAGCTATTCATGACAAAGTATATAAGTTAATGTAATTAATTTGATATTACCATTGATATTTTGGCTGGTTTGGTTGTGAGAATGTAATATACAAGTTTACATTATGTACAATCGGACGATATTAGCCATAAATTTCATAAATCCAGACCATTATGTTAATTCTGCAAAAATTGAAATGAAATGGTGAGCTAACGAAGATGGCCAAACGCCATGCAGTGTGCAATGAGGGAAATTTTTCAGGCCAGTCGTATTAGCCTTCACTTATATTCAGATATCCGACTGTTGAGGGATTTTTAACCTCCAATCTGCATCGCCGACAGGAGGAACCGTATTGAAAAATCCGAAAATAATACAATACTATTGGGTAATGTGTGGTACTGGGTATGCTTACTATTCAAGAACATGAAAAAGCCTACCAATGTGCGTCTGACAACCATTCACGCTAGTTCACAAAAAGCTTATCAAGCCCCTTGAGGGAGTGCAAACATGTCTTAAGGTCTCTTGGGGGTTAGTGGAATGGATCTGAACACTCTTCAAGAACATCCAATATCATTCTGCGATTAAGTTATCATTTTAATATTTTTTTCATCGACATCATTCGAGACAATTTCTCGACTGAATCAGACAGAAAGTTTCGGTTGTAACGGCACGTGCTTGTTGTCCTCTCAATTAGCGAATAACGGCCCCGACTCGCGACTTTGCTTTTACTCTTTTTTCACGTATTAACTCGATAATTTGTTGGTAATGTTTAAACTTGCTGAGATTATCCCAGATGGACGAAGTAAATTAAGTAAAGCCATAAGTTTTAATTATGTGTCTTTACTGTTATTCTTATCGATCGGGTTCGAATCCCCGACATCTGTAAGCCGAAATCTCTGCGCATTACCCCTTCCGTCTCTTTCTCTTTTATTCAATTTCCAAAATACTTATAAGCTCATAAATAAAAATAATTAAAATGGACAGCAACGTTTCAACAGTTTACGCCATGCGGTGCACACTGAGGAGAATTTTTCCAGGAGAGCGACATTAAATCTACTCCTATTTTCAATTCCCAACTGTCAAGGAATCTTTAAATTACAAAGCCTTTTGAACGGTTTATTGTCCCATCCGAACGACTAGACGCATTTTTTCATGTCAGCCCCTCCGACCTGCAGCACTACATTATCATTAGAACACATGGTCAAACTGAAAAAAGAGCGAAATGGGAATATTTAGGGGGCGAAGTGGGAAGACACCAGTCAAACTTCATATAAAGCAATTTAAAAGCGAAACATGTTGTCCTCCGTTTAAAAATTAATGCCGTTAATTCGAATCACCTAATTATTATTTTTTGTTAATCCTTTTGAAACCAATTCTCTTTGATTTGACTTTTGGTGCCAACAGCTGGCCTGTTTAATGTCTCTTATCCAAAACCCAAGTCTACAGAAATTAGAATAAAAATGGCTAATTGGCAATTATCAAAACGCGATTTTATTTATAATTGTTAAAAAATTAATATTTAAACAAGTCATTACATGAAATATGTATATATTTTTGTAAAATTGTTCGCTCTATGAGTTATTCTGAATTTATTTCGTTTCAAATCAGTGATTCTGGGTAAACATATGTATAACTCGACCTGGGTATGACCAACTTTCAATTTAAAGGGATAAAGCCGACTAAATATCATGCTTTTTTAGCAGCGGTAGATGATCTATATGATCTAACCGTTGCTTGCATGACACGCCTTTCTCGTCATAAATGACGATGAGCTATAGATCTGAAACTCGACAGAAAGATACTAAGTGCAGTTCTAGATATCCACTATACCAATTTCAGCTAAAGACATCTTCCTTGTTAAAACAAGTTCAAAAGTTTTATTTTTCCTGATAATGGCAAAATGAAAGGGTGACATTTTCCCGCCATAATATGTTTGAAGTTATATGATTGCGGTAGATACGAAAACAGACGTCTGATTGAAAGTCGGAATGGTGCAAATTGATGTTGTCCTACCAGTGTTTCCTTTAATCTCTTTAACTTAAAAACACCTTGAAGACAACTTCTACACAGTACAATCCCTTTAATTTCAATTTTCAACGTAAATTTCCCTTTGAATTTGAAATCCATTAAAGATTGACTGTATTCCAATTATTATGTTCTGGCTCGTGATTTTATTCAAATAAATAAATAAATATTTATCGTGAATTTAATCAAATGTTAAAATGAAATGATATGGCTGTGCATACACAATGTGCTGTGTTTATAAATATGTAAATTATCACATCTACATGTAATATATCATTTAAACAAATAAGTTTCAAGCTTTGAGTACTCTGATATATTAACGTTATTTCCAATATGTGGACTCTCTGAAAGGGGTGCGAGTTGACAAGGTAGATGCCTTAAAAACATTACAAGCTTTGTGGACTCTCTGATAGGTGCGTCAATTTGATAAACCTAAATTCCACATAGACATTATTAGCTATGTTAACTCTCTGAAAGGGTGGTAGTTGACAAACATAGAAACGTAATAACATTATTAGCCATGTGGACTCTGAAAGGGTGCAATCTTGTTTTTGAGGTGCCCCCTCCCTTACCCCATTTAGCGGTGGGGCCGTGGGCTTTGTTTAACCACAGTCCCTATGGTACTCAAACCACCGTAAATGCGTAAATGTCATTGCATATTTGTAAAGAAAATGCACATGTATTTATTAATACAATGCTCATTATATACGTTTACACGTGCGCGCACTCTATCGAAACCTCAAACAAGATTTATATCGTTGTATTTTAACCCAATTAACATAACATAGAATAATTTCAGGCGAACTTTTGTTTGATATAATCTGACCTAATACTTCAGTAAAAGGTATTCTATTTAAATTGAATTATTTTTCATGCTGCAATCCGTAGTCTATATTTGTGACCTAGGGCATAAATGCACGTACGAAGAAGGTTTTTTTTTTTACAATCGGCAATCTTCGGAATTTTCCGTAAACCATAATCCGTTGCAGAGCCCTAGCATAACTTTCGCGGAGACCGTTTGCGACTCTCCTTCTAACATATTCGTATGCTGTACACAATTCGTACGTGCATTGAATTGTACGTCAGAATTGCTCAAAAAAATCCAAAACAATTATGCTCAACATTTATTCATTTTTTTGGACACGCGTGTGTATGTGTATTTAATATGTATTTACAGGTCAATTCGATATCCAAAAGTAATTTTATTTCATCCCCATTGTTAGAATATAGTCCGAAATGATCCAGAAAAGGTCTCTATTCAGATGTATGCTTAAAAATTTATCGTGCGTGCATTAAATAACGCGCGTGGTTTGCCTATATTGATAAATATAAACTCATAAAAATGTAAACTTTATTAATTCATAATTGACTTCATTGTTGTCCCTAATCCAAAATGATCCGGACTGGACAATGTATCTATATATTCAGATGTTAGTCAGATAAAACCTGCCGTTGAGGGGTAATTCAGATGTGTGATACATAATTTCTCGTGCGTGCATTTACGCGTGTGTACTGCTTATATTGATATACATTATACACATATAAATTCATTCATTTATTATCTTAGAACCAAAGAGTAATTTGAAATTGTCACCCTACATCAAAATGATCCAGGTAAACTGTTCAGAAAAATTTAAAATTTACGCGTGCGTGTTGCCTTCATTAGCATGTAAAACTAATACCTAAAAGTAATTTCAAATTGTCACTTAGTCCGAAATGATCCAGATAAGCTATATATGTATACAGATAAAATATATCGTGCATTTACACGTGCGTATTGCCTATATTTTAAACGCGTATATAAATTCATTAATCCAATATGATCCCGGCCAGACAATATACAGGTGTGATGGTAACAAAGTTATCTGTGACAGATCTGACTAGAGATTCGACTCGCAGGTTTGACGATGAAATAAAAATAATTACTAAGATAGCCATCTTCTCTGGCTCGAGTTTCATAATTAGAACTTAACAGGCTTTGACTTCGTGTAGTTTTGTACATTATTAGCAATAAGTTGATTTACTAGATATAAAAATAGCAATAGGTTGAAGTTAGCTAAATTTCGACTCTCCAAGTTGTCCAAATCGGAGGGGCTGACATGGAAAAAGCGTCTAGCCGTTCATGGGGCCCGTGTGCTACAGGCTGTGCATGTTAAAAATTCATCAACAGTTGGAAATCGAAAAGAAGAGTAAGCTAATGCCGCTGTTCTGACATTTTCCTTATTGCACACTGTATAGCGTTTGCTCGTCCACACAGGGCCTCTGTTTTTGTCTCATCCGAACGACTGTACGCTTTTCCCGTGTCCCTAAGACTAGCATAACTAACCAGGGCAAACACAGGCACCAGATTCTGGTAAAAAAAAATCTTATATAACAAAAAATAACGTATATAGATATATCAGCGGCTTTTCTACAGAGGGGCCTAGGGTCTCCCCCCCCCCCCCCCACTTTGAAATTTCGTATAATGTTACATACGGATACCTGGTGATGGTAGCCTTCCCTGACAATTTTTTTGGCCCCAACTCGGTCCCCCCCCCCCCCCCACCTAAAGATTCCTAGAAACGCCATTGAGTTATATTGCATAAGAGAATAAAGGTATGAAAACCGCCATCGGGTTGAAAAAGCAAACCTCATAAATCCTGGGTTTTCCACTGGTTTTCTTAAATGTCCCCGATTAGGCACAAGAAAATGACCATGTCCCCTGAATTGTCTGCAAAAACTTGCAATTTCGAAGTATGATAAAGTCACCGCATTTTGCTTTTTAATACAAACTTAAATTGTAGCCCAGATTAAAGAGTCACTGCAGGAAATGGATACTTTTTTTCCAGACCTTCAACTCAGTTTGTGTCCCCTGGAAAATGTGCAAATCTCCCCAGTTTATCAAATTTATCCAATTAGGCCTAATGAATCACGACAGGTGTAAAAATCTGATAGAAACATGATCTAATCGATTAGCCCGTCTATTTCTGATCAATTTCAAAATTTCGTGATCATTTTATTATTTTAATTTGTTGAAATTTATCTTTGTTATGTTCTAATGATCACAAACATACAGCTCGATTATTGATTTATTTTAAAACATTATTTTCATTTCAAATTATCGTCTGCTTGTTCACAGCGTCTCGCTACGTCAGGCATTAGGTTTCGTATCTGTTCATAGCAGATGAAAAAGTATTCGGTATATTCCGGAGATATCCATCCACTGCAATATTATTTCAACACAATAAAAGTTCCACTTCAACTCTGTGGAAAATGGTGGTTAGGTAGTTGGGTTGGTGCTTAAGTTTAAAAGGCATTTTAAAAGCATTAACATGTAGAGGTGGTCGAGGTGGGGTGGTGGGGTGAGGGTGTAAGAGTGGGAATTTGAAAAGCATCAATGTGCAGATTTTGACGAATGTGGTGTAAATAATGGAAAGAAAGAATCGATTTACAAGATAAAAAAAAGAGGAAAAAAAAAGATCTTACAAGGATAACAACTTAGGTTCCCATGAGGATTCTTTCTCCCAGTTGGTCCTTGGCTGTTACAGGGAAAGGGATAAGGATTTTGATGAGTATAGTGGGAAGTTTGGGATGTGTTTATGATGGAAATTTAAAAGAATCAGTATGTCTGTTATGGTTGACAATCTCCCATTTTCCAATCCACGGACCAGTTAATCTCGAGTCGAACTCATCGCTAGGATCATACTGCAAATAATAAATAGTTCTTATACATTGGGCTCAATATTGAGCTGGGGTACAAATAGGGGGCATACTGCTAATAACAGTTCTTATCAATGGAATTCGGAGATGTTGCATCCAAAATAAGGAAAATTGAGAGGAATGGTTGTATAGTAATGTAGTGGACTTCTCCACAGAAAAGAACCATCAGGTTTTTCGAAAAGAGTAAACATGTTCTGCTACTCGCCACTACTATATAGGTCAATATCATGGGAAGATAGACACCAGTAAGAAGTATGTCATCGCAAAAAAACAATGGCAATTTCAAATTATCTTCCTGGGAGAATTTTGGAGAAGAAAGCTAGTAGCACCGATTCAAATATTATTTTCTAAAATGGGTCGTATTATGTTCATCAGTAAACTGTTGTGCCTCTATATCCGAAACGAACGTGTCCAAGAGAAGTAAAGGGAGAAAACTTACATCAATCATATGTTGTTTCTGCCAAACGACTTTTCGATCCACGGATAAAAACTTGTCCCAGTCCGGTTTAAGATTAGGATCTTCCTTGGACCTAAAGACTATACCGTCTCCGATATTATAAAACCCCATATTATAGTGTGGTGATTGCCATCTTAAATCTACGCTCCATCTGATATCATTTGATACATTGGGTAAACTGGAATGAAAATAAGGAGATGCAGTGTGCAATAAAGGAAATTTTGCCATGCGGTGGCTTAAGCATGGATTTTTTTCGGTTAAGTGATCTGAAATGCCAAGCCTATTGCACATGGTACCAGGGTTACCGAAAGATTAGACGCTCTCCCCGTGTCAACCCATCGGACCTGCATCCTAGACTAGCAACGGGTAGAAAAAGAAGCATTAGCTTGAACAATGCTGGGACGGAGGTTGTTAAAGCGGACTGTAGAGTCAGCACATTTCCTGTTTGAGCGTTTGTAAGAATTGCCTACCTTCTGTGTGGAGTAAGATTATGGAATAAGATAAATCCCCCAACTGGGACTGGTTCTATTGTAACATCATTTTCTAAATCTACTCCTATAAAATACATAATTCTCTGTAATGTTAACATTGGGAAGGGGGTGGGAGAGTTCCTAAAAAGCCAAAACATATTTCTATTTCTAGGCACATGCGGTGTAATGTGTTGCTCAGTCGGCAGTCATCGGGACTTTCATAAAACCATGTCGCATAGCGGTGTCGTTTATGACGTTATAAAACTCTTGAATGCACGTACGAACCGCTATTTTTTTTATAAATTGCACGTACGAGGCTCTTTCTATGGGTCTAATGGCGTCACAATTATTATTAAAGCCTAATAAAAGTTTAAAGCGTACCTAAAGTATTGGCCATCTCCTCTTGTTCAAGTTCAATATACCAAGTTGGACCAACACAACAAGTATGTTTAGCTACCTTACCTAGTTTATGTCCGTTCTTGGCCATCTGAAATACATATACTAATAATAAAAAGCAAATGTGATCGCATCAGTTGGTTAATAAGAACAGGCATTCATACTCATTATGCCAAGAGCAGTTAGTTTGTTAACATATTAGTTCGTATGGACAATGAGCTAACAGTTGCTGATGGACAAGACAGATTTAGATATATAGATTCTATAAAAAAAAAGGAAGGATCGGATGCACGTGGAAGGATCAGATACATGTGAAAAGATCAGATGTGAGTGGAAAGATCGGATGCACGTTGAAAGATCGAATGCACATGGAAAGACCACCACCTACAAATCACCCACCTGCATGCAACCGTTTTCAGGAACTGCGTCAATGAATGGAATCCAAGCTGTAGGTATTATATGATCATAGGATTCCCAGCTCAAATATCCACTATCTGAAATGTAAATTGTGGGTCAAATATGAAATTGCACGTGCTTTAGTGTGGCTTCAAGTGTTCGAACGCCTATATATGTATGTTGGCCACAAGACCGTATCTAGGGGAGCAAAAGGGGACAATGCCCCATCCATATACATATTCCTTCCCTTAAAACAATCAAATCAATCACCAATCACTTTGGCTAAGTCCAATAGGTCAATGTCGAATTTGCACGTACATCTTAAACGAATTATAGCCTCCACTGACCTTGATGCCAAGGAATGTTGACGGCTTCACTCTTGGGTGTTTTAGTCCGTAAGTTCCAGGTAGGGTGACCGGCGATATCTGGTCCCAAGATCTGTTCCAGTAGATTTAACATCCGTTCATTACTCCACAGATCACGAAAAGTCTGTAACAAAATAGGACATCATTAATAATGCACGTGTATAGTTTAAAAATAAAATCTTACTTGTGCTACTTGTACGAGGTTGGCTGAAAAGTTCAAGGGTTAATTGGGAAGGGTTAATTGGGAAGGATTAATGCAACCATAGAATTAAAAGGTAGGGAATGCCAAGAAGGACAAATAAATAGTTTATGCTTGGCACGCATGCGCTGAATATGAGGGTTATCGCATAACTTCCGCTTTCTGCAAAATGGCACCTAATTGCCTAACAGACATCAATTCAACTGGCTACCGACTGCACCTAAACTCGGCGTTAAATGTATTGATGTTTACACAGTACGAATGTGAGAGAAAGGCTAAGATAGTGTTTTATTTGGAAGATGGACAAGTTTGAGATTTGACATGTTTAAAATTTGAAACAATTTCTTAAACATTTTTCGACCATATTGCGTTTTGTTTGCTGGCTTATTGTTTGCTGGCCAAGTGTCTGCTACCTTCAGCCCGGTAAAACTCACTGCATGGTAGGTCTAAATTTAAGCCATGGCATAACAGGTTTTCATGCTTAAATCTAATAATTACATTATTTCTACAGTAACATAGGCCTATAACATTTAGAAATATATATACTTATCATTACATATCAAATCATAAAATTACAGTTGTAAAAATCTTGTTAAATTAGATTTTCTGTGATAATTTTCAAATTAACTTCTTTTGTTATTGTTTACCATAACTATTTTTACGCTGCACCAGAAGTTAAAAAAAGACCCCCAAGTAGAAATTCGGTCAACCATAAATTTAAACGGAAGTTCAATATTTACTTGTCCTTCTTGGCATTCCCTGCCTATAGTTCTATGATGCAACAAGCAATAACGTATTTAGGGGGCATGGTACTTGAAAACCTCAAAATTTGAGCATGCATGACCCCACAAAAATCAAAACGTGCTTACCTTGGGTATCTTTTGGTATTTAAAAAGTAGAATATTGGATCCAGGGTGGTCTTTTTCTAACATTGTCAGTCTTTGAAACAAACCATACTCCGAATACAGATCTGAAAGAAAGAAAGAAAGAAAGAAAGGCAGCTAGAGAAAGCAGAGAAAGATAAAGCACAAAGACCAGTGATCATGTGACAATATGGACAAACAATGGCTGCCATTTAAATCTATGATATGTTACAGTGCGCTATACAGGAATTTTACCGTTCGCAATGGTACCGAATGGTAGTCGAATTAAAATTCAACTTTATTGGCACTACCAAAGTGTGCAGATGGAAACTACCGAAAGCTGCCGATGGATATTGCCCAAATTTACCGACGGAAACTACAGAAAATTGCAAACGGAATTAATATTTAGAAACTAACCTTTAATCTTCCCAGCTTTATAGAGTTTCTGTGCCAGTTCCTCGACCATTGTTTCTATGGATTGACGACATGGTTCCAATTCTTCTGTGGTGAAGAAATCTTTCACTACGATATAGCCCTGAAATAAGATATGAAGCCAAAAGGTCTCCGTGAAAGTTGTTCTGCAACATATCACAGTAATTAATGGCGGTCATACTTGTGACCGAACTGTATGTAGATCAATTCTGGCAGTTTAACATCAGAGATTGGTCATTCTAGACTACAAGAATTTGATATGAAGCAACCAATTTTGAATTCTTGTGGTTTTGGAAACCATTTTTTTCGTGTTTGGCATTATCGTGTGTATTGTGTATAGATCTTACAAGGGGGTGGTGAGAATAGATCTAGTAAAGAGTAAGGGGATGTGTCTTACCTCGTCGAAGAATTTCTGTATCTCTGAGTAATGAAGCTGTCCTGGTTTTCTATCCTTTACATCTGGAGGACAAACTGTGAAGGGTTCAGGATAAACTTCAGCTATCTCACCAGGGAATTTCTTGTCTTTGGTGGTCATATTGGAATCCTTTCTGATCTCTTTTGCTTCTTAATGGATTTACAACAAGACAAATAAATTCAATATATTTATTTGGCAAACGGGGACTACACATTAACATAACAATATAATAACAAGAATCAGAACTGTAGTTGACTTGGCTAAATCGGTTTAAGACCTGACTTGCACACAACTGGTATTGAATGCTCGAAGAGCAGGTATTGAATGCTCGAAGAGCAGGTATTAAATGCTCGAGGAGCAGGTATTGACATAAGTATAGAGCTCAGAGTTAGAAAAACTGCTAAGCTTAGAGATAAAGAATACACTAACTGTGTAGTTGAGAAAGTCTTTCATATCAATCTGCAATATAGCTAAAATCAAACATTAATAAAATAAGACAGACTAACAAAATCATAAGCAGAATAAACGCAATATGTAAATACCCCTGAATACTTTGGGGTAAGATATTCAAAATGAAATAAAGAATAAGATATGCCAAGCAAACAAATATGGTAAAACTCTGTTGCAAAATATTTGTGTAGTCCCCAAAGTAAATAAAAAGGTGAATAATAAAGGTGAAAGAACAAAAAAACCTCCAGCTTACCAGTTATAAATTAATAAATCAATGCGAAATGTGTTTAACTGCTGCTCTCAGCATGGCAATATCTGGTCGAATGTATCTTGTATAACATGAGGAAGACCACCGACCTAAGTACTTAATCATATGATCTGGCATGCTAGCTTTAGCTGAAGACGTAGCTGCCCCGATTCTAAATGAATGACCATTATAACATTTCTCATCATAATTTAAATGATGTAAAATACGATGTAAACACTTAACAAAAAAATATCTATTAATCACACACCCATCAGAAGATAAAAATAAGGGATCCAATGCCCGAAAAAAAGAATTTCGTAGAGAAATATAAGAAACTAAAGACTTGACAGGGCATAATAAATCATTACCTGGAAATAAAGAAATAGTGATTCCTTGATGGAATGGGTCACACTTGGACACTTTCAATTTCAGTTGGATTAACTCCGGTAAAAAACAAACATCATTAATAGACAAGTCTGTAGCAGGATTGTAATAACCCTTGGAAGTTATCTCGCCACATCTTAAAAACCCATAAAATGCCACAGTAAACATAGCTTCTAATAACACATCTGTATAAGAATCAAAAAAACCTGATCTCAGAACGGTTATAATTTCAACCAAGATATCAAAAGTTATGGGTAACCGTGGCTTGACAACATTAACCTGCATTTTCTTAACAGCCTGTAAGAAAGTAAATATACAAGGGTTTCTGTCAGGGTTCTCAAAATGACTACCAACTCCTGCTTCTAAAAAAAAGAATCGTATACCACTTAAATAAACCTTGATAGTAGCACATTTTATATCCAGACTTGCGCAATAAGCTATGAAATAAATCAATAGGTCCTGTGAAACAGGTGGCATAAAAGTAATATACAAAACTGAATACAGCGACAAAAATCTTTTGTAAAGATTGAAACCCGTAGTATAAACTTTACGTGTTCTATCAGCTATAGCGTACTGCCATATATTAGAAACTCTATTGTTCAAAGCCCCCAGACGATTTGGTCTATAGTTGGACAGGTTTCTGGTGTGGAGCATGCATTGGGTGCAGCCTGGTGAAATTTCTCCAACTGAAAACGAGATAAATGATCTGCAATAGTATTAACAATTCCTGGAATGTATTCACAATAAACAGCAAAATTATTCTGTGCTGAGCAGAAAGTAAGAGTTCTCATTAATGAAGCTAAGCGCTTTTCAGGTGATCGACCTTTCTTAATGATACTGACAACTGCTTGATTATCAGATCTAAACAAAACGCGTAAACCTGACCAGTGCTTTCCCCAAAGCACACATGCAGCCACTACTGGATACAATTCCCTAAAAGCAATAGAAATAGATTTATTAGGTACTGTAGGAAGATTTGAAGGCCATCTCTCTGCAAACCAAAAACCACGGTAGTAACAACCAAACCCAATGCCTGATGCATCTGTAAACAATTCTAAATCAGAAGAGGAGGTTAAAACTCGCTCGTAAAATAAGGAAACTCCATTCCAGTCCTTCAAAAAAGTATACCACATACGTAAATCCTCGCGGCATCCAGCATTTAATCTAACATAATGGTAGAGTTCAGTAACTGTAGTGCTCAGACTTATCAAATGGGAGGTAAAAGCACGACCTGAAACGATTACTCTAGAAGCAAAGTTGAAATGACCTAACAACTGTAACAATTCTCTTTTGGTGTAAGACTTTTTAACCAAAAAACATTCAATGAAATTAATTATGCGTTCAAGTTTATCTACAGGCAACCTACATTGCATAAGATGGGAATCTAAAATGACACCTAAATATTGTAGTTCTGTGGTTGGACCCTCTGTTTTCTTTAATGATAGAGGCACTTTCAACCTGGAAAAAATTGTCATTAGTAATGCCATAGTTCTTTCGCCCATAACACATGGTTTGTCTATAGTTAAGAAGTCATCTAATAAATGAAAAATTGTATCAATACCGTAATTATTAGTGGCAATCCAGCAAATAGCTTGAGAAAGATTGTCAAATATCTTGGGACTAGAACGACTACCAAAAGGTAATCTAACGAAAAAGTAGTAATAATTGTTCCACTTAAAACAAAAATAATGCCATTGTGAAGGCTTAACTGGTATTTGCTTAAATGCGTCGGTGATATCAGTTTTACAAAGGATCGCATCAGTCCCAAATTCTTTTATCTTAGCAATAGCGTCATCAAGTCGAACATACCGTAAAGAACAAAGCTCCTTATCAATAAGATCATTAATACTGTCAACAGAAAACTCTGAATGTGGGGAGGACAAGTCCAAGATTAAACGTTTCTTTCCGGAATATTTCCCTGTGGCAAGACCCAAGGGGCTTATTCTTGCTTGTGGAAAAGGAGACACTGTATAGGGACCCTTGACATAACCTTTGTCTAGTTTAGGAATTTGTCTCGTTATAAACCAAGTCTATCTTCATAAACTTCAAAATAATTCAAATAGAATTAAATGATGCGTTTTTGAATGCTTGAGATGGGAACAGTGGCGTAGCTAGAAATTTGAGATATTCTTTTTAAGTTTTTGGCCCGAGGGGTTAGGGAGGGGTGGGTAAATACGCCATTGAATGAGAGCTAAATGTGCTAAAAGAAGGTTAAGAATAAAAAATGAATAAACTTACAAGTATATTGCTCTTTAAGGTGTAGTAAACTGCGTACGATACTGACGAAAGTTAATTATCCAAAATGCATATACTTACATGTGTAGGCCTATTCCTGTTCAAGACGTAGTAAACATGAGTAATATGCAAGTCAAAGAAAATCAGAGTCAGTTGAAATCAACAGCTTGTGGCCTTCAAGTTAATTATAACCCGGTCAAATATAGATAAACTTGGTTTAATTTAAATATAATCCGAAATGTCCGAAACTTGGTATAATTATAGGCTCGGGCTGAGATTTTGGCTGGGCGACAGCTTCTAATGTGCCAAAGTTTTGAAGAGAAAATGTCCCTCTCCTTTTGTTTTGTGTCCTTTTGGTTGTTTTTTTTTTGGGGGGGGCGCTCTTTTTCGACCCCTCCATTTACTTCAAAACTCTTTCAACTTCCTATCGGTAGGCTATGTAGACTGAAGGCTAACTCCGATACTTTATAGTCGCTGTTTTGGTTTGAAGACAGTTGATAAGAAATTTCATTGACAGTCACGAGTACCTATAATACATTCATATAATATTGACAAGGACACTGTTTGTTAAGGCATTAGGGTTTAAAGTGTACAAACAATAAGACAATATTGACACCTACATATTTCCTTAATGAGCCCTTGATAACGGTGCATGAAGGACAGAGGACAGAGGAAGGGTGTCGGGGCTAAAGAGAGTGTTCTTCGAGTGGGCTCCGGCAATGAAAATGTGTGGGTGAAACAACAGAATCTTATGGAATCAGATGTTTTTCCCCTATTTGAGGGAATGGTGGGGCATTTTTTCGCCATGCATCGAAATGATAGTCGACTAGGCTCTTACAATCGTCGGTCATACGTTGCTGTTTTATATCGATGCTAGCGGGAAGTGACGTCATTGCTGTTTAGCTGTTTCTTAGCAAATTCCGACTGACGACGATCCCGACTTACGACGGAAATGGTCGAAGAATTCCGAAAGATTATCACCGTTAAATCAATACCCAATAATCATTATCGATACATTAATCTGTAATCCTAAATCCACTTATATACTCTAGCTAATCCAATAATCTCCGACTCTCCTAGCGACGGTTTAAACATCCCAAAATAGAGCGAACTAGTTGTGAACGAAGCAACTCTAGATCTACGTTATGTTTAATTTTCTATAGGCCTAATCAAATTGGGCTCAATGATTTAGGCTTTTGAGAGCAAATTTGACCAATTGGTTCAAGTTCTGTGCTAAATTTTTTATTTTTTTGAATAGGCCTATAGTCTATGCGTGGCGTACATCGATCAAATTTTGTTTCGAGTATATTAAAAGGATTGTAAACAAAAGCTATACGAATGTGATCGGGTCGTCAATTAAAGTCGCCTGAATGGTGTTTTGACAGCTATAATAGATCTAAAACTATACATGGTAGAATACGACTGTGTTAAGAATAGTTTATTCAGGATTGGTAGTTTATTGTGAGGAAATGAAGTCCCTTATTGAATAGGTAAGTATATTAATTCTACATTTAGAAAATTGGGCTGGGTCTTAGTCCCAGGTAGAATAGTTAGTGTTACGGGTAACAGTGAAAAGCATTTGAATCAAAGAAGGGCTTGTGTTTTAAAAGGATCGAACCCATCGCCCATTAACCACCAAGCATGAAGCATTTTAGATATGGACATAAGAAAGTGGTGTTGGGTGATGGTTAAACCTACTGCAAATTAGTATAATGCGAACGCTGATACTGATAAGGTATTAAAATACAGTTGGCTTAGGAAGGGATTCGAACCCACCTCACTTATGTTCAATTTTATCCCACTAATAAATGGTTAAGCTATGAAGGCCTACTTAGGCTACGGAGAGATAAGAGAAGCAAGGGGATAGGGCCTATGCAGAAGCAAATTTATCCAAAGCAGCAAGTGTCAGCACAAACCGCCCTGGACATATTAAATCTACGTCTCAATGATATAAATAAACTTAATAAATACGATATTTTGAAACCCTTTTGGCTGCTTGCCATGATTTATCAATTTAAATTCAATTCGACCAATCTTCAAATTAAAGGGGTCACTTAAAGGGAGTTACTTTACGGGATTAAAGCGTGAATTTAAGCATGATAACATTTACAATAGTGACACCATGTAGAATTTCAAAAAACCTAAACATCGAACGATGTAAAATTGAAATGATGCGAAATAAAAGCTTTAAGCTTAATTGTCCCAAAAAGGTCACTCCAAGACTCATTTTGAATCCCTGAAACCATGCAAATTGATCTTTGGATAGAAGCCCCGATCAATTCCCGACGTTATTGTAAGTTCTTGCACGAATTACAGGCCCGTAGGAAGCAATTTCAGATTGGGGGGGGGGGGGCAAAATGTGCAAAAACTCATTCTCAAGGGGTTGTGCAGAATTCAAAGCTGCTCCTGCCTATATAAAGCAATTTTGCTTTCACTGGCCCTAACAACATACCACTAATTTCTTGTTATATCTTAAAAAAATAAATTTGTGTATTGCTTCAGTCATTAATGTCAAAATTATTGGGGGGCGGATGCCCCCCCTGCCCCCCCCCCCCCTGTTCCTACGGGCCTGAATTATGAGGGCAACCCTCTTTAATTTAATATGTCGCATTGTTGTTATACATATATTTAGCCTAAGTAGATTATAGGATTACAACCTAAATCAATAGTAAAACATTAATCGTACATTAGTGTAGTCTAGTGACGAATTTCCCGAACAGGTGCCCCGAAATGTTAAAGATGGAAGGGGGGGGGGGGGGTTGGGGGGAGGTGTTGTTATATTATACAGGACTAGTAAAGGGGCACAAAATACCAATGTTTCGTCGCGAATGTCCCTGACGGCTACCCAAATTAATTTTGGAGGGAAGGGGGCACTTTGGCTAGGTATATTTCGGTACTTAAGGGTGCTATTTCGCATTGGTGTGCCCCTACGCCTTAAGGTTATGATGTCACGATATTAGAGGGTCAGCAATCCATGGCCAGTGCTTTCGAGGTTGGCCGAATGAAACGTCCGAAATTGTCTGATTTGAATCTAATGCCTGTTTGTGTTTCTTTTTCAGATCTTTACATGATTCGATGTCCAATATGGAAACCGGAAGTGCAACATGTGTGACGTATCGTAACAACACATTCCTCCCCAGTCTTACTGATGGTCAAAGACGGTTTCTTGTCACTCCAGCTTCAAGCATCATTTCCGGTCGGCAAGATATGGTCTTCGGTCTTGGCCGGGACACCATTAGCAGTACGGACATAAGCAAACCTCAGATAACGCCGAGTGGTGCTATTGACGATAAAAGTCCACTTGCTCAAGAATCTCCGGTTAATAAGACCGAGCATAAAGAGACCGCACCGGATGTTACCGACAACGCACTAACTTCCTTGGATCAAAACCCAGAAAGTGGTAACGTTGCGGATAACTCACCAAAAGTAAACCAAGATATGTCCTCATCGAGCGAATTGGCCGCTTTAAAGGCGCAGATTATCCAAAATGGAGACATGGAACCGCAAGAAAATTTCTCAAAGGAGCCCGAACACAGTTTTCTGAAAGCTACATCAGAAGATGGCTTCTCTGAAGCTTTAGACAGCGTGTCGCAATATAAACCAAAATTAGACGAAGTCGGATCGAAAGAGAACTCCTTTATCAAACAATCCGACGTTCCAAAACAGACGTATCTGTCGGAGACGCAATACGACACGGATGAGGAACAGAAGTGGACGGAAGCGTTACAGAGGCATCATGATCTCGGGACGTTACCGGAAGACGATGCACCTAAAGATGACGCATCAGCCAAGCACAGTCGACCAAGTCAGGGCAGTGCTCATGTTCGCCTGCCCTCCAGTACAGATGAAAATAAGTCGACATATTGGGACAGGGGTCGACAATTCAAAAGAGTTCCAGCTAAACTTATCAGATTGGCATCACGTTCTGCAAGGTGAGAGCTAAAAAGCGGGTGTTGTGGGCGAAGCCGACCATGTTTTCTCATTTCGAAACACCTGGTGATACTTCTCTTTGGAGCCCACTAAACAGTTTTACTACCGCTATCCAACAATTCTTTAGATGACTTTTTGATTAACGGAATAGTCTTTTTTTTTGCGGATTTTTGTTTCATTTCTTTCAACAAAATTTATCTTCAAATCGTTTTAGAAACTAATCTTAGCGCTCAGTTCTCAATTTTGTTTTCAAATAATTGAATAAGATCTCCCTTTAAGAAAAATCTTACTGATTTTTTCAGAAACTCTGCAGACAGTGATGGAAAGAGTACGTTTTACAGTCCACCCAAACCAACACCTAAAATAGTCAGTTTGGACGAAGCCATCAACGCCAGGCCACCGTTAAGAATCGACTTGGATGGTCCGACTCCCTGTACCTACTCACCGCGAAATAAACCACTTTATGAGAACAACTCGCCATCTTGGAGTTTTGGGAAGAAATGCTACATTGAGAAAAGTGAGTGGGGTATTTAATATAAAAGGGAGTCACAGACGTCTGATGAAAATTGGATTGGTGCAAATTTATGCTGCCGGTGTCCTCAGTGCACAATTTTCGTTTAGAACACCTCTTTACAATCTTTATATATGTAATGCCTTTATTAATAAGATGTTGATTTTTTTCAGGTGGAGGGGCGAGGACTTCCTGGGGTAAGATGTGGTACCAGACTCCCCACGTCTGGCAATATAAAGTTGATTTTAATGCAGACGTAGAGGTAACAATAGTTTTTTTTTTTTGTCAGAGCACATTACCTGCTGCAGACACGTGTTTCGGACACACAGTCTTCATCAGCTGATATAAGGTGACGTCGGTACGGATCCTCATCAAAGGCTACAAAAATTATTTTCTTTAAATGCACATGAGTGTCGACCTATCGTCTTCATCTCAGTATCGAGAAGACACTCTTTTATACAGTTTTTAATTTATATGATCTTATTTTTTAGTGGCCCTCTCCGGCGCATTATCCCCAACCTCCCCTATTGGGACAAAAGCAACACACAGTCCACGAAGCTCCTTCATACAGTATCGGTGTCCGAAAGAATACTTCATCTACTTTCCGAACAGGTAAGATATTTGAATACAGAGAACGAAAGAAGAACCATATTTTACAAGGATAACAAATTTCTTGAATGGAATATCCGTCTCCGTTTATAGATATGTTGATTAGAATTGTGAGTGAAGATGACTTTAAGGTTATCGGGCTTTCACACGACGACCAATATAAGAATCCACAGCCACCGTTAGTTCGACGTAAACAAGCAAGCGAATAACTTGGGCTTCAGAGAATCAACTACATTGTTCAGAAAGAAAGAAAAGAAAGAAACATCTATATTTTACAAGGATAACAACTTCGGTTCCCTGTGGATCCTTTCTCCCAGCTGGTCCTTGGCCAAACCTCTTGGCGTATAAGATAGATAGCCCATATCTCAGGTCCAATAATTTGGACAGCCATACCCAACCCAAAGCCTTGCATTCTATACCGCCCCCAATATGAAATTGCTTCTTACGGGCCTGTATCTGAAGACGTATAAACCAAAGAGTATCTTCAAATGGTTTGTATATATTTTTTGTTTCTTTTCAGGGGTAGAAAATATGCCATCACCGATAGACTACGACCGACAGACAGCCGATAGACAGACCCACCCTAGACAGCCAGCTTTTACTCATCAGTTTAGACGAGAGGGCACGGTACTCTGGGGCAACACAGGTGGGTAATTGAAATTAGATGGAGTTTTACGCCTTACTTTTGAGCCCCCGATTAGGCTAATTGAGACGGGAAACGCCGTCAGTGCGCAATGGGGAAATTTAGTCAGGCCAGCGAGGGATCTTTAATGTGTGCATCATGTAGCCCACGATACTATGTTTATAAATCGGAATGGTGCTAATAGACATTTTGCTAATACAGAGTGAATTGTACATACCACTTTGGAATGTCCTTCATTTATCCTTTCTAATTTCAGAGCCGACACCGGGGCCGGGTGCTTACTCTCCTAGGGGCACCAATTTACACAGATCACACACCATCTCTGGCTACCGACGAGACAAAGCTCATAATCTGGGACCATTTTCTTATCTTTAGAGTGGAACAGTGTACAGCCACTTTAAAATCTATCTCGGAGAAACAGTTTCGAAGACGTGTATCCAATGCAACGAGATAAAGGAACATGAAAACTTTTTGTAGTCCTCCATCAGAAAATACCCAGGTGGTGAAAGACTTTTGAAGCTCAATTTTGACAGACTGAACATACATGACAAAATAGATTATAGAAACAAAGCTCAAAGTTAAGCATTTATAGTCCGATGTTTTCGGAATTTGAATCTTAGAATGAAATAAATTAATGATTATTATGATGTGAAAGCTTTAAGTGTTTGATATACATGTATATATATCTTTGTAAATAAAGTGATAGTGTACTAAATACTCCTTGTTGATTTAGAGGCCTCTGTTACTGTGGTCCAGGGTTAAATCCCGGTATGGGGTCGAGATAATACCTTCGGATCATTCAACACGGTTTATCCCTGTCACTGATGCAGATCGGAGAGGCTGACATGAAAAAGCGTCTAGTCGTTCGTATGGGACAATAAACCGAAGCCCCTTTGGCTATTTCAGTTCCCTGTTGATTCGTGGTCTCTGTGGAATGACGTGGATGAGAAGGACGAGACATAACCAGTAGCTCAGCTGGTACAGGGACTGGTTGAATCAAGCCCGAAGGCCCAATAATAAGGGGACCTCAACCCCAGAAAACAAAGATGATGCATGTTTGAAAATAATTCCCGGGGAGTATGCCTTAGTTCTCAAATATAAGGGTAATGGGAACTGAACTGTCATATTCTGCTACATAAATGTAACACAGTTTACAAAAACCTAATGGAAAACATTTCTAACAAATATAGCCTTCACTTGAACAACGGAATGCCAGCATGTATTTAATTATGGGAGGAGTATTTCGTATGAAAGGTAGGCCTACGCCAGCTTTAGAAAACACAATACGAAGAGTAATGTCCCTTGGATAATCTTATCAGCCTGGTTGAAATTGAATTGACCCAGTGCAGTCACGTAGCTTTGTTTACAACGAACTATGTCACACGCAGATCAACACCACCCCTCCCCCACTTCCCCTAATCGTAAAGAGGAAGAATGTGTTGAGGGGTGGGTCACGATAGGGAAACACGGTCTATTGGGTTGCCGTTCCTTTGACCT
This sequence comes from Lottia scabra, assembly GCA_029955415.1. Lineage (NCBI taxonomy): Eukaryota > Metazoa > Mollusca > Gastropoda > Lottiidae > Lottia > Lottia scabra. The sequence goes on along the minus strand of JARJEI010000014.1, from coordinate 3,634,191 downwards.
CAGGTGTCATGGCATTTTTGTAGAAGATCGGGAAGGTGATCTAGATACATATTTCATAATTATATAAGTCTACTTCCCTAGCAAAGAATCGTATAAACTCAAACTACGGCTACGGGATTAGTATTTCGGATTAAAGACACACCCACTTTTAGAATTCAGCATTCAGAGTAATGTCCCTTGAGTAACCGGAAGTTAACACGAGTTATCTTCCCAAAAATATCAACAACAACAAATCCGAGTCAACTTTTTCGAGACATTCTGTGAATTATTTGATTTTGAGGGAACATTTCGAAGCCTAAATGGTTGTAACAGATTCTTGCTTATTCCCTCCTTCAAATATGAGGGTCCGATTCACAAACATGGCCGGCATCGACTTGATTTTAGATCTTCATCCCGACTTGACTGTTGATAAAGCTAAAGTAAAATGTCTGGACCGTTTCAACAATCCGGCAGAAAGTATGAAACTTTCTTTATATCATAAGCTGGTCTTAGCTCGAACTGGGAAAGTTTTAACTGAAGGATCTTCGCTTGGTGCTGAAGGAGTCAAAGACAATGGTAACTATTCTGTTTTTATTAATGATAAAAGTAAGGTACAATGAAGCCAGACATACACGACCGACTGTCACAGCAACACTTACAACAGGCACTTGTATTATAGATAGGGAGATTGCCTGTGCCAACTGACATGGGATCTTTTTAAACCATGAATTTTAGTTTCTCAATTGTCGTTTTGGGCCTTGAATATGCTTTTTGGCTAAGGCACAAGATAACAGGTGCTAAACACTATTTAATAAAAGCAAAAGGGTGTCCATCCTAGTTTTACCAATTGAAAATATAAGCTTACTTGTCTTTCAGATGAAATTTTAGTTTTGAAGAAAAGACTTCAACCATCACCCTATGAAAATCCTGACAAACAAAATGTAAGTAAACCAATGATCAACCAAAGTCTGAAGGCAATGACAGTTCCTAATAGATTGGGGTAGAATGTAGTGAAGAAAACTTAACAGGGTTACGGGGCGTGCTGAAATTATGAAAATCTAAAGCAATGCTTAAAGGGTACGATATATATTTGTTTTTGGTTTTTTAGAACGAAGAAAGAAAGAGTCCCGACATGGAGACAATAAAACGATTTACTGCCATGGTAACCAAGTCTACTATAGAGCCTCAATGTGATGATAGTAACATCAACGTAGATGTAAGTATGAATATATATGGTAGTATTTAGCAACTACATTCTTGAGAACTCATGATTGTGTAGAGGCAAGGCTGGATATAATATCAGTCTGAACAGAAACACCCTAATTTTATTATGAACTATTCCATCATGTATATATGGATGTAAGGAACTTTGCATGTGTGGAATAGTCCAATAGAAAATTGAGTGATGTAAAATGCATGACTGACAAACTTATTGCAGCCCTGTGTAGAACGGAAGTATAGATACAAGAAAATTGTTTTATTTCACAAAAAGTGAAGTACAAGAATGGTGACTGTAAAATGGTGACACATATAAAATAACTGGTTACAATTAGATGACAAATTTTTTTTAAATTTCAGTTTCAAACAGAATTAAGAAGAATATTAATATCACTAATTGATGCGTCACAAAGAATTTTATGTTTAAATCCTGAGGCTAGTAAAGTTTTTAAACAGGCAGAGGGTAAGGTATTCAGGTTTTTATTTCTGCAAATTGATTAGAAAACTAACCCGTTTTATGACGTCACTGACAGTGATCTACCGTAAGCTACTATTGATATCTATGCAGATCACTGTCAGTGACATCATAAAAAACGTTAGTTTTAGTGTAATTGCAAGAACCACAGACGTCGGAATGGAAATTGGAATGGCGCAAATTGATGCTATCAATGTCCCCGATATACATACAAAGTTTAGAAAACCACTTTACAATCCCTTTAATATTACAGGATTTAGATACTGTACTCCTCAAAATACATGCCATCATTTCAATTTTTTCAGATATTTTGAATGAGCCGACGAAAGCACCAAAAGTTGATGCCTCCCTTCTAAAACAACTGACAGACATGGGTTTTACAGAAACTCGTGCTAAAAAATCTTTAATACTAAATAAGTAAGTCTTAGTTCTAAATTTTTGGATGAAATTTTTGAGTTATTGCCCTTGACTTAGTATAAAAATGTAAATAAGAAAGATACGATAGCATTTTTTTTTTGTCTTCAGATTATCCAAGACAATCTAATTAAAATTAGGTAACATTTTGTTTCATTTTTTTTTGTTCATCTCATTGTAATCTAACAAGATTTATAAGACGAGCATGTTCTGCTAAAGTCGATTTCAGCCAATCAGAAAGTGGCTTGCAGATTGCGTGTCTATGCATTGTGAGAGAATGAAACAAAAAATGATTTTTCTTTTTTTAGAATGTCTGTGATGTCGGCCATGGATTGGTTATTACAACACCAGGATGATCCCGATATTGACGAGGATCTAGAAGGGGAGGCAACTCAACCAGTTTCTGATACGACGGAAGAGGTAAGGCTAGACTTTATCAATAACTGTAGAACGATACATTATTTGGCCTTAGAAATCAGTTTCATGTAGGAAAAATATGTTTTGTTTACAGTATGGCAAGTGCATTTTTGACTAACAGAACTTTCCTGCATGTACATATCTTATCATTTTCTATAAAAAGAAAAGGCACAATAAGATTCAAAGTAAACCTCCACATGCATTGTGTTAATTATCCCCCTTGTTATTATTACAGGTAGAGGGAGCTGTAGGTGGCGCTAGTGTTGCTAGTACGTCTGAAACTAGTCCCAAAGTTTCTAATATTCGTCACTCTATAAAAGCCTTCAGGAAGAGAGAGTTTAGACCTAATTCTAGAGTAAGATTTTTTTGTCTTTTTGCACCATTTTAGGCACTTGGGTAAGCTGGGAGAGCTATTAGGGGTTAGGGAACTTACAATAGAAATACAGTCGTTGTTGTTGGTATGGACAATAAAATGACACCCTGTCAGTAATAGGTCTAGTAACAGTGGGAAACAAAAAAGAGGAGGCTTATGTTTTGAGCAAAGATCTCCTTATTTCATAGTGTCCTTTTCTCCCTCTGCCACATAATTTTGATCTATTATGCATCGTGCATATTTTTCATTTCAATTGCTTTTTAATAAACTAGGGTAAAAGTCTGTGTGTTATAGAGTAGAAATTGACAAATTAAATAATATATTTTTTTAGGCCTTACAAAAGTTACTAGAAATGGGTTTTGAAGAGCAGGAATCATCTGATGCTTTGAGAATTGCCAGGAACGACCAGGATGCTGCTGTAAGTTTTCTCTTATTTAACAGTTACAATTCAAACTGAACGTCGACTTTAACTGTGTTTATTTGTTTTCAACAGGGGTTTCTACGGTCCCCTCTAACTCCCCCTGGATGCGGGTGTGCTATTTCTTCACAGTCATCTTGGTGAAGATACCGTGCCCTTCAAATCATGGCTGAGCTTTTGTCAATTAATTCTTTTTCTTCCAGTGTGAATGGTTACTAGGCGATAGAAAGACGAAGCCAGAGAATTTAGACGAAGGTCTCGATACCAGTAGTCCCATATATCAAGCTATTATTGCTAATCCTACAGTTCAACTTGGTCTCAATAATCCAAGATGTCTCCTAGGTTCGTAACCTTTGTGTGATGGGGGAGAAGGGAGGGGGTGGGGTGACCAGTAGTCCCATTTATCAAGCTATTATAGCTAACCCTACAGTTCAACTTGGTCTCAATAATCCAAGATGTCTTCTAGGTTCGTAAATTTTTAAATGCACTAGCCAGAGGCGGATCCCGGATTTAGAGAAAGTGGGGCTCTGAAATATAACATGCTTCAAATTCAACGGCACCGCGAGCAGCAAATTTTTAGAGGGTTGGGTCAAATTGAGTGCCAGGATATGCACTGTCAGCCAAAAATAGCAGACGAAATTTCAAAAATCCATAATTGTTGTTGAGATTTATTTGGAATTGGTGCAAAATACTCTAAATCTGTTCAAATTATCAAAATGTTTTCATGAAAACAGACAAGAATTGTGGACCAACTTAATGACTTTGGAAATGCTGGCTTTGACATATAAAATTCTTCTTATTTTACGGCAGATTCGCCCTCCAACGAAACGACTCCACTGTTGAAAAGAAGTTCAAAGTGCACTTCCACACATCATTGTGTTGTGTTATCCCCCTTGTTTTCATTGTGGGTTTAAAGCTCCATTTCTTTCTCTTTTCAGCATTTCTCCAGATGTTAGAGAATCCAATAGCCGCTAGCCAATGGTTGTCTGATCCTGAAACAGGGCCGTTATTGATGCAGATCTCACGTATTTACCACGCAGAGAAAAACTCTAAACCTTCACTGAATCCACTTAAAGATTTACGCTCTTCAAGATGATTGGACGATTTGAATAATATCTTCTAGATGATTGGTTATCACAATTAGGACGATTTGAAGATGAGTGGATGATTTAGATTCCCAATCTTCAAGATTATTGGACGATTTTATGATCTTTAAGATGATTGGATGATTTAGATTCCCAATCTTCGTGATTATTGGACGATTTAGATTCCCAATCTTCGTGATTATTGGACAATTTGATGATTATCTTCAAGATGATTGGATGAATTAGGTTCCTATCTTCAAGATCATAAGATGCTAGTGGCATTTCTAATGGAAAATCAGTCTTGCAACCAAAGAGTCTTTTATGAAGGGAAATAACTCTGTTATATTTATTAGTATGTTTACCACAATTAATTGTTGAATATATAGTCCTTGATTAAAGTGCAATTTCTAACATTACATTTTTTTCTCTTTCTCCATCAAAGGGTTTAGGTATTGGATGCCTCAACACTCGAAAATCAATTAAGATGCCACTGCCCTCATGAAATTTTCCCCATTCCACACAGCATGGCATTGCTTCATGATATCCCGAATCCAATCACGAGCAGAAATGTTGACTTTTACTCAACATTACATTGAAAACTCTGTTGTCCTGGCAAAATTTCCCTCATTACACACTGCATGTCCTTCGCTCATACAGGTGCAGAAAAGCAGGATGTAAAACTCCATTTCATCGAGGTTCACTTTTTGACAAGTTGAACCGAAGCTTGAGTCCCATAAAGTATAAACAAAAGACCATAATCTCTTTCTGCTATCCACAGACCTCAAAACACTTTTATCAACTTCGGGACTAGAATGGCGTGAATGTTCAGCTAATCAAAATCTTTATTCAGACCTGTTGCATGCTTCTGCGTTAAATTAGCCAAACAAAATCAATCCTTTAACAAGTGTTTTTTGGGCAAGATGGCTGCCCATTATGATCAAATTAAAGTTCATCGCAAAGGGGAATAACCATCAGGGCATAAAAATAAAAAAGGCGTTACTTTCGTGTCTGTACATGTTTTAATGTATTTGATAATAGTAATATATATATATATGACAGTAGAAAAACATTGTTACAATTTATTACAAAATAACTTCTTATATATAACCTAATAGAATAGGTCACATACAACGGTAGACAAAATTTCTATTTCATAAAACAAAATATCAAAAACAAAAATAATTTTACATAAAAATTTCAATTTTTTATCTTGCACAATATCTGATTATATTTCTGTCAAATTTTAATTTAATTTTTAATGACAATTTTGTTATTTCTATTCAAAATTTTAGATTATTTTCAAAAAATCATTTCAACATTACCTTTGGGTCTTGATATGACACAATCTTATTCAACTTTTTTTTAAATCGTAATTTTTAATATTTGACAATTTCGACACATTCACTTTAAACTCTATTCACATTTTTATAAAAATAAATGCATTTTTTAGGTTTATAAGAAAAATGAAATATCTATTTACATTTCGTATTTACATTGACAAATTTTGACATGAAAAAATTTAAGTTAAATTAGGAAGGACTAGAGATGCATTTTTCGCAACAAAAATTTAGTTTCGTAACAAATTAAACATGCGATTTTTTTTTTACATTTGTCGTATACCATTCAAATTTCTTAATTTACGCAATTTTAACAATTATATATTTCATTTATATTTTACGAAATATTATCGTAAAAAAAAATAACTTTATCGATAACTAAACATGCATAATTTGATTTTTTCAAAAAAATAATTTTGGTGTTATTCTTACTCAAATTTGGAATGAATTCTAAGGAGGGAACTTTAAGGGGTTGTTGTAATAAAAAAGCACTTTTTTTTTATTGCTTATGCTTAGACTCCATGCATAGATAGATGTATTTGTGCGCCGAGAGTTCAAAAACGTAATGATTATGAAAATCTGAAAGTTCCCTTACACCTTGAAAAAGAGATCTTGGATCAAAATTGAAACAAAAAAACAAAACACAAAACAAAAATTCGCGGACAGAGTTTGGTGATTATTTCAAAGCACCAAATGCCATTTTAGAGAGAAGTTTGTAATTACATAGAAAAGCTCTGATGCACAATTTTAAATAACTGAATTCTTTTAAAAAGCTCTTACAAATTTGGCCATAACTTCATTCCGAAAGTTAATTTTGAAAAACTTATATTCCAAACTTTGGAGTTTTTCATTAAAAATTTAATTCACAAAAAAATAGCTGAAGCTTATAGGCTTATTTTATTAAATTATATCGATGCAATTGAAAAAGTCCACTCAAATAAACTTTCAACACAAAAAAGCAGAGAACACAGAAAAGAATTTAAATTGTGCATCAAAGTTCGTTAGCTTAATTAATTAATTGAGTGAAACTAAGATTATAATCATGAAGCAATAAATATATATCAGCGACTAATTAATCTAAATAATTAAAACATAATTAACGAGTTTATCGAGACAATTTTTATTTGTTATGGCAGCTTTATTTACAATTGTTTACAAATGAGATTTCGGTGGGTTGCGTTCATCGCCGATTTTTAACAACTGGTAATTTTTAAGAAATGCTGGTTGAAATCAGTTTTTTGGAAAATTTTAGCTTAAAATTCTACTATCTTCGAAAAGTATTTAAAAAATTTAACATATTTTAAGATTTTTTGAGTGCAGAATATACATTACCCTTAGCCTTTAAAAGGCATCAAAATTCGTTTTTGCACTTTTAAGGATTCTAATGCATTTGAAAACGCCTCAAATCTTATGTATTTTAAATTCAGTATGCCTTAAATTTCATTTTAGGCACAAAGTTTTTCAATATCAGTATTTCGGAGCCAGCAGTTAATGTTATATAAGTACACTTTAGGTAGTAAATTTACAAAAAAATAGCACAAAACATTGTAAAACAGAAAAAAACACGAGCTAAAATTACAAATATAGAATGAATTGATGAATATTGATGAACCTTTAAAAGTAAATTGTGACCACTCAATGGGCAGTATGATCTTAATTAACATAAATGAATATGCATGAATGATCAAATAAGATCAAATGTTCTATATATGGCATATAATACCATATTTGGTGTTTATGACCTTATATGGCAATGAAATAGATTCCACATGACCAAATAAGGAAAACATTACCAAATATGGCATGAAAAATGAATAAATCTGCATGTATAAAAATACAAATGTCATTATATTACAAAATGAAATAAAATTCAAAATAAAACGTTAGTAATCGGACAGGGAAAATCAAATTTTAAAATTTTTTGATATTTTTAATGGAAAATAAAACTATATTTTTGATCAAATTTTTAAAAATTTGCATAAAATTGAATAAGTACATCTAAAACTTTGGAGACAAAAAAATTAAAATTTTGATCCAATGAAAAATGAGTATTGCTTTTTCTTCGATGCGTAGATTTGGGCGTTCCACAAAAATCAAACGAAGATGAATTCAGATTTGAACATTTGATTGGCCAAGAATTCAGACCAATCATGACGAAAATCATCTTCAGTTAAATTTCAGTGAACCAGGTTCATTTGCATAAATTTGCATACCTTGTGACCTAAATACATAAATTTCTGAATGAATAATATGGCAGTTTAGAGCTCCACTAAACTTAAAAATATTTTTTTCGATGATGACAAAATAATGAATGGACCCTGTTTACATTAAATTTCTAGACAACCAATCCATACAAAATACATAGTCAATAGTAAGTCTTCACCTTAAATAAGTCTGTATTTTGGTGGGATTATCTAAATATGTGACCATAAATTTATAAAATCACTTTTAGTGTCTTAAGTTTCAGTTTATTTTTGAACACGTCTTTTCTTGCAAAACACATAAATTGTAACACAATTTTCATTTCTGTTCTTGATAACACATAACACATTTTCAGCAATGTGGAACACAATATCCTTTGGGTTAATTTAGAATATCCACTGCCGTCAACACAAAGTTAGATCTGTTAGCTTCATATGTCCTAGCACATCACATACTTTTGTTCAAAAGTGTAGCCTCCCCTTCATTCCATCTTCTAGGCTTACTTCAGGCAAGTGTAGGCCTGTACTCTTCCCAATTTCTGCTTTGATCATCAAATTGTACAGAAGTTTTTCTGTACCTTGAAAGTCGCAAAAATGGCTGAATCATTCCTTCAATATCCCATAGCAACACACATCGGTGTGACTACTTCTTCAAAGTTAGCACAATATAGCACATAATATCATAAAGTGTCACTATCACTTTGGTTCCAGCTGCTTAGATGTAAACTGCATCCGTGCAGAGTTTACACTTGCATCGCTTCCCATGCATCTGTGTCGCAGGCTGCACAGGACTCGATATACCCTCTGACCAATCAGAATGAGCTGAATGGGGCGAGGAACTGGACCACTGTCCGGGTGAATCTGGGGAGGGGGTGGGAAAATGATCTGGAAGGAACGTAGCCATTTGGTGTTGGGGTGGGGTAGAATCGCTGTGATGAGAGGGGGGTGTGGGATATTGGTCTAAATATTGAATTTGTTGGGGTTGTTGCTGGGACATTTTGTGCCGAATATCGACAGGTTGGGTGTAAACAAGATTAGTTATGGGAATGTTTTCGCCTCCGTTGAGATAAGCGTAATCATTTTGCCGACCGACGTTATGTTGTGGTACGCCTCGATTCAGTTGAGCTGCGTGTTGTTGCATAGCTTGTATATGTGTAGGCGACGTGGGAAGATTTTTCAACTTATTAGGTGAAGGTATCCCATGATTCAATGGACTTCCTCCCGATTGCGATGGAGGTGTGGTACTGGTTGGAGGAATTTGTTGTTGTCCGTAGGCATTCTCCATCCAATAATTATTTTCCACATGAATGCCGCCATTTTTGTAATGTTCTGACATCAACGCCATGTCGTTGACGTTTAAACCAGCTTGCTGCAGACCTGCCATCGTGTTCTCGTAACGTGGCGGTGTTAAATCGTAGCCTTGAGGTGACTGCGATTCTAATGATGTTACAGGGGAGATCACTCCCAATGAGGGATCAATCATCCCTTGCATAGTAGCAATGTTACTATTTTGTGTATTTTGCACTGTCTTTTTCTTGCGCGGTTTCGATTTAGTTTTCCCGTTAACGGGCGATATAGGTCCATTTTCCTTCTGAGCACTTTTATTGTTTTTACGCGCTTTAGGTTTTTGTTTCATATGAATATGCTGCATAAATTGCAGATCGTTTGGTGATGGTACACCACCGTTTCCAAGGTGCATGCTCCCTGGACTGTTTACTTTATACGTATCCAATAACGATACAATATCATTATGTCGGCGTTCATCAGCCACTTCGCGCGGCAAACACTCTAGATGATCCGTTATTTCACGATTTGCGTAGTGATCCAATAAAGCTTTTGCTGCTGCGTAACTTCCTTCTCTGGCAGCCAGGAACAATGGCGTCTCATCCTAAAATGGACAAAAAATTTTGTATGAACAAAACAGACAAATTAAAAATTATTCTAATATGAATGCTGAAAAGGCTGAATACCAAAATTTGTGATCTTTTCTGACATTTAAATCGCACAAGATTGAGAAAAATATTTTGAAAAGTTTTTAAGAATTGAAAATCAGAGTCTTTTCAGCATCCCTTTTAACCAACACCACAAAACATAGGCAAGGTCCACACTGCAGTTTGAAATAACATCTTCTGTATGGCAATTTTTGAAAGACACAACTATATCAAGAGCAAGACTTGTCGTCTGCTAGGCAATAAGGTGCCTTGAATTTGAATCCTTATAATTTCAAGGAGCAGTGTGAACCTTGCCTGAATACAAAACCGTAATACAACAATATTAAAAGTGAAAAATTCAAAACGAAACAATCCAAAAAGAAAGTGAAAAGTGAAACTAAAATTAACTCCAAAACTGTAAACGTTTTAATTTTACAATTTGAAAATTCTACCTTTAACGTTGATCATTTTCTTCTTTTAAATTGAAACTCAAAGAGCGAGAGTCGTAAAATACGAACAAGATTTTTAAAGAATTTAGTTCTTAAGTGTACCATATTATGCATGATATGTTTTGACTTGTGTCAAATGTGTGATTGTGTGTTTATATGTGTTTGTCTAGGTGCAACAATGTCAAAATGTTTTACGATTTTCAAGATTTTAAAAATGGCCACTCACCTTATTGTCTTGTGCGTCTCTGTTTGCGTTACGTTCCAAAAGTGACTCCGTAGCTTCTACATTATTAACAGCAGCGGCCCAATGTAATGCAGTTTTACCTGAAAATACGAAAAATTATATAAAAAATGGCAACAGGAGCAGTAGACAATTAGGGAAATTTTGCCTTATAACACTGAAATATTTCAATCATGAAGGAATCTAAAGTCCAACTTTTTGGTCACAATTGAGATGTCTTACATATTGCATTGTGCAATAGGGGAAACTTTTATGGTATTTCCAACTGGTGTGGGATCTTTTGTGGGATCACAGCCTTTAGCACACATTCTTTTGTGACACTGGTTGATAATCTCCAAGAAAAATGTTTTATGCTCGCAAGTGCCTGATGATGGGTGACATTGCCCAAAACATCATGAAAATTATCTTACCATTATTATCGAAAGCGTTGATGTCTGCGTCAGCGTTGATCAAATCTTCCACCATATCTTCAATCGCCAGTCTCGCAGCAAGAATTAACGGTGTTGTTCCATCATACATCTTGGCATTCAAGTTCGTGGAGCGGTTTCGCAGCAAAATCTGAAGTAGTAAAAAATGTGTGTACACAGAATTCAAAATGGCTGAAAAAGATTTATTCTGAATATAACAGTTTGGATCCATTTTGTTCTATTGATGCTAAAAACTTGAACTCACAAATCAAGCGCCAAAGAGTTTTTGGGCAAAATTTAAAGGCATACTTTCAGTTTTTGCAGAAATAAATATTTTTGATGCTATTCAAGATATGATATAAGCTTACCTGGAAAACTCCCTGGGCGTCAGCAGCTACAGCAGTATGTAGAGGTGTACGTCCAGTACTGTCTAAGGCATTACAATCTGCACCAGCATCCAGCAGCACCTTGGCAGCATCAGCTCTGGCATAACGTGCAGCAAGATGGAGGGAAGTTTCACCTGAAAATTCAAATTTGATACTTGTTACTATTTAATTTTCAATCTTTGGACTCATTCGGCTCAACCTTCGTCAATTTTGTTCAAGCCTATAATGACTCAATCAGGCAGCTATCTTGCCCAGTAAATGGGCAGGAAACTACAACTCTTGTTTGGAGATTGATTTTGATTGGTTGTTTTAAGCACAAAAGAATACAACACTCTCTAAAGAAGGATTGTGATTGGCTGAACTTAATTTCTTCAATATGGCAACTACCGTTTAGGAGGTTATCTAGCCACTAGTCTAGTCCCAAAGTTCATACAAGTGCTTTAGTCTTTGACTTACACAATTAGGAAGGGTCATGATTATTAGATCACCCATTTGTCAAAATGGATTGACCTGTTTTTTTAAACTGATGATCTCTTCTTTAAGGTTTTAGGGAACTTTTAGATATTGATAACCATTAAGTTTTTGAATTCTCAGTGCACAAATACATCTATCTATGCATAGAGTCCAAGCATAAGCATTTTCAAAACATGGAATTGAAGTACCAATAGCAAAAATTTTCAAGATTAAATTTTAAGCTTACCAGTTCTGTCTGTCTGTAAATTAATGGATGCCCCTTGAAATAATAAATTATTGATGACGTCCCCTGCCCTGTTATCTTCTTCGTTCCCCTCGGCTGAACCACTCTCATCATCACAACTCGTATCTAGGGCGTTTCCACGTAGCGATGCCAACATCAATGGAGTCATTCCACCTAAAATAGAATGGATTGAAATTTTACAAAATGGAAAAAACAAGACCAAATGGGGAATATAGATTCACTTGTGAAAGTCTGATGACCTTGAATAAGTCATCTTCACTCATTATTCCAGTCAACCCAGCTGTAAACGAGTAAGAACAATTTAGGAAAAATTACCGGCAATAAATTTAGTCAAGCCCTCATAACAACAACCAAGGAAAAATCTAAAAAAAGTTTAATTCCTTTACCTGGTCCTCTTGCGTCGATGTCCTTGGTATCTATGGGGTCGTCACCTTGAGGTGGGGTCAAGGTCAGAATAGAAGGATTGGTGACGTTAGCAGCTTCTAGATGTTTCTGTGTCCATTGTCGAGAATCTTGAATCTCAAAATTGACCAATGACTGATCGCTGGAATCTCCTTGTTCATCAATCTGAAATTTTCAACCCAAAAATTCAAGATGGCTGCTTATTAATGATTCAAATTTTTCAAATGAAGCTCCAAATTCAAAATGGTTGCTAAATTGTAATTAAGGATGCAGAAATTATAAATTCAAAATGGCTGCTTTATTCCAAAACATGAAAGTTAAGTTAAAGCAAATTTCACCTACCCTTTGACGTTTGGCTTTAGGATGTTCCTCTTCATCTTCACCCCAGTCGCCATGACGATCATCCATTTTGTCTAGCTGAGAATGATGGGAGCCTTTCTGTACATCCCTGGAAAAAACAAATTTCTTTTAATATATTTTCATTATCTAATAAGACTACTGTATTTCCTTAGTCAAGTTTAAGAGATTAAGCCCATGCATGCAATAGTAAATAAAAATTTAAATCTAGCATTTTCCCCCCAAAACATCTCAAATTTTGAGAATCAAAGTAAAAATTAACTCACTTCATTTCTTCGCCGTCTGGTCCTCGTCGATTTCGAACTCCAGCTTTCTCCGAGCCTCGTTTATTGAAGAAACCTTCTGGAAACCAGGTAATGGCTCGCTCTCGCTTCCGAGAGATGACGATGATGACTGCTAGAGTGATTAAAAGGATGGCGCCACATGCTACGACGATGTACACAAACGTGATAGCCGGACTGTCTACTGTATCATCTGTGCTAAGGCCTGAAAATGTAAAATTTGATTTTGTAAGATTTAAACAAAAATGGCAACAGAAGATTTTGGCGAAATTGAAAGTGCTGTATTTAAGTTCAAAATGTTTGCTTTGCTAAAACTTTTAATACCTGGGGCCTTATTCTCGAAAACTTAACTTAGATAAAATCCAGATTTTAAGAAATACAGAAATCTGATTGGATAATACTACTTAATTTAAAACTGATTTTAGTAACTGACCAATCAGATGACCTGAATACTAAAATCATCTTAAGTTTTCAAGAATAAGGCCCCTGAACTTTAACCCCAAATTTCCAAATATCCTGATGAAGATTTTATAACAGAAACGCATCTAGGGAAATCACATATGATACACACTTTTATTTTTTCCGATAGGCAATCCAAGATCTGGGTCATTATATTGTAGTGCTGCAAATTTCTGATTATCCTGATGAAGATTTTATAGCAGAAATGCATCTGGGGAAATTAAATTAAACTAATTCTTACTTTCAATTTTTCCGACGGGTAAACCAAGATCAGCGTCATTACGTTGTAGTGCCGCAGCAAGAAACTGAGCAGCGTTGTCAGTATTATCAAAACATTCATCAGTCGAATATTTATAGCACCCACGATTATCAATTTCTAAATAGACCTTTGTGCTGAAAAAATATAAATTACAAATGAATAAAAATTTGGCGGCAAAATATTCATAACTGAGCTTTAAATATCTTTTAAATTAAAGTCAAATATCTGAAATTTGGAAACATAAGTAAAAAATTTGAGTGCATTTTAAAATACACAAGTTGCATAACTGAGTCAAAGAACTGAGTCACATAACTGAGTCACATAACTGAGTCAAAGAACTGAGTCAAAGAACTGAGTCAAAGAACTGAGTCAAAAAACTGATTCAAATAACTGAGTCAAAGAACTGAGTCACATAACTGAGTCAAATAACTGAGTCAAAGAACTGAGTCAAAGAACTGAGTCAAAAAACTGAGTCAAATAACTGAGTCAAATAACTGAGTCACTTAACTGAGTCACAAAAGCATAAACTATTAAGTATCCAAACCTACCCTTGCAGAAGTGCTCGTTTTTCTCTACCAGCAGAATTCCAACCAATCACAGACTCAGCCCAACGTCTGACTCTGATCACGTCGCTAAGGTCGTCACCTTCTTTCTGTTGCCATGGATAAATCATAGGTGATCCATTCTTATCTTCCAGCACCCTGACAACGGCACGTAACAGATGACCTAATTTACGTAGAAATTCTTTTGAATTGTTGCGGAAAACTTCTGGTTCCACCAATACAATGATGACTAACGTTCCATCGGCAAGACGCTCTGGCGATTTGTCGCAATCTAAACCATCCCATTCGCATTCTTCGGTATCGCAACCTTGGTCACAATGTCCGTTGCCGTAGTATTTCTGGCAGTATGAGTTATATATCGGGTTACATTCTTTAAGTTCCGTCTGGCAATCGAACCCGTCATATAAACATTCTTCATTGTTGCATTGTGGGTTACAAATGCCATCTTTAAAAGCTTTCCAGCAGAAGACGCCATCACGACTTTTAGAACATTCTTTCCATGGTTTCATTCCGTACGAACATTCTTTGTTGTCATAGTCACAGGCGTGCATGTTGCATTCGTTCTGAATTAGCAAAATAAATTTACGTTACTTATGAAAAAATCTCCATGAAATTGAAACAAAATGGAGTTTTATGACCATCGACTTATTGGGATTTTTATGCATTTCAGTTCTGTATCTGTATTCACTTTTTTAAAGGAAAAAAGTACTCAAATATGCAATGTTGGAAAATATCAGGGGCGGATCCAGGATTTAGAGAAAAGGGGGGGCTTTGAAATTTAACATGCTTCAAATTCAACGGCACCGCGGCACTGCAGAGGGTTGGGTCAAATTGGGTGTCGGCCAAAAATAGGGGGGCTCGAGTAGGGGGGAGCCCCCCTGAATCCGTCCCTGAATATGACTCAAAAAATCACAAAGTAGGCCTACTTACATCACATTTTCCATTGTTGGCCTTGGCTTCACAACCATACTGTTCACATAGCTCCTTATCAGGGTTGAGATTAGGGACTGGTTTCATAGTGACGGGTCGCCCTATACCAGGGACAGCGTTGGCATCGTAATTTTGACAGTGAATACCAGTGTAATATCTTGGACAATAACACTCATAATACCCTGAAATACACATGAAATATACATGAAATACCGAAGAAATGATAATAAAAATGAAATGAACATAAAATACACATAAAATACACATGAAATACACACATGAAATGACAGTGCCATAAAATGGTAATGCAAATGAAATGACAGTTCAAAAGAAATGGCAGTTGGCAGTGCAAATGAAACGTTCATGGAATGCACATGGAATAAATATAAAATATTTATGAAATACACATAGAATGTTTATGAAATACACATAGAATGTTTATGAAATACACATAGAATGTTTATGAAGTGCACATAGAATGTTTATGAAATACACATAGAATGTTTATGAAATACACATAGAATGTTTATGAAATACACATAGAATGTTTATGAAATACACATAGAATGTTTATGAAGTGCACATAGAATGTTTATGAAATACACATAGAATGTTTATGAAATACACATAGAATGTTTATGAAATACACATAGAATGTTTATGAAGTGCACATAGAATGTTTATGAAATACACATAGAATGTTTATGAAATACACATAGAATGTTTATGAAATACACATAGAATGTTTATGAAATACACATAGAATGTTTATGAAGTGCACATGAAATGCACATGCATTAGTTAAAGGGATTGTAAAGAGGTCTCCTAATTTTTTTTATGTGTATCAGAGGCACTGATAGCATCAATTTCCACCATTCCAATTTCCATTCCAACGTCTAAGGTTCTTACAATTCATATAACTAAAACTTTGGAAATCACTTCTGATACCTTAATACTTAAACCAAATTGCTGAGATAATAAATTGAACTTACCTATTTTATCATGACAAGCACCACCATTTTTACAAGGTGAAGACAAACACTCATCCATTGCATCGATTTCACAGTTAATTCCAGAAGCACCGGCAGGGCACAGACAGTAATAGCCATCTTGAGTAGGTTTACACGTGCCGTCGTTTTGACACGGTGAGCTGTCGCAGTCAGCTGACTGGAATTCACAATAGTCTCCGGAATATCCCTGAAAAAATATTGTTCAAAATGGTGTGCAATGAGGGAAATTTTGCTTGGATGAAAGCTTACTCTTTTAAGCTTTCTTACTGTTGATAAATTCTAAAGATTTTATACTTATTGTACTTTGAGCCTATGAAATGAAATAGAGTTTTTGTCCTACTTTTCTGCACCTTTGCATGGCTATGAAGACAGTAAATGCCATGCAATGTGCAATGAGGGAAATTTTGTTAGAGCAGCATCATAGCTCAAGCATCCGAACGACTAGACGCTTTTTTCATGTCAGTCCCTCCGACCTGCATCACTGACAGGGGAAAACCGGGTTGAAAAATCCGAAGGTATCATCTGGACCCATGCTGGAATCGAACCCTGGACCTCTAAGTTAGCGAGCAAGCGTCTAACTCACTGAGCAACAATGGCTACCTATTTATTTCTTAGTATTAACAAGAAATAGCTCATAATAAGTCAATGCCATGCAGTGTGCAATGAGGGAAAAATCAAAAAGTTCAACCTACCTTCAGACAAGAACATTTTGGACCACTATCAGTGTTGGTACAGGTTCCACCATATTTACACGCAGCCTCGGTACATTGCAGACGATTCTCACAAAGACGACCTGAAATAATAGAGTCAGAAATTTAAAATCAAAGAAAGTCACAATCAGTGGTGTTGTAGCACCATGGTCATCCGCTCGACCAAATTATTTGGTTCTATTTTCGATTCAAAAGCCCAAAATTTGAGCATCTTCATGCCATGACCCATATCCCCACGCCATTGGCCACACATAAATCATTTATGACTATACAACTGGAAATAAAATGGATTTTTATTTGCATAGTTTAATGAGAGCATTGGTTCTTTACCTCAATGTCTAGCAAATGGTGCTTGTGGATTCTAATGCTGGTCAACTTATGCATGTACAAAATCCACTGACAAAAGTGCATCTTCATTCAAAATTTCAGTTAACCCAGGAACATAGGAGAAGGAATAATGCCAAGAGGTTTGACCATCTGGGAGAAAGGATCCTAATAAACCTAATTTGTTATCCTTCGAAAATATAGCTTTCACCACCAAATTTTTTAGTCTAAATGAAGTTGGGCCATACCATGCCGTGTGCAATGAGGGAAATTAAAAGTTACTCACCACTAAATCCTGCTTTACACTGACATCTATAATCGTTATCCAACTGTACACAATCCTGTGTTCCGAGGGCGCTGCAGGGATTCGAACTACACTCATTAACATCACCTTCACAACGAGGTCCAGCGAAACCTGGCGGACATTTACATTCATAATGTCCGATTTTATCTACACAGGTACCTCCATGGTAACAAGCATTCTCGAAACAATCATCGCGGTTGATTTCACATAACAATCCCACAGTTCCTGCCGGACATGAACATTTGAAATCGTCGACTAAATCATGGCAGACGCCATTGTTGGCACATGGTTGATTCGCGCAGTCGTCGATGTTATATTCACAATTCTGTCCTTGGAATCCTGTCATGCACTGACACGTATAATGATTGACAAGATCTTTACAGGTGGCGCCGTTTTTACACGGAGCAGACGCACATTCGTTGATTTCTCGCTCACAATAGCTACCCTCGTAGCCGGCTTGACAGATACACTCGTGAGTCATACCCACATTGTTACAAATACCTCCATTTCTACAAAGTTTTGACACATCCACGCCTGAAATAACCAAACAAAATTAATAAAGCTATGTTATTATTCATCAACAATTTCAAAACATGAAAATCATACAGAATATATTAGCAATGACTTACATTGTTGTGTTGATTAACCGTATATTTCCTATTATAATGCGCACCCGTGCATAATGCACACTCCTTCCATAACCCATCGATACGAAAAATCCCATTTATCATACATAATGCATATCCCTTATTGAGGAAAAATCTCAGGTTGAAGACGGCAGACGCTTACGCCAAAAAAGCGAGTGAAAACAAGGCACATTTCACATATCTGCCTTACTTAGACCAACTCTGCTCTAAAACAACACAAAATTAATGTTCTCTTCTTGTGGCCTTGGCCAGTGCTTTTATTATAATACAAGATATATAGTTCTAGATTCATGACCTAGGCCAGTGCTTTTTATGGGAATTTTATTCTCATATCACCTTAACACAAGGAATATGAATCCACAAAAATTTAAAAAAGAAATCAACGTACCTTTCAGAGCGGCGGCAGCGTTACAAGGCACCCGTCTGATGTCACATTTCTCTCCTGTCCAATCAGAAGTACAGGTACAACGAAAATTATTAGCGTATTGTTCACAAGTACCAGAATTTTGACAAGGGTTGTTTTTACACCAATCTTGCACTTTCTGTAAAGATGAAAACAAATTCAATTTAATGATATTGCAATCTTATATAGCTAAACTCTGCAGTGTGCAATGAGGGAAATTTTATCAGGACAGCAACTTAGCATACTCTTTTGTACATTCATTTGTCAAAGGATATTTAACCTGCAAATTTAAGAAAATTTGGAAGGTATCCTCTCAAATGCTGCTGAGATTTAGCCCTGGGGTCTGTTTCTCAAAAAATCTAAGGATAAATTTTGTTGTAAGTTGGGCATTTTGCAATGAATAATTTCAAAAAAAATTTTGATCGTAAGACTTTTTGAGAAACAGGCCCCTGGTCTGTCAGGCTAGCGAGCAAGCGTCAAAATCAATAAGCGACAGTGAATGTTCACAAGGATTACTTACCTCACAATGGGTGCCTTGAAAACCATACGGACAATTACAATAATAGTTCCCGTTATGATTAAAACACGTTCCAGCGTTCATACACGGGTTGGTATCACACGGGTTAATACGTGTCTGACAGATTGACCCCGTGAACCCAGCCTCGCACTGACACGTAAAGTTGTTCACACCATCGAGACATGTACCACTGTTTAAACAGGAACTGAAATATAAAATTTACAAACATGACAAACAGGGATGTTGGTTTTTGACAGAGGCCTTATTCTCGAAAACTTAACTAAGATAAAATTAAGAAATACAGTAATCTGATTGGATAATAAAACTATATTTAAAATCAATTTTAGTGATTGACCTATCAGATGATTGGGACGCTAAAATCATTGTAACTTAAGTTTTCAAGAATTAGGCCCCAGGCTTGTCTGAGTGAAGTTTCAAATGACGAACATAAAAGTAACGAACATGTCCCATACAAAAACACCTCAAAATATGCCAGAGATAATTTGAAAGAAATTCTGCGGAAAATGAAAAAAAAATATATATAAAAATGCCCAAATCAAAGAGGTTGTAAAAGGTTTTTCTAAACTTTGTATGTGTATCCTGGACTTTGATAGCATCAATTTGAACAATTTCGAATTTGGCCTTCCACCAAAACTTAGCAATTTATGAAATCACCATATATGGCGTCTGCTCTTACCTTTTGGTGCAATCGTTGTCATTGACCTCACAATGAACTCCACTAAATCCCCGACGGCACGAACACGTATAAGAATTAACATAGTCTGTACACGTGCTGCCATGGATACACGGATTGGAGGCACATTCGTCAATATCATTTTGACAGTGTTGTCCTCCGAAACCATCAACACAACGGCAAGAGTATCCGCCGATTTCATCTACGCATGTTCCTCCATTGATACATGGATCTACAAAACAAAATGGCCAACAATTAACCAACTTCTGCAAAAATCTATGAATTAAAATTATATTTTTGTCCTGTTGTCTAACGTTTCAGCCATCTTCCTTCTTCAGAAAGACTAAAACATTTTGTTTTTCCTCTTAAATATTTCAAAGGGATTGTAAAGCTTATTTCTAAACTTTGTATGTGTATCAGGGACACTGATAGCATCAATTTGCGTCATTTCAATTTCTATTACGATAGTAAATACTAGTTGAGGGTTCTAATCACAATTGGCACGTGAAAGTGAATGTCAAATCTTTTATCAACAGAAAAGAAAAAGACTTACTTGGAGCACAGTCATCATGGTTGACCTCACAGCGTTTTCCTTCGTAACCACGGAGACAGATACATTTAAACGAGCCGTTTTTATTGACACATTGTGCTCCGTTACGACAGGGTGAACCAGAGGCGCATTCATCCACATCTTCATTACAGAATTTTCCTGAAATTTAAGATATGCGCATGTGTTATTTATTTTACCCATTGATAATACTGATAGACTATGCAAACCTATCTACATCTAGAAATTGCACTCCTCTCATCTGAAAGTTTCATTCAAATACAGTACCATGCAATAAATATTCGTACAAAATGGCGGTGTGGTTACATTCGCTCTACGATCTTACATACTTGCACATCACTTGGAAATTATTACAAAGGGGGAAAACCATCACCTATGTATCAGAAACGTTGGACTTGTCCAGGAGTTCAATTAGCAAGTTTTAAGAAGGGGGTTTATAGTATACACCCGAGACGAAAAAGGCAACCCATTTCTATGTACGAATATATATATTGCACGTTACTGTAGCTTAATCAATTCTGGTTTTAATGATATGAAAAAAAAAATGACTTTATTTTAAGTTAGTGGGAATGAAGAAGGAGGCGATTTTAGAGCAGTGATCAGACGTTTGTGTTATGAGCCTCATTTTGAATTCAATATGGCCGACACATGTAAAGCTTAATAATCTTACCTGTAAAGCCAGTGGGACAACGACATTCAAAATCTTTATAATTATTGGTAGGGACACATTGGGCTTGGTTCTGACAAGGTGATGGGTGGCATGGGTTCAACTCCAATTGACAGTTCTTGCCAGAATACCTCGGATTACAGTTACAATGATACTCATTGGCTAAATCTACACATTCTCCGTGAATACATGGATTACTCGCACATTCATTGATATTCTTGTCACAATTCTTTCCTGGAATAGACAGAATGAATGAATGAATGAATGAATGATAAAAAATATTGACTAAGTGAATAAATAAGTTGATGAATGAATGAATGAATGAATGAATGAACGAACGAACGAACGAACGAACAAACGAACGAACGAACGAATAAATGAAAACAAATATTTACTGAGTGAAAAAGTAAGTGAATGAATGAACTTTCTGCACTTGTTGGCT
Organism: Lottia scabra; assembly: GCA_029955415.1. Taxonomy (NCBI): domain Eukaryota; kingdom Metazoa; phylum Mollusca; class Gastropoda; family Lottiidae; genus Lottia; species Lottia scabra. Next base: position 3,612,605 of record JARJEI010000014.1, on the reverse strand, counting down.
ACACCAATCAGTGTGCAATGATGGAAATTAGTCTTTTCCTCTTTAAAACATCCACACAAAGTTAAAAGCCGGAAACAGCTTTCTGAAACTGAGCAGGACCAAACTTGTAAAAAATCAAAATAAAATTTTTACCTTCAAAACCTGGGTTACAGTCACAAGAATAACTATTCAGATGATCGTTACAAGTTCCGCCATGTTGACAAGGGTTGGATATACAGTCGTTGATGTCATCTTGGCATTGGTGTCCTCCGTAACCATCTAGACATAGGCACTCGAATTTATTGACGCCATCAACGCAAGTCCCGTAATTCTTACACGGATTACTTGCACATTCGTTGATGTTGGAACGACATTCAGCGTCATAGTAACCAGGTGGACATTGACATTTAAATTTGTTGACAAGATCGGTACATTTGCCGCCATTATAACATGGTTGTGAGGCGCAGTCGTCGATGTCCAGTTCACAATGTGTTCCTGAAAAAAAAAGTTCAAAGATGTTTATTGGTTAAATTGTTAGAGACTGTAGTTCAGACGTTTAGAGAGTTGGAATAAATTGCTTGGTAAGGTTAACCACAATGGTGGGCTTGGGTTCTAATATTGGTCAACATGAGAAAGTTTTGTGACTTTAAATGAATCATCTTTTCATATAATTCCAGCTGTACATAGTCCAGTAAAGAGTATTGTCAAAAGGTTTGGTCACGGACCAGCTCGTAGAAAGTTTTACAAATTGGTTGTTAAATATTAGGCTTTTTATAGTCAATTTTATGACCAGGCCCCTATTTCTCAAAATATTTTGCGATAAATTTGGTCTTAAGTATGGCATTTTGCAATGAATAATTCCACAAATACAACTTTTTGCCAAATCAGGGGCCATTATCTTACCTTCGTATCCTGGTTGACATTTACAATCGTATCTGTTGATACCGTCGATACACGTAGCTCCGTTATGACACGGGTTACTCTTACACTCGTTATAGTTCTTCTCACAATTAGATCCTGTAACACACACAAATACACAGCATTATCTCCCTTGAATGGAAAAGTGCCGCCTGCTTTCTTGTAACTAGTGCACCATTGGATTTATTCTTAGTAAGAATCTTTGATTCAGGGGTAAGAGGACTTTGGGGGCTTCTCAATTTGCTAAAACTGTCTTGAGGTTGGGAATTTGGGGGCTACCGAATTTGTTAAAACCGCAGTCTTTGGGGTGGGGATTAGGTGCTAACTAAAGTTTAAAATCTCCTTTAGTTAAAACTACTTAATTCAAATAGTCTCCCTTGAATGGGAAAAGTGACGTCTGCAAACCTTGAAGCCTCTTGCAATTACACCAATCAATTTTGTCACAAAGGCACCCTTTGAGCAATGGTGAAGGAAAACAAATATCAGGGGGGTGCCATTGCATGAAAATGCTTAATTTGTGCAGTTTTTCTAGTGAAAATATAGCAAAATTTTCACCCCCACCCCTTTGTCATTTTCAAATGCTTCAGGTTTTACTCACATGAGGTTTCATACACAAAAACATTCAAAATTATTAACTAAGTCATGCAGTGTGCAATGAGGGAAATTTAAGACTTAAAGAGTTCACTTACCTGAAGTTCCATGAGGACAGCGACATTCATACTCATTGATGAGATTGGTACAAGTTCCTCCGAACTTACACGGGTTACTGGCACATTCGTCAATCTCGTTCTGACATAGTAGTCCTGTATATCCAGGGTGACAACTACACGTATAGGTATCCAGTCCGTCAACGCACGTACCGTGACCACAATCTACGTTTCGACAGTTATCTACGTTTTCTTGACAATGGACGCCACTGTAACCTGGATACACAAAAATAAAATTGCATGAATTTTGGAGAAAAAAATCTCATTTTGTAAAATTTGTGGAAAGAAATTTCATGATTTTTGAATAAAGAAATTTCATGATTTTGGAGAAATAATTTTCATGATTTTTTGAAGGGGAAATATTTCATGATTTATGGAGGGATTTTGGGGAATAAATTTTATGATTTTTCTGGATTCATAATAAAATTTTGTAGATATAATGTTTGGGGTTCGATTGTGGGTGCAAACTATTTTCCACTTCTATGCCTTACCCCCCTGGTGCCCCAACTTCCCTGCCCTAAGTATCAACCTACCAGTTCTACAAGAACAAGTATATGTGTTGATTTGATCGTTACACGTTCCTCCGTTTAGACAGGGTGACGTTTCACATTCATCTATATTAATAGAACACGTTGGACCTTCAAAACCTGAAATATCAAATATATCAAATTACTACTTAGAAGAAGATGGGCACTCCATGAGAAATGGGGAAAGTATCAAATATTTCAAATGACAGATAAAATGCGAAGTGACTACCATTTCCAATGCTTTTTTTGGTCTAACATCTCTAAAATGGATATGAAATGATCTTTACATATAATTTTCTCTACCAGTACCTGATGAAGACCGGCAATGCCATGTAGTGTGCAATGAGGAAAAGTTTGTTAACAGAATGATTGAGGAAAGATACAAAGGGTTATAATATACTGGAAAGACGGATACTTTTGAATCCATTGTTCTTTACAGTGGTGTCAAAGAAAAAAGATATATTTACAAGGAATGGGGCAGGTAATGAGGGAGGGATGTAGACTTACCAGCAGGGCAGGCACATTTAAATTTATTGACGAGATCTTGACAAACTCCACCATTGATGCACGGATTACTGCTACATTCATCATACTCTACTTCACAGTTCCGACCAGTAAATCCTGGATAATAGATATATAGACTAGGTTAGTCCAGACACAATATAGATTTATAGACTAAGTTAGGGCAGACATAATATAGATATATAGACTAGGTTAGTCCAGACATAATATGGACTATCACTCGTATCTATTTCGGAACTAGACTAGTTGCGATATTAAATAGATTATAGTTCAGCCAATCACAATCATTCTTTGTCATCATCTTTCGTGGTAAAAATAGCCAATCAAAATCAATCTCAGAACAAGAGTTATCTTCCCTTGCCAATTCAGAAGGCCGCCTATCAAGTCACTACATACTCTTGATTAAAATGACGAAGGTCAAGCCGAATATAGACTAGATTAGTCTAGACACAAAATATGATAGTTGCATTGAACATAAGGCAAGTCCACATAGATAATAATGTTTATTTGGTATTGAGGTTTGCGTCGCTTTAAGAATATCCAGTCCACAAAGCTAACGATGACATAATCTTGGTTAATAAAGCACTTTTTTCCTCTATTTTAGAAAAATTTCATTTTAGAATTTTTTGAAGTGGTACATTTTGACATTTTTTTGTTTATTTAACAAAATTTTCACAGGCCTTTAATAACTTCTACCAGAAAAAAAATATCAGCGTAAAAAAAAAGGTGAAAGTTAGACTGTGTTGTTTGTAAAAGGAGGACAAGAGCTCTCATTTACGTCAAAATTCCGTCATAGGTCTCTAATTTGTCAAAGGTGTCGTAATTTTAGTAAATACTAGAAAAGTAGACGCAGAAAGCCCATTCACAACTAAAACTTACACTTTTTTTTATACTTTTAATCCGTTGTGCTTTAATTCACAACAAATTTATAAATTTGTATGTCCATAGAACTAAGTAATTTTTGTTGACAAAAACTAATTAAGCTTTTTTGAGTGAAGTTTTTGTTGCATTTATGTGATTATACAGGTAATCTGTTGTATAGTTATGTTACCAGGTTAGTTCACTAATGAATATAAACTCTTCTTGACCAAGTTTAAAAATTTAGAATTATGAGATTATTTAGGTAATCTGTTGTATAATTATGCCACAAGGTAAGTTCACTGATAAATATAAACTCTTATTGACCAAGTTAAAGAATTTAGATTTATCAGATTATTTAGGTAATCTGTAGTAGGCCTAAAGTTATGACACCAAGTAAGTTCGCTGATGAATATAATATTCTTATTTACCAAGTTTATGAATTTAAATTTTATGATCATTCTAAGAGATAGTATTCCTTTAAGGAAAAATGTGAATTTAATTTTAAAATTTTTTTTAGTTGGCATAAATTTGTAAAAAATATACATTTGTATTTTCGTAAGCTTAATAATATAAAAGGTAGCCCAACATTTCCCCTACATACAGTCCTATAGCCTGGAGCCTTATCAATGTAGGTAAAGTGTATATAAAAAATTTCCCACTTGAACGCACTGCCCACCTAGTTCTCACACTCAACTAATAGACGTGACCTTTCAGGGGAGATAATACCTGCTGTATTTTTACAATCGTCCAGTATTTTTACAATCGTCCAGTCTGATGAATAGAGCTGTATTGTGACATGAATAATTGTCCAGGATTTGTTATTTTTACAAAAAACTGGACTTTGGTTTTAGTTAATCCTTTTTTGTTTTTTCGGTCAAATTACTTTTTAAGCCCCATGAAAACAGAAACATTAATTCATTCTTTTTTAGTATTGTCACTTAATTTCTCTGTTTAAAAGTTTAGTTACTCTATCTTATTTTGCGTTATTTTATTTGTTGCATTTTCCGTTAATGATCTTTTAAACAAAAGGTCCAACAAAAACGTTAAAAATTATCATTTAAGGGAATGCCTAGTGTTGTGGGCCCCTTTTTTTGTAAAAAATATTTTATTCATAAAGAAAAGGATTCGGGAACGGGCTTTCGCCTATATCTCCCCTTTTGAGTATTCTGTGGCCCTTTATTTCCATCCCCCCTCTTTAAACTTATCCAAACTATCTGATTGGTCAACACAATTTTTGCTTTCCCAACCCAAATCAACAGTCAAGGTCAATAAATTCAAACATATACCTCAAGTGTTTAAGGCATTAATTTTTACTTTCAATTTGTTTAACGATTCTAATTGCGTTTTATAAGCAGTGAAAATTGTGAAATCACCAAAAAAAATCATCAGACCTCATCATTAATTTTAGTGAATTGTGATACATAAAAATCGTATACCGCCTGAAAATACAACTGTCATTAATTTTGTTGAATTGCAAGACATAAAAATTGTTAAATAGCGAAAAAATTAGTGCTGCAACTTGGTTAATTTTAGAGAATTGTGAAACATAAAAATTTTGAAATGACCACAAAAATCATAAAATTAGTGCAGTCACTTTTTAATTTTGTGAATTTACTGAAAAGATCATTGGGCATACAAATTGTCATTAATTTTGTTGAATTGCAAGCAATTAAAAAAATTTAATTAGCGAAAAAAAATTAGTGCTGCAACTTGGTTAATTTTTTTGAATTGTGAAATCACCCAAAAAATGACCAATGTTTCTTTTCAATATTTTTGCGATTATTTGTGTTTTTGTGTGAGTTGATATTTTTATTGTGTGAATAAAAACTATTAGAAATCAACTGACCAAGTGGCTGTATCTAATTTGACATGTTTTGAATATATGTTGTTTTCGCTTCATTGAAATTTAGACAGAGGTATTGGACCTTTAAGTTGATTTTTTCGTAATTGTTTGGGAAAGTTTTTTCCTCGCAGATTTTGATGTTATAACAACAAACAAAGCCCAATTTCTTCCTTTTGAATAAAAATAATATCACCAAAACTGAACTTTTTAAGTGTATTGGGAACGCTTATAGCATCAATTTGCACCATTCCAATTTTCGTTTCGACGTTAGTGTTTCTTGCAATTCCACTAAAATTAAGCATTTTATGACAAAACCACATTGGCAATAACCTTCAGATGTATGTAGCAGACTTGCAATACTAAACATTTCAATAGCTATAAGAACCACAGACGTCTGATTAAAATTTTCCAAACAGATATAAACATCATTTTGGACAACAAAAGCTTGATTCAGAATTTTTCAGAAAACATTTAGGCCACTCAACACTTAGTTTTTATGTAAATAAATGTTTTAGTTTTACGTTTAAAATTGTCTTATCGGGGAAAATAAATGACTTCTTTCAGAAAATTAGAGTTTAACATTTATTATATACAATTCTTAATCTGATATTTTTCGTCCTAATTTGTTCGTAAACAATATGAGTATTCATAAGTTATGAAGGTATTTTTTTGGAGAATTCAGTGCGAACAAGTCATGAGTCATTTTTAGATTTTGAAATGAAATGGAGTTTTACATCCTATTTTTCTTCACATGGTTTGTAAGTATAAGTTGTAGATTTGTACTAATGACAAAGTTACGAAAGCTAAGGCACAGGAAATATAAGTTTAATGTTTGTTAACTGAAAACAAAATGTGTGTGTGTCCTACAAATAACGTTTTGACAGGCCTTAAAAAATGGCGGCCCACAGGCTAAGTTCGTTCCATGATGCCCTTAAAAATTGAGAAGATCTGGCTTATGAGGAAGGACAATTTTTCAAGCCATGATTAAAAATCTAATAATGTTTTAATATTTGTAATATTTAGACAACGTTTTCAACACCTTGCGATTTATCTAAGATTTTACAGGTTTAAGTAAACATGTGAATCTATTTCAGGTAATTTTGAAGTTCACTTTTAAGTTGTGTTAACTTTTACTCATCACTTGTCAAAACTCAGGCTGTATTTACCAGTCATGTCTGATTACAGGCTAAAAAATGACTGACTAAAATTTTGTTCTGTAGGACATTTTCTGTTGTATTTACCAGTCATGTTTGATTACAGGCATCAACCTGTCTGATTGCAATTTTGATTTATAGGACATTTTTTATCCAAATGTTAAAGGGATTGTAAAGAGGTTTTATAAACTTTGTATGTGTATCGGGGACACTGATAGCATCAATTTGCGCTATTCCAATTTCCATTTGGACGTCTGTGGTTCTTGCAATTCCACTAAAACTAACGCTTTTATGAAGTCACTAGTATTGATCATAAAACACGTTTGCGAGAACCACAGACGTCAGAATGGAAATTTGAATGGCGTAAATTGATGCTATCCATGTCTCCGATAAACATACATTCCCTTTACAATCCCTTTAATAGTTTTTAAAAAAAAATTTCAAATTCTTGAAGAGTGTAAGTTTATAAAATGACCAAGTTCCCTAGTGAACTATTTAAAGAGGAAGTGGAGACTTAAATCAGGAAATGGGGTGGGGCTTTTCTAAGTTTCGCATCAATATTAAATTATTATTAAAATATAACAATCTTGTCATTCATAATATCTTATATTGACAGTCAAATGATACTAGGATGGGCTTCTTGTGTTTTGGGCTTTACTTTCTGAGTTTACTTTGCAGTATTCCAATTGTGAAAGGCTATATGGGCTTCTTGTGTTTTGGGCTTTTCTTGAAAATCTGGCTTGAAGGGATTGCGAAGAGGTTTTCTAAACTTTTTCTGATTAGCAGATACACTGATAGCATCAATTTACACCATTAAAATTTTCATTCCGACGTCTCTGGTTCTTGCTATTCCACTAATACTAGACCCTTTTATGACATCATTATTGCAAAAGATGCAAATAATATTTTGGGCCTTTGTAATAGTGACATCATAAAACGCCTAATTGCAAGAACTACAAACATCTGATTGAAAATTAGAATGGCACAAATTGATGCTATCAGTGTCCCCAATACACATACAAAGTTTAAAACTCAAAATAGTATCTGGATGTAATTCACTATTTTTCTAAACAACATTTAAATCCTCAATTCTTTTTATGGCCGGTAAATTTACTTTGATCATGTTAGGGCAAATAAATCAATGTTTTGAGTCAATTCTCGTCAGGGGTCATTAAAGGTCAAAGTACGGAAATGGTCAAAATCTCGACCACTCCCTCACTCTTTCATTTGTACACTCCAGTAGATTTCTATTCAAGTCTAAAATAATGATTATGACTCATTATCAGCCCATGTTTTTCTTAAATTTTATTTTATGGACATAATTTCGTAAATTTCTTTAGGCAATTAAAACTTTGTAAATACCCACGATTTTTTAGTGTTACACATTTAACAAATTATATTGGCCCCTCCCCCTTCCTTTTTAAGGATATCCAAGCACAGAGAAGCGGTCCCTAGTCTGTAATTATCTTGTCAAATCACCCCCTATTAATCTGATTTATATCAAGATAATTATATACACAGTAACAATTAATATACTACATATTGACTATTCCCGTACAGGATTAAAATATATCAATTTGTTTAGATGTTTTAGGGGGTTATGGATGATATGTAATTTAGATTTACACGTAATTTTTTTTAGAGGAGGAGGGGTGGGGAACCAGAATAGGAATGTGAAAATTAGAATTACATGTACTAGCATTATACTTTTTTAGTAAAATATTATCAGCAATGCGGACTCTCTGAAAGCAATGTTGAGTTGACTAAACCAAATGATAATAAACATTATAAATTATGCAGACTCTTTGAAAGAGATATGCCAAGTAATAAGCATTATCAGCAATGTGGACTCTCTGAAAGGAAGGCCAATTTAACCAACTTTTTACCTCTATACCAAATAAATTCAATTTCTTATTTGGGATCTTAAATGCCAGTGTTTTGAACCATCTTTGACAATTTTGTGGCCCTTACAATGTTCCTGCTTCCCCTTTTTACATAATGATTCATAAAATGGCTGCTGAAAAAGAAAAAACCCTTCTTACCTGGCATACAGAGGCATCTATAGGCTCCCTTTTCATCAAGGCATGTACCATCGTTGACGCAGGGGTTTGAACGGCATTCATTGATGTTCACCTCACACCAAGGCCCTGTGAACCCCACTGCACAATCACATTTATAACTGCCTGGCGTATTAATACATGTTCCACCATGTTCGCAAGGTGTGTCGGCACCTACAAGGGAGTGAGTCGGTTAAAAGATAGTTCTGGGACCTTATTCCGCTTATTCCGGAAAACTTTATCATTATTTAAGATTCTAGTCATCTGATTGGTCAATCACTAAAATTGATTTAAATTTAGCTTTATTATCCAATCAGATTACTGTATTCTCAAAACTTGATAAACCTGGGTTAAGTTTTCAAGAAAAAAGTCCTTGGAAAGAACATTTTGCTATTTGCAAAAGATAAAAAAAAAAGACTTCCATTGGAAATTTTAAAAAACTTTTTTGACAAAAAATGAAATTTAACGGAATAGATAAGAGAACAGAACTTCATACAAAAACATCAGAGGAATTTGACAAATTGCGAAGATTTGCAATTTCAGAAAATATTTTAGAGGCATATCTTAAAAAAAGAAACAGAGCATTCCATATTATCATGCATAAGAGGAAACTTCAAAAGCTAGAAGATGTCATCCTTTGTGTTTGTCCGTCTTGGAACTCTGCAATTCCTGCTAAAAATTCTGAAATAAAAATCTACTAACTACGTAGGGTCTTACGGAAATGGCATAAAACAAATTTAAAAACATCCTGCCCTTCCAAATAATTTCAAAATTTTGTAACCATGCAAATGACTACGTAACTACATAACTACAACTACATGACTACACATCTACGTCTACGAACTTACTTTCAGTACATTCGTCAACATCGCGAGAACACGCATCTCCCGTCCAGCCTCGTTTACACGTACAGATAGGGCTGCCATCTAGTGGCGATGTCTCACATGACGCTCCTGCGTTACATGGATTACTCTCGCATGCATCTTCTAAATGACATCTCATTCCTAATAGACGAGAGAGAGAAAATAGAAATCATTTTGTTAATAGACAGGGATGAATGAATGACTAAAAAAATGAATGAAAGAAAAATTAAGTACATAGTTGAATGAATGAATGAATAAATAAGTCAATGAATGAATGAATGAATGAATGAATAAATAAGTCAATGAATGAATAGATAAGTCAATGAATGAATGAATGAATGAATGAATGAATGAATGAATGAATAAGTGAGTGAATGAATGAATGAATGAATAAGTCAATGAAGGAATGAATGAATAAATAAGTCAATGAATGAATGAATGAATGAATAAATAAGTCAATGAATGAATAGATGAATGAATGACTCATCAATTACAAAATTGAATATATGAATGAATGAATAAGTCAGTCAATGAATGAATATATGGATAAATGAATGAATGAATGAATTTGGTGTTAATACAAAGATTCATAATATTAGTTAAAAAAAATAAAATCAAAGTAGAAAAGGTTTAAATTTGATCAAAATAAGCATCACCACTAATTAACTTCCAAAAGCACTACCAGTGGCAGCAAAAATTTGAAAACACCTCAAATTGGTGAAAAAAATCAAACCTTAACATACTTTGATTTCGAAAACATTTGATTGTTTTGGTTAGTAAACAGTTTCAAAATGAAAATTTTATATCAAAGTCGAAAATTGAAAATTTTGAAGTCAAGATATAGGGTGTTGCAAGACAAATTCTGATCGTGGGAAAAAATATTTTTTAAGGAATATTTCATTTCGTTTTAAAGAGAATAAGTTTAAAACGCAAAATTTTATTAAAAAACCTGGAATTTATGAACGATCAATAAAAATGAAAATAAATTCATAAAAAACGCAAAATTTTATAATCATTTGGGAACAAAGTATTCCATAATAAGACTTAAAATTTCATTTTTAATTTTTTTAAAGATAGCTTGCCAGGCAAGGTAATATACGCCCACTGGCAGCTTTATTTGAAAAAGAACATTTGGCAGAAAACAGCAACCATCAAATATTCAACCTGTAGTCATAGGCATACATTTCGTTCAGGACTTAAACGCGTTTTGAAGAACAAGGGCAATAATTCATATTAAATATTTTTTGATTCTTTGGATTTTCAATAAAGTTTATCTTTGGGTAATCATTATCAGTAAGTTTTGTCAAAATCTGTAAAGAATTGTGACTTTTAGAGTGTTAACAAGCTAAAAATCGAACGCGTTTTTAAGAACAAAGGCAATAATTCATGTTCAATATTTTTTGATTATTTTGATTTTCAATAGGGTTCATCCTTGAGTGATAATAAACAATTTCAGCAAGTTTCATCAAAATCCGTAAAGAATTGTGACTTGTAAAGTGTTAAAGAGCTAAAAATCAAATGCGTTTTAAAGAATAAGGGCAATCATTCATATCAAATATGTTTTGATTCTTTTTATTTTCAATAGGGTTCATCCTTGGGTGATAATAAACAATTTCGGCAAGTTTTGTCAAAATCCGTAAAGAATTGTGACTTGTAGAGTGTTAACAAGCTAAAAATCAAACACGTTTTAAAGAACAAGGGCAATAATTCATGTTAAATATTTTTCGATTCTTTTGATTTTCAATAGGGTTCATCCTTGGGTGATAATAAACAATTTCGGCAAGTTTTGTCAAAATCTGTAAAGAATTGTGACTTGTAGAGTGTTAACAAGCTAAAAAAAATCAAACGCGTTTTAAAGAACAAGGGCAATAATTCATGTTAAATATTTTTCGATTCTTTTGATTTTCAATAGGGTTCATCCTTGAGTGATAATAAACAATTTCAGTAAGTTTCGTCAAAATCCGTAAAGAATTGTGACTTGTAGAGTGTTAACAAGCTAAAAATCAAACGCGTTTTAAAGAACAAGGGCAATAATTCATAATAAATATTTTTCGATTCTTTTGATTTTCAATAGGGTTCATCCTTGGATGATAATAAACAATTTCAGCAAGTTTCGTCAAAATCCGTAAAGAATTGTGACTTGTAGAGTGTAAACAAGCAATTGTGGACGGACGGACGGACGGACGGACCGACGGACGGACAGACCGACGGACCGACGGACCGACGGACATGGGTGACGGCAATATAGGCTCCACATTTCATGTGGGCGTATAAAAAAGAAATAGCATTAAAAAAATTATGACAATCATCAATAAGCATAAATTCATAAAATCGAACATAATATTTCAATTTTAGAAAAAAATTAAGTCCTTCGGCTTTTGATTATAAAACTCAATATTAATGGACAACGATACATCAAGGACACCATATAAATTTTTTGGCGAAATTCATAAATCATCCGCATAGACCAGGAGCCCAGGGGGGTCAGCCTAGCTGAAAAACTAACCAATTCTTATATGTATCACTATTCTCCATGGACATTCCCTTTAAAGGAAATAGAAGTCTGCCGGGCATGCATTGGTGGGTGTGGCCAGGAGAGGTCAAAGAAGAGTACCATTAAGATAGGCTAGTTCAACTTGTCAAATAACTAATAGAAACTAATACCAAAGTGGTCAGCATACAGCCATATACTATAAATGACTATTGCCAGACATTTCCAGTGGTGGACTGTGTCCGCCAGACAATGATATCCGATACAAGAAAATTGAGCTAGATCAGCTTATGAGCTAACTGCATGAAACCTTTTGTGAAATCTTCGTCTTTAACATGTGTATCAAGAATGACCACTGCCAGACATTTTCTGTGGTGGAAAGCCCCTGCCAGACGCCCCAATGTGACCCCACCCTCTTAAATGACCTAGGTTAGCCCATGAGCTAACTGCACGAAACCTTTTGTAAAATGTTCCTCTTTGCCTCATGTATAGAGAATGAACACTGCCAGACATTTTCTGTGGTGGAAAGCCCCTGCCAGACGCCCAAAGTGACCACACCCCCTAAATGACCTAGGTTAGCCCATGAGCTAACTGGATGAAACCTTTTGTAAAATGTTCCTCTTTGCCTCATGTATCAAGAATGACCACTGCCAGACATTTCCTGTGGTGGAAAGCCCCCGCCAGACGCCCCCAAATGACCCCACCCCCTAAAATAACCTAGGTTAGCTCATGAGCTAATTGAATGAAACCTTTTGTAAAATGTTTGTCATTGTTTCATGTATCAAGAATGACCACTGCCAGACATTTCCTGTGGTGGAAAGCCCATGCCAGATGCCCCAAGTGACCCCTACCCATAAAATGACCTAGGTTAGCCCATGAGCTAACTGGATGAAACCTTTTGTAAAATGTTCGTCATTATTTAGTGTATCAAGAATGGCCACTGCCAGACATTTTCTGTGGTGGAAAACCCCTGCCAGACAACATAAATCACCCCAAACACTAACACGTTTAAATTATGTTTATGAATATACTGAATACATGTATATCAAAAAAGTTATCACATTCACTTGCACGGATTAACTAAACCTTTTTGATATACTAATTGGATACTCTTTGTTTTTTTTAATGTGAGCGTTCTGATTTAATGTTTTTCAATTCATGAACATTATGAAAAAATGTCAAGTTGTAAGTAATAAGTATAGTGCTTCTATTCCTCATATTGGTCTGAATCTGAATCCTCACTCCACAGTTCACCATCCGAATCACTCAATTGAACAGTTTCTGACTCACTACCAGTGATAATCGTTGTTTCATCAGTGTTATTGTCTACCACTCTGTTGTCGCAGTCCTGGAGTGTGTCATTGACAAACCATCCACAACCAGGGGCAAATACAGGATTTGACGTTAGGGGGATGGGGGGGGGGGAATGGGGGGGGGGGGGGGGGTGCAATGTAGATAGATATCTTGCCAAGCGAAGTGTGGCGAGAAACATTTGTGGTAAAATGGTGCGGACAACCCATGCTTTGCAAATTTTAGGGGGTGGGGGGCGCACGCCCGCCACGCCCCCGCCTAAATCCGCCCCTGACAACACTGTAACATATTGCGACCAGCTGATCTTCATCTCTAGCGTTTTACGAGTGGGTGGAAGCAATGCACAGTCGATACGTTTGACGTTTGCCAGTGGATTATCCCTGAAAGACAATTAAATATGTCATTAGAAATAAGCATTTCATGACTGCTATGACAATAAGTTTAAATTTAGCTGGCAGATAATTATATCAATTTCCGGTTATACCTTTTTCAACTTTGCATGTTTTGTTTTGTTGTAACGTGCTTCATCAATGTCTCGAGTCTGACTTTGGGCATACATGCAGCAGACAAATTCTGATATGACGTCAAAATCAACCGTGTGACGTGCATCTCCCATGCTGATAAATGCTTCCACAAAACGACCACTCTCGTCATTCTCTACGATATCTAAGGCCTTTGCCCATCGTGTCCAAACCACGCCCCCATTCGTCATACTTCCTCGACCATAATAAGACCATGTCAAAACCCGTATTCGTGATACGATGGCCTTTGCCTTGCCCTTCCTATAAAACAAAAAACAAATTTATACATGTGTCCACTTCTAATTGAGTATCACATGTATATTGAATAACAACAATACTATCAACGTTTAGTATCTTACTAGTCTGCTATCTATACCTGAACACATTGTGTGTTTTTTTTACATCCAACTGTCCTTGCAAAGCAAATAGGTTCATTATCAATAATAAAATCAATAATAAAATATGTGAAATTGGAAAGAGAATGTGAAAATAGTGCATGTATAGCCTAACCCAGTGAAGGCATGGTATCCAGGGAGGGCTCTTGACATTCCAGACTTGCGGTGCTCAAGAATATCAGCAATGATTTTTACATTGATATATCTTCAGCTGTTTCCCATCCCACAGTCCATGATGATATTGACCATGCATCGTACTTCTGGGCGTTCCTGTCCAAGTGCACCAATCAGTATCACTAAGACATCAGTGTCTGATGCTCCCACAATGATATTGTGTGTTTTTTTACATCCAACTGTCCTTGTAAAGCAAATAGGTTCATTATCAATAATAAAATCAATAATAAAATATGTGAAATTGGAAAGAGAATGTGAAAATAGTGCATGTATAGCCTAACCCAGTGAAGGCATGGTATCCAGGGAGGGCTCTTGACATTCCAGACTTGCGGTGCTCAAGAATATCAGCAATGTTTTTTACATTGATATATCTTCAGCTGTTTCCCATCCCACAGTCCATGATGATATTGACCATGCATCGTACTTCTGGGCGTTTCTGTCCAAGTGCACCAATCAGTATCACTAAGACATCAGTGTCTGATGCTCCCACAATGATATTGTCCGCCGTGATATTTGCAACATGAAATGCGATTAGTGTGTCGGCCTCTTCATGGTCACTTTGAAGGTGTGGTGGCCTCGTCACGGAGATTTGCCGGAGTTCTTTTGGGACATATTGGAAGCACTCTCCGCCATATGAAACAACCAGAGTCTTTCCCCTGACGATGTTCCAATAGTGATCTTTTCCCCATTCTTTGAGAAGAAATTTTGCAAGTTTGTTCTTGAAAACTCCATTGGTAAGAAGTTTTTGTCCACTTTGGTGTATTGTTTGTTCTGGCCCTGTTATGACACAGACAGAATCAACGGCCCCTCGTAGTCTCCTCTCACTGACTTTGATGGAATTGTCTACATATTTGTCAAGACAAACGTGTGCTTCATTTGCATCACCTGAACATACTGCTGACAATATTGTCATAGCAATTGATCCATAGGATGCGCCTATGATTGTTTGCGTGAGGATCAAATGGAGAAGAAGGCCACCATCATAGACATGAACATAATTCCTTGGAAGCTCCGACTCTGTGACAGGTTCAGTCTGTAGGGACTCCAGTTTCTTCAGAAGTACCGATTTATTAGTTTTAACATGGGTCCCATCACAATTTGCAAGCGATAATGGGTATGTAGTGATTGGGTAGGAGGGAACATTTTTTTGATCGAAGTTTGTCTCCTCTGCAACAACAATATAATCATACGTATAAACATATCCCTTAGGCTTTCATCGTTGGTCTTTGCTCCCTGTAAGGCCGGTGACTCATATTCTTCTTCGGGTAAGTCCAGAAGAAAACGTTGCTATAGCTCCAAGACATTTGCACATTCTGCCCATCGTAATTTGTCATCCTCTTGGTGTCGCTCAGCATCCTCATGAAGTTGGGCTCTGGCATCTTCTTCTGTTACAGTACAACTGTGAATGAAGTTTCCCTTCCGATAATATAGGGCCGAATTTATAAAAGTTAGCTTTTGCTTTTTCTTAGCCTTTTGTGAAATCCGTATAAATAATATAAAGCTAGTGCTCGTTAGAAAAAGCATTTTCTAGCAAGAAATAGCTCAAACGCCATCTTGTTAGACTTTGCTTAACTATTAAGTAAAAGCTTCAATTTTGTATTTATAAAGTTAGTCTCTGCCTTAATATTACAAGCAATTACTAGGTGTTTTGTAAGCTCCTAAATAGTAGCTTAACCCTTTGTTAATTGGACATTTTCAAGATGTTTATGCATCTCAGGGAACAACAAGTTTACAAAGAAAGGATTAGGGGATTACACAACCATCCGTCTCAAAATGTGATGCTTATTCTGTGAACCACATAGCCGCTGAATGTAAAAACAGGATAAAACTTCCAGCGAGTGCTCAAGATGCAGTAAGAGCAAAACAACGCTGGGTTGAGACACATGGTTTTCCATATACATTCGGGGCCATAGACTGTACGCACGTTCGGATTGATAAACCTGGGGGACAACTTGGAGATGAATTTATTAACCGTAAAAACTTTGCTTCGTTCAACGTCCAAGCATCTAAGTTCTTTCCGGCATTAGTGGTGATAATCTTCCTGGCTTGTTGAAGTGCTCTAACTTTCATTTCCTTACTGCTGGGTAATTTACTTTTTTCAAATGGGATTGGAAAGTCTTTGATAACAGAGATCATTATTGAATTTAGCTATTCAGAGTTTCCCAAATTTTCTTCAAATTCATTCAAAGTATCCATGATTCTAACTGTTAACTCTAACAAGTGCAGTGCACTAGTGATGACCAGACAAATGTCAGACAACCGTTTGTTGTAATGATACTTAAGTAGGTCACAAGGAATTGCTTAAAACTTGTAAGAATTATCTAATAGATGAAGCAAAAGGTTATTTATACTGTTTTTAGCAAAAGCTTTGACTTTTGCTTTTTCTTCATGAGCAAAAGCTTCTCCTTAAAGCTAGAGCTTAAAAGCAAAAGCTAACTTTTATAAATTCGGCCCAATCAGCTAACTTGGTATTGATTTTTGATCCTAACTTGTCATTAATTTCTCTGAGAAGATTCTGAGCTGTGTAGGTCACAATGTCTGCCCTTTCACCCCCAAAACCTGTAAACTCAACTTTGTACACGTCTAGTAAATCGGAGACTAAGACAGATCACTTGTTGTCTATTATCTCAGTTTCAATATAGGTGCACAAAGAGGTAAATGCCGTCTTGTGGTAATACTGAGACGTACACTGCTGGCTTAAACTATAGATTCCATCATTCTATAGGTATAAACTTGAAACGAGATACTATTATCATTCAGGAATGACATATTTGTTTCATTTTTGTGGCCCGTATTAGGCTTTGGCAAACTCTTAAAATAAAAAGGTTTAATTTCAATAATTTGTTTGGAAAAAAACAACTACTTATTGTTTTCTTTGAGTGTAAAAGTGACAGAAAGGCCTTTCAATTCAGGCCTCCATTTTATTTCCAGGGAAGCCATTCTAATGGTATAGATAACATTTTCAGACCACAATATCATAAATTAAACCATCAGCTAACATGGTCACTTTTTTAATATTTTCTTTTCAGAATTATTATAAATGTTTGGCAGGGGTTTTCCCCACAGAAAATGTCTGGCGGTGGTCATTCTTGATACACAAAACAATGACGAACATTTTACAAAAGGTTTCATCCAGTTAGCTCATGGGCTAACCTAGGTTATTTTAGGGGGTGGGGTCATTTGGGGGCGTCTGGCAGGGGTTTTCCACCACAGAAAATGTCTGGCAGTGGCCATTCTTGATACACGAAACAATGACGAACATTTTACAAAAAAATTCATCCAGTTAGCTCATGGGCTAACCTAGGTCATTTTAGGGGGTGTGGTCACTTTGGGCGTCTGGCAGGGGATTTCCACCACAGAAAATGTCTGGCAGTGTTCATTCTCTATACATGAGGCAAAGAGGAACATTTTACAAAAGGTTTCATGCAGTTAGCTCATGGGCTAACCTAGGTCATTTTAGAGGGTGGGGTCACATGGGGGCGTCTGGCAGGGGCTTTCCACCACAGAAAATGTCTGGCAGTGGTCATTCTTGATACACATGTTAAAGACGAAGATTTCACAAAAGGTTTCATGCAGTTAGCTCATAAGCTGATCTAGCTCAATTTTCTTGTATCGGATATCATTGTCTGGCGGACACAGTCCACCACTGGAAATGTCTGGCAATAGTCATTTGTAGTATATGACTGTATGCTGACCACTTTGGTACTAGTTTCTATTAGTTATTTGACAAGTTGAACTAGCCTATCTTAATGGTACTCTTCTTTGACCTCTCCTGGCCACACCCACCAATGCCTGCCCGGCAGACGTCCATTTCCTTTGAAGGGAATGTCCATGGAGAATAGTGATACATATAAGAATTGGTTAGTTTTTCAGCTAGGCTGACCCCCCTGGGCTCCTGCTCTAGCAGTCTCAATTAATTCAGAAAACAAAAAACTTCTTTATACAATTTGAACAAAGAAATCAATTACGCAGAGGTAAGTGAGTCTAAGCTTTAGGCAAAAACGTCGTTAAAAATTTTACGACTTCATTTCGTGTTTGTATTTTTATCAAATCATTAATCAAAGCTGAAATAAAGTAAAAAAAAATGACGATGTCCCCTTTGGCAATTTTTAAATTTTTGTCATAATATTGCAAGTATATAGGTTATAGTTTTTCGCACTCGAAAAAATTAGTATCTGAAGAATTTTGGACGTTAATGCTCACAATTTTACTTTAAGAAAAAAAAATTCTCAAAAATATAGGAATATTTTAACAACAGGGCGGAATCATTAAAACGCGAACTTTAAGTTAATTTATACTGCAATCATCTGATTGATCAATCATTAAAACAGATTTTTATAACATTTTATTATCCAATCATATAATATATTTCTAATTCTGGATTAATCTTAGTTAATTTTTAAAGAATAATGTGTCCAAAAGAAAATTTTCTTAAAAAATGAAAAAAAATAAAATCTTACCAGTTTTTCCTCGTGGACATTTGCAGTAATAATAACCGACTCGATCCTCGCACGTGCCTCCGTTAAAACACGGGTTGTTCTTACAGTCGTCGATATTCTCGCTGCAGTCGGAACCCGTCCACCCATTAACACAGATACACATAAACCCTCCGTGAAGATTCATACATGTTCCTCCATTTTGACAGATAAACGGGGTCGTTTCACATTCGTCTACATCGATCTGACATAGATCTCCTGAAAATAGAGAAAAGGAATGAATTAATGTGAGTGGATGGATAAATGACTAATTGAGTGAAGGAATGAATAGAATGAATGACTGAGAATGAGAATGAATGACTGAGAATGAGAATGAATGATGGAATGAAAGTGTGAATGAGATAATGAAGGAATGAATGAATGAATGAATTGAGATTGAGATTGAGAGAATGAGGGAATGAATGGATGAATGTGAGTGCATGAATGAATTAGCAAAAAATTGAATGCAAGAATAAATGAATGAATGAGTGACAGAATGAATAAATGGATGAATGATATAATCACTAACATGTGAATGAATGAATGAATGAATGAAAATGATTTTTTCAAATACTTTTCAAATGAATTGAAAAAACTCCATTAAAATGTAGAAATGAATGAATGAACAAGAAAATGAATGAATAAATGTTGAATGAATGAATGAATGAATGAATCACTCACTTTCACATGACTGAACAATCAAATAAATGAATTAAATTCATACACTTAAAATTTAAACTGTTTCCAAACATTTGAAATGGTAACCCCATCAAATTCCCATCCCCCAGGGTTTTATAGCCTTTTAACTATAGGTTTGTATGCTATAGGGCAATATCAACTGCATGTAGGGCATTATAAACCATCACTAGGGCATTATAAACTATCACCAGGGCCATTATTAACTATAATCACTAGGCTTATATAGTGGTAAAAGTTGACATTAAAATCACAAATTTATTCAACCAAATTTTAAAATTGTCAAAATTTATGGTTGAAATGTTAAGTAGGATATTTTAACATATGAGTGAAAATTCTAACTTTCAATATTTTTATCTACCCCTGATTTTAATGGGTATTTAAAAAGGCATAACATTTTTCCTTTTTTCAAGTTTTTGAGAAAAAGGCCCCCGTTTTAGTTTTGATACATAAATTTTTATATAAAAGGTTTTATATTTTGAAACATTCCAATTTTCAATCAGACTTCTGAGGTTCCAGTAATTTCACTTGCAGCATATTTGTTTTGCAATTAGTGACGTCATCAAACACTTAATTTAAGTGGAATTAAGTTTTTAAATGGCATTTAGCAATTGTAAGCACAATATATAGACACAGCTTTATGGAACAACAATCACTGGTTAAAGTTTTATGCAACGTTTCGACGTGTTTCCCCCGTCGTCTTCAGGCACATGATGATAAAAGTGATAGGCAAAGGTATATATACATTCCTGCTATTATCATAAAGAAAACACAGGACATAAAAAGTGGTTTATTAGTACATACATAACTTAAATTGATACAAAAACAGGCATGATTACTAAAATAACATACATATACTAATAGAAAAAGATTCACTTAACTAAATTGAGTGAAAGGTGACTAAAGATTAAATAAACAACAACAGTTATTGTTAAACCAATTTATTAGAGGAAGGGGAAAGTTGGGTAAAACTGGGGGTTAAACTGTTTTATTAATAAGATAAATGAATACATAAATATGAATATAAAGATTACAGTTGAATAAGTTTATCATATGCATGGGAAAAGCGCAAGCCTTCATCTCTGTTTAGGTCTGGCTGGTATCTTCTGATGTTGATGGCTTCATGGAGTCTTCTGGTTTTATCGATATGCTTGTTGATTGCCAATACCTTGGTGTTGTCAAAATTAATTTTATGCCCCGTCACCTTTCACTCAATTTAGTTAAGTGAATCTTTTTCTATTAGTATATGTATGTTATTTTAGTAATCATGCCTGTTTTTGTATCAATTTAAGTTATGTATGTACTAATAAACCACTTTTTATGTCCTGTGTTTTCTTTATGATAATAGCTGAATGTATATATACCTTTGCCTATCACTTTTATCATTATGTGCCTGAAGACGACGGGGGAAACACGTCGAAACGTTGCAAAAAACTTTAACCAGTGATTGTTGTTCCATAAAGCTGTGTCTATATATTAAGTGGAATTGCCGCAACCACAGACGTCTGATTGAAAATTGGAATGGTGCAAATTGATGCTATAAGTGTCCCTATTTGGAAAATCACTTTACAATCCTTTTAAATGCACTTTCGCTATATAAAAAACCTCAACAATCAAACTAAGACTTAAATGCAATTGATCCGAAATTTGGGGTAATTTTCAAATTATGATTTATGTGAAAAAGATTTGGTATGTGCACACTCATGCCTTTACGCTTTTTGATCAAAATAATAACTCTTTTTGTGTAAAAACCAATGAATATATAATTGACGAGAAAATAACGGAAATATAAAAATCAATTTCAGAAATTAAGGGGCAATTATTTTTGATACAAATGTTCGTGTATCGCAATTTTCCCATGAATTAGTCGGAAAAATATTAATTTGTCAAAATAAAGTCAATTGAGAGGTAATTTGTGACAATCGTATTATAATTCACAAGGAATTGTCCAGGTGCAGGGGACAAAAATTCGTCAAAAAATCAGGTGTTAAGACAAAATGTTTTATTTACAATAATTGAATATGTGACTTCAATAAAGAAATCATTTTTTGAATTGAATTTTCAGAAATTGACTTTTGAGAAAAGAAATGAGTTTTGTGTTCAGTGTGCAATCAGGGAAATTTTCTCAGAGTTAGAACAAAAGGTTTTATTTACAATGATTGAATATGTGACTTCAATAAAGAAATAATTTTTTGAATTGAATTTTCATACAGAAATTGACTTTATGGGAAATGAAATGTGAGTTTTGTGTTCTGGTTTTGACTTTGCAGTGTGCAATAAGGGAAATTTTCTCAAGAGAAGAACAAAAAGTTTTTATTTGGTTGATAATTGAATATGTGATTTTAATAAAAGAAATAATTTTTTGATTTGAATTTTCATACAGAAATTGACTTTATGGGAAATGAAATGTGAGTTTTGCACTCTGGTTTAGACTTTGCAGTGTTCAATAAGGGAAATTTTTCCAGAGATAGAAACAAGCATTTTTATATTAGGCGAGACCAATTTTATTTCTTGTTTTACGGATTTTTTCTGGAAAAAAGTGTAAAGGCAGGAGGGAAAAAAAAAAAAAAAAAAAAAGACCCAAATTGCTTGAAGGGTAGGAGAAAAAAAAAAAAGAAAATCCAACAAATAAGATTATTTATATGGTTCAACAGTTCATCTTTTTCCTGCTGTGGTTGAAACCTTTTGCTCATGGCAAGGTTCTCGGTTTGATCCCTTTAAGATTTTCAAGAATACAGGGCTGCAATAAACCATGATCTGTTCACTTCTGATGCTGTGAAGTAATATACCATATAAAGTACTATCCTTACAAATTTCTTCCCAAGACCATTAACATTATGGGCTGTGAATCCAATATTCATTTTTCTCAATAGACTAAGAATGTCATTAAACATCATAATATGGTCTTTTAATAATAACTAGGCCTAATATTGTTGTGATCTTTTGAGGGAGGTAAACAATCATATTTTATGGTTGGTCTACTGGTCATCATGCATGTATAATCTACCGATGATGTCGGGTTTCTACCGCTTTTACTACCACTCAACGGCAGGTTTTATCTGACTACCCCTTTTACATAACGTCTACCGATCTAGCAGGCCGTCGGGAGGAAAAAATCTACCGATTTTTCAATTTTTTTTCCAAGGACAGGACCTACCGTTTTTCTGTCCCAATTCTTTAACATAAATCAATAAAAAATCAATCATTATATAATTTTGATGACCCATAACACGTGTTAATCTCATCATGTGACGAGATTATCATTGTCTTCTTAATTAATCCCCTAATTAAGATGATAATTTGATCCATTTTCACACGACAATTGGCATTTTAAGCACACCATAACACGTGACACATGTTTATAACAACATACGGGTATTTATACTTTCACTTTTCTATTGGAAATTTACAGTAGCCTATTTGTGCCAAAAAACGAAATTTTGAAGCCTTTTGAAGCTTTCGTATTGTTATTATAACATTCAATCATCATTATGACGTCCGTAGATACTGTTATGCAAGTCTTTTTCATTATCGGTAGATTATTATGCGAGACTAGAAGTACAAATTTAATGTATCTGTAACTTCGTTTCATAAAATCGGTTTATTTTTTAATGTAGCCTGTAAACAATCAGCTCTTACAGGCCTACTGGTACTTAGTATATGCCTTATCATGTCGGCTAATAATTTTGCGAATTTTCATCGCTGAAATGATCGTCATTCATTCTGACTCTGTGCAAGTTAAAATAGGATTGAACAGTTTTAGAAAATATGATTTACACTTGGGAATATAGCTGTCAGTTCTTGCAGTATAAGGATAAATATAACAGAGCAAGTGTCATTCAGAAACCTCATATTTTTTTTTCATCGGGGATGGAGGGTTTTTTTTTTTTTCGTCGGAGCCGATTTTGATTTTTTTTTTTTTGTGATTTCTAGAAAATTCAAGTCGGCGGATCCGTAAAACAAGAAATTAAGTTGGTCTCGCCTTACTGTTAATTGAATGTGTGACTGATAAAAGAAATTAATTCATACAAATGAAAATTTTGAAGATTTTATGGGAAATAAAAGGGGATTTTTATTTCAAATTTTTCTGATAAATTTTGGCTTTGAATACGAGTAACACCATACTGTGTCAGTGTCATGCAGTGTGCAATGAGGGAAATTTTACCAGAACAATAGCTTGAGCTTTCTATTTACTCTTACTCCAGAATGAATAAATGAATGAACAAATAAATGAACAAATGAATGGATGAATGAAAAAATTAATGAAAGAATAAACAAGTGAACAAATGATTGCAAATCCAATATCCAGAGCTTTGCATTGTTATAAACAAGTCCACTATATTTTTGTTATTGGTATATTAACGCGTTTATCATAAGTTATAAAAGATCGTACCAACTCTGACAAGATAATCCCCAGATTAAATTGACAGCCCGTCACAATATTAATATCTTCAGTCCTAACTCTTTATCTGACCTATAACTATAATATATATTCCTCGCCCAATGTCCACAATTGTTGATTTGGCTTTGTAATAAACAATCTTATTTTTCCGACGTTTTCTTATTTTTTTTATTCAAAAGTGTTTATTTGGCTAAATATTAATCAATTTAATTTCACAAAATTTTTTGGTTTTTGTTAAGTGTCATCAACTGTTTATTCTGATGTTTTTTTGTCAATAAGTTCTGATTGGAGCTTATAATTTATGTTCGTAATTTTCCAATTTTTACCGAAATCAAATTAAAGTAAACAGCCAAATTCATTTGGTATATGAATTCATAAATTGATAAATAAAACAATTTTTGCACGGGTTAAAATTATGTCTATTGTATCAAGAAATAGGCTTAAAATCCCTTTACTAATATTTTCATATTTCCAAATACTACCACCCCATGTCGATAGCCGCCTAAATTAAAGACCATGGAGACAGACAAATAAAATCAGATCCCAAATTAATCCATCAAAGTTGGAAATTTTCTTTTATTTTGTCCAACTTCTATGAAAATACCATCAATGAATTGAACCCCTGTAATTTTAAGACTTTAAAATGGACAAAATTAATTTTGGACCCTAAATCATTAGATCAAAGATGGGAAAATTTATCTAAAAATCCTTAAATTTTATTAATATCGAAATATTTATTGGGAAAATAAAGTGGATATTTATTTTCAAAGAAGAATACCAAAAACTTCAAAAGATAAAAGTGATATTCAAAATTTCAAAAACTTGGTCAAGTGCATATATATCCATTTTCAATCATACATAGGCCTACTCCCAATTGAAAACCTTCAAATTTGAGATATTTTCATAAGTTTTGATATTTTTAATGTATTGAATATATTCGTAAAATATCCATTTAGGATAAATACCCCCATTAAAATTTTACTATATATATCACTTAGTCACCCTTTTAGCTTTCCTTTTAATTTCTCCATTAAAGGTTTTTAATTTTACCGGTAAAAGTCATGAAAGCTATTAAACCATGACAACACCAAATTTCACAGTCATAATCAAAATTGAAGACGAAATTTATTTCAATCCTAAAAATCCTAGAGCTCAAGGCATTAAAGCTAGTCTAAGGAATGGCCATGGCAAATGCTTTTGTGAGTCAGCCAAAGAAATATCTACAAAAGGGGTTAAGAAAGAGTTTTACATCCTCTTTTTCTGTACCTGATTGGGCTTATGAAGGTGGTAAATGCCATGCAGTGTGCAATGAGTCTCTGACCAGCATTATTGACATAGGGCCTAGCGAATGAGACAATTTATTGGGGCTTTGTTTATTCCGGCTTTGACAATGTCAGCCCTCCAACCTGCATCACAGACAGGGCACACAAAAAAGAGAACAGGGGTGAGTGAGTTGGGGTTTCTTTGATTTCCAACTGTCGCAGAATCTTTTACATGCATAGCTTGTAGCACACAGAGCCATGATTTATTCCTTTTTCCATGTCAGCCCTCTGACCTGCATCACTGATATGGGGGAGCCAGGTAGAAGGGCACAGAGAGAGGGCAAGGCATAGAAAGTGAGATGGGGGTGTTGGGGTATAAAGGAGTGAGGCAGGGTATGCTTACCTGTCATGGTGGGTGGACATTTACACGTATAAGACTTGATACCGTCGATACACGTAGAACCATTTTTACACGCGTTGTTAATACAGTAGTTAATATCTTCTTCACAATTCTTACCACGGAAACCTGAAAATATAAATTAAAGTTATCATTATTTTGGAGTTTGTGAAGGGTAACAGAGTGAACAAACATTGCGAACCTAGAGGCTGTAAAATGTAAAATTATGGAAATATGTAAAGCAGTCAGCGAACCTAAAGCATATAATGGGAAACATAGATAACACATATAGCCAATAGCATTTGGCTCAACCTTTCGTCAATGTTCGGGAGTCACATTAGACTTGGTCATAATAAGCGACCATCTTGCCTGGTAAATGAGCAAGCAAAGACAACTCTTGTTTGTAGGTTGATTTTAATTGGTTGATATTAATGCACAAGAAGGCAACACTCTCTGAAGAATGATTGTGATTGGTTGAACTATAATTCATTCAATATGGCGATCACTGTCCAGTACATAGTAGTACATCTGTATTTCTGATGGTATCAAAATTTTGGAAATATGACACAAAAAGCCATTTTGAAAAGTGTCAGATATGAAATATCAAAATGGTAGCATGTAAAACAGGATGTGGATATTTAACATTGATTGTTTGTTAAAATGCTATGCAAGTTTCTCATGAGAATGTTGAATTGTGGGATAAGCTATAGTCAATGTTTGTCATGTCAACACCGCCTCCGTCAATTTCTTCGTTGTGTCGTCAGAAACGGTGAGATCGAAGCCAAAAACACACGAGATTAGACCTCGCGACAACTTGCCAACTTACAACATTTAAAATCGTTTTTACGACAAATTATTTCAACTTTGACCTTTGTGTTGTGGGTTTGAACTTTGAACTGTTTGTTGTGAAGGTCGCCAAATAAACAGAGTTCGGAATGTACTGTTCCTAAAATTGTTTCATGTACAGAAAAACTTTTATGAAAATTGCGAAACCCAAATTTCAAAATCCATTGCCCAATTTACAATAATTACTTTAAAGCTATACAACCTCTTAGAATGAACAAAAAAATCTAAATTTTCAAACTTGGTCAATAGGAGTATATATTCATCAGGGGACTTAAGTGGTACTTAAACTTTTTTCAAAGGAGGGACAACATTTTTTAAAGTGTTATTACGCTTTTGAGAAAGTGTTAAAAGTCACATGACCTATTTTTAATTCGGGAGGTTGAGGGGTGTCAGAACAAACAATGATGCGATCATCGAAACACAGTAAACAACCACCGAGAGCATCTCTAATCTGATTGGTTAATATCAACCTTTGACCCCTGATGTTAGTTTAACCATGATGCTTAGCAAATACGACCAAATTTCCATTGATCAGTGACATCAAAAAAATATTTTCTGTGTTTTCGAGAAAGCAAGTTAGTGATGGAGTAAACCAATATGATGTAAATGAAATTAAATGAAATTTTACATCCTGCTTTTTTGTTTGTGTATTGGTTAATGAGGACGGGCACATGGCATGCAGTGTGCAATGTGGGAAATTTTGCAAGGATTGTGGCATTAGGGTCAACACGATAAAACTATGACACTGCCAAGAAGGCATTTAGAAATGAAATATTTTATGTCCTTCTGTTCTGCACTTTTCAACTGATAGGGTCAATGATTATTGACATTACCATGCAGTGTGCAATGAGGGAAATATTATAAAAAGTCTGCTGATATTATCTAATGGTCTTAGAAATACACTTAATTTTAATGGAATTGCAACAACCATATATATTTGATTGAAAATTAGAATGATACAAATCGATGCTATCAGTGTCCCTGCTACACATAAAATTTTTAGTAAAACCTCTTTATAATCCCTTTAAAAAAGCCATCTTGGATATGACATCATGTCAAATAAGGCTGACACAAACAAGCCCCTTGCCGATGTCAACTTACAACCAAAGACCACCAAACCCTTACCACAATATCGCTATTCAAAATATATTTTAATTTCATACCAAAAGTTTTCTTAATTGTATGACATCTTTGAAATCGGCCTTATTGACATTGCTAATAGGAGGCTGTCAAAACGTTAAATCGCGTTACAATAACAAACAAGGGAAGTAACTCAGTACGAATTACCGTCGCTACAATATTATCAAAATACTGGGCTATCAAAGGATAGTCGGTGAATATAAAAGAAGACCGAAATGAAATTGAATGGGTAGCAAGAGATTTGTAAAGAAATGACTCAATTAAATTGACCGTGGGAAAAGGTTTATTGAGAAAAAATACGTTAAAAAAAACAAGGTATATCCAATTACCTATTGTCGCGTTGATTTATTGACAAGTGGGGCCAATGAAAATTACTTTTCCCTTACTTCATTTTCGAATTTTTATATTTTCAAAGACCAAAATAAAATACAAACACCATGTTGTGTGCAATAAGGGAAATTGTCGCTCTAATTTATTGACAAGCCATGCCAATGAAATTACCTTTCCCATTAATGTTTTTGGCCCTTTACAAAAAATGGATAAGAACTGCTTATTGCAGGGCGTACTTCGTACGCCCTGCTTTGTTTTCGTATTGATTATTTTTTTTTTTTCGTCCAACCGTGCACCTATTTCTCAGTAATGGAACCATGTACAGAAAAACGGACCTCATGACGTTTTCTGACTTATGGCGAATTTTAATATGAATGTAAAACGAAATTAATCTGTGCAACATAAAGCGACATTAGCAACAAACATAAAATGGACACTAAATAACGTATTTATCGACCGATTTTGCCCGAATTTTCTTCATCGTATTTCTCTTGCTAAAGGACAAACAATAGGACTTGAAAATATTCGATTATATGAAATTCGTTCGATACTTTTTCTTGCCGTAATTTATCGAAATATGATATTTTAGTTGATTTTCAACGGATCACTTTGAAATTTCTATGATGTAGACCGCCGGCAAGTGCAAATAATTCTGCACACTCAAACTTTTTACATCACTTCCGGTTTTAATGATATCACTTCCGGTTGCTTCACTTCCGGTGAAACTGAGTTATGATGAAAACAAGGTATGCATAATAATAGTGTTATTATTACACACTAATATAACCCAAAAAATATTTATCGGAAGTTATAATTTGGCCGCCATATTGGTTTGGGTCATTTTGCAAAAATTCCTATTCTGAATCCATTTGTTATCCGACTTTTACAAATTTGATGTCAATCGAAGCATTTATAGTTTCTCTACAATTGACGGGAAGCCGAATTTCGATTTTCGATTTTGCCTTCTGTATATAACGAAATGTTTATTTTACAAAGTTTAGAGGCTTGTATCACATGACCTTGACCTTTGATGACCTCCATATTTCACACCATGATACCCTTTGATCTTGACCTTCTGATGACCTTTTGACCTTTGGGGTCAGACCAATTAAACCTATTTTATAGTGCTCTAAACATGGCTTATTTTGAATATTGCCAGTGCTGTAACGCAAAACCTAATAGGAATAACACCCCAATGTTTGCTGATCTTAAGTGTACTCTTTAAAGGCTTTCAAATAATATCAGATTTGGCGATGTCAGAATTCAATTTAATAAAATGTTGCGATTTTGTTGAAACTTTGAAGGCTTCTATCTCAAAAACTTGACCTCAGATCAAGTTGATATTTACAGATCTTTAAACTATTTATGAGGGCTTTAACATGGTGTATTCATTTTTCATGTCCGACACGTGCTTTCTGTTTTAGAGGTGTGACTCAAAGGTGATTTTGCACCTTTAAAGCGTTTTTACGAGGGCCCTTATTTAGATATAGCAATACTTTTTGCGGATTCGTAATGCTCAGATCCTGAGGTTTCCAAAAATATGCAACACTTATATGTTACTTGCATATTAACAAAAATAGCAATCTCCTATATTATACTATATAGAGAATAATAGGTATGTCGGTTAATTGACTGTAATAAACATGTCACTTTTGATGGAGTCACTGAGTTTGACATGGTCAAGTTAAAGGCTCTCTACCTCGGTTTTTGTTAGATATGTATTATATCCAGTTTACGCAGTTTAGGGAGGTCTAGGATGGACTAAACTACCTCATGCTGAAAATTTAACTTACTGAAGCACCCTGTAGCCACACCCACTGATTAATTGACCCACATTCTTATTTATGAACCAATTTTCTTCAAAATTTGCATATACTTTCATGTTCGAATAGTGATTTGAAGGAAATACAAAATTTGTGTTGTGCGCATGCTCGGTGCTAACTCTTTTGTTTGTTATTCGATTTTTACGAAATTTGGTATGTACATGTATAATCAGATTCAGAATCCAGGGGAAATGTTAAATTTCAGTACTGCGCATGCGCATTATCAACTTTCTTATTTATTATCCAATTCTTTTCAAAATTGACATGTGTGTGTATAATCAGATTCGAAATATCGTGGACATATTGAATTTGTGTAGTGCGCATGCGCGTCGCCAACTTTTTTATTTCTTATCCGAATTTCATGAAACTTGGTATGTATATGTATATTCCGATTCGAAATATCATGAGATATTGAACTTGTGTTATGCGCATGCGCATTGCTAACTTTCTTATTTCTGAACCGAGCTCATTCAAAATTAGTATGCATGTGCATAATAAGATTAGAAATATCATGGAGATATTGAATTTGTGTTGTGTGCATGCGCATTGCTAAATTTCTTATTTCTGAACATAATTCATTCACAATTGGCATGTATGTATATAATTAGATTTGAAATTTCATGAACATATTGAATTTGTGTATTGCACATTCGAATTGCCAATTTTATATTTCTCAACCGAATTGCATGAAATTTAAAAGCACACGAATAAACCAATTCGAGATTTCATGGAAATAGAGAATTTGTGCAGAATGAATGCGAATCGAAATATTGCCTCACCCTCGTAAATGTATGTCGTAACCCGCCCTGCGCCAGTACTGTTAACTGTACAGTTCTAGTTACTATTACTATTTTCCATGAGCAGAATGAAAAGTTTAATATCCCATTTTTTTTGCATTTGTTTGAGATAAAGATGATGGGTTAATGCCATGCAGTGTGCAATGTGGGAAATTGTTGCTTTGATTTAATGACATGCTCAGCCAACAAACCATAATATTTCTGATTTCTTTTTTGGCAATTAATTTTGAAAAGCAAAGTCTCTAAAAAAAAACATTTTGATTTTATTATCTAAAAAAATTTGGAATGTAGTCAGCAGTCAGAATGTCTCAGACACATGGGATACGGGCATTTGAAAATGTCCACTTCTCCAAAAATAATGTCTAAGTCTTTTATGTGTGACTTAAAAAAAAACCAATCAAATCGAACCTTAAAGTACAATATTATTTTGCTCTAATTGGCTGTCAACACAAAAATAATAATCAAAAACTTGGTATTCAAAAATAAAAATCTACACTTATAGTACAAAGACGTAAAGGATATTGGCCATGTTGATATGAAGGCATTAAAAGGAATATAAAAACAAGGATTAAGGGCTGGATTAACTCTGTTTTGATTTCAATATGGCGAGAGATATTGTAAGAAAGGGGCCTATTATTTGGTATATAAAGGGAGTTATTGTCAAAAGGCATGTTTTTATCTCTGCCTTAACTAATGAAAACCCTTTTTTTCACTCGCTCTAAAGGGCATTTAATTGGGTTATAATCCTAAAATAATTCTGAACCAAAATAAAGCCTAAATTTTTTAATTTACGTAGGTTTTTCCATAAAAAAAAAAAAATCTGAATCCAAAAATTAAACCAAACATAATTTGAATCAAATAAACAAAAATTATGCAGGCCCGTAGCCAGACGTAAATGTTTGCGGGGGCCAAGTGATATATTCAGAGGGGCAATTTTGCTAATAAGCAGAATAGGCATTGCCCCCCTTTGCCCCCCTGTAGCTACGGGCCTGAAATTATGCCCTCAAACAGCACATTTACTTACGCCCTAAACACAATTTTCACCCCAAAATAATCCCAAATATCTTATCATATGTCAGGCATTCCCATCAAAGAAAAAAAAAAACAACCAATGAAAAGTTCTGAAAAAGTTTTTTCCCACCCGCTCAAAAACAAAAATTCAACTACAAATTATACCGTAATGGATTTTTTCAACAAAAACTTTTGCTTAGCTTTCCTTATATTCAATTACAATCTATATCTTAATGGATTTTACCAAAAAACATTTTGCTTAGCTTTCTCATATTCAATTACAATCAGAATCCTAATGGATATTTTCGCTTTGCTGTCTCATATTAAAATGAAATAAAAGTTCAGGATATACGTGTGAGAATTTGTAATAAGAACTGGATCGAAACATGTATATAACTACGCATCAACTATATCGAATTATATATTAATTATATTTTCAAACAGCCATGTCAAAATTGATCATTTTATAGCAATTGTATATCTAGATCTTGTGTATCGCTTTAACGTATCGCTTTTGAGTATAAAATTTCGCATTTTTTCTAGGTAAAGTATAAATTTTAAGGAAAAGTTACATTGAGACTTTTTAGGGCAATTTCAAAATTTGGGATTGATCTTTATTTTAACTAAAAATTATCATTTTATGGAAATTGTATATCTTTTGGAAGTATCGCTTTTGAGTATAAAATTTAGCACTTTTTTAGGGATTGAAGTATCAATTTTAAAGAAGACTTTTTTTTTGGTAATTCAAGATTTGCTGTTGATTTTATCTTAACTAAAATTATCTTTTTTATGTCACAAATATACGACATTGGGATTGTAAAGATTTTTTCTAAACTTTGTATGTGTATCGGGAACACTGATAGCATCAATTTGCACCATTCGTTCGTGTAATTTCATTAAAACTAACACGTTTTATGACGTCACTATCAGTGATCTACCAGAAACTACCATTGATATCTATGCAGATCACTCGTATTGACATCATAAAACGCGTTAGTTTTAGTGTAATTGCAAGAACCACAGATGCTATCAGTGTGCCTGATACACATAAAAAGTTTACAAAACCTCTTTACAATCCCTTTAATCAAAATCAAATGGGAACAATAACCTAAATGACATCCTGTTTCAAATTTTTTTTAAATTTCTAACCCTTTTCACCTAGACTAATTACCATGTTGAAATCTGTATTTAGCTTATCTGTAGTATTATTGATAAAAATAATATTATGAACTCAGTGGGAGGAGTATTGTAATTAGATTTAGCTCGTTAGTAAAAATTGTTAATTATCATTACATTGTTCTATATTGTTATTACATAAGGTCATAGATAAATAAAAGTACATTAGTCCAAGAAGCTAAGGCATGCTGATCCTTACAGGGTACCTTCCTTAAGTAATGAAATGAAATGAATGGAGTTTTACGTCCTGCTTTACAGCACCTACAGTATATGGGCTAATTGAGGATGGGCAAACGCCATGCAGTGTGCAATGAGGGAAATTTCGCCAGGATAGCTTACTCTTATTTTCGATTTCCAACTGTCAAGGGATCTTTAACATGCACACGGGACCTCGGTTTTGTTCCATCCGAATGACTAGACACTTTTTCCATGTCAGCCCCTCCGAACTACATCACTGACAGGGGGAAACCGGGTTGAAAAATCCAAAGGTATTATCTCAACCCATGCCGGGATTGAACTCTGGACCTTCAGGTTAACGAGCAAGCGTCTAACTCACTGAGCCACCGTGGCTCTCTGAAATATTTCTAAAAGAGTTTTACAAGTAGTCCAATCTAATTAGTATAACTGTATAATTAATAATTAATCAAAGTGTTAATTAGGCCTCGTTACAAATGCCGGAACATGTAATTAACATGCGCATATCTTAAAGATCTATTACTTTCCTTATAAGGTAACATCAGCAATTATATCTTTAAGTGGAATTGGGTCCAAGGTCATAAATAAAAAAACTTAAAGGGATTGTAAAGAGATTTTTCTAAACTTTTTATGTGTATCGGGGACACTGATAGCACCAATGTGCACCATTCCAATTTCCATTTCGACGTCTGTGGTTCTTGCAATTCCACTAAAACTAATGCGTTTTATGACGTCACTGACAGTGATCTACCTGAAGCTGCCCTTTCTTCACTAAGCCTATGCTCAATCTGATCAAATATTTGAAAGAAATTTATCGTAATTAAAAATCAAAGTATTTAATGCGTTATTTCATCAATTCTATTAATAGCTCTATTTAAATTAATTCGTAAAAAGTAAAAGGCATTAAAGAAAGAAAGAAAAGAAAAACATTGAAAAGTGAATTTGTTCACCTGCCTAGCTATTGACTCATTCTATTTTGATACAAAATAGAATTCAGAAATGAAATGAAATGAATGGAGTTTTACGTCCTACTTTTCTGCACCTATATGGGCTAATTGAGGACGGGCAAACGCCATGCAGTGTGTAATGAGGGAAATTTTGCCAGAACAGCAGCATTAGCCTGTTCTTATTTTCGATTTCCAACTGTCGAGGGATCTTTATCTGTGCACAGCCAATAGCACACGCTTTTCCATGTCAGCCCCTCCGACCTGCCTCACTGACAGGGGGAAAAAGGTTAAAATAGAATTCAGGGTTAGTGAGTGATACTGTATTTGCCAGTTGTATCTGAATAATTCTTTATAACGTCAGACTTGAAGAACATTTTTCTGTATGATTTTCAATTGATATATTTTAAAACTAGTTCTGAATAATTTTGTTATTGTACTTTTTCTTTCTAAATTTATAAAATCATGACAAATTTGTTCGTGACCCTTATTATAAGAGGGAGGGGGGGGGCAATTTACCAAAATTTTGTTCCTTGGGTTGTTCCTTGGATAGTTATTTTAGGCACCCACAAAATATTGGCCTATCCTTTTTTTTTTGGAGTATGGAGGGGAGCAATTTAAAAGAAAAAACATGTTTTTCCTTGGATAGTAATTTTAAGCGCCCACAAAATATTGCCCAATTAAACATGATATTTGTTCTATGTTTCTTTATAAAATTATGACAAATTTGTTCGTGACCCTTCCTAAATTTACTCCTTAAAATCATGTTGACTCACAATTCAATAAAAGAAGTAGGAGGCCATTTTTCTTTGTGCCGCAATGTTGTGTGATCACTCAACTATATCAAACAGAGAAAATTATATCAAAATAGTCTTCAGTGAAGATTGAAAACTCTTACTTTTAATGAATGAAAATAACAAATATTTTACTTATTTATATCTTTACCCGCCATCTTCAACCCCTTTTGGTTTTTTATTTTGTGTGTGTTGTTTCCAACCTATAAATGGATTGTAAAGTGGTTTTCTAAACTTTGTATGTGTATCAGAGACACTGATAGCATCAATTTCACTATTATAAGTTTCATTCCGACATCAGTGACGTCATAAAACGCATTAGTTTTAGTGGAATTGCAAGAACCACAGACGTCGGAATGAAAAGACGTCGGAATGAAAATTGGAATGGCACAAATTGATGCTGTCAGTGTCCGAGACACACATACAAAATTTTGAAAACCACTTTACACTCCCTTTAATATGTTCTATGTATGTCCTCTCTCCTAAATACCCCCACCCTTTTTGTGAAAAAACTTTTTCATGAATGGATTAATATGTTCTATCTAGGCATCTCATCTTCTCCCTTTGTGAAAGTTTTCTTTTTAAGAATGGAAATGGACTGATTCATATTAAAATGTTCTATCTAGGCCTCACCAACCCCCACGCGCCCCACCCCCCTCCTTAAAATACGCCACTGTGTTCTTTGAATGTAATATATATGTTTATCTCGACCATGACCTTTTCAAACCTATTTAATATGCTAATACCATAATTTACATTATATCTAACTTTGAATATTACTAAATATATTTCGTAATGGCGCTAGGATATGAGGAATTTATCTTGGGCCATCAGAAACTTTTCTTGGGGTGCCAAAAACTTTGAAAGCCTATCGGGGCTGTGCTTCAAAATTATAAATCAGATGAAATAGAGCGATTTCATTGGTAAATAAAGATAATTTTTAAAGTTTCAGATGACAGGAGCATTAAAAACATCTTGCGTGAAATTGCAAGTTTCAGAATTTCAAGAACAGTAATTAGCTCTTCAGAAATGAAGATTAGATTGGATTGACCTCTCTAAGCTAATGGGGAACTAATGAAGAAATGGGAGCAAGATAGAATTTTGAATGTTTATATTAGGCATTGATTTTACCATAGAAAAACAAAAATTGCATTTTGACTTTTAAACTTTAATTCAAAAGTCGCAGACAAAATAAAACGTAAAAAATATTAACTTCTGACACTGTTTGCTTTACAGTTGACATTTTCTGTTTTAAAAATCACATCTGAGAAAATTTCAAATTCTGGGGTCAATTATCGAAACAAGAGTGGGAAAATCGTCATAGCGACACTTCTTCAAAGGTCAAACTCATCGTCAGCAGGAAATTTATGCGACATTTCGAGGTCAAGGCTGTTTTAAGGACCACCAGAAATTGTCGGCCCCACCCCAGGGGGTTTTATTGTTACCATGGCTATTGTTATAAAGGGGTTAATTTGGGGGGATGGACACAATTTGCTATAATCAGTGCCAAATGAATTTAAATTTTGCCAATTTTGAAATTTTTTTCTCAGATTTTGACAAAGATGGCAGACGGATGGAAGACATCAAAAATTATGTTTTGTTTTCTTTTTGAATTTTTCTCAAGGAAAACGGAAATCAAAACTGGACCATAGAAAGAAAACGTAAAAAAATTCTCATAAAGCCGAAAGAAAGAATATTTTAATGCTTTTCAATATATTTTTTTTAGAAAATCTGTAAACCAGGCCTTCTGAAATGGCGGTCTGCAACACCTTTGAGAACAGCCCCTCAGACTGACCTTCTGCTAAACACACTCTGCTTACTATGCTACCTAAGCTCTATTTGGCCCTTATATTTTTCTCATAAAATGCATTTGGCCCTTTACAAAAATAAATTGAGAAGTCCTGGTGTAGACAATCCATTTAAAGCTTTAGTACCACTATTCCAGCAAAAAAATCAAATAGACAACCCTTTTCAATTTCAACAAGTTTTGTTTTATTCAAGGATTTGAATAATTTTCACATGGAACCGAACCATCTGGTTGACTGAGAAACCAAAACTTACAGAAATAAGAAACTAATTTTTAATCCCAAAAGCAACAAAAAAACACGAGAGAAAAATCTAAAATGGTGGGAAATAATTAGATACTTGCTGAATCAACTGAAATTTTATCTTCATTCAAAGTTTCTGATTTCATATTCACATGATTAAAAATTCAATTTTATAGAATTTTTAAAATTTGATGCAGCTATGTTTTCAAGGGCATGGATTTGTCCAAAATTATGAGGGGACAAACCAGGATGGTTTGTAGAGTCCAACCACAAACCAAAACATAAGTTCCTTGCCCTAGAGAAAAAAATGGAAAATGGCATCAATTTGGTGCATTCTGAAAGATATTTCGTGATTTGAGTTGGCAAAAGGGACTTCATACTCTGATTTTCATCTGATTGATTTTGATTCTTCAAATAATCTTTCTTATCAAATTATGGCAGGGCCATAGTATGTTTTTAAGAAATTTGTGCAAACTCTGAATTCAAAACAAAGGGATCCTACTAGTAAGATTATAGTGATTGATACTAAGTTGGCTCTCAGAAACACTGGCCATGGAATCAGAATCTTTTTGTAAGTGATTAGGGTGGTTGAAAGGTAACAAGTTACTATTCAACAGAAAGCACTGGCAAAGGGTTAAAACTTTTAGTTATTATATTGGTAAATTAATGAATGTAAGAAAATTAACACAAAAGATTGTTATTTACCAGTGATGTCTGACTAAAATTTTGAAATGTTTTAGACACAGTTACAGTAACTTATGACCTAAAGGAAACTAACAGTAAAGATAAGAAAATATGTAACACAATGTCAAGGTACACGTAGTCAGGAAGGAAAAATTTTACTTTACTTCAAGTGCTTTGTTAACATTGTCATCAATATTTCAACAAATTTCATAAAATAGTAAATAATTTCACAATTCTTCAAGCTAAATATTTAGGGTAGGGTGGGAGAGAATTTTTGAACCTTTGGACCTTATAAACCTTGCTGATTGACATCTTTCAATGGCATATTAGACAGTTTTGGACTTTCAGAGCCAGAAATGAGACTAAAAAAAGCACCTTTTCAAGAATTTAAGGCTACAGAACACTTAAGAAAAGGTTTTCTTTATGCTAAACATTTTGGGTAGGGTTGGAGAGGATTTTGAAATTTTGATTATCTAAATATTTGATCTAGTATCTTGCAATAAAATTCAGTATGTTTTGGACTTTCAGGGCCTGAAATGAAAACAAAGAGAAACAACTTTTGAAGAATTTTTAGGGAAGGACTTTTGGACCCTAAATTTATTAAATCTAGCTAGCCAAAACCTATAAAATACAACCACAAAAGCTAACTAAAATTTAATTCAGATGACATATGTGTAAAGAAACAACTTTCTAAAAATGTAAAAACATTAAAAAATGGACACAATTTAGGACCCTAATTTTACAAACTGTAGCTAACCAAAACCTATCAAATACAACTACCAAGCTAGTTAAAAATGAACCAGTTTCAAATATGAGATGCCAAAGCCTGTTTCTCAAAAAATCGTACTATTAAAAATTGTCGTAAGTGTGGAATTATTCAGCCCCAGATGTGTTAATAAACAACTCTCTAAAAATTTAAAAACATCAAAAAATGGACAGTTTAGGACCCTAAATTTACAAACTGTAGCGAACCAAAACCTATCAAAAACAACAACCAAGCCAGTCAACCAGTTTCAAATATCGCTTGCCACTTGCCAGATGTGTTAAAGAACAACTCTCTAAGAATTTAAAAACATAAAAAATGGACCAAATAACAGATGGGAATCGCTGCCGTGAAGAAAAGTTCTCATAGATAGCCACCATATTGAAAACTTGGTGAAATTTCATATCTCGACTTCAAGTTTTCTTACTTGTGACAAATGTAACTCGAGAAG
The DNA here is from genome assembly GCA_029955415.1 of Lottia scabra. Taxonomy (NCBI): domain Eukaryota; kingdom Metazoa; phylum Mollusca; class Gastropoda; family Lottiidae; genus Lottia; species Lottia scabra. The sequence goes on along the minus strand of JARJEI010000014.1, from coordinate 3,574,048 downwards.
GCACAAGTTGTTTCAAGTAGATGTTCGGGTTCCGAGATTTTAAAGGTCATAAGATGTAGATGAATTTCATGTTATTTTCAGTAGTTGCAATGCCCAGCAGTGTGCAATGAGGGAAATTTTCCATGATATTGCCATTAGATTGTTCTACTTAAACTATCGAGGCTTAAATAATTCAACAAAAAATTAAATGTTATGAACTTTTGTTAATTTATTAAAGGGATTGTAAAGTGGTTTTCTAAACTTTGTATGTGTATCGGGGACACTGATAGTGTTTTAGTGGAATTGCAACAACCAGAGACGTCGGAATGGAAAATGGAATGGTGCAAATTGATGCTATCAGTGTCCCCGATACACATACAAAGTTTAGAAAATCACTTTACAATCCCTTTAAGATGAGCAGTGGCATGCAGTGTGGCAGTGTGGCAGTGTGGCATGCAGTGTGCAATGAGGGAAAAATTTCTCATGCCATTGCCATAAGCTTGCTTATTTTGATTAAAGTAATGTTCACTCCTCTAGTTTCCTAAATTTCCCAAACCAAACTGTTACTTTAAGGAATTTAAAGAAGTAAATGACTGGAGGCAGGCTGCAGCTTTCATCAAGTGTCTAAGAGTTGAAATATTAGATTCCCCGGTTTTAAAATAGCTGGTCTTGAAAACTAGGTTTTCGGTTGGCCTTTAATTTTAGCCTGCACTTTTTTTTTTTAACTTTGGTGTGCACTCTTGCATTATAAAATATAGGATCTAGTTTCAAAATGGTATATGTCTTAAAAACTAGGTTTCGGTTGGCCTTCAATTTTTTATCCTTTTGGCAACTTATGTCCTTTTCATGATTAATGTTGTTACTTCGATGCGCATAACAAATATTGGATTCTTTTTCAAAATGGTTTTGGTTGGCCTTCAATTTTTCATCCTTTTGGCAACTTATGTCCTTAACTGCACTTATTCTGTAATTGCAGTGTGCACTCTTGCATTGTAAAATATAATATCCAGTTTCAAAATAGCTGGTTTTGTCCACTTTTGATATAAAATATTCAATTTGATTTTAATAAAGTAAAGATCGGTCTACATTGAGCAAATTTTATCATTTTTTTTAAGCACTTGATTTTTTGGTCTTCAATTCTTAAGCTTACATAAAAAATTATTACACTAAAATAGCTGCAGTATGAATTCACTTTTTAACATAATATCCGTAACATTAATTTGTTTGTGAACACTGCTTCAATCCTGAATCAGTGCTTTCTGTTGAATAATAACTTGTTACTTTCAACCACCCTAATCACTAAAATCCAAACATCGTTTTGATGACAAAATTACTGGTTTTGATTTTAGTCAATGTTTAAGCCTTATGTTATGATTCCCTAATATACTATTGTCATTTCGTTTCGTTTCCCTATTCTTAAACGGAATTCTAGTTTTATGATATGATTTCTAAAGACTAGCCTCATAAACCTAGTTCTATTCTGTCCCAAATTATTGTCCTCAATTTGTCCAGTTGGCATTGAGCCCAGTAGGACATTTCTACCTAAAATTAGGTCTTATTTTTGTTTATATAAACCTATAGTTATGAGTTGGGGGCTCAAAAATAATACAAACACAAATCCATTTGGGTCTTTGTCAAAATCATTTATTGATAGAGTTAAAAATAAATTTGACTAACAGTGGTTGAAGAAAAAAAATGTTTTAACATTTTCAATATTATTTCAAAATGTTAAAAAAAAATTTGGCAAAAAGCATCTTTTAGGGTCTTTAAAAAAAATATTAATTTATCCAAAAAGCCCAAAAATTTTGACTATTTATCCAAGTTTAAAGTGTCCATTGGTTTTTTAAGTTTTAGAAAAAGATATCTTTAATATTGCTTGAAATATAAAGACAAAAATATTGTGACAATCTAACTAATCAATGTTTAAAGTATCCACAAGTTTTGTAAGTTTTATAAAAAATATCTTTAATATTGTTTCAAATATGGAGCAACCCCCCTCCCCCCTCTACTATTCTCTCAAAAAACCCTAAAAAAAAAGGCAAAGCTAATAATCTGTGCACTTTCATATCTGTTTTGATTTGAGAAAGTCTTAAGCCTAGACTAGAGTGAGACCAAGAAACAAACTTAACAAACAAATATGGCTGCCACCATTCATGATCAATAAAACTTCACAAAACTTTGTCCTCAAAGTTTCCAAAGTTTGTTTAAACTTGGAAAAATATGACAAAATGATGCAGAAATGTTGTTTGAATAATTTGGTGCATTCATATTTTGCAAAAATAAGAAATTAGAGCCTAAAATGGTGGATTTGTGACAAACAATGCATGAACTGTTCAGTGACAATTCGAGCCTGCGACAAAAATAGAAAGTTCATACTTACACAAAAGTAGAGTAAAAATCCACAAAAGTTTAAAAATTGAAAAATTATTCCAAAACATTATTTCAGCTACATATTAATCCAAATTTGAGAAATAATCCATTAAGAAAAACGTCACGAAAATCCTTAAAACACACAAAACAACCACCTAACTCTGTCCCTACCACAAACCTAAATGAATTCCTTCACAATATGTAGACTGTTTTCGCTGGAGTGTGACGAAAGCCAAGTCGCGTTCGGTTTGTCGTGAGTTTGGTCCAATTGCTATAGAGGGCTATACAGCTTTCTAAATTCGAGGTCACCAATTCAGTTTTAGACTGTAGTTGTCTACGAGTGTACAGGCTATTGTTCTGTGTATAATGACTTGTCGCGAGGGGGTACACTCCGGCTTGCGACCGTTAACAATGCAGCCTGAGATAATTAAAATTTGACTGCAGGCTAAGATAGTAAATTGAAATGTTTTGAGGTATATATCTGCATTTGACTGCAGGCTACAGAATTGTAATGACTGAAGGCTACAGAAATGAATTGAAATGTTTAGGGACAGAAAAGTTTAACTCTAGGCTAAAGAAATGAATTGAAATGTTTAGGGACAGAAAAGTTTTACTCTAGGCTAAAGAAATAAATTGAAATGTTTAGGGACAGAAAATTTTAACTCTAGGCTACACAAATGAATTGTAAGTTTTGGGGTATATTTGCATTTGATTTTTAACTCAGAAAAAAAATTAAATGTTTAGGACTATAGCTATAAAAATAAAAATGAAATTATAATGTTTGGAGTATATTTGAATGCAACTTTAGGCTACAGAAATAAAATTTAAATATTTTGAGACATATGTATTTGCATTTGAGACCTAGAAAAAATAATTGAAATATTTTTGTGTATATTTGCATATTTGTAAGCTAAAGAAAAAAAAATGTTTTAGGGAAGATCGAAAGCAACTTTAGACTTAGGAAATAATATTCAAATTAATATTTTCAAAACTAAGCCATGCACACTAGCGATATTCAATATTGCAAATAATTTCAGTCACAATCCTAACTCACATCTGGTATTTTTGGGTTGATGTTTTCTAGGACACACTGTGCTGCCTTCGGGCTAGCTGACACTTTGTTTATGTTCTACCGTCTCAAATTTCACAATTTACAGATAAGACTTGTAGAGAATGTGATACTTAAACTTTATATATGCAGACACTGCAAATTTTTCATGACATGGAATTCCATTTTTTCATTTTAGGCCAAGTGGTTTCAAAAATTGCTGGTGCTTTTTTAGGCTTTCAAGATTTAAATTAAATTCCATTTGTACGTTTACTGTATTCAGTTACAATTGCTGCAAAGTTTTCATGACAGAATTTAACTTTTTCATTTTAGGTCAAGTGGTTCCAATAATTGCTAGTGCTTTTTTAGGTTTTCAAAATTCTTAGTTGATTTATTTGAATAATTCAGTTATAATTGCTGGTCTAGTTTTTTTTTTTTTTTTAGATTTTTAGTGCAATTTCATTTTTTTCATTTGCTAACTGATCCTTTTGAAACACTTTCTTGATTTTCATGCTTTACATTTCTTCCTTTGAACAATAAAACATTAATTTAGTTAATTTTCCTTAAAAGATTGCCAGTCCCAGTTTTATTTTTAAAGTTTTACTCAAAGTCCCTTACATATCCTTACACATTCACAAGTACCTGTAGCCATTTCTACTACTTATTGTTCTTCAAACTTTCGCCCCTAAAAACCATACCCTTAAGTTTTACTCTCGGTGCCTATTGTTGTTGTTGTTACATGCACTAATACCTTTACTTAATCTGTCAAAATTGAAAAATTACATCTACTCAAACTATTAATTGATCTCCTGCCCTAGGGTGTTTACTGACTAGATGGATGAATGAACTGTCCCCTGTCCCAAGGAATGAATGAATGAATGATAAGCCCCTAGGATAGACTGAATGTACGATTTATACTCTTTCCTTAGGATTAACTGAGAATGAATGATCAGTCAGATCAGAATAAAAATGAATGAATGAATGAATGAATGAATGAATGAATGAATGAATGAATGAATGATACTGTCTTTAGGATAGGCTAAGGAATGAATGAATAAATGACCCGTCTTAAAGAATAGACTACAAATGAATGAATGAATGACATAATAAATAGACATAAGATTGAAAGAATGAATGAATGAAAGGTATGTAATATTTGGGGAAGGGATTAAGGTCTATTAAGACACCTGAATAAAGTAATTATAAACACTTAACACCCTCTTCCAACCTTGACCAGTGCTTCTATAACATTTAACACCCTCCTCATACCTCGGCCAGTGCTTCTATATCACTTAACAACTAACTTTAGGCCTGTAGTAACACCTATATCTAATAGCTTTAACACCTTACACTTTAATTACAGGTGACAACTTTCTTTATGAATGAAATGGAGTTTTACATCTTACTTTTCTGTGTATTTAGAAAACTTTTCTTCTCCAATTTTTTTCTAGTTAAATCTTAAAGGGATTGTAAAGTGATTTTCTAAACTTTGTATGTGTATCCGGAACACTGATAGCATCAATTTGCACCATTCTAATTTTCATTCTGATGTCTGTGATTCTTGCAATTCCACTAAAGCTCATGCGTTTTATGACGTCACTGACAGTGATCTACAGGAAGCTACTATTGATATCTATGCCGATCACTTTACAAAAGCATACACTAAAGTTATAAATTTAAAACATCGTTCAAGCTTAAATGAAATCATATTTTTTTCTTATGAATTCAATTTAATAAGAATTTTTTTTAATGGTACAAAAATCACAGGTTTTCAGGGCTTTATTTCAATTTTCTCAAAACAACCCCATAAAAATTCCTGAAAGATGATGAACTTAAAGTAACCCCAAAATATTCCATTTTCCATTTCTTAGGAATTCACAGAATTTAAACTCAAGATGGAATTTGCAGGAACTCTTTTAGTATGACCTTCATTTGACCTCTAAAATATTTTTTTAATATTCTTAATTGACCATTTCAAAATTTTCAAAATTCCAAATTTCCCAAAACCCCATAAAAACACATTTAGACTTGAGAGGCTAATATTTTGTGCATGCAAAACAAAAATGGACAATCATTTTACTAACAAACCAAAATTCATTTTAAATTTTCTGCTTTTCTTGAGAATTCAATTATTTTCAAAAGAATAATTCTCAAAATAGTTTCTCAAAAAAAAGGCACACGTTCACTTTTTAAATATTAACCAAGATCTTTTGTGGCTTTCATTTACAGAAGAGTTCCAAACATGAGACACTTTTCAAACTCCTTAAAAAAATCAATGCAGATATCTATTTAGCTTTTTAAAGCCTGCAACACTTTTCGATTCTCAAATCTTTGGGGCATTGTGCTTTTGAATTTCTGCAACTTATTACCAAACCATTAGCACACCTTGCATAAAAAAATTCAAAGCATCAGGCTTTTATATGGCACCGCTAGCATGCTGCATGCTTGATTCTTGGAACTAAATCCAAACATAAGCACACTTTTGACGCAGTGCAACCTTACAATCAAATCAATACATTTAAAAGCAAATAATTTAAAAACCCATTTTTCTTAATAGTTTCATTCAAGTGCCAGCCCTTTTAAATCTTGTGCTGTAATTGAATGTCAAGCTAGTAATATTGTCCCAGCCTCTTTCTGAATACAAGTCTTATTGGACCCTAATACCCTAACAAAGGGTAACAGTGTTATTCAATTACAACTTAATTCATTGGTTTTAAGGCCCACAATAGGGAGTCGATTTCCTTTATCTTTTAAAGATAGCTTGCCAGGCAAGGTAATATACGCCCACTGGAAGCTTTGTTTGAAAAAGAACATTTGGCAGAAAACAGCAACCATCAAATATTCAACCTGTAGTCAGAGGCCTACATTTCGTTGAGAACTTAAATTAGGTGTCGTCCAAACAATTGTTTTCTCGATTTCATTAAGGGTTAATCATTCATCCAGTTTAGTCAAAATCCTTCTCTGTTATGAGCTAAAAACTAAAACCTATTTTATACAAGAAGGGCAATAAGTCATATCAAATATTTTTTGATTTTCGATAGGGTTTATCCTGTGATAAACTATTTCAATAGGTTTCATTAAAATCTAATCGTAAAAGAATTGTGCCTTCTAGAGTATTTACAACCTAAAAATCAAGAACAAGGGCAATAATAAATATATTAAATATTTTTCGCCTCTTTTGCTTTTCAATAGGGTTCATTATCGGGTGATAATAAAAAATTTCAGTAAGTTTTGTCAAAATCCATAAAGAATTTTGACTTGTAGAGTGTTAACAAGCTAAAAATCAAACACGTTTTAAAGAACAAGGGCAATAATTCATATCAAATATTTTTCGATTCTTTGGATTTTCAATAGGGTTCATCCTTGGGTGATAATAAACAATTTCAGTAAGTTTCATCAAAATCCGTAAAGAATTGTAACTTGTAGAGTGTTAACAAGCTAAAAATCGAACGCGTTTTAAAGAACAAGGGCAATAATTCATGTTATATATTTTACGATTCTTTTGATTTTCAATAGGGTTCATCCTTGAGTGATAATAAACAATTTCAGCAAGTTTCATCAAAATCCGTAAAGAATTGTAACTTGTAGAGTGTTAACAAGCTAAAAATCGAACGCGTTTTAAAGAACAAGGGCAATAATTCATGTTATATATTTTACGATTCTTTTGATTTTCAATAGGGTTCATCCTTGAGTGATAATAAACAATTTCAGCAAGTTTCATCAAAATCCGTAAAGAATTGTGACCTGTAGAGTGTTAACAAGCTAAAAATCGAACGCGTTTTAAAGAACAAGGGCAATAATTCATGTTATATATTTTACGATTCTTTTGATTTTCAATAGGGTTCATCCTTGAGTGATAATAAACAATTTCAGCAAGTTTCATCAAAATCCGTAAAGAATTGTGACCTGTAGAGTGTTAACAAGCTAAAAATCGAACGCGTTTTAAAGAACAAGGGCAATAATTCATATCAAATATTTTTCGATTCTTTTGATTTTCAATAGGGTTCATCCTTGGGTGATAATAAACAATTTCAGCAAGTTTCGTCAAAATCCGTAAAGAATTGTGACTTGTAGAGTGTTAACAAGCAATTGTGGACGGACGGACCGACGGACCGACAGACCGACGGACCGACGGACCGACGGACATGGGTGACGGCAATATACGCTCCACATTTCATGTGGGCGTATAAAAATGGTGTTTTCAGGTGCCAAATTGATTACGATTTTAATATAAAGTAATTTACTAGATAACAGTCCTGACCTAATTCTTTTTTTTTGGGGGGATGGGAGGGCGGCGGATACTAAACTTTATGACATTTATTTTCCATCTATTCACAAGTTTACAGAAATAATTCTGAATTTTTTGTTAAACCTATTATTCGTTTAAATTTAGACTTATGTGGGTCGAAACTAGGGCTGCAACGATTCACCGATACATCGGTGCATCACGGTTCATTTTCAAATTTCGATATTCGGTTTTTTATGGTAACGTATCGCGATACATCTTAATTGTGTTTAAAATATATATATTCCACTTTAAAGTGTTTCAGAAGAAGAACAATGTTGAAAACTATCTTATTTCACGTGAGGGTTAAGTTGCAAAGGACCCTTATACTATAAAACAATTTATATCCTTATATATTCTATGTTTCATTGTGAGTTTGACCATATTTTATTGAACAAATTGTCCAAATTCACTTTTTCTTGACGTATCGTGATACTATCGAATCGTAAGCTTTTATCACGATTCTGTATCGTATCGTGACTTTGTGTATCGTTGCAGCCCTAGTCGAAACACTGTCTTATTGTGGCTGTGGAATAGCTCAGACTGAAGGGAGTTGGATTGTCGTCTGCTGGATCATAAGGTTCCATGGGTTTCAAACTTCAAAGTACACAGAATTCTGATGCCACTGCCAGTGTTTTTGAAAGTCAATTCAATGTTAGCTCTAACCCCATCACAAAAATATTAAACTTTTACACTATAATATTTATAGTTATAAACTAAAGTTAATTAGAATTCAAATGCCATGACCAGTGTTTTTGAAAGTCAACTCAATGTAATCTCTAACCCCTGATCACAGAATTAAAAAACTTTTACACCAATCATAAAACTAGGGCAAGTAAAAATGCCATGACCCGTGCCTCTAAAAGTCAGACTGTCAGAGGCTTTCACCCCCAATAACGAAAATAGAATTTTTTACACCAATTGTAAAACTAAGTCCTGTGTCTCCAAACGTCAGACCCTCAGAAAGTAAAGCTCTCGACCCCAATAACGAAAATATAAAATTTTACACCGATTTGAAAACTAGGGCAATCGAACCAAACGACTTTGTTAAAATTCTTTTCAACTCTGATGTTTGTATTATTGAAAAAGTATTTGGTGTGACAAAGAGTTCGTACAGTAGTGAAGGATGTTTGAACAGGGTCTCCACAATATTGGCTTTCTGCATACCGTTCAGTGTTAATTCACAAACACAAAACGAAAATCGAACGTCAGTCTTAACTTTTAATTAATAACTTTAGTTTTACCAGCCAAGCAATGACGTTAGGGGTTCTCTTTCCCATCAACCTATGCTTAATCCTTTTATATTTTAGAATTTGTTTCTTTACTAAATGATACTTGAATTGTGTCTGTCCTAAAAAAAAATTAAACTTCATTTGTATACAATTTATACCAAATATAGTAAGTCCAATTCTTTGTTTTACATAATTCATTTACGCGCAACCAAACAAAAATCCAAGTCTTAATTTTACATAGAATCAATTATGCAAAACCAAACAAAATCCAAGTCTTAATTTTAGACATGTCTCTACAGCTTATCGATTGGTTGAAAAATTCTTGCGTTTATTTTCAACCAGATTTATTGTCAGTTTACTTAAAATTCCTTTGTCCTTGAAAATGAGGCTTAGATGTCAGGTTTCGTTGGTTGGGTGTTAATGGTAAAAAATCCCAAAAATGTTTACGCACCAAAAACTAACAAAGTATGCAAAGTAAATCCCCAAGGTTTTGATCCCCGAGTCACGGCCTGATGTTGAGGTGTTATCCTCGCGAATTACTGCCGATTCTTTTGTTTCTAAACTTCGGTCAACAAAAAGTTACGCAACTTTTTACACGTTTGAAAAGAAAAAGATTTACCAGAAGATCTTAGGGGATCAATATTACTTTGATAAGTTACGTAAAAGTTACGACTTTGAACACTTACATAACTTGTGATTTTTCTTTGTTCTCAACAAATATGTAGTCACACAAAATGTCTAAAGTGAAGGTATTTTTACACTTAGGAGCAAAGTCAAAAATTTTTAGGAAGAACCCTCAGAATCAGAAATTTGCGTAATATTTTTGAACAGCAATAACAAAATTGAGTTTTATGTCCTGCTTTTCAGCACCAGTATGGGCTAAAAAGGACGGGCAAACGTCATGCAGTGTGCAATGAGGAAAATTTTGCCAGGAAAACAGTCATTAGCTTACTCTTTTTTTGATTTCCAACTGCCGAGGGCCACCTGGGATTGAACCTTGGACTTTCAGGTTAGCAAGCAACCTTCTTACGACCTCCCTCAAGGGAATTGAAATAATAAAAATTATTATAATTAAATTATCTGTATGAAAATTTTGTGTATAAATTCATACATGACTGGCACAGACAACGCAAACTGGGAAAGTCCCGACCAATAATCCTGCGGGATATTTAACAAAGGGGGGTAATTATAAAACGTAACAGTAGAGTCAATAAAACAGAGAGTTTATTTTAAAAGGTCACAAGTGTCACAAGAAACCAGTTAATTTTGATAAAATACATTACATACTTTTTCACACAGTCTGGTTCAATTATCATGGCAAAATGACATTCTATTTTTCTACTACAGTTGGAGTTCAGATACCAAGCAGTGTACAATGAGGCAAATTTTGTCTATTATTTCACTACATTATTATCAATATGCTGAAAATTGACCAGCAACACCTAGCAGTGTGCAATGAGGAAAACTAAAGTTTGAGTTCAAAGAGACAGGAAACACTATGCAGTGTGCAATGAGGAAAATTTTTGTCTTAACTGCTTAAATTGAAGCTCATAAAGACCTGCAGCCCCATACAGTTTGCAATGAGGGAAATTTTTTCAGGACACAGACTTCAGTTGAAAGGCTGGTCAAATAAGTGATTGGTTGCATTTGTCATGCCCTTTGGCAATTGAGTTTTGGCATCCCATTCAGAGAGTCCACATAGCTAATATCATTTACTTGATGTTTAGGTTAAAAATTGACATCACTTTCAGAGTCCACATAGCTAATAATGTTTATTATCTGAAGTTTTACTTTCTCACAAGGGATCAATTCATATTTCATTAAATCATTGAAATTTAAAGTGGACAGGAAATGGGTGGGTGTATCAAGAATTAGAAATATTACGCAGTCTCCAAATCAATTCAATTTAATTTACTAAAATATTTAATTAACAAATAGTCTCTATTAGAAAAGACACACAGACTTCCATAGGCACTGGCCATGGACACAGTATTTGTTCTCAGTATGTTCTCATAATTAAAAGGATTGGACATGTTTCACCCCCACTAATCTACTGGAAGCTACTATTGATATCCAGGCAGATCACTGTCAGTAACGTCATAAAAAACGTTAGTTTTAGTGGAATTGCAAGAACCACAGACGTCGGAATGGAAATTGGAATGGCGCAAATTGATGCTATCAGTATCCCCGATACACATACACATACAAAGTTTAGAAAACCTCTTTACAATCCCTTTAACTGAGCTATTTCATTTGTTTCCATTTGCTATCAGCATTCAGAGAGACAATTGAAAATGTGAATTTAACAAAAGTCAAACCCATCTTAAAATTCTCTCGCCAGTTTCCTGTGTCATAACGGAAATATATCTCATGACATCTTGAAATTCAAATTTCACATCTCCCAACTCAGAGACAGAAGTTTAAAATCTTGTACAAGATAGACAAATTATGTCTATCTCAAGTGCTTTATAATATTAAAGGGATTGTAAAGAGGTTTTCTAAACTTTGTATGTGTATCGGGGACACTGATAGCATCAATTTTCTCCATTCCAATTTCCATTCCAACATCTATGGTTCTTGCAATTCCACTTAAACTAACGCGTTTTATGACGTCACTGACAGTCATCTGCATAGATATTAATAATATCTTCCGGTACATCACTGTCAGTGACGTCATAAAGCGTGTTAGTTATTAGAATTGCAAGAACCACAGACGTCAGGAGGGAAATTAGAATGGCACAAATTTTACAAAGTTTAGAAAACCTCTTTTCAATCCCTTTAAAACTTTTCAGCTGAGAAAATTAAAATAATTAGTATTGAAATATCTATTTTATTGTAATTAAAAATTTCAAGATCTGGATGTGGTCAATTCAATTTTTTAAAGTCTCAAAGATTCTTGTCTGCTTAGCTGTTATTAACATAATTTTTTTCAAGCATTAAATTTTCAAAAATAGACGCAATAAAGTAATTATTTTCTATTTGAGAAACAAACCGCGTTTCCACTGAGAATTGTGAAGGAAAGCTAGCTCTAAGCTAGCCTAGAGCTAGCTTTATTGCCGAACACGTTGCGTTTACACTGAGTTTTTCTGGTTCCCGAACGGCTTTAGTCTCGATTATGAAGTCACACATTATAGCCAGCATGCGATCTACAAGACTTACCTTTTACTCTACTAGATCATTAAGAGCGCGCGCCCCCTATTGCCGAACGACATAAAGCCGGCTTTTTTGTGTTTCCACTGAGTAAATGAAAGCTAGCTTTCATTTGGCCCCCGATAAATTGCCGAACGCGAAAAGCTTCAATTGCCGAACCGTTACGGTTCGGCAATTTGTCAGTGGAAACACAAAAAAGCTAGCTTAAAGCCGGCTTTTTATGTCAGTGGAAACACAGTTACAGTTTTTATAGAAACCTGAACAGAAATAAAATCATGATTTCAGTGCCTATCTAAGGGAGAGGTTATGTTTTCATGCCCCTCCCCACCCCCTTAGGCCAAATCTTTTACTCTATTTTCACATGTAATTCTTGATAAACATTGCTTTGGAAAATTAAATGAAAATGGCAATCAAATATCACTTGTGCCATAACTGCCTGCAGTAACCAAAATCTAAGACATATTTCTCAAACTTGAAAAGACAAAGTTCCATGCGCACAGACCAAGATAGTTGGTGCCAATCGTAGAAATCTGCCTGGTTCCATTGCCTAGTAACCAGAGTCACAGACATATTTTCTGTTTTGACAAGACATTAATTTCTCTCTTATCAACTAAAAAATATCTCAAAACTGTACGTGATGTAACTAAAAACATATGAGACATTTTAAATGATATTTTGATAGTTAAGTTTAAGTTTAAGCTAAATTTAATGAGGTCAGATGTAGTTTCAATTTCAAACAACTGTTTCAAAATGGAGAAGACACTTTCAGTTATTCCATTCTAGTGGCAGCGGCGGTTTCACCTTCATGGAACTAGGGAGTATAAAAAGGGAGCAAGTTTATTAATGAGGGATCATAACGAGTTTGCGCCACACCACTCAGGGCCGAGTTTCACTGCCATATCATTCGACCCGACCAGATCTTACGAATTCTCAAATTACCAAACCAACAGCACGGTACCATCAAATGAATCAATCCATCTACCAACTACTACCTATTTATCGATATGAGCATCTGTTTCACGCAAGTGTTAACTTGTCATATACCAACCAACCAAATAATGGACATACAGGTTGAGAAGTTGTGATTCCAATGGCACAAACCGGCTATGGATGTTTAGATATGGTGCATTACAACAATTAAAAGATATCGAAAGTGCAACTAGGGGTACAATTTATTTTTCCAGGGTTGGAATCTTACATCTCATCAAAAATAGTCATTTTTATACGCCCTCATCTCTCTATGAGGACGTATATTGTAGTCACCCCTGTCCGTCCGTCCGTCCGTCCGTCCGTCCGTCCGTCCGTCCGTCTGTCCGTCCGTCCGTCAACATTTGCTCGTAAACGCTCTAAAAACTAGAGTTTTTGACGGAATCAAATGAAATTTGATATGTGTATACATATTCATAAAACGAAGATCAAGTTCGAATTTGAGCTATTTTCGATCGTTAGAAGCAGAGTTATTGCCCTTGCCCCAAATCCGTCGGTCCGACCATCAACATTTGCTTGTAAACGCTCTAAAAACTGGAGTTTTTGACGGAATCAAATGAAATTTGATATGTGTATACATATTCATAAAACGAAGATCAAGTTCGAATTTGAGCTATTTTCGATCGTTAGAAGCAGAGTTATTGCCCTTGCCTCAAATCCGTCCATCAACATTTGCTTGTAAACGCTCTAAAAACTAGAGTTTTTGACGGAATAAAATGAAATTTGATATGTGTACATATAATCAGAAAACGAAGATCAAGTTCGAATTTGAGCTATTTTCGATAGTTACAAGCAGAGTTATTGCCCTTGCCCCAAATCTTAAATATGCTATTACTCTCTTAGTTTTCAACCGATTTTGATGAAACTTAAAATGGATGTTATTGGATCTAAATCGAAAGGTTTGAGAAAGTTTAGTTTATTCCTTTTTCGACTTTTTCGTTAGGCGTATATGGCCGTGGTCCACTATCTTATTTCCTTAAAGTTCAAGATCATGATTAAAACTGGACAAAAAATAGTAAAAAATACAAGCGAAAGATCATACCAACTGCAAAAAGTCAAAATCAGTTCCCATAAATTTAACATTTCTTTGGTGGGCTGTCAAATTAGACACAGACTTCTACACCTGAATTTATGTCCGTAAACTAACCAGTTGTCCATTTTATAATGACCGGTTGTCCCTTCTGCCTCATCACATTCAATTTGGCAAAATTATTTCATTTTACTGGGAAATGTCTCCATTTCTATTCTCAAGAAAAAGCCATATTTTATACTAAAATCAAAGGGGAATGTTCAGATTTTTGAGAGTAGATTTGGGCCTTGAATATATATAAATAGCCTCCAGATGTACTACAACTGCACAGAATTGCATAATCCCTCCAATTATACCCCTATTTTATATTAAAATTAAAGGGGGTGTCCAGCATTTTAGAGAGTAGATTTGAGCCTTGAATTTGTGTAAATAGCCTCCAGAAGTACAAGAAATGCACGAAAATCATACAATCCCTTCAATTATACGCCTCTTAACATTAATCTTCCATTTTTTGCTAAGTGGATGAATTATTTCCCTTTGTTGTCTTTTTTTCATTTTTCAACTCTGACCTTTGATGTCAAAATACATGTCGAAAAAAATCCATAACACGAGATTTGGTAAAGTTACATTTGAATATCTTGCTTGGTGGATGAATTCTTTCCCTTTGTCGTTTTTTTTTTTTTCATTTTTGAACTCTGACCTTTAATGTTGAAGGTCATGTTTTAGACTTATGTTCGACAACATCTCTACCAAACTGACCAGTTTAGGTCATGTTCTTTCCCATGTTTCTGGCCAAAAAAATCTTAACCCTGAACCCAAACCTCACAAAAAGGTGCCAATTCCCATGTTCGTAAACCCCAAAACAAGATTTCTCATTTAAGCTTTACGTTAGACAAAATTTCTTCGAACATTTCCAAGGTGAAAATTCCCATGTTCATGAAACCTCAATACAAGATTTTTCATTTATGGTTTTGTTTTTTTGTTATGTATGTTAATTTTTGGTCAAAATTTCTTGGAACTTTTGTAAGATGCGAGTTCCTGTGTTTCATAATATCATTATCATTTAAAACTTTAGTTTCTTAGTTTCTTGGAAAAGCTGTAAAGCGCCGAATTCAATGTGTTAGAAAAACCATTATTGTCTATGTATGTGTTTTGTCAAAGATAGTGTAAAAATCATTAAAATAAAAGTGAAAGCAAAAAAAAAAGATTTTGACTTTTTTATATTTAACCATAAACAAAAATCATGTAGTAATAATTGTATAGTAGTGATCTCCTACAAAGTGAAGTACCATCAGGTGTTTTGTAAAGAGTAAGCATAACAAAATTGAGAGTAATAATTGTATAGTAGTGATCTCCTCAAATGAAAAGTGCTGTCAGGTGTTTCAAAAAGAGTAAGCATATGCAATATTGTTTATGTGTACAGTATTTTTTAAAAATCTTGCATCAAAATTATGTGTTAAAAAGTTTTGTTCACTAATTGGTGTTAGGGTAACATGATAATCACGTATCAGATGTGAAGTTTTGCGTCCCATTTTTCTGCACGTGTTTGGGCGTATGATAATGCTAGTGGAAGTGTGTAAGAAAATGCGTCTACACTCACCTGACAAGCATGTGCATTGATAATCAAAATCTCCCGTCTTCGTACACGTTCCGCTGTTCTGACAAGGTGAAGGTCGGCAAGGGATATAAATATCTTCACAATGTTTCCCGGTATATCGTTGTGGACATTCACATCTGAAAACCAAAATCAAATTTTCATTAATTTTAAATTATCTTATCCAAACTGGATTGTCGTCTGCTAGGAAAATGGAAAACTCAGTTAGTAGTGAGTTTACTTGTTATCAGATAGGGACTTTGGCGCCCTGGGTTGGAATCCCATGTCCCATTTTTTTTAAACAATCTTAGCGCGGACATGTCCTAGATGTAAGAATTGAGACCTTAAGACACCCTAGCACTAAGATTGCTTCAAAAAAATGCGACCTGAGATTCCGAAATCAGCTTTTAACCCCAAACACTCAGAAATACATAACACAATCTATAATGTCATAAAATTTGCACGGAGCAAGTGTATGAAATTAGGGTGACCGTTTTCTCATAACCCCTGTTGTAATGTTGATATATACCTTTCAAACCTCATTAATATTTCTAACGTTTTATTGTCATTTTATCTGAATTACTGTCGTTGATGTACAGTCGTAAGATTGTCCCAAAAAAGTCTTGGTCATAAAAAGTTGAAAATGGAAATTCTTAATGCATTCCCCAATTTATACGCCATTTAAGAGCATATATCGTAAAAAAGTTGAAGTATATTAGATAATTTTGAACAAAAAATATTTTTGAAAAAGTATTTTGAATCAATCTTTCTTAAATTTCATTCACATTACAAAAATTATACTGGGAAAAAAAAAAAATCCACAATGCAATTTATTTTTATTTTTTAAAAGAAACACATTCATTATAACTCTATGACTCACTACCCAAGATTAATTACTTACATTTCAATTTGAATTATTGCATTTCACACACATAAACAATACCCCAAAAAAATTATTTTACAAATTCTGACCCTAGGGTCAAGCCAAATAGAAATTATAATGAGGCTAAATGATGAATTTCGGTGTCAAAAATTTGGCAGGTTGGTTTATATTTGGGGACAAAGATACACAAATTGTCAAGTTTCAACCCGTTAAAATATTCCTATGGGAATAATTAATTCAAAATGAATTTGTAATAATTAGTATTCAGTTTGGATCAGCGTCAAAATTCGGACGAAAATGTGACATGAATTTTGAGGTTAAGCAAATAGACAAAATAACACTTTTTTAACTATTTTTTCTCTTCATTTTTTTTGAAAAATTTACCTAAATTATGAATTGTTGAAGTTCTAAAGTAGGGTAACAAGTTTTTTTTCTAAGGGGAGGGGAGTGCCTGGGGATCTAAGGGGTGAGATTGGAGGATATGGAGCCTAGTACCATTCTCCCTCCCTCTCAGTTCTAAATGCTCCACAGCCCGGGTTCTAAAAACTTTACCTGAGATGAAAACTTTAAGACGTGTTACATTAAAAAAATAATTCTGCAAAACTTCCCCATTCCCCTTCCCCCTTTCCTAAATGCTCAACCGCTGTGGTTCTCAAAACTTTAACTCTTTTACTCAGATAAATCTCAAAACTCAAAAAGTTTCACATCAGAAAATTAATTATACAAAATTTCAAATCTTGCAAAAACTTACTCATAGCTTCCATATCTATTTTGACATCGTCCACCATTCCGACATATCCCAGGGTTCTCAGCACACTCGTCAATATCTGTCATACAAGTTCTGCCACGGTAACCAATCGGACATTGACATTGGTAACCATCACTACCAGACGAACATATACCTCCGTTACGACATGGCATCGAGGCACAATAATCTATTGACTCGCATAGCATTCCTAGAAAGATAAAAATATATACAAAATTACAGAATGGTTTATTATGATCAATATAAATGGGATGTAGATCTAAACAGTGCTTTCTGCACTTAATTTGTCAACTAAAAGACACTCTTAAGAGTGACATCAGTGGGTTTTTTTAATTGTTTGGAACAATATGTCAAATGATGATTCTGAAAAGGGATATAAGCTGAAATTGAAAGTAGTGCTCTTTGCTTTAATCGCTGATAAACCAGATGCCTTAATGCCTTTATAAAGAAATAAGAGATAGTTGAAATTGGATGTAAATTGTAAAGAATCTATATGTCGGTTTATCTTTCCATATCTGTTTCAGATAGCAGACTGAGCATTAGCCTATCCGTTGGTAAAGTAAATATTTATTTAGACAACAACATCATGTTAAAATATAAAAGATGCAACAGTGAAGCCATGCTGAGTTGCCATGAGTCCGATGACCTTGATGACTCATAATTGCAATCAACCCAGCTGTAAATGGTTACGGATAATCCAGGAAAGATCAATGTCAAGAGGTTTGGCCAAAGACCAGCTGGGAGAAAGGATCCTCACGGAACCTAAGCTATTATCCTTGTAAAATATAGCTGTTTCTTTCTTAGCAGCTCTTTAGGCCTCATCAGTAACATGAAGCTGAGAAGATTTATCTCCCTTGTCTTACCTCTATAACCAGGCATACACTTGCAGCTGAAATCTGAGAGAGTATCGCCATTGATACATGTTCCTCCATTTTGACATCGATTTCTGTAACATGAACTGTTCGGGTGGACAAATTCACACATCATTCCACTAAAACCTGGAGACAAAAAAATAATTGTCAACATTTGTATTCCTTAGCCTACCACATTCCAACTCTAAAGTGGGTAGGCTAATGCCTGGTGCAGCGAAAACTTCTTGACAATTCTGATTTGCCATTTTTACCTCATTGCACATGGCTCTACTTGTCTGCATTAGCCAAATAGCATTAAACAACTGAAAACTACCTATCATTTACAATCACAGTGACCCAATCAAAACTTTTATTTCTTTACCAACAAGAAAGCAAAAGTATAAGCAAAAGTGTGATCAAAGGGCAATAACTCTATTTAAGAAACCTACCTAATTTACAGCTACAGACTGCTTTCATTTGACCACCTCCAGATTCCTCGACCCTGCAGTCTCCATTGTTCATACAGTAGCTTCCTCTACAGGGGTTGGCATCCTGACAATACTCTCCTATATTTTCATTCGTACATCTGAAGGCATAAACGATTTTGGGGTTAAAAAATTGAAATTTTGGAAATCAGAAACAATACAAACAAAATGTCAAATGAAAAAAAGTTCATATATCTGTAACATTTCATTAGAGGAAGTATATCAATAAATGAGAAATTTTTTCATAATGAAAAGTGGTATCAGGTGTCTAGAAGAGTAAGCATACCTTGCCTGGCACCAAAATTTAAAAAAAAATGGATAAAACTTAAATATATCATAATGTATATTTTACTTTCAAAACAATATTATGTAAAATATCTGTGAGCAAGCGAATTGGATTGTTTGGCTCTTCTTTTGCCATAAATAACTGGTATGAAAACTTGCCTATACATTTAAAGTACGGTACTAAAATCATTACTTATTTTCAAGAAATGAAGACATTAGGGCATCGTAAATCAATTCTAGTTCTAAAAATTGTTTTCATTACTTATATTGGACCTTGGGGTATTATAAACTCATTTGAGCGGGAAAATTTATTATCAAATTAAAACTTTATTAGACTGTTTATGGATTTTGGTAAATTGTTCCAAATGTGAATTACTGTGATTTTTCAATAAAGTATGGAATTTTTATGATATGCCTTGTTTTGATAAGTTTAGGATTATTTATGTATACTGGCAAATTGTTCTAATGGTGAAAAATTATGGAAATTAAATTCCCCAGTACAGATATTAATGATATTATTTTGTTTTGATATGGTTTTTTTTACATTGTGGATGCTTTTAAATTGTATCCCAGAGAGTCCACATAATATTGCATTTTTTGGTACATTGGATTGTCAACTTGGCATCCCTTTCAGAGAGTCCACGAATCTAATAATGTTAATTTGGTATAAAGGTTTGTCAACTTGGCATCTCTTTCAGAGAGTCCACAAAGCTAATATATTTGGTATATAGGTTTGTCAACTTGGCATCCCTTTCAGAGAGTCCACGAATCTAATAATGTTAATTTGGTATAAAGGTTTGTCAACTTGGCATCTCTTTCAGAGAGTCCACAAAGCTAATATATTTGGTATATAGGTTTGTCAACTTGGCAGCCCTTCAGAGAGTCCACATAACTAATAATGTTAATTTGGTATAAAGGTTTGTCAACTTGGCATCTCCTTTCAGAGAGTCCACATAGCTAATAATGTTAATTTGGTATTTAGGTTTGTCAACTTGGCATCCCTTTCAGAGAGTCCACAAATCTAATAATGTTAATTTGGTATAAAGGTTTGTCAACTTGGCATCCCTTTCAGAGAGTCCACAAACCTAAAAATGCTATATTCATTCAACAATCATTTTTCAATCACTAACATAAAACAAACCACTTAAACATTTGAAAAAATATGTACAAATTGAATGATTTTTTTTAACAATTTTTTTTTTTTAAATTTCGACATTTGTAAGTAATTAATTAGTTTCGTCCAATCAGAATGTTCGAATGTTATCAACAATGTCAGGTTAATCTTTTTAAAGTTTAAAGAAATTGTTATCATCTGTTTTAAAGTGCTAACATGTGTTTGGGATTTTTAGACGGAGAGTGTGAAATTCCCTTAAAATTCCTGCCCTTTACTTTTTGGAATAAGGTGTGACCTTAAAGGGATTGTAAAGAGTTTTTCTAAACTTTTTAAGTGTATCGGGGACACTGATAGCATCAATTTGCATCATTCAAATTTTCAGTCAGACGTCTGCAAAACTTGCAAATCTACTTTAAGCCTTTTATGATGTCACTTTTGCAAAACTTTCTAATCATATCTAAAGACCTTTGCCATAAGACGTCATTAAAGTTTTAGTGGAATTACAAGAACCACAGACAACTAACTGAAAATTGGAATGGTAGAAACTGATGCTTTAGTGTTCCCAAAACACATACAAAAACCTCTTTACAATCCCTTTAAGGGGTGATGTTTAAAAAAGTGAAGCTCTTTTAACCAACCAACATAGCTACTGAGAATTAGAAGGGTCCAAATCAATGCTATCAGTGTCTAAAAACACATATCAAAATCAGAAGCAGCAGGCAAATAAATTATGGATACTTATTGAATTTCAATATCTGAAAATGAGATCAAGGTTGGCAAATTAGAGACACCATGAGCCATGTCAAATTCTGAAAGACAAAGAAAGACTGTTACTCTCCTCATCTGGTCCGCGGCTCAAATTTCACAAAATCTGGAGTCGGCTCAAACTTCAAACAAAACTAACCAACAGCTTTCTTCAATTTTAAATTAAATTTCATCTGTTACTATGACAACAACTCTAGTGTAGGGGGATGTAGATTTTTTTAGATGACATTCCTAAAGAAAGGGATGGAGTCGAAATTCTAGGTTAATTTCTTTGTTTAGAAGCTATATTTCATTTAAGGGGTAGGGGGAGGGAGAACACTTTCTAAGGGCATTCCTAGTAAAATGGATAGAGTTAAAATTCTCCATAAATTTCTTTGTTTAGAAGTTATATTTCATTCAAGAGAGGGGGGGGGGGAGAGATTTTTCAAGGGCATTACGAAAGAAAGGGATGGGAATACCTTGCATATTTCTTTGTGCAGAAGTTTTAATAAAGCTGAAATTAGGAAGACAAATTTTAGCAGGAGCAGGGGTGAGGGGGTGGAATTGTGGAATGACTGTGGGAGTTGGGCCATCACACTTTTTTAATTCAAAGTTTAGGTAAAACTAAAAGCATAAATTCATTGTTGTATTAAAAAAGTAAAATAAATGTAAAATGACAAGGGAACATATTTTTCAGCCTAAACCAAGTTTAACTTGTCTGAATAATTAATCTATGTTTAAACTAAGTCCTATGTTTTAGGGAGGATAGCTAGCGAAATTGTTTTCTGTTGTTTTTGTGAATTCGAAATGAATCATCGCCTACAGTTGGCATTATCAATTGATAGATGCTATGCAGAGAAAAATGAAACAGATTTGTTTTCAGAGAGATAGAAAATGTATGTAGATTCATTCACAATCCACAAAAAGATATTTTTTAAATTCCATGGGCAGCAACTCAAGGAATATTTGTTGAATCATACCCAATTTCGAAAAAATGAAACACATTTGTTTTCAGAGAGATAGAAAATGTATGTAGATTCATTCACAATCCACAACATATGTTTTAAATTCCAAGGGCAGTAACTCAGGGAATATTTGTTCAATCATACCAAATTTCAAACTATGCAGAGTAAAAATGATCGAAAAATGAGCTATAACAGCCTTTAGTATAAAGGTATTGCATTCACAAACCATAAGTTATATGTTTTATATATCAAGGGCAGTAACTCTGGAAATATTTGTTGAATCATACCCGAATTCGAACTTGTCCATGATATTGTGGATATACTACCATCTTGGCCTAATCTGATAGCTAATAAAAATTAAACGAATTGAATTTTTACATCCTACTTTCCTGCACCTGTTAGCATAATGAGCATGCAGTGTGCAATGAGGGAAATTTTATCTGTACAGCAATAATAGCCAACTCTTATTTTGATTTCCAACTGTCGAGGGATCTTTAACATGAACAATCAATAGCACACATAACTAATAAAGTTAAGTTTATTGAGACAAAAAAAAGAAACAAATTTAGTAGACTAGACAAAAATCTGGCATCATTTCATTTTTATTATTAAATATTTTCACAGTCTGCGATTTCTTTTTTTTAAATTACACGTTTTTCACATTTTTAACGTTTCTGCGTGTAATATTTGGCACGGAGAGTTTATTTAGTAAAGTATATCAAATATAAACTTCTGCAGACGCATAAAAAAAACTTCTTTTTTTTTAAAAATACAGATATTTTATCTTTTAAATAATATACAAGTACATTTGAAACTTTTGACAAAAAACACAACCAGAATATTTATCGTTCTAATTTGGGAAATTTTTTGTCTAATTTGAATATAGTTAGGGCAGTGTGCAATAAGGCAAATATTGCCAGAATCGGACAATTAGCATACTCTATTTCAATATCAAACTGTCGAAGGATCTTTGATGTGCACAGTTTGTAGCACATGGGGTCTCAGTTTATTGTCCCATCCACTACTAAATGTGAATTATTCCGCAAATTTTCCCTCATTGCACAGAATAAAAACAATACAGATCTTCATAAATCCATAAATTTCAATTCACAATTTTCTAAAAACACTTCAATTCACATCAAATATTTTTCACCCAAATTTTAAAATATTATGAACACAAACAAACACTTAATATTCAAACGATAACCCTCTTTCAAATTGATGTACGGGATCATTTAAACCCATTAAGGGCTTTACAAATTTTGATACGCATGGAACAGAACAAAACGCTGATATACAATTGACGTTAAAAGCATATAATTATGTCGGGGATTCTCGTATATGAAATCTTCCAAGCGTGACATATCAAAATATCGTATTTAAAATTATATCATGGGAGTATATATCAAAACTTGCCGATATTAATTTCGTGGGAACTAGGTTAATTTCGACATTTCGCAATTTATTTTTGTTTTACCTACACAATGCATGATGAGTGTTATGAATTTTCAAATTTCATTTTGTCATGTTTTGACCTCGCTTGAAAAATATTCTATTTTTGATGTTTTAGATATTTTTATGTTTAAGATTTTACAGATATCATTGCAAAATATTTTTATGTTTAGAGTTCATAATTTTTCAGTGGGAAAATTGCAAAATATTCATCAAATTAAAAGGGCGTTCTTGTTTGCATGTGACCTTTTTGAAACCCAAAACCCATAAAATTTTGGGCCTTACCCCATGAAACAGTCATTATTTTTGTATAAACGTACAAAAATTCAAATATGTAGCAAAGCGTTATCCTTAATTTCGAGGGAAATTTCTACAATTGATCTGAAGTTTTACATCCTGCTTTTCTGCACTGATTAGGCAAATGAGGACAGGTAAATGCCATGCAGTGTGAAATGAGGGAAATTTTATCAATTTTCAATTTCTAAATGTTGAGGGATCTTTTACTTGCACAGGGTCTCTGTTTATTATCCCATCGGAATGACAAGACAATTTTCCAATTTCAGCCCCTGGGCTAATGAAGAATAACAAACGCCACAGAGTGTGTAATGAGGGAAATTTAGCAAGTACAGGTGCATATGATCTTATACGTGCACAGTCTGTAGCACACAAGGCCTTAGCTTGCTTTTCCATCCGAATGACTAGACATTTCTGCAACTGACACCATTTTTAACACCCAAACCCTAGGAGACCGCAGATAATTTTTAAATTAATAATCAAAACGACAACTAGACATTTTTACAATGTCAACCTCAATTGCACCAAATCCCACGAGACCACAGATAATTTGAAAATTAATTAGCAAGGCAAGTGTTTTAATTGCCGTTATCAATGTATCAATGCACCATGGTCTCCATGAATATTTAACGAACTTTTCGTTAATTAGCTTAAAATTAATTAATCTTCACACCTGCAGATTGTAACAGTATCTTGTCACTGGAATCAGACATTTTTTATTTTATGGCCAAAAAGATATTTTTTAAAAATCTTTGGACTATCCAAGAGTGGAGCATTGAAAAAGTGGTGGAAACTGAAGGTGAAAAGAAACAGAAAAAAATCAAAAAATCAAATTCCAAAATAAACTTGGAATATTTATGCAATGTTAATTTTTTCCAGAGCATAAATGAAACAATAATTTTTACCGATTAAATTCAGTCTAGACTCAGTTAATTTTGATCTAACAAAAATATCGACACAAGATCTGGTTTAATGATATGAATTGGAGTTTAACATCCTGCTTTTCTGTACCTGCGTGGGCTAATGAAGACGGGTAAACCCCATGCAGTGTGCAATGAGGGAAATTTTGTCAGGACAGTGACATTAGCTTACTCTTATTTTTGATTTCCTCTTATTTTTGATTTCCAACTATCGATAAATCTTTGACATGCACAGTTTGTAGCACACAGGGCCTCATTATATTATCTCATCTGTACGACTAGACATTTTTTCGTATTGCCCCTCCTACCTGCATCACAAGTTTTGGTTAAGAGTGTATTGAATTGGACAAGTGTTCTCATAATAAAACGTATATTCCAAGAATCAAAATTTGCCTTGTCTTATGAAGCTAAATGATTAAAGGGGCACTGTGATTTAAACAAGATAAGAAATTAATTAAAGGTTTAATGCTAATTGATATGTTGATACTAATAGGTTTCTCTCTTTATCTGTAATCCCTTCAGGCCCCTTATTTTACAAGCTCTTCGAATAACCCCGAAAGATAAATTTTAAACCAATTAACAAGGATGAAGACATAAATATCATGTTAACATTGATGATGTCATAAAGCTTCCAAGCACTCTAACAATCTGAGCTACACCCATCCCCAAAATCACACTCACTGTATCTCTTCAGATAAATCTTAAACCAATCAGCAAAGATTAAAGCTCTGATGTCACAAGGGTCCAAGCACTCCATCCTTTCGAGCTACACCTCTACCCAATGAAATAAAGCTTAAAGCAATTAGCAAAGATGAGAGATCTGATGTCACAAAACTCCAAGCACTCTAACCATTCGAGCTACACCCCTGCCCAATGAGATAAATCTTAAACATATTAGCAAAGATAAGAGCTCTGATGTCACAAGGCTTCAAGCACTCCATCCTTTCGAGCTACACCTCTGCCCAATGAGATAAATCTTAAAGCAATTAGCAAAGGTGAGAGCTCTGATGTCACAAAGGTCCAAGCACTCCATCCTTTCGAGCTACACCTCTACCCAATGAGATAAATCTTAAACCAATTAGAAGGATGATGACATTACTGTCATGTGACCAGTAATGATGTCATTAACGAGGTTGATTAATTAACATGTTAATTGGTCTGCTGACCAGAGGCTGTCAACTCTGACATGGTGATAATCACTTTAACATATGTAAATATATCTTAATCAGATTAGCCTTACAGTCTTGCACCTACACTCTAGGAGGGAATGCAAGCAGGCAACTTAAGCCCTGTTTTCATTAGGGTTCTAAAAAGTATTTCGTTCTTGGAACTCTTCAAGCAAGAGGTAACAATAGACGTCCATAGTACGGAAAGAAACATAAACAAGTCCCCTGTTAGCCATTTCCTTTACAAACTTGCCCAGAAAGCAAAAAGACAAATCACTTTACAGGTCAACCAATGTCATATCAACCCACTTTTAAGATATGTTTTGATAAATTTTGCTTTGATTTTTCCTATCAGATAAGATTAGAAATATCTTTGATTTGAATCTTATTAGATAATTTTACTGAATCAGAAATATAATTCATTCATTCATTAATTTTATTTATTCATTTTTTATGTGATATATTTCAATTCATTCATCCATTTCTTTCAAATCTGTTCATTTATTTATTCATTCATTTGATGATTCATTTCTCAAAATGTTCATTCATTTATTCCTTTTTTATTCCTTAATTCATTTGTTAGTTTATTTTTGATATCGTTCATTCATTCATTCATTTGATGGTTTATTTATAAATTCACTCATTCACTAAATCATTTATTCATTCATTCATTCATTTCTTTATTCATTTAATGGATAATGTTTCCAATTGTTCATTCATTTATTCATTCAATTGTCCATCCTCCATAATTTCCAATCATGTTTACATCATGTTCATTCATCCCTAATCATTCTTTCATTTGTTCCTATATACCATTCATTCATTGATCACAGTGTATAAAAGGCAGGTGTAGTTTTTCCCTGGAAGTTTTAACAATAGTAAAATTCTCAGATAATCTTTATTAGTTGATTGTTAATTTACAGTTTAATATCTGTAAATATTAGCTTTTTTACTCGGCTGGTGTTAAATGCCCTATGTGACAGAATGCCCCAGTATTCCCTACATGACAAAATGGAATCAAAATGCCCCAGTATTCCCTATTTTGGTCAAATGTATAATATATATTTTTAGATTTAAATTTGACCTGTAAAAAATGTTTCGATTGACCTGAAATTTTATCACAAGAACACTTATTTAGGCCTACACACAAATTATTAGCAGCTTTTACATCGTAATCATGTGCAATGAGGGAAAATTTGCCAGGACAGAGGCATTCTTTTCAATTTCGAACTGTTCAGGGATCTTTAACATGCACAGCCTGTAGCAAAAGGGACATCGGTTTATTGTCCCATCCGAACGACTAGACAATTTGTCATGTCAGCCTTCCGACTTGCATAACTGACAGGGGGAAATCGGGTTGAAAAATCTGAAGGTATCATCACGACCCATGCCAGGATTGAACCCTGGACCTTTAGGTTAGCGAACAAGCGTCTTATTCACTGAGCCACATGGACCCATACTGAAATGGCTGAGAGGGCAATGTGGCACATCCCCCCACTCCTTCTTCCTATTAAATTTCATCTATAGAAAATATTTAGACATTTATTTTTATTCAGAACTAAAAATCCATGTTTTGACACCATTCTTTTCATAGGAGCAAGAATTTCTCTTTTCTTTTGTCCTTGTTCTTAGTGAATGCTGAATGCAGCTAATTTTCTTAAAATTATGCACTTTAAGCTTAGAAATGAAATGAATTGAGTTCAAAGTCCCACTTTCAATACCTTATTGAGCTAATGAGAACGGGCAATGCCTTTAAGTGTGCAATGATGAACATTTTTCCAAGACAGTTGCATTAGCCTTATCTATCTTTCAATTTCCAACTGTCGAGGGATCTTTACATGCACAGCCTGTAGCACACAGTTCCTCGGTTTTTTCTTCCATCTGAACGACTAGACACTTTTTTCATGGCAGCCCCTCTGACTTGCATCACTGACAGGGGGAAAA
The DNA here is from genome assembly GCA_029955415.1 of Lottia scabra. NCBI lineage: Eukaryota > Metazoa > Mollusca > Gastropoda > Lottiidae > Lottia > Lottia scabra. Next base: position 3,546,504 of record JARJEI010000014.1, on the reverse strand, counting down.
CTGTTTGAACAATTTTAAAGGGATTGTAAAGAGGTTTTCTAAACTTTGTATGTGTATCGGGCACATTGATAGCAATAATTTGCGCCAATCCAATTTCCATTCAGACGTCTTTGGTTCTTGCATAAAACTAACATGTTTTATGACGTCACTACCAGTGATCTACTGTACTTTGACATCTATGCAGATCACTGTCAGTGACGTTTAAAACAATTCCTTTAAAGTATATCTCTACCAATATCGGATTTAAACCTAGCTAAAACCAACTCAAAACTCAAAGCTTCCAGTTCAAAATAAATTTACCAAAAATTTCCTGAAAATTCATCATCTAACAAGTAAATGATCACAAAAAACGTAAAAAAAAAAATATTGAAAACAAAAATTTCTAATTGTTTGTGAAGTTTGGCGACGGTGCAGTGACGTTAAAATGTTTTGGTGTAGTGATATGTCAACAAGCTTGTTTACTTAATACGACAAAATTCTTGGGCGAGATCAATTAACCCGACATTTTTACCTCTATTGTCGAAAACCTTGTGTTTGTACGCCTGCGTTTTTTGGCAATTTCTAATCAATTTCAATAAAATTTCTTGTTTACTGCATTAAGTAGTTGGCGACAGAATGACTTTGATTTCGAAGTTTTTTTCCAAATTTGGATAGATGTCATTTGTACTTTTACATATTTTGAGGATGGCTGTAGCAAAGTTGATTAAAGGGTTGAAATATTTGCATGTCATTGGTTATCTCTGAATTTCAATATTAAAGTTTTTTGCCAAATTTGAAAAGATGACATTTGTACTTTTCTTATTTTGAGGATGGCTGTAGTACAAGATGATGAGAGTGTTTTTATCACCACTTGACATCGATTTCTTGGTTATGTGAAACAAAAATTGGTTGTGGGTTCTTGTCTCAGTCAGCTTGTGAAATTTGACGACCAAAAGACTTTAATTTTAAAATTGTTGACCAAATTGATTTGGATAGACTACATTTTGCATTTTATTCCCTTGTTTTGGGGATGGGTGTAGCATATTCCATTAGAATGTTGAAACTTTAAATGAGATACATCTAGGTATTAATCTTTCCTGGATTATCTGTACACATTTACAACTTATGTTTTGGAATAACTCTCTACCTTTCTTCAACTGTTTGAACAAATGCCTTGCAGTGAACAATTAGGGAATATTTCAAATGATACGACATTTGACAATCTTAAAAATATTTTCACACATTAAAAATCGATATTTCATCATTTTAAAAAGTTTATTTTTAAAAAACAATAAATGTCCTAAAATGATGCATCAAAATATCAAATATCAAATTAATCAAAAAATAAAAATTTAATTATCTCAAAATTTGATTGATTCGTTAGCAAATAAAACAATAAACAATATACAACATGAAATTGTAACAGTAAAAAAAATAAAATTAATAAAAAATGTGTCGATTTCGCCCGAGGGCAAAAGATCTATTCAATCAAAAAACATTAATCGCGACAAGACAAATTGTGGGGAGACATTCACTGTGGGATATAGACCTAAGGTGATTTTCTCACACTTTTAACCAATCAGAAGACTAGATTTAATAAATATTAACCAATCAGATGGCTCGGTTTGCAGCAGGTGCTTGTTTTTAAAGATATTTATAGCCTCCTTTTTATATCTAATTAGGTCACAGGTACATCTTATAAACACATTTTATTTCTTAACAAATTTCAATACCTGCATTTTTACGTGTTAAGATTTTTCTATAGAAGCACTGACCAAGGTCACTAGCATAAGGTGTTATGAAAGATACTCTTCTACAGAAGCATAAAATAGACCTTGAATGCCAGATTTTCTAACCCTATAGTGCTTTCAATACTGAAAGAGTTTCTAACCTAATTGCGCTATAGTCCTTGACTGCCAGAGATTCTAACTCTAAAGCGCTATAGTCCAATACTGAGAGAGTTTTTAACCCTTTTCCCTTTAATCCAATACTTCCAAAGTTTCTAACTCTATAGAACTAAAAGTTTCTAACCCTACAGCGCTATAATCCTAGACTAGTTTACTATAAAATATAACAGTTTAATATAAGTATATAAGTAATAGATTATAAGGGTTTCTAACCCTACAGCACTATAATCCTAAACTGACAGACTTTCTCACTTTATAGCACTTTACCTTGGACTAAGAGTTTCTAACCCTACAGCGCTACAATCCTAGACGAGTTTACTATAAAATACTATAGTTTAATATGAGTATATATAAGTAATTAATTATAAGAGTTTCTAACTCTACAGCGCTATAATCCTAAACTGACAGACTTTCTCACTTTATTGCACTTTAACCCAGACTAAAAAATTTGAACCCTAGAGCGCTATAATCCTAGACCAGTTTACTATAAAATACTATAGTTTAATAAGAGTATATATAAGTAATTAAATTTAAGAGTTTCTAACTCTACAGCGCTATAATCTTAAACTGACAAGAACTTGTAACCATTTAGCACTTTAACCTGGACTAAAAAATTTGAACCCTACAGCGCTATAATCCTAGACCAGTTTACTATAAAATACTATAGTTTGATATAAGTATATATAAGTAATTAAATTTAAGAGTTTCTAACTCTACAGTGCTATAATCTTAAACTGACAGACTTTCTCACTTTATAGCACTTTAACACAGACTAAAAAATTTGAACTCTACAGCGCTATAATCCTAGACCAGTTTACTATAAAATACTATAGTTTAATAAGAGTATATAAGAGTTTCTAACTCTACAGCGCTATAATCCTAGACTAGTTTACTATAAAATACTATAGTTTAATAAGAGTATATAAGAGTTTCTAACCCTACAGCACTATAATCCTAGACTAGTTTACTATAAAATACTATAGTTTAATAAGAGTATATAAGAGTTTCTAACTCTACAGCGCTATAATCCTAGACTAGTTTACTATAAAATACTATAGTTTAATAAGAGTATATAAGAGTTTCTAACTCTACAGCGCTATAATCCTAGACTAGTTTACTATAAAATACTATAGTTTAATAAGAGTATATAAGAGTTTCTAACCCTACAGCACTATAATCCTAGACTAGTTTACTATAAAATACTATAGTTTAATAAGAGTATATAAGAGTTTCTAACTCTACAGCGCTATAATCCTAGACTAGTTTACTATAAAATACTATAGTTTAATAAGAGTATATAAGAGTTTCTAACTCTACAGCGCTATAATCCTAGACTAGTTTACTATAAAATACTATAGTTTAATAAGAGTATATAAGAGTTTCTAACTCTACAGCACTATAATCCTAGACTAGTTTACTATAAAATACTATAGTTTAATAAGAGTATATATAAGTAATTAATTATAAGAGTTTCTAACCCTACAGCTATAATTCTAGACAAGTTTACTATAAAATACTACAGTTTAATATAAGTATATATAAGTAATTAATTATAAGAGTATATAAAGAAGTTGTGAAGTACTATAATATTTTGTACCGATTGCCCACTGACAACGTAAGTGTATTTAATCATATTACGAAGAATTCGTGGGAAAATACACACAAAAATATAACGCAGTTTCAAGTACGTTACTTTTTATTATTATCGTGTTTGATGGGTGTGAAAAGACCTTAAAGATATTCAAACTTCTAACTTCAATACCAAGCTTACTCTTTTTGAAACACCTGATAGCACTTCTCTTTGGGAGTCCACTAAATATAATTTGACTCCCTATTTTGCCATGCTTTGAAAATATTTTTCATAAAGGGAATTCAAATTGACAAGAGCTTTAGTCATGCAACACACATTTCAGTTTCAGATACACAATCCTCATCAGGACAATAGAGGAAACTTTCTGCCATAGGACTTAAGTTCGCTAATAGATTATCTCTTGCTGTCTACAAGTGTTTCAGATACACAATCCTCATCAGGACAGCTAGTTTTGGAAATGGAAGTTAACTTTCTAATAAGACTTAATGTTAGCAAATTGACTAGAGCTGATATCGTGCTGCTGACACACGTTTCAGTACACAATCCTCATCAGGACAGCTAGTTTTAGAAATTGAATTTAACTTTAAGAAATTAGATAATAGAATACAGGTCATCTCATGCTGGACACATGTTTCAGATACACAATCCTCATCAGGACAGACATCAAATTTTAGCGATAAGGGAATAAGGGAATTCAAATTGACAAGAGCTTTAGTCATGCAACACATGTTTCAGATACACAATCCTCATCAGGACAGGTCTTTTTGGAAATGGAGCGTGGACTATAAATTAGATAATAGAATACAGGTCATCTCATGTGCCTGTACAGTGTTTCAGATACACAATCCTCATCAGGACAGTCTTCAAAATGTAGCTATAACCAAGTATAACTTTCTTATTTGGCAACATTTCTAGTCCAAATTTTATGTATATTATTATTATAATTATTTCTCAAAATGTAAAATATGTAAGCTAGTTGTAAATTTATATCAAAAGTTAAATCAGAATCTAATTTTAAAACTTCATAGTAAATAAACACATACTAAGTTTTTTCTCAGAGTTTACCACAAAATTTCAAGTGTCTCAATTGAGATTTCAGACATTTTTAAAGTGTTTCACAGTTTTGGAACTTTACTTTGAAATTTAATTTTCACGAATAAAATTAGATCAAATACTTCAGCTGCGCTATTTTAAATATATTACAATAAAAATTTGTCGTTAATGTGAAATTTTACATTGAAAATTTCATATTTTTCGTTGTTTGAGATCTAATTAGAGTTGGAAGTCCACAATGGTATCCTGACTAAATTCCCCTTATTGCACACTGCATGGCATCTCTATCCTATTATGTTTCTAGATCAAATATTTTAACTACACTATTTCAAAAATATTACCATAAAAATTGGTCGTAAATGGGAAATTCTTAATTCAATTTTAATTTTTAAATAGAGTTGGAAATCCAAGTCAGTATCCAGACTAAATTCCCCTCATTGCACACTGCATGGCTTCTCGATTCTAATATGTTTCTAGATGAAATATTTTGGCTGTGCTATATCAAAAATATTATGATAAGAATTTTTCCTCAAATTTTTTATTTTAATTTTTAAATAGAGTTGAAAATCCTGACCAAATTACCCTCATTGCACACTGCATGGCTTCTTGATCTTGTTTCTATCAAGTTACATGTAAGATTTATTATTACCTTTGAAGAACATGCGTGAAATATTTCTAGTAGATTTTTTACGCAACTGTCTCATTTGTAGGTTAATGTATTTACCAAATGTTCTAAAGGGAGTGGTGATGCTTTGTGTTCATAATGATTTCCCTTGCAGAGAAAGGGCATGGCTGCTAAAGCAGATAGCAACCATATGCATTGTACAATGAGGGAAATTTTGCCAGGACATTCAATTGGTTTTAGCAATCCCAAAGGTTGTAATGAAATAAACAGAATTTTATGCTCTACGTTTTGACTGTGCTTCTGAAGAAAGGCAACACTATGCAATGTACAATGAGGGAATTTTTGCCAGGACACAAAAATTAACCCCATTTTTCTGTCAAGAAACTGTCAAGAGTTCAAGAGTTTTAAATCTTACTTTTCAGTACCTGTATTGGTTTTAATAAGGACGAACAAACGCCATGCAGTGTGCAATGAGGGAAATTTTGCCAGGACAGAAGCATTAGCCTACTCTTATTTGCAATTTCCAACTGTCAAAGGATCTTTAAAGATTTGACGCTTTTTCCATGTCAGCCCCTTCAACCTATGTCACTGATAGGGGGAAACCAGGTTGACAAATTTGAAGGTATCATCTCGACCTATGCCGGGATTGAACCCTGGACTTTCAGGTTAGCGAGCAAGCGTCTAACTCAATGAACCAACGTGGTTACCAAGGCTAAAGTTAGAACCCAACGCTTTACTATAACTTGGAAATGTAATCTGAAATGTTCAGTATTTTAACACTCTCAATCCATGTGATTAAAAAATGTTCCATCATGCAAGAGTGAAGATCAATCTGATGTCCGAATGGTGCCAGAAATCCTGCAAGTTCCATAGAGTCTAGACCAATTCCAAACAGCTGAGTTGCAGGAAGAAATTTTATTGATTCCAAGTGGAACTGCAGGTCAGAAATAACAGGTTGGAGGATCAACTGATAGGATTATGTCATTTCATCGTATCACGAACTTTCAAACTTTAAATAGAAAAAAATAATGTGTGGTTAAACTCTCAATATTGATTAGATAAAATACTGCTTTAACGAATGAATGATTGAATGAATGAGAGAGAGAGAATGAATGATTGAATGAATGAGAGAGAGAAATAATGAATGAATGAAGGAATGAGAGAGAGAAATAATGAATGAAGGAATGAGAGAGAGAAATAATGAATGAAGGAATGAGAGAGAAATAATGAATGAAGGAATAATTGAAGGAATGAGAGAGAAATAATGAATGAATGATTGAAGGAATGAGAGAGAAATAATGAATAAATGAATGAAGGAATGAGAGAAATAATGAATGAATAAATGAGCAAAAGAATGAAGAAGTTAAGGGAATCAATGAATGGGATTAAAATCACATACAATGTACTTGTCTTGTCCAGACTAATAATGACTGCAATATATCATGCAGTGTGCAATGATGGAAATTTACCAGGTCAGCAGCAATAACCTACTCTCATTTTCGAATTTTAACTGTTGAGGGATCTTGATGAATGAATAAATGAATGAATGAATACCTAAACAAAGAAAGTAGAGAAATAAATACGGTTAATGCCAACATGCAATGCACATGTAAAGTATATAAGAAGTATATAACAGAGTAGTGGTATTATATAAGAGATATAGTAGTGAATTATCTGATAGTCTCTCACTATACTGTGTTATATCTCTACCTTATTTTCTACATCATACAACCTTATCATGCATGACTCATCTCTTACATGCACTGTCTTACTTTAGGTTTGTAGCTTTTGTTATAGGGGGGAGGGGGGTGAGTGAAGGGGGTGAGGCATTATGGTGGGGTAAGGGTCGTACAGTAAGGATTTGAAACATATTTTTTACATCATATAATCTTATCATGCATGACTCATCTCTTACATGCACTGTCTTACTTTAGGTTTTTGGCTTGGTATATAGAGGGGGGGGTGACCTGGGATTATGGTGCAGAGGGTGAGTGAAGGGCGTGAAGGGTGAGGCTGAATAGAGTTGGGGGATGATTCAAACGACAAGACGCATTTTCCATGTTAGCCCAGTTATAGAGGGATACTATAAGAATAGTAGAATTACAGGTAATAATCTTATTACTTAATGACTCATATCTTGACATTCTGTACTCGATACATCACACTATACAGTAACAGATTAGATACTGGAGTACTGTTATTCTATAGCATGGCCTTCAGGGAGAGGGAGAGGGGGAGGGGGGGGGGCAGAGGGGGTGAGGAAAAAATGAAAATAAAGTAGTGAACAGGGAATGATTAAAGTAGGAGACTACTGTAATTCTATAGCATGACTTTCAGCACTTTCACCACTACCCCATCCCCCCCCCCCCCCCCCCCCAAGCCCCTCTTAAACACCATTGTTGGCCAGTCTGTCTCCCCGCAATTACACCTAAACACAAAAGCCCTGAGTGGTGTATCTGAAGTGTATCATTCACAGCCCAGATGGTGTGTATCAGAATCAGGAATTGTTTATCTTGGAATCGGAGCTACAAGCTGATTTTTAACAACTCTGTCTATATTGCACTGGACAACTTTGACTATATAGGTATGCAATCTTCTGTCTATATTGTACTGGACAACTTGGTCTACAAATCAGACTACATGACACTGTCTACATTCATTTTGACTGGATAACTAGGACTATAAATACATGCCTGCAACATTGAATGCACAACTTCAGAACAAGACTAGCGTGCTAGATAACCTCTAAACTATACAGAGATTGCAATATTGAATAAATGATGGTTCAACCAATCACAAACATTATTCAGATAGAGTTGTCTGTTCCTGAGTTCAATTCAGCCAATCAAGATCAGTCTTCAAATAAGAGTTGTCTGCTCTTGCCCCTATGCTGAGCAAGATGGCTGCCTATCATGGCCAAGTCATAAAGTTAGTCTCGAACATTGGTCAAGGTTGAGTCGAATTCTAGCACGCTTTTATCTGTACTTTGTCAGGTTAAGAGAAATCTTATTAAAATTCGATCACAAATCTGTTATTTTTTTATTTCTGATATTTTTTGTTTCTCCATTGTAATCTAACAAGATTTATACCGAGGTCACAAAAGTAATTTTTCTAATCGAAGTATTAAATGCAATGACATTGAGTTTTATGTCACACAAAACTTAACTTAAAATGATTTTAGTGTTTTTGCCATTTGATCGGCCAACAACTAAAATCTATTTTAAAATTCAGTTTTATTATCCAATCAGATTTCTTTATTTCTTAAAATCAGTTCCAGTCATCTGATTGGTCAATCACTAAAATCATTTTAAAATTTAGTTTTATTATCCAATCAGATTGCTGTGGGTTTTTTTTAAATTCAGATTTTATCTAAGTTAAGTTTTCAAGACTTAAGCTTTTGATTGGTCAATCCCTACATTGATTTTTAATTTCCATAAATCAATTACATGAAATGGAGTTTTACATCCCACTGCATCTGTTTGAGCTCATGAAATGGAGTTTTACATCCTGCATTTCAGATCCATTTTGTAAAATCTAACGAAATGAAATGTATCAAAAAACGGTAGACAATTTCATTGCAGTTTGTTTACTTAGCTAGACAAAAAAAATAAACCAATTACAATTTTAATTCCCGTTCAAACACATTTTAATTCTAAAATAATTACAAATCAAGTTTATTTCATCACCATTTTCTCTCAAATTTAACACTTTTTACATTATTTTAATGAAAGTTTTTGAAAAGGCAACACTTAAAGGGGAACACTCAGCATTTGGGACTTCAATATATGTAAATGACCTTCCAATGTGCTGGCAACAAAATTTGTTTTTCTAAACTTTTATGTTTATTGGGCTTATGATTTTGCAAAATTCCTATTTTTAATCAAAACTCTATGGTTCCATGAATTTCACTAAAACTATCTTTTTTTTTACATAGATATTTTAAATGACAAATCATTTTAAGTCCCTATTAATTGAGAACTAGATATTTTCCAAATTCAAATTAAGACTTCAAATATATGTTAAAAAGAAAAATTGGGACTTGGCATGAAAGTTGATGACGACACATGTATATTGTGTTGAAACGTTATGTGTTTAACTGTATTAAAGAAGTGTGTTATATTCCATAATATTGTCTTTGTGTTTTGTTATATGAAACTTTTTTTCCAATCCCCTTAAAGTGAGAATAAGCATTTTCTAAGGACAGATTCAAATTCAAAATTCAAAACAAAAAAAAGGGGCCATTCAAATGTAACAATTTTCACATCCTTATACAAGATTTATTGACGTAAACCCTCCAAAATAATCCCATATTTCATATGATAATCTGATCTAATTTATTCATACGTCTCAACAAGTAGGATAAAATTATCGCGAGAGTCTTCAGATTGGACACTAGTATGTCAAATAATAGGAAATCAGGTTTATCTTGTTGTAAACGACCCCCGTCTATTGTGTTAACGCGGTATTTTCTCAGAGTAAAATTATAAAGATAATCCTTTCTATAGCTACAATTGTCATGTCGTATTTGAATATGGTTCGTTATCCATGAAATACAAAATTTGGGTAAACAATATTACCCAAATAAACAGCTGATAAAGGCAGCAAGCCTCAAAGTGTACAATGATGCTATTTTATTTGAATATAGTTCAGTAAACTATCTTTGGGTAAAAAATATTTCAAGACACAAAACCCAAATAAACAGCTAATGAAGACAGCAAGCTACAAAGTGTACAATGGCGCAATTTTAGTCAATATATGGTTCGTTGTCCATGAAATACAAAATTTGGGTAAACAATTTTTCAGGATACATAACCCAAAAAAACTGCTAATGAAACAAAAGCCCCAAAGTATACAATGATGTTATTTTATTCAAATCTGGTGAAATATCAATGAAATAAAGTTTTATTTGCCTCAATAAAGAGGGGTAATGCTATGCTCAAGCAAATTCTGCCATATGCCATTTTTGTACCAGACAAATTTCTAGCTCTGCCAGTTAAAGCCAAATTTGACAGGAGGCTGCATAGCCCTAGAAAAATTTTCAAAATACCAAAAGCATTCACAAATTTTCATGTATCAGCCAGACGCCATTTTTTTTATCCAATTCAACTTTACACATCTGTGTACAAGTTAAAATTTTCAAATGGACTTTCCTGACGCCAAAATTTTGATACCAACAGAACACAAATTTTCTCATGGGCTAACCTGACCTTAAACAAAATTCAAGTCCCCCAAATCCAAACCAACACACCTGTGGGGGAAGCCTAATAAAACATACCTATCTACATCTCAAGTGTTTAAGCCTATATTTTGATACTTCAAGTATATAATAATGCGATTAACTAAAATTTGATATTTTTGAGTCGATTTTCTCAGGGGGCTTGATTAGTAGGCCACTCAACTTTTGACACCGTCCGTCTGCCTGCAGTGAGATTTGAAAATAAGTTTGTTCACATGACAGTTTGGGCATATTTAAAGGGATTGTAAAGAGGTTTTCTAAACTTTGTATGTGTATCGGGGACACTGATAAAATCAATTTGCGCCATTCCAATTTCCATTCCATTTATTCCACTAAAACTAACAGGTTTTATGATGTCACTCCCACTGATCAACCGGATGCTACTATTGATATCTATGCAGTTCCTAGAATTTAACTAAGTCTTTAAGTCTGATATTCGACTAATTCTTGCATAGACTTAAGTCGACTTAATGTTATAAGCATTATCTTAATTGATCTTAAGCACAAGGCTAGGAACCAGGCCCAGATCAAATAAAATGGAGTTAGTTATGCTAATTTTCTGCAATTTTGTTTGGGCTTATGAAGACAGGAATTGCCATGCAGTGTGCAAAAAGGAAACTTTTGTCAGAACAGTGGCATAAGTCTACTCATATTTTTATTTTCCAACTTGCAAAGTCTTTATATTGTACAGCCTTGTAGCACACTTTGCCTCTGCCAATGCCAGGATTGAACTCTCGACCTTCAGGTAAGCAGATATTAGATTGAAAATCAGTGGCTTTGCGAATATTGGAAATATAGCAAAGTTTTCGGTCCAGGCACCCCCTCCCCACCCTTAATTTGCCACTGTTGAATATGTCCTGGATTCACACATATAAAGGTTAGAAAATCAGAATGTCACCAAAAGCAAGAAGTGCCCTTACATACATAAAGCTAGAAATCCCTTAAAAACTTTTCATGTTTATGTTTATTCATTGCATAAGATTGCCACTATTTGTGTGATTTTTTAACAAAGTATATTGTAAAACTATTGTCAAAATTGATGGAGTGTGTCCTTTCCTAGGGGCACATGAATACACCCTCACAAAAAAATAAACTACCCATGAGCCCCTAGGGTGCTAGGTAAATAAATCAGTTACATGGATAATAATGTATTTTTGGCCCCTGGGAACTACTTTTGTTTTTTTAAAACACTTGTAAGCTTACATGTAAATTAAATACCACAACCCTTTTGCCTGTGGGTTGGGGAGGGGGCATATGTGACTCTAGGGTGCAAGGTAAATAAATTGGTTACATGAATAGTAATGTATTTTGGGCCCTGGGGGCTACTTTTGTTTTTTAAAACACTTGTAAGCTAACATGTAAATTAACTACCACGCCCCTTTTGCCTGTGGGTCAGAAAGGGGCATATGTGTTCTTTAGGGGTTACTTTTACTTTTGTATATGCCATAACATTTGTAAGCTTACATGTAAATTAACTGCCACGCCCCTTTGGCCTGTGGGTCAGGGCATTTTTTTTAATAACTAAATTATAGTAATGTATTTTGACCCCCAAGGGGTTACCGTTTTTATGTCACAATATATGTAAATCAACTGCCATACCCTAAGACTGTGGGGTGGTATTTTTTCAATAAATGAATTTGGTAGGTTTAAACCCTTAGGGGCTTTTTTCAAGACTTGTGGATTAAGTAATTGTGAGGCCCTAGGGTGACAGTGTTTTTTAAAAGAGTGGTAATTCAATTAAAAAAAATCATTTTAACAAACACGTAAGGTGCTTAAAAGTGACACTAAGAGTTTTAGGGGTAGTAGTAATAGAAAAGCAACTGCTGAGTTCTAAAATGTTGGGGGGAGGAAGGGAGGGAGGGTGAAGAAAACCATTTGTTTAACTGAATACACATTTCAGATACAAAATCTTCATCAGGCGTTCCGTTTTGGAAAATAAGGAAAACTTTATAATATAGGACAATAAATGAAGTTGAATTTTATGTCCTGCTTTTCTGCATCTGTATAGGTTAACAAGGATGAGCAAACACCATGAAGTGTGCAATGAGGGAAATTTTGCAAGGACAGATACATTAACCTTCTCTTATTTTCATTTTGCATCTGTCAAGGTGCACAGTCTAACAAGCTACTATCAAAAAATAGAAATTTATAAAATATTTCCAAATGCATTGTATTTAAGTTTGAATGGCAATACCCAGCACAACTACAACTATACAAGACGCAAAATAGGGACAAACATTTTAAAAACTCGATCAAAAGAATTTCCTTTGTCCCGAACTTATAGTAAAGGTATGTCAACAATCAAACCAGATAACAACCATATTTTAACAGTCGTCTCGCGGCTACATTTTACACCTGTCACCTCTGTACACCTGACCTTCTCAACCAATCACAACGCTTGACAATAACCTACGACCCCTGCAGTGACCCTTAACCCCTTTTTACAACATGACATTAAGTTGAGCAGATGCCTTCATATCTTGCCTATGACAGGTTCAAATTTGCAAATCTGATTAAAATTTTCATGGTTTACGATTTTTCCCTTTTTGCTTTTGTTTGCTGTCAAAATGGATCCTTTCAATGCAAATGAATTGATGAAATCAAATTTGGTGTCATTTTTTTTCAAATTTATTACAATTTTTAATTTTAATTTGTTTGTTTTTTAAATTGCACCTGTCCTGTTATGAAGTTTGAAAAGCGTTTCTGTATCAAATAAAATTTCAATTTCAATGTCACCTGCTGAATAAAGACGAAACATCAAAGGAATGAAACAGTGTTGGATTGTCGTCTGCTAGGTAAAAGGGTGAATATTTTGAAAACACTGGCCAAGGAATAAGAAATATTTTGCTACATTAAAGAGATATGTTCACCATTTGTTCAGCCATTTATACTTTAGTCTCAGAACTAGGAATTTTTTAGCTTAACTTATCAGTAATATTGCTAACTGCGCTCCCTAAATATCTCAGCTTTCAAATCTCTGTGTATCAAAGTTATCAGTGTTTGAAAGTCATAAATACAACTCTTACTTAAGTGCGACTATGCCTTATATCGAAAACACATATACAAAAAATGAAAGATAAATGTTTAGGTAGGGGTATAATTGAAGGAATTGTGTGATTGTTTGTGCTCTTTGGTACTCCTAGAGGCCATTTACATATATTCAAAACACAAATCGATATTCAAAATCATGGACATTCCCTTTTAAAAGGAAAAGAAAATTGCACTTTCACTATAACATGAAAAAAAAAGGATAAGCTTGGGAAGTTAAACATTGTTTGTAACCGATGACAACAACCAGTCAAGTCATGTTCAACACATAGTCTATGTGTTTTCACAAAACACACACATTTCATATCCCGACGTCCGACTTAAACTCAGACCAAAATATTCATTCATATCACAAGAACCTTATTCTCAAAAATTTCAAAATCTGTACAGGCATTATCGCATTCAAAACATAGCAAAATCAAGAGTAACAGCTGTATAAGTTGTGAACTACTCCAAAGAGAAGTACCATCAGGTGTTTCAAAAAGAGTAGGCATGATATACAGATTTCAAGAAAATACAGATTCGATAATAAAATTTCAATTTAATATTGAATTCAGTGACTGACCAAACAGATGACTAGAACACTAAATTCATCTTAATTTAGTTCATAATTTAAACATTATTAGCAATGTGGACTCTCTGAAAGGAATGATGAGCAAAATTGAAAGCTCCAAATTGTAAAGTCCAAAACATTAGAAAGGTCTTAAAGCTTCATTTTGACAACAAATTGCCATATTTTCTGAACTAGACAATTTCTCAAAGAAGACATAATTAAAAAATTGAGATTAAAAAATACATTATTAATTGAAAAAGTGATGTTGATTAATTGTGTCTGCGATTTGACTCGCTGACTTGTGATGTTTTCTCTATTTTGTGTTATTTTAAGTCAATTTCCAATGTTGATTTTGCCTCGAGCCAAAAGGAAATTATAAAATAAACCAATTTATAGGCTGACATCTTGAAATGACGTTTGATTCCAAAATGAAGAATTGAAATATGTTTCTTAATGTAACTTAAAAGAATGAATGAGTGAATGAATGAATAAAATGAATGAAAAGTTTGATTCCAAATTGAAGAATTGAAATGAATGAATGAAAAGTTTGATTCCAAATTGAAGAATTGAAATGAATGAATGAATAAAATGAATGAATGAATGAATGTAAAGTTTGATTCCAAATTGAAGAATTGAAATGAATGAATGAATGAATGAAAATATGTTTCTTAATGTAACTTAAAAGTGAATAAATGAATGAATAAATAATTAACTGTCTTCAACAGAGATTCCAATCCCAGAGTCGGTCAAAATGATACCTTTGGAATTTTTACCCAGTTTCCCCGTCAGTGATGAATTTTGAAGTTGGAAGGGCTAACTTGGAAAAAGTATCTAGTCATTCAGATGGGACAATAATACAAGGTCCCTGTCTGCTTTAGGCTGTGCACGTTAAAGATCCCTCGACAGTTGGAAATTGAAAATAAGAGTGGGCAAATGTCACTGTCCTGGCAAAATTTCCCCCATTGCACACTGCATGGCATTTGCTCGTCCTCATCAGCCCAAAAACTGCAAAAATGCAGGACATAAAACTCCATTTCATTTCATTTCAACAGAGTTTTTACTTTCAAATCCAAGGTAAACGAGGTACACAGCAATTTTTCAAAGATGGTCCCTGCTGTCTAAGAATCAAAAATTGAAATTCCAGCAACTCTTGGAAGCCATTAAATATTGGCAGAAAAATGACTCCAGAAGAAAAATGAATAAAAATATGTCTGTTACCGAACACGAAATGTGAAAAGTGCAATCATCGGGTTAATGAAAAACACAAATATTTGAGTGAGAGGCCAAAAATATTTCACGGCAAGGCCAAGAAAAAGTCATCATAGATCAAAATATTACGATTTTCTGCCAATCTTGTAACGCGATTAAGGTAGTTATTAGATAAGGAATGCTGTTACTGTAACAATTAGGGGCAAAAGCTGAGAGGGGGGTGGGGGATGGGGAATGGCACCCTTCTGTACGAATGATGCTTTTTACAATGTCAGCGCCTCACCCAGTGTCAGTGATATTCGGAAAGGGGCAAGGGGGTCAGAGACATAAATTTAAGGAGTAGTTTAATTAGGGGCAGGGTTTTATCCTAGTTAAAATTTTGTGAAACTGGGCCCTGATTGGTCAATCATGATAAGGTCTCAGAGTCACAGGACAGGAGGAGTTGCAGTCAAAATTGTGCCGTTTCAATGAACTTATGAGGCCTCTTTTATGTTTCAAATAATATTTCTGAATTTGCACCAGTCAAGTGGGCGTCCAGACAAAAGTATTATGCTTGGATTCAGTTCCTCTCACATTTTATCATGAACACCACACGTTTGGCACGTTTTTTCTCAAATTCTTTGGCGTCTGCGTAAAAGTGTCATCAAAATTCCACCTTGATTTACACAGACCTCCGTAAATTTAGGTAACGGAAATTATTAGCTGTTAGAATTACGATTATGTGTATATTAATGTTCTCCCATCAACACCTAATTGACAAATATTTTGGCGGGAGATTTCACTACTTTGGCAGACGGTCAAAAATTATATGGGCAGAATTTATTACATACTCCATTATTTTAGCAAGTTAAGTCCCCATAATTCTTGGAATCAAAAAGAATAGAAAGAAATATTAACTTTAAAT
The DNA here is from genome assembly GCA_029955415.1 of Lottia scabra. NCBI lineage: Eukaryota > Metazoa > Mollusca > Gastropoda > Lottiidae > Lottia > Lottia scabra. The sequence continues at coordinate 3,530,399 of JARJEI010000014.1, read as the reverse complement.
TCCAAGGATAACAATTTAAGTTCGAGAGGATCCTTTTTTTTCAAGATGGTCCTTGGTCAAACCTCTTGGCATTGATCTTTACTGGATTATCCGTACCCATTTACAGCTAGGTAGACCGGAATTGAGTGAAGAAGACTTATTCAAGGTCATTAAACTTTCACACAACAACCAAGATTAGAACATGCATTATGCAATCACCATTTGTCCGATGTAACCTAGCAAATGACATCATATAAAAACTAACACTCTTACAAAATGTGCTACAGCTCCCTATCAAAACAACCACAAAACTATCCATTCATCTACAACTTCACTAAAAACTACTTGAAGAATAGAAAATCACTATTTTTGGCTGGCAGCCATCTTGTTGAAAGGTTAACGATAGTTTTGTTGAGAGTTTCCTGATTGTTTATTTTCAATATTTCTTTCAAGTAATAAAATTTGGACAATTTTCAAACAAACACATGTTTTCTCTTTCCATTTTTTTAAAATTCACAACTGTTTTTGGTCCAAATAAAAAGATGAATGGAAAAAAGTGAAATCTAAATCAAAAACCACAATCTAAAGACATTGACAATATGGGAAAATTTTAACATGCAGTGTGGAATGAGGTAAATTTTGACAGAACAGCAACAGAACCTTTCCCTTTTTTAATTTCCAACTGTCCACTGATCAGAATAATAAAACCCAAGCACAAATAATCCCAACCGTAAAACAAATATAGAAATCCATGTAAACATAATGGCAATCAGTGATAGCAGCTAAAGAATTTAGTATATCAAAAAATGAGAAAAGTGGTATCAGGTGTCTAGAAGAGTTAGCATACACTGCTTGGTGCCACACCTGCCACTGCTGCTCAATGTTATTACATCATAAAAAGAACAAAACCACAGACTGCTGATGGAACAAATTGACGCTATCTGTGTCCCTGTTACCCATAAAATGTTTCAGTAAATTTGCAAAAGCTACAGATATGATTAAAAACTGGAAAAAGTGGACATAATTAATGCCTATTTTCCTCAAAAGACAAAAAAATAACAAAACCTCTTCGCAATCCATAAAACTAACAAGTTTTATGACGTCACTGACAGTGATCTGCATAAATATCAATAGTAGCTTCCAGTACATCACTGTCAGTGACGTCTCAAAACACATTGGAATTGCAATCCCCTTAAATCAGTTCTCAAATCAATTGGTAAATGGAATACAAAGGGGGCAAAAACTAATGGACATTATATTAGTTTTTGTGACTTTCGCTAATTTGTCACCAATATATTTATTTCTGTATCAATCTCACTAATTAACTAATTAATAATTCACTAATTACAGGTGAATCTCTTTCAGGTAAAAATCACAAGTTATCATAGATCTTTTCATACATTATTAATTTATTAGAGTTAAACTCTTATAGAGCTGATACAATGACTAATTGCATGAAAAATTATCAATGGACAAAAATATGCATTCATTAAACACATTTTGATTAAAATATTTAAAGCATTATGGCCTTTTATCTACTAGAAAACTAATGCCTAATAGATTTTAGGGTCATTTTTTTTAATAATGCACAAGTGTGTTGGCTTTGATGTGTGAGATTAAGGGAGGGCTGGGGTAAGGTATTTATTTCCAAATTAAGATCGATTATCGATGGCTGGGTACCGTTTAATAATCAAAATATCTTAATTGAGAAATTTTCTGATGTTAATGAATGTTTTTGTACCTGAATGTTTGTTATTTATCAATATCTGGTATTGAAGACAAATTAAACTGAATTAATGTCAAGAATTTTGTATGATGATCATGATAATATTGGTTGTGACTTGTCTTATTATTGTGTAACAGATTATATTAAAAGAATATTTGATAATGAATATTAATCGATAATTGATAATCGAAATTAAAAATTTGTAGCACTGATAATTGCGGACAAGGGAAAATTATCTAATATGTCATTGAATATTTATATTTTAAATGTTTGTATGTTTGTGTTGTTTTTGATGTACAAGGGTGTTGAAAAGTAATAGCTACTTACAAACAATAACTTTCTCCGCTATTCCTAGATTTACACGTACTCCCATTTCTACACGGATTAGGGTGGCACGATGGGAAACCTGAAATTAAAAATGGAGAATTTCAATGAGGATTTTTTTCTATAGAGAACAATGAATTACAAAGTTGTTCCATGGCCTGTGCCTTAGGTGAGAGTGGTTGTAACAACAATATATAATTGGAATTACGAAAGCACAGGCCGAGGTGAAAATTAGGGGTAGGGGAAGGTTTGCCCTCACCCCCTTGACAATTCTGCCCCGGCCCCCTTAGAAGTTAGAACCCCATCACCATATCAATCAGGGCTAAAGATTACGTTAATTTGGGCACACACTGTATGGAGTGGAACCCCACCCCAATCCACAAGTAAGCTACGCCCCAAGTGACCTTAAAGAGTGCAAAAATTTTCAAACGTTCAATTTTTATGCAGAAGATTTTTTCTATAGTGGACAATGATACAAAGGGACCAAAAGGCCTGTGCTTTAAGGGACAAGGGTAGAGATGTACTTTGAGCAACCAACAACCCCCTCAATTCTGACCCCGCCCATTCCTGGTTCCGCTGTAACTAGCATGTAATCTAAAAACAAAGAAATGACACCACCCCAATCCACAAACAGGCAACAGTGCAAAAATCTTCAAACTTTCAAAGACCTTTCTCGAATCATTCAGTCAAGTAAAAGTACAAAGTATGACTTGAAGAAATTATATATAATTGCATACATTATAATGTATTGAAAAGATTTGAAAAGTATGACATTATGCTGTTTGTTTATGAAGTGCGTATACGGAAAATTATTTGCGATGTCACGGAAGGTCAAACAAGGTCACTGTAAAGAAGTGAATGATGGGAAACAAAACGAACCCTATTCACCGGTGTACCTATTATAAAATGAATTAATAAAATTAAGAGATAATTATAGGGGATAAAACTGACAATTATAGGGTTAATCAGTTTCTATCTTAAAGAAATACTTCTTTTTTACGTCAAAAAATCTTAATTCTCAAATTTGGTAAATAACAGTATTTATTCATCAGTGGTGTCGTAAATATACATGAAAATCAAAACCCATAACATTCATCAAACTAAAGAAATTATCCAAAAAATTACAAGTTATTGTTAAAAAATTCTTAAAAATTTTGTAAGTGTTTTTCAATTATTACATTTAACATATTCTTTTTCATCAATGAGATTATACAGGTAATCTGTTGTATAGTTATGACATCAGGTAAGTCACTGATAAATTTATACTCTTATTGACCAAGTTTGATTTTGTGATCATACTAAAATTTACTGAAATTTATGAACATGAAGGCATTCTTTCATATTTTGGACGATTAGAAGCTGTAAACACCAAAATTCCAATTCTGAGTCCATGACCGGTGCCTTCAGGATTCACCCCTTATCAGAAATCTTTAAAATAAGGGGACAAGAACTGAAAAAGTTTCTCTCAAAACAAGCATTAACACTAACAGAGTCACAGAGCCTATTTTTAACTGGAAAGAGTCTATCAAACCAGCTATCAGAGGCATGAACCATTCTAAAGAAAGAGTATTATTCTGTATTGGAATGAAAATGAGTCACCAAATCTATTTCGAAACCAAGATCAAATCTATTTTTAAAACTGCTGCAAGTGAGTTTCAGTTAACCAAACTAGCATGTTGTTTAAAGAATAAAGATGCACTGAAAACTGTTTGGTAGATTCTTAAAGGAAAAGGTTCAGAACTTTCGAGGGTCGATTAAACTGCATGAAATAGTATAATCCCTTCAATTATACCCCTACCTAATCATTTATCTTTCATTTTCTACATATGTTGCTGCATAGGTTCACTAAAATATGAGTCGTATTTTCGACTTTCAAATGCTGATTATCATAGATACACTTGGAATTTTATGCCCATTCAGACGTCTCTGGTTAACATGTTTTATGACATCACTGACAGATCTGCATAGATATCAATAGTAGCTTCCGGTAGATCACTGTTAGTGACGTCATAAAACACGTTAGTTTAAGTGGAATTACAAGAACCACAGACAACGGAATGGAAATTGAAATGATGCAAATTGATGCTATCAGTGTCCCCGATACACATACAAAGTGAAGTAAATCTCTTTACAATCCCTTTAAGACCATTCTAAGAGGTATTGTATAGTATTTGCCGTTATGAAATCATCCCTAGCATTTACAACCTATAACAATGGCCATGAAATTTATTTTCCCACCAATCCTATGATTCAGTTGTTGATTTTAAAAATCTTACCACAGTGTGTTGGTTTTAAAAACGCGTTTGTACACAATACGTGAAGGTAAACATCTCATGTTTGAATCAAGAATTCTTGTGTTGCGTCTTGTGAAATTTGAAGGACGTCTATTGCTTTGAGGTGTATTGTCATTTAATGTAGACTTTATGCACATTTTATACTACGCCTACCAAGTTCAAAGTTCTTGAAACATGAATTCTAATTTTCTACTTCAAAAAAAAAATGAAAGGGTAGTTAGGGGCAGATCAAAGAGGGGGCTTCCCCAGCGTGAGCCCACCCACCCCCACCGTAATTTGAGACTGACTGATGTCAGAACCATCTAAAAATCTGAACCCTCAGAGCCCCCCCTTTCTCTAAATCCTAGATTCGCCCCTGGTAGTTATACATTCTACTCATGGGCTAATGAAGACTGGTTGTTAAAAATGAAATGAAAGTTTTACATCCAACTCCATTTGGCTCTTCCTTTGTCATTTTGTTCGAGACTTTGTAATGATAGGTGGCCATCTTGCCAGGTAAATGGGCAGGAAAAAACAACTCTTGTTCGGAGATTGATTTTGATTGGTTATTTGTTCCGCGATAGAAGACGATGGAAGATTTTGATTAGCTGAAGAATACGAAGTTATCTAGCCACTACTATTCAGAGAAAAGCAGGACATAAAACTCTATTTCATTTTCATATTCACCAGTATTTTCAGAAATTAAAGATAAAATGTACGCTGCAACAATAAAAGTTTTTCTAAAATCTATTATTTCAGTAAGCCTACTCATATAACTTTTCATTTAGCACAAAAAAAATTTAAATTTGAAAATCAGATAATGTAGGCTATCATAATTCACTAATTTTTTTTAATTTTTAAATTGGAGATAGTATTATAGTTATAACAATGATGTTCAGAGAGTGTAAAATTAGAGAAGTAAAAATCCCGTGTGAACCAAACCACTATAGTCACTCATGTTTATAAAACATAGATTATATTTACTAAATTTTGTCAATCATAACTAACTGTTGAGGGATTGTAAAAAGGTTGTCTAAAATTTATGAGTATCAGGGACACTGATAGCATCAATATGTACCATTCCAATTTTCAATCTAATGTGTTTTGTTATTGCAATTCCTCTAAAACTAGACATTCTATGCCATAACCGTGGCAGAAGCTGCTTATAATATATAAGGGCATTTAAGATTGCGATGTCACTTAGGTTTAAGGGAATGTTCAGCATTTTCGAGGGTTGATTTGTGCCTTGAATATATGTAAATAGTCTTCAAAAGTACCAGAACTGTCCAAAAATCACACAATCCTTTCACTTATACCTCTACCTTAATATCTTTCATTTTGTGTATGTGTTCTCTAACTAGGCATAGTCTCGATGAAAAACGAGTCATATTTTTGAGTTTCAAACGCTGATAATTATTGATACATGGGTATTTGAAGGCTAAAATTTCGAGGGCGAGTTTTGAACATTATTACGGATTAGATAAGCTAACAACTTTCAGATTCTGAGACTAAAATTGTATTGATCAAACGAAGGGTGAACATATCCCTTTAAGCAATGAATAGACTTCTAACATACTATCATTTAGCCCCTCATATCCTTTAGGTAGGCTTATTTTAACGTGAAAAAATTTGTAACTACGAGGACTGTTATAAAAGAAGCCACATGGTTTATAAAAATATAAAATTCCTCACATCTGGTAGTTAGGTTCCGTGTGTAAGTTTTTTATCGTGTAATTTGATCTGGAGACAAGACAGAAGCTGATAAACACAGCTTTTATCAGTTGTCTCCCCTTACTAATGGGCGGAGCTGGACATAGTGTGAAACTCGATTGCTATAAGTATGTGATGCTAAATTAATGGAGAATTGCATTGTTATCCGTAAGCAGTGTTCTGGCTACAAGTTATCGTGGCATGAATCCCCCACCGCTAATAATTCTCCCCTCTCTTCCCCAAGAAATGACAGAAAAAGACGGAACATGATCTTTACCTTCTTTATTTTCACTCTACCCCTCTCTCCTATCCCTACGATGCCCCTTCTACCTCCCCCTACAAATACTCCATCCCTACCCCATCACACCCTAGTCAGAGTCAGTCGGTCATACACCACATGGGTCACATGGCCATGTTTTCACTCTACCCCGTCTTTCCTACCCCTACAATGCCCCTTCTACAAAACCCCTCCTCCCAACCCCCTTCCAAATACTCCACCCCTACCCCTACACACCAGCGTGAGAAAGCTAAAGTCACTGCACCATATGGCAGTACAAGATGGAACATGATCTTTGCCGTCTCTATTTTCACTTTACCATCTGTTCGCGAGATTGTGAGACGCACGACATGAAGTTTAAATTAAAATATCATTACATTCAGAAATGTTAACCAAATAAAAATTTACATTTGGCGTGTGGACATTTTAAACTGGTGCAGAACTCTTTTAACTCTTTGTTTTTAGTTTTGCAATGCCAAATTTTCAGGAAAAGGGGATAGCAAGTTTCTATTTTTTCAAATTCTTATTTTTTATTTTGGTCCGCACTGAATTAATTTCAGAGTTTCTACTTACAATTTTTTTTTTTTTAGCAAATTACAGATTTGATCAAATTGTAGAAGATATTATATGAGGGTGGGGGGAGGCCAAACAAGGGCCAACAGATTTTCAAGGGACCAGGCATGTAGGAACCCAACGATAAAAAAATTGAAGCCAGGCCAACCAAGTTTTGGGGTGGGGGCTTGCACAGCAATCAACATCTCTTTAGAGTGCAGGCAAGGCCAATATCAAACTTTCACATAGTGATATTCATTTAAGACAAATAACAGTACTTTATATCAATAATAGCCATGGGATATCATTCATATTGGCCTCAAATATAAAATTCAATAAGGTATCAGTAATTGATATACACCAATAATATACTATGAAATATCACTATTACGGCCCTGGTATGTTTTAAGTTTTAATAAATAAAAGCAAGACCAAAAATTAGGGAACACCTGGAATTTTCATGTAAACTTAGCATCCAGTGGTATATTATTTCAAAAATTCTAATATTCAGTCCCAATATTCAAACGACCAATTGATAATCAGGGCATACCCCTTCAAGGCCAGATATATTTATCAATTTTAGGGTCACACCAATATAAACTGATATCGCCCTCCAATATATATCTTTTGAGTCTAATAACGGTATCAGTACTTGATATACACCGGTAATTTACTGTGGTATATCGCTGATATTGCCCTGTATTTTATAAGTTTATTTCAAGTGCAAATTTACTCTGAACTTTATCAGAAATTCGATGCACGTCTTGTAGTAAATTGATTAGAAAGAAGCCACTATCTCGCTTCTTGATAAAGTCTTACAGATACACAACAACTCACCTTCGATATTGAGGCATTTCAGTAAAATTACAGCCACGCTTAAAACCAAGGCTTTCCGCATCGTAATCCAAAATAAAAGAATTTAAATCCACTTGACGTCACATACGGAATAAAGCAGCTAATAGCTCCATGAAATCCTTAAAATTCGACGTTTTAATCCTAAAATTTCATCGACAAAATCAATTTAAAAACCCTAACACAAACTTCACAACAAATTACAGTGTTCCTACCCCAATACACAAAACTTTAATAACACATGGTAGTTCCGACCATATACAACACTTATTCCTACGCCGAGTAGCGGGCAACTTTATTTCAAACAATGAAAACTTTTCAAATTTTAGAGTTTTTGAAATAAAATCACACGTTACATTTCAAAACACACTCAGCAATACTATTGAAAAATTTCGTGAAATGATTTCATCGATTTGGAGGGAAAACGCGCGTGAGTTTACCCGCCCTAGTTTGCGTGGCGTAATGATCTTCTAAGGTGCAGAATACACAGTGTAAAAGGTAGCCTAATTGAGAAGGGGTAGTAGTCGATTTTCACTAGAGTAATGTTTAAGGGGCCGTCACGCTTTACTGGGGTCATAAATTAATTTTACTCGACATGTCAATAATATTAAAGGGACTTTGAGCAGATTTCTTTTCATTTGGAGATATCATACGGACTTACAGCATTCTTCGTTTTATTTTTAAGAATAGAGCGTAAAATTCCAGTTTATATTATGAAAGTTTATATTATTTCAAGGTAATAGGGGTTGCACAACGACACCAGACCGACTGTCGGAAACGTTGTCCGTGGAATCAGAATTATTATCTCGACGAGGATTCAGACCCACGGCCACGGCACCTATAACGACGAGCAAACGACTATTCAATTTCCAATGCCAGGCCTAAAGCTACGAAACAAATTTCTTAAAATTCCAATTTAAACTTTTTAAGCGATGTAAGCTACTGTTAAACATAAATTTGTTAGGGTCTCGTGTCAAAGCTCCAAGTTTGAGATGGAATTCCCTTCCCTGAAATGCCTAAGATAAGTAGCCTAGGCCTATAGCCTTTTAAACAACAGATTAAAAACGGTAAAATGGTAACAAAAGGGAAATGGAAGCAAAAACCAGGTAACAATTCTTTAAAAACTGGGGTGGGAAATACAAGACGCAGATATTACCGACATCTTACGGTTCCTTACACCTCAGAGCGCAGCCGGTCGTAAAACAGTAGCCGAACGTTGTATAACGTCAAGCTTGATCAGTCACGTTCAAAAGATTAACGTCACGCTTGATTGGGTGACACGTTTCGACACACGCCGTCACGCGTCGGACCGATTTCCTCAGCTCATAGTGAGAAAAAGATCAATCTTCGATGAGATTAAACACCTTTCAATCACTTGTTAATACGATTGACAAGATTACATATATCTTTATCTTTGGGCAGGTCCCGTGGATGATAATTATGAGGGGGTAGGGGGGGGGGGGGGGAAGGATGGGGTAGGCAGATTGGTTAGGGTAGGCACCGTAGGCAGGTGGACGCATACCTACTTATTGCCCGATTTTTTGGCCAAAAACATTATATGGGGGGGGGGGCAGCTACCCCACCCCTCTGCCCCCCTGTCCCCCATTGTGAACAACAGAGTGACATCAGGTGCGCTGGAAGAGTCGAACATCAATTCCTATATTAGAAACATTTTCACCAACAAAATTACCCCAAACCATCAATTTTCAAATATGACATATTTGACATATTCATCGGAGAGTTTAAAATGAAGCGTCCAAAATCTAGTTATGACAGTTGCAGTCAATGCTACAACATATTACCTGTAATGTACGTGTAATGTACGTGTAAATTACGTGTCTTTATGATATATAATGATTTATTTCATGTTCTAAATTCACCATGACATCAATATTCACGATGGATATGATTACTAAATGATTAATATACTAGAACATGGCAATCCATCATCGTAATTGGGCACAATGGAGATATAAGTGTCCAAATGCACAAACAAGGGTCTCGGAGTCCTAGGGCCAACCTCTTTTGAATCCTTGAAAAAAGATAGTGGACCACGGCCATATACGCCTAACGAAAAAGTTGAAAAAGGAAAAAATTTAATCAGGAGAAAACTAAACTTTCTCAAACCTTTCGTCCAATAACATCCATTTTAAGTTTCATCAAAATCGGTTGAAAACTAAGAGAGTAATAGCATATTTAAGATTTGGGGCAAGGGCAATAACTCTGCTTCTAACGATCGAAAATTGCTCAAATTCGAACTTGATCTTCGTTTTATGAATATGTATACACATATCAAGTTTCATTTGATTCCGTCAAAAACTCTAGTTTTTAGAGCGTTTACGAGCAAATGTTGACGGACGGACGGACGGCATGACCGACGGACGGACCGACGGACAGACGGACAGGGGTGACTACAATATACGTCCTCATAGAGAGATGAGGGCGTATAAAAAATGGGTAAATCTATAAAATAACTTAAAAGCCATGGCAATTCAAATTTCGTTAATTTTTTTAAAAAAGGGTGACATATATTGGCTACCCAAACATTTAGCGACGCGTCGAAACGACAGGTGCGCATCTAAAATCATTAAATACCCTTTCATAATATACGCCACTGAGACCCTTCATTCGAACCAGTGACCCCTAAAACTTGTATAATCGGGTCACATTTCAATCGAATGAATTCACTTCCGAATGCCGATAGTCGAAACGCAAATAGGGATCATTATTAAACCCCCTTTTCTTTCAGCGAACATATGTCGAGTGGGTGATTAGGGATGTTCCGCTATTCCGTGGCAGTCAAGCATGGAAAATAAACGAGAGTGAACGCATGATCGATTCCACCTTGCGTTCTTACATCCCACTTGCGTTCTTACATCCCACTTGCGTCTGCAACCAATTGAAATGCCATTTCTTTAGAGTACCGCTATGTGACCAGTTCAACGTCATCGAAGCGTGACGTAAGACGTTCCTTTGATCAGAAGTCAACGTGACGTCACACCGCCCTCATTATCGGTGACATGTCTATTATGGCGGTTGGAGTTATTTGTAAAAGGTGACAGCACCCAATTATCGATGAAAAACTGACAAATTAGTCACACTGTCTCTCATTTTCATGTGACTCTGAAGTCACTTGTTTTAACTACCTTTCTGACCTCCCGATAAATAGGCCTACATTTTTGATGGTCTACCTATACAATTAATTGTAAGAAAAAAAAATACCCCAAACCCTTAAATTCAAGGCCTTGTGTGGGGTGAAATTGAATGGTGAGGTGGCTGGAGGGTTTTGGGTGAGGCTAAGGGGCACATACCCACAGACACCCGACAAAAATAGAATTCAGGGTAAAATTGTGCCCTCCTAGAGTCACACATGAAAAAAAATATCTCCCTACGGGCTTGATAGCCTATTGAGACCCCTACTCCTGCCCACAAAATATCACTAAAATATCAAGGTATCACTCTAAATTTGTCTAAATCTGTATAGGAGAGCGTCCCCATCAGTCCATTCAGGTACAGAAAAATAGGACGTAAAACTCCATTTAATTTCGTTTTCTAAATCTGTTCAGGATTAAACTCTACGGTTAAAATCGATGGTGGATAAATGATGTTAGAAAGTTTTTAGCGAGTTGACATGTTTAAAACCAATATTGACGATGATTTACAACCTTTATAAAGAGGATCGTAAAATCAACATCATATCATAAGATTTATTTTCAAAATACAACTTTTTAAATCGATTTCTCTTGCAATTTCCTGAATTTTATAAGAAATGAAATCAAATGGAGTTTTACGCCCTGCTTTTCTGCACTTTTATGGGTTATAAGGACGGACAAACGCTAATGGCGTACGTATAGACTAAACATCGATTGAATATGGAGGACTACGTCTGACAATGCAATAGGCTTATGAACATGGGGACATTCGCTGACCACTGACCACCCCATTAATCCCCCAGTCACGTTTCCAACCTCTAGAAATTGAACTGGCTCGGCTTTGGCATCCCCCCAAGCTCCCCACTTTTCAAATTTCGTATCATCATTATTTGCACTTCAACTCTGAAATTTTGATCGATTCCCAATTCTCAAGTTAATATCAAACTTCATTTAGTATTTATTTTAAAACGGGGATTCGAAATCGAGCACCCTTCACACGACGTAAGATAAATAGCAACACGCGAACACTTCCGGTTTTGAATTTCGTATAATATGATAAATCTAAATCCATATTTCAAGAAAGCACTCAGCACTTCCGGTTAACAGTTGCTAAAGGTACAACAGTTTCCAAGGGAATTTACCAATAGGCCTACAAAATGATATAGGGTCTGAAAAAACCTTCAAAAAGTAGATTGTAAAAGAAATGCAAATGGTTTTGGCATACCTTTAAGAGAGTCATAGCCGTAGGAGACAGGGGACAGGAGTGGGTTGCAGGGGTGTTGGGGCAGCTGCCCCCCCCCCCAAATAGTATGTTTTTGGGCAGCTAGTTCCAAAAAATCGGACAGCGACCGGGAAAATATTCACTAAAACTTCACTGAAATTCGGGCAAGTCGGTCCATAAATAGAATGGAATCCTTGTCTTTAAAATTCCCAGGAAACGGAGTTTTACGTCCCAGTGTGTGAAATTCCCAGGAATGAAAATTACCGATATTAATAAAACTCGGAGCAGGGGTTAATTCGACAAGGTCTATAATCTCTTACAACTTAAATTGTTTTAAAATCAGAAAGAGTTATCGACCCGATATCGATTGGTTCCACGCGACGATCATTCAATTCCATTTACTACTGCAACCTTTCAAGTACCCTAGCTTTATAGCACGTGCTATTTCGCGCCAATTGGTTGGGCTGTGTTGGGTTTATTCACGGTATTATTACAAAGTAATACAAAGTAAAAACTTCTTTTCTTTTTTAATCGCTTTTTATTAAAGTGGTTATGTCAGCTGGTACCTTTCTTTGGGATTTTCTTGTAAACAGGTGAAAAAGGCTGAAATGAAAGTTGTTTTTATTTTCTTAAATGGCTTATGAAGATACATCATGCAGTATGCAATGGAGAGAATTTGCTGCGCCAATTTTCATTTGTGAAATCAAACAGTCACCGTGAAAGTTACGCTAGCGTTCTGCAACATTAAGGTTTACGGCAACTGCTGAGGATTGCCGATTGCTGTGAAATATTAATAGATTGGACTCGTGCAGACCGTGGTCTCATCAAGAAAGGTGGGAGGTAAGGTGGGAGGTTGGGTGGGAGGGAATGGGGCACAGGTTATCTACAGCAACCACTCCTAAATCTCTATGCTAATCTAATTTCGCATTTTCTCTTACCCATCAATAATTCCTGTTTCGGATTTCTTTTCGAGGAGGCCACTTTAAACAGAATTTTAGCTAGGGTAGTTAAATTTACCGATCTAGTCTCTTTAAGCCAAGTTTTGACTACGGTAGAGATTATTGTTTAAGGATGTTTGAAACCGTGGGAAAGATTTCCGATCGATTTTAATATAGTCTTAAATAAACATAGGCTCAATTACCTCCCTTTATATTAATTACTCGTTTATTGGTCGTTCAATAACTTGGAGCTTTACGCTTCCACAGCGTGTTTGAGAATTAATAACTTTGGCATGTGTTTAATTGCTAAATGATTTCCAGTTATGGTTCCAAAGATTTGATCGAATAGTTCCAATAGTTCACTGGTGCTTCTTTGCATTATAAGGTGGCGGTTAAGGGTGTGGATTTAGGGGGGGGGGGGGGGGCTTCCGCCATCCTGGTTCGTCCGCCACAAAATTTTGAACATATCCACGCCCTTGGGTGGAGGTCAGGATGGGCCATAGAATTGTCAATGGAGACTCTTATGCTCTAACTCTATTCTTAAGTTAAATGATACTGGAAAGTGGGGATATCGGTGGAAGTTGGTTATTATGTCTTCCAATGTCTTATAATTCTTTGCTATCATTCGGACAATTGAATAAATCTATAATAATTTTTCAGTATTTTTCTCATTAAATCTTTTTTTCCCCTTTTTACACCAAAATTCTCAGGACAAAATTGTATAGATATATAAGAAATTATTTAATTGTAGTCTGTTGAATAAACTATGAATTACCTCCCCTTTACACTCAACTTCCGGTTAAAACACGTGCTCGATGTAAACAAACAAAAAATTCATCAAAATGGTCAGAAAACTGAAATATCATGAGAAAAAGTTGCTGAAAAAGGTTGATTTTATATCTTGGGAAGTTGATAATAATATTCAAGAGTTGAAAATATTAAAAAGATATTTCATTCAACGGAGAGAAGATTATACAAAGTATGTTTACGTTTTCATCATTTTTACTTTCACTTTAGCTTTTTGCTATTTTGCTATTTTGCTCAAAATAGACAGTTTTCGTTTATTTATGGGCGTAGGGTCTATAGTTTTTTGGTTCTTCTTCAATAACTTTCTTATTGATGTAGAAATCCGGTTCAGATAGAACCTTGCTACGTATATGATATCTTGGCCTTGTTGTTGGCTTGTTGTTTTTTTTCCAAACCCAGTCACAGTGCTAAGGGGCTGATATTGAGGAGGCATCCCTTTTTTTTTGATCGGCCCTGTGTTATCCCCCCTGTTATCCTGATAGTCACTATAGTACATTTCACACACTGCATATATATGCATTGCCTGAGTTGATCAGCTGCCAAATCAGGAGCAGAAATTTGCATATGGTTGACTTGACCTGTTGGCATTGATCTTTCCCAGATTATGGGTACCATTTTACAGCTGGGTTAACTTGAATTATGAGAGAAGATGATTTATTCAAGGTCATTAGACCTTCTTACTCTGATCAAGATCTTAATTCTCTAACATAACAACCTTCATTTCCTAGTATCCTAGAAAATGACGTCATGTTTGTAAAGAATGACGTTCTACCTGACTTTGGTAAAGAAACCCACAAAGGCATTATGAGACATTGTTGAGAAATGTAGATGGTTATGTAATTAGCTATAAGAATCAGAGTCTGTAAAACCAATCAACATGTAAAATAGATTACAATTAACATGTAGATCTATTTATTCTTTTATTGGTACACTGTGTCAGTAGTGGTGGCATTTACCAGGCCAATATAAAGTATACTAAAGCATATCAACAAATTGATAATCCGTTTCACTGTGTTCTTATATCCACTTCATGCTACTGACACATGTTTCAGATACACAATCCTCATCAGGACAGCTGGTTTTAGAAATGAGGGTTAACTGACTAATTCTGGATTATATTAGCTAATTGACTGACACATGTTTCAGATACACAATCCTCAGCAGGACAGCTAATATTAAAATTAATTTTCCACCATAGGTTTCAGGATGGCTAATTGAATAGATCTCATCCAATGCTGTTGACAGTGTTTCAGATACACAATCCTCATCAGGACAGCTTGTTTTAGAAACGGGGGTTAACTGACTAATTTAGGATTATGTTAGCTAATTGACTAGAGCTCATCCCATGCTGGTGACTTGTTTCAGATACACAATCCTCATCAGGACAGCTAGTTTAAGAAACTTCCTTCTATAAGACCTTATGTGTTAAGTAAGCAAGCTCGCTGACCAGAAGTGAGGAAGAATTTCGGGCTAAACTGTTAGTAAACAATGAATAATGCATTGAGAATAAAACATATTGAAGCCACAAATCTTCTAGAAATGTTGATGATGGCATTTTCTACAGGTGACTCATTCAGTTCCCATCAACTTGTTAGCTTGCAGGTAAATATAGAGTTTATTGACATATATACTGATTATCTGGGGAGTTGGGGAAGGGGTAAGGGTTGGGGTGTTAGATCAGAAGAAGGGGTGGGGACAGGTTGTTGGGGGTGGGGAATATTCTACAGGTGACTCATTCAGTTCCCATCAACTTGTTAGCTTTCAGGTAAATATAGAGTTTATTGACATATATACTGATTACCTGAGGGTAGGAGCGTCAGATTAGAAGAAGGGGTGGGGGCAAGACAGTTGGGATAAAAAGATGGATGATGGTTGTTAGTTGTAATTTTGGTTATTGTGTGTATTTGTATTGTCCTGAATAAGTCTTTATTCATATTCAAGTTAACCCAGTTGTAATTGGGTACAGATAACCTGGGAATTATAAATGCCATGAGGTTTGGTCAAAGACCAGAAAGAAAGAATCCTCATGAACCTAAGTCTTGAAAAATTATAACCAAGAGATTTGGATAAGGACCAGTTCGTAGAAAGCATCCCCATGAACCTAAGTTGCTATCCTTGCTAGATCCAGTGGATAGAAATGATCCTCGTTAACCTAAGTTGTAATCATTGTAAAATCATTACCAAAATGTTTGGCCATGGATCAGCTGAAGAAAGAATCCCCATGAACCTCAATCTAATTAAAATTGGATTACATTTCGTTTCGGTTATTTTTTGATTGTCGACTCCATGTAATCTAAAGACTTGTATAAGAAGGTCATCTTCAGGTGACGAAAATTTCAGCCAATCAAAAACTACCTTCAAGATCGCGGGTCTATGTATTGATATGCATTGTGGGAAAATTATGACGCAATACAAATTATTCAAATATAAACGGTGTTCTGATTGGCAGAGGGGTGGCACGTGCTATAAATAGCTTATTCGTAACCTGAAGATGACCTCCTTATACAAGTCTTTAGATTACATGGAGTTGACAATCAAAAAATAACCGAAACGAAATTTAATCTAATTTTAATTAGATTGCATGAACCTAAGTTGTTTTCCATGTAAAATTTAGCATAGGTTCAGCTTGTAGAAAGGATCCCTGTGAACCTGAGTTGTCACTCTCTAAAAAAAAATAGCTGTTTCTTATTTAGAAACACAAAATAAAAAGTACCATACATTATTGTAGAACAATTTAAGTTGGAATTGCAATCATAATTCCAAGTTATCAGTGTTCTGAAAATTATTCCTGTAATTCCAGTCAGACGGTTGAAATTCTGTGATGATTCTATGACTCATGGTGCCACAGGCAGGCAGAAAACCAGGAATAACAACGGAAATGTTAAAAGTATATAAGCTAAAATGGAATGTAACAAATTCTATGATTGACATAGCCTTCATTAATTGATGAGTCATTGTCTTTTTATACCAGAAACTTTTAATTCTGAAAATAGCAACTGTTACTGGAATATTTTTATCTTTTGAGGAATTTTATGTTTAAGGAATACCACCTCTTAGAATGAACAAAAATTCAGTTCTCAAAATTGGTCAATTGGAGTATATATATATATTCATCAAAGGTGTCCAAAGTATACAAACAGAATCCAATAAACCCATAAAATTATGTAGTTTTCCATACAATTTCAATTTATTATTGAAAAACGCTTAAAATATTTTTCGAGTTTTTTTCAGTAATGATATATGAGGTAGTAAGTAAGCCATTGTATGTTTTTGACACCAGATAAGTTGCCTAATGAATATAATCTCTTCACCAAGTTTGGGAATTTTGATTTCTTGGTCATTCCAAAAGGTAGTAGTACTGTATTCTTTTAATGGTTTATATTTTTCAGATATAAGAAGTTAACAGCTACAATAAGACAATTGGCTAAGAAAATAAAAGTTTTAGATATGAAAGATCCATTCAGAGTGGAGTCATCTTCACAATTACTAGAAAAACTGTAAGTCTGAACTACTTTGATCTGATTTTTGTTTGAGAAGTTTCATATCCAGAATTTTCAGTGTTTCAGGCTGTGCATGTTTGAATTCCTTTGTGCAGTCAAAATATTCAGTGTAAATTCAGATCTATTTGCATATCTAAAGATTATTTACCACACAGTCTGAATTAGATATTTTATTGTCGTATTTTTGACTTTCAAATGCTGACAATTATGAATACACATAGGGGTTTGAAAGCCTAAAATTTCGAGGGAGAGTTGTGAGCATTATTATGGATTAGATAAACGAACAAATTCCAGGTTCTGAGACTAAAATTTGTTGGTCAACAGATGGTGAAAATATCCTTTTAAAACAATAAAAAATGTTATCTTAAAGCCTAATTTCAAATTAACTCGAATAAAAAATAAGAGTCTGAAACACTTTGTCAATAAATCGTAATTCCCATCTCTCCTTGGGTCTTTTTCCCCCCTACTCTTGTGCCCTCTTTCTCCAACTCTTTGCCATTCCCGGTTCAAATCAATCGATTATATCATCTCTAAGTCTGATTTCTAATCAACAAATAAAAAAAATAGAACATGCAACACAGAACGAAATTCCCCTCCATATTTTCTTCCCCCCTTTCTTCCCCTCCTTCCCCACCCCACTCGAAACAATCAATGATATTATCTTTAAGCCTAATTTCTAATTAATGAAAATATAAAATAAGAGTCTAAAACACCTTGTCGATAAATCAAGCAGTCTTTATTCAGATTAACTCTGTCTTTTTAACGTGTAAAGTGGGTTTCCAGGTACCCCATTGTCATGGTAATACCCCATTCTATAGCCTCATTATCAACACAATGCCATCACGATCGGTTTATAGTCACTCATTTCCTAATGTTTGAGTTAATTCTTTCACTTTTGACACCAGTTTTCATATTGTTTGCTGATTATGTTTTTGTTGCTAATTTCTTTAGCTTTTTATGGCAGTCGTGATATTAATACTTCTTGTTTGGTTTGTGTGAAATGCCCCATTGTCTTATATATTCTTAAGTTTCATCAAGGGATTTTAACTCACAGTGCCAAAAATCGTTACATTATGATATGCCTTCATTTATTCTCTGTAATCAATCCATTCTCAAGTTTTAATCATAATGTTCTATTTCATCAAGGGATTTTAACTCAGAGCGCCAAATATCATAGCCTGCATATTTTGTTGTTCTTTACAAACATGATGAGAGTTCGGTTCTCAATCAAGGTGTAAAAGTCTGATGACCTTGAATAAGTCATCTTCACTCATAATTCATTCAACCCAGCTGTACATGGGTACGGATAATCCAGGAAAGATCAATGCCAAAAGGTTTGGCCAAGGATCAGCTATCATCCATAAAATTAAAGGTTAGTATTAAGAAAAAAAAATATGGTAGTTTTCTGGATTTATCAGATTATTTAGGTAATCTGTTGTATAGTTATGTCACCAGGTAAGTACCCTGATAAATATAAACTCTTATTGACCAAGTTTGAAAATTTTTATTTTTTCCTTTATTCCTTTAAAGGGGCACAGGCTTCATTTTTGTGGGTCGATTTTTCCAAGTCGCAGAAACGGGGACTTTTTTAGCTCAGCAATTTAGTACTGGTTATCACAACTCACCATGGAAATTTGAGTCTTCAAATCCATGTGCATCCATAATTATTAGCATTTGAAAGTTATAATGCCCTACTACACATTATGGATACTATGCAATATATAGAAAAGTCATCTATAGAAATAGAGGGAGAAATGTCTAATTTAAGGTATATTTAAAGGAAATATGCAATTTTCGTACATTTCTAGTGCTTCTGAAGGATACTTAAGTATATTCAAGACCCAAATCAACCAATAAAAATGAAGACTGGTCCCCTTTAATGAAAAGAATTTCTTTAGATGTATTTTTGATGGACAGACATTGTTCAGCCATTTTGTTTTATTTGCACAAAATAAACAGAACCATTCAAAGTTTTTAAATTCTTTACGAGGGACTTTAAGTATAATTTATTTTTGATGGACAGTGACCCATCGCTTTGTTTGGCCATTTTGTTTTTTATTGTTGCTAAGCAAACATGTCTCTTGAAACTTTTGATTAGAAAATTAGGATTTGAGAAAACGACATTTTTTATGACTTGAGATTGTTTGCGTTCTTGTCAAATGTGTTTTGTTTATTTCCGTTGAAAATGAGATTTACATAATTTTAGATAAAAAGTGTCATTTTGTCATCTTGTTCAATTGAAAACTACAAAGCCCTGTGTGCTATGCGCGAAGATCCCTTGACAGTTGGGAATTGGAAATACGAGTAGGCAAATGCCACTGTCCTGACAAATTTCACACTGCATAGGGTAGGGTGTAAAACTCAATTTCTTTTTATGGGATCGAAAAAATTAGACCATTAGCGATTATCTAATTTCATAATCGATTAAAATTCATAGTCAAATTTTTATCTGTTTACATAATTATCAGACAAGTCACATCCCATTATATCATGATGATCATAAAAAATTGTGGACATTACTTCAGTTTCATTTTTCTTCAATACCAATATTGATATAAAAACAAACATTCAGGTACTAAAACGTACATTAACAGACAAAGATGAAGATTTAATATAAAATTTAAATTAAAATATTTCAATTATTAATCGATTATTGATCAGTAGCCTGCCTTCGATAATCGATCACAATTTGGTAATCGATACCCAGTCCTAATAGTCATACAATTTCTAACAATTTTTGAAAATTATTTTATCTTGGAGGCGTTAACTATCTTTTAATCTTATTTTCAATTATTCAAATTAATTAACGCAAGTCTTGAAAGAAATATCGAAGCTCGTCATGGCGGACGGTGGGAACTTCCCGAAGGTTGCGATCTCGTGAATTAAAACTTAATATTTCGTTAATTATTAAAGAATTGCCGATAAGATATCTTTCAAGGGAGGTAATCAATAAAGGTCAGAAAGAGGCAGACGTGCACAAAGAATTGTCGTTTGGTTGATTGGTTTAGACCAGAAGACAATCGCCTTGGAAACATTTTTGTTTAATTATAAAAAATGTGTCGGAACAAAATTTCAAGGGAATATTTCTGGTAGTTTTATTTTTATTTTTTGGCAATTCTTGAAATACAGAACAGCATCCAATTTACATGTAATATGTGGACTCTCTGAATGAGATGCCAAATTGACAAACTCTAAGAATTGAAATATTATTTCAAACCCAAATAGCATTATTATAGTGGGATTCCAAGTTTATGAACCCAAGTACTGTATAAAATAATTATCTATGTGGACTCTCTGAATGGGATGCCAAGTTTCCAAATTCTGAACAAACATTTTGGCTATGTGGACTCTTTAAATGGAAAGTTTAATGTTCACAGCTCTGTGTATATAATGTTTCGGTAGGATTATGTGATATTTGTGCAGTTCTAGTACTTCTGGAGGCTACTTACATATATTCAAGACCCAAATCGACCCCCCCCCTCTCCTAACCCCCCCAAAAATGCTGAATATTTCCCCTTTAGTTTATTAGAATTACAAGTAATCTTCCCTTTATTGAATCTTGACCTGTGTGACCTTCTGGCCAGGAGAAAGTTGTGAAAGAAGGCATGTTCCGAGAACATTGATAATTAGTCTGGGGGTGGAACTTGATTAGTAGAACATCTGGTGTGTCAATACTGTCGTCTGCCTTTGGTCAAAATGTCCTCTGCTAGTTTTGTAATGCTTGAATGTCGTCTGCTATTTTTGTGTTAATTTTCATTTGCTATTTCATGTGTAATGTCCTTGCAATTTCTGCCATTGCTTCCTTTAACCACTTCCCTCCACTATACCTCAAATGTCACATATTTGTTGTATGTAGTTTAAAAAGATGTGCACAAGAGTTATGTTTCCTTTCTAAAACTCTTCAGTCATTTCCTTGTTATTTCTCTATATTGCATTTCCTTGTTATTTCTCTATATTGCATTTCCTGGATTTCAATATATTTAAAATTTGACACATTACAAGTGACATTGAAGAAAACACATTAATAATTGTGAATGACTGTGATGTTGTTTTTTGACTTAAAGGACATCAATATTATTTACTTGTAGTGCACAACATTTAAGTGCAAGTTGTTTAGGTTTAGGCCTATATATTACTGTGTGAACTTTTGTGGCTATGGTCCTTTAAGCATAAGCATTAGTGTGATAAGTTCAAGTACAAAGTTTAATTTTTGTCTGGATCACTAGGACAGAAGTGTTACATTGACATTATGAATACCAGTCATGATATAAGTATAGACTTGATTGACCTGACATAAAGTTGACACACTGAGTGAAAAGGGGCATTTCATGCAGTTTTGAATCAAAGTTGTTTTTTGTGGCTTTTCCCAAGCTTAAGTGTGATTTATAGCTTTTGCTTGATATATACTTGTTCAAATTCAGTGTCTAAAAAAAACGTGAAGGCCTACAGTCAAAGGAATTCAAAGTCTACTCAAACCTGTGTCGTGCTTATTCAAATTGAAAATGGAATTGTTGTCTACATCCGCTATACTTAGTGTTGGAGTTTTCTGTGTGTTAGTATATGTGTCCATCAAGGCAGTCATTTTTATCCGAAAGTATCGTAAAAGAACGGCCATCTTAAATAACTTCGATCACGACCCTGCTCATTGGTTCTGGGGAAATCTTGCTGACTTTCCAAAACGTCCTGACGATGCGGGCTTAAAATGGAAACGAAATCGGATCGCCCAGTATCCAGATGCAACAACAAACTGGTTTGGGTTTCTGCTTCCTGAAGTTTGCTTGACGTCTGCGAAGTCTGTGAAACCATTACTGAAATCTTTTGAACCAAAAGGATTCATGTATCGCTTCTTGACGCCATGGCTTGGTGACGGCTTGTTGCTAAGCAAGGGAGAGAAGTGGGCTAGGAACAGACGTCTGCTTACTCCTGCCTTCCATTTTGAAATTTTGAAACCTTATCTTCAAATTAAAAACAAAGCTGCTGATAAACTTTGTTCGAAATTTGAAACATTCACTGAAACGGGAGAATATTTTGAAGGCTGTCACATGATCACAATGTTTACGCTGGACGTAATTTTGAAATGTGCTTTTTCGTACGAGATCAACTGCCAAGATACGGGAGATGACCACCCCTATGTCAAGGCCATTAGCGAACTTGGAAACATCCTCACAGACAGGTTTCTAAAACCGTGGCTCCACCCAGATTTTATTTTCTTCAGAACTGCACGGGGAAAGTCATTTATGAAAAACTGTGAAAAAATACATAAAATAGCAGAAGACATTATTGCTAAACGGAAAACAGTCTTACTTGAAAATAACCAATCAGGTGACAGTGTTAAAAAACGGGGGAAATACACAGATTTTTTGGATATTTTGTTAATGGCGTGTGACGAAAACGGTGTTGGATTGACAGACCTTGAAATTCGAGATGAGGTCAACACATTCTTGTTTGAAGGTCATGACACAACCGCTAGCGCCATCTCGTGGGCATTACTTTCATTTGCTGAAAACGGAGAAATTCAGGATCGTGTACAACAAGAAATTGATGACCTTCTCATTGGACGAGAGTCAGATGACCTTGATGCCAATGACCTTCAGAAACTGCCGTATTTATCAATGTGTATCAAAGAATCTCTGCGTCTGCACAGCACAGTCAGCTACATTCAACGGCAGACGGAAGAATCCCACAATATTTTGGGAAAACTACTTCCTGCGGACACCATGACCAGTATTTATATATATTGCGTTCATCACAATCCGCAATATTGGTCAGACTCCTTAGCGTTCAAACCCGAGCGCTTCACTCCAGAAAATATAGAAAAAATGGATCCGTTTGCATTCATTCCGTTTAGTGCAGGTCCGAGAAATTGTATTGGTCAGAATTTTGCGTTGCATGAGATGAAGGTGGCGCTAGTGAAGATATTGTCACGGTATTTTCTAGAAGTTGACCCCAATCATGAGGTCAAGAAGATAGAATGTCTAGTCATGAGGGCTGAAACTGGAATTCGATTCAAAGCAACTCCGCGAACCTGTGGACAATATCGGTTTCAATGATTTTGATTTGATGTTTTGTGCAGAGGTTTACTAAACTTTTATGTGTTTTGTGTACATACACTGACTATAGCGCTGCATTTCGATATTTTCATTTCCTGTGGCTGGTATCTGTTTTTTTTTTTTGCACAGATTCCAAAATTGTCTGTTTTTGTTCGTTATTAACAGTAGGCCTATTAGGTGATATTTTCAGTTCCCTGTGAAATTTCTTGACGCTTTTTTTGATGTCTTCATTTTTGTCAACTTTTTGTTTTTGGTTCATAATGGATAATTTCATGTTAAATATTTGTGAATATATTGGAATTTGTTTATTTGTTTTGAGATTATCTCATTTCAATTTGGCCCTTGACTTTAAAGTGTGTGCATTGTTCAATGAGGAAACTTTTTCAAACCATCTTATAAGCAATTCCTTTTGCAAAAATAAAATTTGGTTGAATAGATATTGGGGCTGCCCTGTTGGTAAAGAGTTGTATTGTCTGTGTTGCAAATGATTGCCGTGGGTTTGAAATCTGAGGTAAGTTAATTTTTTATTCCATGGTCAGTTTATCTTTCACCCCTTTCTTTCTTGATCCATACCTATTCTCTAACTTTCCAACAGGTTCTAAAAACAAAAATTGTTTGCCATGCATTGTGTGTCAAATTTCAAATTTTATGTAATATTTTTTGATATTTTTCTATTTTCAGGTATGGTCTAGGTCTGATTGATAGAAAATCTAATTTAGGAAAGGCTGATGACGTCACAGCCTCAAGTTTCTGCAGGTGAGTGGACATTTCTGAACTATCAAAAATGGGAAAGAGTCTCCAAAATGGCGTCGAACATGAAAAAAGCGTCACATAAGACAGAGAACCGAGGCCCTGTATGCTGAGAACTGTACATGTTAAATATCTCCTGACAGTTGAATAGGCTAATGTGGCTGTCCTGGCTAAGTGTAGCCCATTGCCCGCTGCATGGCATTGCCCGTCTTTATTAGCAGAAAATTAGGATGCATGTATGTAAACTCTTATTTCATTTCGTAGAGAATCATAGCCTATAATCCAATGTCAAACTTGCCGTTATTTTACTAACAATCTATTTTCAATGGTAAATATTTTTATTTTGCAGACGGCGTCTTCCTGTAGTTATGTTCAAATTAAATATGGCAGAAACATTAAAAGCAGCAACAACCTTCATTGAACAAGGACGTATCCTTTTGAAATAATTTTAAATCAGCTTAGGGCAGGAACTCGGAGACCCAACAATTTTAGGCTTGGCATAATTTATTTTTGTGGCTTTGTAAGGGATTGACAATTTAAGGGATTGACAATTAATCCATACAGTTTGCTATAGACTGGGGGTTTAAACAATTTTTCTTGACTGGATGTACTAGGCCAAGGGATGGCTTTGAACCTGTTTGCGAATTTCCCTCATTGCACACTGCAGGGTACAGAACAGTAGGATATAAAACTCATTCTCTTTTTTTCCTGACCTAGCTTTAGATATCAGAGTTGGACCAGAAGTGATCACTGATCCAGCATTTCTAGTAACCAGGTATGGACAAAACTTTCTTTTATTCCAGTGGTTCCTAACCTAGGGCCATGGCTCCCTGATGGGCTAAGGGACATTTCCCATGGGACTATGGGTCACTGTAACTGTAAATAATCTGTGATTTGACCTAGTTGGGAAATTAATGGGGAACCTTGGCTCTAGGATTTTCGTGAATTTGTGTCACGGTTTGAAAAAAGTTGGGAACCACTGTTTTATTCTGTTACCGGTACTAAAATGTGCCATTAATTGATTCTCAGGACTCTTTTGTGCCAGTTGCTTTAGGCAAGATTTATTTTACTAGATTTTTTGAAGGATCCATTATGAACCTTTTGTAAGCAATAAGTAAGAGGTTTGTTTTGATTCTGTCAGTCAGCTCTTAGCCTAGCCAAACATTCAGGCATTAAAAATGTCTTCAACCACAGGAATTGGAGGAGCCATCAATAGAGTCGTATCACTCACTCACATACTATATTATAAAGACAAGGACTGAAACAGCCAAATCAAAACACGGCACCCCGCCTCACTAAAACATCCTCAAAATGACACTTCCACTTATTTTTTTCGCTTGAAACTTCACACGCACATCAATAAATGGTTCACCTTTCATTTCCAACCAAATTTTAGGTCCTTAATTGAAGGGATGGAGCGCAATCTTCTTTTTTCCACAGATATTTTCATTACAAATTTGTTTACCACCCTGACCGTCTGTGACGTCACATTGTGACGTCACATTTAGCTCCGCACCAAATTAGAAAGTTCATCAAAAAATTGTTTATATTTACTTTTCGCCCATAGAAATTGGTTTGAATTTACAAAATAATTAATCCAATGTATTTGAGTGACTAATACATTTTTATTTGCTTGATTTAGTGTTCATTTTTAACTGATAATTTGAATGGCAAAGGGAGGTAATTTTTTCATCTAGACCACTGTTAACTGTCAATTTCAAAAGCTTAGCATTTAATTGTTGTCTAAAAAGTTAATAGTTACCTTTTGATCAGAATATTTATGTGAATTATTATGCAGGGAATGAAAAATATCATTACTGCAATAATCAGCCAGAAAATATCATTTTGTGGTGTAATTGACAGAAAGGATCGTAAATTACTATAAACAAATGTTGTCTGAATCACATAATTACTTCCCTTACCACACTTTGGTGCGGAGCTAAATGTGACGTCACAATGTGACGTCACAGACGGTCAGGGTGGTAAACAAATTTGTAATGAAAATATCTGTGGAAAAAAGAAGATTGCGCTCCATCCCTTCAATTAAGGACCTAAAATTTGGTTGGAAATGAAAGGTGAACCATTTATTGATGTGCGTGTGAAGTTTCAAGCGAAAAAAATAAGTGGAAGTGTCATTTTGAGGATGTTTTAGTGAGGCGGGGTGCCGTGTTTTGATTTGGCTGTTTCAGTCCTTGTCTTTATAATATAGTATGTGAGTGAGTGATACGACTCTATTGATGGCTCCTCCAATTCCTGTGCTTCAACGGATAATCCAATGTAGGCTAGCCTAAATCCTTATTGTTTTAAGGACAGTTTTGATTTAGAATTTGTTTATAAATTGCAGAAGTATGGAAGATTTTATTACATGGACTGATACTTCAGCCATCAGAAAACAAGTCATGGAGTACAATGACATGGTAAGCAGATTTGGCCTTTTTTTAAAAAAAAAAAAACAGTTCTAGCAGAGAGATTACCACATGACAGTAAAAGATTCACTAGATTTCAAGGAGAATTTTATAAAATCATTGCACATACCTTTAGGCCAAGTTTTTTTCCAGTTCTAGGCACATTTTCTTTACTTGATCATTCACACTAGTTTGTTTTGATCATATGAAATCCCCAGCTCGTCTGCTTCGATGGCTTTTAACTTTTATGGTCTAAGGGAAATAACTCTATTTAAGGTACCTTAATTTCCAGACTACAATTAATTCTTTTCTATTGCAGAGAGATGATTTTGATGCATTGGCTTAGATTGGTATAATGAAATTGAAATGGATTGTTACATCTGCACCATCATAGACAAACGAAAATGGACTACTCCATGCTGTGTGCAATGAGGAAAATTTTAGCAGCATAAGTTTGCTGTAATGACTTATGCTCTGTCCTGTTTTACATTTGGATGTGTCATAGACATGGCTCTATGGTGGAAAATTATTAAGGCCATGCAGTGTGGTATGAGGGAAATTTTACCAGGACAGCAGCTTTAGCCTATGATCTTTCTTGTAAATATTTTGTAAATAAATATGTACATTGTTTATTTGCATATTATAAATTCATGGAAACACAAATGGATTTGAGGCTAAATTGGCCAGGACAGCAAGATAAGCCTATTTCCAACTGTCCATGATCTATAAAGTACACAGGACCTCGGTTTATTGTCCCATCTGAACAACTAGACGCCTTTCTCATGTCAGCTCCCCAGACTTGCATCACTGACAGGGGGAAACCAGGTTGAAAAATCCTAAAGTAACATCTGACCCATCCCTCCAAATTTAAAACTGAGGACTAGAAGAGGACCCTCCCACCCCACCATGTTTTGTGAAGAAAAGCAATAGACTGAATTTATCAACAATTTATAATGAGCAAAACAATTACATTAAAACTCAATTCAAAACTTAAAAATAACAATAACATCAAATCCACCCAATGTTCCTCGGTCCTTGTGCGTTTAGCTGAGGTTATAGAACTAGGGATCTGTTTTTTTCTAAAGAAAATTGAATTTTGTTTTCCATCCACAATGTCATTGCTGCCAATTTCTATTTTGTAAAGGTGTAAAACTGCGATTTCGTCTGAATGCCTCCATTTCACGTTTGGTTTTCAATAACATTTTACTGAAAAATTATGAAAATTTGGGGGTAATTTGATTAAACATTGAATTCTGATTTTAGTGTTGCAGTTTACAGTTACAAAATATAAGCCTTAATCCCAGTTTATCCAAAAATTTCGGCGTTCGAAAGTAAAAAATACGACTCGTCGTTTAGTTGGAATATGACTTAGGCTATGAGAGAAATGGCAGCATTAGGCTTTTTTTCCTTTCCAACTTTCCAACAAGTTTCATCTGAACAGCGAGGTAGCAAGATTTTTTTTTTAGAGAGGGGAGCCACAGCATGAAAACAATAGCCACTTATTTGCCCCTTTTTCCAAAAAAACTATAACGCATTTTATGACCAACATCGCAGACAGGGTGAAAAATTCGAATTGAAAAAGTTAACTTACTTGAGTCCGGAGATGTCTTTGATTAAATCCTGCACTATATTGTGACCTTCTTGATCTGGTCTACTGGGATGTGATGAGGACTGCCCCTGGAGTGGGGTTGCCCCTTGGACTGCTCCTTGGGGTGGGGCTGCTCCATGGGGTAGGTATTCCTGGTTATAGCTGGAATGAAGAGATATGGTCTTTTGCAGTCTGGATGAGGATCATTGTTTCCTTAGAATCAGGGAGATCCCTATCCAGCCAGATAATGGGCGAATAAATTAGGTGTCTAGAGAGAAACCACATTGAACCATAACACAGCCCCTCATCGTAAGTCAGACCCTAAAAACTCGAAAAGTCACCAATATTTTCAATATTTTGTCTCCCTACCCTTTCCAACCCCACCAGTACTTACCCATCGGCCATGGTCATAGGTTCTTCATAATCGATGGCACACATCTGAGAGTCAGACACTCCAAAATCGTCTTCCATATTCATAACTTCGTCCACTGGAAAACACAAAACCAGAAATATTTTAGGCTAATTGGAGACAATAAATGCCCCGAAATGAAGAGCAAAAATTATTCCAAGACAAAGGCTTTAACAAGCTGGAACTGTTAGTACAAACAAGGGACTGACTGATAAATGGGGGAACAACTGTCATGGAAACAAATTGAAAAAAATAATTGAATTGGTACGTTCTGATACATATTTGGCGTATAAAAATCATACTTTAAATAAAGTGGGATGCAGATTCAATTGGGGATACAAAATGGTTTTCTAAGGAGGCGAAAGCTTCTCCTGTATCTCAAATTGCGCCGCCCTTGTTAACTAGACATTTTAAATGGGAACGATTCATTTAAGAATTGAACCTACCAAATGCAGTATCCATAGAAGACAATTCTTTGCTCTGGATCAGATCTACCTTCTTTAGCATGTCGTTCTTGGATGTTGATGGTCGTACATGGCATGACATCTGCGTGGTTGTCTCAGTTGAATCCTGCGTGCTTTTACTTGGACGTTGTTCTTCAGTATACGCTTTAGGATCTTCAACCATTACTGGAGGCTCTTCGTACGGGTTTCTGGTATCGTCGCCCTCTGCGACCCTTATCAGATCTTTTGCAGAATTTTTTTTAGCTGGACTGCTTGGAATTCCCGATTCTGTGCCCGGATTACTTGAATGTTTCAGGCTTTGAAGAATGACGTTGCTTTGCCACTCAGTAACTGGCTTTGCGTCTAAATTTGAGGCAAGGGCAGGTCTTGTCGGGGCATCTTCGGCTGAAAGAGGTCTTGGGGACCCAGGATTGGAGCTATCGGGAGTGATGGACATCAAGGGCGAGTAGGAGATGTTGAAATTCTGGGTGGCAGTTATAGGAAAGTCGAAACCATGCAAACCAAAACCTTGAGTAGGGGGTATGGATAAATCCGACGTATATTGTTGAGCGGAAGCCACTGTGCATGAACTTTGGTCTTTGGAGCATTGAAGGGTATTCGTTTGCGCGGACTTACATGGACTTAGTTCCTTGGAACATTGAGCTTGATCTGGAAATTCGGCAGCATTGTCTTGTTTTTTGGCTTTTGTAGAGTCATTGCCGTCACCAAAGGATTTGGGAACTGTTTCAGGAGAATCTGGAGACCCATTACCTGGTAAAATGTTTCTCTGAGACGTCGCTACATGAACTTCATCCATGAAGTCTTTTGTAAATCCAAAAACGGGTGTCTTCGTTTCAGCTAACTTCGGAAAATTTTCGAAATGATAATCCAGCAGTTTGTGGACTTCAACGACGCTTTCTTGACTTTCCTCCTCGTACGACAAATCTCTCAAGGTCTGGGACGTATCGGACTGTTCGGCAGCGTCTGTAGTCGCAGCAGTATTCGTTACGACTGCGTTTACGTCTGTACCATCGTCTTTTGACGGAGAGGTTTGTTTCACTATGATTTCATCAGTACCGATGTGGTTGGTCTGAGCTGTGTTTGTTGCTACTGCCTTTTCGTTAACGTCAACGTCTTTGGTCGGGGCTGTATTTGTTAATGCGGATACGTCTGCGTTTTCTTCAGCATTTCTGTGGAACTCATCGGTCGTTTCTGATGATGTATGGTCCTTTACTACAGATTTTTGGAGTGATTCATACGATTCTTCTTTGCTTTGGTGCTGATCACTTTCATCGGAAATTTCTGCACCTTTTGTGATCCTTTCATAAGGTTTGGCATCGCCAGCAGGACCAAATTTAAGTGAGCCGAAATTCCTTACTTCTGGAACAAAATTCTGACTTGAGTGCGAATTTTGCTGAGCAACTACTTCCTCTGGTTCCCAAGCTGCCTGAATTTCTGGAGCATTTATGGGCACTATTTCCAATTCTTCTTCTTTTCCTTCTCGTTCTTTGGACTCATTTTGTGAATTTTCCATTTCTTGTAAATTTGAGTCTTTTGTACATGATGAAGCTTTTGGATCAATTACTGTGTGGATGGTTTCTGGTGATGCATGCTCACTTCCTTTCGTAAGTTGATCCTTAGAGGAATCTTCAGATGCATTGGGATCCGATATTGCGCTTTGGTTAGGAACATCTTCTGTGATGGTACCAACGTTGTCTTGTTGTAATTCTTCCTTTGGGCGAGTTTCCTCTTTATGGATGTCGGCAGTTGTCGTTTGTGTGTTTCTTTCTGGGGTATCAGAGTTGGCACTATAAAAAATCGAAGAAACAGTTCTTAAGATAAATAACCTAAAATATTTTCCATCTTTAAATTTCAACTGTTAAGAAATCTTTAACGTTCAGAGCTTTCAGCACGCGGGGCTTTCGTTTATAGTCCAATCTTAACAACTAGTCGTTCTTTTGCATGTCATTCCCTCCGATTTGCATCACTGACAGGGAAAATTCGATGATTTAAAACCTACCTTCTTGTCTTTGCATTGGAAACTTTCTTCTTTTTACCAAAACTCGGAACGATTTTCTCAGAGCTGTTCGCGCTAAAAATGGAAATGTGATTTTTAATAGCCAGAAAACACAAAGTTCTCGAAACTTGCTTAAAGTCGGGGGCTGATTGAAAATCGGACATGAATGTCATGAATTCATTCTTTCGTTTCAGAGGTGTGTCTTCAAAGCTTTGTTTGAAGCTAATAAGATAAGCGTAAAATGTCCCTACCTTTGAGATGCTTGAACTTCCGTTGTTTCTTCTTTAGGTTCTTGAAATTAATAAAAAATACAGAAAAGGGTAAATTTTTTTTAATCGATTACATTAGCGGTCAAAGGGAGGTAACCCAATTTTAATCGATTGGCCTAGACTACAGAACATGATTAAATTTTTAATTTTTGATCGCTCCTAAGTTTGAATAGCTCTCTCTTTGAATTAAAGCCGAAACAAGGATTTTATAAATGAAAGACAAATACCTTCCTCAGCCTTAACGCTCTGCTTTCTTTTTCGACCTCTCATTCTTGTTTTGTGAAATGAAAGTTTTTACTTTTTGGTGCTTGGTTCGAGTTGTCGTTCTTTGTTTTGCCTTTTTGTTGATTGATCTAAGCTGATTGCTTTTAGATCTTGTCTAGGCTTGTTTTCTGACCACCTATTTCTTATCCTTTCCAACAATCTTGAGATCTTAGCCGATGCAAATCACACGAAACAATACGTTTCTTTTCAACTTTGACGTTGATTTGTTTGTTTACGTTTTTCAATTTAGTTTGCCGCCATTAACATTTATACTTATTTTACCTCCGTTATGAAGAGTGATCAAGGGAAATAATTCTCCTCTGCTTTTCTTATTCAGACCCCACATAATTCTTGCAAAATTGTAGAATATTCGGAAATATTTGAAAACATCAAATCTAAGAGGAAAAACTGGGTCAACATTGTTTTACCTTTTACTGACACAGACAGGCTCTGAAAATGATATCAGTGCAGTAAAGCCCTATAAGATAGGATATAAAACACTATTCCTTGCATATTTTTGCAGAAAAATCGGACAAAAAACTCCATTTCATTTCATTAGTAGGACATAAAACTCTATTGAGTCTAGTTCATTGCATATAGGCCTATATGTCTGAAAATCCATTTCATTTCATTAGTCCAAAAAGGTACAAGAAAGAGTATAATGAATAACTTCGTCTCATGTCATTTTATTTTGTACCCAATGTCATATTCTATCCTGTTCACTGTTTGATATC
Organism: Lottia scabra; assembly: GCA_029955415.1. Lineage (NCBI taxonomy): Eukaryota > Metazoa > Mollusca > Gastropoda > Lottiidae > Lottia > Lottia scabra. The sequence continues at coordinate 3,498,158 of JARJEI010000014.1, read as the reverse complement.
AAAACAATTTGGCTTCAATATGACAACAACCCTTTAGATATTATTACTTAAATCAATAACACGTTCAAAATCGTGGCCTTGAAATTACTTCCCTTTGCTCGGTATATCAATTTTCTGTTTTGTTAGGGCTGAATATGAGTTTAAAGGGATTGTAAAATGTTTTCTGAACCATTTATGTGTATTGAGGGCACTGAAAGCATTGATTTGCACCATTCTAATTTTCAATTAGACGTCTGTGATTCCTGCAATTCATCAAAGACTGAAAGGGATTGTAAAAGAATATTTTGTTATGTGTATGAAGGATTTGCACTATTCTATTTTTCTGCACTATTCTATTTTTCAATCAGATGTCAATGGTTCCCAGAATTCAAAAAGGGCTTAAAGGGGTTGTAAAAAAACTAAAAAAATAATTGTGTATCAGTGACACTGATAGCGACGATTTGCACCATTCCAATTTTCAATCATATGTCTGTGGTTATCATAATTCCATTAAAGCTAAGCGTGTGATGATTTCGCTATCACAAAATCTGCTAATACCATCTAAGGCCCTTTACAACAGAGAAGTCATATTGTCAACATTCCCTTTAAGGTGCGCCCAGATGGGTACTATACGATTATTAAAGGGTATTTAAGGTTCTGCAAACAAATTAACCAATACTTATTATTAAATATGAGCTCTCCAATTTTGCATGTGAATACATATCGCTTCAAGCGTCTAGTAAAAAAATAGCTACCATTTCATTTTATTTCTACTCATACTATCGTATTCTAGATGCGGATCCAAGGGGATGGTGAGGAGGGGGCTCCCCTAGCTCGAGCACACCCCCCTATTGACTGACTGAAGTCAGAACCCTCTAAAAAATTGCAGTTAAATTTGACGCATGTTATATTTCAGAGCCCCCTCCTTTCCTAGGTAAAACAATAGAACTACATTTCATGTCCCAATATTTACATTTACATTTGTAGGCCTTACTCTGTCCGCCCATGTTTTCTTTTAAACAAATGACGCAAAAATACAAGACGTAAACGCCATTTAATATACTGTTCGCTCATAAACTATCCGCCTTTGTTGTCGTTAAGACAAAAATGACGTAGACTAGCAAACTCAATGAAGTGTCGCTTTAAGTCATTGCTTTATGAAAAGAATTAAGGCCCGACTGGTTGAATGGATAAAAAATGATTAGTCCAATACAGTCGAGGCTAAGAAGGACCCGCCCTTTATCATTGTACTTTACTTGACTAAACATTACCGCTGAGACTGCGCCCTTTCTGTGAATATGACTCCCACTACCCGACTTATGAGTCGTGGCTTGTTGAGGTCTTGGACGCTACTAGCCGCCATTTTGGAAATTTTTTGGGAAACAAAACATTATTGTACTTTACTTGACTAAACATTACCGCTGAGACTACGCCCTTTCTCTGAATATGACTCCCACTATATGACTTCTGAGTCGTGGCTTGTGGCTTGTTGAAGTCTTGGACACAACTAGCCGCCATTTTGAAACATATTGTTTTAGTCCATCTCAGAAAATACAAATCCTCAGTTAGACCGGACATGCTCACCTGGAGAGCATGATATCACTCCCTATCCCTGACATGGCTTTCATCTCCATGACGGCAAGTCCACATAGCCAATGATATTATTTGATCATATAATATTTCACTCCTGCAATCAAGTGGCAAAGATGGCGACTACTCGCGACCGAGACATTCACACTGGATATCGTAATGTTTCTAGTGACTGACGACACAACAGACTGAGATGGGAAATAGTTGGATTGAGGCTTGAATAAAAACTACTGTTTGAATTTCTTCAAAATCTCTTACAAGTCGGTGTGCTTGTGTACATAAAAAATTGTAAAAGACTTTTGTGTTTAAATTTTGAAATGTTTTCATCGTGGTCTTCGAGACATTATCCACCAGCGGCTGTAGGCAGTGCTGCTCTATACAGAGACGAATATCGGAATCCCAATATGGAGCTGAGGGTAGATTTACAAGAGGTAGGATGCTTTGTTTGTTTGGGAGAGAGCTGGTACAGGTGGGTGGTCTAGTGTTTTATGGGAAGGGGTTAGTGAGTCATTTTAGATATGGAAGGGTTGGTAGGGTGGGGGAGGAGGCTGGTCAAGTGTGTGTGTGTGGGGGGGGGGGGGATAATTTGGAGTGCAATTAAAGGTGGGTGGTCTTGTTTTTAGTACTTTTAAGACAAAATAGCGGGCAACGGGTAAAGGGTAGACCATATTGGAAGAGGAAAGCCTTTTTTTCGGGTGTGTTGAGGGTTTTGGGGTGAGGTGTTTTGGACCATAGTGGTGGTGTTTATTGGATGGAAGGATACACTAGGAGCACCTTTTTCGCTCCTCTAGGTGATTTAAAAGATACCTTAGGGAAAATTAAAGTTTTGGGGTGGGGGAACAAGCGTTGTGTAAAGTTTGTGTATAATACATAATTTCCCACGAATATTTGATCGTTGTTAATGAAAAACAACCATGTGGGAACGTTATTCATATTGTCCGTTAGTGTTTTCACGATAATATTTACTGGTATTTAGGGTGGTACAGAGCAGGGTGACATTATAGCCGGGTTTCTAGTTTCAAAATAAATATTATAAAATGAAGTCCTGTTGTGTTTTCAATAACCTTTGATAACTATTTTATTAATATATTCAATAAACTTTATTAGGCATGTGAACTCATTTAAAGGTATGCCTTACATAAAAAAAAAACATTATTAGCTGTGTGGACTCTCTTAAAGGTATGCCTAACGTAAAAAAAACAACATTTTTTATCTACGTGGACTCTCTGAAAGGTATGTCTAACATAAACACATTATTAGCTATGTGAACTGTCTAAAAGGAAAAGGTATACCTAACGTAAAAAGCATGTTAAACATTATTAGCTATGTGGACTCTCTGCCGATGACAATCTTAAAAATCACAGAAATATTATTAGCTAGGCGGACTCTCTGAAAGGGATACCACAAATACGTCAAAACATTATTAGCAATGTGGACTCAACAGGGGGTGGGGGTGATAAATTTGTTATCAATATTTACCAGTGATGTGTGACGATACGTGACGATGTGTGGTGATTTGTGACAGAATTTGAATGTATATTGTTTTCATGTATATAAATCTACTGTACAAAACCACTGACTAAAAGCAATAACAACATATTTACATTTTTCATATCAATACGTTTAAAGGGGTAATACGTCTTAGAATGTTATGGTAATGACAATATATAAAAAGATATTCACCAGAGGACATAGGCTACCTGATGTCATAATTATACAACAGAATTCCTGTAAAATTTGACAAATCCAAAAAAACTAAGAAATTATTGAAAAACGCTTAAATATGTCTTAAAGTTGGTTATTTAGAGTGTATTATATTCATCAGTGACTTATCTGATGTCATAAATATACAACAGAATCCACGTAGAATCATATAAATCCATAAAACTAGGTAATTTTCCATAAAATTACAAGTAGACTAACTATTGGCCAATTTTTAGAATTTAAATCCTATGTTTATTTAAGAGGTAGTTTTCCTTTAATGTTGTTATTTTGATGAAAAAGCATGGGTCAAAGGATATTGTCCTTGGTGCTTGAATCTTGACTTGTTTTAAAGGAAAAGTCCAACATAGGAAATATATAATAATAACCCTTTAAACGCTTAATTTTATTAAAAGCTAACACAGTTCTTAAGTAGGCCTATTCTTAAATATTTGATTCTGGTGGCAAAATGGTATTGTTTAGGTCAAGCAGCCAACCCAGGGTCGTATTAGGCCCTATGGGGTAGGGGATGTCCGAGGAGCGTAGTAACCGAAGTCATCAAAATACCAGCTACGCCCCTATCCCCTCCCCACCCCACCTGCCCACCAACCCATACACTACTACCAGAAGTTTTAAACAACACTTTTGTTTTTCTTTTGTAGAATTTTCGACCAGTTTTTCAACAGGTAAGCAAATCTATTCAGACTTTCCTTTAAAAAATTTGACTCAGAAACAGAAGTAAATCTTGTTTTAAGAAGGCGGCCATTAACGTTTGAAATTTTTTACAAAGCAAAAGTCAAGTTGACGACCACAAGTCACTTTGAAGTGAAGTCACAACGAAAGTTATCTAGAAATAAAATAAAATGGAGTTTTACGTCCTGATTTTCTGCACTTGTTTGGGATCATGGGGTAAACGCTTATAAAACTGTAAATTTGATTAGGCCCATTTACCCCAAAATATCATTTCTTCGTTTCAGTTTGTGTACGGTGGAGAAAGGATTGCTCTCCATGATCTACGACGTCTGCTTGAGAACCGATGGTACAGACGGATGTTACCCCCAGATAAAGTTCACGATCTCCTGGATTTAGCAGATTTTAACCCGGGTCAGGCCATCAGTTACGACGAATTTACTTCCATTGTGAGTACAACCTGCAGTTGTTATGGGCAATATTCGGTATTTTTCGGCAATTTACTAAGTTGTTATCGGTCAATGCCGTATATTTTTTGGTCCTCAATTCACGTCCACTGTACATAAATCTTATGGTTTGAGAAATTTTCAGGGACTTTCCGTGGTTGTGATGGTTCGATGAGCCACTTTCATGCATTTCAAAATGACAAAATTGTAAGATAATTTGGAAACCGACACTACATAGTCTTTTCCCTAAATCTTTGTAAGGATGCTTCCTGCTTGACCCAAGCACAAACTTCCTTATCCGCTCATCCCCCATATCCCATTCCTTTCTTCCTTATCCCCCCCACCCCCCTCAAAGGCCAACCCCTTACCTCCTTATGCTCCCAACCACACCCAATATGCCCCTCTAATTACTCCCTTATCAACCCATCAAAAGCGTCAAGTCCTTTTAAAACCCGAGGCCCTGTGTGCTAAAGACTTTGCACTTGGAGATCACTCGACAGTTTAAAATCGAAAATAAGAGTAGGGCAAAACCACTGCCTTAGCAAAGTTTTCCTCATTGCATACAGTGTTTGCCCGTTCTCATTAGCCCATACAGATGCCGAAAAGCAAACCTTAAAACTTCATTTCCTTTCATTTCATTTCTATTTTGACAGGTGCTTGGTGAAAAGAGGTTAAAATCGACAGCCAGTAGTTCTATAGGGGTCGGTTCCAGGGTGTCAGAGACTAAGAGAAATGGCCGGTCTGAGGGGACGTTATATTATTTATGCAGAAATACCATCCCTAACATAGAACTTGGCGAATATTTTTACAAATACAGATGCTGTCCTCCGCCATTTTTTATGATTTCTTTATCCATTGTCCAGGTACGTCGTGAATGAATGAATGAATGAAAGAATCGTTGAATGAATGAAGGATAACAACTTTATCAAGGATAGTTGATTCTGAAGAAGGCAGTAAGCCGAAACGTCAACAATTTTTTTTTAGGTTCACAATACTTTCTAGCAGCTTGTCCTTGGCCAAACCTATTGCAATTTATTTTACAAGGATATCAAATTAGGTTAACAAGGATCATTTCTACCAGCTGGTCCGTGGTCAAACCTCTTAGAAATGTTTTTACTGGGAGCGACTGGAATAATAAGAGTACAATACACGACCACCATATTTGTTGACGTCATGTAAAAATGCCAACACTCCAACCGCTTTCACTACAACCCATCCTCCAATCTACCTAGATCACGATCCTAGTCTGTGTTTTTTCAGATTGTGATATTTTGTGTGACTGCCGTGGAACTCGACAAAGCTGGAATATCTACCACAGCTTTAGAAGGTTTTGATGTAAACTCCACTTTAATTTACAAACCAACTCGACGACATGAGGCTTGGCGATTTATCACCTACATATTTTACCATCAGGGGTGAGTGGCTTTAAATCTGTGGGGTGGGGTGGGGCTGTAAGTTCCCGAGGGCATGGAGTTCCCAATGGTGAGGTAAAACCAGTTACAAAAGAGGCCAATTATTCACATCCCCCTTGTCAGTAGCTTCCGGCAGACAATTGTCAGTGACGTCATAAAACGCGTTAGTTTTAGTGGAATTAAAAGAACCACAGACGTCGGAAAGGAAATTGGAATGGCGCAAATTGATGCTATCAGTGTCCCCGATACAGATACAAAGTTTTGAAAACCACTTTACAATCCCTTTAAGACCAAAATCCATGCCCAAAGCTGAAAGATTATAAAAAATCCAGCGCTTTAATTGACTTTGCTACAGCCCGCCCTCACACTATTTTAACATAGAAGAGTGTCTAAATGTTATATTCGTATTTTTGTATATTTTCCAGGTACATGCATTTAATATTTACGTTAATTTTTCAACTGTTTTTCGGGATTCCACTGGAAATTGTGTTCAAGTTTTGGAGGCTGATGATTGTATATTTTATGGGGGCAATAACTGGTATGTTTCGTAGATTATTTAAAGGGGATAGTCGTTTTGGGCCTTGAATATATATATATCTAAAAAGCCTCTAGAAGTACCAGAATTGCCCGAAAATCATATAATGCCTTCAATTATATCCCACATAATTTTCTGTATGTGTTTTCTTCATAAGGCATAAAACTAAAATACGACTCGTGATTTTGACTTGCAAATGCTGATAATTATTGATACACAGGGATTTGAAGGCTTAGATTTTCAAGGGAGAGTTTTGAATATTATTACGAATTGGACTCCATTTTTGGATTTTGATTGGCTGATAGATTTATTGAATATGGCGATCATCATATAGCATACGAGGTTAGCAAGCACGCTAGTCTAGTTCTGAAGTTGATACGAGTGTTTTCTTCATCTTGCAGGTTCATTGTTGCAGTCAGTTTGTGATCATTATGTTGTAATGGTGGGTGGCAGCGGTGGGATATACGCCATCATGACTGCTCATTTACTTAGCTTTATATATGTAAGTTCACATTAAAGAGTTTAGCTTATATTTCGTCCCAACCACTAAACCCCTCGTAAGATAAGGGTGTTATGTTAGTACGGGCATACACTATCTCCAGTGGCGTTTTTATGGGGATTCCCCTGAAAATTAATGAAGCTTGCCCGACTTTGACCCTGAATCTCCACACCTATTTAGAGTTCTGTTAGCCACCCATCTCTCCCCCTTTGACGACCCTGTGACCTTTAAAAATGTTTGTAGCCTAATAGTTCATTCCGGATTTGTTTCTTTACAGAACTGGAGCGAACTTAGGAAAAAATCAACCGGAAGTTCGGCAGTGAAATATCTTTGTAATCTCCCTTTAAGAATTGTAATCATTATATTAATAGGTAAGCTTGGTTTTAACTATCCGTATCTCTTATAAGATTGAAAATATGGCGTCAGGTTCGTCTGCAATTGTGGAAAACTTTACATGCTGTTCTATTTGATACTGTTTAATTTTGATACGTAAATCAGGTAGTTCAAAAAAGGATTAAAGGGATTGTAAAGTGGTTTTCTAAACGTTTTATGATGTCACTGACAGTGATCTGCCTAAATATCAATAGTAGCTTCTGGTAGATCACTGTCAGTGACGTCATAAAAGGCATAGTTTTAGTGGAATTGTAAGAACCACAGACGTCGGAATGGAAATCGAAATGGCGTAGATTGATGCTATCAGTGTCCCCAATAAACATACAAAAATTCGAAAACCACTTCACAATCCCTTTAATGATATTATATCACTTAAAAGAAATGAAATGGAATGAAGTGGAGTGTTACGTCCTACTTTTCTGCACCTGTTTGATCTAATGAAATGCACTTTATGTCCCATTTTTCTGCACCTTATTGGGTTTATGAAATGAAATTGCGTTTTATGTCTTACTTTTCTGCACCTGTTTGGGCTAAGGCGAACGGAATTATTTAATATAAACGTCCCAAATCGTTGTAGCCTTTATAGACCTCTATATTGTATTATTTTCCAGGCGCAGTAGATATCGGGCTAGCAGTGTACCGTAGATTCTATTTAGACGACCCTTATAAAGTTGGAATATGTGGTCACTGTGGGGGAATATTAGCAGGTAAGATAGTCTGGATTGTCTCCCTTTATTGTTGATTACACATATAAGGCTCAACCTTCGTCAATGACCAATATTATGACTCACTAATGATAAGCCGGCAATCTTGCCCGCGGTAAAGGACCAAGAAAAGACAACTCTTGTATGGAGATCGATTTTGATTGGCTGATGTAGACTCATGAGAAGATAACACTTTGTGAAGAATGATTGTGATTGGTTGAATTATAATTTATTCAATATAGCGATCATTGTTTAGTATACGAGGTTATCTAGCACGCTAGTCTAGTTCCGAAGTCGATATGGGTGCAAATAAGGGTGAGGAAGGAATGTTGAACGTGAGTAGCTATAAAACGAATGTTTAGTCAATGCCTGTAAACACGCTAATACTATTTCTGTTTTTTGTCCTTACAGGTATATTTTTGGCTAAACCGTTCCTAAGAGATATACAACGGTATCCATGGCAACAGAATTCCGGGTGGATGGCATGTTTTATGTTTTTCGCGTTGGTAGGCGGCGCTGTGGTGTTTAACGTGGCCTTTAAAGGATATCCACCCACTGATTTGAGTTAAAGTGACTGAAATAAATTGATACTGTTGTACAACAGATCGAGAAAAAAATTAATTGCATTAGTAAATCCTTAATGGACCTTATTCATGTCGCGTTTTGAAACCGAGGTTCATAACACAAATTGTGTCATCCATTGATAAATGTGTAAAGGTAAAGATTACGACAAAGGGATCCAATATGTTAATAACATTATGCATGTGCATTGTAAATATAAAATGTAGGTCAGCATATAAATAGGTCAGTGTGTAAATAGGTCAGTATGTAATTTACAATATGCATGTGCATTGTCAGCATATAAATAGGTCAATATGTAAATAACACATTTATTTATTTTCTTTTGTAAATATTTTTCTACCGTTTATGTCTTTCAATCTGAACTGTAAATAGTTGGGAATAAAATTTGTGATATGAACAGTTATCTTTCCTTTGGAGTTCTAATCCAAGTCCCGAACGCCCAGGTCCCCCATTTCACCATTCGGCTCACCTTCGTCATTTTGTTCGAGACTATGTAATGAATGGGCAGAAAAGACAACTCTTGTTTGATGATTTTTATTGGCTGAGTTTATAGCACAAGAAGACAACTCTTTCTGAAGAACGACTGATTGGCTGATCTATACGGTGTAATCGCCGTACAATATAGCTCGCTTGTCTAGTTCCAAAGTTGATACGAGCGGAAAATCCTATAACAGACTAAAAAGCAATTTGAGCTGTTTCTCCTTTTTTTGACGTGACACCAAGCCTAGATAGAAAGCCGAGATATCACAGTCTCTCCTTCCTTGTAGTTTCACCCCTAGCAAGATTTCATGTTAAAAATAAACAGCCTGCCTTTCCTTCCTTGGCGTAGGAGCAAATGTTTCTTATAAAATCCATGTTATACCCAGTTGGGCTGTCCTTCCTTCAATCCGTCCTGAGAGATCGAAGAGATCTTAGGCAAGCATTGTCAGCAAGCCTTCATGCTAAACTTAAACGGCCTGCCTTTCCTTCCTTGACGTAGGGGCAAGTTTTTCTTAGCAAGCCCTTTATGTTATACCAAGTTGGGCTGCTCTTCCTTCGATGCGTCTTGAGATATCTCTCAATACCTGAAATATAAGCAAACATACGTACAATACCCGTTATCTTAAAGCGATACCGACTCTTAGAATGAACAAAAACATAAGTTCTCAAACTCGGTCAATAAGAGTATATTATATTCATCAAAGGTGTCTACAGTATACAGACAGAATCAAATAAAACCATGAAACTATGTAATTTTCCATAAAATAACAGGTTATTATTGAAAAACGCCCGTTCCCCTAAATCCACGCCGGGGCAATCTACTCAAAATTAGATTACATTTCGCTTCGGTTATTTTTTGATTGTCGACTCCAAGTAAAAAAATAACAGAAACGAAATGTAATCTAATTTTAATTAGATTGGGGGCGGGGGAACAGGGTTTTAAAGTCCGAAGGTATCATACTTGACCAATGCCAGGATTGAATCCTGAAGTTTCAGGATAGCGAGCATGCGTCTTAAATACCGAGCCACGTCTGCTCCACGGGAACTAAGGGAGACCACTGTAGCATACTTACTGTCAACTGTTTACATGTATCGTCTGCGAACCATCCTTGCAAATCAGTATACACTTGATATGGCTTGTTGTCGTGGACGGCCTCGCAAATCGAACAAAGCTTATCGGGTACCGACACCTCGTACTGCCTCGTCCAATCAAAATAACTGTTATAAGCCGTGTGGTTCTTATCCAAGTACTTAATATAATCCACCAACTCCTTCACAGTTCCAAAATCTCCGACATCAATGTAGGAATGGGGCGGAGCGAATTTAGAATAATCTCCACCGCCTAAAACGATCGGCAGCACGTGATATTTCAGACGGTTAAAAAACTTCTCCGTGATGTAGTCTTTACAGAAGGAGTTTTCGAACGATAGGTAGAATTTGTACTGGCTTAAAGTCTCAGAACGGGATAAAGGGTTAAATGCACAATATCCGTACTTATCTACTGGAATATATTTTTGAATTTCTTTTACCATCAACTGTCGTCTGCTGCCGTCGTAACAATCTCCCGCCGCCCATGCTATTCCCGCGGTTTTTGTTGACGACACGTTGCCTACGTTGTATTCCGTTTGACGCTTGGACACTTTTCCATAGGGGATAAACACATCCGAATCTCTCCTGTACGTTGCGGTCCAATTAAACACACCGTTGAAGTGCGAGTCGTCGCGACAATATTTGCTGTAAGGTTCTTGAGTAAGTAAAATCCACAATTGATCACTGCGTCGGTAAACCGGAAGTTCGTAGTATGAAAATATCGAACAAGGGAAATAAGTCTCATATAAATCGCCGTGATGAAACAACAGAACGTCTGCAGACTTGACGTCCGATTTGTTTTGCATTAACACACAATTTGAAACCGGGCAATTTTTGAACGCTGAACTTAAATCATAACCCCATCTTTGTGTCCTAAACCATGTAGTCCAAAATAAAATCTTAATGGTTCGATCTAAGTTGCGTTTGGTATCCGGATAAACACGGAGGAATTCGCTTCGATTCCTGAAGCTATACCTGGGTGAATGTTTCGGAAAATTAACCTTCGTCATGAGTAAAAGATAAAGATATATACTCAAGATCACTGCCAAGACAATTTTAGTCAGATTTTTCAAAAATCGTACACATTTACGGTTTCCCCGAAATATCCGTAAACAGGAATAGAAAGATCTCCTTATTGCACACCGCATTATGTTGTCATTCGTTATTCAGTCCTCATTAAATTCCACGAAAGTCGTTACACTCCCATTTCAGTCATTCACATATAAAATTTAAATTGGACTCGAGATCAAAGAGTTAAAAACGGAAAACTCCATTTCATATCGTCCTTACTACTGTAACATTTTTCGACTATTTTTTGAAGTTAATCTGAAAGGACAAAACATACAGAATAAAAGACCAGGTTGGTTGGTAGATGACAAGTTAACATTCGCTTCCAGCATAGTTCCAGCATAAAAAAACAAGTTGTGACTTGTTAATCACTCGTATCAACTTTGGACCTAGACTGGCTAGATAACCTCGTACACTGTACGGTAGTTTCCATGTTGAATAAATTATAGTTTAACCAATCACAATCATTCTTCATAATGTATCATCATCTTTCGCGTAAAAAACAGCCAATCAAAATCAACCTTGAAACAAGAGTTGTTGTCTTTTCCTGCCAAAATACCGCGCGAGATGGCCGCCTATCATCTCTGAGTCATTATATAGTCTCGAACATAGTCTCGAACAATGACGAAGGTTGAGCCGAATGAATTGTTAATATATGCCGTATACACGTATATATAGAACTATATATTTACTGGAAGACCAAGATTTATCGTCGTCTACTGTATATAAATAAATGATAGACTGGAACAACAAGAACTTCTTATCGATTTATCGATTGTTGTTTCAAGTTATGGTTGACTTCATTTCTACCTACCTACAGTATAAAGAGATCGCTCTAAGCAATAACAAATAGCCATCACTGATAGGCGTACGGGAGGGGGGTGCAAAATTTTCGGCTCGATCATATTCGGGCAAAATTCTCGACATATTCGGGCACTGAAAGTTCCCGAGTCTTTTTTTTTAGAAAAATACCCACTAATATTGCCGGGAACCGATTCCTGCCCGAATCCCTAGATTCTATTGAAGCAAAATAACCGAATATCGAGATATTCGTGTTCGCGGCTCCGCGTTCAGTAGAATTCGGGCAGAGTCCGAGATTCGGGCACAAATCTCTCCCGCACCCCCAGTTTCAAAACCTCCCGTACACCTATGCCATCACTGATAATTAATTTTGTAAAGTGTCAACAAGTCTAATGTCCTGTTTATCAATATGATGATTTGTCATGCACAATGTTCAGGGACTATTTATATCACATATAAGAGCCATTCATTGTTCGAGACTATGTTCGAGACTGTATAATCGACCATGATAGGTGGCCATCTTGCCCGGTATTTGGGCAAGAAAAGACAACTCTTGCTTCACGGTTAATTTTGATTGGCTGTTTTTTCCGCGAAAGATGATGATACATTCTGAAGAATGATTGTGATTGGTTGAACTTTAATTTATTCAACATGGCAACTATAGTATAGTATACGAGGTTATCTAGCCAGTCTAGTTCCAAAGTTGATACGATTGATATAACAGCGTAGAAGGGCAAGTTGACACTGGATAAACATTTACCCAGAAAATACAATATATCAGGGGCGGATACAGGATTTGACGTTGGGGGGGGGGGGGGGGAATAAAATTTATTTGAGGTTAAAATAATCAAAGGTATTGTAATATTCTTCTAGAGTGGGTGCAATGTAGATAGATATCTTGCCAAGCGAAGGGTGGCGAGAAACATTTGTGGTACAATGTGCGGACAACATGCTTTGCAAATTTTAGGGGGGGGGGGGGGCGCACCATTTTACCACAAATGTTTCTCGCCACACTTCGCTTGGCAAGATATCTATCTACATTGCACCCACTCTAGAAGAATATTACAATACCTTTGATTATTTTAACCTCAAATACTTTTTCGACTAGCTCCGCTCGGCGCCCCCCCCCCCCACCCCCCTCTTAATCCTGTATCCGCCCCTGCATTAGTCAACTTACCGGATGTCATAAACATACAACAGATTACCTGTATAATCTGATAAATCTAAAATTTTCAAACTTGGTCAATAAGAGTATATATTCATTACTGAACTTACCTGATGTCATAACTATACAACAGATTTCCTGTATAATTAATTACCTTACTTGGTCAAAAAGAGTATATATTCATTACTGAACTTACCTGATGTCATAACTTTACAACAGATTTCCTGTATAATCAACTTGGTCAAAAAGAGTTTACATTCATCAGTGAACCTGATGTTATAAATACACAGCAGATAACTTTAATTTGGCATTCAATCAAAACACATACCTCTAGTATAAAGAAGCGTACACACTGACAACATTTTATCGAAACACCTGGGCAACACACACGTCAATAGTACGGCAACATGTTAAGGCAACTTGTTGTCGAGTGTTTCTTAACTGTACACACTAACAATTCCATAGAAATGCAATGAATGGAATTTTACGTCCTACTTTTCTGCACCTTAATGGGCTAATTGAGGACGGGTAAACGCCATGCAGTGTGCAATGAGGGAAAACACGGGACCTCGGTTTATTGTCCAATACAACTCCATAGAGAAAAGAGGAAGTATCACAAACACAAGACAAAGTTTGAATATAACACTGGAATAGCACAGTCGGTAGTGAGTTGGGTTGTGTTGTGCTAGGCGATAAGGTGCATTAGGTTCGAATCCCCCTCAAAGTAATACAAATTCTGAGGCCACTGCCAGTGCTTTCGAAAGTCACTCGAGACACAAAGTTAAAAGTATTCTGTAATACGCCACTGGATATAAAATCTACTCAAATGCATTCATTAATTGTCAATAGCTATTAACAACCACCTAGTATACGCTTGACGATTGAACTCAACATAAAAGCGAGGGTTACCTATCATAAACATGCTATTATCTGGATATTTATAACCGATATCAATGATAATAGCTCAAATTGTTAGATTATAACAACGTTTACAAGTAGGTTATTTATGATAGTAACTATATTATTGTACTGCATCATAGAAATGTATAAGACTGGAAGTCTACTACACTTCTGTTTCAATTTATAGTTGACCTAGTTTCTCCTTTAGGACAAGAGTGATACTGTGGCAGAGAGACTGGATGTTCCGTTCGAATTAAATCTCGTTTATCATGGCTTTTAAATTAATATAACTTCTAACAGAAACCGGAAGTTATGGGCATACCTTCAATTCAACGCATGCGTGCCAAACATAAATCTTGTGTTAAAATTCCCTATCTACATTTCTATGACTGCATATACCGTTCGATCGATGGGTTCGTTTTGCCGCATTGCCCAACTTGCCGCATTGTAAAACCAAACTAAAAGATCTAATTAAACCCTGAATGATCATGTGATATTTTTAATCTGTTGTCCAGCATCGATTTTTCTTTTTATTTTAATTCAGACCTCTAGGACAATCAAAACTTGAATTTTATGTTACAATCTCGAATAAAATAAATTAATACAAAGTACAAACGATCAGAACCGTAATACAGACCGACTTGCCGGAATGCCCCCTTGCCCCCTGTCTCATACGGCTATGATTCGGACTTGAAAGGTAGGGCTGGTGAGGTGATGGACACCTGACGTCATTTGCTTAGATACGAGGAAATGAAGGTTGTTATGTTTGAGAGTTTGGTTCTCGATCAGGGTGTGAAAGTCCGATGACCTTTAAAAAGCATCCTCGCTTATAATTCCAGTCCACCCAGCTGTAAATGGGTAGGGATAATCCGGGAAAGATCAATGCCAAGAGGTTTGGCCAAGGACCTGCTGGGAGAAAGGATCCTCACAGAACCTAAGTTGTTATCCTTGTAAAATATAGATGTTTTTTTCTCTTCTGCCTTTATTTGTTAATTTAGAGATCGGCCTCATTTTGGGTGAGATTCCCATTGACTTAAAAAAGATCACACAATTTTTATTTACAACAATAAATTTGGTTCTATTTTAATATTTCAAAACAAAATAATACATTTATTACATTTCATATTCAGGTTCCATGTCTAATGACAACAATGTTGACCTTATGGTTCACCTTGACCTTTACACAAATTCAAAATGGCTGCCATGAAATAAAGATGGCTGCCTTGAAATATTATGACTGATTAACTTGAACAATGCTGCCTTTGAAATTTCATTCTAATGCTTTTTTTTTATCAGAAATTGTTTTGAGGTCATAAATTCAATTTTTAATCCAATTAATTATATAAAAAAACAATTGTAAAAATGGCGGGAAGAAAAACAAAATGGCTGCCCTATTTTAAACTTCACAGACTTTGCAGGATTTCTGACAATGACGTAACATATAACGAGCGTTGCTGATACAAATTCCTCCCTTGGCCCAAACTTCACATAGAATATGTTCATCTCGACATCCTGAAAATTAGAAAAATGCATATCAGATGTTGAGCTATGCAGACAAGACGGGGGTGGGGGATAGGCAGGTGCCCCCAACCTACCCTATCGAAGATTTCATTTTCTTATTATTTATGGCGGCTGATTAGGCCCACAAATCTAACTTCGTTCGTTCCGTGCATTCGTCTAACCTTCATTCATCTAACCATGTAATATCATACTTTGTACCGATGATCATCTAACTCTCGGATACAAAATTATGCTAAATCTAATGTCTTTGTTTATTTCGTGCAATCAAGAAGTTTAATTGGATTAAAATGCGACCCTAATGTTACATTATATTTCTTTACATTAATGAAGTAATACGGTCTGAGAAATACGAAACACGGGATTACATTCTTAGATTTATCATAGCAACCATCAAGAAGACGTCGCTAGATGGCGCTGCAGTATGAACACAACAGAGCCCTTTATAGAGTGTGATGGACAACGTCAAAATGACCGCCATATTGGATACCTACTATCGAAGCGTGACGTTATACGCTAACTAAAACAGCAAAGCGCGGACGTTATTATTCGGCATTTTTCAACCTGTATTCACGTTATTTTGATTTTTTTGCATTAAATAAGTATTCTTTTTATTAATTCTAGTAAACAAATGTAAATTTATTGATTAAGCACTCCCGAATAATGGCTCTGAAGCAGTGAAGAATTTCAATATTCCCCGTCTTTTTCTAATGATGACTTCGTAATTAACTATTTCTGTAATTTTCTCCTGAACACTTTTTATGTTTCTTTAAATTGTCAGAATTTTGTTGGTACCTATACGCTCTCAATGGGGATCATATAGGAATATAATAGGATACTGTCGTCACTTATGCCCGTGTGTTTGTCTGTCGTTTTCAAATGCATGTAATCACAATAATTCTCGACGCATTTTGACGAAACTTTGCAAAATTATTACCCAAGGACAACCCCTTTCGAAAATATATAGAAGAAGAAAAAATCACAAATATAAATATAACTTGTTGCTCTTTTACCACCTACAAGGCATAATTCTTAATGGAAATTCTCAATCGGCACATTAGGATAAACCCTTTTAAAAATTCAAATAAACAAAAATATTAATATAAGTTATTCTTGTTCTTCGAAACGTGTGAGCTGCATGTGACTACTCATTTTCGATTTCCAACTGTAGTTTAACTTATATAGACTAACTGTACTAACAGTGTGGTTCCTGGTCTATGTGTGTCTCCGTTTAGATTTGTGCCTAGTGGAGTATTGATGAGCTGAAGATGGAGACACACATAGACGAGGTTGATAAAATATGGCAAAAACCGTGCAATTTGAAATTGTGCCAGGTAAAGTTGCATGAGAATACTCATTTTCGATTTCAGGAGAAAATTACAGAAATAGTTAATTACGAAGTCATCATTAGAAAAAGACGGGGAATATTGAAATTCTTCACTGCTTCAGAGTCATTATTCGGGAGTGCTTAATCAATAAATTTACATTTGTTTAGTAGAATTAATAAAAAGAATATTTATTTAATGCAAAAAAATCAAAATAACTTGAATACAGGTTGAAAAATGCCGAATAATAACGTTAGCGCGTTGCTGTTTTAACGATAGCGTATAACGTCACGCTTCGATAGTAGGTATCCAATATGGCGGTCATTTTGACGTTGTCCATCCCTCCATCCCTCTCTATAAAGGGCTCTGTTCAATCTCTTACACAGAGTTGTCTTCCCTAGCTTTGGCAGTCCAGATTCAATCTCTGTCACCTACTCAAAAAATAGTCCTATTTTGTGTTGACAACTTCCAATCTCTCATACAGAGTTGTTCCCCTTCGGTCCAGATTTCACCTCTGTCACTGTCTGAGCGGTTTTACAAGATTCTTGTAAAACACCTTTATGCTCTATATTTTGCTTTTTAAACGCTTTCCGTGTCTTTATTCCCACATTGTTTCAGTAAAAGCGTGAAATATTATTTCATTTGAGATTAAATTCAATTTTCAAACAGTTTAAATGTAAGGACTATATTTTTGTGTAACGCTATCTCATGTTTGAGTAATTTGTTATAGGTATTCATCCGAGAAAACGTCATTATTTAGATGACGTCATAGAGGAGAATGCAGTCTTGATGAAGTTGTCAACACAAAATAGGACTATTTTTTGAGTAGGTGACAGAGATTGAATCTGGACTGCCAAAGCTAGGGAAGACAACTCTGTGTAAGAGATTGGACAACTTCATCAAGACTGCATTCTCCTCTATGACGTCATCTAAATAATGACGTTTTCTCGGATGAATACTTATAACAAATTACTCAAACATGAGATAGCGTTACACAAAAATATAGTCCTTACATTTATACTGTTTGAAAATTGTATTTAATCTCAAATGAAATAATATTTCATGCTTTTACTAAAACAATGTGGGAATAAAGACACGGAAAGCGTTTAAAAAGCAAAATATAGAGCATAAAGGTGTTTTACAAGAATCTTGTAAAACCGCTCAGACAGTGACAGAGGTGAAATCTGGACCGAAGGGGAAACAACTCTGTATGAGAGATTGGGCTCTGTTGTGTTCATACTGCAGCGCCATCTAGCGACGTCTTCTTGATGGTTGCTATGATAAATCTAAGAATGTTATCCCGTGTTTCGTATTTCTCAGTCTAATTAAAATCAGACCCTAATTTCGTTCGTTCGTTTTTTTTTTTAATCCGGTTTTTTAACCACTACATTTGGGTCTGAGAACGTCGCGCTTTGCCAGCCGTTCAGGTTAACTTTGACCTAACCTTAATGACCTTTGTTTTAACCAATCAGATCTTTGCCCTCTCCCGCGCTGGGATTTTGTTCGCGAACAATAGGTGCATTCTAGGATTCCTAAGTGCTGTAGACTAGTTTATCAGGTCATGTTTATCAAGGTAAGGTCAAAGTTAACCTGAACGGCTGGCAAAGCGCGACGTTCTCAGACCCAAATGTAGTGGTTAAAAAACCGGATTTAAAAAAAAACGAATGAACGAAATTAGGGTCTGATTTTAATTAGACTGCGTATTTCTCAGACCGTATTACTTCATTTAAGTAAAGAAATATAATGTAACATTAGGGTCGCATTTTAATCCAATTAAACTTCTTGATTGCACGAAATAAACAAAGACAATAGATTTAGCATAGTTTTGTATCCGAGAGTTAGATGATCATCGGTACAAAGTATGATATTAGGCTACATGGTTAGATGAATGAAGGTTAGACGAATGCACGGAACGAACGAAGTTAGATTTGTGGGCCTAATCAGCTGCCATAATTATTGAGTTCTTACAGGTACATGCCTTGTGCCTTTAGACCTCTTGCAATCCCGTGTTCCCTACCCGGCCCCTCCACCGAATAATTACTCTGCGACCCTTTGAAGACGTGCTAACGACACCATTATTTGAAGACCGGGGTCCCAAGGCAAGGAATCACTAGTATCAACTTCGGAACTATATAGACTAGCGTGCAAGATGATCTGAGGAATGATTGTGATTGGCTGAACTCTAATCTATTTTATTCAATATGGCGACTACCGTATAGTATATGAGGTTATCTAGCATGTCTGTTCTGAAGTAGATACGAGTGAGCTGCTCTATCAAAAGGTATAAAGGAAATATGACTTACCGTTACAATTCTTACAGGAATATTTACAGTACAATAAATTATATCGGGGATTCGATTCACAATAACCAACTTCAGCCCAGGTCGCACATTCTGGGTTCTTATCAAAACAATTCACTACAGAAAAAAGGAATAAATAACGTTAATAAGATTAAGAAAAAATGGTAAATCAAGGAAATTGTACGCCACCACAATGAATGCGTGACTTAAAGGGATTGTAAAGTGATTTTCTAAACTTTGTATATGTAACGGGGCCACTGATAGCATAAATTTGCGCCATTCCAATTTCCATTCCGACGTATGTAGTTCTTGCAATTCCACTAAAACTAATGCGTTTTATGACGTCACTGTCAGTGATCTGCATAGATATCAATAGCAGGTTCCGGTATATCACTGTCAATGACGTCATATAACGCGTTAGTTTTGGTGGAATTGCAAGATAAATTAGGCTTTTCAGGCTATATCAACCCCCCTGACCTGCATCACTGATAAAGAAAACCTGGTTGAAAATTAATTTTCTTACCAGTTGGTGTAAGAGTCGTTCCAACTCCAGTACCAGTATCCGGCGAATCTGGACATTTTCTACAAGAGAGTTGGCAGTGTGTGTTCATCCATTCCGGGTTAATCTCACAATGTCCGCTATCAGACCAAATCTTACATTCTATATCGTTATGAGAGTTACTGCAGCTACCTGGAAAAAAACAGACAAAGAATCAGAGACGTGTTTCTGATACACAACCCCCGTCAGGACATCAAGATCTTATACTCGAAATCGATATGGGAATTACTGCAACTACCTGCACAATTATAGACAAGGAATTTGAATAATATTGTCTAAAACTCATGTTATACTGCTGGGACGTGTTTAAGGTACACAGCCTTCGTCAGGACACCAAGATCTTACATTCTAATATAGAAATGAGATTTACTGCAACTACCTGCAAAATTACAGACAACTCATGTGATACTGCCGAGAAGTGTTTAAGATACACAGCCCTCGTCAGGACATCAAGATCTTACATTTTATATCGTTGTATTACATAGAAAAGACACGGAAAAATCCTTAAATTTTGGAACCATGCCACTGGAGGCACTGAGTTCATTTAACCATTGATTTAAGTAGGTTTTTGAAAGTTAAATATGCATTTAACCCAATGTTATTGTTTATGCATATGGGCCCAGATATAAAAGCATTCACTAGGATCTATCTACCTACCAGCAAAACCCTCAGTGGTAGTCGGAGGTCTGACGGTTGACTTGGTTGTAGTCCGGTCCGTTCTACCAGTTGGTGGCATGGTTCTATCCGTGGGTCGATCCGTCACCGGTTTCTTGTCCGGCGTACATTGTTTACAAGCCTTCGCACAGTTGTCTTTCATCCAATCTGGATTCTTCTCGCATTCTTTCTCCTCCGCCCAAATTGCACACTGCATACTGTCGTACAAATTCTTACATTCGCCTTAAATGGAGTTTTACGTCCTGCTTTTCTACACCTGTGGAGGCTAATGAGAACGGGCAAACGTCATGCAGCGTGCAATGAGTGAAATTTTTGCCAGGACAGCAACATTAGCCTACTCTTTTTTTCTTATTTAATGTTTTTCAGAAATCTGCATTATGTGAAAATTAGTAAAAAGTGGTTGTAGTCTGTAGTATTTTTCATGACGTTAAAACGGGTTACTTCCCTTAGACCATTTGCTGGTCTTATGCCTTAGCTGGGCACTTCTGTTGAAAAGTCGATTTCAACTACCCTAACCACTAAGCATTAGATGGAATGCCCCCCTCCCCTCAATTTTGAACAATTTTCTTACTTACCGTCTTTGCACTTGCCACAAGATTTCATACAATTGGGTCCCATCCATACAGGGTTAGCGGTACACTCCCCGGAGGCTGCCCAGCCCTGACATTGACTGGTGTCATAGTTGTCTACACAGCCTGAAATATCACACAGAAATCATCTTAAATGGGCACAGTCTTCATTTTCGTGGGTCGATTTTTCCAAGTCTCAGAAACGGGGATTTTTTTAGCTCAGTAATTTAGTACTGGTTATCACAACTCACCATTGAAATTTGAGTCCTACTACACATTAGCGATACTATGCAATATATAGAAAAGTCATCTATAGAAGTAGAAGGAGAAATGTCTAATTTAAGATATATTTGAAGGAAATATGCAATTTTCGTACATTTCTAGTGCTTCTGAAGGATACTTAAGTATATTCAAGACCCAAATCAACCAATAAAAATGAAGACTGGTCCCCTTTAATATAGAAATGAAGCGGCGAGACAAAGGAAGAAAGGGTGGTGTTTTTTGGCTCAAAACATAAACTAAAGCCCCGTTTATACGTCCAAATGTTACTCACATATGCATATTTACACCGGGGGTATATTTACATATAAGTAAGTATCTTATGCTTATGAAATGAAATGGAGTTTTATGTCCTAATGTTCTATAATCTTATTGGACTAATGAAATGAAATGGAGTTTTATATCCTACTGTTCTATATCTTATTGGACTAATGAATTGAAATAGAGTTTTATGTCCCAATTTTCAGCAATGTTATGGCTAATGAAATGAAATGGGGTTTTACGTTCTAGTTCCTAGGTTCTCAAACCCTTGGGGGTACCAGCGAACACCATAAGGGGTACCTGAGAGCCTCTTGGCCAATTTAAAAAAAAGAATGAAATGGATTAAATACCAAACTCCATCAACCGACAAATATTCATTTACTTTCATGTTGGCTCTAAATGTAACTTGGGGTGGGCGAAGGGGTACCAGGAGATTGTTTGAACAAAATAGGGGTACGAAGAGTCCAAAAGATTGGGAACTAAGGTTTTTGGACACGTAATTTGTACAAATAGGGCATCCACCCTAAAAAAAATGTTCGAGTTTATCATCACAATAATATTGGACATAAATAAAAAAAACATAAATATTTTTTTTTTGTCATTTTGAAAAACTTTCTTAGCAATTTACGATGCAAATTTTTTTAACAGTGAATTTATTTGACGTCTCAAATGGTTTGTTCGTCGATTTAGACAATTTTCTTTGACAAGCCATTCAGAATTTATATGGCAATTTATATTTTCAAACAAACGCGAAGATATTTCTTTATTATTTTTATGTCAACATTTTTAGAGATAGTTTAAATTTACGTGGGTATAACGTTTTTTATATTGTAAAAGTTCATTTTAGAAATTATGTTTATTGAAATCACTTTCCAGAATACATATTTGACTTCAGGCTCGTCGATAATCTAGCCTGTGAAGATTTAGATGGTGTTAGGCCTTTAGTTCTAGCATTTCATAAAGAAAATATTCAGCTAAGTATTTCTCCATGTGAGAAAGAACATATATTAAAGGGATTGTAAAGACGTTTTTTAAACTTTGTATGTGTATCGGGGACACTGATAGCATCAATTTGCGCCATTCCAATTTCCATTCCGACGTCTGTGGTTCTTGTAATTCCACTAAAACTAACGCGTTTTATAACGCCACTCTAATAGTGATCTACCGGAAGCTACTATTGATATACATGTAGATCACTGGTAGTGACGTCATAAAACGCGTTAGTTTTAATGGAATTGCTAGAACCACAGACGTCGAAATGGAAATTTGAATGGCGCAAATTGATGCTATCAGTGTACCCGATACACATACAAAGTTTAGAAAAACCTCTTTACAATCCCTTTAATGATTATATTCCAACTATATCTGTTGGGAAAGTTTAATTTCGGGTATATGTATCCAAGTTTTTGCATTTTCTAAAACAAATACTTCGTTGGGTATATCACTTTAAAGGAATTATCTCTTAGACTTAATCAAAAAAATACAAAATATTATACATAATATGTATAAATCCAGAACATTACTTTATATATAATTATCTAAAAACGCTTGCAAAATATTATAAGCGTTTTTCTATAAAAACCTGTAATTGTATGGAAAATAACTTAGTTTATGGGTTTATTGGATTCTGTATATTTTTTGCACTGTTGATGAATATACAGTATACTCGTATGGGCAAAGTTTGAGAACTTAAATACTTTGTTCATTTTAAGAGGTGGTATCGCTTTGAATTATTTCATAAAAGAAATTTTTTAAAAGACTGTTTTCCTTGAATCAGCTTTAATACATCTGTTATTTTGTCCAAAAATAGATTCTTAATTTCACTTTTTAAAATGGCTAAATGAATGATAAACGTTTCGTCTTTAATGGAATTTTTCACCTTTTATGTTTCTTTGTTATAAAATGTGTGTCTTTTGCTATTTTTGGGCTCATCTTTAAAGAGTTTTAAATCTTTTGACGATAATTAGATTCTGATGCTCAAAGAAGAAAGCTATTTACTAAGATATAGATTCCATTTGAAGATAGTGCATGTTAAAGAGATGGTAGAGTGGTTTTCTAAACTTTGTATGTGTATCGGGGACACCGAGAGCATCAATTTGCACCATTCCTATTCCGATTCCGACGTCTGTGGTTCTTGCAATTCCACTTAAACTAACGCGTTTTATGACGTCACTGACAGTGATCTGCATAGATATCAATAGTAGCTTCCGGTAGAGTTGCAAATTGAAACAGAGTAGGCTACTGCCGCTGCCTTGCATAATTTCCCTTACTGCACACTACATGGTGTTAGCTCGTCCTCGTTGAATACAGATGCAAAAAATGTTCATTTTGTATTAGGTAATATCTCCGCTAGTACTGAGAACAAATCGTTCACTTTTCTATACAAGTAGGACGAAAACTCATTTCAACTAAAGAACTAAAATAAAGACATGCAATTGTTCTATCCATCTACATTTATTACATTTAAAATATCGTAAATGTTTTGTATATCTTCAAATTGGCTTCTTTATTACAATTATTAATACATTATGTAAGAAATTGCCGCGTTACGATCACGTAATGCAATACTTTATTGAAATGGCAACACGACATCAGTCACAAAAGAAAGGCCGAAAAACAACAAAAAGACGTGATTAAAATATCTAATATTTGATGAGCTTTCAAAAAATATATTTGTTCATTTTCTTGATATTTGAGATTTTACAAATAGATTCATCTTCAATTTAATGTTTTATTATATTTTGTGAAATCTTAGCAGATAAGCTTACGTCGACTTAATGCCCAACCACACATCTTTGTCAGTTTTTTAGGGGATGGGTGGAGGGGGAGGGGGGAGTACTGATATAGGATTAATGTGCCCAACACCATCCACATATTTCAAACAGGAGTGTTTAAGCCTTTTAAGTGTTAGTTTTAGTGGAATTGCTAGAACCACAAACGCAGGAATGGAAATAGGAATGGCGCAAATTGATGCTACCAGTGTCCCCGATACACATACAAAGTTTAGAAAACCACTTTACAATCCCTTTACTAAACCCTGGAATAAATGGATAAATATATACCCAAGACTTTGAACTTTAACCTTTGAACTTTGAAGCAACAAGGGAGAGAACTTACCGTCACCATCTCCATCACCGTCGCCATCTTCCTTAGGTGGGTTGATATCTGTATTACACAGACGACAAGACTTCCGACAGTTTTTAGGCATCCAGACCTTGTTGATGTTACATTCCGCCTCCAGAGCCCATTGTTCACATTCTTCTTCGTCTTCATGGGTATTGTTACAGTTCACTGAAAATATGGAACATTTTATAGGTCGGGCCTTCTCAATGATTTTTGTAAAGGGCCAAATGCATTTTATGAATGAAATATAAGGGCTTAATAGAGCTAAGCTAACATAGCGAGCAGAGCGTATAAGCTAAAGGGGTCATTTTTGATAGGCCTGAAATAGGTGGCTTGGGGTACTAAGCGTTTTGCAATAATATAAGCTTACTGCGAAGCAAAACACATTTGCAAACTAAATGGTTTTAAATAACATTCATCCTGGGAGTAATGTTATTAGCAATGCATTACGCCCTGTTTTCTTTTAAGTGTCCACATAGCTTACAATGTTGTAGGTTTGTTTCATTCCTTTAGAATGTCAGAATACCTGATACATTTTAAGACTGGTTTTGCGAACCCCGTATACCTTCACTGCATAAGTTTTAGCCCACCTGACCAGTCTGCGATTGAGTTTGCCAACTTTGCATATCAATTAGGGAGTTCACCATGTTCCTTCAGCAACGTTAGACATTTGCATTATCTACCGTTGCTGGATTGACGGGGTTTTCTCGTCATTATCAACTAATAACCTCGTTTAAAAAACACTATACGTCACATTCAATTTATGACCGTTGAGACTCGATTATCACAAGGTAAATTTGCTACAAGAAATTTGACGTCTGGTCATTCGAAAGTTTTCCCGCAATAATTTGTTACAATGAATATAACTGGTCGACAATAATCGTTCGACCAATCAAAGTTAATGACGAGAAAACCTTATCATGATAGCAACGGATTAATGTAATGAAATGAAATGATAGCCGTTGCTAAAGGAACATGGGAGTTCACATGTTCTCAAAATACATACCCTCCGGTTTAATCAAATCATCGTCCTTAGAATCACAGAAATTACACGCCTTTTTACAATTTCTCTTCATCCACAGGCGGTTGGTGACACAGTCGCCATTTTCTTTCCAACTGGTACATTTGTCACTTGGGAAAACATCACTACAAGTGCCTGTGGGGAGAGAAAAAATAGTTTATAGATTCGTACAGATGCCATAGAAATTTTATTATTCAATGAAAATCGGCGAAAATATGAGAATACATTGCTGCAGATACCTGTGGGGACAGACAGAAAATTAAAATAGGAAAAAGTCTAACGGATGCCTGTGGGAAAGTCTAGATACACAGGGTAATTTGTATTTTTGGACAGAAAATAAATGGCATTAAATGAAATATGAACTCCATGTTCAGTATGCTTATTCTTTCAAGCATTTAAAATTCGTCCAGTCCATTGGATGCGGCAATAAATCAAGGCCTCATGTGCACGTTATGGATCTCTCAACATTGGAAATCGAAAAAGAATAGGCTAATACTATCATTCTGACAAATTTTCCCTCATTGCCCACTACATGACTTAAGTTCGTCCCCATTAACCAAAAAGGTGCGGGAATATCTTTTTTCAGATCATTGTCTGGGAATTTTTTCCGCAATGGTTGTCCAGAAAGCATAAAGAGCTCTTCATCGAGAAGTCTGAAAAAGTCTTATGACGTCTACTGATACAAGTGCCATGGCGGAATTTTTATGAACTGTATTCGAAATCAAAAGTTCCCTGGCATTCTTGAAGATATTTGTTTCGATGATTAAAAATTGTGAGTGTTTTTAGTATTTGTCGAACTTATGTGAGTAAATCTAGAACATTTAAGAGCGAAAATAGGTCAGAGAACATTCGAGATCGAACTTGCACGTGCTGTCATCGGTGTCAAATGTCAATTGAAAAATGGCGCCGTTTTCTACAATCTGTTGACTGTTGATCGTGAGTTTTCTTTTCATTTGGCAGTTTTTGATCCAGTATTCGAAGACAGTGATTCTTTTTATGAGTGTGACAGTGCTATTATGAAATCGAGCAATCGAAGGACAATTTATGTACAGAGACTGAATCTTTGAACTCTTAATAAAAAGAAATGATAGTCGACAGTGACAGAACGTGCTATGGAGAGCAATCGTCGCCAAAATTGTAAGTACAAATTTTAGATTTTTATTTTCTGAAGTAAATAAACAAAATCAAGTGCTGTTTTTTTCTTTATACCCAAATATCATCTGTGTCCCCTTCCCATCCCTTGGGTTTATTTACAAAGGGCAGGCGTGACAGAGGGGACATCTCTGTGAGCCAAGAAGGATGTTTTCATTATAAAATTGATGATAATAGTGATATTTTGAATTAAGATTTTTTGCATTGATTTTGTTAAGAGAGCTCTTCTCTGTTACGCCTCCTCAATCGGGATAACTTGGGTCTTCCCCTCCCCCCGTCGCTTGACAATCGAGTGGTTTTTAGTATTTAATTATGCGAAACAATTCTAAACACATGCACCCACATGCCCCCCTCCATCCTCTCGGGTCGAAAATTTTGCTATAATTTCACCTATAAATCGCAAAATTTTTGCATTTTCATCCCCACCATGAAATATTTCTTGCTACGCCACTGCCCACAGACATTTCAGGGTCCCGAAGAGCCCAGAAGTGGAGCCCCTTTCCCCCTATTCGCTCAGGTAAGTTAGATTGTCCCATTGTTCTAGGTAAGTATAGGATGCAGCTTTGTTCTTGCTGCCTTCCCTCCTCAATTAGCACATATTGGTACAGAAAAGTAGGACGTAAAACTCCTTTCATCATTTTATTTTTGCTGCCTTCCCTAGTTCTACTCTACGACTGAAAAACTTTATATTACAGTAGGCCTGCTTAAAGATATTGGAACCAATGGCTTATTTCTTTGGTTTATTCATTTTGGTCATTTCTGCATTATCTAGGATTGATATTGGACTTTGGAATTATTTCATGTCTCTTGTCTATCTCATTTTTTGGTTTTGATCTATGGAATGTATAAAAGTTCTACATTTTTGTTTCGTCTTTAAATTATTCTTCAGAGGAACTTTTTTTTTCATCTTATTCAACAATTTCGATTCGATTTAGATCGTTTACATGGAGTCTATCATTGTAGCCTGACGCTTTATTTGCAGTTTCAACAATACCATCATCGTATGGTCATGGTTTCACATGTCTTCATACCTTAGCTGAGATTCACCACGAATAAGTTTCAAGTTTCCAAATCAATCCGCAGGCTTTTCTACTAATGCTTAACATTATTATCATGCAGTTCCAGCGAGTTCTAGGCTGAGAATGAGTCGATCAAAAAAAGTTGACCATCCGACCGAACATTTGCTACTACCACCAAGATCGGCACCAAATGAACAAATGATCAATATGAACACAATTACTTGTACATGTATAATATATGCATATTTTTTTTTATAATTAAAAACTAAAAACCACACGTCGGTCCATCACCCATCGCTTTCCAATGCCATACCCTTGACACCCCTCCCCCTTCTTTCCACTTGTCCTTCAGTCTCAACCTGACCGAATATCTACCTTTATTCGCTGTTTTAACGGATTGAATGTAGGCCTACATATTTTGTCAATTTTTGTATAAAAAACTGTTTTCGATTGACATATGTATTGTTATTTTACGATCCTTTAAGCGAGGTAGAAGTATACACATGAATGTTTTAGGTCATGTTTATAAACGTTCCGATGCCTCCTTGGATCCTCGTTTTTTTTTTACCAATGGCCGAATGGTAATATGATAATATTTACTATGTACTGACCTATTTTCCAGTCCTGGGGTATCAAATCAGTGAACATTCCCAACCACTGCCACGCCCAAGTCGTAAAATGATTATCTGTAACACAAAAAAAGAAATTTTATTATTCTGCTTTCAGTTGTTTATAAAATTGAGGATTTTGCTTTTAGAATATTACGACTGTTTGATCAAAATAAAAATGTAACCAAAATCATCGTTTGTTTGATCAGATTTGGGCAATGTCCAAACCATTGTAAAAAAAATAATTTGAAATTTTTGAGGTTAAATAAGGCAAAGATCTTAATATATATTCTTGGACCACAGAAAAAATAATTTGGGGTAAAATTACCTTCATATCGTTGGTAGTTGACCCCACATAATCTGCAGGCTTTACGGCAGTTCAGATTCATATACTGTGGGTTCCTCTCGCACTCCCCATAGTTAGCCCACACGTTACACGGCCAGTCGTCAAAAAGGTTCACACATGTTTCTAAAAATAGAAATAAAAGGTTAACACATGTTTCTTAAAATAGAAAAGGGGTTCACACATGTTTCTAAAAATAGAAATAAAAGGTTGACACGTGTTTCTAAAAATAAAAATAAAAGGTTGACACATGTTCTAAAAATAGAAATATAGGGTTGACACATGTTTCTAAAAATAGAAATAAAGGGTTGACACATGTTTCTAAAAATAGAAATAAAAGGTTGAAACATGTTTCTAAAAATAGATATTAAACGTTGACACGTCCCACATTTCCGCACCTATTGGGATAAATGAGAACGTACAAACGTCATGCAGTGTACAAGGACGGAAATTTTGCCAAGACTTATATTGTCGATTTCCATCTGTCGATGGATCTTTAACGTGCACAGTCTGTAGCACAGGCATGTTCCTTCAGCAAACGTGAGTTGTTGTTGAAGGAACATGTAGCACAGGAAGCCTTGGTTTATTGTCATATACCAAGGACTAGACGTTTTTTCCATGTCAGCACCGATTCTATTTCAGGAAGTAAAAATATCGATATCGATATCATGTTTCAGATTTTAATTTCCCCAGAATCATTTTGTGATTTCCAGACTAAAAAATGAGAAATTAGATATTTTTTGTTAGGTGACAATTGAATATAGAAAACAAATCCCTATACATGCAATTAGAAAATGTCTATTTTAAATCAATTTTTTCTCCAAAAATGTCGTCTTGCCATCGTTTAGCTTATATTTCTATGACTTCTAGATCGTTTTCCTAATTAAGAACGTATAAAAATTAATCTTCTATTCTTAGCCTTCGGCAAACGAGTTCATTTCATAGAATATTTTGCACTGTGTATTGTATGTAATCTGACATGCTTGTCAATTCGACATCTAGTGAATTAGATAGTTCTACTTAGCATAGACTTTAGGCACTGATGCCCTGCCATACACACTAAGACTTCAAATTTAGATAATAACGTTAATTTGATATTTTTGATATTTACTGATTCAGATGATCAGCCCATGGCCCTTAAATGGAAAAAGTGTCTCTTCGATTCAATTGCAAGAACCACAGACGTCGGAATGGAAATTGGAATGGCGAAAATTGATGCTATGAGTGTCCACGATAAACATACAAAGTTTAAAAGCGAGTTATCCTGCTTTATGTGCACTTTTACACTTATATTATTTAAAGAAACTGAGTTTTACGCCTACTTTGACACTGTAAACAACGGAATAGAATTAACAAGTGATTAAATTTCGCCTGAATTCTACTAACTTATTATTAGCTGTATCGTTAGTCTGGGTTGCTGAAAAATTAAACCAAAATAATCGTTCCTAAATCAAGATGCATATTTTTTTCAAAGGTCTTAAACCTGTCTATTAACAAAATTTCTTGTATGTTAAAGCTTGGGTATTACATGTACTGTACTCTCTGCCTCGTGATCCCCACTCCCGCTGTATTGGAACCCTCTGTTCCTCGAGACACCCCTCTGTATTGGACCCCTTCTTCCTCGAAAGCCCCCTCTGTATTGGACCCCTCTTCTTGGAGATACCCCTCTGTATTGGACCCCTCTTCCTTGCGACCACACACCCTATGTAGTAGAGCCTCTTCCTCGACCCACCCCCTCTGTATTGGAACCCTCTTCCTCGAGCCCCCACCCCTTAGTATTGGACCCCTCTTCCTCTAGACCCACATCTGTATTGACCCCCCCCCCCCCCCCACTTTCTCTGTCCATTAGACTTCCCCACCTCATGATCGAGAACCCTCTTCTCCGAGACCCCTCTCTATTATACCTCCACACCTCATGATCAAGACACCAGAACAAGGCGCCTTCGTGGGGGTGGATTATCTCTCCAATAAATGAAAAAAATTGAAAAACCCCCATAAAAAGCACCGACTGTGTAGCAAAAAGTATAGTTTGATCGATCAAATTTGATCCTATTTCAGTCTGGATACAGCGATAGATAATTCACCAGTCTCCAGTTTATGTCGTCTGCTAGCATCATATTTCCCGCCATAATCGACAAGAAAATGTCAAAGCATCGTTGTTTTAAAAATTAAACGAACCCGAAACGGAAGTTCCTAACATTTTTTTTAAGATATTATCGGTCAACATATTATATAGGGTTAATTGGTATGACAAGTTAACCAAGGCTCGGTTTCTAGCCTTGTTCATAAGACCAATTTCGTGCTTTAAACCTTAAGTCAACTTGAGTCTATGCAACAATTAGTGGGAAAATCTCAAGTCGAATATCAGACTTGGACTTACTTTAATGCTAGGAACTGGGCCCAGGAGGGCTCGGTTTCTAGCCTTGTTCGTAAGACCAATTTCGTGCTTAAAACTTAAAGTCGACTTAAGTCTATGCAAAAATTAGCAAGACAAATAAGTCGAATAACGGACTTTGACCAAGTTAAACGCTAAGAAACTGGACTCAAGTTTTAGTGATTTTTGCGTTCATTTAAATTCTTAGACCAAGGTCAGAATGTGATATCGGCAAATCGCAACAATTTGAACCCCTTTAACTAAGCCTCTTTGAATTTGAATTTATCAAAAATTTGTCAACAGTTCACCGACCGGATGACTAAGTCGTAGACGACTTCAACAATGTCAAACAAAACCTCTCCAACACGACAATCAAATTCAAATATCTTGGGTATGAGACAGAATCGGAAGTAAATATTTCAAATTTACTACTTTTATCTGTCGCCGTCGACAACCATTGAAATTTTGTTCATTTGTTGTCAAGGGTTCCCACACGCAAAGACTGAACGGGAAATTAGTTTACAAGTTAACCAAGGCTCGGTTTCTAGCCTTGTTCGTAAGACCAATTTCGTGCTTAAATTCCCAAGTCGACTTAAGTCTATGCAAAGATTTAGTAAGACAATCTCAAGTCGAATAACGGACTTTGACAGGGGCGGATTTAGGGGGTGGCAAAACATGGGTTGTCCGCACGTAATAGGTATCCGAAGAGACGACGAAGGTAGCCTAATGTCGTCGCATTCAATCTGTTTTAACATTCAAACAAGTATTACTATATAAAACAGTAATTTAACAGTATTATTTAACGTGATTACTAATCAACTGACCTATTGTTTATTTAAATTTTATTCTGCGCCCCCCCTAACGTCAAATCCTGTATCCGCCCCTGTTTGACCTAGTTAAATGCAAGAAACTGGACCCGTGTTTTAGTAACGTTACTTTTTTGCGTTTAATCAATTATATATTTTTAGACAAAATCGCAATTCGGTCAATCGCAACAATTTGAATCCCTTTAACTAAGCCTCTTTGAATTTGAATTTATCAAAAATTTGTCAACAGTTCACCGACCGGATGACTAAGTCGTAGACGACTTCAACAATGTCAAACAAAACCTCTCCAACACGACAATCAAATTCAAATATCTTGGGTATGAGACGGAATCGGAAGTAAACATTTCAAATTTACTACTTTTATCTGTCGACTTCGACAGCCATTGGAATTTTGTCGAGTTGTCAAGGGGTTCCACACGCAAAGACTGTACCGGAAGTCTGGAAAAGTGACATTACTGTACTTGTTCGCTTCCTTATCTAGACACCTGATACCACTTATCATTATGAAATAATTACTCGTTTACAGATATAACACTTCAAATAAAAGTTCCTGAGATGCTTCCAATGCATTTCCATTATGTTAACATGGATTTCGAGATTTGTTTTACGGTTGGGATCGTTTGTTGTTGAGTTTTATTATGGTACCACTTTTCATTATGAAATATTTTATTTAATATTATATTTATTGATATTATACTCTAAATGAAAAGTTCATTAGCTGTTCTCCATTAAGATTACATGGATTTCGATATTTGTTTTGCGGTTTGGATCATTCGTGCTTGAGATTTATTATTTCAAAATCTCTACAATTAAGACTACATATCGTCCACTTCTTTGGGTTTGTTGGGTTTATGCTACCACTTTTCAATTTTGAAATGTTTACTCATTTATTGATATTATTCTCCAAATGAAAAGCATAAGCTTCTACCAGTGTATTGCCAATGTATTGCCATTATGTTTATATGGATTTCGAGATTTGTTTTACGGTTGTTGTTATCGTTCATGCTTACTTTTAATTTTCAAAAATCTCTATAATAAAGACTACCTACCGTCGACTTCTTTGGGTCTGTTAGTGTCTCCTTGACAATCCGAGGTACCGTCAGGACAGATGCACTTACAATTCTGATCAACAAAACCTCCATCTTTACATTTTATTGTTTTGGGACACAATTCTGAAAGAAAAAATGTTCAGCAAGCATTAATTTTATTTTCACACCCTGGGGCCTTATTCTCGAAAACGTAACTTAGTGATCCAGTAATTTGATTGGTCAGTTACTAAAATTGGTTTTAAATTAAGTATTATTATCCAATCGGATTGTTGTATTTCTTCAAATTTGGTGAAGTTAAGTTTCCGAGATTATAACTCACGAACACCATTATGTTTTAAATCAAAAGTTTTCAAAAATTAAATTCTAAAGGACTGCGCTACACCAGCCCTCCCGTGTAACGTTACTGTAGGCCGTAATACATACATTATCGTTTAATCCCGCAAATCTACCAAGATTACGTATATGGTGACGTTTCAGAATTTGAGTAATGCACATTGATTCTATCAGTGTCCCCGATACACAATGAAAAAATATCCCTTTTCTTTAGCCCAAAGGTTGTGGCAAATTGAGCTTACCCCCACAACTGTACATGTCGCTAACAGCCTTCACGTCAGAGAATGCCAACTCTTTCAGATACACTCTTCCAATTTCTTCTTCTCGTGAGGGGAATTTAGCTTCAATAGTCTTGGCAGCACCATCTTTTGAAAACGCCTGAAACAGAATTAGAATTTATAAAAGTGCTTTGTTATGGAAGTTTTTGGTAAAGGAGAGAGATAATAAAAGTAATGTAAATTGAAGAAACGTTGTATACAAAATGATCCATCTTTTGAAAACTCCTAAAACAATATTAGAATTTATATAACTGCTTTGTTACTGTAGTTTTTGGAAGAGGAAAGGGGTGGTGTATTCGAAAGGATGTAAATTGTTGAAACGTTGTTTACAATGATATCCACAGAAGTAATATGACGTATAAACTGATGGTGAAAATGTGAATTGTTGAAACGTTGTATTTATTCAATGCGCATGTAAAAGCTTAAGAATTATGATAAATTTGCTAATGCCGTGACATAAATTATATAACTGTTAATATTAAACCTTTTTTTTTATCTCTAGTTATACAATAATATACTCAATTCTCTTGAGAGCTTCTACGTCCTGCGGGTAGTGCAATGTCAAGATTCCTCGACAACAAGAAAGAAGTGTCGCACTGACGACGTCACTGACAGAGATCTGCATAGATATCAATAGTAGCTTCCGGTAGATCACTGTTTGACGTCATAAACCATGTTAGTTTTAGTGGAATTGCAAGAATCACAGACGTCAGAATGGAAATTGGAATGGCGCAAATTGATGCTATCAGTGTCTCCGATACACATACCAAAATCTCATAACAATCCCTTTAATAAGCATATCATGAATATCAATGAAGCTTACCGTAATACCGTAATGCATAACGGATGAATATTCATATTCGACGTTATCTGTCCTGATTCGAGCAGGGGAGTATTTGTTGAACCACACTCTCATCTGGGGTTCCACGTTATGGTAGAGAATTTTGATAAAGTCGTCTCTGGTAGGCAGTTGATGTTCGTGCACTAGTCCCAGAGCATGGCCTACCTCGTGAAGGTATAATCCTTTCTGAAATAAATATATGAATTTGCATACATTTTACATAAAGTATCAACATATTTGCAAAATTTTTAATATATTAACAGAAATGTGCATATAATTTACATAAATATTGCATTAATTTGCATTACTGTTTCAAAAACTTGAATAAACTTGGCATAGATTTGAATAAAAACATAAATTTGAATAAATTTGATTGTTGGAACAAGATTCGTTCCTGGTCTACGAAGACATTATGAATGATTCCACTTACGTATCTACAACCTGGGTTTTCTAGATTTAAAACTTGATATCCACCGACCATTCCTAGCTGTGAGTTACACCTGAAATGTAGGATTAAAGAATAACTTCGTATTCCGTTGCTAAGAGATTATAGGCTTTCTTGAATTATGTTATTTTAACTAGATGCATATGCAAACTGGCTTTTGGCCTAGAATCAGTCATATTGCACAGTTTACCACACAACACGTGTGTAGATTTAATTGAACTTCGTTGTATATAGGAAATATTGACGAACCTGATCTCTAATTTAACACGTGCTTTGAGTGACCTAGGTGTATCCACTTAAATCTCTACTTCATGCACGTGCTTTAAGTGACCTAGGTGTGTCAACACCCTTATGTCTTCTGTCCACAACACGCATATGGATTAAATAAAGTTTTTGTGCATACCTAAAATTGTCGATCTTGAATATTAAAAAAAACTATTTAATGCACGTGCTTTGAGTGACCTAGTTAGAACTTACCCTTCGCCATTCTGGAACTGGAGAACATTTCTATCACTTTTAGTTGCCTTTCTAAATCTGAGACACGTGTATCTCTCCCATTCTGTCATAGCTTGCCTCATCATATACTGTTCTTTATCGTCTGGAAGGAAACATGGGTCAAAGGTTAAGAATAACGTTTCGATGCATCCCTACAGTATCAGCGAATGTATGAAAGAGTACGCTTGAATATATAAATAGCCCGTCTCCAGCATTGGTGCATTCAGCACCAGCAATGGTGGTAGTTATGTTCGGTTCTCGATGAGTGTGAAAGTTCGATGACCTTGAATAAGTCATCTTTACTCATAATTCCAGTCCACCCAGCTGTAAATGGGTACGGATAATCCGGGAAAGATCAATGCCAAGAGGTTTGGCCAAGGACCAGCTGGGAGAAAGGATCCTCACGAAACCTAAGTTGTCAAGTTAAGGCACCGACCACGAGTACAGAACTAGAATTAATTGCGTTTTAAGTCTTCAGACGCCGGCTTACAAATTGGAAAAATTCACTTATATAATAGCCTGTCATTTTCAATAAAATACATTAAACGACAGAAAAAATAAAATGTTACGGTATCACTTTTTGATAAAACGTCTGTTGTTTCTCAACGTTCAAATTTTATTAATGACGTCTCAGAATTCTTACCAAAATGGCGGGAAGCAAATTTGTAAGGTACTTCGTTATTGGTCCATTTTAAAGCCGGATCCCTAACGGCCTTCCTCTTCGTTCTGGTTTCACTTCCGGTATCTGAGGTTGGAGGTTCGCCCATCATGATGTCGCTGAAATATCAAAATGATAAATATTCATTTCAGTTCGTGGACTCTCTGCAGACGAGGGAGGCTGTTGGGTGGTGCTGAAAGGTCGTGTTTAAGTGAGATTTTTTCAAAATGTTATGTTCTGGGGACTCATGGCTCCCTGGTCAGTAAAATCCGTATTCTGGACCCCCACCTCCTGTATTGTTTCCTTCTAACGCCCCTGAGACTACTCAAATACTTATGTGAGCCTTGTGATACTGTTATGACGTTATATGCTTGGAGACAATGCAGAATTTTTAGTTTCAAGGTTAGCTAAAGTGCCACTTTTCCTTTTTGGAACTACCAGAGCTCCACGGAACTGACCTCATTACAGTATTGCTGATTGAAAAAAGAAAATGGTTATAAAACCACATCAGATTACTTCACTCTATAAAAATAGCTTATAAAAACGTAATTCTCTGCTTGAAAGATGCTGTGTTTGTCTGATTTTTCGAGAATCATGACTCGTGGGCAAATATTCATTTATGATTTTTAACATGTTATTATACAACGAGCCAAGATCCCGGGGTATCTCCAGTGTTGAATCCCGGCATGGGTCGAGATGATGCCTTCGGATTTTTCAACCCGGTTTCCCCTTGTCAGTGATGCAGGTTGGAGGGGATGACATGGAAAAGCGTCTAGTCGTTCGGTTGGGACAATAAATCGAGGGCCCGTGTGCTATTGGTTGTGCACGTTAACGATCCCTCGACAGTTGGAAATCGAAAATAAGAGCAGGCTAATGCCGCTGTCCTGGCAAAAATTTCCCTCATTGCACACTGCATGGCGTTTGCCCGTCCTCAATTAGCCCATATAGGTGCAGAAAAGTAGGACGTAAAACTCCATTCATTTCATTTCATTTAGAACAAAAGAATAACAGTTTCTTTGTTTCTAAGATATTTTCCAATTTCGTCTTATTCTAAGCGAAATATTTCGCGTTACAAATCCAAGTTTCTCTTGGTTGTATAATAGGTAAAATAATGTGAATAAAATATTTAAATGATTGGTCCAGTTTAACGTGGTGAAGCAGACCATGCTTACTCCTTTCGAAACACCTAATGATACTTCTCGTATGGGAAGTCTACTACTATGCAATTATTGCACTGGCGAGATTTTGATAAACGGAATTGATTGTTTTGTTTGTACGGATTTTTATTATTCCTGTAAAATACCTCCTCGATCGATACAACTACGTCATAAACCATACTTATAAAACGCTTTCACAATTTTTTAATCGTTTTTCCATAATAAATTGAAATGTTATGGATCATTACTTATTTTATTGATCTATTTCATTCTATTTGTATATTTATGCCCATGATAAATATTTAATCTTCTTGACCAATTTTGAGAATATGCATTGTATACTCATTCCAAGAGGTAGTATCACTTGAAGGGAACTTACTTTGATGGTGGCGTGTATAGAGTCACTTGAAGCTAAACTTACTTTGATTACGGCGTGTATAGAATCACTTAAAGGGAAACTTACTCTGATGGTGGCGTGTATAGAATCACTTAAATGGAAACTTACTTGGATGGCGGCGTGTATAGAGTCACTTGAAGGGAAACTTACTTGGATGGCGGCGTGTATAGAGTCACTTGAAGGGAAACTTACTTTAATGGCGGCGTGTATAGAGTCACTTGAAAGGAAACTTACTTGGATGGCGGCGTGTATAGAGTTACTTGAAGGGAAACTTACTTGGATGGCGGCGTGTATAGAGTTACTTGAAGGGAAACTTACTTGGATGGCGGCGTGTATAGGGTCACTTGAAAGGAAACTTACTTGGATGGTGGCGTGTATAGAATCACTTGAAAGGAAACTTTCTTGGATGGCGGCGTGTATAGAGTTACTTGAAGGGAAACTTACTTGGATGGCGGCGTGTATAGGGTCACTTGAATGAAACTTACTTTGATGGCGGCGTGTATAGAGTCACTTGAAGGGAAACTTACTTGGATGGCGGCGTGTATAGAGTAATAAACTGCTCCTGAGTTAACACCATGTCTAATTCAGCCAGAATATTGTCTCCTGGAGATCTCATCTTCTGGGCAGCAACTGAAATATCAAGAACGATATTTTAATGTTTCAGACTAACATTATGACTCGGTCATAATAGGCTGCCATCTTGACCAAATGGGCAAGAAAAGACAACCCTCGTTTAGAGAGCGATTTTCATTGGCTGATAGTAATATTAACGCACGAGAAGACATCAATCTCTGAATGATTATGATTGGTTGAGCTATAATTCATTCAATATGGCGATCTTCGTATAGTATGCGAGGTTATCTAGTACTCAAGTTTAGTTCCGAAGTTGATACGAGGGGTAAAACTGTATAGCTGATTCTTACCGTCAACGCCTCCTAGCGTCTGTGTTATTATCTGATCTATTGTAAGATTGGTCTCTTTCTCGTTACCAAGGCGATGACGTAATGGCGGAGGGCGGTTTCTTTTCACTGCCGGTACGCCATTTACATTGGTTATACATATAACTAGCTGAAAGAGATAAACAAAGAAAACTAAATACTGCGACAAACAACAAATAAGTAGTCTTCGATTGGTCGATACGGTACAAACCAGTGGTAAAGCGTCAAAGTAAAGAGTTTTTCCCAAGAAGAGACAACGAAAAACACTATTACCGAGACAGATTATGGTTTGCGGAAACTTCCAAGGGTTCCCGATTTGGATAAAAGATGACGTTTCTCTCTGATTTCACTGTGTTATGATTGGGCAGCGGTGGCGGGTGTGGTCCCAAGCAGGGTATGCTAACACTTCTAGACACCTGATACTACTTTTTCATTATGAAATATTTACTCATTTATTGATAAACTTCCTCAAATGAAAAGTTCATTAGCTGCTACCAGTAGTGTTTACATGGATTTTGAGATTTGTTTTACGGTTGAGGTCGTTCGTGCTTGGTTTTATTATTAGAAGCAATACGTTCATGGCGCCGTAAATCCTAGATAAAAAAAGAGGATCAAATATTCATTTTGACTATCATCTTTTCAATAATGGAATCCATTACATGACGACTGTAAACGAACTTTTTTTTTTAAGGATTACGGAAATTTTCATAGGTTGGCGATTGAGATAGAAGACGTTTCTCTCTGATTTCGCTGTGTTGGAAACAAAACTTTCAAGGCGTCTGAAATACTAGATAAAAAAACGATCATACATGCATTTCGAACATCATCTTTTAAATGATGGAAACCATTACATAAACGACCATGTCATTTTTTGACCTATTTCGGTTCCAATGTGTCTAATTTTTGGGACTATAAAGAATTTATTGGATAACTTTAGATTTAAATGAGATTAAGATTCTGTTTAAGTCCCTTGCTTAAGTTTATTAAGTTAGTTATTAGATAACTTTTGCCTGAACATAAACCAGACCACCCATAATTGAGTTAAAAATCTCCGAAATTGATTTTGAGTCAAATGATTTGGTGTACGTTTCAAACGTATGTCAGTTTTCGTCCAAATAAGCTTAACAGTCGTAAATTGATTTTGAAAACTACCAACAACTACCTAGTTTGAGATATCACTTGAGTCCACTGAAAGCAGTCATTCAATTGTCATCTATCAAGCAACCAACAACAACCTAGTCTGCGATATCAAAATCCACTGGAAGCGAATGTTAACTTGCCATCCACGTACCTAGTTTGCGATATCAGCATCCATTGGAAGCAAACATTAAATTGTCATTTACCAACAAACAACCTATTAAGTGATATCAACATCCACTGGAAGCGGACATTAACTTGTCATCTACCAACAACTACCTAGTTTGAGATATCAGCATCCACTGGAGGCGAACATTAACTTGTCATCTACCAACAACTACCTAGTTTGCGATATCAGAGTCCACTGGAAGCGGATATTAACTTGTCATCTCCCAAGCAACCAACATCTACCTAGTTAGCATCCACTCATCCAGAGGAAGCGTAAACTTGCCACCCACAAACCTACCAACCAGGCTTTACAGTTCCAAAATTGATCTCGAAACTTATTACCGAATTTGAATCAATCATTTTCATGGTGCCATCCCCCTCCTCCTTGGGCCAAGTTTTGCTAATTTTTTGAAAATTTAAGCATTTTCATACACCCTCACCCTCCCTCAATCTCGATACGCTACTAATTTCCATCTTGATTGCCACTATAAAAATCTTAAACTAAGAAATAAGAACAATTTATTCTACTTATCCTATTTATTTCCCAAAAATTATAGTTCTAAGAGTCAATACATTTTATATTGTCTTCCATTATATAATTTGGTTACCAATAAATTTAGAATGTATATCATTATTAAGATATTTATTCGGCCATATGAAGCTTTATATCTTACAGAACTGATTTCAACTTAATGAAGATCTTCTCAAACTTGGTCAATAAGAGTATATTATATTCATCAACGGTGACGAATGTATCCAAACAGAATCAAATAAACCCAGGTTATTATTGAAAAACGCTTAAAATTTGAGTAAGCGTTTTTCAATTATTGTATATAAACATAGTTTTCTGGATTTATCAGATTATTTGGGTAATCTGTTGTATAGTTATACCAGATAAGTCCCCTGATGAATATAAACTCCTATTGACCAAGTTTGAAAATATGGTTTTTTGTATACCAATAGCTTTGAATTTATTCGACTTTGTCCTTGTGATTTAGATCTTTGACATTGGTAGTGGCTTGAGAAAATTATGTCATGGTCTCTCCTTGAAATTTGATCGTTTTTGCTTAGACATCATTTGTTTTTCATTTTCCTATAGACGGTCAAGAAAAAGTATGTAATAATAACGTTTCGTGACTTATGTGTCTTAAGCTTTTATCTTATCTCAGTGGAATTGACAATAGGAATACTTTAGGAAAATTAATTTCGAAAAATGACACTAGAGCAATATATCATAACTGTTTGGTGGGAATCGTATTTTTCTGATCTGTGTCTTAGTTTCCAGTGAACTTAAAGAAAAAACTTCCTTTGAAGCAAAGACTTTCAATTTCCAATTGCTTGGGCTCTATTTCAGCTATCAGTATAGTTTTCTTTCCTCGTTTTGATGTCAAGGGAGCGGACTAATGTATTAATGATTGCAAGAAGAAATCCAAAAGATGGAAAAAAATATTTTTATGAATATTTTTTTAAGACAAGGAAAAAATCCAGAATGGAAATCGAAAAAAAAAAATGTGATTCGATTGTCTTTTGTATCTTTTCTTAAGAGCTCTTTATATGTGAAGGTTTCTCAATTTTCTTAAGAGCTCTTTATATGTGAAGGTTTCTCAA
Source organism: Lottia scabra (assembly GCA_029955415.1). Taxonomy (NCBI): domain Eukaryota; kingdom Metazoa; phylum Mollusca; class Gastropoda; family Lottiidae; genus Lottia; species Lottia scabra. The sequence continues at coordinate 3,456,667 of JARJEI010000014.1, read as the reverse complement.
TGGAGAAGCTAATGATTTAATAATTTTATTACTAACAAAAATCCAGAAAATGGGGAAAAAAAGTATTCTGCATTTTGGGAAAATTATTTAAAAAAAAATCACACCTACAGAAAAAAATCCAGAAAACAATAATGAAAAAAATGTGTCAAAGGACAAAAATGAAAATTAAAACAAGACACTTTCATAGTTCTTAAAGAAATTGAATTATTTTTATGCCACCAGGGAAAATGTAACTTTAATAATCTACCAGACATTTCATTTGAAAAAGGCGTGCCATTTTGTGTTCATTTTAAATCAAATTATTTTTAAATTTTCAGTTTTATTTCTCTGTGGACTATATGACTTGTCGGGCAAGAGAAAATACAATTATTCGTTAATATTTCAGATTGCCTACTTTACGTGCAAGTTTATTTTCCAATCATCAAAATGTGTCTGACCTTCTGGGGCAGACCTTCTCAATTGGCGACCCGCTGGCCAAATCCGGCCTCCACGCCCTCAAGAGTGGTCCCTAAAAAATGACGCCTTCCGCTTAAATGCTTAGCTCGCTATGTTTAGCCCTTATATTTCATTCATAAAATGCATTTGGCCCTTTTAAAAATTAATTGAGAAGGTCTGTTCTAGAGATTCGAACCCTGCATCTAATCCCCCAATATATATGACTTGTCGGGGAATAGGAAAGAAATTATTATTTAATATTGCCTACTTTACGGGTGCACTTAATGCAAATTTATTTTTTAATCTCTGAATACGAATTTCTTTCGATCCTTCTTGGGTTTTGAACCCACATAACCTTATAGCCGATAAACCTTTTAAACTTGAAGAGAACGAATACTATTCACTAAGGTTTAAAGGTGTATTTTTCAATCTGTGGTATCAAAAATGTCCTAGTATAGTGTAGTATATAATGGTATATTTGATGTGTCTATTGCCTAATATGTGAAATTTATTCTAGGGATTCGAACTCTCGGAACCTAATCGTCAAAAACCTATTAGACTACTATTCACGCAGCTTTAATGGTATAAAAATGCCCGAGTATACTATAAAGTTTTATACAGTATTTGATGTGTACCACATTTTTTCTCGTACGTTTTGTCAAATGTGAAATAAATGCAATCTCTGCAGATTTTATAACGAGGTCATTGGTATGACTATTGTCTTATACACTGATAGACCTAGATTCTCAGGAAAAGATCCGTTGTCGAGAAAAGAATAATCAAGAAAAATATGACTCCAATATGACAGTGCATTGTTTTGATCGGCTATTAAATGCATATGTTTTGTTTTGCCATTCAGAGTTTTGTTCCTCTGTAAAATACCAAGAAAGAAAAAAAATCTATATTTTACAGGTATAACAAAAAATATAATAATAATAATATAACGGGTTCGAATGAGGATCCTTTCTACCAGATGGTCCCTGGCTTATCCGTAAGCCCTTTGCAGATAATGGATTCTTAATTTTGTCTAGGGATTATTCTTGGAATGACATACGACCATGAATAGTGAAACCCAAAATAATGAAAATGACTGCGTTGGAGTTCTGCAGTCCCACAATTCCTTATCAATATTTAGACCTGGATCTACATAACACGCTGTGATTGGTTCAATTGAAGAATGCGACAATGGTGTAAACTTCGTTAGATCACAAAGGAGATCGAGAAATATCAGAAAAAAATGAAAGAAACGAAATTGTAAATTCATTTTGATAAACTAGTCTAATGTATTCAGAGACGACCTCTTAAACATGTGGTTCCAAACCTTTTGGCCCCGCATTCCAAATTAGGAATTCAAAAAACAGATTTTAAACAGATACAATTCTACAAAGATATCGATACGAATTTTTTTTTTTCAATTCAGAGCATAAGGCCCCCATGACATCCAACCCCCCCGCCACCTCCACAAACCCACCCCCTGTCCCCCCAGGTTGAGAGCCACTGTTTTAACGATCAACAACGGATGATTACCACACAAAGTGCAAACATGTCGGAACAAAAAAAATATTAGTTCACCTACCTGAAAAACGACAAAACAAAATAAAATATTTCTTTTCTCCATTTTTGATTTATTGTTTTGATCCACTTCTTGGTAATTGTTCCTTAGAATTTTCTTCGTGTCCTTGGATTAATGGAATTTGTTTTTGGAAGAATGATTTCGTGCCTCTTTCTTGGTGTGTCGGTGGAATGAAAATGCACTGCAGAATTTCAGGAACCTCTGAATTTATTTCGTAGGTTTTTTCAGAGGATATTATGGTAAAATTTAATTTTGTTCTACATTTGTCATAAGATTTTGATTTTTATACGAAAAACAAAATTTTCAAAATCTAGTATATATTTTAGTACGACACTTGCAATTTAACGAAAATCACTTTTTTTTTCTCTCAAACTCTTGTTAATTCTGTTTTAATTTTTCTCGAAATTTTCGAAACCGATTCGAAACCGAAACACAAAGGTGATGTTTTAAGTCACTATTTTTTTCCAATATGAAACACAGCTCCGATGTTTCACGTTACTGACTTTAAAGTTGTTGTAAAGTTTTTAAAATGATTTGGATCTACTAGTGTTTATATAGTCATGGCGAGGTTTATATTTGGACTTCAAAAGGTGATTCAGGTCAAAATTTAGAACCTCAAAGTCATCCACCATCCTTCGATGTCTTTAATTTCTCGCCGCCATTTTTTTTACCTACTTTTCAACCAATCATAGCATTAGAATGTGTTAATATACGCATTACCAAACCGTAATGGCGTCTTTACTTTGTAAAGCTCAAGTGCTCGTTTCACGGAAATTGTCGAAAGTTGCCTAAGTTGTACGGAAGCTGCTCCTTGTAGATGATGACCTTCGTTGAATCAGTTTCCTGATTTTTTATCAGAAATCATCCTAGTATTAATGTCCTATAGGCCAAATCGGTTGGTGTGATGGCCCGATATGCCCACTTGTTACTCGATAACTTGATGTTCAACGATCTTCGAAAAAAGAGCAGGCTAATGCCTCTGTCCTGGCAAAATTTCCATAGTTGCACACTGCATGGCGTTTGTCCGTCCTCTATTAGCCCATACAGAAAAGTAGGACGTAAAACTCCATTTATTTGATTTCATTTCATTTTTAAAATCCCTTAAACTTTCCCACTGTTATTGTAACTGTTAGACCAGTCCCGTCGCTTGTCTTCAATAAGTGCCGGGGCCCGGGTTTTGTGTCCAGGGGTTCGGGACGTGTGTTCCATGATGACATTCTGATATCTGGAGGCCGAGAGAAATTGACGTCGATTCTGAGAAGTTTCATCCTCTTCAAGACGTTCTCCCTTTGTTTCATATTTAGTTTACTTGAAGTTTATTGTCAGTTGCCGGTTCTCAGCCCTCACGAATCCCATGGCGGGACTGTGAGAAACTCAAAATATATTGCTAAATTGGCCTATCTTATGTGGTAAACAGCTTGTTGGAAGTCCTGAAGGAAAATTTTACCAACCGTTTTGTCCTATCGGTCATTAACAGTCATAGCAGTCAAAATGATTCAGTTCGGTGCAATATGGGGTAATTACAATATTACACATGCTCGTTCGAACTCATAATGACGGAACTGAACCATCCTTATAAGGTCAACTCTTTCGACATCGGGTTTCATTCATTCAGACTGCTGTATATTTTTGGTTACAGTTCAAAAGTTGTATTTTATGAGCCCCATTATGGTGGGTGTCAGGTGAGTAAATGGGGAATGGGGGTGTCGTCAAAGCTCTACGTATTCGGCTCAACCTTGTCATTGTGTTCGAGACTATATAATGACTCGACTATGATAGGCTACCATTTTAACCCTGTAAATGGGCTAGGGAAGATAACTCTTGCTGTGAGATTGATTTTGATATTATAGTATCCGAGGTTATCTAGTACGCTAGTCTAGTTCCGAAGTTGATAAGAGTTAGCTGTTAGTAGACAAAAATGGACTGGATGATAGAGGCTGTAAACGTAGCCGTTCATTGTCTGGCCTAGTTCTTCAATATTCTTTAAAATGACCCGCCTAATAAACTCGTATCTGTAGATCTATAACCGCTCAATCAATGTTATTTTAATAGAGCTTCTTCTCGGAATTTTGTAATTCTTTATAATCTACAATAAATGATAATCCCCGTAGCCTCTATCAACCAGTCCGTCTTTGTCTACATACATATTTGAAGTGGCCATTTATTTTCGCTGCAAAAGTTATTCATTTAGTGTGTATGCGCATGCGATATTTGAAAAAATTCGCATCGTAAGAAATAAAATCGTCTTGCGGAAAAGATTTGATCTCACTTTGTCTCGTAAGCTAACGTCATCACATCCAGATCCAGAAAGTGATTTTCTAAACTTTGTGTGTGTATCGGGGACACTGATAGCATCAAATTGCACCATTCCAATTTCCATTCCGACGTCTGTGGTTCTTGCAATTCCACTTAAACTAACGCGGTTTATGACGTCACTGACGTTGATTTGCATAATATATCAATAGACTGTAGCTTCCGGTAGATCACTGTAATTGACGTCATAAAACGCGTTAGTTCTACAACGCCGCTAATTTACCACATTCTGTATCCATAAATATAGCTAAATTATGGTCGTCCACAGAAGCAAAAGGGTTCAGTTGACATTTTAAAGTGGAGCAAGGGTCAAGGATGCTCTCAGTTAAATGTCAAGGACTCATCTAACATTAAAGGTTTAAAATATTTTATTAAATATCAAAAATACAACTGCCGTTTTTTGTAGAAACATTTAAAAAAATGAATTCAGTTCGATAGAATTTTGCTTCAATTCTTCACATTAATGATGCGAAAAATTACATTTTCAAAAAAGAAAAACCAGATGGTGTTTTATTTGTGTTTTTCAAGAATTATCGGATGTTCAAGCTAACCCATTAAAAAAAACTTTTGCAAAATCTTAACAAATTCCCTTTTTGACCGTTCATTTTCCAATTTTAGTAGCTTTAATCATCACTGACGTCACTATTACTGCTGCCGTCACTATTACTACTGACGTCACTATTACTGCTGACGTCACTATTACTACTGACGTCGCTGGATTCACTGGAAATTGATGAATCTAGCGAGCTACTCCCACCTCCGTCAACTACAAAAGAACATAGATGAAATAAGACGAACATTAGCCATAAAAGTAATGCCAGATGAAGCCAAACTAGATGTAAAGAAATGGCCCATGGCTCTAAATCACGAAATCATTTTCAACGGTTGATGACAAGTTCACCTTCGAATACCTCGGTTCCCAACCCTTTGGACTCTTCGTACCACTCTTTTGTTCAAGCAATCTCCTGGTACCCCTTCGCCCACCCTCAGTAACATTTAAAGCCAACATGAAAGTAAAAGTTTATTGGTCTATGATGGAGTTTTATATTTAATCCATTCCATACTTTTAAAGTCGTCTGAGAGGCTTCTCAGGTACCCCTTGTGGTTTTCGCCGGTTCCCCCAGGGAATATAGCCATTAGATTTCTGGCCCTTAATAGAGTTAAAAAAAAAAACCATCACGGCCGTATGTAACGTCGGGGAAGTTGAAAAAAAAATAATAAAAAAATACATACGTGGACATGCAAAGTTTAACGTTGCAGGATCGATACATCGGCCGTATAAATCACTGAAAAATAAATCTCCGGGACAAGTTCGTGATGTTGTGAAGGCTTGGAACATCCTTAAGTCGTCTTCGCATCTCAATGTATAGTCCTGACAGTTACTCGTTCGGTCAGATTCTCCTCTACATCGATAGGCTGCCTCGGACACGTCCAAAAGCACGATCGCACATACACATAAACCTGCAATATATGAAAATCGTATTATTTTTCTTCTACAAAGCAATGGAAACATCATGTATTAGGCTACATAAATGTTTAAAAAGAATATCAAATGAATTTAATTTCTGCCTCTGCATAATAATAAAAATGCGTACAAGCAAAACAATTATGCTTATCAAAAATCTCGTCCAGAGCATGACAAAATCGGCTTAAGTAATCATATAGCAGTGGACTTCCCATACGAGAAGTACCATCAGGTGCTTGGTGGTCTTGTGAGGAGTTTCGTCACAACAACGACGTTTAGCCCGCTCGCTTTCAAACTGGAAATGATAAACCACAGGCTGTTGCCAGCGTAATTTTCGCAGAGACTGTTTGGCAATTGACATATGTCAAGAAAAAAAAATCAGTACAATCAAAACAATTCTGCTAATCAAAAATCTAATCCAGAACATGACAAAATAGGGTGCAATAATTATATGGAAGTGGACTTCCCATACGAGAAATAACATCAGATGTTTCGAAAATAGTAAGCATGGTCTGTTTCACGACACCCGCCACTGCTATAAAGGTCAAAATCATGAGTTGCAACGAGATCAATTTATGCCTGACTAAACAAATCTGCAATACTTGCATTCTCGGTCCGTCGTAAAGCTTACTTACCAAACTTGATGAACATTTTCCCAAATTTCTTATAAAAAGATACAAATTCAAGTCGAAAGTAACTTGAACCTCCACGAGCCCGGTGTAACTAAATGGATCCCAACAGCAGCTAATAAAAGGGATAAAGCTAACGTGTTAACAAGCTTAAATAATGACAGGGGAGATAATATCTTCTGTTATTACAGATTAGAGTGATTATCTGCCCTTGGGCTATACTCTCGACTACTAGTGATCAAAGGGTATCGATTATCGATTTCTCTGATCAGAGTGTATTGGTAATCAGGCGAGTTAAAAGATAAGAAAATGTCATAAATGGCTAAAATCGTGATGAATATTACCTAAGACAACATGATTTCAAAATGGAGTTTTACATCTCAAGGTTATTTGTGATAAAGGGCGAAAGCCAATACCGGGCGAACTCTCGAAAGCAATGCCCGTGCCATCAGAGTTTTGCTTACCTTGAGGATGATTCGAACCCACAGCACTTTATTACCTAGCAGCTTATTAGGTGAGCGAGTATTTGGTCCAACTCTCACACCTCAGTCGCCATTTAATAAACTTTTTTTCGTTTCATGACCATCGTTTTCATTTTCATTGGCATTTTTTATAAAATTTTCACGTAAGACGTGAAGACGTAATGCTCCATCTCATTTCATTTCCAATTATATTTTTGTGTTAATTTATTGATTAAGTTATAACCAATTAACCGATAAGGTTGGGGGAACCAGACGGGAAGTTCCATTGCATGTTTACATGTCAATTTCGATTCAAGTTTTGTATTTGAATTGCTCATATTCAATCATATTCAACTAACTAATAAGGTAAGCAGGACGTAATACTCCTTCGCATTTTATTTCCTGTTTAAGTTATATATAAAATCCATAGCATGCGTTTCCGTTAAGCAGGGCATTAGGTGCCATTGCATGCTTTTACACGGAAAGATTGGGTTGAATTTAATTTCTCGTATTCAATACGGTTGGGGACGCAGGACTTAATACTCCATCTCATTCATTTCCTCTTTAATTTTTAAAATCTAAACTTCTTTTCTGCTCGTGAATAGGAGAAAAACAAGATTGCATGTCAAGATGCTATAATTGGCAACATAATGAGAGTTGTTTTTTGATAAATGCGTGTCGGTTGCCATACTGTGATTTATCAGCAGTAGGTTCAACGTAGTTAGCAATCGTAACAAACTGTCTCCGTTATAGCTACGCTGGCAATCTGCAACATCACGGCATAAATGGCGGCCATTTCTGACCATACTAGTTCATTTTACATGATTTAATCTTTTCTTTTAGTCCCAGAATCTGATTTTTTTTTAGCTAATCTAATCATTAATATTGTTAACAACTCTTTTACGAAATTTAAGCCTTCAAACACATGTGTACCCATAAGTATCAGCGTTTGAAAGTAAAAAATACGAGTCGTCGTTTAGTAACACTATGGGCTATATAGAAACATATAATACCGAAATGAAGGATAAATGTTAAGGTAGGGATCAGGGGCGGATCCAGGTTTTTGGAAAGGGGGGGGGGGGGCGTAGATGGTAAATTGATCCAAACGTAGCGAGGTGAAAATTTTTTTGACCTTTTTTTTTGCTTAAAAACATAGAATAAGTATAAATTGTACTAATTTAACGGTTTCTGACGTGGACCATGTATGTATTATAGTAAACGTTAATGGGTTAGACATTTTTGATGTCGTATTCTCCCCATTCCTAAAAAAAAAAAAAAAAGACAAAGTAAAGGGGGGCGTACGCCCTCTACGCCCCACCCCCCTGGATCCGCCACTGGGGATAACATTGAAGGAATTGTATGATTTTCGTGCATTAGTACTTCTGGAGGTTATTCAGATATATTCAAGTCCTAGATCGACCATCAAAAATACTGAACATTTCCCTTTAAAAGATTAATTTATGAAATAATATTTGTTATGTTCAGTGATGAATATATTGACCAATTTTTGATTTTTTTGATCATCCTAAAAGGTGGAATGGCTTAAAGATTAGCCGTTATTTAATCTTTAATATCATCGAATTAATCGTATTATGAGTAATCATATTGGCCGCTTTCAAGTTGAAATTAATATCAGTATGGTTATTATTAAATTAGTTTTTCAATAATTAATTAATTAATATCAGGGCATTGAAATTGCTTGGAAGTTAATAGTCTTAACATGATTACTCTTAAAGGGAATGTTCAGCATTTTCGAGAGCAGATTCGGGCCTTAAAGAGGAATGTTCAGCATTTTCGAGAGCAGATTCGGGCCTTAAAGAGGAATGTTCAGCATTTTCGAGAGCAGATTCGGGCCTTAAAGAGGAATGTTCAGCATTTTCGAGAGCAGATTCGGGCCTTAAAGAGGAATGTTCAGCATTTTCGAGAGCAGATTCGGGCCTTAAAGAGGAATGTTCAGCATTTTCGAGTGCAGATTCGGGCCTTAAAGAGGAATGTTCAGCATTTTCGAGAGCAGATTCGGGCCTTAAAGAGGAATGTTCAGCATTTTCGAGAGCAGATTTGGGCCTTAAAGAGGAATGTTCAGCATTTTCGAGAGCAGATTCGGGCCTTAAAGAGGAATGTTCAGCATTTTCGAGAGCAGATTCGGGCCTTAAAGAGGAATGTTCAGCATTTTCGAGAGCAGATTCGGGCCTTAAAGAGGAATGTTCAGCATTTTCGAGAGCAGATTCGGGCCTTAAAGAGGAATGTTCAGCATTTTCGAGAGCAGATTCGGGCCTTAAAGAGGAATGTTCAGCATTTTCGAGAGCAGATTCGGGCCTTAAAGAGGAATGTTCAGCATTTTCGAGAGCAGATTCGGGCCTTAAAGAGGAATGTTCAGCATTTTCGAGAGCAGATTTGGGCCTTAAAAGGAATGTTCAGCATTTTCGAGAGCAGATTTGGGCCTTAAAGGGAATGTTCAGCATTTTCGAGAGCAGATTTGGGCCTTAAAGAGGAATGTTCAGCATTTTCGAGATCAGATTTGGGCTATAAAGAGGAATGTTCAGCATTTTCGAGAGCAGATTTGGGCCTTAAAGGGAATGTTCAGCATTTTCGAGAGCAGATTTGGGCCTTAAAGAGGAATGTTCAGCATTTTCGAGATCAGATTTGTGCCTTAAAGGGAATGTTCAGCATTTTCGAGAGCAGATTTGTGCCTTAAAGAGGAATGTTCAGCATTTTCGAGAGCAGATTTGGGCCTTAAAGAGGAATGTTCAGCATTTTCGAGAATCGATTTGGGCCTTGAATTTGTGAAAATAGCCTTCAGGTTTACAGGAACTGCCCCAAAATCGCAAACTCCCTTCAATTATACCTGTACCTTAACAGTTATCTTTCATTTTCTGAATATGTGTTTAGTTAAACTAACAAATTGTGAACGAATTGTGACATGTCCCTTTAAATATATGTAAATAGACCCACAAGTACCAGGTCGTTCGTATGGGACAATAAACCGAGGTTTAAAGATCCCTCGACAGTTGGAAATCGAAAATAAGAGCAGACTAATGCCGCTGTCCTGGCAAAATTTCCCTCATTGCACACTGCATGGCGTTTGCCCGTCCTCAATTAGCCCATATAGGTGCAGTAAAGTAGGACGTAAAACTCCATTCATTTCATTTTTTCCACAAGTACCAGAACTGGGGCCTTATTCTCGAAAACTTAACTTGCAATGATTTTAGTGCTCGTGTCATCTGATTGGTCGATCACCAAAATTGATTTTAAATACAGCTTTATGATCCAATCAGATTATTGTATTTCTTAAAATCTGGATTTTATCTAAGTTAAGTTTTCGAGAATAAGGCCCCAGCACGACGAAAATCGTCGCAAATCCCCACATTTATCTTTGATTTTCTGTACATGTGTTTTCTATATAATGCAGAGTCATTTTTTTTAAACTTTCAAACGCTGATAATTATGGCTGCACTGGGATTTAAAGGCTGAAATTTCAAGGGACAATAATTGTGAGCAAATACTACCTTAGTTAAAAAAGAAATCCAGATTTTGAGACTAATGTTTGATTGGTCGAATGTATGGTGAACATATCCCTTTAACTACGTCAACCAAATCAAATCATCTCTAGTGAGAGTTAATATAATTGTCTTGTTTTTACAATAGTCAACTCGCGACTTGCCAGTAGCCGCTATGGAGATCTAATGAAGTGAAATAATACGGTAGGTTAATAGAAAGACAGAAGCGTGTAATTAACATTGCTAAACTTCCATACAACCCCTGTTATTTACTGTAATGTTACTGGAATCTATACAGAACCTTGTCTTTTTGTCTTTCTTAATAATAAGGTTAACTGGACTTGTCAACAAAAACCTTCGACCATTTTGAATCGGTCATTATAGGCAGGCGTCTTTTCTGGTAAATAGGCAACTTTGAATATGTCTTGATTTTGATTGGCAAATTTAAACCCAGGAGCAGACAACTCTGTCCGAAGAATGATTTCATTTGCCTGACTTACTTTGTTTTAAATGTTTTGATCTTGCCGTAGTCTACTAAGCCATTTAAAAGGCTACTCTATTATTAAAGTTGTCCAAGTCTTCTGGTTTTTGTAAGAGATAAGATTGGCATTAAATTACACAGTCGCTTGCATCTTGATCTCATCGTGAAGCGACAAGAACTGGCATTCCAGATGAGATTTCTTCTACAAAAGTTTGTATGATAATCGTTTAAAGACTTCTATGTTCAGAATCTTACAATATAGTGACAGATAAAAACTCTGCCTCCAGCCACAAGAACAAATGAAGCTTGAGATACAAGGAACCGAAAGATGACAAGTTAACGTCCGCTTCCAGTTAACTGATATTGCAGACTAGGTAGCTGTTGATATATGACAAGTTAACGTCCGCTTCCAGTTAACTGATATCACAGACTGACGTTAGAACTCTTGCCTGCAGCCACAAATACGAAATCATTTAAGCCAGATTTTATTTTTGAAGCCGACAGTGTCTCTATAGTTCCAATAACAATGGAAAGCGGAAGTCAATTAAAGAATATTACTTCTTAAATCTAAGGCAAACATGACTTATCTTATCTTATCTTATCTTGCCTGCAGTGAATTCAAGTACTAAGCTATTGTATTCCAGGGCTTATTGTAAAATCTATCGCTTTTTCAGTTCCTGTATCTTAAGTCAATTTATATAGAAATGTCGGGTGTCAATTGCGCAACAGAACCCATGCGTACTCTTTTCAAAACACCTGATGGTACTTTGCTCAAGAGTCCACTGCAATACAACTATTGCTCTCGATTTTGTCGTTCTTCGGACGTGCTTTTTGAATAACAGAGTTGTATGGCATATATATTTTTGGTTTGTCATAAGATTTTGCCTAAGGCCGTTTAATTTACTAAAGTACAAAGTAATATTAAGATCAATGTGTGTGAAAAATAATCTTTCCTTTTCAGCCTTTTATAAATGTCTTTTGATGTTAAGAAATCAGGTCTTTGAAGTTCTTTTTAGAGATGAAAGGTATATTCCTCTCCTAAAGGGTATTTCTAAACTGGGTATGTGTATTGTGGACACCGAGAGCATCAAATTGTGCCATTACAATTTCCATTCCGATGTCTGTGGTTCTTGCAATTCCACTAAAACTAACGCGTTTTATGACGTCACTGACAGTGATCTGCCTATCTAATTTAGGTGTGTTAGTTGGTAGATGACAAGTTAAAACGATACCATCTCTTAGAATGAACAGAAAACTTTAAGTTCTCAAACTTGGTCAATAAGATTTCAAAATGTCGAGAGATCTTAAACTGCACAGGCATATATTCATCAACGGTTTCCCAAGTATACAAACAGAATAAAAAATACCCATAAAAAATACAATTACAGGTTATAATTAGAAAACGCTTAAAATTTGAGTAAGCGTTTTTCAATTATTGTATATAAACATAGTTTTATGGATTTATCAGATTATACAGGTAATCTGTTGTATAATTATGCCACCAGGCAAGTCTCCTGATGAATATACTCCTATTGACCAATCTAAGAGGGTTTTATTCCGTTAACAGAAGTTAAGAATTGAAAGTTGATAAAGACCTAAGAATCATTTTAAGTACCTAATCACCATGTCTACAAGATTTGATTGCATGCGAACGACGACAAATGGAATTACAGATTTGAATACAAATAGAATACAACTAAATAAATCATCAATTCGACCCTTGTAATTATATTACTGAACAACCAGAACTGATTTCATCGTTCGCACTTAATTTGTCCGGATCGACGTTCCTTTAAAGGGAAACAATCGGCTTTTTAGATTTTCAAACGCGGTGATTAAAGGGATTGTAAAGAGGTTTTCTAAACTTTATATGTGTATCGGATACAATGAGAGCATCAATTTGCACCATTCCAATGTCCATTCTGACGTCTGTAGTTCTTGCAATTTCACTAAAACTAACGCGTTTTAAGACGTCACTACCAGTGATCTACAAGAAGCTACTATCTATGCAGGTCACTGTCAGTGACATCCTAAAACGCATTAGTTTTAGTGTAATTGCAAGAACCACAGACGTCGGAATAGAAATTGGAATGGTGCAAATTGATACTATCAGTGTCCGAGATACATATACAAAGTTTAGAAAAACCTCTTTACAATCCTTTGAAGGAAACATAGATAAAAAGACCCAAATTCAGTTGTATTTTCTACGTCTTATTTTAAAATCAAATGTCGAAACTTGTTTATTTCTTTCATTCATTTGATTTTGTCACCATTTTTAAGAACTTTTCTGAGTGAAACTTGGAATGGTGCAAATCTATGCCTGTCAGGTGCATACAACTTATAAAAAGTCCAGATCAACTTCTTAAAAATCCCTTAATTGTTATTGAAAAATCGATGTGGTGTGCAATAAGGGAAATTATAAAACCAAATGTCAAAAAAACCTCTTTAAGACCTCTTTAATTTATTTCATTTCGTGTCAATTTTTCTCAAGTGTTTGTCGAGACTGTTTCGAGTGATTTATGATTGGATCTCGTAGGACACTAAGTCAGGGACTTATCACGGATTACTTTGTCTCGCCGCTACACTAGTTATAATGTAAAGTCATCACTCGAATCAACTTAGGAACTAGACTAACGTGCTAGATATCCGCGTATGCTATACGACGATCGCCATATTGAATAAATTATAGTTAAGTCAATCACAAGCATTTTACAGAGAATGTTGTATTCTCATGTGTTCAAATCAACCAATCAAAAGCTATCCCCAAAACTGAAACAGGAGTTGTCTTTTCTTGCCCCTTTACCAGGCAAGATCGGAGGCTATAATGACCGAGTCATAATGTTAGTCTCGAACATTGACGAAGGTTGAGCCGGTGGTAAAGTTTTTAGACAATTCACTTTAGTGAGTTCTTATAAAGCTGTCATAAGTTTTTTTTGTTTAGTTTTGCTATAGCACAGCATTATTTGGTTACTTCGAAGAACCTGTGGTCATGGATTTCGATCTTAATCGGCGTGAGAAAGTCCGATGATCTGGAATAAGTCATAAGTTTCTGTAAATGGTTACGAATTATCCGGGAAAGGACCATCTGCTGGTTGTTATTCTTGTAAAAGCGGTTGTTCTTTTCTTTCCCGTAAAACGCACAACTTTAAGAATTACTTAATCATTATTTCAAATTTCAGATATTGAAATGTTTCCCTCATTGCACACTGCATGGCGTTTTGCCCGTCCTCATTAGCCCATACAGGTGAAGAAAAGTAGTATGTAAAACTCATTTCATTTCATTTTCAAAGACCTTGAAATTAAAATAAATCTGACATTTTGTTATTTATTCATGATCTTCCGACCGGAAATAAACCTGTCACTGGAGATGAGATCGATACTTTTAGAGATCGGTATGTTCGATAATTCCATGATGATTTGATTAAAAGTTGGCAGTCTGTCGTCGGAAAGGTTATCTATCTCTCGATGGATGGGTTATTTTAAAACTTAATTGTAAAACCAAACGCCATTTTCGCATTGAAAAGTCTAATGAATTTTCCAGTTAAAAAATCCATAAACCAGGGGCCTTATTCTCGAAAACTTAACTTAGATAAAATCCCGTTTTTAAGAAATACAGCAATCTGATTGGATAATTAAACTTAATTCTGACCAATCAGATTACCGCATCATCTTAACTTCAGTTTTCAAGAATAAGGCTCCAGGCCTTTTCGATTATTTTTTGTAAAGGGCCAAATGCATGTTATGAAAAAAATATTAGGGCCAAATAGAGCTTAGCTTGCATATCGAGCAGAGCGTTTTAGTAAAAGAGGTCACTTATAAGGAGCCACTCTTGAGGGCGTCGTGGGCCGCCATTTGAGAAGGCCTGACATAAACCTTTTAACCATAATATTGACTCTATGAAAGGGAGATTAGGTTGACAAACCTAGATACCATAAAAAAAAATATTACCAGTGTGGACTCTCTGAAAGAGATGTCAAGTTGACAAACCTAATAACCATAAAAAATATGTTATCAATGTGGACTCTCTGAAAGAGATATCAAGTTGACAAACCTAATAACCATAAAAAATATGTTATCAATGTGGACTCTCTGAAAGAGATATCAAGTTGACAAACCTAATAACCATAAAAAATATGTTATCAATGTGGACTCTCTGAATTGAATGTCGAGATGACAAACCTAAATACACCCCCACGCCCAGCCCCAAAAGAAACCCCTCAAAACAAAAACATTAAAAGCATTCTGGACTTTCTGAAAGGATGACAAACTTAAATTCCAAATAAAAATTAATAGCAATGTTGACTATCAGAATTAAATGTCGGGTTGACATATCCAGTCCGGCACGTGTTCGCATCATATAAATATGATCTGGTAACGTGGGCAAAAAGAATGCTTATCACGTGCGAAAACGATTGCATGACTGAAACGATTGTCTTTAAAATATTCATGTTGCTCCGAGTTGGTTTTCTTTAAAATAAAACATCATTACTATTTTATAACTTAATCTTTCTCTCGCCTGCGTTTTTCATATGCATGCTGGCGAAAATAACAAACGCCAACCTAGTGGATGATATCGACTTACACCTAATTGGGTTATTGTTTCTGCGAGAAGGCTGTAAATACGCTTACATAGTGGATTATTGTTCTTATGTTGTTAGCGTGCTGACAAAAGTAACATACACCAACAAAGTATGTCATTTTTTTGCGAAATGAATTGCCATACACCAGAATAGTGGTTAATTGTCTTTTTGAAGCCTGGATGCTTGCAAAAATAACATACACCAACAAAATGGGTCATTGTTTTTTAAGTTTATTTGCCATCTATTATAACGTGCTAGCATACACAATATACGCCAACCCAATCATGTCCATAATAAGAAATGCGATGTCTTAAGTGATTGTGCAACACCTAATCGCCTTGAAGACGACAATCCAACTCGCTTTTTAAATTTTTTTCTGGTGGGACAATCCCACTCGTCAGCAACGAACCTATTCCACGGACTACAATTATCCCCATAAAGTGAATAAAAAAAAGGGAAAATTAATATCTATAAAATTGTAAAACAACCAAAAAATTACATAATTGAAAATACAAAAAGAATTTGATGTATCCGGTTACGATTACGATTTTTTGTGAGATGATGAAATTTAAAGGACAGATAAAAAACCATATCACTTCAAAGATAAAAGACTTGTGTTTTCCAATTATTGATTAAGGCTTTGCATCATTCGGTATAACTTTCGATAAGAACATTATGACTCTGTCACGATACGGAGACATTTTTACTTGGAAAATAGGCAAGGGAAGAGAACTCTTGTTTTGGTTGACTTATTTGTATTATATGTACACAGGAGCATACAACTCTTTCCGAAGACTGTTTTTGTTTACAATATGGCGATTTGTGAGTTTATAGAACACATTGGTTAGCAATCTCTTATACAGAGTTCTCCTTCCTTGCCTTCATGAATCAGTTCACCCAGCTGTAAATGTGTACGGATAATCCAGGAAAGATCAATGCCAAGAGGTTTGGCCAAGGACCAGCTGGGAGAAAGGATCATCATGGAAACCTTAGTTGTTATCCTCGTAAATATAGATGTTCTTTTCTTTTCTTTCTTTATTTCTTTGTAGCAATCGAGGTTATCTTCTTATCTAGCCTTGCTCCGATGTTAATAAGAGTGCTATCGGTTAATACAGGATGAATTGTTTTTCGACTATATAGATATATTCAATTTTCCAAGAATCAGGAACAAAGGATTTGATCAAAGAATTGAAAAAAAATCTTTCAGACTCATACGTTTTCCTTCCTCTTGTAATTTGTTTTTTTCATTTTCCACTTTCTCCGCATTTTTTTTTCAATTGCAGAAAAAGTAGTTGTTTCTGTCTACCGATTTTTTTTGTTATTAAATGAAAATCTCCTTTAAAAAATTAAACTTCCACTATTCCAATTTTCAATCAAATCACATGTCTGTTTTCCCGCAGTTCAAATAACATTAAGTGTGTATAGGTCGTCAGTTATCTTGAAGTGGAAGGCCTTCAGTCAGTTTTCAGGCCTTTGTTTTAGGAGAATTGCAAGAACCACAGACGTCTGATTGAAAATTGGAATGGTGAAAATTGATGCTAGTGTCATCGATGCATATAAAGTTTGGTTTTAGAAGAATTGCCAAACGTTTGATCGAAAATTGGAATTGTGCAAATTGTTGCTATCAGTGTCCTCGATAGACATAAAAGAATTAGAAAATAGAAAAACCTCTAAAAAATTCTTTTAAAGGTGTCGTAAAGGGTTTTTCTTAACTTTGTATGTATATCGGGAACACTGATAGCATCAACTTGCGCCATTCGAATTTCCATTCCGACGTCTGTGGTTCTTGCAATCCCACTAAAACTAACGCGTTTTATGACGTCACTGACAGTGATCTATCGGTAGATACTATTGATATCTATGCAGATCAATGGTAGTGTCGTTTTATTGAAAATATTAATGATGCAAATTGATGCTGTCAATGTCCCCGATACAAATACAAAGTTTAGAAAACCTCTTTACAATCCCTTTAAGTTAGTTCTCTTAAAACCAAATTATTAATGATGATGCCAATTTTCCCGCTCTCTGCGAAAAAAAAACTTTAATAAGAAGAGAATGCACATTTAATAATTGGTTTATTAAAAAAATGATTTATTTGTTTTGTTTTTTTGGTTATTAACTTCATAAAATATTCGCTGTTGTTTTATTCTCAGAAAAAGTAGTTCATCTATCCATTGTTCATCTGAAAATAAATCTATAATATGAAATTGTAAAATTGTACAATTATTGTAATGAGACTAAAAATTTGCAAATTAATTTTTTAATTTTAAAGAAGTGTTGAAATTATTCATTAAAATTGTGAAATTCGGACAAAAAATAATTATTTATTTTATGTGAAAGATATTGACAAAAATGATTTAATGATATTTTGATATTGAAATTAAAGGGTTTGTAAAGTGATTTTCTCAATTTTGTATGTGTATCGGGGACACTGATAGCATCAATTTGCGCCATTCCGACGTCTGTGGTTCTTGCAATTCCACTTAAAACTACCGCGTTTTATGACGTCACCGAGAGTGATCTACATAAGATATCAATAGTAGCTTCCGGTAGATCACTGTCAGTGACGTCATAAACGCGTTAGTTTTAGTGGAATTGCCAGAAGCACAGACGTCGGAATGGAAATTAGAATGATCAAAGCATGATAGCTTTAAGAAAGTGCAAGATAATTACATGGTAGCTTTACGAAAGTGTAAGATAATTGCGTGATAGCTTTAAGAAAGTGCTAGATAACTACATGATAACTTTAAGAAAGTGCAAGATAATTACATGGTAGCTTTAAGAAAGTGAAATATAATTACATGATAGCTTTCAGAAAGTGCAAGATAATTGCATGATAACTTTAAGAAAGTGCAATCTAATTACATGATAACTTTAAGAAAGTGCAATCTAATTACATGATAACTTTAAGAAAATGCAAGATAATTAGATGATAGCTTTAAGAATGTGCAAGATATTTCTAATCTTATCTTTATTTTATATTTGCATGGTAGCTTTAAGAAAGTGCTAGATAATTACATAAAAGCTTTAAGAAAGTGCAAGATAATTACATGGTAGCTTTAATAAATGTTATTACCAGATTTCTATACAAATTCTATAGAATCTCTTTTTATAGCAGCATGATAACGTCTATTGAGTTTGATGAAATAAGACACAGCAGGAATACTCAATAAGAATGTTATTTATGGATCGTGTTAACAATGAGTGACAGCGAACAGTCAATAAGCTTGTTGTGCTCGTGATTGTCTTCCTTGAAGTACATCAACTTCTGACATCCTTCTTTGTCGTTGAAAATAGGAAATAGGAGGGAGCCGTGGTGGCTCAGTGAGTTAGACGCTTGGTCACTAACCTGAAGGTCCAGGGTTCAATCCCAGATTTTTCAACCTGGTTCCCCCTGTCAGTGATGCAGGTCGGAGGGGCTGACATGGAAAAAGCGTCTTGTCGTTCGGATGGGACAATAAACCGAGGTCCTGTGTGTTAGTGGCTGTGCACGTTAAAGATCTCTCGACAGTTGGAAATCGATAATAAGAGCAGGCTAATACCGCTGTCTTGGCAACATTTCCCTCATTGCATACTGTATGACGTTTGCCCGTCCTCAATTAGCACATTTTCCTGGAATAGGTACAATCACTACAAGTTATTATGCGAGCATTTTTGTATAACCTAAGACCTTATTCTCAATATAGTTTTTTTTATATAGAAATATATGAAGCTATACAAGTCAGGTCTATATGATTTATTTATGAGTAAAGGAAAATACAGACTTATGGCATCGCTTAAACCTTAAGACCTTCCCAGGATTCCCAGGATCCACGCACTCCGTACCAGCGTTACGCCTACAGCTTGAGAGTTCCTCATAGCCCACCACAATATCCCGGACCCACTGACCCCTCCAAGTCTATCCAAAACGCACACCACCTCTCAGTCTTTTTACAACCCCTTGCCTTGCTACACAGGTCTTAACACCCCCCCCCCCCTCCCCCCACACAAACACACCCACCACCCATGCACTGCACTCATGTACTTTGGTCGTACAACATAATTCAGTGTAGTGAACGATATTCGATGATCTCCAGGGCATAACACAATAAATCATATTTGATATTCGATGATGCATCATCGTGTAAAGCCATAGGAAATAATGTCATCTATTTCCAGAGTCGAAATTGATGAGCACTATCTATTCGAGGTGTACTTTAGTGAGAGTACATAAAGAAGCTATAAAAACAATGAAACATCTGCATTTTACAAGGATGGCAACTTGGGTTCCTTGAGGATCCTTTCTCCCAGCTGGTCCTTGGCCAAACCTCTTGGCATTGATCTTTCCCGGATTATCTGTACCCATTTACAACTGGGTTGACTGGAATTATGGGTGAAGATGACTTTCACACCCCGATCGAGAACTGAATTCTCAAACATAACAGCTATTATTTGCTCTGATAAGATATTTTATTTATGAGCATTTATTTTAAATGCGAATTTTGACAGATAACAGCAATTTACATGATAGTGAAAAGCCTATACAATGATAACTCTCAAGTCAAGGTCCAGGTCTAAAATTGAGGAGCACTTTCAATTCGACATGTACTTTAGTGAGCTCTTTATGTGTATCTGGGACACTGATAGCATTAATTTGCACCATAATGTTAAGTCATACAGAATGATAACTGTAGAGTGATTTATTTCCGAGTCTAAAATTGATCCATTCGACATGTACTTTAATGAGCTAAGATGTCAATAGTTAAAGGGGATATAAAGAAGTTTTTTTGTGTGTATCTGGAACACTGATAGCATCAATTTGCACCATTCCAATAGTGTGTCATACAAGGGACGTCATACGACGCTGAGTGTTGGAAGAACTGGGGCATTTAAGATATCTAGGGCCTTATTCTCAAAAACTTAACTTAGATAAAAATTAAAAAAATACTTAATTTAAAACCGATTTTAGTAACTGACCAATCAGATTACTGGATCACTAAAACCATCTTAAGTTTTCGAGAATAAAGCCCCTGATTGGTCAATCACTAAAATTAGTTTTAAATCAGAATCAGAATACCGTATTTCCTAAAATCTTGATTTTATCTAAGTGAAGTTTTCGAGAATAAGGCCCCTGCAAGAACCACATTTGCTCGGCTGATTTTTTTAGTGCAATTTGATGACAAGCCTAAGCCTTCACACTACACAAAAATATTAACAACCCCCTTAAAGTATCCTCGGTTTCTAATTTGCACTTTATTTTGGATCATTTTTCATACCTCTAGGCTTAACACGTTTTGCACTTTACGTTGTTTTTCGTCTGATTTTTCTTTTATGTCTGATGTGCGTGCCAAATTACTTAAAAGGAAAGTATTTTTTATGGAAAAAAAATTCAAGAATAGAAATGTCAGTCTGATTAAATTCCAGATCAACATGTCTAATTTTGGATTAGTGGGGGAGATCCCGATCGTCATTGGCTAATTTCTGATTAGTGGGGGCGATCCCGTCCATCATTTGAGGGCTGCAGTGCTGGCTCATTGAGTTAGACGCCTTCATGGTAAGCTATAGGTGTGAAGTTAATTATCTTAAGGTGGAAAAAACGTCTAATAACGACGTGGAATTACTCTTGTGCTAATGTCCAAGGAGTTTGTTGGTGAAGGGGTCAAGGCTGAGAGTAGGATTTTGAAAATGTTTAAATGGTCGCCCCCAAAAAGGGACGCTTCACGGCCCCTACTTCTACAATTGAAATTGAAAATGAGTAGGCTTATAACGCTGGGCTTTTATATTTTTTACTTATTGCAAACTGCACGGCGTAATCCCCATTCATATAATCTAGAAAAAAGCATAAGACTCGTTTATTTGAACCACAAAACCTTTATCAGATGGAAAAAACAAAAATAGTAGAGGCCCATAACAAATTGTCCTTCATTGCATATTGAACTGTGTTATAGCCATTAGCAAATTCAGGAGCAGGAATATGGATTTAAAGGGACAGTCTGAATTTTTTTTAGGTCAAAATTTTTTTTTTCTCAAATTTGTGAAAACTATACGCCAACATCATTAACTATGTGTCCTTTAAAGTATCTGAAAGTTTTAGCTAAAAAAATCCAGCCGTTAATTTTTAAACGCTAAAAACGTGCTAAAATATTTAAAAACCTTACGTAAGGTTTTTAAGTGTGTTATGTTTTTTGGACGCTGATAGAAAACTACTGAACGGATTTGAGTCAAATAAATGCCTAATTGTAGAGAAATGTCCCTTCTGTGTATTTACATGGTTTCAGCTAGAAATATTGAGCCATTTAAAGGGCAAACAACAAAACTAGGTCAAATCGCCTAATTAACAATAAGCACTCCTGTTTGTAATTAACCCTTTAAAAACAAATTCAGTTTGATAAAGAAGATGCATAGATATAAGAAACATACTTTAGAAATATTCTCAGGTAACATAAGCGATTTTTTTGATAATGTAATCTTTTTTGAAAAATTCAGAATGGCCCTTTAAACTCATTCGTTCAAAAAAGCAACCCTCGATTGATAAAGGTGTAAAGAAGTAACCCAGTACAGCTGTCCTTTCCCCCATTGCGCACATTTTTCTTAATAAGATGTAAAAGTCATTCATTCAAAAAGAAACCTTCAAGCGGATTGATTAACAACCTACACAAGGGATTTGTACTGGCACATTTATATGATTAAGCTTCTTCATAAAGTCTAAGAGTTCATCCGTCCTTTAGCTAAGTGTAAAATGAAAGGGACAGAGTCGTCATGTCGCTTCATTTACAAGCTGACAACTACCGCAATCAATCTCCTAAAGTACGGTAATGGCAACCCCTCCCCCCTCTCCAGTCCCAGGTTAAAAATAATACCATCACCAGGTATCCGTATGTAACATTTCAAAGTGGGGGGGGGGGGGGGGGCGCAAGACCGGCCCCCCGTAGAAACGCCACTGTATACCTCTTTAAGAGATCAAGAATAAAGTCGAATCAAATTCGAGTACACCCCTTTAAGAAATCAAGAAGGAAAACGTCGAATCAAATTCCATGTAATTTTCCGCCATTTTAGCTTCGACTTGGTAATATTTTATGATGTTCCTAGAGGCATCAAAGCGAATAATAGAAGATATTACTTTAATTAAGAAATGATTTTTCTTTTCAAGAGATTAGAGTTTTTAAAAATGAGATTATTGGAAAACTACAAGATAATTATGAAGCCAATTACGTTGTAAAGATGTTTTTTTCCTTTCTTTTTATTTTTTTTAATTTTTAATAAAGTTACAATCGATACTCGGTCATATTATATTACACAATAACAAAAGTTTTCGGTTACAAATTAAAGGGATTGTAAAGCGTATTGACGTCACTGACAGTGATCTGCATAGATATCAATAGTAGCTTCCGGTAGATCACTGTCAGTGACGTCATAAAACGCGTTAGTTTCAGTGGAATAGCAAGAACCACAGACGTCGGAATGGAATTTGAAATGCCGCAAATTGAAGCTATCAGTGTCCCTGATACACATACAAAGTATAGAAATACGCTTTACAATCCCTTTAACATCTCCAGAATTTATGACGGCGGGCTGTCTCTCATTTGCTATAGGCCTAAGCGTTGGTGTGACGTAATAGGCTTGGAAATATCGATTGCACAATTAATAGCTCATTAACATTGCTATTTTAATTACACTATACTTTTCATAAATAACACATAATACAGAAAATTGAAGAAAACTGCTAAGTAGGGGTATAATTAAAGGCATTATGCAATTTTGTGCCATTTTAGAGGCTTTTTAGATAAATTCAAGGCCCAAATCTAATCTCGAAAATGCTTGACGTTCCCCTTTAACCTTTCAATAAAAAGAATTGAGCTGTTTCCACACTAAGCGCCCACCACGTGCCCGGGTTTATTGTCAAATAAATGTTTTTTTATACATCAGTCAGTCGCAACGACTTCCGAACTGTAATAAAAAGTAACGACGTAGACGGACACAAAACAGTAGGACGTATGAGGAATGAATTTGTTAACTACGCTGTTTTGACTTTTATTATGGTATAACAATGACCTCGTTCTGAAATGACTGGTCACTGTCAAAGCCCTAAATGCACATACATACATATCATATACGCTTTGTTAAACTGTTGTACCAAGGATGAACCGAAAGAAAAGGTCCTATAACCATACGCTCAGAAAACCTGACATGATACCTTGTGTCCCCCCACAAATGGTCAATCTTGATGGAGAAGAGTGTCTGTAATGGATACAAAATAGGCACGATTTGGCATCCGAGAACATCGAAGTACAATGAAAAAGCGATCTGCGCCCCTGCCTCTAACGAACCTAAGTTATTTTTGAAAAAGAGGATTTTTCGTTTCGTTCAGTGTCTATGCAATGTCTTTTCACTGTCATAAACTATTTTTGTACACCACCTCTTGTCAATGAAGGACTCAAAAAAGAAGGTTTGTGATTCTTGTTTCTTTCAGACTGCCATATAAATCTTCATGTATCTGAGAATTTAAAGTGGGTTACTCAAGTAAATCAAATTATCTTGAACATTGTTGTCGTATTAGTCTCCAATTTCGCCTCTTTAAATTCCAATAAATGCCACGTATTTATTGATCTATTTTTAGTAACAGACAATGTCATGAAAATGATTAAATTTTCGATTTTCAAGTGAAAATATAGCACAATTGTGTATCCATGAAAACATGCCCCTTCGTTCGTAGATGACAAGTTAACGTTCGCTGCAGCAGCTGATATCTCAAAATTGGTTGGTTGGTTGGTTGGTAGATGACAAGTTAACGTTCGCTTCCAGCAGCAGCTGATATCACAGACTAGGTAGTTATTGGTAGATGACAAGTTAACGTTCGCTTCCAGCAGTAGCTGATATTGCAAACAAGGTAGTTGTTGGTAGTGGTAGTAGTTGGATTGGTTCACTCGGATGGTACTTTGATGTTGGTTTGGTAATTTGAGAATTCGTAAGATCTGGTCGGGTCGAATGACATGGCAGTGAAACTCGGCCCTGAGTAGTGTGGCGTAAGTTACTCGATCTTCTTCATTCTTCCAAACTCGTTGTGATCATGGTTATTCTTCTTGATGGTGGTAGTTGAACCCTCTTAAATACGGAACTATAGCTGATCCTTGGCCAAACATCTTGGTGATCTTGTGCCAGTTTCACGAAATCTGAACTTAAGATCATTTTAATGTTCCAGTAATCTGATTGGTCAAACATTTGATTGATTGTAAGTTTAGTTTTATTATCCAATCAGATTACTGTTTTTCTTAAAATCTAGATTTTATCTAAGTTAGAATTTTGTGAAACCGGGCCCAAGATAACTAGCTAGTCCTTGGTAATGATCTTTCCAGACTTTTCGGTATCCATTTGAACAAAAAATGAAATGGAGATGAATTTCCTAAGTTTCTGCACCTGTTTGAGCTAGTGAGGAAGTTACATAATTACAGATCTGTTCGTTGGTAATTTGAAACATCATAAACCTGATAAAGAATGTTAATGCGCAGACCGGAACCGGATAAGAATATTATTGTGCAGACCGGAACCGGATACATAATATGAGTACGCAGACCGGAACTAATTTACAACGGATGTGAGATGATTCTCGGGACAGTCTAGAGAATGTGCTTTATTACACGTGAATGAGTTTTACATCCTTCATCGCTCCCTCAACAGTTTGAAATCGAATATAGAGTAGGCTAATGCTGTTGTTCTAACAAAATTTCCCTTAGTGCACACAGCATGGCGTTTACCCGTCCTCATTAGTGCACTAAAGTGCGACATAAAACACCATTTCCTATTTTCTCCAGATCGGGAAGTAAGCCGACATCATCATGTAGTGTGCATTGATGGAACTCTTTTTTTTTATTAGACCGGATCAACAGCGAATGGGAAATGACTGGGGTTCGTCTAGACATTGTACCTTTACAAATAAACAACTTTTACATCCTTGTTGCTCTACATTGGGATAAATGAAGCTGGACAACATCGTGCAGTTATGGGTTGGGCATTATGCCCCCTAGTCCCTCACTGCGCTCCACAACACTTAGTGTGTACGCCAGATCTATACAGCGGATGAGAAATGGCTGAGGTTCGTCTTAACAACTGAACAACTTTAACACCCTTGAAGCTAAACATTGGGATAAATGAAGCTGGCCAACATCGTGTAGTTAGCAATAATAGTATGGGGATCATGCACCCCAACACCCCCTCCCCTCGTCTCTATTGTGCCCGCCGTCTCCATCGCGCCAACACACCTTGATGTGTACGCCGCATATATATACAGCGGATTGGAAATTGGGCTAAAATGAAGCTGGACAACCACATCGTGCCATGAGCAATGATGACATGGGAACTACATTAAATTCGCCCCCTCCCATCCTAAATACGCCCCTGATCACTGATTTTAAACGTATTATCTCTGCTTGTGTTAGAATTAAAACCTCAGACACCGAAGTGGACGTGAAACCTCGGCTCTCTTGACAGAAGTAGGATTTATTTGTATGCAGACATCGTCTAATGGACAACGGATGAAAAATGGCCTTGAGGGGAAAGTCTGGTGAAATGATTTAGTTTCGAGTCGACAGAATGGACACACATCACGCCTGTATTGGAGATTGACTTGTCAGCTGAGACACTTGTCTCTATCTGGGAATTAACCTGATTTTTCATTTAATTCTACTGAGAAATTACTGGTATGGGGTCAGTAATGTAGGTCGGACACTCGGAAGAAGGGTAGGTGTAAAGTAGGTCGGATGGGCTGGCATGGTTTAAGAGAAAAAGGCATGAACCTGCTACGTTCCCTTGCAGTGGAGACATTTGTCTTGATCCAAGAATTAACCTGATTTTGATTTAACGAATTCTATTGAGAAATTACTATTTTGGGGTCAGTGATGTAGATCGGAGGGGCTGGCATGGTTTAATAGATAAGGGCATGGGCCTGCCAAATTCCCTTGTCATCATTAGAGACACTTGCCTTGACCAATTTTTATTGGCTTATTCGATCTTAGGAGCAGACAACTCTGTCTTGATAACGATTTTGGCGATCTCTCTCTCTTCGAAGTTTACGCTATACAACGTCGTGCTATGTCATGACGTTGGGACTCAAAATGGCGCCTGTAAATAAGTTGCTGCAACCAAATTTATATCAGGGGGGGATCCAGGTTTTAGATGCTTCAAATTCAAAGGGATGGATCAAATTGGGTACCACAATTATGCACTGTCATCCAAAAATAGGGGTTGGGGGATGGAGCTCGAGCAGGGGAAGCCCCCCTTGAATCCGCCCCGGTATATAAGGTTTAGGCTAGTTCTGAAGTTGATACGTCTGTTAATATGCGGGCATATTTCGTACTTGACAATCCTATATTTTAATTATCGCCTCTACATAGTATCTGATAAACACTTCATTCAGTTCAGATTGCGACATTTCTGTTTATTCCTCACGTCCCTGACCTATTTAGAGTTGAAGAAGAAAGAAAGAAAGAATCATTGACAATTGTCTTGTCTTGGATTTATTTTAGATTTTATTTCTAAGGCAAGATCGGCCATATTACATGTACATATTAATTATTAATATTATGAAACATGAACACCCGAACCCCAAAACAGGAAACGAACGAATATCCTAAAAAAATATATCAGCAGATGAACTTCTCAAATGATAAGTGGTATCGAGTCTACAAGAGTAAGCATACCATGATAGTCATAAAAAGTCAAGTATGGAGATCCGAACCCCAAAACGAAACACAAAATAACACTTAAAAGGAATGTAAAGAGGTTTTCTATACTTGGTATGTGTATTGGGGACACTGATAGCATCAATTTACGCGTTTTATTATGGCGGCTGATTAGGCCCACATATCTAACTTCGTTCGTTCCATGCATTCGTCTAACTTTCATTCATCTAACCATGTAATATCATACTTTGTACCGATGTACAATAACAGAGCCCTTTATGGGGTTCATACTGCAGCGCCATCTAGTGACGTCTTCTTGATGGTTGCCATGATAAATCTAAGAATGTAATCCCGTGTTTCGTATTTCTCAGACCGTATTACTTCATTTAAGAAAGGACATATAATATTACATTATGGTCGCATTTTATTCCAATAAAACTTCTCGATTGCACGAAATAAACAAAGACAATAGATTTAGCATAGTTTTGTATCCGAGAGTTAGATGATCATCGGTACAAAGTATGATATTACATGGTTAGATGAATGAAGGTTAGACGAATTCACGGAACGTACGAAGTAAGATTTGTGGGCCTAATCAGCCGCCATATTTTATGACGTCACTGACAGTGTTCTGGATAGATATCATAATAGCTTTTGGTAGACACTTTTTGACACTGGTCGAAAGAAGACAAAGACCAAACAACGAAAGGTCTACTTCCTCAAGGAGAGCTTAATCATTAATAGGTTTATGGACATAATTTGAAAATAATAGCAATCATATTGTGATCTAGCTCATATGGTCTAATTTAAATCTATTTCTGATGGTGTTATTAGAATAATTGCTACAACTGCTGTTACAAGGCAATGTAAATAATGTCACAGGTATTTCCTAGAACCTTTTTCTCCAAAACTTAACACTGATGATAATACAGATTTTAAGAACTATAGCAAATTAGACATTAAAATTGTAAAGTGATTTTCTAAACTTTGTATGTGTATCTTGGACAATGATAGCAACAATTTGCTCCATTCCAATTTCCATTCCGACGTCTGTGGTTATTGCAATTCCACTAAAACTAACGCGTTTTATGACGTCACTGACAGTGATCTGCATAGATATCAATAGTAACTTTCAGTAGCTCACTGTCAGTGCACTTAAATGTATTTTAAAATCGACTTAAGATGATAATCAGTTCTTCTACCAGCTGTAGCCCACAAATAATCTAAAAAAAACATTGGGTGAAAGATTAGTCCATGAATGTCAATTCCATGTCAGTGTAATTTGAAAATTTAAAGTTAAAATAGAATCCAAATGACATGTTTTTATTTTCAGCTATCATGTAATATTCCTTTCACTCTTCTTGAGGTTCATAAAGTAAAATTATCTTCTCAATAATTGAGAAATAGAAATTAAATTTTAATATAAGTCTCACTTTTTTGCACTAGAAAAAGAAAGAAAGAAATAAGGAAAGAAACATCTATATTTTACAAAGATAAGAAATTGATGAGCACTATCTATTCGAGGTGTACTTTAGTCAGAGTACATAAATAAGCTATAAAAAGAAAGAAAGAAACATCTGTATTTTACAAGGATAACAACTTAGGTTCCGTGAGGATCATTTCTCCCAGCTGGTTCTTGGCCAAACCTTTTGGCCACATCGTGTTCGGTCCCCGTATTTTTTTCTCTGTCGATTCCCAGACGGACAACGGACCAGGCAACGTACCCCGTCTGAATATAAATACCAAACGTAATGATATGTAAGTTTATAGTTCAAACTGGTTTTGGCAACGATCCTTTACCCTTTGATTAGTATTGAAAAAGCGTCTGGTCGCTTGGAGGGGGCAATAAACCGAGGCCCTTTGTGATACGGGCAGTGGTCTTTAAAGATCCATCGTCAGTTGAAAATGTAAAATAAAAGTTGGCTAGTAAAAATTTCCTTCATTGTACACTACGTGACGTTCGCCCGTCCTCATTAGCCCATACACCTGCAGAAAAGCAGGACGTAAAACTCCACTTCATTTCATTTAATCAGTGATTTACTACTATTGATATCTATGCAGATTGCTGTCAGTGACGTCATAAAACGCATTAGTTTTAGTGGAGTTGCAAGAACCACAGACTTCAGAATGGAAATTGGAATGGCTCAAATTGATGCTATCAGTGTCCCCGATACACATACAAAGTTTAGAAAACCTCTTTACAATCCCTTTAATTATGTCAGTTTATAAGAAAAAAGATATTAGACCATAACCCTTTAACGCTGACATTCACTATGTCAAACTCTATCTGCACTAAAAATTAAATTACCACATGCCTTCAATTATCTTATTCAAAAAAATAAAAATATTCATTTGGAGTTTCTAATTAAAACAAGATTTGATTTTAATTTAATTAATAATAATAATTATATGCATGTTATGGGATTTACAGTCTAATTAAGATTTTAATCTGAAAAAAACTCATATAGTGTCATAGTGACATTAATTAAAAATGATATTTTAGATATGTCAAATGGATCGCTACGGAGATATCCGAATGTATTTTTGTATTTTAAAGGATAACTAACTAAGGAATTTAAAAATAAAAAACTTTAGTGAATAAGAGTTTATATTCATCAGGCATCTTACCTGGTGTTATAACTTTACTGTATAATCTGATAAATCCAGAAAACTTACCCTTTATATTATAATTACTACAATTTATACATTTATTAAGCGTTTTGCAATAATAACCTGTAATTGTATGGAAAATTACTTAGTTTTATGAATTATTTGATTCTGTTTGTATACTGTAGACACCTTTGATGGATATATACATTTACCCGTGTCGATATCAGAGAAACAATCGATTCCGAAAGGCAAAGCTCTTATGATATTTGTATGATTCTATTTTGATACAAGCTGAAAGGCAGATCAATTTATCTTGGTTGTTCATTGTTATCGTTTCCGACCGATACACTACAGGAAATTATTCTTATAGTGCAAGGGAAAGATAACTCATAAAAGAACGGGCATAGGTCAGAAGCAAGGACTATCAATTTATAAGTTCTACAAACGATAAAGTACAGAAAATCATTCTTTTAGTGCAATGGGAAGATAAATCATAAAAGAACGGGCATAGGTCAGAAGCAAGGATTATCAATTTATAAGTTCTACATACAATAAAGTACATAAATTATTCTTTTAGTGCAACAGGGAGATAACTCATAAAAGTATGGACCCAGATCAAAAGCAAGGACTATCCATTTCTAAGTGTCACCGCCGACAAAGTACAGAAAATTGTTCTTTAAGTGAAATGGGGAGATAACTCATGAAGCATTTGCATAGGTCAAAATCGAAAACTGTTAATTTCTGAGTGCAAGTTGTTTTGAGGAATTGGAAAGGAAAGGTTTGAGAGGACTCAGTAGCATCAATTGGCATCATCTAAATTTTCATCCAGATGTCTTTGGTTTTTGCAATTCCACAAAAATTGAGCCATTGAATAACTGCTAATAATAATTATACGCATTACCGAATGCGGTGCGAATCGATGCCACAGATTTCCTGATGCTTATGAAACCTTAACATCTAACTTTTGCGTTAAATGGTACCATCATCACCATCGAGTTTGACGGCTAACATGTTGGGATATTGAAAAGTAAATTAAAGACTGGTAATCTACAGACTAAATTGACAGTTGACTGGGATCCCTTAATGAAACACTGATGAGTTATCGTTCGTGATGACGTTCACTGGAAATTTACCCTCAATAATTTCCAGATCTCTGATGTAAATACAAGAAACGTTGTGATGAGTAGGGCCTATATATCAAGAGGCATTCTATTAAGCGTAAATTATTGAAACGTTCGTAATGATATATACTATGAATGGTCTTTGTTATTTAAAGCTATCATGCTGTAATTACACTAGAAATAATTATTTTTTTCCAAAAAAAAAGTCAAGCAATCTGCCATTGGCCGTCATATTTACTACTAGCAGACGTCATACTTGTTGATGAAATATGGCCGCCACCGACCTACAATAAATCCCAGGTAAGCCACACCCATCGATCAGTTGATATACTGATTTCAGACTTTATTTCCATGACAACCAGGGAGCATTAAACATTAACTAATAATGTGAATTATCGAAACATTGTGTACAATAAAATCAGATCATAAATCCGATAATCGCTTAGGCCATTAGAAGTTCAATAAGCTAAATGTGTTTTTATTAGCAATCATATACTTCCTAAGGTCGCTATAGTATGAATTATAGATATATTCATGCAATTCCAATAGTACTGATTATATTGCCTACCTATACCCAACTTTTAGTATCGCCGTGATATTTGGACGCGATATTTCGCTTAGTTCCAATATACATGTGTATCGGGGATACTGATAGCATCAATTTGCGCCATTCCAATGTCTATTCCGACGTCTGTGGTTCTTGCAATTCAGTGATATACAATATACATAGATATCAATAGTAGCTTCCGGTAGATCACTGTCAGTGTCAGTGATAAAACGCGTTAGTTTAAGTGGAACTGCAAGTACCACAGACGTCGGAATGAAAATTGGAATGGAGCAAATTGATGCTATCAGTGTCTCCGATACACATACAAAGTTTAGAAAACCACTTTACAATCCCTTTAAGTTTTGTAAAAGAAAAAACTACTTTACGCCGTGCATTTGAATACTGCCATGTTTAAAATATCTTGCGTGCTTTTAAATTCTGAATCTAGACACATATTAAAATATTTTTAACAAATATAACAGTAAACAATTTGAAAACTTGAAAACTAATTTAAAAGTTTCAGAACTCTGACAAAAAACCATTTGAAAGTGGAAATATTGAAGTGGGAAAGCTTATTCAAGAGTTTTATTTATTTTATACATTGAGAAGAAAATCAATTTTTAAACAAAGTGGAATTTCTAATTCGAGTGGCTTGAATTTTTAAAATGCGTTTATAAATGTTGAAGCATAATCTATAGTTTGTCCATAAAAACAATTTTCACAACTCTTTTTGAGAAAATTTCAGTTTTTGTATGAAACTGAAATAGTTTGTTCGAGTATCTTAATTTTTCGGTCGATTTCAGTCAACTATCAGAAGTTAAAAAAGTGGATATTATACAAATCATGGTTTTAGTACAAATTTGATGATCCTTTTTCCCAGCTTTTTCCCTTGTCCAAACCTCTTGGCATTGATCTTTGCTGGATTATCCGTACCCATTTACAGCTGGGTGAACTGGAACTATGAGTAAGGAATTTATTCAAATCATCGTTTTAGTACATATTGGATGATCCTTTTTCCCAGCTGGTCCTTAGCCTCTTTGAACTGATCTTTCTCAGATTATCCTTACCCATTTACAGCTGGGTGAACTGGAACTATGAGTAAGGAACTTATTCAAATCATAGTTTTAGTGCAAATTTGATGATACTTTTTCCCAGCTGGTCGTTGTCCAAACTTCTTGGCATTGATATTTCTCGGATTGTATGTACCCATTTACAGCTGGGTACTCTGGAACTATGAGTAAGGAACTTATTCAAATCGTCGTTTTAGTGCAAATTTGATGATTTTTTTTCCCGCAGTTGGTCGTTGGCCAAACCTCTTTGAACTGATTATCCGTACCCATTTACAGCTGGGTCGACTGGAATTATGTGTGAATGCGTTTACAGTTGGAATATCGGCACTTTGGAATATCCTAAAGCACAGTATAACGCTTAGTGGCTTAGATTTGTAAATGCGTGTAGAACAGTATAACTCTCATCATATTGGAATAGTCTATATTAGACAGCGAACAAAGACGAACACACTAGTGGGTTTTACACAATAGCCAATCGATCTCGGTCTGCTCGGTGACTAACTATTGCTGTGTAGGCTATTATATACAGAAGTTATTTGGAAAAGTGAGCATTTTTGGAAATATTTCATACAATTGTGACTTAAGTGGTGCGCTTTTAGATTTTTTTTTGTTTTTTATTATAAAGAACATTGTTAAAAAAATCTTATACTTTTGTTACTTCAGTAATATTTCTAAACTTTGTTTTGTATTGTGAACACATTTTGAAATATTTGTTATAATATTTTTGTGACTTTCGTAATTTGTTGCTAACAGTTTAAAAACTTTGTTTTGTATTGTGAACACATTCGTAAACTTTTGTGATTTAATTAATGCGTTCCGGAAGTTTGTTGCTTTTTTAAATTTGTTTATGTGAACACATTTGGAAATATTTGTTCCGCGTTTGAGACTACACAGAAACCCTTAGTGTGACCTTAATTTGATTGTTATACTAAAATAAGGACTTCTTAAGTTTCGTGACTTTGGATTTTCAATAATTTGAAACACTTTGAAAGAATATTCCTGCAATTGTGACCAAAAATATACACTATTACCCGTGAAAGAAAGGATCGATACAACATATTGTTACTGGTTGAAGATTTCAATAGTTTTGTCTAGTGGGACATCTAATAAGACAATCTATGTCTACGAACTTATGTAAGCCTTCTTCCGTTTTCAGATCAAAATAGATTACAATACAACATTTAATCGATCTTCGATTGAAAGAGTCGTGAACTGCTCACGCTTACACTTCTTATTGCACTAGGACAACCATAGTTTTGTTTGATGGTAGGATTCTATTTTCTGAATCAAGGCAAGTATTTTTTATTAGTATCTTAACATTTTGTCCATTTTTGATAAATGATAAATTTTCGTTTTGTTTTTGATATTTAAAAAATACCACGTTTCGACAATTTACATTTCTGTAGTATACTACTTTAGGTTTTATTGTACGTAACGTTTCAACAATTTACATTTAAATGGTGTATTGTAGTACTTAAGTGCTAACACAACGTTTCAACAATTTACATTGTTATCAGTTTATATGGTATACTACTACTGTTTTTTTTTATTGTGCACAACGTTTCAACAATTTACAGGTCGTTCAATAGCTTCACATCATTCGTAAAGGTTTTATCAATACAAAACTATTAGCTAAATGTGAAGGACAGAAAAAAACCCAACTAGCTGAGTGGAACCGGATATAAAACTCCCCCCTATTTCCTTGGTAAGCTAGGCACAGACCTTAAGGGCGAAAATATATTAATAAATCTAATAAAATTCTAATCTTGGAACCCAATTTCCTATCGCCCTTCGGGAAAACGGTGGTATTTCTAAAGATAAAAATGTTAATTTCCGATAGGTGGCAATAACCTGTACATGGTTTTACTGTGCACGTAAAACATCTATCGACAGTTGGAAATCGAAAAAAGCACTGATGTGCCAAAATTTCTCTCTTTCAACACTGCAGAATTTAGACTTTTTTTTGTTATTTATTAATAATAATAATGTACAATCTTCCCTAAGGTCTTGCTTTTCAACCCCTGTAGTCTTCTTCGGGTATCTTGTGGTTTTTTAGAAAGGGATGTAAGGCAGTTCAAGTTTACTCTTTTAGACACTTAATACCACCTTTTTAAATACTTTATCAATTTGGACTGATATACTTCCTCGTATTAAAGGAATTGTAAAGTGATTTTCTAAACTTTGTATGTGTATCGGGGACACTCATAGCATCAATTTGCGCTATTCCAATTTTCATTCCGATGTTTGTGGTTCCTGCAATTCCACCAAAACTAACGCGTTTTATGACGTCACTGACAGTGATCTGTCTTTAGGTTTTATTATTGACGATGTATCTTTTTAGAATTCGATTTCCGTGTTGTGGTGTGGATCGTTCGTATTTTTCTCAGTTATACTAATTATTTTGCATATTTAGAACGTCTTTGATCCTCTCGTTAAAGTGAAACACTGTCTACTGGCGTCATTAGATTTTTTTCCGAATTTGGCTTCGTGCTTTTTGTTTATTCAATACGTCAACAAGACTGATTAGATTTTTTCAAAGGATGGATCAAGTTTTCTCAATGTAATTGCTTTGGTTATATTTGGATATGTCTGGTGTCCTAAATCAATTTCACAAAATAGAAATTGCCTCCTAGATTACTGTTCGTAATATAATGAATTCAATTTGTTTCCCATGCTATACATGCATTGCTGTCTCGGACTCAAATGATGTCTTTAATTTGTGAAAATAGAAATTGCCTCCTAGGCCATTGCTTAAGATATCGTATACAATCTTAAAAAACCAATATGCTCCCGTATGCTAGAAGCAGACCATGCTTACTCTTTTCTAAACACCTGATAATTTTTGCTCCCGATTTTGTCATGCGCTGGATGAGATTTTTGATTTACGGAATAGTATTCCTTGTATTGATTTTTATTAATACATGTATTGCTGTCTCGGTCCCGAATGGTGTCTTACTGTGAATAAAATATTGTTTATAAAAACAAATGGTGTCTTTGATTTGTCAACTTGATCGACTATTATGTGGGTGGTAAGTTTGTTAATATTTTTATTTCGCTCCTTGACTTGTTAATGAAGGTAATTTGTTTCCTCATGCAAATAAATGCATTGCTGTTTCAGAATAGATTAGAATGGTGTCTCTAATTTGTCAACTTGACTCTTTGACTTGTTAATGTAGTCAATTGGCTGTCACGTGTATATTAATGCATTACTGTCACAGGTTCGATTAGAATGGTGTCTCTAATTTGCCAACTTCATTAATCTTTGAGTGAATTTTTTTTTGTTTTTTTGTAAAATGCAACTCTTTGACTGGTTAATGTATTCAATTGACTGTCACGTTGATATTAATGCATTTCTGCCAAAGGCTCAATTAGGATGGTGTCTCTAATTTGCCAACTTGATTAATATTTGAGTGAATTTTTTTTTTTTTTTTGTAGTCATGGCATTTGAAGAACTTTATTGTTTATAAGATGCAACTCTTTGACTTGTTAATGTAGTCAATTGACTGTCACGTGTATATTAATGCATTTCTGTCACAGGCTCGATTAGGATGGTGTCTGTAATTTGCCAACTTTATTAACATTTGAATTAATTTTGTATTTTTGGATTTTATTTTTGTAGTCATTGAATTTGAAGTTTATGTGTTCATTATTTGATGCCCGTTGAGCCTAGTAAGACTGTAAATACTGCATGATTCGAAAGATTTGTCTAATTTGCCAACTTGATTTACTTATTATCAAATGAAATGAAATGAATGGAGTTTTAGGTCCTACTTTTCTGCACCTACATAGGCTAATTGAGGACGGGTACTTATCAAAGGTTGCAAAAGTATATCGTTGATTTTAAGAGAATGAAACTTTTCCTTTGTAGAAATAATTGCATAAAAGAAGGACAAAAATCTCCAGTTTATTATTCTTGTAATTACTTGTGACGCAAATCATATTTGATTATATAAAAGACTAATTTGGCGGAGACTATCATAGACCCGTGTTTTTGACGTAATTGTATATGTTCCGGAGTAAAATTGTGGTTTTCATCAAAATAATGAGTAGATATTCGATATTCAGGTCAGTTGTGACCGCGAATCAATTTTAGAAAAATAAAAGACTTAATTGGCGGAGACTTAATTGGTGGAGACTATCATAGACCAGTGTTTTTGTCGTAATTGTATATGTTCCGGCATAGAAACTAACCATTATAAAATGCCGAGACATGTTCCAGATTGATAATGGCTTGATTATAGAGGTATTGGTTATTCACCTCATCCGACCCGAACTTTACTGGGCAATTATCTAATGGTAACAGTTCTAGAGCCAATAATCGACCAAGGCTAAGGTATACATTTCTTTGATAAATACAGGCCGAACACTCTTATCCACTTCTAGACTAGCATGCTAGATAACCTCGGATATTACATGAAGATCGCCATATTGAAAACGAAATATTTCAAAAGCGCTCAAATTAGACAATAAAAATCGAGCTCTGAAAAAGAGATGCTCGCTCTTGCCCATTTACCAGGCAAAGTGGCTGCTTGTCGTTCTTGAACATTGACGAAGGTTGATTCGAATGATGTTCCAGTATTATAATGACTTAATTATTGAAGTATTGGTCTTTCGGTTCATCACCTTTAATGACCCGAACCCTGTATTGGGCAATTATCGAAGGGTTTCAGTTCTAAATTTTCGAAATTAATCGAATTTGAGTTAACTATGCTATTATCAAGTCATTATGAAGATTTTAAGCGAACATTCGTATCAATTACCTCGTAAATTATATGGAGATCGCCATTTTAAAATGATAATAGTTCCGCCAATCAAAGTCATTCTTCAGCCTACCACTGCATTCAAATCAGCCAATCACAATCATTTTCCGAACAGGAATAGTCCACTCTTGCCTATTAACTGATCAAGATGTCTACCTATCTTAGCCGAGTCTTTCTGTTTCAGTCTCAGGAATTGAAAAAAATGGTGCCGAATGGTGCCCTAACTAGGCAATTATCTAACGGTAACAGTTCGAGAGCAAGTAATCGAACGGGGCTTAACTGTGTAATTATCAAGTTGTTATGTAATTATAAAGACGGTAATCGAACTCACCTATACTATGCAATTATCGAGAGATTAGCATCATCGAATGCGGTTAACAACGAAGTTATCAAATAATTAACAGCAATGGAACGGATTTGGAAATCGTTACGAAATGATAATAAAATCATAGCACGAACGATCCCAACCGTAGAGCAAATCTAGAAATCCATGTAAACACATTGGCAATACATTAGTAGCAGGTAATAAACTTTTTATTTGAGGAAGTATATCAATAAATGAGTAAGTATTTCATAATGTAAAGTGGTATCAGGTGTCTAGAAGAGAAGCTATACATAAGTAATACAGTATATTGTAAGCAGCTTATGAACTTTAACGATACTCTAATATTGCTTTGGATAAAAACACTGCTTTAGAGTCTTGGGATACATTTTATTAGCAAGTAAATCATTTTGTTGTAAGTAATATCATTTCTATCTACATAATATGTACATGTAAATTGTATGTTTATCGCCTTGACATATAAATATGTCAAGATATTTCACAAAAAGCACATTCATGACATTTGATTTTAAAAAATCGTCATCAATTTGCCTTTTAATTTGTCTTGGGTATATAAGAAATAAAAGAGATCTCATCAATCATGAGCGTAATTTAATTGTCAAAGAAACGATAGTATTATCCCAGTGACTGACCTTCTTCATGGTATATATGGTGTCCGCTTAAAATAACCATATCGCAGACGGTAAGAAGCCGGGTGCTCCTATGGCTTCTTCTGTTTTGATTTTTCGTTCTCCTTTCTTAGATATAGTGTCCGCTTCGGTCAAAATAACCATATCACAGACATTGAGTAAGGAGCGATGTGCTCTTCATCTGTGCGTTATTATGTTTCTTGATTCTTCGTTCTTCTGTGCTTTGGTCCTTTTTTTTTCTTCTATAGTCTTTTTCCTTCTTGTAAATGGCGACGTGCTCAAATGTCCCTCCAGATTAAAGGGATTGTAAAGAGTTTTTCTAAACTGTGTATCGGAGACACTGATAGCATCAATTTGCGCCATTCCAATTTCCATTCTGACATCTGTGGTTCT
Source organism: Lottia scabra (assembly GCA_029955415.1). Classification (NCBI taxonomy): domain Eukaryota; kingdom Metazoa; phylum Mollusca; class Gastropoda; family Lottiidae; genus Lottia; species Lottia scabra. The sequence continues at coordinate 3,418,106 of JARJEI010000014.1, read as the reverse complement.
TGCAATTCCACTTAAACTAACGCATTTTATGACGTCACTGACAGTGATCTACCTTCCGGTACTATTGATATGATCTATGCAGAACACTGTCAGTGACGTCATAAAACGCGTTAGTTTTAGTAAAATTGCAAGAACCATAGACGTCGGAATGGAAATTGGAATGGCGCAAATTATTGATGCTATCAGTGTTCCCGATACACATACGAAGTTTAGAAAACCTCTTTACAATCACTTTAACTCAAAGTAAGCGAATTATTTATCAGAGAAACAATTAAATCACGGTTAATGAACATTTAATGAAATTAATCTTTAATTACGAGGATTTGAAATCGTGATAATTTTTTTCTTTCTCAAATAACCAAATTATCTCCATATTGACCTTTTTGCTCGTATGACTTAATTAATTTTAAACGAACAGTGTATGATGACACTTTAATTAGATCTAAAAGTTAACTTAAATAAATTAGAAAAGAAATTAAACGAAATGAAATAGAGTTTCTCATAATCTAATTAGATTAAAACAACTGGGTATGATTTCACTTTAATTAAATAAAATAGTTAACTTAATTAGATTAATGAAATGAAATAGAGTGGAAATGAAATGAAATAGAGTGGAAATGAAATGAAATAGAGTGGAAATGAAATGAAATAGAGTTTTATTTCAAAATAACTGTGTGTTATATGTTTGAAATATGTGATTTAATTACACTTATAATGAAATGAAATTGATAACTAAATAAATCGGAAAAATGTGTTTAACTCTTCAAATGAAATGATATGGAGTTTCTAATGATTTAATTAAGGAATATTTGAATAAGGAAAAGAAAGGTGTTTTACATACATAATTACACTTCACTTTAAGTGCTTTTGAGTTCGAGAGTGGGACACTCCCCCCTACACCCCAAGTAAATACATGCATTCATTAACGACAGAATATGAAAAACGAAACTTATTCCTACATTTACCTATGGTGTTTTTTTTGGAGCGAGGTATTTGCTTGGCCCCCACCCCACACTATAAAACACAAATGTACCATCTGGATTAGCACAGAATTAAATTACTCAGGTGTTTTTCACGATAAAAATTAGTTATCAATTTCTGTTTTTGTTTTAAATGAGAACTGACTTCGCCCACGCCGTCATTACAGCATCTTATAGACGTGGAATTATTTAAAGCGACTGTTAATAGGTTTTCTAATTAACCACTGGGTCATTCGAACCGACCAGTTCTTGAGAGTTTTAGTGGTATTGCAAGAACCCCAAACGTCGAACTGGGAATTGTAATGGCGCAAATTGATGCTATCAGTGTCCCCGATACACATACAAAGTTTAGAAAACCCCTTTACAATCCTTTTAAAAGCACCCAACTACCAAATCATAAGTACTCTGGCCATCCTGGATCTGAAAATTGAGAAATCCGATGAGTTTTTGGAAGAATGATGGTAGTTGTGAGGTCTGTTCGATTTTTTCTTCATCATGGTGCTATTCCTCTCTCCCTCCCCCCTTTGTCCTCTTTTTCCTCGGTCAGAAATTGAAGGGTTTAAGCGTTCCATGCACCATGTTAAACCCTCTCCTCCCCTCATTTGAGGTTCTTTAGCAGCAGTTATCGCATCGGTCTTTACAAACACGACGTCATTGTGTGTGAAAGTCCGATGACCTTGAATAAGACATCTTCACTCATAAGTCCAGTCCACCCAGCAGTAAATGGGTACGGATAATCCGGGAAAGATCAATGCCAAAAGGTTTGAACAACTGGGAGAAAGGATCATCACGGAACCTAAGTTGTTATCCTTGTAAAATATAGATGTTTCTTTTCTCTATTTCATTGGTTCAATGTCTCGCTACTCCACTGGAATGGGTGGTGATCGTTCCCCTTTAAGTTAACTTGAAGTCAGATGTAAAACAAGCACGGTAATAGAAGAAAGAAGACACTTATAAGCTAATAGAGGGAAAAGTTGATCTGAGCCCAGGGAATTAAACGTAGTACGTGTTGCTAATGAGCTCTTTGAAATAAATCGATGGAATCCGGTTTTTTGGATTGCCGTTTATCAGATCGTTTGTGATGCGATTAGCATAACAGTGGCGTTTCTAGGAATCTGTAGGTGACGAGTCCGAGTTGGGGCTACCAGCAGGTATCCTTATGTAACATTATACGAAATTTCAAAAAAGAGGGAGACAGGGCCAGCCTAAATTCGGGGCTCCCCTGACAAAACCCCACCCGCCCCCGTAGAAAAGCCACTGTAGCATAGATCTTTCTTGTAGCCAATTTTTGTTCCGTTTTAGATTTTTGTGCTTGTGGATTCAAATTGTGGAACATGGTCGTTAAAGAGAGCTTCTGGGTTTGACAAATCTGTTTCTTGCATCTTAGCTGATTTGTTGGGTCAGATTGATCTGATTGTATCCCATAATTTTGACCAATACATGATAGTGACGACTGTCACAGAAGACCATGCTTACTCTTTTCGGACTACCTGATGGGGCTTCTCTTTGGAGGAGTCCTCTACTTATACTTATTTCGGCCCACTTTGCACGGGATTTTAATGAACGGGATTGTCTTACAAGTGATGAGGTTTTGACATTAAAATCAGGTCAAATGGTATTTACCATACAGACGCCATAACCATGCCATGGAAATCTTGGGAAATAAAAAAAAAATTTCAGACGCTGAACAGGAAGCCGGAATGACACAAATTGAAGCCATAGAAGTTAGGAGTGTCTCGTGGAAAAGATGGTTTATTTGCCCTTGAAGTTGACATCATTAATAACGTGTCAGCCGTTTTCACCACGCCTCCACGTCTTCAACTACAAAGCTAACTTACTCAAGTGATTTGAAGTATTTTGAATCGTCTTAGTCCTCGGGCGCTGATCAAACTTTATTGTTCTTACTTACTTCCTCGTTTCTTGGAGTTGAATGTGAAACACGTGTTATAAAATGGGGACGAGCTGTAGCAAAATCGGTTAGTATGTTGATTGTGTAGGAATCTTTACGTGACGTCATCGTCTTTATCCCCGGTCGATGTTCTGACTTTTTGGTTCTTACTTGCTTCCTCGTTTCTTGGAGTTGAATGTGAAACACGTGTTATAAAATGGGGACGAGCTGTAGCAATATCGGATAGGGGGCTGGATTCTGAAAGTTGAAGCAAAATCTTATAAGGTGTTGGAACCTTTACATGACATCATTGTCATGGTCTTCGGGAGATGTTCTCACGTTTTGCTTCCTCTTATGTTGGAGCCGAATCTGGAGCACATCTAATAAAATGAGGACGAGCTGTAGCAAATCAGTTGGGGTGTCGCCTGTGTAGGAATCTTCTGACGTCATCGTCATCGTCCTCGGTCGGTGTTCTAACTTTACTTCCTTGAGTTGAATCAAGGACAAGTCTAATATAACAGGGACGAGCTGTAGCAACATTAGTTAGGGTGTTGATTGTGTCGGAATCATCTGACTTCATTGCCCTCTGTCGGTGTTCTAACTTTACTGCCTCGTTTCTTCAAGTTGAATCTAGAACATGTCTAATTTGGTGGGGACGAGCTGTAGCAATATCGGATATGGTGCTGAATTTTTACATGACGTCATTGTCTTAGGTCGATGTTCTAACTTCTTACTTCCTTGTTTCTTGGAGTTGATTCTAAAACACGTTTGATAAAATTAATGGTTTAGATAAATAAAGGCTGTGATAAGACTTCGTCAATAGAGATTATGTTTCGCTTTCAATTAATTTGACGACGGACTGTAGTATAATTGGTTAAAAAGTTAAAATGGTGGTTTCGTTTGGTGGCCTCTTCAAAAGAACCATGCATACAAACTTAATTTTTATTTTTGATACAAATTTTCACTTTGCTGATATGGACAAATTTTGAGGACATGGCAATTTTCTCATGTGTTATCGAGGACACTTGTGAAAACCAGATGAAAACCCAGGTCCCAGCGATGGTTGTATTTCCAAAGCACGTTTTATGACGTCACTACCAGTGATCTGCATAGGTATCAATAGTACTTCCGGTAGATCACTGTCAGTGACGCCAAACGTTAGTTTTAATGTCCCCGATACACATACAAAGTTCAGAAAACCTCTATACAATCCCTTTAATATATCAAATATCAAACATCAAATTGGATGTTGACACTAGGTTAGATATCCAGCTTTGTTTTTTAATTATAGTTTTAATTGCTTAACACTTGATCAAATTACAGAGAGCGATAATGACTTTGATATCAGTTTGAGTCTAGATTGGATATTTAGATATGAATAACGCGACATGAATTTAAATAGAGTGGTGTTCTATATATTCTACTGGGTTATGATTGATTCGACGGTAGTACCATACGGTTAATTGACTTCTTGTGGACTCCAAATTGATGCTTGATACATATTCTGTCGGTTTGAGTTGATCCGACATTTTCTAACCAAATTTCATTTCATTTCATTAGTTCAATAGGACATAAACTTCCATTTCATTTCATTTCATTAGTCCAGTAAGACATAAAACTCCATTTTATTTCTATAATTCTATAGGACATACTAGTAAGCCAATTTCTTTTCACTAGTCCAGTAGGAAATAAAACTTCCATTTCATTTCATTAGTCCAATAGGACATACACTTCTATTTTATTTCATAAGTCCAATAGAACATAATCTTCCATTTTCATTTCATTAGTCCAATAGGACATAAACTTCCATTTTATTTCAATAGTTCAATAGGACATAAATTTCCATTTCATTTCGTTAGTCCAATCGGACATAAACTTCATTTCATTTCTATAGTTCAATAGGACATAAATTTCCATTTCATTCCATTAGTCCAATAGGACATAAACTTCAATTTCATTTCTCATTAGTCCAATAGGACATAAACTTCAATTTCATTTCTCATTAGTCCAATAGGACATAAACTTCAATTTTATTTCAATAGTCCATTATCACATAAATCTCAATTTCATTAGTCCAGTAAGACATAAAGTAAATTTTATTCCATTAGTCAGTAGGACATAAATTTCCATTTCATTTTGGTAGTCCAGTAAGACATACAACTCCATTTAATTCCATTAGCCAGTAGGACACAAACTTCATTTCATTTCATTAGCCAGTAGGACACAAATTTAATTTCATTTCATTAGTCCAGTAAGACATAAACTTCCATTTCATATCATTAGTCCAGTAAGACATAAACTTCCATTTCATATCATTAGTCCAGTAAGACAAACTTCCATTTCATATCATTAGTCCAGTTGGACATAAATTTCTATTTAATTCCATTAGCCAGTGGGACATAAACTTCCATTTTATTTCATTAGTCCAGAAGGACATAAACCTCCATTTCATTTCACTAGTCCAATAGGACACAAAACTTCATTTTATTTCATTAGCCCAAAGGAGACTAAACTCAGTTTTATTTCATTAATCCAATAGGACATAATCTTCCATTTTATTTCATTAGTCCAAAAGAAGATTAAACTTTCATTTTATTTCATTAGTCCAATAGGACATAAAACTCAATTTCGTTCCATTAGTCCAGTAAGACATAAACTTTTTTTTTTATTTAATTAGTCCAATAGAACATAAACTTCCATTTTTATTTCATACGTTCAGTAGAAGATTTCATAAGTCTGCAACCAGGACGTTGCCCCCGGTTTAAGATTAAGAATTTATCAATTTGCTGATTAAAGGTAATCGATGTTTTCTATAATAATTATATATTGATTTATATATTGATTTATTGATTCCTTTATTGATTATCGATTACCGTGAGAAAATCTTTATGCTTCTCTGATTACTGCCCGGTCTTTATCAGTTTGTATCAATACTAGAAACAATCAGTAGTAGAAATGATAAGAAGTGAACAACCTTTTGTCTTGTCTGCTAATGGACTCCCTCATTGCACACTGCAAATACATTTAGCTTATTTCTTTTAGTTCGTGTGCATAAAAAGATTTTAATTTGATTAATTGATATCTTTGTAAATTTTTCTAAATCTTGCATTGACTAGTTCCCTTCCCTATCAGTGATGTAGGTCTGAGAGAGTGACATGAAAGTAGCATCAAGGTGTTCGGATGGTGCGTGTGTGCATTCTTTGACAGTCTAGGAAGCTGGTTCCTTGTTGCACATCGGAAAGATACTCATACGTGTAGATTAGGGCTTAAAGTCCTTTTCATTTCATTTAATTTCATTTCATTTAATTTCGTTTCTGTTTTAACAGCCAATCAAAATCCATCTCCGAACAAGAGTTATCTTTCCTTGCCCATTTACCGGACAAGATGGCCGCCTATCATGACCGAGTCATTACATAGTCTCGACGAAAATTACGAAGGTTGAGCCGAATGGGTGATTATGATAAAGATTATGCTTACAAATGCCTATAATAAATCACAGATCAAGGTCAAAGTGTCAATATACATTACCTCAATTATGACTTAGTTAATGAGCGAGCTATCCCGTTACCCGACCATAAATATGTAATATAAGTCTTCGAGATATGGTTATTATCCTATTTGCATGTTAATTACACCTCGGCCTAGCTTTGGAACTATCTATCCTGCTATTTAACCTCGTATATTATAAGGATGATCGTTCATTCGGGATTAGGTAACCTCGTATATTATAGAAAGATCGACATATTTCATGTGAAGTAGTTCTCTAACTAGCTTCGGAAATATTCTATCTTGCCCGGTGAATGGGCAAGGGAAGATAACTCTTGTTCAGAGATTGATTTTGGTTGGCTGTTTTACCGCGAAAAATGACAACACTTTCTGAAGGATGATTGTGATTGGCTGAACTATAATTTATTCAATATGGCGACTACCGTATAATATACGAGGTTATTTAGCAACTAGTCTAGTTCCGAAGTTCATACGAGTGGAATGATGTATTACATCGGTCAAGGTCAAGGCTGTTGAAACAATGTACTGTAAATATGTCTGAAGATAGACAGATTAGCCATTTTACAAGGATGAGAACTTAAGTTGGCGAGAACCTTTTAGCTAGTCCTTCACAAAACTCTTGTCATTGATCTTAACCAGATTATCTGTATCCATTAAAAGCTGGGTAAATAAGAATAAAAATATACATGTATTTCATTTAGGTCATCAGTCTTTCACACATTGACCTAAATTAAAACCCACGAATTCAATTTCGTTGACGTAACCAAGCAAATGGCGTCATGTAAAGATTTTAAGGGCCTATTTCAATAATATATTTTATTTAATTAATATCACGCATGCGTGTTCGTTATAGTAATTCGATTGGCTGCCGCTCTTCTTTATGTTTTGTATTGCTTGAACTTTGACCTGCCGACACATGTTCTTTAAAAGACTCATGTTCTTTAAAAGACACATGTTCTTTAAAAGACACATGTTCTTTAAAAGACACATGTTCTTTAAAAGACACATGTTCTTTAAAAGACACATGTTCTTTAAAAGACACATGTGGGCTAAATTCCCTCTGCTAGTAAGGTTCTAAAATCTGTTACAACTACGCCACTAGCTAGGGAAACGAATACGATCGGGTGGTAATTTGTGCAGTACGTACGAAAATCTCCATTTCATTTCATGCTCTTTTCATTGTTAAGCAGTTACCGGCGTAAAACTCCATTAAACTATTTTCTTGATACTTGTATGCACCAGGATGGGCGTTAAACTCAAATTACCTTCATTTTCCTATCATTGTTAAAATAATATAGATATTAATGGGAAATATTTTGGCGTGAAAAAAGATTGAATGCAGATGAAATCGGAGGATAAGTTGTAAAAAGTAATTAAGATTTGTCTCGATATCCACGTACATTGATCAAGAATGTACTCCTACTATTTTTATTACGCACATATTTGCCCACCTTTTAGAATATCAATTAATTCAGAAATTTACATTGTTCATACAATAAGGTGGTTGATCTTGGCAGACCCGAACGTAGGGGCTGACATGGAAAAAATACTCGGTCAGAATGTATTGATATTGCGAGCTGAGGTAATAATGGGTGAGGTCCAGAGGCCCGCCTGAGCTTGGTGGGGGTCCAGGGCTGAAGCCTCCGTAAGCTCTGGGGTTTCAGCTTCTTGACACACTACAGGAAGGCTACTTGAAACTATATTTTTGGATTTTTTTATGTTTATGCCTGCGGTCGATCGGCTCAACAAATTTGAGGGGGAGGGGGTAGCTCCAAATACTCCACTGACTCATAAGATGTAAGCTGAGCTCAATAGTCGATAAAGTAATTGGGCATGCGCCTCAAGAAAAATTAGAGCAGATGTCGTTGATGTTACTGAATTTAAAGATTGAAAAGCCTTTAAGTCAAAATGTTTCAATTATTTAAAAAAAAAATGTGCTATTTAAGTGCAAAATGCTCTGCCTGGCTTGTGACATTTGCGTTTTGTGGTCTGATGTTTGCTGGTAAAAGCTGTTTGGTTGAACGAACATTGTTCAAATTATTGTATATACTATTTTTATTGTGACATTTGTGTTTTGTGGTCGGATGTTTGCTTTTTTAAATGTCAACCACAAATGTCAGCCACAAATGTCAACACTGATAAAAAAAAAATTTCGTCTGCCAATTTTAACGCCGTTAATATCAACATTACACAAGGGAGGTAATAAATAGAATTATTCGCTCGAGACGGTAAAGCAATATCAATTATCAATCATGAAAGTCAAATGAAGCAGAGTGTTCTGTCCTAACCAATCTAATTAAAATAGATTACATTTCGTTTCGGTTATTTTTTTATTTTCGACTCATTGTAATCTAACAAGATTTATAAGGCGAGTTGGTGTGGTAAAGTCTATTTCAGCCAATCAGAAAGATCGCATTGTGGGAAGACGAAACAGAGGAGGTGGGGATCGTGCACGGCCCTGGGAGTCTCGTGAATTTTTGACCACGGTATGAAAAAGTTTGGGCACCACTGAGATAAGTTAAATAGAACGGGGCTTTACACTCTGACCATACAAGTGTATACAAAGCATAGCGAACTCGTCACCCCTTTCAGCCCATGAAGCTAACTTGTCATCCCTTGCAGATAGCCCACATAGATAATGCTGTTTATTTGTTTATATTGATTGATTGTTGGGAAATAATAACCTCATTATCGAGGCTATGAATTATTTATAGTGTGTTATTTTCAGAAATTAATTGGAATTAGGCTACAATGTCATCATGATATATCTCAATTCTCCACGCTTCATAAATTTAACACAAACCAGTAGGACGTAAAACTCCAATCCATTTTCATATTGTGGTATATTAAAGGGATTGTAAAGAGTATTTGATCTGAATAAATATCAATAGTAGCTTCCCGTAAATCACTGTCAATGACGTCATAAATCGCGTTAGTTTTAGTGGAAATGCAAGAACCACAGACATCGGAATAGAAATTGGAATGGCGCAAATTGATGCTATCAGTGTCCCCGACACACATACAAAGTTTAGAAAACCTCTTTACAGTCCCTTTAAGAAATTAATTGACGTTAGGCTATAATTTTATTTATAATATATGTATTCCAATTATACGACATGCTCATTTTCCGGAATGCTAAGCACCATTTAACTAAATGTAATTAGGTGTGTCAACACAGTTTTATAGTTTGTACATGAATAAATTAACCACGCTTCAGAACATGTACAGCCATTCGGATAGGACAATGAACCGATGCCAAATTTGGTAGCAGCTGCTCATGTTACTGGTCCCTTGATAGTCTATTGTTGCTTGTCCTGGCATAATTTCCACCATTGCAACAATCATTTTGCGTGTTAGTCTTCATAAGCTTAAACTGGTGCAGAAAAGTGTGAAGTCCGACGCAACTTCACTCATAGTAACAGTAGACCCAGCTGTAAATGGGTATGGATAATCTGGGAAAGATCAATACCAAAAGGTTTGGTCAAGGTTCAGCTGGGAAAAAGGATCCTCATAGAACCTAAGTTGTTGTCTTTGAAAGATCAATGCCAAGAGGTTTGACCAATGACCAACTGGGAAGAAAGATCCTCACAGAACCTAAGTTGTTGTCTTTGTAAGATCAATTCCAAGAGGTTTGACCAAGGACCAGCTGGGAGGAAGGATTGTCATGGGACCTAAGTTGTTAATTTGTAAGATCAATGCCAAGAGGTTTGGCCAAGGACCAACTGGGAGAAAAGATCCTCATGAGAACCTTAGTTGTTATCCTTGTTAAATATAGATGTTTCTTTCTTTCTTCTTTGTGTAAGATCAATGCCAAGAGGTTTGGCCAAGGACCAACTGGGAGAAAAGATCCTCATGAGAACCTTAGTTGTTATCCTTGTTAAATATAGATGTTTCTTTCTTTCTTCTTTGTGTAAGTATATCGGCTAGTCGCTTCTCCTACAGTTCTCAAAGTAGTTAAACACGATAGTTTCTTATGAACTGTATGAAGAAAAAAAAAACATTTCATGGCCCAATTTCCATTTGACCTTGTCACCTTGAAATACTATTTATAGCATAAACTGAACTAGAGTTAATGGCTTCCATCACGAACTTGCCAATTTGGGAGTTATTTGATCTTGCATAACGATAAATGGGCAAGAAAAGACAACTCTTGTTTTTAGGTCGATTTTGATTGGCTAATATTAATGCATGAGAAGACAACACTTTCTAAAGATCGATTTGGATTGACTGAACTATAGCTAATTTTAAATGTATTCAATATGTCGTTCATCTTATAGTAGGATAATATGCGAGGTCATCCAGCTCAATCTAGATATGATACTTCCAATGGACGAGCTTAGACCATCCGAAAAACTGATGACCGACGTCCCCCTGAAAAACACCCCATGGCTAGGATGGGAACCACTGGTCTAGGTAGTGACAAATGTCGCAAAATGGTATCAAATGTGTAGTTTATTGCTTCTAAAGTTATACTTTATAATCAAATGCAGATGATATTTATTGGTTGCAGTTGATGGGTTAAACACAGTTTAACGGCCGGTTAAAAGTGATCGATCTGTTAAGACAACAAAGCCTAAATAATGTGTTTCCACACGCCATTGTTGCATATTTCTGTACTGATGTAAATGTCAATGTTCCAAACTAAATGACAAAGTTTTATTTAGCTTTATATTATTGATTGCGGTTCGTCTTTATCCGGAGGGTCGTTTATTGTTTTCGGTTACCAAGTTCATGTATATTGTTGTTTATATATGGACCAATTTATTTGCCATGCCAGTCTATAATTAAAATTTAACCCGTTTCTATCGACTTTAAAATTCCGCAATTTTGGCCACTACATTAGGGTCTAACCACGCCCTTCTTAGAGTGATGGCAAATTGAACTCTGACCTAACCTCAGTGACATCTGCTTTAACCAATCAGATATTTGCCCTATCCAGTGAAGGTTCCCAAGTGCAGTAGACTAGTTTATCATGTCATTTTATAAAGGTTAGGTCAGAGTTCAAATTGCCATCACTGTAAGAAGGACGAAATTTGGGTATAGTTTTAATTGGACTAATTGCAATGCCTTCCTTCTTAAATCCATATGGGTGCAATAGGACTAAGTTGGAGTACACTCGATTATCAAGTTTCTATGACTTAGATTAGTTTACACCGTATGAATGATCGTGTCTACATCTGTATTTCCGTTTGTTCGTGGAAAAACGGATGGCACGCAAGCAGACCGTCAATTTCAGATTTTAGAAAGTACAAAGTTAAAAACGTCTGGTGGCTTAAAGAGCAATATACCGAATTGTATTTCCTGTTATGCGTGAACAGATTTTGGCAGCCTACCAATATATCAAATGGCAGCTACTTTTAACTCAGACAGTTTTCGGACTAAGCCACTTGTATAATCTATCGAATTGTTTTTCCGGATAAAGTGGTTGACTTGTCAAGGGTCGCTTAAAATCGTGAACCAGACAGATAAAGAGCTCGGATAAACATCCTTCTTTCATTCTGAAGCAATCTACCTAATTGTATTTCCGGTTATGCGCAAACAGAGGTTAACCAACCAATTTGACATAACATATAAGATCAAAACCGCATTGGAAAAAGACTAAAACCGAACCAAATCTACTGAATTGTATTTCCGGTTATGCGCGAAAAGTGGTTAAGGAACCAACAATTGGACAATAGGTTTCTAGACAATCATAACATCATTGATAAAAAGTCCAAAAACAAATGACAGCTGTTAGATAACAATCTACTGAATTGTATTTCCGGTTATGCGCAAAGATCGGTTGACAATCAAGAAATTTCTCAACGGTTGTCAACGATTGATGAATTCTTCACTTAGTAACACGAGAAATGCCTGTTAGTACATCGTGGTTTTTGCTGTTTGATTGAAATTTATTGCAGGTTCTTACATTTTTTTCTTGTATTTGCTGAACAGGAAGTCCATTTTGTTAAAATTAAGATGGAGTGCTTTAGTCAGTTGTCATGTTCAGTCGTTCATTCAAATTGCAGTTCACATTGTATTTTTGTTGTTGTTGCTAAAATTGGATTTTGTGGAATAGGATATCATAACTACAGCTTTCTGTGTCGAAATGACTTGAAATTTTAATTAACGATTTGAATTTGAGACAATTATAAGTCCGACCACCACCTCTTTTGAAATTACGGGAGCCGCGGTATGGCTCAGTGAGTATGACGCTTGCTCGCTAACCTGAAGGTCCAGGGTTCAATCCCGGCATGGGTCGAGATGATACCTTAGGATTTTTCAACCCGGTTTCCCCCTGTCAGTGATGCAGGTCGGAGGGGCTGACATGGAAAAAGCGTCTAGTCGTTCGGATGGGACAATAAACCGAGGCCCCGTGTGCTATTGACTGTGCACGTTAAAGATCCCTCGACAGTTGGAAATCGAAAATAAGAGCAGGCTAATGCCGCTGTCCTGGAAAAAAATTCCCTCACTGCACCCTGCATGGCGTTTGCCCGTCCTCAATTAGCCCATAGGCCTATAGGTGCAGAAAAGTAGGACGTAAAACTCCATGCATTTCATTTCATTTCCCTTTGAATTATTTCAAGGACCCTTCAGCCAATAATGGCTGCAGTTATTGAGTTGGCGAAAGAATTTACCTGCAAAGTAATTACTTTTTAAAATACCTGTAGGCCTACGTCAAATAATGAAAATATACCTACTCCGCAACCATGATGTCAGGATTATTCTGTTGGTTTTTCTCCAAACTAATCAACTAAAAAGTTTACTCAGTAAAATTGCTTATGAAGGTAGTTAGGAACTTAATTAGAACTTGATCGATTTTAGAACGATGATGCATGAAAGCTTATTAAAGTTAATCGAAGAATGCTTCGCCTACAATTTCTAAGGTCATCTGATTGTTTTCTTTGTGCGCGCTTAAATATCTCATGACGTCATTTGCTTGGTTACAACTAAGGACTGAGTTCTAGCTCTTTCAAAAAACGACAATATCTTCCTTACTAGATAATATTGCATTCAGGCTTTATTCAGATTTTTTATTAGCCCAATTAGTATAAGGCAAATGTTGGTTAGTTGATAGAAGGCAAGTTAACGTGATATCACAGCCTAGGCTTTTGGTAAATGACTAGTTTGCTTTCGCTTTCAGTTAACTGATATCACAGACTAGGTAGTGGTTGAAACATGACAAGTACACATTGCTTTTCGTCTTTGTCGACGAATTTCGGCCTGTCAGTAGGCCTAGATGATGGCATAGCGTCCGCTTCCAGCAGGAGCTGATATCACAGATGCTACATGTTGGCATATGACAAGTTGACTTTTACTTCCAGACGCTAATGATATCCCAGGTATACTGTTGGTAGATGACAAGTGAACATCTGCTTCCACCTACAAGGTTATCTTGGTCGATGACAAGTTAACGTTTGCTTACAAGCAAAAATTGACATCGCAGACTAGGTGTCGTGCAAAAAACGGGATGAACTACCAGAACAGGAAGTCGTATGGACGCCACCGAAACAAGCCAATCTAATTATAAGAAAGGTGCCTATAAGAGTTAAAAGGTTTCTGACAGTTCTCGCTGTTAACATGCTAATTACGTAGACATCCATTGATGTTTTTTAATGAATCATTGAAAGTTTGTTAATGAATTATCTGGAACCAGATTTCATTCTGTAAAGGATTGTAAGAAAGAAAAATAATCATCCATTGTTGACAAAGATAACTTGTGTTTATGAGAATCTTTTTACCAGCTGGTCCTTGATAAAACCTGTTGGTGTTGATTTTAGAAGGATAACTATTTAAAGCGATACCACCTTAGAATGAACAAAAAAATAATGTTCTAAAACTTGGTCAATAAAGGTACTGTATATATTCATCAACGGTTTCAAATTTAAATAAATACTCTTATTCACCAAGTTTGAAAATTTAGATTGTTTCTTCATTCCAAGAGGTTGTATTCCTTTAAATTCACGAGGATCCTTTCTACAAATTGGTCCTTGACCAAACATTGTGTCGTAGATCTTTTCGAGATTATCTATATTTATAACTAGTTCGACTGCAATTATGGGAAATATGACTTTCATCCGCAGAGAAAGAGAAAGAAACGAAACATTTGTTCGACATAATGTCAAGTTAAGAGACTGACACTCTAACTGTGCTACAGCCCATCCTGCTAAAACACTATATTAAGATAAGCATCTGGGAGCAGAGCTTGTCTAGCTACGATGTAGACTGTTCCTGCTATTTTGGGCGGGTTCGGACATGCTTTAGAAGTGGGCACATTGAAACGAGCTTCCAGTAAGCTCTTAGCTGAACATTTGGTAATTTCTTTTTTATACAAGCTGCATTCTTTTAAGTTAAAGAAAAACGAAAATAGCGGTGACATTTTGTCAGTGACTGAGAAAATTGCTCTAATAATGGATGAAGTCGATAGCCTTAAGGTTACTGTCCCCCATCATTCTTCTTTCGCTCGTTCTGTTCTGTCTGACTGCTAATTTCATCTCCAAACAACTCTCATATCTAATGGGTTTATTTTCAGACATCGAGCTGTCGTCAATATACATGTCATTGACTCTCGAGTGTTGTTTATCTGAAACACGTGTTGTTATAAACGTGAGATGATCTCTAGTAACCTTCCATTTCTAAAACTAGCTATACTGATGAGGATTGTGTATCTGAAACACATGTCAGCAGCAAGGGATGGACTCCGGTCAATTAACTAACATTAAGTCCTATATTAGAATGTAAACCCCCAAAATGTAATATTAAATCCTATATAAGAAATGAACCTCCATCTAAAATTAGCTGTCCTGATGAGGATTGTGTATCTGAAACATATGTCAGCAGCATGGAATGGGATGTAGTCAATAAGCTAACAATTTCTCATATAATGGAAAGTATATTGGAAAATATTTATAAAACTAGCTGTCCTGGTGAGGATTGTGTATCTGAAACATGTGTCAGCAGCAAGGGATGGACTCCAGTCAATTAGCTAACAATTTCTCATATATTTGAAACTCCATTCAACTCCAATTGTAAAACTAGCTGTCCTGATGAGGATTGGGTATCTGAAACAGGTTTTAGTAGCATGAAATGAGCCATATTTGCTCTTCATTAAATGTATCGAGCACTATTTTCCCAGTAAAAATATTTTGTTGATGGTTGGTAAAAATGATCGATGCCATGACATTATGTCTCCTTAGAGGAAATACAAATCATAAACAACTGATAAACTAGTCAACTGCTTGTGTACACATTACCATCCCTCGATAAACAACCAGGAGGCTATATATAACCAGGGACCCGTTGTTAGAAACAACTGCTAATTGAAGCCGATGTTCGGAAAGGCTGATATGGAAAAAAGCAAGACCTTACTACAGGCTGTGCACGTTTAATATCCTCCGATGGTTGGAAATGGAAAATAGGAGTAGGCTTATTGCTGGAACCACTGACGTCCGAGTTGAATTGTGCAAATTGATGCTACTAGAGCACAAGTGACTCGTGTACATATTAATAAAACTAAAACCCAAGCATGAACGATCACAACCGTAAACATATCTCAAAATTCATGTAAACATATTAACAATACATTAAACCAGGCCTTCTCAAATGGCGTCCCGTAACACCAGTTGAGAATGGCCCCTCAAGAGTGACCCCTTCTGCTAAAACGCTCTGCTTGCTATTCTAGCTAAGCTCTATATTTTTTTCATGAAATGTATTTGGCCCTTTACAAAAATTAATTCAGAAGGCCTGCATTAAACAAATAGAAAAACTTCTTTACAATCGCTTTAACATTTCATCTACCAACGAACCACCCAACCAACCTCCCCATCGACCGTGATACCCAAACCTGTTGAACGAATGAAGACAGACAGAAGATTTCCGACAACAGACCCTTGATGTCGATGGTAAACTGTCCTTGAAGCCATAAATCTGATCACTTTGATGATTATTACTTAGAAAAACAAACAGTCACGACATTTAGACCCGGAATAATGTTTATAAACACTCAAGTACAATATACGTGATGGATACGTCAAGTTTATTAACACTTCCTTCAGTGGATAATGAATGACTGGACAGATAATGAATTAATGAATAACTGGACATATTTATATTGATAACCATTACTTAGTAGCCATGTTAGGGGGGAGATGGGTACTTGAAGATAGCACATCCTCTCAAAAACATACTCGCTATGCCACTGTCATTACTTTTTATGTGTATCGGGGACACTGATAGCATCAGTTTGCGCCATTCCAATTTCTATTCCGACGTCTGTGGTTCTTGCAATTCCATAAACTAACTCGTTTTATGACGTCACTGACAGTGACCTGTATAGATATCAATAGTAGTTTCCGGTTGATCACTGTGACGTCATAAAACGCAGTAGTTTAAGTGAATTGTAAGAACCATAGACGTCGGAATGGAAATTTGAATGGCGCAAATTGATGCTATCAGTGTCCACGATACACGTACCAACTATACAACTATTACTCTCGTTTTTGACATGTTGTTGAATGCGTTTTTGATTAACGGAATTGTTTTACTTGTACGGATTTCTATTACGCCAATCTGATCTATTCTTTACTCTATAAAGGTTCCTTCATTTGCACACTGCATGGCAGTGGCATTCTTAACGTACAATGTCATAATGACATATACTTCACTTTTAACACAAAAACCTGCATTAGAAATTCGTTAATCTCAAGATGTGTATCATATATCCTGCTTATTTCCTGATTTTGACAACTTACATCCATTTACAAAATGAAATTATTATAAAAATAATAAATTCTCTCCTACATCAAACTATTCCTGGAAAATTTAATTATAAATCGATGCCGTTAGCAATTTTCTTGTCGCAGAATTAAAATAAAATTTCACGTCCTACTTTTTTGCACCCGATCAAAATCTGCATTACCGGAAAATGGGTTAGAAAAATGATAAAAAAAATACTATTTGTATTATTTGATTGTGCAATTTTATCGTTACAGTAAATTTGACGGCTATTTACATAAATTCAAGGCTCAAATCGATCCTTGAAAATGCTGAACATTCCCCTTTTAAGATAATAAATGTACAATAAATATCAAAGCTATCCTTTCAAATTTATTGACAGACAATATCCACGGTGGTTATTGATATTCATATTAAATAAATGACAAATAATTTATCCCACATGGTGTGAAATAATTATTTAGACATGAATTGTTTTTATGGTTTTGTTTTGATTATCGTATTATAACAACAGTCCGAAACTTTCTGTATAGTCAAACAGAGATATTTCGGCTCATCCTGGTACAGTCAAAACATATACACAACCAGTCCATTATATTTTCAAGGGTGTAACTTGCCAAATAAACAACCCTCTAAATAGGATACTTTTATACCCCTGAAAATATAATGGACTGTTTTTGTATATGTTTTGACGGTACCCGGATGAGCCAAAAATACCTCTGTTTGACTATACATGTATTTCTAACAACAGAAATTTTCCCCATAACATATTTAAGAATAATTTACAAAGAACACGTAACACGACTTTAAAGTACTATAGTGTTTCTTTATGAATGAAAAAGTTTTACTTCCTGATCTTCTGAAATTGATTGGGATGATTAATACAATACCACGGTGGGCAATAATGGAAACTTTTGTGTCATATCACAAGGAACATGTAATTGTCAAGAAAGCAGTAGAGAGGTCGACAAGAACACTGAATTATCCAGCAAGTCTGTTATTATTTTACGTAGAGTCCACAAAGACGAAAATGTCCCAAAGTTTCGATTCTTCATTTCTTTTGGATTATTGAATACAATTACAATTTAGTCTGACGATGAAATCGTCTTTTATCAACCCATTAGTCAAAATTGACATTATTTAATCGCTGTTTTGACACAGACGTGAAACTAGAGCCATTTGTTATTAATCTCAAGCAATACATTGACCACGCAGAGCACGTGTACCAACTTCAGGACAAGACTACCACGCAAAGCATGTGTTCCAACTTCAGACTAGCGTGCTAGGTTAGATCGTATATTGTAAGGAGATCTTCGTCGACGTGATTCTGCTAGACAAAATAATGTATTTGCACTTAATTATATCTACTTGGTTTGGCGTTATGTGACTAATTTAAATGTCCTTAAACAAGGTCTCATCAATCGGCGGCCCGCTACGCTACACCCTCGTTGGCTAAGCTTTATTTGACCCTTATATTTCATTCCTGATATACATTTGACCCAAATTAATTGAGAAGACCTGCCTTAACTATATTTCTTCAAACTAAATCGTTTTGGGGTATCTTTCCATGTATTTCATTGCGTCATTCCAATTTCCATTCTGACGCCTGTGGTTCTTGCAATTCCACTAAAACTAACGCATTTTATGACGTAGATATCAATAGTATCATTCGGTAGATCACCGGTAGTGACTTCATAAAACGCATTACTTTAAATTGAATTGCAAGAGCCACAGACGTCGGAATGGAAATTGAATGGCGCAAATTGATGCTATCAGTGACCCCGATACACACATACAAACCTTCTTTACAATCCCTTTAAGGATTGACGTTATATGACTTTGACGTTAAAGTCCTTTAACGATATTTCATCAAATTTTAAGTTAAATCGTTTTGGGGTAAATCTTTTTTTCGCTTTGCATTTTATGTAGTAGACCAACGCAGATCGGAGCTAATTAGTTGGAAATAAAGCAGAAGAGTGAGTGGGTTGGGATGAATTATGAATGAAACGAATCGACCAGATATTGGTTAAATCAATATCCCCTTCTTAACAGATGTCTTCTTTGGGGTCTTTTAGTCTCATCTTAAAGAGATTGTGAAAAAGCTGTTGCACTTTTTGTAGTTTTTGTGTGTAAATCGGGAAGATTTCCATGTACACGTCCGATCTCCCTTTTGTCTTCTCTTAGAGTGTTTTGTGTTCTGTGGTCTTATAGTCTAGGCCTCTTTCCCTTTTATAACTATCGCCCCTCTCTTATTTAGTAGATTTTGCTGGATTTCATCATTAGGTGATTTAGACATTGCGACCTTTCTATTTTCCATCCCCCTTTTCGAAGGGAAAATGCGTCTAGTCGTTCGAATGGTACACTAAACCGAGGCCCATGGTCTACAGATTGTGTACGTCCCTCGACAGTTGGAAATTGAAAATAAGAGTAGGCATGGTGTTTGCCTGTCCTCATTAGTCCAATAGGTGAAACAAGTGGGACGAAGAACACCATATCATTTATTTCCATCGCCCCCCGCCAAATGTTCTGCGTTGCGTTGCAGAAAAAAATGTACATTGTATAATCATTTAATTATAAGTTACCTCCCGCCATCACGTTTGATTAAAACTAATTGACTGAAATGTTAATTAAAAGGTAAAAAAAATATTGGATAATTAACTTCAGTAATGTTAGAATGTTAAAAATAAAAAATTTGCAATATTACATATTAATCTTTCAACTGCACCTAAAGACCGAATGTACATTTCCAATATTTCAAGGGATTGTACAGAAATTGTTCAGTTTTGTATGTTTAAAAGGGACACCGATGACATCGATTTGGATCTTAACAATTTAAAATCAGGCGTCACCGTAAAAAAAAAAATCTTTATGTCCAATGATATCCAAATTTTGAGAAATATAGTTATTTATTTGTAAGTATAGTTCATAAAGCTTAAATTAAAAGTAAACATTTATAAAGATTTTATAATAATGACAATTTTCTTCACGGATCAATATAACACTGCTAATTGGCTGTATTTACTAATTTAAAGGTCCTTTAACGATATGTCATCAAACTTTAACTTAAAGGGAATGTAATGAGGTTTTCTAAACTTTGTATCAATACCGGGAACACTGATAGCATCAATTTACACCATTCCAATTTCAATTCCGACGTCTGTGTTTTTTGCAATTCCACTAAAACTAACGCGTTTTATGACGTCACTAATGGTGATAGATATCGATGCTAGCTTCCGGTAGATCACTATTAATGACGTCATAAAACGCGTTAGTTTTAGTGGAATTGCAAGAACCACAGACGTCGGAATGGAAATTGGAATGGTGCAAATTGATGCTATCAGTGTCCCCGATACACATACAAAGTTTAGAAAACCTCTTTACAACCCCTTTAAAACGTTGTGGGGTAAATTCAGAATCTTACTTTAAATTCTAAAAGCTAACAATCTTACATGGTTGATGCCTCACCGAGGGGTATATTGCATTATTTATTAGTGCACCTGATGATCGTAGACTAGTCAAATCGATGCCACTGGAAGAGCGATCTATTATTTATTCCTTTACCTTGAGTTCCCGAGGTCCGATACAGAATAGCGTGTAAGGTGCAGTCACGATATAATTCACTGGAATGCATGGCCAACAGGCGAGTTGATATTTTTTATTTGCTTTCTCTTTTATGTCTATGTGCGTGGTTTATTTTATTGGAATGTATTGGTTTAAAGGGATTGTAAAGAGGTATTCCATCTTTTTATGTGCATTAGGGACACTGATAGCATCAATTTGCAATATTTAAATTTTTAGTCAAAGACATACGAGGTTTTCGCAATTGACTAAAGTTTCTAAAGGGTTTTTTGCAATGGTGCACATTGATGCTATAAAGTACAGTCAAACTTGGTCCAACGGTCACCTGTATTCAGCACCACCCTTTAATGAAAGGCCACCCAAATTACATCCCATTGTATCCCAAAAAGTTTAAGATTTATGACGTGACGTAAGGGGCATCATTTTTTTTTTTTTTAGAAAACCCCTTTACAATAGCTTTTATGTTTTAAAAAAAAACACTGTATATGTGTCATTTTCCTCGGTGTCACGGATTAACATTTTAGTACAATAAGTCACAACTCACTGACAAATTAGAAAAAAATAAGCATTGGATTTCATTTTGAAATATGAATTGTACTTGTGGATATCGCCTTTTAATTTGGACAAAGGTTACAATAAATTAGTCGTCACATTTCTCATAGTAATTTGAATAAAGAAATTTGAACAAAAAAATTGTAGATTAAAGTTTTTTTGATCGAATTAAATTTTTAAAATGATAAAATTAGTACTAACGAACCGAATTCAAAACTAAACTAGAAATAAAAAAAGAAAAACAGAAATTGACTCAACATTGGTAGCACAGGTGCGTGTCCACGGGGATGTTCGGGGGTCCACTGCCCCCTGGTCACTTGAACTTAAAAAAAAACTATCTTCATAGACCCCCCCCCCCCCACCCCACCCCCATAACCTCTTCTGGGATCTCAGACTGCCATCTAACGCGGTTCCATTGTCAGTAACATACGTATCAAGTGTTTAGAAGTGTAAGCATATCCTGCCTGACACCACATCCGCTATAGCTGCTCAATGTAGACTCGTTTTATACAGACAACTACAGGTTGCACCATATTGACATCCATCGAAAATGGGAAACGAGTAGTCTAACGTAGATGCCTTGTCAAATTTCCTTCATTGCAAAATGCCTGTCGTTTCCCGTTCTCATTAGACTAAGCTCCATTCCTTTCATTTAAAAAAAAGATAAATCTTACTTAAGCAACATATAGGCAGCATGTAGAACGAAAGTACTGGATTACTGGTTACAGATTAGTCTGATCTTTTGACAAACGAGCTGAGTTGTGAAGTATTATATACCCGCCAAATCGTCATCACTAGGATATAGAGTTGTTTCCCTTGGGCACTGGACAGTCTTGAAATCATTCTTCATAATTCAACATTAGTTTAACTTGTCAGGGATAAGTCTACAGGGAGAGATGTATTTTATTAAACTTTAGAGCTCTTTCATCCTCTTGTTGTGTCGGGAAATATATATTCATAAACAGAAATAAAACTGAGCGAGTACGCATGGTATGGGATGTCGAGTTTGCGACATGGCGTACCACGTGGATTGGAATAAAAGTGGGGAACAGTTAAGATTCATCCCCTGTGTGCAGGTACTTGGGACGTGGTTATTCTGTAGGCATAAACTGCGATATTAATGTAAATTGTTGAAAAGTGGTGTACAACCAAAATCTGGTATACCACATAAGTCGATTTTGGCTTTGTAAATTGTTGAAACGTTGTGTACAATAAAATTGAGGAGTATGGGAACATAAAAACTGACCATGTCATTCATTCATTCATTCATTCATTCATTCATTCATTCATTCATTCATTCATTCATTCATTCATTCATTCATTCATTCATTCATTCATTCATTCATTCATTCATTCATTCATTCATTCATTCATTCATTCATTCATTCATTCATTCATTCATTTTAACACTCGTTTTTTTACTCTTCAGAGCAAGGAGTTGTCCCAGCAAGAATACCCAATCGTACAGCCACATCAGGTGTTCCAACAACTATATGGAAACAAAAGTTATATGATAGAGAAAATTCACGTAAGACGATCCAGTATTTGAGAACCTGATACCTGAATCGTGATTTGTGCCAGAAGCGACAAATATTAAAATATCTAAACAATGTTTTATTCAAGACATTCATCAAAGTGACAATCTAGAAAATTCTGGTGTCTTTGGTTCCGGTGAAATATGATCTAAACATGGCACGCTCCATGTGATTCCATCTTCTACGTACTGATTTGAGACTTCTGGAATAACGTGATATATCGCCTACTACTTCCTGAATGAAATCAGTTGCAGATTTTTTTTGTTGCTGAGCTAGTCGTTGTGGAAATTTTTATTTGACTTTCTCGACAGTGTGTTTAGGGCTTGCAACCTTCATCAGGATTTGTTGATGAAATTTGCCTGAAGGAGATAACTTAAAGGAAAATATTTTGGCGTGTTTCGGGCTTCTAACTTTCATCAGCGAAAGGATTTGTTGTATTGAGGAAATTGCCTGAAGGAGTTTGTTTATAACTGCTTGAAGGAGAGTACTCAAAAGGAAAATATTTTATTGTGTTTCGGGCTTCTAACTTTCATCAGTGGATAATTTTTAACAAGAAAATACTTCTGCTTGTTTCGAGTTCGCAACCTTTCATCGGGGATTGCATTCTTATAATCTTCATCGGTGAAGGATCATTTGTAGCTTTCACATCGTCTAGAGAACGTTTCGAATACTTACACTGACGCCATAAACGAATTCGACGGAGAATCAAAACGCTTTTGACATTTGCAGGATCATCAAGAGAATTTCAGAACAGTTCGACATTTGTCACCGGCGCCATCTTATGTTGTAAAAATTCTCTGAAGACATTAGTGGTAATGAATGGAACGATTTTTTTAAGAAGTGAAGACACTAATCAATTTTCTTCTCGTATTGCGTGAGGACTAGAGCCTCCAAAAGTGTCAAGTTTCCTTACGTGACATGAACCTTTTCAATTGTGTGTATTCTGTGCAGTGTATTGTGTAGTGTATCTTGAAGGGGGGTTCAAGGCGATAACTTATCTTATCAGTTAGCTTAACAGATGGCATATAAACGTTTTGAATAAATAGCTTGCAGTGTGCTGTGTCTTGAAGGTGATTTGATACGATTACGGTTTAAGAATACGGTTTATGTTGCTGTCGTGTAACGTTTCTACATCAGCTTCATGATAACAGATGTGATATAGCTTGAATTGCGTAAGGTGATTCGGTGCGGTTAACAGTAACTTAGGATTCGTTGCTGTTTGTGCGATTGTAACGTTTATGAGTTAGCCAACGTGCAAAGTCGTGCGTTTTGAAGATGATTTGATGCGACTAACAATAGTTTGGAATCCGTTTACGTTGCTGTTGTGGCGAGTTAACAAATGTAATATGAACGTTTTGAATAAACTCAACCGGTGTAGGGAATATGTGACCGTATATAAGAGTAAAAAGTGAATGGGATTTCCATATTCAATCGGATTATTCCGTACGTTTGCGTCTTAACGATGTGTGACTAACGTACCGTATACACTGTTTGGTATTTTCAGCATGGCTCTGAAACCATGTTCATTCAGAGTGTTAGGTGTCTTTACGTATTAAAGGTGTGCAACTTAACAGTTTGCGGCCAACAACGCAAACGTTAGAAAGATGCACAATCAGACGTCGCTTCATCAACAGCTACATTCGGATATTGTGTATTTATCTATACGATCCGTTCAGAAATTTCTTATTCCGGTCATCTGCGTTTTGGGATCTTTCGGTAACATTCTAGCTATCCTTACATTTCTGGGACGGACGTTACGTGACAAGTCGTGTTGTATATATCTTGCGACCAAGTGTGTATCTGATACCCTCTTCTTGCTCAGTTTGTTCCTAGTGTGGCTGGCTCGAGTCGACATGCCTGTATTCCATCTTCACGGATTTTGCCAGATCATTATATTTGTGACGTACATCTGTGGCTTCTTATCTGTTTGGATCGTGGTTTTGATAACTTTAGAAAATTATATTCGAATATCACACCCGACACGGGTGTCGCAATTATGCTCAGCGGAAAAAGCAAAATATGTGATCTTAATACTTGTGACGGTGTCCATTTTCGTGTATCATTTTCCCTTATGGACAACTGGGATTAGAAGCAGTAACGGAACGGAAGGTAGTTGCTCCTCCATAGAAAAATATACGGACATTAATCAGGGGTTAACGTACGCCGACACCATTTTGACCCTCGTCCTCCCGTCAGTGTTGATTATCGTCTTGATGATCGCCATTTTGTGCAGTGTGTACGAAGCTTACAAACGTCAAGAACGGTTACGGCGTCTTGGACGACATGGACGTAGACGTTTTCTAAGCAAATCTCCTCATGGTCGGATCACGAAAATGTTATTCGCCGTATCGACTGTGTTTATATTTTTTCATACTCCGAGTCATGCGATCCGACTACGTCTGTTGATCTTACAGTTTTTAAACGAGGATATCAACCCGGTGGAAGAATTGAAATTGCAAAGGATTTTTGAGTTGATCTATTACAGTAACTTTTCAACCAATTGCATCATTTACGTCGCCTTTGGAAAAACATTCCGAGATATATTTCGTCATGTCTTCTGCAAATCGAAGCTGTGTTGTTGTTATCAGCTTAAAACTAGTCCCGAACATCCCAGGTATGGTAGTCTCTTTCCTCCAGAAAGTACTTATGAAAAGGAGACGGAAACTATATGTCTACAATCTATAGATGAACTCTGTGATAAACGAATAGCCGTCGTTATTCCTGTGTCTTAGCATGTAAGAGCCTTATTAATAATCTTACTAGCTTAGATTTTACTTCTGTTCATAGCATGCGTTTTACTCATAGGACGCGTTCTTTTTTCATAGCATGGATCTTACTTAAGGTTTTACCCACTCATAGCACGAGTCTTACTTTTGGTTTTACCTACTCTTAGCACGCGTTTTACTTTCGGTTTTACCTACTTATAGCGTGTGTTTTACCTTCGGTTTCTTTGTTCACAGCATGCGTTTTACTTTTGGTTTTACCTACTCATAGAATGGGTTTTACTTTCGGTTTGACCTACTCGTAGAATGGGTTTTACTTTTGGTTTTACCTACTCATAGAATGGGTTTTACTTTCGGTTTTACCCACTCATAGAATGGGTTTTACTTTCGGTTTTACCCACTCAAAGAATGGGTTTTACTTTCGGTTTCTTCTGTTCATAACATCCGTTTTACTTTCGGTTTTACCTACTTATAGAATGGGTTTTACCTTAGGTTTAACCTACTCATAGCATGCGTTTTACCCCCGGTTTGTTCACAGCATAGGTCTTACTTTCGGTTTCTTCTTTCATAGCATGGGTTTTACTTTCGGTTTCTACTCAAAGCATGGGTTTTACTTTTGGTTTTTACTCAAAGCATGGGTTTTACTTCCGGTTTAACCTACTCACATCATGCGTTTTACTTTCGGTTTCTACTAATAGCATGCGTTTTACTTTCGGTTTCTACTAATAGCATGGATTTTACTTTCGGTTTCGTTTCTACTCATAGCATGCGTCTTACTACTCGATTTCTTTTGTTCATAGCATGCGAATTACTTCCGGTTTTATCTACTCATAGCATGCGTTTTACTTTCGGTTCCTTTGTTCATAGCACATGTTTTACTTCCGGTTTTATCTACTCATAGCATGGATTTTGCTTTCGGTTTTTACTCATAGCACGAGTTTTACTTCCGGTTTCTTTTATTCATAGCATGCGTTTTACTTCCGGTTTCCTTTGTTCATAGCACGCGTTTTATTTTCGGTTTTACGTACTCATAGAATGGGGTTTACTGTCGGTTTCTTTTAAAGCATGCATGTTACTTTCGGTTTCTACTGTTCATAGCATGTGTTTTACTTTCGGTTTTACCTACTTATAGCGTGTGTTTTACTTTCGGTTTCTTTGTGGATCGGTTTTACCTACTCCTAGAATGGGTTTTACTTTCGGTTTTACATACTCATGGCATGGGTTTTATTTTCGACTTCATTTGGTCGCATATCCTATCGGAATGCCAATGCCCCAACCCTCTCCCCTTTGCATTTTTTTTCACTCAGCCACTGTGTTTGCAAGTGTAAGTACGTGATTGACCAGTTTAGTCGGATATTTAACCGCCACACCTCCTTAAATTGCTTCTATAGGACCTTGGGCGACCAGCAGACCCGCTTTGTACTTGACGAAGTAGCTTGAAGCTAATAGGTTCAACAATAACATATCTCATTATTACCACCATCTATTACCTTGGCATTTCATTAGTTCTAGAGGCGACTTCTTAACCTGCTTTCACACCATTCTTTGTCTAGGTCAACGTACTCATGTGAATTTGCGCTCGTAACGTACTCCTTTCGAAACACCTGATAGAACTTCTCGTATGGGAAATCCATTACTATATAATTATTACTCTCGATTTTGTCACGTTTTGATGCGATTTTTGATAAACGGAATTATTTTGCTTGTACATATTTTTATTATTTGAATTATGATTTTTCTAATTTGGTCCCTTAAAGTTAGTTTTCAGTGCTCTATGCGAGACATAATCACCGTAACAAATTTATCAGATGATGGCTTTGGTCAAAAATTCAAAAAAGTGATTTTAGGTTAGCAACTTTGCAAGCTTACTAAGTATTTAGCTTGCTCTGTCCAGAATCCATTTCAATGATATCACGAATCCACTATTTTTTATGGACTGTTAAGCAATCGCTATACTATGTCTGTTCCCAACTGTCAACTGGTTTGAGTAAAAAAGAGTGGGAATAAACCAGAAATGAATATTATCAAGAGGTTTGACCGAGACAAGTTTGTAGACAGGATCAAGTGATTATAAGTTTTATCCTCTATAAATAATGGTAGTGTCTCTTTTCTTTTTAAGCCAACAATTTAATCGTATACTGTCTAAAACCTTTTTGTCAATTACTGTATTTATATTTTTAAGCTTCTGAGCTGAAAAATCTCATGAGAGGCTTTTAATTATCTCGGCTTTGTCTGTCGAAAAGCCCTTCATAAGACTTTAAAATAGGAAATTTCATTAACAGTCCCATTAAACACCACGGGGCCCTAACTGTAATGGGTGGAAGTTCAATTAACTAATTGAAGAAACACTTCTGTAGGGATTTTTAAAGGGATTGTAAAGAGGTTTTCTAAACTTAGTATGTGTATCGGGCACACTGATAGCATCAACTTGCGCCATTCCAATATCCATTTACTGACAGTGATCTGCATATATATCAATAGTAACTTCCGGTAGATCACTGTCAGTGACGTCATAAAACGCATTAGTTTTAGTGGAATTGCAAGAACCACAGATGTCGGAATGAAAATTGATGCTATCAGTGTCCTCGATACACATACAAAGTTTAGAAAACCTCTTTACAATCCCTTTAAGAGGTACGTGTATCAAAAAATTCTTAGCTATCTCTTTAAGTTTGGACGCCATTGCGATTCACTACGGCCCTGTTAAATCTAAACACGCGCTTTGAATTCAGCCATTTGAGACGTTAAATCTTTTTAAGTATCTTCATCTAAAAGCGGATTAATAAATATTTTTTGGGAATCAGACAGAAACCTAATGACGGAGTCTCATATGGCTGAATTATTATTTGTCGAGCATTAATTTTGTTTGATAAAATCTGGCAAATTTCAGATGTTGAAATACTCTGGTCGACTGGGATTTCTTATCCTTGATTTTAACAAAAATTATACAAAATTAAAAAACTAACAAAGAAAAACATTTATATTGAAGCGAAACAATTGGCATGCCAGAATTATGTTTACTGGATTTTTGTTTCCGACAAATTCAAGAGGTTTAGATACGCAATTGAACTGGGATTTCTCTTAACCTTGATTTCAAACAAAAATTATACAAATGAAAAATTATGAGTTCACAAACAAAGAAAGGCTTATGTTAGAGGGATACAATTGGCATAAAAGGATTAAGTTTGTTTGATGCAATCTGACAGGTCCAAGAAACAAGGAAGATTTTGAAATTCCCGAGTGATCTGGGATTTTACTTAACTTGATTTACACATATGCATGTACACGTATAAATCCCTACAAGCAAAACAATTCCGTTAATCAAATCGCATCCAAAGACATGGCAAAATCGAAAGGAATAGTTGTATAGCAGTGAAATACTCCTCTGAAAAGAAGTACCATCCAACGCGAAGATTTTTTAAAAAATTTGGGGGACCAACCACCATGGGTTGTAAAGTCATAAGTACGTATCGAAGCGCCGCAACCGCAAGCCCAAACATAAGGTCCTCGCCCTGGAGAAAAAATGGAAAATGGCGTCAATTTCGTGCATTCTGACAATTATTTCCGGTTTTGAGTTGATAATAGGGACTTCTTACTATGATTTTCATGTGAACGATTTTGATTCTTCAAAAAGTCTATTTTACTTATCTCATTTTTCTGAGTTTAACGGGGACACGGACAACCTACCTACCCCCGACCCTCCCTAAATCCACGCCCGTGGTACCATCAGGTGTTTCTAAAAGAGTAAGCATTATTCTTGATTTACAAATTATACATTCTCATATAGACAAACCGTCTATAATTATTGTTTTCTTCAAAAATGTTTTTTTAAGCTACAAGTCATTCGAAACAAAAAATATCTCTATCTTGAATGATTTTCAAGTTGTGGCCTTAGGCAAAAGTTTTTTTTATCAGTCTGCGATATCAGTTCATTGATAGCGGACGTTAACTTGTCTAACGGTTCTTTTATTCCAAGTCTGATTTTGATCTTGTGGCTGCAGGCAGAGTTGTTATTGTAAAAATTCTGAACAAAAGTTCTTTAAACGACAAGTCCAATTATTATACAGACTTCTAAAGGAGAAATGTTTTTTCTCCAATGTCTGTATTTGTCGCTCCATGATGAGATCAAGAGACGAGCGACTGTGTAATTAAATGCCAATTTAATGGTCTATTACCAAAGCACTCGGATAACTCTTATCAACTTCGGGGACTGAATTAGCGTATTACAAACCTCGTATATTAGAGTGCAGTCGCCATATTGAAAACAGAATAGTACTCCCAAACAAGATCATTTTTTCAGACAGGGTTGTCTGCCCCTTCTTTCAAATCCGCCAATCAAATTCATTAATAAGACAGCTAAGAAAATTAATTTTCGAACAAGAGTTGTCTCCTCCTGCGCTTTTACTCGGCAAGATGTCTGCCTATCACGACCGAGTCATAATGATTCAGCATCGAAACATTGACGAAGGCATTGTCGAATAGTTTTGGAAGAGTCCAGTTAATCTAATTATTAAGAAAGTTAAAAAGACTAGGTTCTGTATAGATTCCAGTACAATTACATTAAATAACAGTGATTGTATGGAAGTTTAGCAATGTTAAAATTACAAGCTTGTGTCTTTCTATTAACCTACCGTATTATTTCACTTCATTAGATCTCCATAGTGGTTACTGGCAAGTCGCGAGTTGACTATTGTAATAACAAGACAATCATATTAACTCTCATTTGAGATGATTTGGTTTGGTTGATGTCTCTAAGAGTAATCATGTTAGCATTCTTAAAGGGACGTGTTCACCAACCTTTCGACCAATCATACTTTAAACTTAGAAATTTGAATATTTTAACTTAGCTAAGTTAACGATCACTTGTAATTCCAAGCAATTTCAATGTCATCATACGTGGCAATTTAATACAGTATAATAATCACCTTTAAGGGATTGTAAAAAAGTTTTCATTTTTTTTATGTGTATCTGGATACTGATAGGTTCTGCTAGCACCGTTCCCACCGTTGACCTTACAACCAAATAAATGTGATGCGAAGTATATCTAACTCGAGCTTAATGACAGCAAAAATATATATTTATAAAATTTCATTCCAAACTATAAACTATGAAAAAAGGGACGAAAGCGTTAGAAAACTTTCTGGATCAGTGTTCGATTTTGTATGTTAAATGAAATATTATTTTGCTATGTGGACTCTCTTAAACATTTTTACGTTTCCGTTTCAGGTACAGCATCTACACTGGCCTTTCTGCTATCGATAAAACATTCAAACCAGCTTTTATAAATAGTGTTTATAGGATCGAATCTTCACCAACAGTCAAAGAAAAAGAAGAATCAGACACAATGAAACCAGTTAAAATGGCAAATGGTGCATATAGATTCGAATCCACTCAATGTGAATCTGATTCGGACAAAACGGTTAAGCCGGCCTTGATAAATGGTGCATATAGGTTTACATCTTCGCCAGGAGACGAAGAAAAAGAAGACTCGGACACTGGATTAAAATCAGTTTTGTTAAATGGTGCATTAAGGTTCGAATCCTCGACGTGCGGAAAGGAATCTGATTTCGCTACAACGAAATTAGATAATACATAACCGGTTTTGATAAATAGTGCGTATGGGCTCGAATCCGGTGAATCTCAATGAGATGGAGAAAGTTGTCCCAAAGTTATACTCTAAGTTTGCCTAATTGGATGAGTAAAGTGACTTCAAAAGCTAATAATGGAGTATGTTTGTGGTGCGTTCTGTTATATGTTCCATAAACAACTATTCCCGACAAACAGTAAGATTTGTAGTACATTCCAGTATACGATACAGTGATATTTAGGCGGAATTGGTTGAAAAGTGACCCAGTGTAGATAGAAACGCCTTGTATTTGAAATATCTGTGATAATTACTAGAAGGGGAGATAACTTTCACTTACGCTTGTGTTAAATATAGAAGCATCTTCTCAGGAGCCAGAGAGTTCGACGTTTGGCATGGAAATGGCGTCTAGTTAGTCAGTTACCACAAAAAACAGTAGCTACGTGCTGTGCAAGTTAAAAAATCCTCGACAGTTCGGAATTGAAAATAAGAGTGCTTTTATTCAGACAAACTGGCAAAATTTTCCTCATCCCACACTGCATTTTCATTAGCCTCAACAATTGCAGAAAAGTAGGACGTAAAATTCCATTTCAATTTCATTTTTTTTTTTCAAGCTCAAAATCGTTTCAGAAATATCAAAGAACAGTTCAAACTTCATATTTTTTTTTTCGAATATAATCTTTGTTTTGTTGTTTCTTGCCAGACCGGAAGTGGGTTTGTATTTCCGCTTCCGGAAGATCGTCAAAGCTCAATCTTTCTCTTTATTTCTATTGTTCGCTCAAGTTTAATTGTGATATATATTTAACTATTTAAGATGAATGTTTTGTTTTTCTGGTGGTTATTAAATTTTATTGAAATTTATCTGTTTTAAATATATTTTGCAGCCATATTTTCACAGACCTAATGGACACATTTCGAATGAGTCTACTGGAATAGACTTTGATGGGTTCAAGATTCAACTACTGTCACTGCCCTCCTCCCATTTCAATGATAGAAATCCTTGTGACAATGGGACCATAAACTGAGGTTCAGTATCACATACATCTACACGTTTAGTAAATATTTTTGTCGATTGTGTATCAACAAAATATGTGCAAAAGCATTATCATGATAAAATTCCCTTTATTGCCCATAAGATTGCACATATCTGCCTTCATAAATCTGAGCAGAGCAGCAAGACCAACGATTTGTTCGAAAGATGACGTCATTTGAGATTAAGCACTCTACTCGGCTGAGCTACCACCTTCCACAAACACATTCACAGAAAAAACAACAAGATGAAAATTATAAACATTTAATAATACAAGGATAAATCTTCAAATGAAAAACAATACGAAACAATATATTAAAATTAACATAACAAATAATATAGACTTTACATGTAAAAATAAACATAAAAAACCCATAAAACAGCAAGAATGTGAATTAACACAAACATTAAAAAATAACACAAGGATAAATCTTCAAAATTAAAAAAAATACGAAACAATATGCGTAGGTTAACATAACAAAACAACTCGTATACAAGATTGAAAGAGGGGCAAATATATCAAAACACAAGACAATAGTGTGCCTAACCTTATTAAAGAAGTGTGTTATATTCCGTAATATTGTCTTGTGTTTTGTTATATCATATACATATAGAAATAGACACGTATTATTTTTTCATAAAATACATTTTGATTTTTTTTTACGAACATTATAACATAAAAACTTCAGATATTACATCAGAGATAAACGTTTGAACATAAAACAGACCTCAATCGGGTAAAGTTCTTACCAGTGGGAATTAAAGAATCCATGCCCTGAAAAAAAAGAAAATGAGATAATGTCAAATACAACTTACTGTCTGTGCAAGTTGAAAAGTTTTTTGAATTTTTACGAGTATTTTTATGAGCATTGGAATATCAGCCTGACAATGCTACTGTTAGTCTTAGAATGTCTTTGCTTTGATAAAAAATATAATTTTGTATGTTTACATTAAATGGAAATATATTTCTCTCTTAGAAATTTCAACCCAAAAAGGACACTAATTTTGACTAAAAATTGCCCTCTGTAAAAACAAATTTTGAAGACATAAATTGTGTTCATATTTATATTTTCATCAAAGCAACGACATCCTAAGACTAACAATACTAATTTGAAACTCCTATTCCAGTTCTCAAAAAAAAATATGGCAAAATTTCAAAAAACTTTTCCATCTTGCACAGACATAGTAGGTACATCAAAAGTGTATCAATCAGAATTTTTTCTCAAACATTTTCTTTCTTTGCCTTCGAATCGAATCCCCTTTTACAAAATTATCATGCTTCATCTAATCCCTTTGTGAGTTGATCCAGTATAGATCTTCACCAACGCCGACAAAAGTATTATATCGCAGGCCTTCTCAATTATTTTTTGTAAAGGGTCAAATGAATGAAATATAAGGGCCACATAGAGCTTAGCTAACTTAGCGAGCAGAGCGTTTAAGCGGAAGGGGTTTGGCCCGCTGGTCGCCATTTGAGAAGGTCTGATATATCGTGTGGTGCAAGCAACGGTAAGATTGTATAGTATGGGCATATCATTGCTAAAGGAAATGTGACCACTCAGTTTCAGTTTCAAAAGTACTAACCTTTCACGGGGCATCGCTTGAAGAATTTCTTAGGGTCGACACACTCTTCAAATGATTCACTGAAAAACTGTTCTCCGGGGCAAGTCATGTGGGTCACCTTCGTCTTGTGGCTCCAGAAATCCTCGCATTCCTTGAAATAACTCTGACAGTCGCCACCAGATCGATCAGCGTAGAACTTACAGTTGAAATACTCGGGTTCGAACGCTGATTGTTGTGTTGGAAACGGGTTCCAGGAATCGAACCAAGCGTCAGCCACTGGTACCATGACTGTCATGATAACAGCGACTACTGACATTAAGCTTGAAAGAGTTATCTTCTCCATTATCTGAAATAAAGAAGTGTTACTAGAATACGAAGGAAAATAGCTTATGGTTAGCTAGTTGTGTTGGTATGGTGAGGGACAAAAATAAAGCTGTCATGGCTTTGACCCCCCAACCCCTATCTCCATTCTGCATTAAATTTTTATCATTTTACATTGCCAAATGTCTGGTACTGTGGGTACCCTTGGCAATTCCTTGGAACCTCATGTTTAAAAGATAGTTACATTTCTATGAGCTATGAAATTGTATCCTTTTTGCACCATAACAGAGATGCATTCAAATCTACATTGAAACAAAAAACAATTTTGGGGCAATATGTAAAAAAAAAACCCCGAAAAGGTAGCATTTGCCGTGCAGTAGTCGTTTCGTTATTCAATTCGTTTCGTTGTCTTTTTTAACCCACTATGGTACAGAGGCCTTATTCTCGAAAACTAACTTAGATTAGATTAAGATTTTAATGAATATAGAAATTTGATGGGATCATTCAACATAATTTAAAATAGATTTTAGTGATTGACCAATCAGATAACTAGAACACTAAAATCATCTTAGTTTAAGTTTCAAGAATAAGGCCCCTGGACTATAGGATGTAAAACTCTATTTCATATCTTCCTTACCTGCTAAATAAGATGCTGTAGGTTCTTCAACTTAAACTGTAACTCGAAGTCGCTATTCAGTGAATAAAACTAAAAGAATATCAAGGGGTTTATATATTTAACGGATTCAGATTGCAGTGATAACGGCCCGTGTCATATACACTGATTATTACTGATTTATACAAGATAATTTATTAATCAGTCGGGATTCATCGTTCAGTGAAAAATCGTCTAATCGGGCGGTAATATGTCAATTTTTTAATGTTGTGCTGCACTTATTTGGCATTTTGGCATATACGATCTTGAGATTTAATAAATATATATTTTTAAAAGATACTTTTTCAGTAAACAACGTTTTACATTCGTGATACATGACTAAAATGACTGTGGTTATTTGCTCATCTCATGCTGGTGACATGTTTTGGATAGGCATTCCTCATCAGGACAGATTAGTTTAATATAGAGGTAAATATATAAAGCGGTTAATATTTGCTTTTACTTATCCACGAAAGGTACAGGTTCATTTTTATGCGTTTGTTAAAATGACTTATTCATCATTATGACAGCTTATTTCAAAAACGTAAATTAACTATCCAATACAAGAATTATGGTGGTTGAGCAAAACAGGTGTGCTTTTTTAACCCAAAGTAAGAGATAAATAAACGTGAAAGAATGTTACACTGTTTCGGTCTGAATGAAGTCTTGTAGAACAGGATCACTTCCCTTCTTACAAATGCCAATAGTTCTATTCTGAAGAATGCCTTAGTTTGGTTACATTCTTAAAAAAAAATCGTTCTTGTTACCAATTGATAGAAATTTGTTGTAAAAAAGGAGAAAAGATGAATTTTGAAGGTTGACTTGAATAATGAAGAAATATGACTTACTCAGTACTTATTTACACCTAGGTTGAGTGGAATAATGAGGAAATATGACTTATTCAGTACCCATTTACAGCTAGGTGGACTAGAATAATGAGGAAAAATGACTTATTCAGTATCCATTTACAGTTAGGTTGACTAAAATAATGGGGAAAGATGACTTATTTAGTATCCATTTACAGCTAGGTGACTGGAATAATGACTTATTCAGAATCTATTTACAGCTAGGTTGACTGGAATTATGAGGAAAGATGACTTATGCAATATCCATTTACAGCTTGGTTGACTAAAATAATGGGGAAAGATGACTTATTCGGTATCCATTTAGAGCTTCGTCGACTGAGATTAGATGACTTATTAAAATCACCAGATAGCCTAAAAATTATTTGAAAGAATCAATTTGTTAATTCAGTTTTAACTACAGATTACTCGTGAAATTTGCCAGACCAGTGAACACAAACAATAAAGGCTTAAAGAAATAATTCAAATTAAATAAAATCAACTCATCTTTGTTTGTTGAAATTAAGATGTCAATTTTTTTTCCGTCATTTTTTGGCATTGATGGATCAGAAAATCTTCTTCCGGAAGTAACAAGAATTTAATTAAATTTCACAGTTCCGTTTTTAATTTTAACGCATTTGTTGGAATTATTTTTGCTTGACGTGAAATTCTGAAGTGGCTTAAAAACTCTATCAATTAATTTTGTATTTTGCATGGTTTTTTTCTATCTTGGAAATGCGTTCGATGAACTTGTCATGGTTTTGTATGGAAGTAGTTCATTCAATATCGTTGGATTGTTGTTTTTGTTCCACATGTTACATTTCAATTGGTATTTCCAAGAAAAAAAAGCAACTCAGTACAAATACCTCATCGGTTCAAAAAGCGAGCCCTATATGATAAAACTCGAGCACGAACAAGACCAACCATAAAACAAATCTCGCAATCCATTTGAACACAATGGCAATACATTGGTAGCAGCTAACTACGTAGCGTTGCTCTGCTTCATATTCAAAAGATATTCATATATTACTACTCAATTTCTTTCATTGTCATATGTTAGCTTATAGTAATATGTTAGCTTATTGTCATATGTTATAGTAATATGTTAGCTTATTGTCATTGTCATATGTTAGCTTCGCAATTTTCATTTTGACTCGGCTCAGCCTTTACATACAGTGTGTGTTAAGATCAATCAAGACGGTATGTGACATGACAATATTCCCAATTCCATATTACAGACAATATTTCTGGACAAGGTTACACTACAGCTTAGAAAAACGGTGGGTTTGTTTTGTCCATTTGTCAACCCGTTGGTAATGTATGCCGATTGCAAAGCCTTTGTCTGTATTTTAAATATTTTCCCACTTGCCATTCATGATATGTCGATATTGGGGCCGTAAAAATATGTCGGATTACAGAGAGTGACGGAGTATTCAAAGGTCAAGATATTGTGATGCTTTTGTGGTTCTAGGCGTGAGGCTAGATTATCAGCACGGAGAGTCGCATGCTTCAGGAAGAAAACACGAGGTTCACTCTTGAAAACTTTATGCAAATACAATAATGTGCGTTCGAGATGCAGATTGGTTCAGGACATTTCGTCTAGATAAGTGCGTTCCGTATGCACACCACAATATATATCTCCTATTCTGGTTTATGTGATTATCAATCAAAGGAAGATAAATTTCGTATTGGGAGGGCAAATTGTGCAAAACTCATTCTTAAGGGTTGTTTTGTGGAATTCAATGTATTGGGCAGGGTATGGCTGCAAACCCACCCCCTCTCCCTCTGTTAAAGTCTTTATTATTTTTGTTAGAATCCAGTAACCTTGCATCACAGTGGCAACGAAGAAAGCAGGGCAGATCAAATATGCTACGAACATTTCTCCTCATGGTCACACAAGGTCACGGATATCA
The DNA here is from genome assembly GCA_029955415.1 of Lottia scabra. Classification (NCBI taxonomy): domain Eukaryota; kingdom Metazoa; phylum Mollusca; class Gastropoda; family Lottiidae; genus Lottia; species Lottia scabra. The sequence goes on along the minus strand of JARJEI010000014.1, from coordinate 3,380,727 downwards.
ATTTTCCTAACAATAACCATATTTTATTGAATAAAGAGAGAAAATGACGAGCCATGTCGTTGTATGGGATGACATTAAGTGAAATGGACAGCCATTGTCATCGTGTATTAACTTAATTAAGAGGACAATTTGTTCAGAAACTGTTAGAGTCAAGGGAGGTCACTAATACTAATTTTCTGGTCGATGTGTTCGATTGTTTATTCCGCTCCGACTCGTGTCTAAGTTCTTGGGAGTTGAAACAGTCTTATCTTGGTTGAAACATTCTAAAAAATTGAGTAAATAAGGGGGTTCTCTCCATATGGCGAGATAGTGGTTTTATGGTTATCTAACTGCAATGAATGATTGAATTCACAAATGAATTGAATACCTTCAGAAAATACAAAAACCAATTCGTAGCGATATTCACAAGAATACAAATAAAAAATGCAAATTGAAATTTCAAAAAGAATATTTTATCGACCATCTCACTAAATTTTGTTATAAATGTAACTAGATATTGTGAAATTGTGGAATTAGGAGTGAAAATTTCATTCCAATCTTTAACAAAGCCACTCAAATTATCCTTTTCATCTCATCACATTTCGTTTCATACTCTAATTACCAATCCTGTAAATAACGACAGCCTGTTGATCTCTAGGGCTCGTATAAAAACCTAATCTTTATGGCGTATCACGAAACGAAGTAATACCTATTATTGATTTAGTTTGTTAATAAAGTCATTTCTATTCGTTTAGTAAAATCAAGGTCGAAGAAGTCGAGCAAAGGGGGATAACTTTGGATTATAAACTCAGCTCAATTGCTTATTAATCATATTTTGATTGTTTAAGGAAAGTGAAAGTAATTCTAAGGGATTTGCTAAATTAATTAGGGATAAAAAGAATGTCATCAGCTGCATAAAGTACAAAAGGTTAGGACTAGGAAAGTGAAATATATTTCGTTATCTTAAAGGGATTGTAAAAAGGTTTTCTTAACTTTGTATGTGTATAGGGGACACTGATAGCATCAATTTGCGCCATTCCAATTTCCATTCCAACCTCTGTGGTTCTTGTAATTTCGCTAAAACTAACGCGTCTACCGTGATCTACCGGAAGCTACTATTGATATTTTATGCAGATCGCATTAGTTTTAGTGGAATTACACATACAAAGTTTAGAAAACCTCTTTACAATACCTTTAATAATGTATATTCTACCATAGAACTGTAATATAGTTTTGTGGATTGAGATGTCATAAAACACTTAGTGTAAGTGAAATTGACCCACAAACGTCTGAATGGAAATGCACTGAATGGTGAAAAGCTATGTACCCATTGCATATAAATTGTTTTGTAATACCTCTTTACAATACGTTTACTAGGAAATAAGACCCTCTCCAACGACGAGTACAAAGGGTACATTCTAAGGTTCCCAAGTGCTGTAGACTAGTTTATCATGTCATTTTTAAGGTCGGGTTAGAGTTCAATCTGACAGTATTGACTGAACGACGTGGTTAGACCCTAATGTAGTGGATCAAGAATTAAAAAAAAAGATCGCGACGAAATTAGGTCTAATTTTTTTATTAGACTGGGATTTTTTCTATTTGTCTTGCTAGACTGACCTACTGCCTAACTAAGCTCTGTTAGTTTGATACGAAAAAGATACAACATAATTACCTAACAACCGCTGGAAGACATATGACAATTAGATCGAACATTGTGTTGTATTTAATTGTAAACAAACTGTACCCCGAGGTGATATCGGTGATAATGATGCTAGCCAAGAGTGGTATGTAACTTCCGATATTGCCTCATAGACAGAATGCGTCGCTATTATAGAAATGATATATCACCCCGGGGGTTATCACCTAGAATTCGTACCCTGCCTTGGTATAAACAAGGCTGTTATCTCACTTTTCAACTCGTAATTCCCACCTCCCAGCCTCTTGATAATATTCTAAGTACACTTGTTTTAGGCAGTCAGCTGAACCTTCGTCAATGTTCGAGACTACCAGTATGACTCATCTAGGATAGGCAGCCATCTTGCCCAGTAAATAGGCAAGAAAAGCTAAACCTTCGTTAATGTTCGAGACTACCAGTATGACGCGACCATGATAGGCAGCCATCTTGTTCAGTAAATAGGCAAGAAAAGCTGAACGTTCGTTAATGTTCGAGACTACCAGTATGACGCGACCATGATAGGCAGCTTTCCCAGTAAATAGGCAAGAAAAGCTGACCCTTCGTCAATGTTCGAGACTACCACTATGACACGACCATGATAGGCAGCCATCTTGCCCAGTAAATAGGCAAGAAAAGCTGAACCGTCGTCAATGTTCGAGACTACCAGTATAACTCGACCGTGATAGCCAGCCATCTTGCTCAGTAAATAGGCAAGAAAAGACAACTCCATGGGTTGATATTAATGCGTGAGAAGACAATATTCTCCGAATAATCATTTTGATTGGTTTGAATTATAATGTATTCAATATGGCAACCATTGTATAGGATACGAGATTATCTAGCACGCTAATCTAGTTCCGAAGTTGACGCGAGTGTTGTTTTAGGCTGTTCGACCTTTTTTTGTATTTCCTTCTTTCCCAAAGTGTACCTACTTTTGACTTTGCTGCTCCTGTAAAATCTACTTAATGCAGTAATTTCTGGCCACTGGTGATTAGACTTTCCTTTTATTGGCTCATACGTTTATTCAACCCACGGGTTTCCAGGACACTATCTGAAATTTCTGAAAAAAAAGAAATTGTCGTAAGCAGCTGTTTACTCAATATAATAGAAATTGAAAAACAATCAGCAAGTCTATCTCGTTGACAAATTATTCGTTTGGGGACATTTCAATATTCTCGCACCTGCTCTATCAATTTCAAATCGCCTAAAAACTGTCGGATGTATATTCTCAAGACGATTTTATACAGATATCTCAGTCTGAAATCTGATATACTTGAAATATCTCTCAAAAAATCTTAATAAGAATAAAAAAATATTGAAATTTTTTATCTTTTTATTTTTTTATGGGGAAGCTGAACAATTAAAGAAGTACTTGGTATGTTTTGAAATATATGCTACTTGCCACTAAGCAGATTTTAAATTTGACTTTATAATGATGACTAATTTGGAAAAATCAGAAAAACCTTGAAAAACAGAAAAACAATATTTGTTAAAGTGATATGTCCACTAACTTTTCGACCAAGAGAATTTTAGTCTCAGAACCTGGAATTGTTTAGCTTAATCCATAACTCTCCCTAAAAATTTAAGCTTTCAAATCCCTACGTATCTATAAAAATCAGCGTTTGAAAGTCATAAAACGACTCGTTCTTTAGTATGACTATGCATTATATGAATAATATGTACAGAAAATAAAAGATAAATGTTTAGGTACGGATTAAATTGAAGGGATTGTGAGATTTTATGCATTTCTAGTACGCCTTGAGGCTATTTACATATATTCAAGGCCCAAATCGACTCTCAAAAATTCTGAACATTCCCCTTTAACGATTCTTGTTAATCTCCCTTTTGAAATTGAAGCTAAATTCTGTATTTTCTCTATGTATATGATGGAATAGGGTTGAACGTGTTCTTTTGATAGCAGAAGTATGCGAGACCTTCGTTTTTTGTTGATGATTATCCTGACGGTCATCAACATTTACACAAACATCATAATTTTAATCTATTTTTAGCATGTAATGAATGAATCAATCACAAAAACGAACTATTTTTGTTTTTGTCGTAAATTTGATGCGTGTTGTTTTTTTTTTTATCTCAAAATACAATGTGGCTAATGGAAATAAGATAATTTTCAACTGATTTTGTCAGTTTTTATCCGTGATAACATCAATAACTTATCAAAGTTCAGACCACCACTGGTGAAACAAGGCTTCAGAATAATAACTTTTATAATTGTGTCGGTGGCGCCTCGGGTTGTTTTTTCATCTGTCCACTTGTTTTGTTGTGAATTTACCCCAAATAGAGTTCAATATATCATTCACAAGAGATCGAAAAAAAAATTTTTTTTAACAATGACAAAAAATTTAGTTCTGTGTAGATTTTTCCAGAATTATCTGTACCTATTTACCAATGTTTTCTCTTCATATCAATATGCGAATTTATCCCACAGAGTATTCAATATAATTTTAGCAAGTGATCACCATCCATTTTTCATTAAAAGCAAAATATCACAAATTTTCCCCAAAGTGAGTTTAGTATTATTTTGCTGATATATCTGCAATAACTAAGTAAATTAGAACGAATTTTTTACAATAGATAAGTGCAAGTCAAAGGCAGCAACACACATTTGAATGTCACAAGTTTTTTTTGGACTAATATGATGTAATTATATTTTCATCGATTTATTCCGTCATCTTTGATAATATAATCATAGAAAAAAACCGTCCAGTCATTTTTATATGACAATCATCCAACTTTGTACTTTAAGGACAAATCGACAGTTGTTTGACTGACAGCGGAATATCGTATCCATCTAAACGATTACAAGGACATTTTCTTTGGACCGATCGCCTCTATAATTACATTACATTTCATGTAGGACGTTTAAGACTCCCGAACATACAGAAATAGTATGTCAAACTAGCTAGCTATCATCAAAGACATTTTTTGGTCAGACTCTGGGACATACAGAATATCATGCCAAACTAGCTTGCTATCGTCAATGACATTTTCTGTTGTCAAATCGCCTCTGTAAGTCATACAGAAATGCATTAAATGCTAGAGTGCATTACCTTTCATTCAGAGACGTTTAACACTCCAGAACATACAGAATAGAGTGTCAAACTAGTTAGCTATCGTCAATGACATTTTTTTCTGGTCAGATCGCATCTAAATTCATACAGAAATATATCTGTTAGAGTGCATTACATTTCATTTAGGACATTTAAGACTCCAGATTATACAAAATATCATGCCAAACTAGCTCGCTATCAACATTTTCTGTGGTCAGATCGCCCCTTTAATCAATAAGAGTGCATTATATTTGATTTAGGTCATTTAAGACTTCAGAACATACGGAATATCATGCCAAACAAGATCGCTATCGTCAATGACATTTTCTGTGGCCAGATCGCCCCTATAATTAATACAGAAATATATCTGTTAGAGTGCATTACATTTCATGTAGGACGTTTAAGACTCCGGAACATACAGAATATCATGCCTAAATCGTCAATGACATTTTCTGTGGTCAGATTGCTTCTATCATACAGAGATGCATCTGTTAGAGTGCATTACATTTCATGTAGGACGTTTAAGACTCCAGAATATACGGAATATCACCAAACTTGCTCGCTATCGTCCATGACATTTTCTGTGGTCAGATTGTCATTTGTTAGAATGCATTACATTTCAGGTAAAACGTTTAAGACTCCAGAACATACGACATACTAAATCGTCAATGACATTTTCTGTGGTCAGATCGTCATTATAATTCATATAGAAATGTATTTATTTGATTATATTTCCTACAGTTGATAAATAGATTAATTTACGGCAATGTGATCATAATTAACCGTGTTCCGTTGGGAGTAAAAACAAGTTCCGTGCTAACCTAGGGCTATCTTCTTTATATCTCCAGTGAGCGGAAAACTGGATGAAAAACAATATTATTGATAATAATGCTAATAATTTTACACGAATACGGTCCAATACACAAATAAACAATAATAATTGAGTGTGATGATGATGTTGATTTATGGTAGCAAAAATGATGATGATTATGATTATATGATGATGATTATGGTGATGATGATGAATTATTATTATGATTATGATGAATTATTATGATGGATTATGGTGATGATTATGATGATGATGAAATATTATTATGATGATGATTATGATGATGATGATTATGATGATTATGATTATAATGACTATGTCAATGATGATGATGACTGTTTTTAATGTTGAGATTAAAAAACCTTAGATAATGTTCCATGTTTTTGCATATTTAATCCCGTTGCAGACAACTTCCGAGATGTACGCATTCAATGATGATGATTATATGATTATAATGCTGTCAATTATGATGATGATGTCAATTATGATGCTAATGATCTCGTTTTTTACTGTTAAGATTAAAACAATAAGGCAAATGCTTCATTTGAGCCTATTTCTTCCCATTGCAAACAACTAACGACTTGAAGCTATCAAAATTCCTCAGAAACAGCATTGTAGGGCGTTAAATGCTATCAGTATAATTTCCCTTCATTAGATTCTATTCATCTCACAGCATTTCTTTTATAAGAAACTCCCAGGTAATATGCTCATTGAATTTTGACGAAGATAATGTGGGAAGTCGATATATTGCAGAACCCACCATTAGAATTGTAATAAGATGGCGGATCCATCATAATTTGACAAGAGAAATTCAAGCGAGAACAGCAGACATATCTGTTATATTTCTTATATTAGTTCCGGACACGATGCTTTCGCATGATAACACTCGGGTTCCACGTGGGATCGTTTTTTTTATTAATTGTCAATTGGGTATGGTGTCTGTAATACGCCGACCACCCTACAACCCCAAACTGAATCACTCCTTTTCAATCAGCAATTTGTGTATGGTATCTGTAATATGCCGACCATCGGACAACTTAAAACTAAATCCAATGGTGTCTGTAATATTTCGAACGCCCTACAACTCCGACCTTAATCGTTCCTTATCAATTACCAATTAGTGTTTGATATCTGTAATATGCCAACCATCCTACAACTCAAAACTAGATCGTTCCTTATCAATCACAAATTACTCCATGGTGTATGTAATATGCTGTCCGTCCGACCACCTATAAAAAATCAAAATTTGAACTGTCTGAAAGTTCTAGAAAATTAGTGACAGGATAAAATATTCTTCCCCACGACTTTAGCGAAATCAATTATTTTTGAGCGAGATTATTTATATATCCATATAAAAGACGTTAAAACTCTTTTTTAGGCTTTTTTTTTAGATTAGAATGCCATTCAAGCGCTTTCCCCTAGGCACATTTTCAAACAAAAAAAGAAAAAAATATCCCCAGACATAATGCATCACTCTTTGACAGAGTAGATTACTAGTGTTGCTCAGTACCAGCTGATTTTATAACAGTTCATTAAAATTCCGTAGCTGCTCATTAAGCCATATACAATTTTTTTATTCAGACAAATCGCTCATAGAAATGTCAAAAAGCTTCTATATATATTTAAAGGGTTTCAGTTATTGAACTACTTTTTTACTGAGCAATGCTAAGCAGTGTGCAATAAGGGAAATTTTGTGAACATTTTTTAGATCCCCGTAACATTTGTCAAAAATTAAAGTTAGGAAAAGTAAGGTCAGTATTATCATAATTGATGATGTAGAGATGCAGCAAATCGGCTATAATAAGCCAGTAAAGTTTGGTTTAAGTTTCCTTTAAAGTATATAAACGTCCAAACGTGTGATTGCTTAAGTTCGTATTCTATATCCAAACTATATAATTATTGGGCCCGACATTGTCATATGCTCTAGACGAGATTTTTGATTAACGGAATTGTTTTGCTTGTACGGATTTTTATTATCCTTTTAGATTCACTCATTAAAATATAAATATTCCCCAACATTTAATCGTATGGCTGGGTCCATATCCGATATACTCAATATATTACTTAAAGAATGTCATTATGTTTTTAAAGGGACTGTAAAGTGTATTTCTAAACTTTGTATGTGTATCGGGGATACTGATAGCATCAATTTGCGCAATTCCAATTTTCATTCCTGTGGTTTTTGCAATTCCACTAAAACTAATGCGTTTTATGACGTCACTACCAGTGATCTGCATTGATATCAGTAGTAGCTTCCGGTAGATCACTGTCAGTGACGTCATAAAACGCGTTACTTTTATTAGAATTGCGAGAACCACAGACGTCGGAATGGAAACTGGAATGGCGCAAATTGATGCTACCAGTGTCCCCGATACACATACAAAATTTAGAAAACCACTTTACAATCCCTTTAATATATTACTTAAAGAATGTCATTATGTTTTTTTATTATTTTAAACTCTTTGATCGTGTGGCTGGGTTCATATCCATTACATAATATCTTACTTAAAGAATTTCATTATGTTGTTGTCATTTTTGATACTTTGATCGTGTGACTGGGTTCTCACTTAAAGAATTTCATTATGTTTCAATAATTTCAATTTTTTAAATCCGTGCAAAAAACTTAAACATCGCTGAAGCACTTCTTTAACAATACATTATTTAGTCTTTACAAGAAATACCAATTTAAAACAGTCTGTGCAACTTCCGGTAATTAGTAGCGTCTAAAATTCATTCATGGATCCGACTGTGAGTGTAAAGGCTATTAGAATAAAATGTAATAAAAGTGGAAATGGAAGTGCAATGAAGTAGAATAAAATACATATTGATGTTTTGTTGTGACACTTCTATCGCTGTTAGTCCTGACTATATCACTTTGGTCATTCGGAGAACGCAAAGGAATTCGAGTCAGTTTCGGCAACCAACCCTTGCAGACACAACGTGCATCATTGAGATGGTGTCCCTGTCTGAAGGGTTCATTGTTAGAGATGATTTGGGTAGTTTGGTATATCTGCAAAGTGAACATTCAGATGATTTGGTAATATGTTCCTGAATTCTCTGTGGGGCAAATTCACGTACACATGTACACATGTATATAGTATACGACAACAAACTAATTTCAACAGGATTTAAACGCACATAGATACTAGATAGATGCTTGATTGTCAAAGTAAATTCAAAAGTGCGATCATTATTGTGTTCTAGTAGAATGAGCATGCCCTGCCGAGATAGACAATATTATGACAGTAATACTGTATTGGACTGTAGCATTAAACTGAACAACTAATGCTTCTTTGAGTTCAATTAAGTAATAATTTTGTTTTATTACTTCATCACATTGAAATTAAAAGACGAAACACTTTCAGTAGCCTATGTCTTCTTCTCAGAGTACCACAATGTTTGATGTAGGCCTTCTCAACTAATTTTTGTAAAGGGCTAAATTCATTTTATGAATAAGATATAAAGGCCGAATAGAACTTAGCTAGCAGAGATATTAGAACGTTTTAGCGGAATGGGTCACTCACGAGGAGGGGCCATTCTCAAGGGCGTCGAGAATTTGGCTTGCCATTTCAGAAGACCCAATCTAATGATTGTATAAAATGATAACAAATATTCAGAAGATGATCCTCGTCTAGTGTTTAAACAATGTAATAACGCTTGAAATCCAGGATAAACTGCTCGATCGTGAGAATAATGATATAAATACAAGATAAATGTCATAATATTGTAGAAAACGGAATTGAAACTGAGATTTACGAGACGTGTAAAGACTGGTAGACTAGACTTAATGACAATATTTCACAATGTTAGTCAATAGCTACGTTATAATCTGAACATGAAAGACAGAAAGAAAGAAACATCTATATCTCACAAAGATAACATCCTAGGCTCCTAGAAGGATCTTTTCTACCAGCTTGACCTCGGCCAAACCTCTTGACATAAAGGATAACAATTTATGTTCCGTGAAGAATCCTTTCATCTCCCAGCTGGTCCTTGGTCAAACCTCTTGGCATTTAACTTTCTGGATTCTATATCTTACAAGGATAACAACTTATGTTCCGTGAAGAATCCTTTCTTTCTCCGAACTGGTCCTTGACCAAATCTCTTGGCATTGATTTACGTTTCTGGGTTCTATAACTTACAAGGATAACAACTTAGGTTCCTTGAGGATTCTTTCTCCCAGCTTGGTCCTTGGTCAAAGACCTTGGCATTTAACTTTCTGGATTCTATATCTTACAAGGATAACAACTTAAGTTCCTGGAGGATTCTCCCTGCTGACCTTGGTCAAATCTCTTGGCATTTAACTTTCTGGATTCTATATCTCACAAAGATAACCACTTAAGTTCCTTGAGGATTCTTTCTCCCAGCTGGTCCTTGGGCAAACCTCTTGACATTTAACTTTCTGGATTCTATATCTTACAAAGATAACAACTTATGTTCCGTGAAGGATCTTTTCTACCAGATTGACCTTGGCCAAACCTCTTGGCATTTAACTTTCTGGATTCTATATCTTACAAAGATAACAACCTAGGCTCCTAGAAGAATATTTTCTACCAGCTGATCCTTGGCCAAACCTCTTGACATTTAACTTTCTGGATTCTATATCTTACAAGGATGACAACTTATGCTCCTAGAAGAATCCTCTATTTCTCCAAGCTGGTCCGTGGTCAAATCTCTTGGCATTAAACCTTTTTGAATTATCTTGATTTATTTACAGCGAGGTATTGAAATTAAGTGAAGATGATTTGTTCATGATCATGGGACTTTCATTCACCGACGGAAATTAGAATCCTAAACCACATTCACCATTGTAACCATGCATATGAAAAAATGATTTCAAGAGGTCTTATGGCAAAAAAACCCTTGCAAATTTTCTTATTGCACACTGCATGGGGATTGCCGTCTTAATGGTCGTAACCGCAACTAAGTTCTTGACAACACGAGAGCAGTCGACTATAAAAGTGCTCTACGAACGCTCAAGATCATCTAAGAACAAAACAAGATGGCCTCTATGTTTACGTATGCCGCCATTTTGTATCTACCGTTCCTGTACTCCATTCTCGGCGAAATGGAGATGACAAGAACAACTTTCCCGAGGTCGTTCTTGCCGTTCGAAACCCCGTTCTTCCGTTCTACTCCATTTCGAGTTCGAACACGTCCAATAAGAATCAGGTGCAGAAAGGTAGGACGTAAAACTCCATTTTATTTCATTCTGATTTAAACAGCCCAATGAACCTTCGACAATAGAAATTTGATGGATCAGTTTTCTGCTCGAGCTTTTTTCAGACCAGACAAAAAGAAGATTGAAGTAAATCGAAAAATAAATTTGAAGAAAGAAAAATAATCATTTGAGAAAATTCCAGTTTCGTATAAACTCATCAATTGTCTCGACTCCTGTTCAGCATTTCGACGTTTGTCTATTTATTTTTAACAAGAGAATTGGCATTTGGACGGACAGACGGGGAAGCACAATCTTATTACGATTGGTCCGAGTCAATTATCTTTTTTATCAAATTTTACAACCAAACAATTCTCGACAATCTCCAAACTTTATTAAATTTTCTAATGAATGGACGAAACAAAATAGAAAATTAGTCGTTATTTCGGAGATTTTGTTTTCTTTTATTGCTAAAAAATAGGTAAACTGTTCGTAGGCTTAATGGATTGCGATTGCCTGTCATCATTAGCCCATACAGGTGCAGAAAAGCAGGACGTAAAACTCCATTTTATTTCAGCTAGCGAACCACTGATCTAGCAATTCATTCCCATCTGAATTCCAGTAGAAATCTTTCAGTCGATTTGTAACTCATTGATCCTTATTAATTCTATGAAAAATTCACAACGATTTGTTTTAATATTCTTCTTGTCAATGATTTTCAAACACCTACTGAAAAAGATCAGAGATTGATGGCGTTTTAGTTCATTCGTGTATTCATCTGTGTGATGTCTTTATTATCTTTTCATAAAATACCAGATCAAATCGTTCGAAATGGTCCATTTCGTGTATTTCATTCAATTTCATTCAATATTATTCAATATAACTGAGATACGAATGTCTCTGAAGCTCCATAAAAACTTGCGTAATAACACATTGATGGTGAAATACGTCTAGTTTAATGAAATAGGATCAATGGTAGAGATATTAGATATTTGTATAAATATAATAGGAGACCGTTTCCCACGTCAACTGATTTTCTTTTTCTGTTATTCCCATGGTTTTTCTACCTTTTTAGATGCTGCTAGGTTGATAATGGAGCTCTCTCTTATATCTTACTGTTATGTACCTTATTGGACTAATGAAATGAAATGGAGTTTTATGTCCTACTGTTCTGTACCTTATTGGACTGGTGAAATAATATTGAGATCAATGTCCTACTGTTCTGTCCTTTTGTGCCACATTCTTCTGCCACATTTGTAATTTTCTAACCACCCTTTCCCATATAAATGATATATTCCTATTTAAAAACAGTCTGATCGCTGTCTTTATTTTAGATGTCTTCTAGAGATCCCTCAGTTAAGATTTTTCAAATTTTCAATTACCATTGGTTAAAATGTATCTTTTATTGTAATTGTCTCTGTCTGGGCGTTGATAATGGGTCATATTTCAAAAGAGTAATTTTAAAAGGGTTTATATAAGTAAATTGGTCATATTTTAAAAGGAATAAGGCTAATAAAGTGACGGTTATCGTAAAATTATATATGTAATTAGTGTGTTCTCTATATATAAAAGAAGATACTCCTACAAGCATTGTCAGGGCTATTTTATTTGTTAATGATTCTAAAGGATAAGTTTTACCCTCTTCTAATCTTGTAACTTCAAACCCCTCTCTCACCCCAACCGTGAATACAAGTCTCAAAATCCATGAAAACACATTGGCAGTACATTGGTAGCAGCCAATGAACTTTTCTTTAACCCTTTTCCCGTTTCCTCTTTCCTTATAGCCCCTCCCCTCCTCAACGCCCCCATAACGTACTGCGATTCTAGGTCAGAATTGTGCAGGAATCGTTGACACTGCTGTATTTTTTTTATCTGGTATTGGAATAAGTTTATCATACCGCACACTTACTTAATGGTCCGTCTTTTCCTCACCTCTCTTCCCCCTTTTTTCCTTCCTCACCGCCCCCATAACAAACAACGTTTAGGACGATTCTAGGTCAAAATTGTTCAGGAATCGTTGACACTGGTATATTTTTTAATCTGGTATTGGAATAAATTTATCAGGATGTTATCGAACTGAATGTCAGGAGAGAAGTGCTTTATCAACAATAGAAATAGACCAACACTTGAAATAAAGAGATTTCTATGTTAGATATCTGTGGTTACATTAACTTGGTAACCTCAGAGTTTCAGAGAAGGGGTGGGTGATTTCGAATCAGCTACACCTCATCGCCAACAGTAATAAAGGGGTTTTCAATATTTGAAGTTCATACATGTATAGCAGTGGTTCCCAAACTTTTTCAGGCTGTGGCCCAAATTCACGAAACTCCCAGAGCCATGACCCCCTATTCTATTCCAAAACTAGGGTAAAATAGGGAATGTAGCGCAAGGGTTGTTGTCTTGTGTCTCCTCATCATCAGGAGGTCAGATGAATTTGACCACAAGCAACTACAAACCATATACAGCAAAATATAGTTAAATAAAAGTTGGGCTAGAGAAAAATGATAAATATCCTCAGGCGCCCTTACAAACACTCTATGGCTCCCTAGGGGGCCATGGCCCCCAGGTTGGGAACCACTGATGTATAGTCATTTTTATGTAAACTCTGTGGTCACATTAACTGGGTAACCTCGGAGTTTCAGAGCCTTGAAGGTGGGCTATAGCATGATTTCAGAGCGGTTTCGAACCCATGACACTTGTTGTCCAAGTTATAAAAGGGGTTTCAGCACTTAAAATAAAGAGATTTCTATCTTTGATATCTGTGGTCACATTAACTTGGTAACCGCGGAGTTTCAGAGCCTCGAAGGTGGGCTATAGCATGATTTCAGAGCGGTTTCGAACCCTCGGCACATAATTGCCAAAAACGGCTATCAATAAAACCCAAGCAAGAAAGATCCCAAACGTAAAAGAAATATCGAAATCCATGTTAACACATTGGCAATACATTGGCAGCTAATGAACTTTTTGTATGAGGAAGTATATCAATAAATGAGTAAATATTTCATAATGAAAAGTGGTACCAGGTGTCTAGAAAAGTAAGCATACCCTGCTTGGCATAATGTTAAAGAGAAATAAAGAGATTTCGGATTGAATCGTGGGACTTCGATAATCGTTCAGCGTATACAGGTTATTTGATAGTCTTATATAGCGAGAGCGCGGACCTATGAGAGGCCCTCATATATAACAAACTCAATAGGCCTTTAGCAGAAAATTGAAACTTAAGCATATTTGACGTAAGAAGTGGACAAGAATTGACTTAAACGGTTATAGGGGTTGAAAACTGATATTTGGCTAACTGTCAGAAAGCACTGGCCGAGGCATCAGAATTCTTATTTACTTTAAGGAGGGTTTAAACTTGGCAAAACAGGTCTAAAGAGATTTTCTAAGCAGTTATTCGCTGTTGCCTGGTTTTGTTTGTACTCTTGTTGTATTTTTGTGGACTTTTGTTCATTGTTTATTTTCTGTTAATCGGTTATCGTTTTGACGTTTTCCAGAAAGGATTTTTTCTTAGCAGTTATTTAATGTTGCCTGGCTTTGTTTGTACTTTTGTTGTGTTTTTGTGGGTTTCTGTTAATCGGTTATCGTTTTGACATTTTCAAGAAAGGACTTTTTCTATTCAGTGTTGCCTGGTTTTGTTTGTACTCTTGCTGTGTTTTTGCGCAGGTGGACAGCGACCTGCCTCTATAATCGGTTAAAACACTTATGAATATTGGTTCAGTTGAAATTACGAAAGATAGCTCTCCATAGTTGTCAAGTTTTTAAAACTTTTTATCTACGTTTTTAGTCGAGTAGGCAGAGGCCGCTTATCGGTCAAGTTTTCAATGATTTGTGGTTTATTGAGTTGCCAACGATGGCTCTCGATTTATTTTTTTATTCCAGTGGCCATCGAACTGGATTTTTCTTATCGGTCGAAATGCTATTAATTTTTTAAAGTAGAGGCATTTTTTTCTAGAAGTTCATAAAGATAGCTTTTCAGAATTTTCGAGTCTTGTTTAAATTTAGATTTATCATTTTTATTTTCCTGCGGGCAGAGACCTCTTATCTGTCAGGTGGAGATATCTCTCCATATTTGTCAAGTTTTTATCATTTTTTTATTAAATGAGTACGGAAAATCCCCGAAATGTCAATGCCAAGAGGTGGAAGAAATGCTGAAGAATGCTGGAAGAAAGGATCACCACGGAACCTAAGTTGTTATCCTTGTAAAATATAGATGTTTCTTTCTTTGTTTGCCTTAATGCTGTAAATGGGTACGGATAATCCGAGAAAGACCAATGCCAAGAGGTTTGGCCAAGGACCAGCTTGGAGAAAGGATCCTCACGGAACTTTAGTTGTTATCCGTGTAAAATATAGACGTTTATCAGGGGGTTTAAAATGATAGCTCTCTCTTCAAAATTGTTATGTTTTAATGCAGGCCTTCTCAAATGGCGGCCTGCGGGCCTGATCCGACCCGCAACACCCTCAAGAGTGGCCCCTCAAAAATAACCTCTGCCGCTTAAACACTTTGATCGCTATATTAGCTAGGCTCTATTTGGCCCTTATATTTCATTCATAAAATTCATTTGGCCATTTGCAAAATTAATAGAGAAGGCCTGTTTTTTTTTTGTATCTATTTTTGTCCACTTTTTTCCCCTCTCATCGGTCAAAGTGCCTTCAATTTGTAAATGCAGTTTTAAAGTATGTTTCTGGAAGTTTATAATGATAGCTCTTTAGAAATTGTCAAGTTTTGTTTGGATTCTTCCTTTTTATATTGATTTTTTTCATTTTCTTTCCAATAATAATTTCAGTTTGCAGCGACCTGAAATTTTAAAGAAGTTAAGATGCTATCAATTTGTTTAAGTAGGGAAGTTTTTCTAAAGTTTTATAATCATACCTCTTCAGTTTATTGTCAAGTTTAGAGTGGTTGTTATTTATAAACCGTTCTATCTTCAATATATAGGCATATAATCGTCTAAATATACAGTCTTAGCTGATAGACATGACCTAAGCTGCCTTTAAGTTTTGGATTCTATATTTGTAAGCTGCGGGGGCTCAGTAAGTTAGACGTTTGCTCACTTACCTGAAGACCCAGGGTTCAATTTCGGCATGGGTCGAGATGATACTTTCTGATTTTTCAACCTGGCTTTCCCCTGTCAGTGATGTAGGTCGGATGAGCTGACATGAAAAAAGCGTCTAGTCGTTCAGATAGGACAATAAACCCCATGTGCTACAGGCTGTGCACGGTAAATATCATTCGACCGTTGGAAAACGAAAATAAGAGTCGGCTGTCGAATGTTGTGGAGGTTTGCATTGCTTTAAGTATTGAGTCTACATGTACATATACCCCCCCCCCCCCCCTTTGATTAAATTAAATGTCCGCCAACTGCTCTTCATGATACAGACTTATACAGTATAATAACTTAACGAATATTGGGTAGAGTTGAGCATATAAGTATTAATAGAACCTTTTGTTTTTCGAATGTTGTGGTTGTCTCAGCTTTAAGTATTATTAAGTATTACTATATCCCCTTTGAATAAATATAAAATGCCCGCCCACTGCTTGTCATAGCAGAAACCAATCCAAGATTATAACTTGTCGAATGTTGAGTTGAGCATATAAGTATAAATAAAACCTCTTGTTTTTCGAATGTCGCGGTTCTTCTCCCAGCTTTAAGTATTAGGACTATAACCCCTTTGAATAAATATAGTTGCCCGCCCACTGCTTGTCATGGTAGAAACCAATCCAAGATAATAGCTTGTCGATTGTTATGTTATATCCTATTATAATTGATCGGTTGGGGTTATATTACAGGAAAACGTGGGGTATGCAACATGTCTTCAGTTGACTCTTCAACCTGGTTTTATCCTGTACGTGATGCAGGTCTGAGGGTTGACAAGGTAAGGGGTTGGCAAGGAAAGGGGGGTTGACAAGGAAAGTTGGTTTGGTTTCCTCCCGTCAGTGATGCTTATCAGATGGGGCTGACAGACAAAGAAAGGGTATTTTGGTTTCCTTCTGTCGGTGATGTCAGTCGGAAGGGTTGACAAGGTAAGAAAAGGGTTTAACCAGAAAAGGGGGTTGACAAGAAAAGGGGATTTTGGTTTCCTTCCGTCAGTGATGCTGATCATATGGGGCAGACAGACAAAGAAAGGGTATTTTGGTTTCCTACTGTCGGTGGGGTTGACAAGGAAAGGGGGTTTTGGTTTCCTTTTGTCAGTGATGCCGGTCAGAGGGCAGGGAATCCCGGAAAAAATGTTCAGCACCCCCAAGTCCTGATCTTTTATGAACGCCCCTGCATATATGTTAGATATATTCGGACTGGTTGAATCTTTGAATCTTGATAACCTTTGAAAGTTTACAGACTGATTTGAATGCTCTTATAGCGAGAGCGCGGACCTATGAGAGGCCCTCACATTTAACCCATAATATTCCAGTGGTTGTTGTTCCATTAAGCTGTGTCTATATGTTGTGCTTACAATTGCTAAATGTCATTTAAAGACTCTGCCATTCTCATTTTGTACTGAAAAATCGTTGCAATTGTAATTCCAGAAAATGTAAAATTGCTGAATTAGACAAAATGGAAATGTCATTGAACTTTTTGAAAAAAATAATCGCATTATTAGAAATAACAAAACATTTATTTCAATGAAAACATGAAGAAAACATCTAATAAGATTTATACAAACAGACACAAATAAAAACAAGTCAATTTATCTTTTTATATCTTGATATGGTCAATATTCTTAAATGAATTTAATGGTTATCACGATACTTTGAAAAAAAAACGCGATTGACATACAATAATTGTATCACGATTGGCATCTCGATATTTACGATATTTTCGAGAATTGAGATTGGCATTACAATTATCACGATTGATCATTGCTGTGACGATTTTGAAGAAATTACGATTGACATCCCGATATTTACGTTATTTTCGAGAATTGAGATTGTCATACAATTATCACGATTGCTAATTGGTGTCACCATTTTAAAGGACCTACGATAGATATCCCGATGTTTGCGTTATTTTAAAGAATTGCAACTGACATATTACAATTATCATGATTGCTTATTGGTGTCAACATTTTAAAGGACCTACGATTGATATCCCGATATATCCGGTATTTTAAATTGCAATTGACATTTGCAAAATTCAAGATATTTTGTTGCGATTTTTACATATGGTTATCACTCTCATAAAAGCGTGTTTGACAATCGGTGTAAAAAAAATATGACTGGCATCCCGATATTCACGATATTGTGTGGAATGACGATTGGCATATTGTGCTCATCACAATCGTGATAGATAACTTAATATCGCTATCCCTTGATAACTGTATATGATTGACAGAAACTTATCACGATTTAGATGTAGATAATCACGTTTGAGAAGAAATATCGTAAACAAAGAACCATAAAAACTACACAAATGAACACACTGAAGGCTGAAGGAATAGCATGTATATCTTTACAGTGTCCGTCACAAAATCACACTTGGATCACACTTAAGGAATGCCGTTAAAATCACCAAAGTTGGATTTTGAAGAAATATTTTGGTTCATGACCATGACGCAAAAGCAAAAAAAATATCAAATAGCCTATAGATATATAACAGGGCTTGTTCAGTAAAAAACATTCACAGAATAGTCCACACAAATACGCACATCCAAATTGTCAGTTGGTCAACAACTTTGTACGAGTTGAAATAGTAATGGTCATATTTGAGCCTCCATAGTATGTGCGACATAATATTGTCCCCTTTTCCAAACAAACACACTCTTTAATTGTACAATTGGTCCCCACAAATGCGTATCTAAAAAAATTGTCTGTTGGTCAACAACTTTGTACGAGTTGAAATTGTAATGGAATTTTAATGTCATATTTGAGCGTCCATAGTATGTACGCGAAAAAATATTGTCCTTTTTTCCAAACGAACACACACTCTTTAATTGTACAATTGGTCCACACAAAAATGTTTTTCAAAAAATTGTCAGTTGGTCCACAACTTTGTTTAAACTTTAAATTTTAACGTCATGTTTGAGCCACCATAGTATTAAGCCAAAAATATTATCCACTTTTTTCAACGAACCCTCACACTTTAATTTGTTCAATTGGTCCACACAAATATGTGTCTCAAAAAATTGTCAGTTGATCCACAACTTTGTAAGAGTTTAAATTTTCATGGAATTTGAATGTCAAATTTGAGCCACCGTAGTATGATTGTCATCACTTAAAGGGGTATATCCGCAATATTTTTTCTCATACATTTCCATTTTTTGAGAGTCACGTCTCAGTGAGAGACCGGAATCTCGGGAGTCATCCAATAGTAAGCCTCCATTTTTAAATTCTCGTGACTCTTCGCGATGTTGACTCATATTACAACTCGTAGCTGTGGTGTGAATTTTTGGCAGGTTTAATCCCGGCCTTAGTAATCGCCATCTCATGCACGTTCTTTTCACGTGGGTGGACACCTGAAATAAAGACATAATATAAGAAGTGGGCTGTGTGTACTCTCTGAAATTCAAAAGCAGGACAAACATGAACTAAATTTAGCAAGGGTTAATTAGTTGATATGAGGGTGGCAAAACTTTGGATTTTTTTAGGGAAAGGATTGGGGCTTTGCTAAAAAATGAAATTAGGAATATGAAGCAAGGGTTCAAGATGCAATTCTAGGGTCAGCGGCGCGTCATTTACATTCCCATGATGATAAGAAATTTCAAGATTTGAATTTTTTATGTTTTTATGAAAAACATCACTTCTATTCTATTCTTTTTTTTTTTTTTTTTTTTTTTTTTTTGGTGTTAATGGGTTTTCGTTTTGACATATTTGTAATTTCAACCATTTCAACCCCGCAAGTTTCTCATTAATCAGTCTGTCCCCTGATTGTACCCTAGGTTTAAAAGGGTAGCGCCACCACTGTAGGGGACCAAACATGCTAATGTGAAGTTCAACTTAAAGATGACTCTTTATTTTCACCAACGTGCGCTTTCAAAAACATTCATATCAAATTAACAGAGAAGGATAAGCCCACCCACGAAACGAAACTGAAGGGCATGCACCACAAGCAAGGGTCACTATACACATAAGCAAAAACCATCTAAAACTAAAAAATGAAAAAAAAAAAAAGGAAAATCACCAAAACACCTACTGTCTAACAGCTTTGAATTCTACGTTCTTGTTTCCGTTTCGGAGCGTTCTAATTACCTACAAACGATCACAAAAAAACTTCCGTCAATATACTGGGCTCTCTGACAATGTGTTTGTTGACCATTGGCGTATTGAGAGGGGGCATGGTGCCATGGCCCCTACCTTTACTTGGCGTTACTACCTTACATGGCCCCTACTTGTTTGACAGTCATTTCTCGAATGATAATGATTAGGTTATAGGGGCTGGAAGCCGACAACGAACATAAAAATTTCAATTTTATTTTTATAAAAAAAAAACAAATTAGATTTAAATTAAGGAATTTAATTTTCAGGACTTCTTTGAAGACACCAATAATAAATGTTCTAAAATTAAAATAAAAACAATAAATAATTTAAAAAAAAGGTTTACTAGGTAAAATAGGGGTTTAATCATGCAGGGTTACAATTAACCCAATTCAGATTGGCAGTTGATATAAAAAATAAAAGTAAATTGATTTATTTGTGTTTTTATTATTTTTAAAGAAAAGTCACATATGTTCGTATGAAGTTCATTCATGAAATCAGAAAAAAGTTTTAGGATTGAAAAGAATCGTGTTGATAAATTGTGTAGAAACTGGTGAATGGAAAAGTAAGCAGATGGCTTTGGTGTGTTTTTGTCTTTACTGAACATTGTCAGAGATGATTTAAGAATAATTTGATACAGGATTTTCTATCCAATCTGAATTGGGTAGGTACGATATATACAAAAACTAAAAAATAACGACACGACATCGAAAAAGAATAATATGTTGATCCCTTACCTCTCCATTACAGAAACAAAATATCAGGGCCACGAAAAAACCCTGAAAAATAAATTTTGAAATTAAGATCATAGAAAGATTCCAGGAATTGGGCTGAATTTTGAAAGAAAAACACAAATTGATGAACAATCTGTTTAAAAATTCGGCTCAGAATCTCATTTTTCAAGTTTGTTTTGGAAGCAATTTGAATCCGCATGCCGTTTATTATGTAATGTTAACTTTTGAACTTAATGTGATAAGTTTCCATCCATTTTAAATTTCAAATTCAAATTAGACACCCACCTGTGAATTAATGACGAATGTGGTGAATTTTTCATAAACTCCAGCTGCCTCACTTCCGGCTGGAACTCTATATAAGGTCACAAACAGTTGGACACCAAATAACGGTATTAGTACAAACGTTGCTTTTAGAGCACGCCTACAATAAAGAAAGAAACAATTTTATTTTACAAGGATAACAACTTAACTTCTAGAGGATCCTTTCACCCAGCTGGTCTTTGATCAAACCTTTTGTCAGGTATCGTTCCTTTCTCTACAGTTCACTCCAGCGTATGTTCTCGAGTCCCACATCCCCTTTAGAGTGTCCACAAGGCGTATAAACATTAGGTATCGACGTTTGTGGACTAATGAAATCATTTACAGAATCCACATGGCTAACAATGCATATTTATCATTCAGGTTCATCAACCCGATTTTTTAAGAGAGTCTACACAACTAACTACTTTAGGTCTGGGGACCGTGTATTGGCAATTGTTATTAAAACTATTAGTCTTATTCAATATCGAAATCTAAATCAGGGGCCAGTTTCACAAATCCTAACTTAAGATGAGTTTAGTGTTCCAGTCATCAATTTTGATTGAAATACAGTTATCTGATTGGTTATTTAAAATTAATTTTAGTGAAATGACTGGAACTCTTAAATCATATAAGTTAAGTTTTCGACAATAGGGCCCCTGGCATTCAGGTTTTTCAGCTTGACAACCCTTTTTGAAAGTCCATACAGCTAAGAACTAACAGACTTTGATTGCGGTTCGGGATATTGGCAGTTTTATAGAACGATTGTATGTGAGAAATAGAATTGACATATTCCACGGTGATTCAATGTGATTGACAAAACATGTCAGGTCTATAAGTCTTTGTCTGGTCGATATTATCGATATATACATGAACTCATTAACTTCTGGTTGGAATTTCTTCCATTGTTAACCTGCTTTCCGTTTGTCAGTGCTGCACGGTGGATTGGGTAGACATGGTATAATCGTCAAGTCTAGAAGAAAAAATCTTAGGTCCCGTGTATAGGAAAGGTCAAAGGTGGTTTAAAATAAAGCTTAGGGCAGAAGCGATTTTTTTTTGCTCCATCTTGTCGAATTTTTGAATCGCCCAAAAAATCGCTCTTGTGTCATTAGCATAAATGTTGGAAGGTTGGGAAATACTTTGTGTAATGGGTCCTACATTTATATTCCCAACTATGTTCCGACAATGAAATGAAATGAAATGAAATGCTCACCTGAAATGACTGGGCTCATTAGGATGCGTCTGTAACTGTGTTACTAAAACTCTTAATATGTTGCATAGAAAAAACAGGTTCACCTGAAACAGAGAAATCAACCAATTACATCCATTTCTGTTGCTTTTGGGAGGGGATGTAGCGTATTCAGTTAGAGTGTTAAGCACTTTATGACGTCATTATTGTGGATTTTAAACCAATTAAATTCAGTTATGCTATTTGAAGGGGAGATGTAGCTCAATCAGTCGATAAGTTGATACCTTATGACGTCATTAAGGTTCAACACGTTAAATTGTTGAACCAAGTATAGTTTTGTGCCATTTTATTTCTGTTTTTTGAGGGGAGATGTAGCTCAATCAGTCGAGTAGTTGACACCTTATGACGTCATTAGTGTTCAACACTTTAAAATGTCCTGAATTTTGTACCAAGTATAGTTTTGTGCCATTTCATTTCTGTTTTTTTTAGGGGAGATGTAGCTCAATCTGTCGAGTAGTTGACACCTTATTACGTCATTAGTGTTCAACACTTTAAATTGTCTTGGATTTTGTACCAAGTATAGTTTTGCTCCGTTTAGGTTCCCAAGATAAACAATCCAATGGCTAGAAAACGTCTTTATTAACCCTTGAAAATACTTTAATATAACCATTTTCCTCTTTACATTGAAGTAGAACTGATAAGAATCTGAGTCGCGGGGGAGGATATAGATAAAACCTGACAGTAATGAAAAAAGGTCGAAGGAGACTACTGAGACTAATGCATCTTTTAAAAGATATATAAATCAAATCTCAGACTTCGAAACATCCCTAGACTCTGTAAATGAATTAAGTTTTTAAACAGAATTTGTAAAGAATTTAAAGAGTATAGAAGTCGGTTGGTAAAGTCCACAAAAAGCTAAACACATTTAAAATCTTATTATCAAGAGGCTCGTCGCTATCGGTAACAGCCCTGATACTTATTGTAATGGATTAATAATTTTTTTCGCAAACGGCGATTTTGTACCATCACCGAAACCTTTCGGTACTGTACTAATGAAGTCAGGAGGTTTAGAATTCCCTTCTTCCTCTTTGTCGGTGTTCATCATGATGCTTATTGTAACAGAGCTAACTAGACTAAAAATAATAAAGGACACCGATTTGGTACAATCTCCCAAACCATTTGGAAATTTGCTAATTACAACCGCATCGTACCCTAGTCTATAGTATCAGCTAACATGAAGCGGACACTAGCTTGTCATTTACCAACAACTACCTAGTCTGTGATATCAGGTAACTAGAAGCATACCAACAACTACCTAGTCTGTGATATCAGGTAACTAGAAGCATACCAACAACTACGTAGTCTGTGATATCAGGTAACTAGAAGCATACCAACAACTACGTAGTCTGTGATATCAGTTAACTAGATGCATACCAACAACTACCTAGTCTGTGATATCAGGTAACTAGAAGCATACCAACAACTACCTAGTCTGTGATATCAGGTAACTAGAAGCATACCAACAACTACGTAGTCTGTGATATCAGGTAACTAGAAGCATACCAACAACTACCTAGTCTGTGATATCAGTTAACTAGAAGCATACCAACAACTACCTAGTCTGTGATATCAGGTAACTAGAAGCAGACGTTAACTTGTCATCTACCAACAACTACCTAGTCTGTGATATCAGGTAACTAGAAGCATACCAACAACTACCTAGTCTGTGATATCAGTTAACTAGAAGCATACCAACAACTACCTAGTCTGTGATATCAGTTTACTGGAAGTGGACGTGAGCTTGTCATCTACCAACCACCGAACCATATAAAGGTTATTAACCAATTCTACCAAACTAAGTCAAGATATATAGTCATTGTCGCCATAAACCAATCCATCGATCATGGCCGATTTCACAGAAACAAAATTACTCCAAGCTGATTACCACTTATTTACATTTTCTATCCATAAAACCTCATTTCATTGGTCAATCTCGCTCGATATCTTCTATTTGATTGGACAATATTCCACTAATATGTCACGGTTAATCAACCGGAAGTAAGTAGACGACCATATTGTTTTAGTAATGATGGGATATTTGTGTATAGACGGGCTCATTAAAAGGCAAGGGAGTAGAAAAAGCTATTAGATTTAGTATCGTCTATTCATGACCTCCCAAGGGTATTTTCCGCCTTTTGTTTGGTCTGTGAATCAGATTGTATTGGCTATTGGTATTTTTTATGGATCAAGGGTTATAATACCATAATGGAATTGGAGCTGTTTAGTTATCTAAAATCAGCAATTGATATTTTTCATAGTCCAGTCGGTTGCTTTCCTATTTAATTTAAAAGAATTTGCTGATAATAGAATTAAGGATTTTCGACTTTGACTTAAAGAGATCGTTTCGTCTGATTTGTGGCTTTTACTTAGAACTCAACTTGAGCTATCTGTATAGTCATCTAAATATTTACTTTACCAGCTGATAGAGCTTAATTTCAGCTATCTGTATAGTCGTCTAAATATGTACTTTATCAGCTGATAGAACTCAAAAATCACCTATCTGTATAGTCATCCAAATATTTACTTTACCAGCTGATAGAACTCAATTTTAGCTATCTGTATAGTCATCTAAATATTTACTTTAACAGCTGATAGATCTCAATATCAGCTATCTGTATAGTCATCTAAATATATACTTTAACAGCTGATAGAGCTCAATTTCAGCTATCTGTATAGTCTTCTAAATATTTACTTCACCAGCTGATAGAGCTCAATTTCAGCTATCTGTATAGTCATCTAAATATTTACTTTAACAGCTAATAGAACTCAATTTCAGCTATCTGTATAGTGATCTAAATATTTACTTTACCAGTGGATAGAACTCAATTTCAGCTATCTGTATAGTCATCTTAATATTTACTTTACCAGTGGATAGAACTCAATTTCAGCTATCTGTAGGGTCGTGTAAATATTTAATTTACCATCCGATTTAATTTAATTCCAGCTATATCCGTGTCACGTTACAAAATTAAAAAAGATACTTACTACAAGGCACAGGAGATTTGGAGCGTAGATAATCCATTCGTATTGACCAAAACTCTTAGCCCAGCAACTAGAAAAAAAATAGTTTGCCAAATGTTAAATGAAAGGCTAAATTTACACATTTGCTTTCAGTAATAATCAATTGTCAGATTATATGGAGGTATAACGTTGCCAATATTGTCGATTGTGTTACAACGTAAAATACCAATGTCGTTATTACAAAACGCATTTGTCAATGCTGCAAAGTACAATTGTCGATGTGTAAAAATGCAAAATGTATAAGTATACTCAACAATCCTATGAAATGTCACACGAATGCAGCTAACAATTTACTCTTTGCATTATGCATTTTGAATTAGGCACTTTTGCATTATACATTCTGCATTAGTCACTTTGCATTACGCACTCTGCATTATCAAACCTTGCAGAATAGACTTCTACACAATAGAACATATACCTTATATGGAATGATGACGTATATTCATTTGCATACGTAAAAAGCGGCAGAAATGTACGGAAATTAATTAATATGCATGCGCGTTGATACAAGTTCTTTTTGACATTTAAAGATGGGTTCTCCTTTAAAGATAAATATCTCTGTATTATTTCAAATTGAGTTATTGCTACCTGTATTGGTTCAAGGGTGCTCATTGGTGCTCATGAAACGTTATTTATTTCTAACGAATTTAAGGTTTATTTTTAAAGGGACTGAAATTGCAGGACTACAAGAAGAAAATGTCAGGAATTAGACGCCTGGAAACACAATTCTGAAATTTCTGAGGGACCTTACCTTGACAATTTTGAGTACTGGACGCCTGTAAGCGCATTTTCTCCCATCCCCATTCTAATACTTAAATTCAACGGGAAATGTTTATGGGCATCTTATTCTCAATTTTTTAAGCGACATACCTGAGACCCTATATACAAATAATTCTGAATCTTAAATTCGGTGGGAGATGTCAATAATTTGAGTATCCAGGCGCCTTATTCTCAAAATTTTCTTCTGGTTATCCCACAACCCACAAGTTTGTCAGGAAATTTCATATTTTGTGGGCGTCTATTTCTCAACATTTTCAAGGCTAAATTCCCCAGACCCTATACAAATAATTTTGAACCTTAAATTTTAATTCGGTGGAAAATGTCAGAATTTAGCGTTTCCATGCGTCAAATTATAAATTTTTCTTCTGGTGACATTGCTGTCCCTATACAAATAAAACTTAAATTCGTCAAAAAATGTCAGTAAATTGCGTTCGATCGCGTCTAGTTCTCAAAATTGTCCAAATCTGTCTCTCAGATATTTCAGAAATTTGCATTTCCAGGTGTCTTATTCCTAACATTCTCTTCTTGTGATCCTCTATACAAATAAACCTTAAATTGGTCAGGAAAAAACGTTTCAGGGAGTTTCTTTTTAAATATTCTAGAGGGGGTTCCAAGACTTCACCCTTGAAGCAATACAGGTAAACTAAATAGAGTTTAACCACTGCAAAGCTTAAAAAATTCACAAAGTTTTCGAGGACGTTTGCACCCCCCGCCCCCCACCCCCTCCTCCATTTTTTTAGAGACTTGGGCCTAGATTTCTATATTTAACATAATATAACAAATTATTAACTATTAATTTGAAATAATTCCCAAGACTCCAAATTTTAAATAATACGGAGATATTTATCTTTAAGGGAGAACTCATCTTTAAGTGTCAACAAGGACATGTTTCAATGCGCATGCATATTAATTAATTTCCGTACATTTCCGCCGTTTTTACGTATGCAAATGAATATACGTCATCATTCCATATACGGTATATGTTCTATTGTGTAAAAGTCTATTCTGCAAGGTTTGATAATACAAAGTGCGTAATGCAAAGTGACTAATGCAGAATGTATAATGTAAAAGTGCCTAATGCAAAATGCATAATGCAAAGAGTAAATTGTTAGCTGCATTTCATTGGATTGTTGAGAATATTTATACATTTTGCATTTTTACACATCGACAATTGTACTTTGCAGCATTGAGAAATGCATTTTGTAATTACGACATTGGTATTTTAACGTTGCGACACAATCGACAATATTGGCAACGTTATACCTCCATAAGATTATACTTGTGGGTCGGAGTAGCATTTGCAGCGTTGTTTTAAGTCTTTTAAAATTTGCTTAATTGTGGCCAAGATCCATTCGTAAATATGTCCACCATTCTCGGATAAAGCGCACTACTTTCAAATTTTATATGAGGTAACAAGCATGAGCTGAGGAACTATTTTTTTTTATCGCATATTCCACTTCCGCCCAATAATCTTGGAAGGTTTTCATCTATCTACATACGAGGTTATTGTTAGACAATGACCACAGTAGATATGAATGACCAATCATAATTATGTCATTCCTATACTACACCATTCGCATACCATCTGAAATTTTTAAAGTAAATAAATTTATATACCTTTCATTAGCTAAGGAGGCTCTGAGAGCAGCATATATAACAGAATATATCAAGGGCAGACCTGAAATTAAAGACTTTAAATATTATTCTCTGTTACTTTATCGACATTTCTTCAGACTTACGAAGCATTCGTATCAACTTCGAAACTGGACTAGCTGGATAACCTCGTAAACTAGAACTAGCCGCCATAGTGAATAAATTATATTTCAACCAATCAAAATCATTCTTAAGGGACTGTTGTCCTCTCATGTGTTGATAACAGCCAATCAAAACAATCTTCATACAAGAGTTGTCTATTCTTGTCCATTTACCGTTCGAGATGACCGCCTATCATGGCCGAGTCATAATGTTTACGAATAGGGCAATATTGACAAAGTTAAGTATAATTTACGGAAAGTTATTGACTTCAAACCTTATAGTCTTACACCTTGTGCTGTTCTTGATGAACGATTGAGAGACTCCCTGATCGGACAGATCCTACCCTAAACCCGATAACAACAAATAAATGTCCTTACCCCAACCTGTTAGGTACAGCGGATACAATGATTTGGGTGGCTTGAAAGCGTTACTGATCAGCCTGTGGAGATAAAAACCTTCACAGAACATCCAGACGTAATTAGTCGATTTACAGTAGATTCTAAAAAATGATAGCGCTTTACATCCAGCCTGAAAAAAACAATAGTTAAAAAAAGATTTAGTTATTTGTATTAGTTAGATCACTTAATCACTCAAATTTAGAAACTAACACTAGCTGTCTGTCAATTGTCATGCGATTGAGAAACTGTTAATGAATAAGTGGGCTACTGATTGGTTGACAAAGTGGGTTCTAATCTTCGGCTAAATTCAGTTTAATTTTAGCTATGCGTATCACTTTTCAGAATTAAAATTAGACGTGTGGTTCTCCTGTCGAAGTTTTGATCGAATGAAATGCATTACATAAATTACTTAGATTGATATCAACTAAAGGCTTCTCTCAAGAAAGGGGAAGTCAAGTCCACCCACGCAAATATAACTCAGAATCGGCATTTGAATGTTTTCATTTAAAACATAGGATAACTGAATATTTCTCGAAATAAACAAGACTTTACAGTTATTAATGACAGTTTCTCGTTTTGAAACTCAATTTGTTTTGCCTGACATAGAAAACGGAACGGTTGTCAGAGTTTGTTGACAAGTGTCAGCTGGAAATGATAAACAATTTATTTATGGATGACTTGATAGTGTATTTACAGTCTGTTTTCTTTCAATTCAGAATGACATTTGAAAACAATAATAATAATGATAATAATAATAATAATAATAATAATGATAATAATAATAATCCATGGGCTGAATGTGAGGCAGGACCATGTCACTTTGGTGTATTGATAAAAATAATAATATAATAATAATGATAATAATGATGATGATAATAATAATAATAATAATAATAATAAAATAATAATAATAATGATAATGATAAATAATAATAATAATAATAATAATAATAATAATAATAATAATGATAATAATGATGATGATATTAATGATGGTGATAATAATGATAATAATAATATAATAATAATGATAATAATGATAATAATGATAATAATGATAATAATGATAATGATAATAATAATAATAATAATAATAATAATAATAATAATAATAATAATAATAATAATAATAATAATAATAATAATAATAATAATAATAATAATAATAATAATGATGATGATGATAATAATGATGCTAATGATAATAATGATGATAATGATAATAATGATAATAATAATAATGATATTAATGATGGTGATAATAATGATAATGATAATAATAATAATAATAATAATTATATAAAAATAATAATGATAATAATAATAATGATAATAATAATGATAATAATGATGATGATGATGATAATAATAATGATAATAATGATAATAATAATAATGATTATAATGATGATGATAATAATAATAATAATAATAATGATAATGATGATGATAATAATAAAAATTAAAATGATAATAATAATCATAATCCATGGGCTGAATGTGAGGCAGGAACACTTTGTCACTTTGGTGACCCATGTCAGAGAAAGAGTTTGATGATAATAATGATAATAATAATAATAATTTTGATGATTAATAATAATAATAGAGCATCAATTTGTTAGTCAAATATTTCTAAGAGCTTACCCCGTTTTGATGAAGAACGCTCTGCGACATATTTTCATTGGTTAATCTATCATACGTCACAACTACATCCCATAATATTGCTGTGACGTCACTCAGTATGAAGGACAGAAAGAAGGAAATATGGAGACGTATCCTGTGTTGTTTTCGTAACGGCCTGAAAAATAAATTTTGGTTTAAACGCAAAAAGAATAAACCATTAAGAAATCACATTGCGAGTGTTTGTAAAGTTCAACTTGAATACCTTTTGGGGTAAATTCTTTTGTTTGTATTGCATACAATCATACATATTTTTTTCCATTAGATTCTGTAGGCGTTTTGCTATATTAGATATAACCATTGGACTCAATGAAATCATAATTAAACTGTCGATTTTGTCTTTCTTACAAATTTATCCAATTTTATGAGAAAATTTAAAGCAATAATTTTTATTTTTATCAGTTTATGGGAATATTTAATTGAAATCGCAAGACACAGATTTGAATTGATATTTTTTATGATTTTCATATTTTTATTCACTGTTTTGTGATCACATTTATGGCAAATTTTATTGAATTCGTAAGAAATTTTATTTCAAGAAATTTAATATTTTTGTTTTGAAAGATTCGAAATGGAATTTATGATCTTTTTTCATTGATAACCTTGTATATGTGTTAACCTTAGCCATTATTTGAAATGGAAATTGTTTTATAGGTAAATAAAAACGTGGTGATTACAATCTGAAACGTGCAGTAATTACTGTAATAAATTCACTAATCACTCATCTGAGATGATTTATTATCAACAATACGGTCATTCTAGTCTTTATGTGTAAGCCACTCCAAATAGTGTCATTTAACTATTCCATATCAAATTACTGTTGAAGTGAAAGGATCAATTGACTTAATTCGTCATAAAAACAGTAAGACAATGACTTTTGTTTTATGTGGGAGCCGCGTTGGAAGGAAGGGTCAATCCTGGCATTTGTCCAACTCCTTTGGATTTTTCAACCCAGTTTCTTTTTATAGTTTGGATGGGAAATAAACCGAGGCCATGTCGAATTACTGTTTAAGTACAAGAAGTAGAAAGGATCAACTGACTTAATTTGTTATAAAAATGCAGCAAGACAATGACTTTTGTTATGTGGGAGTCGCGTTGGAAGGAAGGGTCAATCCTGGCATTTGTCCAGGCATTTTCAATCCAGTTTCCTTTTATAGTTTGGATGTGAAATAAACCGAGGCCATGTCGAATTACTGTTGAAGTACAAGAAGTGAAAGGATCAACTGACTTAATTTGTTATAAAAATACAGAAATACTTTTTATGTAGGAGGATGTGTTGGCTGGCGAAGGACTAGGTTTCAATCCGAGCATCTTTCCAAATGATTTGGATTTTTTCACCCAGTTTCTTTGATGGGACAATAAAACAAGGCCCTGTGTGCTATAGACTGTGCACATCAAAGATCCCTATACAATTATAAATCGAAATAGAAAAGAAAGAAAGAAACATCTAAATTGTACAAGGATAACAATGTAGGTTTCCATGAGGATCCTTTCACCCAACTGGTACTTGGCCAAACCTCTGGCATTGATCATTTCCGGATTATCTATACCCATTACAGCTTTAAAGCAAAGAAAGATAGATACATCTATATCTTACAAAGATAACAACAAGGATCCTTTCCCCCGGATGGTCAAACCTCTTAGCATTGATCTTATAAAGAAAGATTTATATTTTACAAGGATAACAACTGATCCTTGACCAAACCTCTTGGCATTGATCTTTCCGGATTTCCCCTTTCCATTTACAGCATTAAAGCAAAGTAAGGAGGAAACAATATTTTACATAACAATTTGATAACGACTTAGGTCCATGAGGATCCTTTTTCTCAGCTGGAACTTGGCCAAACCTCTTGATAATGATTTTACAAGGATAGCAACCTAGGTTCCTATGAGGATCCTTTCTCCCAGTTGGTCCTTGGCCATACCTCTTGGCATTGATTTTTCCCGGATTATCCGTACCCATTTAGCCTCGTGAACCTAAGATGTTATCTTTGCTAAAGATGATTCATTCCATCAGCCATTGTAGCTTGTGTCATTTAGATTTATTCCATAACGGATTATGGTTGAAGTAAAAGACTTAAAGGATCAATCGACTGAGATGGTTATTGTCTGGGGATATTTTTTTATGTTTACATAAAACTCAATTAGAATTTATCATTACGACAGGGGTTGTCAACTAGACTTCCTGATAGAGAACATATACTTCATAACATTTGTTTAATTTAGTTTGTCTACCGGAAGCCATCACATAGAGTTCACATAGTCTTTGTTTGGTTTATGGTATGTAGGTGTTCCAAACAGACATCAATTTTTTATATCAAGTTCACTTATTTATTTGGGTTTGTCAACTGGACACAACTTTCATGGAGACTTTAAACTCAATTTCATACATTTACAAGAA
This sequence comes from Lottia scabra, assembly GCA_029955415.1. NCBI lineage: Eukaryota > Metazoa > Mollusca > Gastropoda > Lottiidae > Lottia > Lottia scabra. Next base: position 3,348,513 of record JARJEI010000014.1, on the reverse strand, counting down.
TGGCCATAAATTGCCTTTTTGAGGGATTATCTTGCATAAATACTCCAAAATTATCTTTGTGAACTTCTTAAAAAATGACAATTACTAAATGAAAGTTATTAGCTATATGGACTCTCTGAAAAATGTTGCTGAGATTACAAACCTAAAAACAATTAGGCGTTAACATCTATGTGAACGCTTGCTTTTCTTCTCCCTTTTAAACAAACGAGAACGGGTAACGACATGCAGTGTGCAATGAGGGAAATTTGGTCAGCAGCATAAGTCCGTTCTTATTGTCAATGAATTTTTAACATGCACAGCCTGTAGCAAATCTTGAAATCCATGTTAACACATTGACAATATATTGGTAGCAGCTAATGAACTTTTCATTTGAGGAAGTTACTTGTAAATTTTGTTTGGTGGTATAGTTCTTATCAGCAAGGCAAAGGTCTGCTGAACATTTTTAACAGTTCGAGTCCCAGTGGTCTCATTTACTATAATAGATTTATATATCTATAATTAACCCTAGGAACTCGACTGGAAAAAATCGTCCTCAATGGTGATTTATGTCAGTTTTAGTCTGAAACCTGTCCTGCTATTCTGTTCAAGACAGAGTTGAATGGGTAAGCTCCGTTTTAATGTAGATTCATGAGATTTGGTTCTGTTTTGTGTTTTAGCTAGATGGGGATTCGTCTATAAAAAGAGCTTTTCATTTCTTGCAGAATATATTTGTTCATTTGTTATCCACTTACTTACAGTGATGATTGGAAAGGCATTAGCGTCCATATCAAATTGTAACTAGGGGAAGAGGGTGTTTTCCCTACAACAATTCTTTTCCGGCGATTGGACACTCTTGCCTTTTACTACTATCGTCGTGAACGCCTTTGACCCCCCTAACCCCCAATAAAATGAAGCACAGTGTAGTACAGATTATGCAAATTAGAACCTCCCCCTACCCTTACCCTCACCCCTACGGACCTAGATTGCCAAACGATATCAACTTCAGTTGGCTATAGCTTAGAAATCTATTTCTTTTCCAATTGCGACATCTTAAAGCGTGGGGAATTCATCTTAAATTACTCTAAACGAATTACTGTGAGTTGTGATTTTCATTGACATAACGTCTTTCCGAATTCACAGATTTCATTGTTATTTCTTTTATCAGTTTTCGGATCAGCCAATCCTCTCGAGACCTGCTTTAATTTCTAGCTTCTTGTTATCTTCATATCTCTTGATCCGTTATACTGTCGTTTAGATTTATAATGACAAGCTGGAATAAACTGGCACGTTTATTGACAGTGGTTGATTTTTCAAAGTAAATATATATCCAAGAAGACTGCCTTTTGTCATTTTCTAAAATTTTTGAGCTAACCTTAAAATCTATACTAGCAATACCCGAATAGCAACTATTTTAGACAGTTTTATGGCGATTAAGGACTACTTGCAGGTATCCGGATTTTAGATCAAAAGCTGTAACTGCCGTCTTTTTAAAAAAAAATTGCAACCATCCTCCAATATTCAACATTTATGACAGGCTGTAATGAACTTTATTAATTTTAGAGGTTGGAAATCTTCACTTAACCGGAGAAGGAGTCGGCACGGATTCGGTTTTCAGAAGCACTGATCTAAATTTAGTATAAAAGAAAACTGTTATCGCTAGTAGTATAACTGTTTAACGACAGAGGAAAAGAGTCAAAGTGGAACTGATAAGATTTTTACGACTCGTGCTGATAACACAGAGTTCATATACACTGTAATAATGATCACGTATCGCACCATAAACTACGAACTAAAATACTGATTGCCTGATTTTATAGAACTGATAGCATTTAGGTCAACTCCGGTCTGTATTAGGTCAACTATGATCTTATCTAGGTCAAGAGGCCGGGCACTTAAAGGGATTGTAAAACTTTGTATGTATCAGAGTCACTGACAGTGATCTACCGGAAGCTACTATTGATATATATACACAGCACTGGTAGTGACGTCATAAAACGCGTTAGTTTTAGTGGAATTGCAAGAACCACAAACAGTGGAATGGAAATTTGAATGGTGCAAATTGGTGCTATCAGTGTCTCCGATACACATACAAAGTTTAGAAAACCTCTTTACAATCCCTGTAATTGTAGGCTTATATATCAAGGAAGGGGATGGTTCATAAACGAAATATAGTGTCAAATGAGACAATAGCAGTTATCTGGGATCAACATGAATAATATATGGACGCAATTGTACTTCCGTGTTCTTACAGGAACATCATTCTAAAAATCTTTGAAATTAGATTTAAAATATTTGATTTTTTTTTAGATGATCTACTGACCATAACGTATTTGAGCACCAAACGTTCTCCGTGAAAGTAAAGCTAACGCTCTGCTACGGATTTTGGTTAACGGAAACTGCCAAAGATTGCCGATTGAGCGACATAGCATTAGTAACGTAATTTTTGAATGATTTAAAACATCCTTAATGGGGGTTAAAATATTTCTTCATTTTTTCTCTTGTGAACGATCAAAATAACATCAATTTCAGATAAGATTTTAACACATTAGTAACATACTTTTTTTCCTCTTTTTAAAAAGGGGTTAAGATATTTTCTTGAGTGTTCTTGAGTATATGAAATGCTTTTAAAAGCTTGGACATCTTTTGTATTTTTTTTATATATTTGGATTTCTACGTGAGACAGTGTCAGCTGGCCACACGAAATATTACGAAGTGTTTTAATGGCTTCCCAATCATTTAATGGACACATTGTGTGATTTTCAAGAAGATAAATTCTGAATTTTTTATGTAATCGATCATACAACTAGAATTCCTGTCGGTTTGTGTTTACCGCTCATTAGTCCGACACTATTCCCAGCCTCTGATAGCTATTTAGACAGATGTGGCTGAGGAGACAGCTAAACTAAGCTACAAAAATTGAGGGTATTCCACACCTTGCGCGCGCAGTCTTCATCAATGGAGACCGACAGATTTAACTTTTTGGATAACTTTGATGGAACTGTAGGAGATAATTATGGTATGAATGAATTACAAAAATGTCGATTCTTCCAAATATTTCGACGTTTGGTGGATTCTATGTATATAGATACGTTTTAAATCCTGCACAAGCGAAGGTGCGAAAATCCCCAATTTCTTTTGCTTATTTTTTCTGACTCTCCCTCTGCCATATTTGTTACAAATAGCTATCAAAGGCTGGGATAGAGTCAGCAAGTTTCGGACTAACCACTCATTAGCTATTTAGTTGAACCGGTTTGACTAAATGGATATCATGATTTTTTGTGCTAAGCTGATCGACGTTAAGTGGACTTAATGTATTTGTCAAATACTCTACATTTTATTTTCAAATACCCTTGTAACCGAGAACACTCGACGGATTCAGAGGGTTAGAGGAAGCATTCATTTTCAATACCCTGTTTATGAGGAATCTTAGTCAATACTATTTGAAAGTTATAAAATGGGTTTAAATAATTCTATTTCGCAGGAATAATAAAACCCAAGCACGAACGAACCCAACCGCAAAACAAATCTCGAAATCCATGTAAACACATTGGCAATACATTTGTAGTAGCAAATGAACTTTTCAAATGAGGAAGTATATCAATAAATGAGTAAATATTTCATAATGAAAAGTGGTATCAGGTGTCTAGAAGAGTTAGCATACCCTGCTTGATGCCACTATCTGCATAGATATCAATAGTAGCTTTCGGTAGATCTCTGGTAGTGACGTCATAAAAAACGTTAGTTTAAGTGGAATTGCAAGAACCACAGACGTCGGAATGGAAATTGGAATGGTGTAAATTAATGCTATCAGTGTCCCCAATACACATATAAAGTATAGAAAATCACTTTACAATCCCTTTAAGTCCAAAAGATTTAGGAGGTTAGAATAGGCATTCAATATCATATACATGTATCGTTAATGCATTTCTGGTTTTACAAAATCATATTTAAATGTTTACAAACCTAACAGATTTTCAAACCTTAATCAAAATGATTTGAAATTGAAATGCATTAGAGAAGCATTTAATGTATTTGACTCTCATTTTAGAGATTGTATTATATTTGTCATGTATGCACTGTGAAGACAAATTACATTATCTACTCTGTTTAAATAATGAATCGTGTAGAAATTTGTTAAAGGGAATACGCCGACAAAAATGAACTTAATCAGCTGATAGAATCTAACTTTATGCTATTTGTATCATGTGTCAGACGGGAAGTTCTCATATTTGGTCAATAACAGTATAATATTCATCACCGGTGTCCAAAGTATACAAACAGAATCAAATATACCCATAAAACTATAAAATTTTCCATATAATTACACATTATTATTAAAAAACGCTTTAAATTTGAGTAAACGATTTTCATTTATTGTATATTAACATATTTATCAGATTATTTAGGTAATTTGTTATATAGTTATGCCACCAGGTAAGTCCCCTGATGAATAAATACACTTATTCACCAAGTTTGAAAATTATGATTTTTTGTTCATTCTAAGAGGTTGTATACCTTTAAAATGAAGTAAGATTTTGAACGATATGTCGTAATGGAATGACTATAAAATGTTTCTCTGCTCGGCAATCGATCTGCTTTCAAACCATGATGTCTTTTCGTATATTTATTTGTCATCAAATTACTGCATGCCTCTAGAAATGATGTTTCTGATAATGCACCATGTGTCAGGGATTCAAGATGAACGAGCTATTATCAAATTATTGTATGTTTTCATACATTTACTCTTCTCGGTTTATCTTATAATTTTATTTTAACAAAATTATGTATAATATAACGAAAAAAAATTCTTTATTTTTTATACAATTTTTTTTTGTACATCAAGAAAAAGAGTTTAATCTCAATTACTTTTTTGCGTAGCTGGCTTACATTCTTCCTTTAACAAAAACTCATCTATTGTTGCTTCTTGGGACGCAAAATTGGTTCTGTATCGTGAAACACTTGCAGAAAAGCAGGACGTAAAACTCCATTTCATTTCATGAAACACTTAATATAAAATCTCGTACGTGCACTCAGATTAACATGTCATGGAACCAACGGTAAGACGAAAAGCTTCATTACACATTCATTGTAATACATAACTGCACATGAAATGAGATCATTGTTTTATGTGTGTGTTGATGTTTACAAAACAAATCGTATTAGGAAGCGTGGTAATTGGCTGGTTTGAAAATCACGTGACATGAATATTTATTACCTCAGTTCTGATATAAGATTTGCCTCGTAAAGTTCAATAAGTTACAGAACAGTAGAACTCCTACACTCATAGCAACTAAAGAATTAGCCTTGCGTGCTAGATACCCTTTTATACTATACGGTAGTCGCCATATTGAATAAATTATAGTTCAGCCTATCACAATCATTCTTCATAGAGTGTCGTCTTCTCATGCATTAATATTGGCCAATCAAAATCAATCTCCAAACAAGAGTTGTCTTTTCTTGCCCATTAACCCGTCAAGATGGCCACCTATCATGACCGAGTCTCGAACATTGACGAAGGTTGAGTCGAATGATAACTCCTACTCGTTTGAATCCCACCGGTAGACCATTACAGACCAACAATGACATAACATGTACTTCACGACCGACTCAGACAAAAGAGGTCGACTTCTGAAAATATGTTTCCATTAACTTCTTTTTGCATGCATCCGAGTAAATATTAGCTTCGTTTAACAATCTGAATTATGTAATTTCGTCTATTGAGAATAGGAAAATGTATGGAAGTCTGTTGCGGCCATTCTTACTTTCATTTCATCGCCCACCAATATATTCTCATACAGAGTTATCTGTCCTTTCTGTCCCTTTCATATGACGACAAGGAGCGACAACTCTGTATATTAGGGATTGATCGCCCACATAGCACTAGAGAGTTAGGAAATTGAAGTGAGAAAGCAGGAGAGAGCGGGGAGAAGGCACGAAATCGTAAAAAAGGCAAAAAGAGTGAGAGCAAACCATGAGGAGATCCAGAAAGCTGAGCAAAAGCTAGGTGAAAATCCATTGGATTGGGCGAAAACATGACGTAAATGCGAGAAAAATGAGAGAGCAAAGGGGAAAATTCGGCTTCCATATAAGAAATTAATTTTCATCGTTTGCGATGATATTGATGATAGCTGAATTACAATAATGGTAATAGTATTAATGTATTGGCAAACAGACGTGTTGGTATAATAGGATATATATCAAATAATTCGCTATATCCAAACAAGGGTTCAATGGGGACTGGGTGTAGTTCATTCATTAAGAGTGCTTAGAATAATAGGATATACATGTATACATGTTTTTACTGTATTCAATTAATAGCCTGTATCCAAATAAAGGATCGATGGGGACGTAGTGTAGTTCATTCTGTTAGAGTGCTTCGAATAATAGAATACTTGTCTATCGTATACTGCAATTCAAATACTAAATTATTATTTCATTTCAATTAAGCTATCTTCAAAAAAAAAAAAAAAACTCAGAAAGGCACAGAGGTTCAATGGGGCCGGGTGTAGTTCATTCTGTCAGAAGGCTGGGGGTTATGACGTCACAAACACACGTTTGGTCTCGTCTTTGACTAGCTCAAAATCAAAAACACCAAAAGTTATATTGACTCTCTTAAAGAGATGCAGAGTTGACAAACCTACATAAAGACGCAATAGCTATGTGAACTCTCTGAAAGATACGACGAGTTAACAAGCTCAATCTATAAATGGCATCAGGTGTTTTCGCTAACGAGATCAGTTAATACCATATAATTGATATTTTCCTTACATAATGGAATAACAGGGATCAAGGAAGCGAGAGAGAAGTTAAATAGACATCATGGGTTCTATTTTCAGACGTCGGATAATTGGTTGTCGTAACGGTGATTAAATTAGTATTATAAAGAATCAGGGGGGATAATCCATGCTTGAGCTTTGTTATAAGATATAATGAGGTAGGCGTGGCTGTGAAACTGAAGTACAATTAGTGCTAGTTGTACAACAAACATGACAATAGCAAATACCATGATGCTATTTTTAAACATCTGTCATAATGGTAAGAAACATCGTGACTATCGATGTATTAAAAGTTGTCTAGATATTTGCCAGTCCCGTAGGAGCAGTGGGTGTGGGGGGGGGGGGGGGGGTTAATCTGGGTAATTTTGAAATTTATGACTGCAATAATATTTTTAACAAGAAATTATTGGTATGTTGTTAGGGCTTGTAAAATCAAAATTGCTTTACATAGACAGGAGCAGCCAACCCTAAGATCCTCAATTCCACACCACCACCCTTGAGAAGAATCTTTGCGCAATTTGCCACCCCCCACCCCCCTCTTATATGAAATTTCTTGCTACGGGACTGTTTGCTGTGGCAGCTTATGAAGTTACTGTCTTAAGCATGCTCTGCCACCCAGAAACGCCTGTTCCAGCCCATATTCAACAAACTTTTATTTAAAAAAACAAGTTGGTAAGAAATATAGCAATACACCCATCGGACGTTTCAGAAAGAGTAAGCAAGTCCTGCTTCGTTTGCGACACCTATTATATATTTTATGCCAGTACAAATATCAATAAAAAAAATGAGCTTACCTGTAGATGAGAAAGATGGCTATAGCAGGTAGTAGCAACAGAATACTAGCGATATTACATCCTAAACTTAGGTATATCGACTCTATAAGGCTCTAAAATGATAAAAATACAGAATAATAAATATACCAACGAAGATATAAGCTATGTGGACTCTCTTAAAGTGGATCCGAGTTGTTAAACCTGAATATAAAAGTGATTGTGAAATGATTTTCTAAACTTTGTGTGTGTATCGGGATACTGATAGCATCAATTTGCGCCATTCAAATTTCCATTCCGATGTCTGTGGTTCTTGCAATTCGGATATAAATTCATCATCGGGACAGCTTGTTAAGGAAATGGAGATTAACTTTCCACTATAGGACTTAATATTAGCTAATTTTCTAGAGATCATCTCATGCTGACATATGCGTTTCAGATACATAACCCTCATCAGGACAACTGATTTGAAAATTTGTCACGGAACAGGAAAATTCTTCCCAAAATGTCCGTCGATCTTGTCATCAGACTAGGTGATCTGATAACAAATCTACGAGTAATTGAACGAAATAGAAAATGTGGAGATAAGAAAAGACTTGGCTAATCCCTGGCTTAACTTTTATCTGATAAAATAGACCTCAATATTTCCGGCTAATCCCAGTTTGATCAAACAGACATTGTTTACCTCGACAATCTGATTAGACCAAATTAGGTGTAATTCGGTACAACGGGCTTTAGACAATCTGGGTTTAAATAGTTTACAGATGGTTGTCTTGACCCTGCTTTGACCACGGAAAAACTTCAATTTTGGTCACGGTGCTATCCTTAAATGGTCCAGAAAGGGGCAAAGGTGGTACTCTGAGGTCCAAGACGATCTGATAAGCTTAAATTTTCTGTAATTCGGTACAACGAACTTAAGGATATCGGGGTTTAAATAGTTTACAGATGTGGTTGTCTTGACCCTGTTCTGACCACCTAAACTGTCATTGTGTCCAAGGTTGTATTCTTAAATGGTCCAAGATAGTGCCATGGTGGCAAGGGTGGTAATTTTGGGGATCTGTTAGGTGTAATTCGGTACAACCAGCTTTAGAATATCGGGGTTTAAATGGTTTACAGATGTAGTTGTCTTGACCCTTGTTCTGACCACAGAAAATGTCATTTTGCTCAAGATTATATTCTTAAAAGAGTCTTTAGTGGCATATGTGGTATTTTGCTCAAGGTTGTATTCTTAATAGCGTCCGAAAAGGTTCTAAAGTGACATATGAGGTGTTTGAGGTCCAATGCAATCTGATTAGTCCAAATTAGGTGTAATTCGGTACAACGAGCTTTAGACAATCCGGGGTTTAAATGGTTTACAGATGTGGTTGTCTTGAACCTGTTCTGACCACAGACAACTGTCATTTTGTTCAAGATTGTACTCTGAATTGCCTCAGAAAAGGTTTTAAAGTGACATAGATGGTACTTTGAGGTCCAATGCAATCTGATAGGTTCAGATTTGTTGCAGTTCGGTACAACGAGCTTTAGCAATCTAGGGTTTAAATAGTTTACAGATGTGGTTGGCTTGACTCTGTTCTGACCACAGAAACTGACATTTTGGTCACGGTTGTATCCTTAAGTGGTCCAAAATGGTTCTATAGTGTCATAGGTGGTGCTCTGAAGTCCAAAGTCCAAATTAGGTGTAATTCAGTACAACGAGCTTTAGACAATCTGAGGTTTAAATGGTTTACAGTTGTGGTTGTCTTGACCCTGTTTTGACCACCGAAATGTCATTTTGCTCAGGATTGTAGTTTAAATTGCACCTGAAAAGTGGCATAGGTGGTGCTCCAAAGTCCAAATTAGGTGTAATTCGGTACAACGAGCTTTAGACAAGCTGGGTTTAAATGGTTTACAGTTGTGGTTGTCTTGAACCTGTTCTGACCATAGAAACTGTCGTTGTGTTCAAGGCTGTAGTCTAAATTGCACCCGAAAAGTGGCATAGGTGGTGCTCCAAAGTCCAAATTAGGTGTAATTCGGTACAACGAGCTTTAGACAAGCTGGGTTTAAATGGTTTACAGTTGTGGTTGTCTTGAACCTGTTTTGAACACCGAAATGTCATTTTGCTCAGGATTGTAGTTTAAATTGCACCTGAAAAGTGGCATAGGTGGTGCTCCAAAGTCCAAATTAGGTGTAATTCGGTACAACGAGCTTTAGACAAGCTGGGTTTAAATAGTTTACAGATGTGGTTGTCTTGACCCTGTTCTGACCATAGAAAATATCATTGTGTTCAAGATTGTGACGATATAGAATCCAAAATGGTTTATATTAGATGGTACTTTAAGTTCCAAGGCGGTGTATTCAACTTAAATTAGGTGTAATTCAGTACAACGAGCTTTAGACAATCTGGGTTTAAATGGTTTACAGATGTGGGTGGCATGACCCTGTTCTGACCACAGAAACTGTCATTGTGTTCAAGGTTGTGACGATATAGAATCCAAAATGGTTTATATTAGATGGTACTTTAAGTTCCAAGGCGATGTATTCAACTTAAATTAGGTGTAATTCAGTACAACGAGCTTTAGACAATCTGGGTTTAAATGGTTTACAGTTGTGGTTGTCTTGACCCTGTTCTGACCATAGAAACTGTCATTTTTGTTCAAGGTTGTTTATAAGAGTCCAAAAAGGTTCTATAGTGGCATAGGTGGTGCTCTAATGTCCAAAGTCCAAATAGGCTGTAATTCAGTACAACGAGCTTTAGAAAATCTGGGGTTTAAATGGTTTACAGATGTGGTTGGCCTGACCCTGCTTTGACCACGGAAAAACTTCAATTTTGGTCACGGTGCTATCCTTAAATGGTCCAGAAAGGGGTAAAGTTGGTACTTTGAGGTCCAATACGATCTGATAAGCTTAAATTAGGCGTAATTCGGTACAACGAGCTTTAGAAAATCGGGGTTTAAATGGTTTACAGTTGTGGTTGTCTTGACCCTGTTATGACCACAGAAAAACTCCAAATTTGGTCACGGTGGTATCCTTAAATGGTCCAGAAAGGGGCAAAGGTGGTATAGGAGGTACTTCGAGGTCCAAGACGATATAATAAGCTTAAATTTTCTGTAGTTCGATACAACGAGCTTTAGGATATCTGGGGTTTAAATAGTTTACAGATGTGGTTGTCTTGACCCTGTTTTGACCACAGAAACTGTCATTGTGTTCAAGGTTGTGACGATATAGAATCCAAAATGGTTTATATTAGATGGTACTTTAAGTTCCAAGGCGATGTATTCAACTTAAATTAGGTGTAATTCGGTACAACGAGCTTTAGACAATCCAAGGTTTAAATGGTTTACAGATGTGGTTGTCTTGACCCTGTTTTGACCACAGAAACTGTCATTGTGTTCAAGGTTGTGACGATATAGAATCCAAAATGGTTTATATTAGATGGTACTTTAAGTTCCAAGGCGATGTATTCAACTTAAATTAGGTGTAATTCGGTACAACGAGCTTTAGACAATCTGGGTTTAAATGGTTTACAGATGTGGTTGTCTTGGCCCTGTTCTGACCACTGAAATGTCATTTTTGTTCAAGGTTGTTTATAAGAGTCCGAAAAGGTTCTAAAGTGACATAGGAGGTGTTTGAGGTCCAATGCAATCTGATAGGTTCAGATTTGTTGCAATTCGGTACAATGAGCTTTAGAATATCTAAGGTTTAAATGGTTTACAGATGTGGTTGGCATAACCCTGTTCTGACCACAGAAAATGTCATTGTGCTAAAGGTAACATCCTTTGCCAATTTTGGGTGATTCGAAAGTAGCATGGGTGGTAGTGGTAGTGGTAGTGCTCTAACTGATTTAATGATTAGTGATAGATGTAAACCCGTTTCTGACCACAGAAAATTGTCATTGTGTTCAAGGATGTATTCTAAATGATGTTCAAGACGATCTGATGAATTCAAATTAAGTTGTAATTCCATCCAATGAGTATTAATTAAAGGGTTAGCTAGTTTACAATTTCATTTCATTAATCCAATTAGGTAAAGAAAATTGTTAGAGAAAAAACGTAGTAAAATGTGATCGAAATCTACTCAAGTGTTACTGAAGAAGGCGAAAAAAATTAGTTTCAGAAACTGGAATTGTTTGAGTAATCTAATCCGTAATAATGTTCACAACTCTCCCTAGAAATATAAGCCTTCAAATCCCTGTGTATGATAATTATCAGCGTTTGAATGTCAAAAATACGACTCGCCGTTTAGTGAGACTATGCCTGATATAGAAAACACATCTATAGAAAATGAAGGATAAATTTTAAGGTACGGATATAACTGAAGAGATTGTGCGATTTTCGGGCAGTTCTAGGCTAGGCCACCATCAACACTATAGAACACACCCCTCTACTAACAGGATAATATAATTAATAGGTAAAAGAACGTTAGAACGTAAAATTCAATTTTATTTCATGTATATTGTACGTTGTTAAGAAACAAATTGAGGTTTATTTTCCGGACGATGACTTCAATGAATAATATTCTCGTCGGTGGCGTCCTAAAGTTAAAAAATATTCTAATGTTTTATGACCTGTTAACGTATGTGCGTGACAACACAATTTGAATAAGGTGTTTGTTTCAGGAGGTCACTTATTGAGAAAGGCGCGAGACACAATAATTTGTAACAATGATTGAAGAGGGGCGGGTCGTTGGTGAGGGGGGGGGGGGGTGTGTATCTCGGTTGTCTCGGTGGTCTTGATGAGGCATTACACTGAGACCTTAGGCCTGTTTCTAAAAAGGTCTTACGATTAAAAATTGTCGTAAGTGTGGAATTATTCATAGCAAAATGTCCGATTAACGTCAAAACTTATCTGATATTTTGAGAAACAGGCCCCATTATTCTACAGACTGTAATCACTGTCAGGGCAAAATTTCCGTAATTGCACACTGCACCGCCGACGTAAATCTCTTTTCAATTTTCTTCTTTGGGTCACACTTATTTGCCCCTTGTTCGCATTAATCACACCAGAAATTAATAAAGGTCGGCGACCAAAGTCCACAAATTTGTCATTAGTCATCTGTCATATCAACATAGGTAAACATGTTGTTAGTATCCAAGCTTCATATAATAACGTATCGTGGACTATTTTAATTTGCCAGACGGTGTCGAGGGAATGTTTTAAGATCCTATTAAATTTATGACACTCTTGTGATACGTCTACGTGATTTGTTTACTTGTCATTCGCTTACCGCCTTAATGAAACTTAGACAACATAAGTTTTGGTGGGTCTTCGCTTACTTGGAGTCTGTCAAACCGCAGTCCGATCGCTTGATTAAATCTAAGAAATATGGGTCCAATGGAATTCGCGTTGATTATAATTTTCAGTATATCTTGATCTCTGAGAATCATTCCGGCAGTGAAATACTGGCTTATCCTTTTGTGGATTTTTCTCACAAAGTACATTTTCAGTTCTGGATCTATGTACTGGTTATTGGCATTTACTAGCTTGACCCCTTTTGACTCTACTGTGGCCTATAGTTTTCATCGATGTAAATTGAGACTATAAGTGTTCTCGATACACCAACAGAGCCTAGAAAAGCAGTTAAATTGAAAAAAAAGGACGTAAAACTCCATTTGATTTGATCGTTTTTCTTTAAATCCGTTTAAGAACTTCTGTGAGTGGTTAATTTGTTTTTGATATTCCAATTTGGTTGGTGTTTATATTTACCACTAAGAGACAACCAAGTGGTCAGCATGTAGTAATAGCTCCACTGTTGTAAATGACCATTGGGATAGTCTAGTGGTCAAGCGAGCTTGTCACTGTCAACACTGTCACTGACAGCGAGTATGACACTTAACTAAATTAATAAACTTGTATTGGTTTTCCTGTTCTTCCTACGATGAAAGTGACAGATCGGTCAATAAACGGTGACGAGAACGATTCGATGTAGTCGTGTACCTAAGTGGCGTTCCTGGAGGGAGGCTGGGGTGGGTGGGGCAAATTGGCATATCTAAGACCAGCCCGGCTTGGCAGTTTGCCTCTTACTCCAAAATTTCAAATCATTTTACAAAGGGTATGTCTGTTGCTTTCGACCCCCATGAAAATTAGTGTCCCTACTCGGCCCCAACATGATAATACATAGCATCGCGTCTTGTGTCCCAGTCCACAGAAACGATCTTTATGTCAAGTGACTTTTTAAGGCTACGTTACCACCAAGCTTCGACGTTAGCGTTGACGTTGGCGTCAGCGTTCGCGTTTGAATTAGTTCTATGTTCTGGCATACAAGTGTTTCGACCAGGCATTCGCGTCAACGTCGTATCTAGTTTCGGACGCATCCAACGCTCCCGCACGCAATTTCAAATCACGACGCGCGCGTATAGTACCATATTTGGAATATGACGTCATCAATATAAAAAACACATGGTAGTATATGGCGATTTCAGCTGAAAACGTGCAGACCTGATTGCTTGGTGGAAATATTCAAACGCGGATTTGAATGCCGACGCCGACGCTAACGCAATAGCTTGGTGGAAACTAGTCTACTACGTATCCGGCCATCGGTTTACCTTGTGAATCAGAGTCCAGGGCTGGACTTGGTAGAAACGTGGCCTAATATACTCGAAACTCAGATTTGAATTGAGTGACAGCTGAAGCAATGAAGACTGACAGTGGTAATCTAAAGTTCTCCTTCAAAACTAGTTCATGGAACTGAATAAACACCTCTATAGGAATCATTGTTATTGTATGAAATGAAATGGAGTGGAGTTTTACGCCCTATTTTATCTCCATGAACTTTGTAAACATTAATAATAATAATAATAAACTCTTTATTTTACATGGGTCAGAATTAGGCCCTATACCACGAGTGGTAACGGTCCTGTCTCACACCCAGCCCATGGGGACAAACATAGATACAATATACAACATAATAGACACCAAAAAAAAAAAAAAAAAAAAAAAAAAAAAAATTGTGTACAAAGTTTGATGATTTAGAGATCAAGTACATGACCACAGGCTACTGGATATTTTTTTTTTTTTTTTAAGATATACAATATAGCAATATACACAAGTACATGTGTATTAAATGGACATATTATACTCAAGCGTTTAGTGTACAGAATTTGATGATTTAGAGATCAAATACATGACCACAGGCTACTGGATATTTATTAAGATATACAATATAGCAATATACACAAGTACATGTGTATTAAATGGACATATTATCTTCAAGCGATTAAGTACATTGCGACAAATTGTAAATAATACAATTATTGTTTTTATTTCCTGGATCCAACATCTTGAATCAGTTTCCCTTCACATTTCAACTTTTACACTGAAATGTTAGCTACTATATTTAAAGGATTGTAAAGTGATTTTCTAAACTGTGTATGTGTATCAGGGACACTGATAGCATCCAATTTCCATTCCGACGTCTGTGGTTCTTGCAATTCCACTAAAACTAACGCGTTTTATGACGTCATTGACAGTGATATGCATATTATATCAACAGTAGCTCTCGGTAGATCACTGTCAGTGATGTCAAAACGCGTTATTTTTAGTGAAATTACAAGAACCACAGACGTTGGAATGGAAAGGTGAAAATTGATGCTATATGTGTCCCCGATATACATACAAAGTTTAAAAACCTGTTTACAATCCCTTTAAATATGTTTATTTAGGGATGATGTATCATCGGAGTAAATCATAGGGGGTGTGTCAAAAAAGGTGGGCGGAATTAACATAAAGGGAAGTACCTATTTACCTTTTTATTCAGGGATAATGGTTTATCACCAGAGTAATTCGAGGGGGTGGGGCAGAGTTAGGTGGGCGGGGTCGAAATAAAGGGAAGTAACTATTTACCTCTTTTTACAAACACGGTGTATAAACAGAGTAACATAAACGGGGGCGGAGGCAGAGTTAGGTGGGCGGAGTTGAAATAAAGGGAAGTAACTATTTACGTCTTTATCCAGACACGGTGTATAATCAGAGTAATACAAAGGGAGTGGGGGGGCAGAGTTAAGTGGGCGGGGTTTAAATAAAGGGAAGTAACTATTCACCTCTTTATCCAAACACGGTGTATAGTCAGTCCACTGTGATCCATTTATCTTCATCCATGTTCCATTACTGTGACAATATTTTACTGCATTTCCTGAAATATAGATTATCTTCCTTTAATTTCTATTCTTTTATATTTTTTTGGAGGACGAGGGGGGACTGCGGGGTGATGCCAGTAGGGGTGAGTGCTGCTTCTGTAAAATAGGATTTTTCACTCAATTAGTAAAAGCTTCCAAGTCTCCAAACGAAGTGATCAGAAAAAAAAAATTGAAGCCATAACTTTATTGAAAAACATTGCCCTAAAATTCATGCCCTTCCTTCTACCTCTTACAGCACCCCACCCCCGACCCCCAATCTACACCCTAATACAGTCCGCCTGTACCGGAACTCCAATTTCCTTCTAAGATAATAAGATACAAATCGAAGCAATAACCTTCGAATTAGATTCTTCTCGATTTGAAAAAAACTCCTGATTAAATCACGCGAGTTGGACAGATTAAAATACAACGTGTTGAATTTCAAGATGGACTCAAGGAAATTACGGGATTGATTTTCTCTCAAACAGGAAAGCAATTTGAAACGGAAATGACGTATGATGGTTGTATGGCGTTATAGACCTGTGATTTATGACGAATACGAGTTAATATACAAGACGGATGACAGCTGGTTTTAACTCGGTTTTTTATTTTTATTTCATTTTTTTAAATTTTCAAACGACGAGGAAATAACAATTCTGTAAATCAGCTTGGGTTGAAATTACGGTTGGTTTGATCTGCCCTCCAAGGGTTTTATCATACTACAGGCAGAGTAGGACGGCGCGGAGCAGAGTGGTTAGTAGCAGCATTAATGTACAGGTGGTTTTAAATGTACAGACGCTCAGCTATTTACATCGCAAGCAGAACGCTGTTCCGCGCTGCACCACTCTGCTCTGCTGTGGCTGTAGTGTGGGTTAGGGTTATTATGAATCAGCAGTAATTTTAGAGAGCACTCGTATCAACTCCTGGACTAACGTGTGAGATAACCTCGTATACTATTAGGGAATCGCCATATTGAAAACAAAATAATTCAGCCATAAATCAAAATTATTCTTCAAACAGTTGTCTGCTCCTGCCTTCAAATCAGCCAATCGTTATCCGGCAAGATGTCAAGTCTCAAACATTGATGAAGGCTGTGTACTAGCATAGCACTTATCGAGGCCTGTGATTGGCTGGAATCACTTGCATACAGTCCAATCATAACGCTACATCAAAAACTTCCGTGATACAAAAAAAAAGCCTAATGATTATTACATGTATATTATGAAAATATATCTACCCTGAAAAATATCGCATTTCCCGAAAAAACGTTAAGTCATCAATAATTTATTGTGGATGAAATGTCATATCTATGAACTTTGCTGCAAAAGTAGAAACAGACGAACTTAAATGATATATTATTTATTACAATTATCATGTAATTTCAGTAATGTCTGCTACACTAATCCCGGGAAAAAAATAAATGCTAGGTGGAAATGTCAAACGTTAAACAAGTCAAAGTGATACATTCGCTTGAGTTATAGAATTTGATTCTGGAAGTCGTAGGATAATGCCGTTTTCCTGACAAAATTACCCTCATTGCACACTGCATGACGTTTGTCCATCCTCAATATCCCATTTAGATGCAGAAAGCGTTAAATTGAAAAGAAACATCTACCCTATTAGTTTATAACTTAGGTTCCCATGAGGATCCTTTCTCCAGGCCCTGGCCAAAGCTCTTGACATTGATCTTTCCCGGATTATCCGTACCCATTTAGAGCTGGGTAAACTAAACTTATCAGTGAAGACGATTTATTCAAGGTCATCGTACCTTCACACCACGATCGAGAACCGAACTCTCAAACGCAACAACCACCATAAACTCGTATTCAATTGACGTCATGTTTGTAAAGAGTTGCAGCTTACTGTTAACATAATTTAGGGGAATGTATCCCTTTAAGAAAGAAGAATGTTAACCTTATTCCAATCTAAGATTGTTTAAGATAAAACCGTCTGGTATTGTGATTACATGTCACAACGTTTCGACGGTTTACATATCATACAATTTATAGCCTTGTCTTGTAGAGCGTATTGAAATAGGTCTCCACAATGGGGGCTTAAAATTCTATCCGATAACTAGGTCATCAGTGGAGTAGAGAAATTTGTTCAGGGGTTGGAGGTTGCAGGGTGGACGCGGGCGTCGGTGACTTGGGCAAGAAACTGCTCAAATTTTAAAGTTTTCAAGGGAAAAAAGCGAAATATTTTGGAAGAAAAAAATTCATTTTGGTTGATTTTCCTCTCTATCTGCTACTGAAAAAAGGCA
The DNA here is from genome assembly GCA_029955415.1 of Lottia scabra. Classification (NCBI taxonomy): domain Eukaryota; kingdom Metazoa; phylum Mollusca; class Gastropoda; family Lottiidae; genus Lottia; species Lottia scabra. The sequence goes on along the minus strand of JARJEI010000014.1, from coordinate 3,330,639 downwards.
GAGTATTTTTACCCTTCTAGACACCTGACACCACTTTTCACTTTTTAGCTGCTACCAATATATTACCAATGTGTTTACCTGGATTTCGAGATTTGTTTTAAGGTTGGGATCGTTCGTTCCTGGGTTTTATTATTGGAAGTAATAGAGTATAGAGTTATTTGTTAAACACATTTGTTATTTCGGAAACCGTCTGGACAATAGACAGATCGTCTCAATTAACCCAGTGACATTCAGAAAAGTAGGACGTAAAACTCTATTTCATTTCCGTTGTAGTCGAGACAAACCCTCTCTATGGATTTACGTTACTAGTTATTGGCACTAATTGGCAGCTGAAAAAAGCCACAAAAAGCCATTGAAAGACTAATTAGTGTTCATTAACAGATGCGGTCGTATTCAGCTGCTCCTTATCGTGGACCTCAATCAGATTATCTGCCCTTGAAGCCTAATGGCGCCAGAGAAATGTAGTGTTTTATGACGTCACTATCACAAAAGTTCTTAAAGGGATTGTAAAGTGATTTTCCAAACTTTGTATGTGTATCGGAGACACTGACATCATCAATTTGCGCCATTCCAATTTTCATTCTGACGTCTATGTGGTTCTTGCAATGCCACTAAAACTAACGCGTTTTATGACGTCACTGACATTGATCTGCATAGATATCAATAGTAAAAATTTACAATGCCATTTTAGCTTTTACAAGATGGCGATCATCTTTCTTAAAATAGCACCACGCTTGAATATTATATACACAACAATTAGTGGTTAATAATTGTCGAAAAAAAAGGCTGGTATGGAGCTGACCTCATAACATACAAGGAAATTGTAAATTTATACGCTATTTCAAGATTTTTTTAAGCTTGGACTCTAGTCTCTCAGTGCTGTTGCAGAGAGACTAGATGTTCCGGGGCCCTATTCTCGAAAACTTAACTTACAATGATTGTAGTGTTCCAGTCATCTGATTGGTTAATCACTAAAATTAATTTTAAACATAGCTTTTATATCCAATCAGATTACTGTATTTCTTAAAATTCAGATTTTATCTAAGTTAAGTTTTCGAGAATAAGGCCCCCGGTCTATGGAATTGCAAGACCCACAAACGTCTGTCTGGAATCGTAATAATGCGAATCGATGTTATCCATACAAAGCTTAAGAAAAAACCCTCTGAACAAGCCCTTTAAGTAGCGTATCAAATCGTCCTTAAGATACGCAACCTAATGGTCCTAAGATGTTAACAATACAATAAACCCCAAGAGTGTAAGCCTAATAAATGTATTGGATGATTTGAAACAAGAGAAAACGACCAGAGACGAGAAGAAGGGTATCGTTTATTCATTGGCCACACTTCAGACCGTGTGGAGAGAGATTCACAAATAAACTGAATCAATCGAATCTTTCCGGCTATTTCACAGTTTCCTTGAGAGTCATCGACTCTTTTCATAACATTTCCAGTAATAGGCTAATAAATATACTGGTCGATATGGCGATACAAATTGGATAGATGAATTCAAATGGAGTTTTACGTCCTGCTTTTCTGCACCTAACTGGGTTAATGAGGTCGGTATCTGACTCTACAGGCTAGCGGGTCGAAACAACTTAACTGGTTAAATTTCCCTCATTCAACACTGTATGGCAATGTTAAACTATTCTTCTAACCTATCTGACTATACAGTCTAATAAAACGCCAGTGGGTCGATAGAACAATACGAGTATTAACTGGTTAAATTCCCCGCATTGTACACTGTATGGCATTGTTAAACTATTTCATCTAACCTCGCCGACTATCCAGTCCAATAAAAGGCCAGCGGGTCGATAGAGCAATACGAGTATTAACTAATATTGATCAAATGAATTGGGAGATTTGTTTTAACTAGAAACCGATTGTATTTTACTACTAAGGTTAATCAGCGGGTTGATACGATGACTTGCTCTATAGATTGAGGCCATAACTTGGAGAAAACCCACTGATAACTGCACAAAATGGACATAAAGCCAACCCATAGAACAGTTAGCTAGCCAATGCGCCAAAAGGACATATAACTATACAAAACCGATGTTAGGGTCACTGCTTGCCACCAAGTCCCTCCTCAAGCCCCCCACACCCCTTCCAATTATTTTGTAAACGTAGTTCCCGTGTTCATGATCCCTTAACAGTTCGAAATCAAAACAAATCAGGATTATGTCGTTGTCCTGGCAAAATGTCCTACATCGCACTTTTCATGGCGATTGCTCATCTTCCTTAGCTAAAAGAGGTGCAGAAAAGTAGGATGTAAAACTCCATTTCATTTCATTTCAATACCAGCATTCAATTCAGTCAATACGGTGAAAGAAAACAGACTCACAAGTTAATATTAAATCATATTTATATCTGTTTTCTCTTCATTAAAAACTTGATAACATATCGTTAAAATCACTCGCTTGGAAAATCGTCGATTTCCGTGAAAGCTTAATCAATACGAATCTTATAGAACATTTTTTTTTATTATGTAAAGTTTGACATTTCCCGTATAAATCGTAAATCAGATGTTTTCATTTGAAATTATTTTTTTCTCGGTTTTAAATATGATGTTAAAATTAAATCAATAATCGACAGATAGTCGTCTTTATATTCACGTTAACAGCTGTTCAATTTCCTTTTTAAATCATTTATATATGTTCATCTAAAATATTTACTTAACCAGCTCAGTTTCGGCTACCTGTATAATGCTTTTTTACCAGCTGATAGAACTCAATTTCAGCTATCTGTATGGTCATCTAAATATTTACTTTACCAGCTGATAGAACTCAATTTCAGCTATCTGTATAGTCATCTAAATATTAACTTTACCAGCTGATAGAACTCAATTTCAGCTATCAGTATAGTCATCTAAATATTTACTTTACCAGCTGATAGAACTCAATTTCAGCTATCTGTATAGTCATCTAAATATTTACTTTACCAGCTGATAGAACTCAATTTCAGCTATCTGTATAGTCATCTGAATATTTACTTTACCAGCTGATAGAACTCAATTTCTTTTATCTGTATAGTCTTTTTTATGTGTACTTTATCAGCAGATAGAGCTTAATTATAGCTAACTGTATAGTCATCTAAATATTTACTTTACCAGCTGATAGAGCTCAATTTCAGCTATCTGTATAGTGGGCTTAATTCTAGTATTCACTCTAGCAGATGATAAAGCTTGATTTTTAACAGCTTTATTTGAACTACATCTATATAGTCATCTAAATATGTACTTTACCAGCTGATGAAACTTTATCCCAGCTATTTGTCTAACTTTTCATAATGAAAATTTCATTTTAAAATGGCTGCGGTCAAGAACCTGGTGTTTTTGTAATTATTATTTCTAGACCTGCTTCAAGGCTTTCCGGCATTGTCTTTTATCAGCGAGCGAGAAAATGGCGGGAGAGAAATCCGGACGCAGACGACAGATCGTGTTTAAATCTGTTGAAAGATTAGAATCTAATCTGGCCCTCGAGACACTTGCAGTCGTGAGTCTGAAATTTTAAATCAGATTGGTAAAGATTAACTTGAGCTGGTAACCTTGTATCAGAATTAATCTACAGAGTAAATGCAATGAAATGGAGTTTTACGTCCTGCTTTTCTACACCTATATGGGCTAATGAGGATGGGTAAACGCCATGCAGTGTGCAATGAGGGACAATTTCATTATAATCATTGTCTCAGCCACAATTTTTAAACAAGCATCTTTCAATTATACTGGTTTGGTTTTTCTAGAAAAGATTGTATTTATAAAAAGCAATTTGCAAGCGTCGAGTAACTATTTTATAACAGTTTTTCTTAATGAAAGAAATGGTGTAAATGTTGAATTATCTCCCCTTTAAAATGAGTCACGTGGTTTCCTGTCTCGTCTGGTACATTCATCTTAATTTGCAAATGAAGAAGAAAACACATTAATAAAACTGCAATAGATAATTGACTCTTCATTACAAGATCCTTTGACAGTTTAAAACAAAAATTAGTAAGCAAATATCCCCCATTGCACACAGTCAGTGTACGTCGTCAATATCTCAACAAGGTAGAAGGATATTTCATTAGATCAATCCCGTTCTAAAGAATACAACGTAAAACTCCATTTCAATTTATTGGTTTTGGGCTGAACAAACGAGACACTAAATACTTTTTAGAACCTGAAATTAATATCAGTATTCTATGGAATTAATATTCCTTTGGTCTGAGATCAGGGAACGGTGCCTACTATCTGTTGGAATTTCAACACGAGCTTGCCAGGAAGCTACAACAGGAGACGTTGAAATCCGAGATGTACATGCCGATGAAAATGAAAACCAAATTATGTGGAATCGTTTTTTGAGTTCCAACATAAATTTTAATGCATATTAATCGACGTAATCTTTAGAAAAACGAGAAAAAACAAAACTTCAAATAAATTGTTCGTGTTGGGAAATACGAAATCTGTAAATTGGATACCGAACATTTCATGGATGTTTTCAATTGCTACAGCAATCTCACGCTTCAATTCCCAAATCCAAAAAACTTTTTGTCGAATCAATGATTGCTGCACTATTGAATTGAAATGGAATGGAGTTTTACATCTGACTTTTCTGATTTGTTATATGGGAGCCGCGGTGGCTCAGTGAGTTAGACGCTTGCTCGCTAACCTGGAGGTCCAGGGTTCAATCCCGGCATGGGTCGAGATGATACCTTCGGATTTTTCAACCCGGTTTCCCCCTGTCAGTGATGCAGGTCGGAGGGGCTGACATGGAAAAGCGTCTAGTCGTTCGGATGGGACAATAAACCGAGGCCCCGTGCGCTATTGGCTGTGCACGTTAAAGATCCCTCGACAGTTGGAAATCGAAAATAAGAGCAGGCTAATGCCGCTGTCCTGACAAAATTTCCCTCATTGCACACTGCATGGCGTTTGCCCGTCCTCAATTAGCCCATATAGGTGCAGAAAGTAGGACGTAAAACTCCATTCATTTCATTTCATTTGATTTGTTATATGCTGGAAATTTCATGACCGTTCCAAGTAACAATGTTCAAACTTTCTTGCTGAAAAATGGGCAGACGGACTTGCCCAAATTCTAATGATGTTTGCCCAGCTCACCGAGCCGATTTTGTCCGATGTTTTGGAACTCACTGCCCGAAAATTTCATTGTATTAAAAAAAGAACTAGAACAGTAGGATGGAAAAAATCATTTCATCTCATTAGTCCACATAGCCGTAGAGGCCCAGGACTCAACTGCAGTGAAGGAGGGTGGAGAACCGACCTGCCCGAATATTAAGGATGTTTGCCCGATTTTTTGGAAATCGCTGCCCGAAAATATACAATTTATACCCCTGCCCCCCTGTCTCCTACGACTATGTTAGTCCAAGACGGCTAAGAAAATTAAAAAGTTGAAAAGAATAGGATATATATACAGTTTAATTAAAATCAGACCCTAATTTCGTTAGTTCGGTTTTTTTTAATCCGGTTTTTGAACCACTACATTAGGGTCTGAGAACGAGACGCGATAAGAAACGTTCATGTTAACTTTGACCTTACCTTGATAAACATGGCCTGATAAACTAGTCTACAGCACTTAGGAATCCTAGAATGCACCTATTGTTCGCGAACAAAATCCCAGGGCGGGAGAGGGCAAAGATCTGATTGGTTACAACAAAGGTCATTAAGGTTAGGTCAAAGTTAAAGTGAACGTTTCTTATCGCGTCTCGTTCTCAGACCCTAATGTAGTGGTTAAAAAAAACGGATTTAAAAAAAAACGAACGAACGAAATTAGGGTCTGATTTTAATTAGACTGGATATATATAATTCATCGGATTAAAAAAAGAACTAGAACAGTAGGATGTAAAAAATCATTTCATCTCATTAGACAATGACAAATTTGTTCGAGATATTATTTTATTTTAAGAAATAATAGAGCTGATTATTGGTTTTAAAGAACGGAAATCATCTCTGAAAGAAAAGACATGATGAAAGAAGAAAAATCAGCTGGAAGGTTAATTTACATTTCATTTTTATATTTTCTTGATGACAAAGACTATTTTTAAAGGGAAAGTCTGGCTTTTTTTCCTTTTTTTGTGAGAAGGCCTGCTATATGTAATCTTTAATTCTGCTAATTAAATTTATTTCGATTTTTTCTTTCTGTATTTCAAAAATCGAATTCTGTAACAAAATGCATAATACTATTTCATTACGTTTCTTAGATCAAAGCAGAAAAATAGGATTTAAAACTCCATTTCATTTTTCCATAATATCAAAGCAGAAAACAAAACATCATCACATATTTATCAAAGCCTTTGTTTGGTTAATTACGTTTCATTCGATTTTATCTTTTGTATTTGAAAAAATCGAATCTTGTGACAAAAGGTATAATAAGAATTACCTGATGTATCTAATTATCCGTAGGTATATCTACAGGTAAAATATATAATTATCATATATCTATAATTATACCTGGTTATAATTACATCGATAGATACAATGGGATTCACTGTTTGGAAATGATACATGTTAACAAAGATCAACTGGGCCCTGAGGTTTGAACAAAAAATCCCTTTAATCTTTGAAAAATACAGAGCAAAAACGTAAAACTCCATTTCATTTTGTTATTTATGACTAATTACGTCGATAGTCACATTGGGATTAGCTGTTTGGAAATGATACATGTTAACAAAAATCAACTCGGCCCCTAAGGTTTGAACAAAAAATCCCTTTAATCTTTGAAAAATACAGAGCAAAAACGTAAAACTCCATTTCATTTTATTGTTATATTTCTAATTTTATCGATAGTCACAATGCAATTCGCTGTTTGAAAATGATACATGTTGAATCGGCCCTGATGTTTGAACAAAAAATCCCTTTAATCTTTGAAAATATACAGAGCAGTAGGACGTAAAACTCCATTTCATTTAATTGTTATATTTCTAATAACATCGATAGTAACGATGGGATTCATATGCTGAAAATGGTGCATGTTAACAAAGGTCAACTGGGCCCTAAGGTTTGAAAAAAAAATCCCTTTCTCATAAAAAAAAAAACTAGATCCGTAGCCTTTGCATGGTTCCAAAGCAGTGCGTTACAGTTCTGAAATTACCTTAAACTGTTCCATAAAGTGCCCTTAAAGTGACATTATTTCTACAAACAATACAATATATGTTCTAAACTCATAACTTGCTCCAATTTGTTAAAATTTCCCTCATTGCACACTGCAAGGTGTTTTCTCGTCCTCATTAACCCAATAGTTGCAGTACAAGGACTTGTGAAACACCATTTCGTTTTAAAGCTTTGCCTTATTGAGGTTAAATGTTTTATTATTAAGTCTATGATTATTGTCAGTTTGTCAAATTGATTGTGAATGGAGATAATGAGGGGTTAAAACTCAGACCAAATAAAATAGATTAGCTTACAAATCTTAAAGGGATATGGCCGTAAAAAAAATCCTTTTGTATAGAAGTTTTAAAGAAGGGTCACCCTAAGATTAAGGTGGGTCTTATTTGGTTATTTTTTCCAAAACAGTTATTTGGAACAGCTATCGGTATACAGACAACTGGTTCTCACTTTAACTTTAAAGAGGCACAGGCTTCATTTTCGCGGGTCGATTTGGATTAAATCCAGAAACGGTGATTTTTTAGCTCAGCAATTTAGTACTGGTTATCACAGCTCACCATTGAAATTTGAGTCTTCAAATCCATGTGCATCCATAATTATTAGCATTTGAAAGTTATAATGCCCTACTACACATTAGCGATACTATGCAATATATAGAAAAGTCATCTATAGAAATAGAAGGAGAAATGTCTAATTTAAGATATATTTGATGGAAATATGCAATTTTCTTACATTTCTAGTGCTTCTGAAGGATACTTAAATATATTCAAGACCCAAATCAACCAATAAAAATGAAAACTGGTCCCCTTTAAAAGCATATCTGAAAAGGGGGGTGGGGGTAATAATAATAATAATAATAGTTTTAGGTCAAATAAACAATACTTACTTGTCGGAATAGAATACTGTAAGAAATTCGGACAGCTCAAATAATTCTCCGTATCCGGATCTGCATCTCGCCAACATCCGTATCCGTCCCACGTCCTGATGCAGGTCGAGTTGGTCACAGGAGGATGGGCGATTTGATCCGCGCAGCATTCCCGCGCGGACTGACAACACAACTTCCAACGGTCACACTCATCCGAGTTTAAATTTTCACAAATGATGTTCACACTAGTCTGATTGGTCGGGTCGGGTTTGATTAAACGTCCCCGAGTCCACGACGATCCATTCACCATCGCCATTAAAAATGGCACTTTGAAACTTGGCGCAAAACGTTTCCTCTGAAAGAGGTAAAAATGACACCACGCGCATGTGAAGTCGTTATAGTCTGGTATTAAATACTCCCGAAATTTATAACGACAGGTGGCGCTCTCTGTTTCCATTGCTGATGTTGATACCTGGAATAGAGTTTAATAATGGTATTAATAATGAGTATGATGATGACGAAAACGATGATGATGACGTGATAAGTATGATAATTATATGATGATGACATGATAAGTATGATAATTATATGATGATGATGATATGATAATTATATGATATGATGATGATGATGACGACATGATAAGTATGATAATTATATGATGATGATGATGATGATGACGACATGATAAGTATGATAATTATATGATGATGATGATGACATGATACGTCTGATAATTATATGATATGATGATTATTATGAAAAATGATGACATGATATGTATGATAATTATATGACATGATGATGATGATAGAAATTAGATAATGATGATCATGATGACCTTTGCGATGTCGTAGACGACGATGTTGACGATCATGTTACTACGGCGACGACGACAGTGATGACTATTATAACTTCGATGATGATGACGATAAAGTTAACGACTTTTATCAAAACATTTACCAAAATCTCAACAAGTGTTATCAAGGGTTAAAACTGGATAACTCAATACCGTTGATAAATCAAGATGTTCCAAACGTGATAATTCTAAGTTTTAATGTCAGTGACTGATATAAGACCAATGTCTTCAGTTAACTACGACAGCGTCTGTGGTTATTTAATTTGGAGAGAGTTGAATTGTCGAATCGCCTGATCCATGAAAAGGTCTTTAGAGTTGTAATTTTCAAACTGCCAACTCGCATCTATAAATATTCCTAGTAAGATTGAACGATACAGATGCCTGGCATGGTATTCCACTATTAAAATTGCTGGTTTTGCGAAGGGTTAAAGGTATACGGCCATCTAAATATTTGTTTGTTTGAATTTCAGCTATCTGTATAGTCATCTAAATATTTACTTTACCAGCTGATAGAATCCAGTTTCAGTTGACATTTAAATGACTATACAGATAGCTCAAATGGAGCTCTATCAACTGGTAAAGTCAATATTTAGATGACTTTACAGATAGGTGAAATAGAGTTCTATCAACTGGCAAAGTTCTTTATCAGCTGGTAAAGTAAATATTAAGATGACTATACAGATAACTGAAATTTAGCTCTATCAGCTGGCAAAGAAAATATTTTTATATCCAGACTTCTATATAAATAACTGAAATGTAGCTCTATCTTAGGGCAAATCAAAAATATTGACGGCAGTACCCCTTTAAATGCTACGTCTGTAGCTTGTCAAATTGACTGACTATTTAGGGTACTAAACATGGCATTCATCGTTATAAAATACTCAGTTTGAAACATTTGTAAATACCACGTCTGTGACATGGGGTCTTTATATCAACTAGTTACAGCTACACACGGAAACTTTTCAGACTTTTTGATTTAGGCGTTGATTTAGTTTTGGCAACTCATTAACGATCTTTAGTTTGCCCGCTCTTGTATATTCTTTTGTTTTGTGTGTGTGTATATTTACAAAACAAAACATAAAATGTGTTACGTACAAGTGTATCTGATTGGTCAATTGCAAATCAGGTGACATCAAAATCTCCTGAAATGCCTATATTGCTATTAGCCCCGTAGACAAATGTCTCTCTTACTCGGACTCTGATTTAAGGAATACCCATTCAATCAATCAAACTTTTGTCTCAGAACCTGGAATTTTTAAGTTTAACTTATCAGTAATATTGTTCACAACTTTCTCTTAAAATTTCAGCCTTCAAGTCCCGGTGTAAGCCATAATTATCAGCGTTTGAAAGTCAAAAATACGACACACGGGGACAGATCCAAGGAGGTGAGGGCTCATATTTTTGGTCAAATAATGTTAGAACACTTTTGGCGCTCGTGGTGCCATTTAATTTGAAGCATATTATGAGTGAGAGCCCCTCCCCCACCCCTTTCTCTAATTCCTGTATCCGCCCCTGACTCATATTTTAGTGTTACTATGTACTATGCAGAAAACACACAATATACACAAAGTGAGGGTCATATACATAACGCCCAAATCGACCCTCGAAAATGCTGAACATTTCCCACCTAAAGCTAACAAACAGTGATTAAGGTTTTTGATTACGACTAATAATAGATAATATGGGGTTATAGATATTATCCCAATGATTCCGTCATTAACTCGTATTAACTGTATTTATCAGCGGTTTTATGTTAGTTTTTCTCTCAATTACTGCGAACTTTGCTCTCAGTAGCTAAAGCTGTTATTAGAGCGTTATATAAGCATCGTCTATTGTTTCAAAGCTATACTGTCTTCATTAGCTCAGTTACATGTACTTATCATGTATAACAGTAGGATGAAAAACTCCATTTCATTTCATTAGTCCAATAAGATACAGAACAGTAGGATGTAAAACTCCATTTCATTTCATTTCATTAGTCCAATAAGATACAAAACAGTAGGACATAAAACTCTATTTCATTTCATTAGTCCAATAAGATACAGAACAATAAGATATAAAACTCAATTTAATTTCATTAGTCCAATAAGATACAGAACAGTAGGATGTAAAACTCCATTTCATTTCATTAGGCACAGAACAGTAGGATATAAAACTCCATTTTATTTCAGTTACAGAACAGTAGGATATAAAACAAACCTCAATTCCTCAATACCTGGCCAAAATAGTATTTCCGTGATTGTGGGTTGGGGAGCGAACAGATGTAAAGGGGGTAGTTATTTATGGGCAATTTGTATGGTCATTGTTTATTATTTTAATGATAATGTGCCTAACCGGAATTCTAAAAACAGGCCAATTTAGCACCATCTTATACTGAAATCTGGGTTAATCGCTACTAAATTATAACACCCCAATGTTTATTGACAGCAGGGATGGGTACGAACGAATATATAGCGGAATGTTCATACAGGGTGAGGCATATTGTTTACCTTGCCAAGTCAACAGGTATCAAAAACTATACCAGAGCACCTGGTCAAGATAATATTTAAATCTACATGTAGGTTAATCGCTACTAAATTTACATACCAGGGGCCTTATTCTCGAAAACTTAACTTAGATAAAATCCAGATTTTAAGAAATACAGTTATCTGATTGGATAATAAAGCTATATTTAAAACCAATTTTAGTGATTGTCCAATCAGATGACTGGAACAACTTAAATCATTGTAAGTTCAGTTTTCGGGCCCCTGTTTGCTTTTTGTCAGATCTCGAAATGAAATATTTTTCGTCCCACTTTTCTGCACAAATTCTGCTAATGAGGAGGGGCAAAGCAATGCAGTGTGCAATGAGAGAAATTTTGTCATTACGGCTTAACCTACTGTAGCACATGTGGCACATGGTTTATTGTCCAATTCGAACAGTTGAATTGACAGAAGGAGACCGTCCAGGATTGAACCCTTAACCCCCAACACCTACTATCCCAAACCCCCACACCGCCCTCCTTGCCAAGGGGTTCGTTAAAAACTGTAAGTTCAAGCAGTTTTCGTAAACCAAAATATTTTACAAGGCGCTGGCCAAATTGCACAGAGACTCTTTGACCACTGCTGACATCGTCTGATTTGGTTTATATCAACACCCTAATAGTGTATCACGCCCGAAGCGCACCCTAGGGTCATCATTAACGACAGCTTCCAAAGATCAGAGAGTGATCACTGACGTCATAGTAGCGGTAAAAATCGGCCAAACGATAAACAATACATAGCCTCGATCGTCGATCCCCTCACAGCACAAAATATGTTGATTCGACACGATATGTTTAGCTCTCGGCGACCGACGTGAAGTGTGTATTTAAGAGGAAGAGGTGGGCATTTGACTTATTTGTTTCGAATTGTCACCGAATTTAGGGTGATCTGATATATTTCCAGCAACCGGGCCTTAAATAGTTATATTTTTTATTCGCAGATATTTATAAGTTATATCAATTTTGGAAATTGACTTTCAATTTAGATCAGGATTTGGACCGAAAATTATTCGTTTTGATGTAATAAACTAAGGTCGTGTATGCTACATAATGTGCACCCTGAAAAACCTTTGAAATCCCTCCATTCTACTGTTTGACATCTACCCTAAACCATGAGACGTAATATCCATTTCATTTCATGAGCTCAATGAGATACAGAACATTAGGATATTAAACTTCATTCCATTTCATTTCATTAGTCCAATAAGTTACAGAATAGTAGGATATTAAACTTCATTTCATTTCATTAGTCCAATAAGATACAGAACAGTAGGATATAAAACTCCATTTCATTTCATTAGTCCAATAAGTTACAGAACAGTACGATATAAACTCCATTTCATTTCATTAGCTCAATAAGATACAGAACAGTAGGATATAAAACTCCACTTCATTAGTTCAATAAGATACAGAAAGAACATTAGGATATAAAACACCATTTCATTTCATTAGTCCAATAAAATACAGAACAGTAGGATATAAAACTCCATTTCATTAGTCCAATATGATACAAAATATATTAAACTTCATTCCATTTCATTTCATTAGTCCAATAAGTTACAGAATAGTAGGATATTAAACTTCATTTCATTTCATTAGTCCAATAAGATACAGAACAGTAGGATATAAAACTCCATTTCATTTCATTAGTCCAATTAGTTACAGAACAGTACGATATAAACTCCATTTCATTTCATTAGCTCAATAAGATACAGAACAGTAGGATATAAAACTCCACTTCATTAGTTCAATAAGATACAGAAAGAACATTAGGATATAAAACACCATTTCATTTCATTAGTCCAATAAGATACAGAAAGAACATTAGGATATAAAACACTATTTCATTTCATTAGTCCAATAAAATACGGAACAGTAGGATATAAAACTCCATTTCATTTCATTAGTCCAATAAAATACAGAACAGTAGGATATAAAACTTCATTTCATTAGTCCAACGAAGTACTGAACAGTAAGAAATAGATTATCTTCAACCCTTCTATCTTAGGACGTAAAACTCCATTGCATTCCAGCAATGATTGTACACTTTTGTATAATTTTGTATAATTTCATTAACCCCTCGACCACAATAATTATATTGTTCTACGGTAATAATTATATTCCATGTGAAAACCAATTATTTAATCCATAATACATATTGTCCAAATTACCCGTTCCCATTACTTTCGCCATATTCTCCTTTCATAATAGGCTTCGATTTTCTTGGTGTTTAAAATAACAAATGAAATGAATGGAGTTTTACGTCCTGCTTTTCTGCATCTATATGGGCTAATTGAGGACGTACAAACGCCATGCAGTGTGCAATGAGAGAAATTTTGCCAGGACAACGGCATTAACCTCATCTTATTTTCAATTTCCAACTGTCGAGGGATCTTTATCTTCATAAACATACACCAGATAACCTGTATAATCTGATAAATCTAGAAAACTACAAAATATTTTAAGCGTTTTTTGGTACAAATATGTAATTTTATGAAAATTACTTAGTTTTATGGTTTATTGGATTCTGTTTGTATACTTCGACACAGTTGATGAATATATAGAATACTCTTATTGACCAAGTTTGAACATTTTGTGTTCATTTTGAGAGGTAGTATCGCTTTTACAAGGGTCTGCTTAGGTTATTTCCATCTTCAAACTAACTTTGTGGTTTGTGAAAAAAAAGGTATTTGAGAGAATGAAGCCCCCTAATCTGTCATCTTTGTTTCTTTATTCCGGTTTGATTCTGTTCACTTCTGGAGATTCACCAATTTCAACGACATTTTCTCGGCTTCCCTTTCTCTTGTAACTTTGTATTGAAATATTATACAAGCAATGTTTCATTCATGTTTGCTGTCAACTAATGATAGCCTTTCAGGAGAGTTTTAGGATGAGATGGGAAGGAAAGAGAAGGAGGTAAGGGATGGTAAGGGATAGGATGGGAAAGAAAGCAAAGGAAATATTGAAATATTTACAAGTAATATTTCATGAATGGTTTGTTCTGGAAGGAAAGGGATGAGATGGGATGGGATGGGAGGGAAAGAGAGGAAAGGGAGGGAAAAGGTAAGAGCAAAGCTAAGGCTAAAGCTAAGGCCAAAGTTAAGACCAAAGCTAAGGGCAAAATTAAGACCAAAGCTAAGGCCAAAGTTAAGGGCAAAGCTAAGACCAAATCTAAGGCCAAAGTTAAGACCAAAGCTAAGGCCAAAGTTAAGGGCAAAGTTAAGACAAAAGCTAAGACCAAAGTTAAGGCCAAAGCTAAGGAGAAGGAAGACATTTTTCTCAATGCACTAAAAATCTGCCTTGATAAAGTAAATATTAGTATAAAACGTGAAACGTGTATTTCAATTGTTAAAAAAAAATTCCCTCTATTAACTGAATGCGTACAAAAAATATTTAACAAAAAACTCGAAACGAAATTAAATTAGACATGTCAATATAACGTTTTTTTTTTAATTAAAAAATGCCGTCTGCAAATTTTCAGTAATTCAATCACAAAAACTGAAAATTCAATTTAAAACAATAAAGTTATGAATAAAATATGTTTTGTTTAAATAACCTTTTAAGTTAAAGTTCATAACGCTCTTTCACATCATTGATATCCAGTTAAAATTGCTTTTTATTTGATAAAGAGGGATGTAAAACTTCATTTCATTTCATTTTTCCGCTAGTTGCTTATTTTATATTAAATATAAACTCGAAATTTGATTCCAACAAATGTTAGCTTTTAAAATTAGAAATATGATTTATTTTCGTTTCCCGATAGGATTGAAATTTTAGAATAAAATACTTCCGATTCAACGCTTCCAATTACCCCGAGAGTGAGCTGGCTCGGCTAATAGAGTGTTTGGTTACACCGGAAATCGTGTATTCGATTTCATCAAAGTGTTTTTTAGGGCAAATGGAATGAAATAGATTTAAAGTGAAATGAAATGAAATGTAATTTTACGTCCTACTTTTCTGTACATGAATAGGCTAATGAAAGGAAATGGAGTTTTAGATCCTACTGTTCTGTATCTTATTAGACTAATGAACTGAAATGGAGTTTTATATCCTACTGTTCTGTATCTTATTGGACTAATGAAATGAAATAGAGTTTTATATCCTACTGTTCTGTACCTTATTGAATTAATGAATTGTAGTTTTATTTCCTACTGTTCTGTATCCTAATTGTACTAATGAAATGAATCTTATGAAACCAAACTGTTTAGTATATTCAATGAAATGAAATTGAGTTTTATATCCTAAAGTTTTGTATATTCACTGAAATGAAATTGAGTTTTATATCCTACTCTTTAGTATATTCAATGAAATGAAATTGAGTTTTATATCCTACTGTTTAGTATATTCAATGAAATGAAATTGAGTTTTATATCCTACTGTTTTGTATATTCAATGAAATGAAATTGAGTTTTATATTCTACTGTTCCGTATCTTATTGGTCTAATGAAATGAAATTTATTTTACATCCTACTGTTCTGTACCTTATTGGACTTACGAAATGTAGTCTTATATTCTACTATTCTGAACCTTATTGAACTAATGAAATGAAATGGAGTTTTATATCCAACTGCTCTTATTGGGCTTATGCAGTTTGTTCTGTACCTTATTGGGCTTATGAAGTTATATCCTATTTTTCCGAATCGCATTGAAAGGCTCTCATGAAATGAAATGAAACCCAACTGTTTTGTATATTCAATGAAATGAAATTGAGTTTTATATCCTACTGTTAGTATATTCAATAAAATGAAATTGAGTTTTATATCCTAAAGTTTTGTATATTCACTGAAATGAAATTGAGTTTTATATCCTACTGTTTTGTTTATTCAATGAAATGAAATTGAGTTTTATATCCTAAAGTTTTGTATATTCACTGAAATGAAATTGAGTTTTATATCCTACTGTTTTGTTTATTCAATGAAATGAAACTGAGTTTTATATCCTACTGTTTAGTATATTCAATGAAATGAAATTGAGTTTTATATCCTACTGTTTAGTATATTCAATGAAATGAAATTGAGTTTTATATCCCACTGTACATGAATAGGTTAATGAAATGAAATAGAGTTTTATATCCTAATGTTTAGTATATTCAATGAAATGAAATAGAGTTTTATATCCTACTGTTTAGTATATTCAATGAAATGAAATTGGGTTTTATATCCTACTGTTTAGTATATTCAATGAAATGAAATAGAGTTTTATATCCTACTGCAGTATGTTCTGTACCTTATTGGGCTTTTGAAGTTATATCCTATTTTTCTGAATCTCATCGAAAGGCTCTTATGAAACCAAACTGTTTAGTATATTCAATGAAATGAAATTGAGTTTTATATCCTACTGTTATGTACCTTATTGGACTAATGAAATGAAATTGAGTTTTATAGGTTAATGAACTTAAATTCCAAGGATATTTTATGAGTCATTAAGTAAAAAAAGATTCGCCATATGAAGATAGTCAAGCTATCAGTTAGTCTATCGCTAGTGAACTATAGAATAAACCATCCTAGAGAAAACTGTTGAAAGATTTATGATAAATACACGAATGTATACAGAGTGGTCTTTATTCAATAAACAGTTCTGGCTTTATTAAACTTTATCTGATTAAAATGCATCTTCAGAAATTTCGTTTCTTTTTTTCTATGCGTCGCTTCGCCCAATCTGACTCTCATTCCCTAGATATTTGTTGCGTTGCTTCTCTGGGCATTTTGTTTCTTTTATTTTCCCTGGGTCGCTTCAGTCAATTCCAAAATTTTCGAATTTTATAAGAATTTTGTTTCTTTTAATATTCTCTGCGTCGCTTCATTAATTCTCAATTTATTCAATAAACAATTCTGGCTTCATTTTTCCAATTTTTTCAAAAATTTCGCTTCGTGTATATTCTGCGTATATCTGAATAAAATGCATCTCAAGAAATTACGTTTCTTTTATTTTCTCTGCGTCGAATTTCTCTGAATTTATGACATGACAAAATCGAGAGCATCAGGTGTTTCAAAAAGAGTAAGCATGACAAAATCGAGAGTAATAATTGTATAGTAGTGGACTCCTACAATGAGAAGTGCTGTCAGGTGTTTCGAAAAGAGTAAGCATGACAAAATCGAGAGTAATAATTGTATAGTAGTGGACTCCTCAAAACAGAAGTACCATCAGGTGTTTCCAAAATCTCAAGCATGACAAAATTGAGAGTATAGTATAGTATAGTAGCTGGACTACTCAAAAGAGAAGTACCATCAGGTGTTTCGAAGAGATTTTCTTGCGACACCCGCAACGAAAATATAACATTCATTAATAAAACACTTTTGAAAAATAAAAAATGATTTCTTACCGTAAAAAAAGCAGTGATAAAAACGAGAAATAAAACCCTAGTGATGGCCATGTTATCTTTCTTGATTATATTCCAAGTTAATTTAAAGTTCCTTCGGTCATTAAAAATCCCTGGAAAATAATTAAACATAGATATATAGATATCACATTACAAACAATTAGATCACATTATATCTCCATTAAACACATTTCCTCAACGCCTTGGTCTTTCAATTTCGTCTTTGGAGACGTAGTGACTCAAGCGGCAGTCCTTGGCAGTTTCCGTAACCGGAATGAATGAATGAATGAATGAATGGAGTGTTACGTCCTGCTTTTCTGCACCTATATGGGCTAATTAAGGACGGGCACAAATTTTTACCAGGGCAGTGGCATTAGCCTGCTCTTATTTTCGATTTCAACTGTCGAGGGATCTTTGACGTGCACAGCCTGTAGCACACGGGACCTGACAGGGGGGAACCGGGTTGAAAAATCCGAGCTATTCACGTTAAAGATATCTCAACAGTTGGCATCGAAAAAGGCACAGTCAGCTGTCAGTGCACAATTTCCCTAATTGCACACTGCATGATGTTTCCCATCATCATTAACCCGAATCGGTCTAGAAAAGTAGGATGTAAAACTCCATTCATTTTAGTATTTTAGCATTATCTTTAGAAAATGTCAGCCAATTTGGCAGTTAGCAATTAAAAAAGGTTAGGCTCAGGCTCTCATTGCATACTGCATGGCGTTGACCTTTTTCATCAGCACAAATTGAAGTAGAAAATTCTTATTTGTCCTGAATATATATTTGACTTACCTATACTGCTGTAGAGCGTTCTCATGCATCGAGCACTATTTCAAAATTAGATCAAACGCTCTTTTTCTTCTATATTAAATAGTAATAGCTTAGTTCAATCGATATAACAGCATAATCGTATCATAAACGGTTGTAACACATTGAGCGCAATGTCCTAGGCATATAACACATTAAATACATTAAACAATTATACGGCATCGATTTCAAATTTTCAAACAGTAAGTTTATGCTTTCGCTATAATGTGCACACAAGTAGAACGTGAAACTTCATTTTGATCTAATAAGTGTCTTAATTAATCTCGTTATTCGTTATAAAAGTATTTCAATCAAACACTATGTATATTTTTGCTGTTATAAGTTCGTTATGATAAAAGTCAGCATAAATAGTTACGTTCAGTTATGCACGTTAATAAAACAGTTACGTTACGTCTAGTCGCAAATGATTTATTAATATGCTTTGACGTTTAAATGGTTCCCATCGCTATAATAGAGCAGAGCTACTCGTTCCGTAGACAAAACCGTTTATCTTGTTACAGTTATGGCAGAGCACGTTCAGTAGATACAAAACTGTCAAATCGTTACGAAAAGCTACGTTTGCAATATTCATAACACAAAACGTTACATAATGTAACAACTTAGCGAGTTTTCACAAGTATCCACAAGCAACAGTTTCAAAACGCAACGTAATGAACTCTTCAACGAGCGACTGGTTTAGTCCATAAAGTTTTAAAACCGTAAAAACGCAACGTACGTTTGGCTAACAATACACAGAACAGAATGTAAAAAAATTTTAAAAAAATTTTCACAAGTATCCACAAGCAACAGTTTCAAAACGCAACGTAATGGACGCTGCAACAGAGCGTTCGGTTAAGTCCATAAAGTTAAAAACAAAAATGTAGAAACGCAACGTACTTTTTGCTAACAGGTCGCAGAACACAATGTAGAAAAGTTTTCACAAGTGTATCCACAAGCAACAGAGCGTTTGGTTTAGTCCATAAAGTAAAAACGCAACGTGCGTTATGCTAACAAAACGCAGAACAGAAAACAGGAAAGTTTTCACTAATATCCTCGATATTTCACAACACGTGCGTTCGGCCAGTTTCTAACACAACTAATGTGCTAGAGTAGATAATATTTCCAATAAGAAGACAACTGGAATACTATTGAACAGTTCTACACGCCGCTCGCTTCTCTCTTCGCCTCGTCACTTAGACACTTGATAGTCTCTTTCTGTGACTTGGAAAAGCGTCTAGTCCAGTGATTCCCAACCTGGGGGCCATAGGGTATTTGTCAGGGGGCCAGGTGGCATGAAAATGTGTATAGTTTTTTCACTAGCCTAAATTTTATTTAACTATATTTTGCTGTGTAAGGTCTGTAGTTGCTTGTGGTCAAATGCATTTGGCCTCCCGATGATGAGGAGACACTCAACTACCCCTTGAGCGGTATTTCAAATTAAAAGGGGGGGGGGGGGCTACGGCTCTGGGGGTTTCGTGATTTTGGGCCATGGTATGAAAAAGGGTGGGAACCACTGGTCTAGTCGTTTGGAATAGACAATGAACTGAACCCCTACAGGAGCGTTTGCAGGATAAATCCAAGGAGGTCCTTGCAGAGCTCCCAAAGGTGTATCTAAAATCGAGAATTTTGAAAAGTATCGTTGTTTTGGTTTTCTTTTTCTACGAAATCCCATGAGCAGAGGGTCCGGACCGCTGGAATCCCCCTCCCCGGTCAAGCGCTTGCTGGTATGCTACAGGTAAAAGATCCCTTGGTAGTTGCAGGGAATCGCAGAGGCTCTGTGAGTAGAACGCTAATCTGAAGGTCCACGGTTCAACCCGAGTAACATGCACTTCTTAACTGGTTTCCCCCTGTAAATTATCCATGTTAAATGGGCTGACTTGAATTGGGATAATAAACTGGGTCAATGTATGCCATAGGCTATAGGATACACACTGCATTGTGTTTTCATTTTCCGATATTTGAACAGAAAAGATAAACTCAAAACTCCATTTCATTTTTTATTATATTTATTGCAAGAAATCATATTGGTTATTAATTTCTAGTTATTGGTTAGTCGACGACCTTGACCTCGGACAGAATGTATCTGACCTTGACCTTAGGTATTAATTTGACCTTAGAAACCCTAACAGACCTGGATTATGAAACATGACATCATCGATAACGTCGTCTATGGAATCGACGGCATCATTCAGTTCACCTTCGGCTCCCTGTACTTCACCTTTAATGTTGACAAGTCGCCCATAAAGACCGCTGCTACCTGAAAACAACGAAGAATTGAAAAGGGATGCGTTCACTATGCGTTCACCATGCGTTCGACCAGTCTTAGACCAGGATTGAAGCTTATCAGTTATTGTTATCGTGGAAAACTTTTTATTGGTCCTTATTTCCATAAATTTCAAACATTGTCCAGTCTTATTAAAATCAGACCCTAATTTCGTTTAGTTCGGTTTTTTAAATCCTATTTTTTAAACACTACCTTAGGGTCTTACAACCACGTGCGATAGAAAGTACCTACGTGCACTCTGACCGTACCTTGATAGAAATGACCTGAAAAACTAGTCTACAGCACTAAGGAATCCTAGAATACACCTATTGTTCGCGAACAAAATCCCGGCGCGGGAGAGAGCAAAGATCTGATTGGTTAAAGCCAGAATTGTCAGACCCTAATGTTTATAGTGTTTAAAAAACTGGATTTAAAAAATCGAACGAAACGAAATTAGGGTATGATTTTAATTAGACTGAAACATTGGCATGAAAGGTTTTCATTGGATCATTGCCGTACCAATAAGATGCACCGAAAGTTGATTACTTACTTGAAGGGGTTGACAAACCGTAGTTGTAATCTCGAGTCGTACCGTAGTTGTAGTTGTAATTTCGAGTGGTGTATCTATTCCAATAGGAAGGGGTGTAGTCGTAGTTGTAATTTCGAGTCGTACCGTAGTTGTTGTAATTACGTGTGGTGTATGTGTTCCAATAGGAAGGGGTGTAGTAGTAGTTGTAATTTCGAGTCGTACCGTAGTTGTTGTAATTACGTGTGGTGTATCTGTTCCAATAGTCACGAGTCGTACCGTAGTTGTTGTAATAGCCGCGTGTCGTAACGTAGTCGTTATAGCTCGGAGTTGTTGGTTGTTCAACTAAAAAAGGTAATGTTTAAAAAAGATCATACCTTTCCAGATTTAAGATGTCCGTAACGCATTGTACAATATCGACCCTGCTTGGGGTTCGACAACAATTTGTTCGGAGCATTAGAACAAAATAAAGACAAAATAAACACATTATTGTCTTTTGCGCATGCTCCAAAACTATCTGTCCTGATGAGGATTGTGTATCCATCAACATGAAATGAGTTCCCTTCCTCTCACTAAATACTAAATATGCGAAAAATTTCTCTGATATCACTAACGGTTAGTCAACGACCTTGACCTTGAATGTATCTGACCTTGACCTATTAGTTATCAATTTGACCTTAGAAACATTAACAACCTTGATTAGGATACAAGACATCATCGATAACATCGTCTAAGGAATTTACGGCATCATTCAGTTCACCTTCGGCTCCCTGTACTTCCCCTTTAATGTTGACAAGTCGCCCATAAAGACCGCTGCTACCTGAAAACAAGAAACAATTTAAAGGGGAATGTTCAGTATTTCCCAGTCTAATTAAAATCAGACCATATTTCCGTTTCGTTCGGTTTTTAATTCCTGTTTTTTAAAAAACCGAACGAAACGAAATTAAGGTTTGATTTTAATAAGACTGCAGTATTTCCGATGGTCGATTTAGGACTTGAATATACATAAATAGCCCCCAGAAGTACTAGAAATAAACAATGAACAATTTAAAAGGGATGCGTTCGACCAGACTTATGTCTGAACAGGATTTAAGGTTATCAGTTATTGTGTTCACAGCTCACTGTCGAGTTAAGTATCATCCACGTTTGAAAGTTGAAAATTCGACTCGTATTTTAGTGGAAAAGAAAATGGCGACTGCTCCAATTTAATGGAACCGAATGGGCAATCGTATACTAGTATACGGCGGACATTGTCTCTAACAATAACCTCGTATGCTCATAGAAGAAAACCTTCCGAGATTATTGGGCGGAAGTAGAATACGCGATAAAAAAAATAGTTCCTCAGCTCATGCTAGCTAGTTACCTCCCTTGAACATTATTTTTCGTAGACAGAAACTGTCTGGTTCTCAGAGACTAGTCAGAAGTCCACAATGGAGTCTTGAAAGTAGTGCGCTTTATCCGCCAGCTGCATACGAGGTTATTGTCAGGCGTAGCGAGAATGGCCGACATATTTACGATTGCCGAATGGGGATAGCAAATACCGACATGATTAAAATTCCATCACGATTTCATGGTTCATTTTCTGATAGTTTGGAGAACGTAAAATATGGTCAAAGCAGGATAAGGGCATGCCAAACTATAGTGTCCAACTAGCTATCAGATTGTTCGGTATAAAAGCAGTTTTCTGTAGTCATAATGAGACTAGAAGAGCATACCAAACTATCGTGTCCAACTAGCGAGCCGATTGATTGGTACAATGGCAGTTTTCTGTGGTCAAAATGGGAATAAAGCATACCAAACTATCGTGTCCAGCTTACTAACAAATTGACAGTTTTCCGTGCTTCGAAAACGACGTAAACCTTTCAACATCCGTAGAAAACTACATTTTTTATAAGTCCTTATTTCCATAAATTTCAAACATTGGCATGAAAGGTTTTTATTGGATCATTAAATTTTGCCGTACCAATTAGAAGCGCCGGAAGTTGATTACTTACTTTGAGTTGTGTAGTAGTAGTTGTCGTAATAATACGGTGTTGTGTAGTCGTAGTTGTAATCTCGAGTCGTACCGTAGTTGTTGTAATTACGAGTCGTACCGTAGTTGTTGTAATTTCGAGTGGTACCGTAGTTGTTGTAATAATCTCGAGTCGTACCGTAGTTGTTATATCTCGGGGTAGTAGTTTGTAGGCCTAAACCTGAAAAAGGTAATGTTTAAAAAAGATCATAGTTTTTAAGATTAAGATGTCCGTAACGCTTTGTACAATATCGACCCTACTTGAGGTTCGACAACAATTTTGTTCGGAGCATTCGAACAAAAAAAAGAGATACAAATTGGACGAAAATACATCAAACCTGTTAATGCCTCCACGTGAAACTCCTTACCATGTGCAATGAAAGAAAGAAAAGAAAGAAACATCTGTATTTTACAAGGATAACAACTTGGGTTCCGTGAGGATACTTTCTCCAAGCTGGTCCTTGGCCAAACCTCTTGGCATTGATCTTTCCCGATTTATCTGTACCTATTTACAGCTGGGTTGACTGGAATTATGAGTGAAAATGACTTATTCAAGGTCATCAGACTTTTCCCCACTGTGATCGAGAACTGAACTCTCAAACAATGAGCTCGCTTCCTTTGAGCATGCTCTTAAACTATCTGTCCTGATGCGGATTGTGTATCCAAAATATGTGTCAGCATGAGATATCCTGTATTTAAAATTCAACTTCCTTTCCAAAACCATCCAACACCACCCTTCACCATGAGCTTACCTTTTCTGATCTCGATTTCGAATCCAGTTCCAACCTCGCTACTATCACTAGTGAAACCTATAGTTATACAGCTTCCGGAGACTGAAAACAGAAAATGTTTACTGAACTACACTGGAAATATATATCTATAGGGCCTAATTGCAAGGGCGTGGATTTAGGGGGATACGGAAGGGGGGGGGGGGGGGGGGGGTCGTGGGCCCCTTCCCCCCTTGAACTCAGAAGAGGGGGATGGAATGGTCTTGGTCCCGCCCTCATAATTTGATCAGTAAAATAGATTTTTTGAAGAATCAAAATCGATAACATGAAAATCATAGTAGGAAACATTTGTCAGAATGCACGAAATTGACTCCATTTTCAATTTTGTTCTCTAGGGCGAGGACCTTAATGTTTGGGCTTGCGGTTGCGACGCTTCGCGACATATTTGGACTCAACAACCCATGCTGGTTGCCACCCCCCAAAAAAAAACATTGTTTTTACAAATCCACGCCCTTGCCTAATTGTACACGGCATGGCTTTACTCGTCATCATGAGCCCAATCTACAGCCCAAAAACAGGATTTCAGTTCACATTTTACTTGTTCGAAGTGTCGTTGTATTGAATTATTAAAAATCAAACAGCTATGCTATATATGTGTGTCCAGTGGCATAGCCAGGTTTTCGATGGTGAAATGGTAAAGGCGAACTGACAGAATATATTGACATTGCGAGCGGAGCTAATAACGGGTGGGGCACATGGTGGGGGTCCAGTGGGCGAAGAAGAGAAAACAGAACAGCCGATATATAGCCTACGACGTAACCATGCAAATGACGTCATGAGTGCAAATACCAACACTCAAACCGATTGTGCAACTCAAATGATCAAACAAAAACCAAAATGTTACTTGTCCTTGTGCTGTGTGATGTGCCGCAATGTCTATCGCCATCAATGGTAAGATAATCAACAGAGCATGATGCATGAATGATGTCTATGGTTATAACATTGGTGCTATCAGCGTTATTAATACAGACTTCCCATTGACAGCTGACGCCGTTGCTGTATTCACCGCCATTTTGAGGGTATTTCACTCGAGTGTATTGGTAAAAGTACTTTCTACCACCACAAGCTGAAAACAATTAAATGAAATGGAATTTTACGTCCTGCTTTTCTGTACCTTCATGGGCTATTTGGGACAGGCAAGCTATCAGATTGATTGGTACAATGACAGTTTTCTGTGCTCAGATTGGGACTAGAAGAGCATACAAAGCTATCGTGTCCAACTAGCTTGCAGAATGTTTGGAACAATGACAGTTTTCTGTGGTCAGATTGGGACTAGAAAAGCACACGAAACTACCGTGTCTAACTAGCTTTCAGAATGTTTGATGATGCAATGACAGTTTTCTGTAGTCAGAATGGGACTTAAAGGGATTGTAAAGAGGTTTTCTAAACTTTGTATGTGTATCGGGGACACTGATAGCATCAATTTGCACCATTTCCATTCCGACGTCTGTGGTTCATGCAATTCCACTAAAACTAACGCGTTTTATGACGTCACTAATAGTGATCTACCGGAAGCTACCATTGATATCTATGCAGATCACTATTAGTGGCGTCATAAAACGCGTTAGTTTTAGTGGAATTGCAAGAACCACAGACGTTGGAATGAAAATTGGAATGGTGTAAATTGATGCTATCAGTGTCCCCGATACACATACAAAGTTTATGTATCCAAAACTATCGTGTCCAACTAACTAACATATTGACAGTGGCATGAAATGTTTTCATTGGATCATTAAATTTTGCCGTACCAATAAGATGCGCCGGAAGTTGATTACTTACTTGAAGGGGTTGACAAACCGTAGTTGTAATCTCGAGTTGTGTAGTCGTTATTGTAATTTCGAGTTGTGTAGTCGTTATTGTAATTTCGAGTCGTACCGTAGTTGTTGTAATAATCTCGAGTCGTACCGTAGTTGTTGTAATTACGAGTCGTACCGTAGTTGTTGGAATAATCTCGAGTCGTACCGTAGTTGTTATAGCTCGGGGTAGTAGTTTGTAGGCCTAAACCTGAAAAAGGTAATGTTTAAAAAAGATCATAGTTTTTCAGATTGTCCGTAACGCTTTGTACAATATCGACCTTACTTGAGGTTCGACAGCAATTTTGTTCGGAGAATTCGAACAAAAAAAAGAGATACAAATTGGACGAAAATACATCAAACCTGTTATTGCCTCCACGTGAAACTCCTTACCATGTGCAATGAAAGAAAGAAAAGAAAGAAACATCTGTATTTTACAAGGATAACAACTTGGGTTCCGTGAGGATCTTTTCTCACAGCTGGTCCTTGGCCAAACCTCTTGGCATTGATCTTTCACAGATTATCTGTACCTATTTACAGCTGGGTTGACTGGAATTATGAGTGAAAATGACTTATTCAAGGTCATCAGACTTTTCCCCACTGTGATCGAGAACTGAACTCTCACACAATGAGCTCGCTTCCTTTGAGCATGCTTCTGAACTATCTGTCCTGATGCGGATTGCGTATCCAAAACATGTGTCAGCATGAGATATCCTGTATTTGAAATTCAACTTCCTTTCCAAAACAATCCAACACCACCCTTCACCATGTCCTTACCTTTTCTGATCTCGATTTCGAATCCAGTTCCAACCTCGCTACTATCAGTAGTGAAACCTATAGTTATACAACTTCCGGAGACTAAAAACAGAAAACGTTTACTGAACTACACTGGAAATATATATCTATAGGGCCTAATTGCAAGGGTGTGGATTTAGGGGGGTCCCCTTGAACTCAGAAGAGGGGGATTGAATGGTCTTGCCTCGACCCCCCCCCCCCCTCATAATTTGATAAGTAAATTAGAATTTTTGAAGAATCAAAATCGATCACATGAAAATCATAGTAGGCAACATCTGTCAGAATGCACGAAATTGACTCCATTTTCAATTTTTTTCTCTAGGGCGAGGACCTTAATGTTTGGGCTTGCGGTTGCGACGCTTCGCGACATATTTGGACTCGACAACCCATGCTGGTTGCCACCCCAAAAAAAAAACGTTGTTTTTACAAATCCACGCCCTTGCCTAATTGTACACGGCATGGCTTTACTCGTCATCATGAGCCCAAAAACAGGATTTCAGTTCACATTTTATTTGTTCGAAGTGTCGTTGTAATGAGTTATTAAAAATCAAACCAGGCTATGCCATATACATGTGTCCAGTGGCATAGCCAGGTTTTCGATGGTGCAATGGTAAAGGCGAACCGACAGAATATATTGACATTGCGAGCGGAGCTAATAACGGGTGGGGCACATGGTGGGGGTCCAGTGGGCGAAGAAGAGAAAACAAAACAGCCTATAGAGCCTACGACGTAACCATGCAAATGACGTCATGAGTGCAAAGGCCAACACTCAAACCGATTGTGCAACTCAAATGATCAAAAAAAAACCCAAAATGTTACTTGTCCTTGTGCTGTGTGATGTGCCACAATGTCTACTGCCATCAATGGTAAGATAATCAACAGAGCATGATGCATGAATGATGTCTATGGTTATAACGTTGGTGCTATCAGCGTTATTAATACAGACTTCCCATAGACAGCTGACGCCGTTGCTGTATTCACCGCCATTTTGGGGGTATTTCACTCGAGTGTAGTCGTCAAAGTTCACTCTACCACCACAAGCTGAAAACATTTAAATGAAATGGAATTTTACGTCCTGCTTTTCTGTACCTTCATGGGCTATTTGGGACAGGCAAGTTATCAGATTGATGACAGTGTCACTGGTACAATGACAGTTTTCTGTGGTCAGATTGGGACTAGAAAAGCATACGAAACTATCGTGTCTAACTAGCTTTCATAATGTTTGGTGCAATGACAGTTTTCTGTAGTCAGAATGGGACTTAAGTATCCAAAACTATCGTGTCCAGCTAACTTACATATTGGCATGAAAGGTTTGGATCATTGGATCATTAAATTTTGCCGTACCAATAAGATGCACCGGAAGTTGATTACTTACTTGAAGGGGTTGACAAACCGTAGTTGTAATTTCGAGTTGTACCGTAGTTATTGTAATTACGAGTCGTACCGTAGTTATTGTAATTACGAGTCGTACCGTAGTTGTTGTAATTACGAGTCGTACCGTAATTGTTATAGCTCGGAGTTGTTGGTTGTTCAGCTGAAAAAGGTAATGTTTAAAAAAGATCATAGTTTTTTAGTTTAAGATGTCCGTAACGCTTTGTACAATATCGACCCTGCTTGTGGTCGAGAACTGAACTCTCAAACAATGAGCTCGCTTCCTTTGAGCATGCTTCTGAACTATCTGTCCTGATGCGGATTGCGTATCCAAAACATGTGTGAGCATGAGATATCCTGTATTTAAAATTAACTTCTTTTCCAAAACCATCCAACATCATGTCCTTACCGTTTCTAATCTCGATTTCGAATCCAGTTCCAACCTCGCTACTATCACTAGTGAAACCTATAGTTATACAACTTCCGGAGACTAAAAACAGAAAATGTTTACTGAACTACACTGGAAATATATATCTATAGGGCCTAATTGCAAGGGCGTGTATTTAAGGGGGTACGGGGGGGGGGGGACGAAGAATAGAAAACAGAACAGCCTATATAGCCTACGACGTAACCATGACGTCATGAGTGCAAAGACCAACACACAAACCGATTGTGCTCCGCAAATGATCAAACAAAACCCAAATGGCTCCAAATAAGCCAGCTAAGTACCTGTAATTTCTCTGGGTGATCTGCCGCAATATTTACCGCCATCAATGGTAAGAGCATCAAAAGAGCATGCTGAATGCCTTTCGACGTCTATGGTTGTAATGTTGACGTTGATTCTGTCGGCGTTATTAATACAGACATACCATCGACAGCTGACGCCGTTGCTGTATTCACCGCCATTTTGGGGGTATTTCACTCGAGTGTAGTCGCCAAAGTTCACTTTACCACCACAAGCTGAAAACAATTAAATGAAATAGAATTTTACGTCCTTCCTTTATGAGCTAATGGCAACAGACAAACGCAATGTGCAATGAGGACAACCGCGGAACTAGACAAGTAGCTAGATAACCTAGTATACTATACGGCAGTCGCCATATTGAATAAATCATAGTTCAGTCAATCACAATCATCCTTCAGAGAATGTCGTCTTCTTTCGCGGTAAAAACAGCCAATCAAAATTATTCTCCGAATGCGTGTCCGAGTCGTCCCTTGTCCATTTACCGGGCAAGATGGCCGCTTGTCATAGCCGAATCATTACATAGTCTCGAACAAAACGACGAAGGTTGAGTGGAATGTGACATTAGCCCACTCTTATTTTCGATTTCCAACTGTTGAGGGATCTTTAACGTGCACAGTCAATAGCACACGGGGCCTTGGTTTATTGTTCCAACCGAACGACATTTCAATAAGAAACTGGATTTATACAACACACAAAGGTGTTTCTAATTACTATAATTTTGAAGAGGGGTTGACAACATAAGGCATTTAAGCACTCAATGATAAGCAACTGAAACTAGGGCTGCTCCCACACTTAAAATTAGCTTTCCTTATGATGATCGTATATCCGAAACGTTTGATCACAGCATTAATTTATAAATATACTTACTGTCTCGTTTGTTTCGAACCGGAGCCTCTTCTTTAGAGACCTGAAACGCAAAGTAGACAGAAAATCGTTTTAAGCCGTTGGTACCAACTACATTGCTGCTATATAATGCAAGTTGTCTTCTACGGTATGCGATAATTGCATCCGTTTGAAGCGAATGTTAACTTGGCATCTACCAACCAACCATTCGGTGCGTTCGATAATCGACCTAGAGCATGTTCCAGAATTCTAAAAACTTTATTTGTGAGCACAAGATTGTTTGTGCCTCACTTTTTTATTATTCGTCAAATATTTGAGTAAAAATGTGCCGTGGCGGTCTGTGACAGAAAATTTTCTGAAACCAATAACGGTGCATTCGATTATTGACACAGAACTCGCTCTTCACCAAACAAACTCTTCAATGGCAGCAATCGGCAATCCTCGACAGTTTTTGTAAACCATAATCTGTCTCAGTAATGAATGGTGTTTTCTTTGTGTCTTCATGAGCGAAACTCTTTACTTTGACGCTTTACCACTTGCTTATAACGTCGCGACATAAATGAAGTTCATATATAGTTAAAATACTTACATCGAACGGCTTGGCCAGAACATGGCCGCTTGCAATCAAAACTATCAAAGCTAGAAGCATCATTTTGAAGGAATAACGAATCCAAGCGCATCTCCTCATTTTATAGAGAATTGAAATCGAGTTACACGAATGCATCTGAGACTGTGTTTGTTCGGAGTGTTTGACCAACTGTTGGAAATTGACGTAACCGAAAGCTGAATAAAACAACCAAGGTCTTAAGATATTTTTGTAATAATAATAATAATGAAAACAATGCTAATAATAATAACAATAATAATAATGATAACAATTGTTAAAATGATGAGGATGAGGATGAGGATGAGGATGAGGATGACGATGACGATGACGATGACGACGACGACGACGACGACGATGATGATGATGATGATGATGATGATGATGATGATGATGATGATGATGATGATGATGAAATTAATAACAGAATTTTTTGCATTGCATTGGATAAGATGAAATGCAATATGGAATCCTCCCACTCCCTTACTCACCCCTACCCTCCCCCCCCCCCCCCCCCACCCAACTAACCCTCGAAAACATTTCATGGCTGCCCCTCATTTAAAAAATGACATCAATGCATAACCCTTCCAAATATATTACTCGCCCCTCCGAATATATTTTCTTTCCCCCAGAACCGTCTAACTACGGGCCTGTTACACTTCAACCTGGCCTAAATGTGAGCTTACGGTCACCACAATCTGAATACACCTGAATACTCAACAGTTTAAATCAATTTACATGATTGCACACGTAAATAAAGGAACAAATATATCAATAGACAAACATAATAAGTTGACACGTATTAATGTATATTCAGCTATATATATAGGAAATATACTCATAAGTGCAACATTGCAATAAGGTACAGTAGTGCAGTGTATTTAAATACTAAAAATAGAAAATGAAGTTTATCGCATACCTAGACCAGGCCTTCTCAAATGGCGGCCCCGAGGACCAAATCCGGCCCGCGACGCCCTCGAGAATGGCAGGCTTAAACGCTCCGTCTGCCCAGCTCGCTGAGATAGATAGACGATCAAGCAAGTTAATATCATGCAATTTTGTATTACGTGATTTCAAACATTACTTTTGGTAAAAGCCTTTTGATTGGCTGAAATTTTCAATGATTTTGAGGTAAGTCTTTTGATTGGCTGAGATATTCAATAACAATTTGGCTTTCATAAAATGGCGTCCATTTTTCTAAAATTAAAGACCACGCTTGAATATTTTAACTTAGATTACAGACAACAATTTGTGGTTAAATTTGTCGGAAAAAAAGCTGGTATGGATCTGACCTCATAACATACAAGAAATCTGTCAGTTTTTAGAGAAAAAACCTTAAGGACGAACAATATTTCAAATTGGTTGCGTGATTTCAAATTTTAACCATTCATGGTTCCCTGTCTCTCGAATTCACTAATTGAGAGACAGGGTGTTCCGGTCTATCGTATACCCAGTCCCAGCAGAGTCATCAAATTCGTCATTCGGCTCAACCTTCGTTATTGTTCGAGACTATGTTCGAGACAATATAATGACTCGGCCATGATAGGCGGCCATCTTGCCCGGTATTTGGGCAGGAAAAGACAACTCTTCTTTCAAGGTTGATTTTGATTGGCTGTTTTTTCCGCGAAAGATGATGCATTCTAAAGAATAAATGTGATTGGTTGATTTATAATTTATTCAACATGGCAACTATCGTACAGTATACGACGAGGTTATCTAGCATGTCTAGTTCCGGAGTTGATACTAGTGTCGTATACCCAGTCCCAGAAGAGTCAACAAATTCATTTGGACCAAACACCAAATGTCTAATAAAGCCTGGCACAAAGCATCATCCCCATGTCATACCTTTCTCCTTTACTATGTACGTCAAAAGCCATGACCGATAAAAGTACTAGAAATACGGACAAATTTGATTGGCGACAATATCCTACACGTTCCAATGAAAACCTCTGTCACAAATAACCGACCTTTACGCATGCAAGCTCGTGTAAGCTATTTATTTCTTATCATCCAGCCGTCGAATGAATTGCAAATTTTATTCATTGGTTAACCAAGACTACGTTGTAATAGCAGAGCCTATGGCCATAACTCGATACTACAATACATTTGATTGGTTGCTAGGTTGCTATTATTAGTTACACTGTAATGTATAGTCAACTGTCCGAGATTCACTCGGGGTTATCTGTCAGGGTATTAGATGTACGGTAGTTAAAGAGAATAACTTGACCACGGGAAGATGGGCACAGAGTTGTCTGGGACAAACTAACCAAATGTTCTTTCACACAAGTTCTCTGCCACAAACTGGCCAAATGTTCTTCAGCAAATAGCAACGTGTACAACGTTGCTTTGATCGATGCTTTGATAAGGTCACAAACTGGAAATGCGAAGAAGGAAAAACGAATGTGCACAAAGGCATAGATGCTATAGATTTGAGGAAGCGCCCTCAATATTTTTTATGTTAGATGTTTGTTCTTCCGTCTGGATATTCGAACAGTGATTGTGCACTGACTTCTAGTGTTTTCTCTGTCGATTCATTCGACAAAAATCGAGAAAAAGAAAGCTGAAAAAGGGAATTTGAATAATGATACTAATTCAATTTCTGTGACATGTAATTGTATACACTCGCATTTCGTTATATGACCTACTTTAAAAAGATATTCCACTTGCTAGTTACGGATCCGTCTTCTACGAAAGTATAGCGGAAGTCCGGGAACCCTCATCCCCGCTGTTTGAACGCCTCTCGGGTCTTAACGAATTGGCCTATCTTTATAAATTTACGTTTTTCATCGATGGAATGTAAAAACGTCACAAGAAACTTCCAAAAATACCGTCTTACATCGAAACAAAATTTGAAGCAGTCACAGGTCGATTTGAATCGACTTGGTACTCTGTTTTTCGACCTTCTTTACAGAAGATTTTTCAAACCGGTTTCCCCTTTCCAATTATTTTGGGTTATCCCCCCAATAAATCCTACTCAAGAGTCAAGAGTTGTCAACAAGATCAGGAAAGGCCTCAGATGCAAGGAATTTATTTCTACTTTTCAAAATTTTCATAGGGTTCAATCCGTCCAAATCACCTGCGGTTCGGAAAGGCCTGATTGCAAGGAAATCAAATTTTATTTCAAAATGCCCCAAACCCTATCCATAAGATGTGCGTTCTCAAAGAGAATTCTGTTCGGAAAGAAGGGGGGGGGGGGTTGTGTTGGGATCGTTCTAAAACAATTCTTACCCACCAAATAAGTTTGGGCGTTCAATTCGACAACAAACCGAGATCCCTTTTGCTACAGGCTATGTACGTTTAAGATCCATCGTAAAGCGAAGGCTAATGTCGCTTTTCTTTCAATGAATTAGAACGGAGAGGTTGATGATAAGAGTCGTTTACATGGGACAACATAAGTTTCTGGCTCTACGCGATAAAGTTATCCCCTTCAGAAGGCTTATATCGCTGTTATGGCAAAATTTCCCTCACTACACACTGCATTGAATTTTCATTAGCCAATAATTTAACAGAACTCAAAACTCTATTTCATATTATATTTTATTTATTGCAAGAAATCATATTGGTTATTAATTTCTTGTTATTGGTTAGTCGACGACCTTGACCTAGGACAGAATGTATCTGACCTTGACCTTAGTAACCAGAATATCTGACATCATCGATAACGTTGTCTATGGAATTGACGGCATCATTCAGTTCACCTTCGGCTCCCTGTACTTCCCCTTTAATGTTGACGAGTCGCCCATAAAGACCGCTGCTACCTGAAAACAACGAAGAATTGAAAAGTTCACCATCCGTTCGACCAATCACTGCTCACTGACAAAATCTGAGCCTTTGAATTTGCAAATTCGACTCGTATTTTAGTGGAAAAGAATATGGCGACTTTAAATTTCCAATTTAATAGAACTGAATGTGGATAGCAAATACCGACATGATTAAAATTACATCACAATTCCAAGGATCATTTTCTGGAGATCGTTAAAAATGGTCAGAGCAGGATAAGGGCATGCAAAACTATCTAACAGCAGTATTCTGTGGTCAAAATGGATGGGATAATAACTAACGCGTTTTATGAAGTCACCCCACTGATCTGCAAAGATATCAATAGTAGCTTCTGGTAGATCAGTGGGGGTGACGCCATAAAACGCGTTAGTTTAAGTGGAATTGCAAGAACCACAGAAATCGAAATGGAAATTTGAATGGCGCAAATTGATGCTATCAGTGTCCCTGATACACATAAAAAGTTTAGAAAACCTCTTTACAATCCCTTTAAATATACCCAGCATACAAAACCATCGTGTCCAGCTAAATAACATATTGACAGTGGCATGAAAGGTTTTCATTGGATCATTAAATTTTGCACCGGAAGTTGATGACTTACTTGGGGTTGTGTAGTAGTAGTTGTCGTAATAATACGGTGTTGTGTAGTCGTAGTTGTAATTTCGAGTGGTGTAGTCGTAATTTCGAGTGCTGTATCTGTTCCAATAGGAAGGAGTGTAGTCGTAGTTGTAATTTCGAGTTGTGTAGTCGTAGTTGTAATTTCGAGTCGTACCGTAGTTGTTCCAATAGTCACGAGTCGTACCGTAGTTGTTGTAATAGTTCGGAGATGTATAGTAGTTATAGTTACGGGTGGTGTATCTGTTCCAATAGTCACGTGTCGTACCGTAGTTGTTGTAATAATCTGGAGTCGTACCGTAGTTGTTCCAATAGTCACGAGTCGTACCGTAGTTGTTGTAATAGCTCGGAGATGTATAGTAGTTATAGTTACGGGTGGTGTATCTGTTCCAATAGTCACGAGTCGTACCGTAGTTGCTGTAATAATCTCGAGTCGTACCGTAGTTGTTGTAATAGCTCGGAGATGTATAGTAGTTATAGTTACGGGTGGTGTATCTGTTCCAATAGTCACGAGTCGTACCGTAGTTGCTGTAATAATCTCGAGTCGTACCGTAGTTGTTCCAATAGTCACGAGTCGTACCGTAGTTGTTGTAATAGTTCGGAGATGTATAGTAGTTATAATTACGAGTGGTGTATCTGTTCCAATAGTCACGAGTCGTACCGTAGTTGTTGTAATAGTTCGGAGATGTATAATAGTTGTTCCAATAGTCACGAGTCGTACCGTAGTTGTTGTAATTACGAGTCGTACCGTAGTTGTAATCTCGAGTCGTACCATAGTTGTTGTAATTACGAGTCGTACCGTAGTTGTTGTTATAGTCACGAGTCGTACCGTAGTTGTTGTAATTGCGAGTCGTACCATAGTCGTTATAGCTTGATGTAGTAGTTTGTTCAACTGAAAAAGGTAATGGTTAAAAAAAACAGTACTTTCAGTGACTCCTTAACAAGTGCAATGAGCTCGCTTCCTTTGCGCATGCTCCTATACTGGAAAGTTCACATTCCTTTCCAATACTATCTGTCCTGATGAGGATTGTGTATCCAACAAGGTGAAATGAGCTCCCTACATCTCACTAAATACACGACCTCCCCCCCCTTCCATCCACCTCTCAACGTGTCCTTACCTCTTCTGATCTCGATTTCGAATCCAGTTCCAACCACGCTACCATCACTAGTGAAACCTATAGTTATACAACTTCCGGAGACTGAAAACAGAAAGCGTAACTTACTGAACTACTTTTGCAATATATATCTTTAACTTCCACCTTTGTATACTATTGTGCTATTGATCCCTCTAATGATCAGAAGGGGTTACCAAAAAAGGATGGCACCATGTATGCGAGCGATTACCTGTTATGTTATCCGTCTTTCTGCTGCATTTTTTTTACCGCCTTCTTATAGCCGCTGTCGATGTAAGCTACCTAATGCGAGCGTATTTTTTCGCCCGTTCGCAGCGAATTTTATAATCACTCCCAAAAATACGCTCGTGTACGGCCGTAAAAACTCAGGCACACGAGCGTATTGCTTGGGGTGATTATAAAATTCGCTGCGATCGGGGCAAAAATACACTCGTGTGCCCCTAGCATTAGGAAAAATCGAGACAGGAAGGAAAAATCGTTACCTGTAATGGATTCTGGTGATCTGCCGCAATATTTAACGCCACGAATGGTAAGGGCATCATAAGAGCATGATGAAGTATGTTCGATGTCCATGGTTTTAATGTAGACGTTGATGCTATCAGCGTTATAAAGACAGATTTCCCATTGACAGCTGACGCCGTTGCTGTATTGACCGCCATTTTGGGGGTATTTCACTCGAGTGTAGTCGCCAAAGTTCACTTTACCACCACAAGCTGAAAACATTTAAATAAAATGGAATTTTACGTTCTTTTACGTGCTTTTCTGCACCTGTATGGGCTAATGGGGACAGGCAAATGACATGTGGCAAACTGGTTTTCCGGTCAAATAAAGTATTATTATTATTATATTATTATAGTGTGCAATGAGGAACATTTTGTCAGGACAGCAGCATTAGCACTCGTGTCAACTTCGGAACTATACTAGTAGCTAGATAACCTCGTATACTATACGGTAGTCGCCATATTGAATAAATTATAGTTCAGCCAATCACAATCATCCTTCAGAGAATGTCGTCTTCTTTCGCGGTAAAAACAGCCAATCAAATCGGGCAAGATGGCAGCTTATCAAGGCCGAGTTATTATATAGTCTCGAACGAAATGACGAAAGTGACGAAAGTTTTGTCACAAAGAGTTCATCTTAACCCCAATTCTAAAACTAGCTTTCCTGATGATGATCGTGTATCCGAAACGTTTGACCACAGCATTAATAAGCCATATTCATGAAACTTTATAAATATACTTACTGTCTCGTTTGTTTCGAACCGGGGCATCTTCTTTAGAGACCTGAAACGCAAAGTAGACAGAAAATCGTTTAAGCCGTTGGTACCAATGGCATTACTGCTTTATAATGCAAGTTGTCTTCTACGGTATGCGAACAGCATCCGTTTGAAGCGAATGTTAACTTGGCATATACCAACAAACCTTTCAGTGCGTTCGATAATCGACCTAGAGCATGTTCCAGAATTCTAAAAACTTTATTTGTGAGCACAAGATTGTTTGTGCCTCTTCAGATCAAAATGAGTAAAAATGTGCCAGTCTGCAACGGAAAAGCTTTCTGAAACCAATAACGGAGCATTCGATTATCGACACAGAACTCGCTCTTGATCAAAGAAACTCTTCAATGGCAATTGGTGGTACGTTCGAAATTCGGTCTAGAACGCACTCTCAACCATCATCAACTCTCACTTATGGATTAACTCTAAGATACTTACGTCGAACGGCTTGGCCAGAATATGGCCGCTTGCAATCAAAACTATCAAAGCTAGAAGCATCATTTTGAAGGAATAACGAATCCAAGCGCAGCTCGTCATTTTATACAGAATTGAAATCGAATTACACGAATGCATCTGAGACTGTGTTTGTTCAGAGTATTTGACCAACTGTCGGACATTGACGTAACCGAAAGCTGAATAAAACAACTATTGCGTTGAGATATTTTTTAATAATAATAATAATAATAATGATAATAATAATAATAATAATGATGATGACAATAAAAAATGAAATGAAATGAGTTTTACGTCCTGCCTTTCTGCACCTGTATGGGCTAATGATGTGGAATAAGGAATATTTTGCTAGAGCGATACTCGTGATAATAATGATTTATGGATAATTCACGAGGATGGATAATAACAGATGATGATCATGATAGGATAATAGAAAATTTGGGCATGAGATGGGATGCAATACAATGTTTCAATCAGAAAATGAAATCCGCCCCCTCCCATCGCCGGAAAAAAAAATCCTGGAGGCCGCCCATTTCAATAAGAACATCACTATATTGCTCATTCAAGTGCACTTATTGCCCGTACTTACTAAAACATGAACCGACCAGTAAACGACCAGGAAACGACCAAAGTGAACCGACCAGTAAAAGACCAGGAAACGACCAGAAACGATCAAAGTAAACATGAACCGACCAGGAACGACCAGAACCGACCAGGAACGACCAGGAAACGACCAGAAACGGCCAAAGTAAACATGGACCGATCAGGAACCGAGCAGGAAAACGACCAAGAAACGACCTCAAACTATTTCTAACTAAATTCCAAGCAAGCTCTGTTCTGTTCTGGTAGTTTTTGATCGGTTCATGTTTTAGTAAGTACGCTTCTTGCCCCCCGAACCGTCGAACCGTTGGCCTAACCTGACATAATTATGACCTAAAGGTATATCAATACACAAAACCTGAATACACACCAGTTTAAATCAATTTACATGATTGCGCACGTACAGGTATTAATACGATATATCACTGGACAAATAATACAATAGGCTGACACGTACGAGTGTATATTCAGCTATCTAGAAAATACGCATTAGTACAAAAAGTACAAAATGGGTTTATCGTATACCTAGACTACAGCGGCCAGATTCGAAGCCCCTGTGGTCTCTTAGTCTAGCAAAAAGTTCTTTAGAACAAATTAGAACAAAGTTCTCTAGCATAAACTGACACAATGTTCTCTTGGACAAACTAAGACAAAATGGCACAAAGTTCTCTAGCACAAACTAGTACAAAATTCTCAAGTACGATCTTGCCCT
This sequence comes from Lottia scabra, assembly GCA_029955415.1. NCBI lineage: Eukaryota > Metazoa > Mollusca > Gastropoda > Lottiidae > Lottia > Lottia scabra. Next base: position 3,291,874 of record JARJEI010000014.1, on the reverse strand, counting down.
AGGTTCTCAGTCACAGACTGACCAAATGTTCTTTTTAACGATAAAAATGTCTTTGATCGAACTGGTAAGACATTGTTTTGATCCATTGGACTTCCACCACAAGCTTGACGCGTAGTTTATTTAAGCATAGTTATGCGAACAAGAAAAAATATGCACAAATGTTATAAATTTGTAGAAGTGCCCTCAATAATTTTTATGTTAGATGTTTGTTCTTCCGTCTGGATATTCGAACAGTTAGACAGGGATTGTGCTCTGACTTCCAGTGTTCTTTCTGTCGATTCCTTCGACAATTTCCTCAGCTCTTTGTCCAACACTATCGAGAAAAAGAAAGCTAAAAAAAAATAAAAAAAAATTGATAATGATAATTATTAATTTCTAATGCACGCGCATTTCGTTATATGACTTACTTAAAAAATATACATGTATTCCACTTGTATGTTTGTGAGGGACATATGATGGCAAAAGATCAAGAACATATAACTGGTTTTCGACTTCAAATTCTGCAGTATTTGAAGCCTTGGTTTATTGTCCCAACGACTAGACGCTTTCTCATGTGAGCCCCTCTGACAAGCATCACTGACAGTAAACTGGGTTAAAAAATCCGAAGGTATCAGCTTGACACGGGCAGGATGAGCTCTTGCCCTTCAGTGTCGAACTCCCGGAACAACTACTACCCCGTATAGCGCAACGGAGTAAAATAGTTCAGGGAATATGACTTCATATGTGCAGTATGACCTTTTGAATTGCATGTGCATATCATAATATAAATCCGTACAAAAAAAAAAAACAGTTCCTTTTATCAAAATATCACGACCAAAGGATGGCAAAATCAAGAGCAATAGCGTCATAGTAATAGACTCCTCCATAGAGAAGTACCATGAGGTGTTTCGAAAAGGGTAAGCATGATCTTAATATAAGAGTAACAACTTACCGACTACAGCACAAACCGAAGCAAAATAAAACAACCCATGCCATCCTATGATTGGTTTCAGCAGAGTCGCTAAAACTGATGTAGCTACACCAGAAAGGATCTAAAATAAAAATCCGTCATTTTAAAGCAAGGTCAATTGGAAATGAAATGGAGTTTTACTTCTTACTTTTCTTCGTTTGGATAGGCAAAGGAAAATGCAGTGTGCAATGAGGGAAATTTTGCCAAGAAATCGGCAACTGTCTTGGCTTTCTGGAAAGGAGTGGACAGACCTTTAAACCAGGTGAACATCATTAGCTATGTGGCCTCTCTGGAAAGGATGTCGAGATGACCTTAATACCAAGTGAACATCATTAGCTATGTGGACTCTCTGAAAGGGACTTCGGGTTGACCTTAATACCAAGTGAACATCATTAGCTATGTGGACTCTCTGAAAGGGACTTCGGGTTGACCTTAATACCAAGTGAACATCATTAGCTATGTGGCCTCTCTGAAAAAAGGTGTTGAGATGACAAACCTTAATACCAAGTGAACATCATTAGCTATGTGGCCTCTCTCGAAAGGATGTCGAGATGACAAACCTTAATACCAAGTGAACATCATTTGCTATGTGGACTCTCTGAAAAGGATGTCGAGATGACAAACCTTAATACCAAGTGAACATTATAAACTATGTGAACTCACTGAAATACTTAAGTTTGAAGAATACTTACGGCTTCTGTAAACTGAAGTCGGAATATAATGATGTAGTATTTTGGTCCATACATCTGCATTGTCAGGGCAGACAGCACCACGTAAATACCAGGGAAGGTCAAATATATTAGGCACACCCAGGCGAAGAACATTTCCTTGCCCACGAACTCTGAACAGAGCAATGTAGATAAGAAAATGCTAAACAGACCTGTCCCTATTACAATCGATCTCTGTAAAAAAAGTAACCTGAATAAAAATAGGCATAGGAGATAGGAGAGTGGGCAGTGGTTGTAAGGCGTGTGGGGTGCGCAGTGGTAGGGACCCCCGTGTTCCTTCAGCAACATTAGACATTGGCATTATGTAATGTAATGAAATGAAATGATAGCCGTTGCTAAAGGAACATGCGAGACCTCTGGACAGAAGAGGGTCGGGCGCATTACAAAGGTAGAGAGATGGGTAAGGGTTTTCTTTTTATCTGTGGGCATTATGTTTTTCCAATTTTTGTAGGCTGAGAGGTTTAAGGGTTTAAGAAAATCATCATAAGATTTGAAATTGAAAGTAGATTATATCTTTAATTAAAAAAAAACAGGTGGGGGGTGGGCATGGAACTTTGACCTTCACCCTGTTATATACGCCATTGTTTATTACCATGCGTGCGTGATAAAGAAGTAAATCTGAAAAGGAGGGGTACCTCGAGTCCAATTTTATCAGCCACCAGTCCCACGCCTATTCTACCACAGGAATTGAAAATGGCGCTAACAGACGATACGGTTGCTAAGTAATGGTCGTCATGGATAAACGTCTGACCAAATGTCTGAAAGAAAACTATACAAATTTGAGTTTTATGGAAAATATTTTGTATTATGTCTGTTATAAACAAGGTCATAATATGCTATATATCCTTGTATATTACAAGGAGATCACTACGTGGTATACGTTTCCTATCATTATAATGTTTCGTACGTGCATAAGCACGCACGGAAGCATCGATTTTTTAAATCAGAGATTCGTCTCTGACCTTGTTTATTACAAGGAGATCACTATAATGAGAGAAAAAAATTCAGCCAATCAAAATCAAGCAATCAAACAGAGTTGTTTAGGTCATCCAATCAATATCAATCTTCGAACAAGAGTTGTCTTCTCTTGCACATTTACCGGGCGATATTTTTGATTATCATGCCCGGATCATGTTCAAGTCCCGAACGAGGTTGTATCGAATGACCCCGATAACTTCATATTGAATAATACCCCCCCCCCCCCTTCCCCGTTCCCCTCCTCCCTCCTCCCTCCTACCTTATAAATTGTATATGTATAACCAAACGCTAGACCAAAACTCAGCATCAAAAACCATAAAATATAGAACTTTCTACTAGTTACAGCTTCTTTTACTGTCATGCTTCTGTCTTCTAATTTTCTGGATTAGAAATGAAACGAAATAGAGTTAAGGCTTTATTTTCAAATATGACATATTTCTGTCGTATATTACTTGAACGATTTTGATAATCCCACACCGTACGGACCTCGTCTCTTCGTGGCTTCCGAAAGTTTATAGTTTTATGTCCTGCGGTTCATCGTGGTATATATTTTGACAAAGCTTACATTTCCTGTTTCTTCTTTTCCATCTCTAAACCATCTTTGACTTCCTTCTCCATATCCACATCTTCCAGGTGTTTAGATTTACTTCCTTCTGTCTGATAATAAAAAATAAACGACAAAATAAATTTCAAGTGTTCTGGCAGACTAAGCATGACTTGTATCTACAGGCATAATATTATAATTTGGTTAAACGAACGGATGTGAAAACATTGTGTCCAGCTAGCTAACATTGTTTGGAATACGTTTTCTGTTGTCAAAATGTCTCGTCCGTGCATCAGCACGCACGAAAACATCAATCTTAGAACCACCGACTCAATCAAAATAAAAATAATAGAAAGAAAATTAAAAGAAATTGAGTTTTATATCCTATATTTCTGCACATGTTTGAATAATGAGGACAGATAAAACCCATTCAGTGTGTAATAAGGGAAATTTTGTCAGCATAGCTGAATTAGCTTATTTTAGATTATCAACTGTCAATTGATTTTAAGCATCTTTAGTACCTCGTTTATTGTCAGATATGAACATTTTTTCCAAATCAAATCAAATGAATTGGAGTTTGTGCTCAGTATAGCACACTGGGCCACGGAATTGGTCCCGTGCAAACAACTAAATTACAGGAGGAGAAAAAGGACAAACCGGTGGAGATTCTGGTGGCTCGAAGACCAGAAATAAGCCAATGATCTGTATAACAGCTAAACATCCTCCGGTCAGTAGGAAACTTGACGGAACTCTATCTAGCAGATCGTCTTGGCTGAAATACCTGTAGGAAGAAATTAAATTAAATGGAGTTTTACGTCCTTACTTTTTTGCACCTGTTTTGGCTAAAAAATTTCACAAAGTGCGCAGTGAGGGAAATTGGATAAGAACATAATTATTAGCCAATCTTCACCTTGAAAAGTTATTTTCACTCATAATTCCAGTCAACCCAGCTCTGTAAATGGTTATGGATAATCTTAGAAAGAGCAATACCAAGAGGTTTGTCCCAAGACCAACTGGGAGACATGTTTTCCCACTTTATTTGTTAAATTGGATTTTGGATTGAAAATCGACCACTTTACCTGTCTTCACCATCTTGAATATCGGGGGAATAATTTTCAGGATTTATGTATTCAGTGACAACAAAATTGAAAACAAAGGAACAAACACCAAATCCTGTTACAATAATTCCCACTACCAGACCTTTATTATCAGGAAACCACTGGAATGGAATCGTTTAACATTCATGTGTGTTCATTTTCTTCCCCTAATGAAATAAAATGGACTGTTTTATCCCCTAATGAAATAAAATGGACTGTTTTATCCCCTAATGAAATAAAATGGACTGTTTTTATTCCCTAATGAAATAAAATGGACTGTTTTTATCCCCTAATGAAATACAATGGACTGTTTTATCCCCTAATGAAATACAATGGACTGTTTTATCCCCTAATGAAATAAAATGGACTGTTTTATCCCCTAATGAAATAAAATGGACTGTTTTATCCCCTAATGAAATAAAATGGACTGTTTTATCCCCTAATGAAATAAAATGGACTGTTTTATCCCCTAATGAAATGGAACGGGATATTATACCCTTCTAATGAAATAGAATTTCATATCCCACTGCTCTCTACCGTGTTGGACTAATGAAATGAAATGGAATTTAACATCCTACTGTCCTGTACCTTATTAAACTAATGAAATGAAATGGAGTTTTATATTCTACTGATCTGTTCTGTATTGGACTAATGAACTGAAATTGAGTTTTATATCGTACTGTTCTGTACCTTATTGGACCAATGAAATGAAATGGAATTTTATATCGTACTGTTCTGTACCTTATTGGACTAATGAAACGAAATGGATTTTTATATCCTACTGTTCTGTACCTTATTGGACTAATGCCATAAACAAATAGTTTTATAACCCAGTATTCTGTATCTTAGTTGGACTAATGAAATGAAATGGAGTTTTACATCCTACTGTTCTGTACCTTATTGCACTAATGAAATGAAATGGAGTTTTATATCTTACTATTCTGTACATTATTGAACCAAATGAAATGAAATGGTGTTTTATGTCCTACCTTCATTGCGCCTTTAAATGCGAGAGGGTAGACTAGGTTCTGTCCCACACCATAAAGAACCCCGTACGTTCCTATTACACCCAGTAACGATAGCTTGATGGAGAAATATGTCAAAATGATTCCTAATCTGAAAAAAAAAAATCAAGCTGGAAAATCTTCAATTGGAAGTGAAATGAGGGAAATCTTGCCAGGACAGCGGCATTAACCTGCTCTTGTTTTCGATTTTCAATTGTCGAGGAATCTTTAACGTGCACAGCCTGTAGCACATGGGGCCTCGGCTGGACGATTAGACGCTTTTTCCATGTCAGCCCCTCCGACCTGAATCACTGACAGAAGGAGACCGTGCAAACATGAAGATGGACCCAAATTTATTCATAGTTTAAAGGGATTGTAAAGTGATTTTCTAAACTTTGGATGTGTATCGGGCACACTGATAGCATCAATTTGCTCCATTCCGATTTCAATTCCGACGTCTGTGGTTCTTGCAATTCCACTAAAATTAACGCGTTTTATGACGTCACTGACATTGATCTATCGGACAGTTATCTATGCAGATCACTGTCAGTGACATCATACTCATAGTTTAAAACAAAAAATACAATTTAAAACTTACGAGCTAATCAAACAAGACAAGGCGAGGAACATTTTAGTAGACAGATATACCTCAAGGAGGGCTAGAACGGGAGACAGTAACGCACCAGCTACGGTATGCGACGTTGCCATCCACGTCGTCTCCGCATAGTTGGTATCCGTGTATACCGCCTTCTTTCTTAGATAGGAAGTGACGTAGGGTGTGATATTGCCTGCAAAATACATGTACTCAATGGATTGTTAAGAGGTTGTTTGTACAAGTCGCATTGACTGCATATTATGATGACTGTGCAGGGAAGGGGGGTGGTGGGAGGGGGCTAGAGACATTTAAAATGGTCGTACCTACCGAATATATAAATTATCCCAATAGACATGTGTAATAAAAATCCGCCGACAATCGTCAAGACACCACGTACTGGCAGCGATTTCACCTTCTCTTTAAATGATGCCATCTTTTCAGAAACAGGGACCGTAACTCTCTCTATACCAACTTATACATTCGGTGATCCTCGAAAGTTTCCGTAAATATGCTGGAGAGCTCACGGTTATTCCATGGCTAGCATCCCTTCTTGCTTTTGTGTTCAGTGAAAAGAGAGCATTAGTTTTATATTAGGATACTTTTCTTCCCTTAAAGATTGATGGTCTAGAAATTATGAGGTGAAAAAAATATAGGGCATTTGATAAAAAGCTCTAATCTAATCGTCAGCAGAGATAGGCATGTCATATGTTGGTCATGATGTTTTCCTTGAATTTTAGTTATTTTTCATTAGGCCACGATAAACTTAATGCTTTGAAATGTCTTTTAGCCTTTTGGGATGTTTATCTGTTGATTTCATTTTTGACGTTTATTATTCCCTTTATTGTTTGTTTTGAAAACATTTCTCTTGCCCACTCTTACTTTAGTCCTTTAGTGATGCTTCCCATGCAGGTGTACACAAGCAGGACGTAAAACTCCAATGCTCAAAAGCTCCAGTGTGGCTTCCCTTGATCGGTTTTATTACAAGTTACCTCCCTTGATGGGATTGAGTACAAGTTACCTCCCTTGGTCAGTTTAATTACTAGTTACCTCCCTTGATCGATTTTATTACTAGTTGCCTCCCTTGATCTGTATGATTGATAGTTACCTCCCTTGATCGATTTGATTACTAGTTGCCTCCCTTAATTTGTATGAATAATAGTTTCCTCCTTTGATTTGTAAGAATAATAGTTACCTCCCTTGCTTTTGTAAGCATAAATTGCCTCCCTTGCTTTTGTAAGAATAATAGTTACCTCCCTTGATGTGTACTTTATAAAATACTAGTTGCCTCCCTTATTCATTTGACATGAATATTGCCTGAACCTTATAACTCTCTTAAAGCTTGGACGCTTAATATCATATGGCAATGAGTACAAATTTAAAAACAAATTGACATTACAGTATGGTTGGTTAATGATTTAATAAGATAATAAATAATGATAAAATTGCATAGATAAATAATAATCATCAAATAATCAGTGTCAAAAAAAATGACATGAAAAAATCACAGTCTAGGTGTTCAAATGAGACAAACAATCACAATCAAATTTCGTGTTTGTAAAATGTTCACCTATATTAGGTGACCTATTAGACCTTGAAACATTTGGAAATTGAAAAGAAGTTTGTAAGGCAGCATTGTTAAGGAAAAATTCCCCTCATTGCACACTGCTTATCTTAATTTAAGGCCTTTCTTAACCATTTCTAACATTGCATAAGCTTACTGTTAATTAATGCCATTCTTATAAAAAAATATTTGCTTAACTGCACTCTGCTTGACTAAAATAACCTTAGTTTAGTTTGAGTACAATTTCCCTCACTTCCCAAATTTTGCACACTAAAAGTGATACCGTACCTGAGCATTTTGCTTTTATATGATATTGAAAGAAATTTAGTTTTTCAAGTCTTTATGCAATATCACTCACCTATGCTATGCTAACTGCTATGCTATGCTAACTTCTAAGCTATGCTAAATATGCTAATATTCATTTCTATGTATTAACAAGTTTACGTTCAAAAACATGAAAAATTAGAATAATTCCAAATGTGGAGATTTTGAAAATGACAATCGAGTAGCACTAGAGGAATTTTGGCAGGTGGAATTTGATTTAAAAACCCAAAACAATTAAAATTCTCCATCGGAATTGGAATCCCATCCACAAGACTCAATTTTAGTCTCATTGTCGAAGTCTACTTCAATATCGTATTGGAAGTCGGGATCATCAGGTTTTTTACGATTCTTTTCAAAAAGTGCGTCCATTCGTAATTTCTTGCGTTGTAAAGTTTCTTCGTCCACTTTGTTTAAGTTTTCTTCAGGGTCAATATTATCAAGATCGTTGTTCCGAGCCAAACTGGCTTCGAGGCTCATACCACTGAGTTTGTCCTTCGCAATTGTCAGTAACCGTACCAGCTGACTTCGCGGAATTAAATTGATAAATCGTTTATGTTTCGATTCTTGTAGTTCAGCCAAAACATTGTCCACTTTGGAATTTTTGTCGAAATCTCTTAAAGGCATTGTGCGTCTACGCATTTTATTTGTGTGCATGTCCACGTACGAAATCACTAATCCCACTGGATTGAATTTCAGTCCACATTTCTTCACCAGAAAGTCATTTTCCTCCATGTTGAAACCTGCTCTGAAATAGAAAGATATGCCTTTATAAGGTAATGTAAGGGAGGTTACTCCAGTTGCAACCCTAGAGTGTCTGCATTAGGAAGTAGACATCGTATCATGGGCTTATACAGCAGTGCCCAGTCAGTACTTTTCCAGATGTTAAAAGGCTGTAAAGCCTAGATAGCCGCCTATGTACTCTATAAGCATAGGCCTTTAAGTTGGCTTCATAATGCTCCTAAGTTCTTGCCTTGGCAACAACATTCCGAAATGAAAAAGACTGTGCTAAATTGTTGTTGTCTTAGTAAATTTCCCTTCTTGCACACTGCCTCGCGTTGCCAGTCAATATTATGCAGAGAGCACTAAGGTGCTGACATCTGAGACGCAAATCTCCATTTCATTTCATGTTCGTTACCTTACTACAGCCCTCACCATTTTGTAGTTTCAAAAATATATTCCTTTCCTCGTCTAGAAATAACAGATTTACTGACAAAATGTCGCTCTAAAAACTATGAATTTGAATTAAAACCAATGCCCAGAATGACTGTGTGGATGCTAAAATGAACTAACCAGAAAAACCATAAAAATCTGTGGAAAAATTCAAACATTTGCATTCTTGACAACATGCAATGACATGTAAACAAACCCGACCTTGACCTTTCATGTTTGAACTCGTACAAACTCGGAATTAACCTGGATTTTTGAAACGAAAGTGAATTATATGGTGTGAAAATGTTGACATCTTTGTTGGAAAATTTTGAAAGCATATAAAAGAAAATAAATTGGAACTTTCCTTTTTTAATCCATCCAAAGATCTAAGAATTTGTATATTTCATCGCTTCGGAAATTATTTAAAATTGCCGTTTATTTGACTCACGCATGCGTATTTACCTCTCGCTAGACAGCAATGGCGGCGAAAATTGCTTTTTTCTTAATGGAAAAGTTTTAAAATCCGATTTCTTTGATGCCAAGTGTTTAGCAAACGATTTTAAACCTTTGTTGTATTGTTGACGTTTTGTTTTGTTAGAGAAAATTGTTTATGGTATATTTTCTGTCGTATTTTTTGCTTAAATCGATAAATATATCTCGAAAACAAAGCAAAATTGTTGACCCGATTTCTCAATTTTGTTTGTTTGTACACAAGACTTCAATTTCAGTGTGAGAAAAGCAAAGATGAACTTGCAGCTTTCAGTTTCCAACAATTAACTGTTAGCTCTTTAAATTTAAAGATGCATTTGCATTTTTGCATCAGTAGACCTTCTTTGGCAACTTCTAAAACAAGTTGGGCCTACTGATTTTCTTAGCTTAGCTTTAATTAATGCTATGTCTCTATTTCAGAATTCAAGATGGTGTGGCCAATGTTGTTAGATATGTCGCGTGATGATTGCAAGAGAGTGTTACGCCGACTGGAATTAGAGGGCTACTCAGCAGTCTTGTCAGCTTTCAGAGCTCAAGGAGATCTGTCAAAAGAGAAAAAGAAGATTTTACAAGATTTACAGAATATACTGAGTATTTCAACTGAGAGACATCGTGCTGAAGTCCGACGCGCTGTCAATGATGAAAAATTTGCAACGATCGCTCACAAGTATGTTGACAAATTACAGATCTTTATATTTACAATTATGCACCCATTAACTTATAAATACTCTGAAAAGTTTTGCAAAATGTAAAAAAGATATTCGCAGTTTCATCTGATTTCCTTAATTTTTTTCAATTCTTTCAGCGTATTTACTTGATAATCTTAGGTTCCAGGATTCAATTCCAGCCAGCATAGGTCGACAAAATTTCCACATACAAGTAAAAACGATTATGCCACTGTCTTTGCATAATTTCCCTCATTGCATACTGCATGATATGCCAATCCTCATTAGCTTTTGAAATGCAGAAAAGTTTGACATAAAACTCCATTCATTTAATTGCAGTATATCTGGCGCCAACACAACATCAGAATGGTTGATTGAAGGGAGACGTTTGATTCCACTGATGCCACGATTGGTGCCACAGACAGCTTTTACTGATGCTGCTAACAGAGTGGCTAATGCCCAGGCTGAGAAGAATGCCATGTTACCTGCCCCTAAAAACACTGCTGGACGAGATGGTATGCTTCATTCTCTTTAACAGCTTAAATGGGCATGTTCAATATTTATTCAACCAGAAATACCTTAGTGTCAAAATAGATTTTTTTTGGTGCTATTTCTATCTATTTTGTTCTTGCTTATGTAACACTGATCTCTAAAAAAGAGTAAGCCAATGTTGTGGTCCTGGCCAAATTTCCCTCATTGCACACTGCATGGCGTTTCTCTTTCATCATTAGTATAAAATTTTCCATTTCTTTTCAGTTGGTCCACCAATATATTCAGGAGGTATGTCATCAGTTGGTGTTGGAACTTCGACGAAAGCTTCCCGACCTACCAGTCCAGCTTCTAATGTTGTGGTTTTACCAAGTGGTGCTTCTATACATATCAAAGGTAATCTGATCATAAATTTTAGCCATAAACATTGTTAGCTATGTGGACCCTCTGCAAAGGAATACCAGTCGACTCGGAGACATGTCAACTCGGAGACAGTTAACTCGGAGACAAAGTGAGTTGACTCGGAGACACATTCGAGTCAACCCGGAGACAACTTTGAGTTAACTCGGAGACAACGTATTATTGAAATAAAGATGATATCTTATAACATTGTTCTGTTTCCCTTATTATAAATTACTAGAGGTTTAGATCGAAACTTTATTTAAACAATTTAATAAACCAATCTTCCCGTTATAACATTGACTCAAGATCGCACACGTATGAATCTCGATTGACAAAAGGCAAAAGTCCTTTCATAACCAAATTATAAAGTACTTTCAATTTCTTTACAACATAGTCATAGACTAAATTTCAATAAAACTGGTTCAAGTTTGCATATTTATTGTTCTGACATTGCATGACAAATATTGCTGACGGCATGATTTTATACATCGATCTAGCCATTGGTACCGGTATCAAATTTTATAACGGAAAATATTGCAACCGACGATCGAGTTGTATATTGTCTTCGAGATAACCAAACATTGTCTCCGAGTCGACTCTGCTGTTATTGTCTCCAAGTTGGATTTTGTCTCCGAGTTAACCGACAAAATATTGTCTCCGAGTTGACATGTCTCCGAGTTGACCGAACACCCTGCAAAGGATGCCAAGATGACAAACCTAAATACCAAATTGATATTATTAGCTATGTGGGCTCTAAATAAACATTGTAAGCTGTGTGGACTCTCTCTGAAAAGGATGCCATTTTAAAGGCTCTTCTGGTAAAGCAGATTTCATTTATTTTCTGAAGTGTTGACGTATTAAACCAAAATTCCTTGAAAATATTTTGTTGAATTTGAATATTTTTTTTTGTAAATACAGAAACTTAATTCCTTTTTCACCAATTCGTGTTTTTTTTTAGGAGTTTTACACCCAGACGAAGAAGACGATATACAGACAAGAAAACGGCGTAGGAGTCAATCCTCTGACAGCTTGTCGTCCGTGTCAACTCAGACCCCTCGTATAGCCTACAGCTCTACCCCACAGGCCTCACACAATACCATGTCCCCTGTTAAAATCACCATTAGTAAGTCTCCCCAGGGGCGAGGCATTCCTTCTACATCACATACACAACCACCCAAGGTAAGGGCACAAAGGTTTTTTTGTCTCTTGTTCAAGAAAGGTGGCTGACATAAAAAAAAGCGTCTAGTTGTTCGGATTGAATAATAAACTGAGGCATTGTGTGCTACAGACTGCATGTTTAAGATCCCTTGACAGTTGATTATGAAAAGCAGTAAGCTGATGTCTTTGGAAAAATGTCCCTCATTGCACACTGCTTGATGTTGCTTGTCTTCATTAACCCATACAGTTGCAAAAAGCAGGACATAAAATTTCATTTCTTGTTCAGGAAGAAAAATCGCTTAGCCAGTCAGAAGAACAATAAACTGCATGTTAAAGATCCCTTGATGATTGTCACTATCTTAATGAAATTTCCCTCACTGCACACTGCATGACATTGTTTGTCTTCTGTAGCCTAATAAGATGCAGAAAATTTGTGCTGTATAGCACTATGTAAAAGTGGGGGTTTTTTTTTTCATCCCTTGTAAAAATATTTGAGTCCTCTTTTGTTTTTTAAACCATTTGCTCAAAATTAGAATTTTATTGTTGTAGGTTATTCTAGTTACAAGTTCTGGACAATCGATGACCCCAACGGTCATTCACAAATCAGTCTCGGTACCCATTGTACGTGCATCAACTGCGACGTCAACGTCAATGGCTGGTATGAACCGAGGGTCTATCATGATGCCCAACAGTCCACCAGTCACTTTGTCTTCGTCAAATCTAGTGACTGTATCCTCTCATTCTTTTACTTCACCCACAAGTTCAGGTAAGTTTTTGATTTTGGGGTGGAGAAGGGCATGCTAGGGTAGAGTGAGGATTCTCTTATTCTATTGCCTTGCCCACAGTTTTACAAGTGTGTGGGAAATAAGGGACAATTGGGCAGTCAACATATCAATTCCTGGGAGAGAATGAGCAAGCTCCAAGACAAAAACTTAGACAAATTTTCGATTCAAATCTATTGAAAAATGTTAAATATTTCGATTATCAAGAGCAATAACTCATATATACCATTGTTGATTATTTCAGTGACCAGTACATCATCATTAATGGGATCACCCCCAGTGTTCCAGCCATCACTAGCTGGTAAACCAAGATTTAGAACTATACCTAGACAGAGATTCCCAACAGTGAGTTACTTTATATTGTCATATTGTGGTCTGGTAATATTAGGCATAAACATATATAGAGTTGTTTCCCTTTGATCATCAGAACAAATGAAAGGCCTGAGTGCAGGGGTCTGATTTTGAGTGAACTGGAACACTGTTCTGGACAAAGATTTTCTGTCCTAATTAGCGGGGTGGTGCAGCGGAAAATAGTGATGAAATTAAGATAGCGGCAAATGTTGCAACCGTTTTTCAGTGCAGTGATGGCAGGTCAAGAACACCTGATTTGTGCAGACCCCAGATTGTTAGAATAGCATTAAAATAACATTTATCGGTAGACTCAAATTATGATATTCCATATGTAGACATTCATGGCAAGAAATGACATTGACATTTTGTTTTACAGCAGCAACACAAACCAGGAGTGGTGATACCAATGAGTTCCCAACCGGTTCACCCCTCACCCCAATCTCTACAGAATATACAAGTTAAAACTATCACTAAACCTACTATACAGATAAAACAAGATGGAGGTCAGTATTCCCCCCATTGCACACTTCATGATGTTATCCCTTAGGCAGTTAACTCCATTTCATTACAGTTGTCCAATATGATGCAGAAAAGTGAGATATAAAACTCTATTCATTTCATTAGTCCAATAAGATACAGAACAGTAGGATATATAACTCTATTCATTTTATTAGCGCAATAGGGTAGCCTACATTATAAGTTAAAATTTCATTTCATTTTTTTGTCCTTAGGCATGAAGATTATTACCCAGAATATTCAAGGATCATCCAGTAAGATTCTACCAAAGCCGTCACATATTGGAACGTCCAGTACTGGTACTCCTGTTGTCGTGGTCAATGCTGGTTCAGGTATGTTTAAATATTGCGTTAGTTTTAGTGGAATTACAAGAACCACAGAAGTCGGAATGGATATTGGAATGGTGCAAATTGATGCTATCAGTGTCCCCGATACTCATACAGAGTTTCGAAAAACACTTTACAATCCCTTTAAATGAAATATATTTTTGTTGTAGGTGGACAAACCAGTAAAGTTTTAAACATTGCTACCCCTGGAGGTCGTGTTATTACGACATCAAAACCTAATGTTGTTACAGTCAATCCTAAAACATTACATCTTACTGCCGTTAAAACATCTGGTGGCACCACAGGTTCGTATCTTTCTATTTTTAGAAATTAAGCCCACTTGTAATGTGCACTTATTACCATCTCCCTGTGTGTTTGTCTGCTGACAATTGGCTTGCCAACTCAATGAAGGCCATAGTTCTAGCAGACGACAATCCAACTCCCTACCAGCTGAGCTATACACTGTCCTTGCGGACTTTGATCTACCTAGCTACCGACTGAGCTTTTCCTTAGCTATGGTTTCACATTAAAACAAGATGTAAAAAGGCCCAAATTTAGCTTTTTCCATTTCAATTTCAGTATCAAAACCTAATGTAATAGTAGTGCAGAAAACACAGCAAAGACGACCCCAAACACCAAATATTGCTGGTGGTAAAACAGCTACAGTTCTGTCTAATCCTACAGCTTTTGAAAAGGTAAATTTTTTTACTTTTGACATTTTAAACTTAACATTTAGGTTTTTATACGCCCTCATCTCTCTCCGTCCGTCTGTCAACATTTGCTCGTAAACGCTCTGAAAACTAGAGTTTTTGACGGAATCAATTGAAATTTAATATGTGTATACATATCTATAAAATGAAGATCAAGTTCGAATTTGAGCTGTTTTCGATCGTTAGAAGCAGAGTTATTGCCCTTGCCCCAAATCTTGAATATGCTATTACTCTCTTAGTTTTCAGCCGATTTTGATGAAACTTAAAATGGATGAAAGTTTAAGTTTATCCTGATTAAATTTTTCGTTAGGAGTATATGGCCGTGGTCCACTATCTTCTGTCCTGTCCTGATAAATTATTTTCTGTCCTGTCCTGATAAACTATTTCCTGTCCTGATAAACTATTTTCTGTCCTGTCCTGATAAACTATTTTCTGTCCTGATAAACTATTTTCTGTCCTGTCCTAATAAATTATTTTCTGTCCTGTCCTGATAAATTATTTTCTGTCCTGTCCTGATAAACTATTTTCTGTCCTGTCCTGATAAACTATTTTCTGTCCTGTCCTGATAAACTATTTTCTGTCCTGTCCTGATAAACTATTTTCTGTCCTGACAAATTATTTTCTGTCCTGTCCTGATAAATTATTTTCTGTTCTGTCCTGATAAACTATTTTCTGTCCTGATAAATTATTTTCTGTCCTGTCCTGATAAATTATTTTCTGTCCTGTCCTGATAAACTATTTCCTGTCCTGATAAACTATTTCCTGTCCTGATAAACTATTTCCTGTCCTGATAAACTATTTTCCTGTCCTGATAAACTATTTTCTATCCTGTCCTGATAAACTATTTTCTGTCCTGTCCTGATAAACTATTTCCTGTCCTGATAAACTATTTTCTGTCCTGTCCTGATAAACTATTTTCTGTCCTGTCCTGATAAACTATTTTCTGTCCTGTCCTGATAAACTATTTTCTGTCCTGTCCTGATAAATTATTTTCTGTCCTGTCCTGATAAACTATTTTCTGTCCTGTCCTGATAAACTATTTCCTGTCCTGATAAACTATTTCCTGTCCTGTCCTGATAAACTATTTCCTGTCCTGATAAACTATTTCCTGTCCTGTCCTGATAAACTATTTCCTGTCCTGTCCTGATAAACTATTTTCTGTCCTGTCCTGATAAACTATTTTCTGTCCTGTCCTGATAAACTATTTCCTGTCCTGATAAACTATTTTCTGTCCTGTCCTGATAAACTATTTCCTGTCCTGATAAACTATTTTCTGTCCTGTCCTGATAAACTATTTTCTGACCTGTCCTGATCAACTATTTTCTGTCCTGTCCTGATAAACTATTTTCTGTCCTGTCCTGATAAACTATTTTCTGTCCTGTCCTGATCAACTATTTTCTGTCCTGATAACTTATTTTCTGTCCTGTCCTGATAAACTATTTTCTGTCCTGTCCTGATAAACTATTTTCTGTCCTGTCCTGATAAATTATTTTCTGTCCTGTCCTGATAAACTATTTTCTGTCCTGATAAGTTATTTTCTGTCCTGATAAGTTATTTTCTGTCCTGTCCTGATAAATTATTTTCCTGTCCTGTCCTGATAAATTATTTTCTATCCTGATAAACTATATTCTGTCCTGATAAATTATTTTCTGTCCTGTCCTGATAAATTATTTTCTGTCCTGTCCTGATAAACTATTTTCTGTCCTGATAAATTATTTTCCTGTCCTGTCCTGTCCTGATAAATTATTTCCTGTCCTGTCCTGATAAATTATTTCCTGTCCTGTCCTGATAAACTATTTTCTGTCCTGTCCTGATAAACTATTTTCTGTCCTGTCCTGATAAACTATTTCCTGTCCTGATAAACTATTTCCTGTCCTGATAAACTATTTCCTGTCCTGTCCTGATAAACTATTTCCTGTCCTGTCCTGATAAACTATTTTCTGTCCTGTCCTGATAAACTATTTTCTGTCCTGTCCTGATAAACTATTTCCTGTCCTGATAAACTATTTTCTGTCCTGTCCTGATAAACTATTTCCTGTCCTGATAAACTATTTTCTGTCCTGTCCTGATAAACTATTTTCTGACCTGTCCTGATCAACTATTTTCTGTCCTGTCCTGATAAACTATTTTCTGTCCTGTCCTGATAAACTATTTTCTGTCCTGTCCTGATAAACTATTTTCTGTCCTGTCCTGATAAACTATTTTCTGTCCTGTCCTGATAAACTATTTTCTGTCCTGTCCTGATAAACTATTTTCTGTCCTGTCCTGATAAACTATTTTCTGTCCTGATAAATTATTTTCTGTCCTGTCCTGATAAATTATTTTCTGTCCTGTCCTGATAAATTATTTTCTGTCCTGTCCTGATAAATTATTTTCTGTCCTGTCCTGATAAACTATTTTCTGTCCTGTCCTGATAAACTATTTTCTCTCCTGATAAACTATTTTCTGTCCTGTCCTGATAAATTATTTTCTGTCCTGTCCTGATAAACTATTTTCTGTCCTGTCCTGATAAATTATTTTCTGTCCTGTCCTGATAAATTATTTTCTGTCCTGTCCTTATAAACTATTTTCTGTCCTGTCCTGATAAACTATTTTCTGTCCTGTCCTGATAAACTATTTTCTGTCCTGTCCTGATAAACTATTTTCTGTCCTGTCCTGATAAACTATTTTCTGTCCTGTCCTGATAAACTATTTTCTGTCCTGTCCTGATAAACTATTTTCTGTCCTGTCCTGATAAACTATTTTCTGTCCTGTCCTGATAAACTATTTTCTGTCCTGATAAATTATTTTCTGTCCTGTCCTGATAAATTATTTTCTGTCCTGTCCTGATAAATTATTTTCTGTCCTGTCCTGATAAATTATTTTCTGTCCTGTCCTGATAAACTATTTTCTGTCCTGTCCTGATAAACTATTTTCTCTCCTGATAAACTATTTTCTGTCCTGTCCTGATAAATTATTTTCTGTCCTGTCCTGATAAACTATTTTCTGTCCTGTCCTGATAAATTATTTTCTGTCCTGTCCTGATAAATTATTTTCTGTCCTGTCCTTATAAACTATTTTCTGTCCTGTCCTGATAAACTATTTTCTGTCCTGTCCTGATAAACTATTTTCTGTCCTGTCCTGATAAACTATTTTCTGTCCTGTCCTGATAAACTATTTTCTGTCCTGATAAATTATTTTCTGTCCTGTCCTGATAAATTATTTTCTGTCCTGTCCTGATAAACTATTTTCTGTCCTGTCCTGATAAACTATTTTCTCTCCTGATAAACTATTTTCTGTCCTGTCCTGATAAATTATTTTCTGTCCTGTCCTGATAAACTATTTTCTGTCCTGTCCTTATAAACTATTTTCTGTCCTGTCCTGATAAACTATTTTCTGTCCTGTCCTGATAAACTATTTTCTGTCCTGTCCTGATAAACTATTTTCTATCCTGTCCTGATAAACTATTTTCTGTCCTGATAAATTATTTTCTGTCCTGATAAATTATTTTCTGTCCTGTCCTGATAAACTATTTTTTGTCCTGTCCTGATAAACTATTTTCTGTCCTGTCCTGATAAACTATTTTCTGTCCTGTCCTGATAAATTATTTTCCTGTCCTGTCCTGATAAATTATTTTTCTGTCCTGTCCTGATAAACTATTTTCTGTCCTGTCCTGATAAACTATTTCCTGTCCTGTCCTGATAAACTATTTTCTGTCCTGATAAATTATTTTCTGTCCTGTTCTGATAAATTATTTTCTGTCCTGATAAACTATTTCCTGTCCTGTCCTGATAAACTATTTTCTGTCCTGATAAACTATTTTCTGTCCTGATAAACTATTTTCTGTCCTGTCCTGATAAACTATTTCCTGTCCTGTCCTGATAAACTATTTTCTGTCCTGATAAACTATTTTCTGTCCTGATAAATTATTTTCTGTTCTGTCCTGATAAACTATTTCCTGTCCTGTCATGATAAACTATTTTCTGTCCTGATAAACTATTTTCTGTCCTGATAAACTATTTTCTGTCCTGTCCTGATAAACTATTTTCTGTCCTGTCCTGATAAACTATTTTCTGTCCTGATAAACTATTTTCTGTCCTGTCCTGATAAATTATTTTCCTGTCCTGTCCTGATAAACTATTTCTGTCTTGATAAATTATTTTCTGTCCTGTCCTGATAAATTATTTTCCTGTCCTGTCCTGATAAACTATTTTCTGTCCTGTCCTGATACACTATTTTTATACGCCCTCATCTCTCGATTTTTTTTCTCAAGGAATTGGTGACATTTATTCAGAAACAGGAAGGACAAGGGACGCCATCTACTGGTAAAATAGGGGAACGTAAAGTCATCATAACTACAGCATCTACTGGTGGACAGACTAAGGTAGGGACCATTGATGGCAAGGCTTCTATTCCTATCAGATGTCTGCAGTATTTATAGAAATGCATAAACAAATATGACGTCACCATCGCAAAAGCTTCTGAATAATATTTTAAGGAAATAAAAGAGAGAAATATCTATATTTTACAAGGACAACAACTTAGGTTGGAACTAAGCTGGTCCTCGGCCAAACCTCTTGGCATTGATTTTTCCATGATTATCCATGCCCATTTACAGCTGGGTTTACTGGAATTATGAGTGAAGATCACTTATACAAGGTCTGCAATGTCTACTTCAAAAGACTTAGTTTTAGTGGAATTGCAGGACCTACATGGAGGAATTACAAATTTTTGAGTTCATTTCAAATTTTTAGGCTGCAACCATATTACAGCGCAGTAAGAGTGAAGGAGGAGAAGCTAAGTCTTCATTATTAGCTGAACTAATCCAAGCTGCTGGCATTGTTCCTGATAGTTCTGCTGATGGAACTGGTAAGTCTGGCTTAAACTTTCTTCCAATGCTTCAAATATCCAATTTTTAAAGTACCATTGGTGTACAGCTTCCAAAGACATCTCTGTTAGAATTTGACCTGTTTTATAGATCCCTTAGAAATTCAAAGAGTTTAAGGTTATTGTTGCAGCCCAGAGGCCTTATTCTCGAAAACATAACTTAAGATGAATTTTAGTGTTTCAATCATTTGATTGGTCAATTACTAACATCGGTTTTAAATTTGGTTTTATTATCCAATTAGATTGCTGAATTTCTTAAAATCTGTATTTTGTCTAAGTTAAGTCTCAAAAATAAGGCCCCTGGTAATATTTCCCTTCATAAAAAACAATCAAGGATGTAAAACTCCATTTTTTTTTGCTCTGTAGGTAATCCAGTAGGAAGTAACGAATGGTTTGAATATGACGTCACTGAAGAACAAGCTCAAGCCCTGGCAGCAGGGGGAGCCACTGATCCTGCGACGTTACAAGCCATATTAGGAATGACAGGGCAAGATCAAGGACAAGGCGAGATAGAGGAAAAATCTGAAGTTACGTAAGTGTAATTCCGGTTCATTGGAAATTTCTTTTCATGATTTTAAATTTTACAGTTAAAATTGGATTTAGAGATATTTATTTTGGGGTATCATTTTGGATCATAAAATGGGTCGAACTTCTCTGCCATACAGCTTAGATTGATCCTTTGTCTTAACTAATATCCCATTGTCTATATGGTCATTCATGCTATTGTGAACAGAAAAGTAGGATGTAAAACTCCATTTCAATTTCAAGCTATTGTGGAGGGTTTTAGATTTTATTCAAGTAAAAGTGTAATGTATGTTATGTATTTTTAGTGAAGTGATAGATCTAGACCAAGTTATTGAAGAATCTGAACACACACCCTCTAACTATTACACTTTAGGTAAGTTCTATATGTAATCTTCCTTGGATCTTGAGCACTTCATGAATAAACTTGGTATAATGGGGAAAAGGATACTGCTTGATCATATGACAAGACACATTAATTCTTATGTACATTGGTACTTTGATATATTTGTCCACAGTTGATTTACATGTTTTTCATCTATTACAGAGCAAGCTATGTCTTTAATGGAACCAGGCAGTCAAACAGGAACCAGTGATCAACCTTACACTGTTACTACACAGAAGGTAAGCAATTTGAGTAGATTTTGGCACAGGACACAATCCATAAACCTCCCATTTATCAACATGTGAGCTGTACCAAAAATCCTGTATCTTCGAGGGAATTTGTTCCCTTAACCCTTTACATGTGTTTCCTATATTGAATCCAAGCATTAGGGTTTCACCCTTGAACCTAAGCAGGGCCCTTAAACTTAGCAATAACTGTACACTTGTGGACCCAATAAATTTGTTTCCTATATTGAACCCAAGCAGGTCCTTGATTGTTTAGTTGTAAACTTAATGAAGCTTAAGGAATTTGAGGCATAAGCTGATGTACTTTAGAAACTCTGAATCAGAGTATTGAACTGTTACTATGAATAGAATCTGCCCCTTCGACTCCTACAATGGGTTTCCCCCTTGAACCCAAGCAGGGCCCTTAAACTTAGCAATGACTGTACACTTTTAGACTCAATATAGCTTAAGGAATTGTGGTGCTAAAGCTAATATACTTAAGAAACCCTACCTGACTGTTACTATAAATAGATTCTAACTATTCTACCATTTTCAGATGAAAGACCCCACACCACCAGCAGTCATTGTCCAACAAAACCATCCACAGATAATTCCAGGCATCACAGCTCTACGAGAGGACAAGGAGGTCACCTACCAACCTGTGGCAGCCGTTCAAGGACCTCATCCTCAATTCATTGGAGAACTGGATCCAGAAACAGGACTCTTCTATTCTGGGAAGAAACGGGCTGGAGTTGTTCCTTCCGCTTCAGAATCTTCAAAAACCTTGGATTTGATCCGAAGTTCTTTGGAAGATGCTAACATCGATTTGGATTCGTTGCAATATGTTTCTGAACCTTCAACGTCTGCTGCTAAGGTCGTGGCGGCATTGCCCATAGCAACACCCTTGACAACGACTTCAAAGGGAGGTAACTATATTGCTGAATATGGAGCCACGATTGATTTAACTGAAGAAGATGAACAGGTTTCTGTACCTCAAAAACAAACTCTAGGTAAGAATCAAGAAATATTCTTTTGCATTTTAAAATCCAGCCTTAGTCTGATGGATGATTGGATTTGACAATAAACAGAGGCCTTTTATGCTGACAGTTGTAAATAAAAAAAGAACAGGCTTTTGCAAAATTCCTTCATTGCACACTGCATGTCATTTGTCCATCCTCATTTTCTCATTAGTTACACTTTTGAAGTTTATTTCCATTGAAATTTAATTTCAACTGTTCTGTAATTATATTTTTTATTCTTACAGAACAAAAGGAATCTCCAAATGTCATAATACCCATATCAGAAGTTCTACCAGAATTAGCATCACCATCAGAAATAGACAATACAGCAGCAACTGATGGTTCACCAGCTCAAGAAGTTGTTGGTCCTGTACCAGACCTAGAAGATGCTTTTGCTGCACCTGTCCAAGAAGATGTTGGTGCCGTACCAGTCCAAGAAGATGCCAGTGTCATACCAGTCCAAGTAGTTGCTGAAGCCACACCAGTCCAAGTAGTTGCTGAAGCTGCACAAGTTAAAGAAGATGTACCAGTTCAGAAAGAAGCTAATGTCACACCAGTCCAAGAGGATGCTGCTACTGAAAGCACTGTAGAAGCATCAGAAGCCCATGATTTACCAGAGGAGCATGAAACTGTTGTTCCTATTTTTCCTGAACCAGAGCTCACAGATCCTGCTTTGAACCTCCTTACCAGCTCCACCAAACAGGTAATGAAATGATGCTATTTTTAGAAGTGGTGGATGGTGGAGTGTTGTTCAAAAACTTCACAAATGTCTGTGGCTAGGACACTTCTTTACATGTCTGTTCTATGGTTTTTGCAAGTTTTGATACTGGACAGGACAACTGTTTTGGTTGATAATGTTGAATCTTTGTTTCTTTTTTTTAAACAGCTCCACCACTTTCAGTTCCTTATTTGTGCTGACATCTTCCTTTTTTCAGGTAATTCCACAAGACCCAACCAAAGAGGAAGCTGGAGATAGCACAGCAGCAGTTGCTGAGGAACCAGTAAGCATTGCTGCTGTTGTGGAGCCCTCTAGTGGTGATTTGCAACCAATCACAGAGCCAGAAATAACGTCAAAACTCCCTGAAGTGATGCCAGTACCCTCACTGAAAGTCCTTCCTGTGGTCCTACCAATTGTGAAGACACCAATTGTACAAGCTGAAACGAAAGTTGTGGTTCCTGTCGTCAACAAAGGGGACGTAACTCCCATCATCAGAAAGGAAGTTGTTACTGTGACCAAAGGGGAAACAACTCCACTTACTGAATCTCAAGAGTCGACTACTGAAGAAAGTTTCCTGATGACCAGTCAGTCATCCATTGGTAAGTTGCACGACAAAGATTCTGGAACATGCTGACCCTTCTGCCAGTCCATGATTGGTTTTGTCATTTTAATGCTTTTTGGAGGATTCACATATTACTAAATGATGGATTATAAAGCAGCACTACAGCTCCGTTTAAGGTCTTTTCAATTTCAAAATCAGATAAAGGGAGATAACTCCATTGAACAATGTCAAATCTGCACCTTTGTGGTCTGTAGTCCAATGTTGAATTAAGTATTTAGATGGGTTCCTTTTTAAGTTTTTCAGTTTTATTGTTTGTGCTGCCAATTCACATCAGTATGTCTTGTTTTTCTCCGTTCTAGGCAGCAGTTCTGATAGCCAAGGTGAAAATGATCCATCGAAACAAGGAAAACGAAAAAGGAAAACTCCAGTTAGTTTTGATGACAGCCAATCATCTTCATCTTCAGCATCTTCATTTACCACATACCAAGCTGGCTGGGTCAGGTCTGCTGCTGGGTATGTATTCGATTTAGCCCAATATGGTCCCCCATAGCAATCTTGATAATCATGTATCTTAGAATGATCCATAGAATGCTTTGCTCATTATGTATGGAATCGACTCATTATGTATGGAATCGACTCATTATGTATGGAATCGACTCATTATGTATGGAATCGACTCATTATGTATGGAATCGACTCATTATGTATGGAATCGACTCAGAAGTTCTCAAAGTTAACAAATGCTGACTTTATTGATTTGATCCTATGTGTATGCCTTCCTTCGTTTCGTCTGTTTGTGAATTTTGACTTCTGTTTTGTAATAACATCTGGGTATATGTCACTTTTCTTTTCTCTTCTTATGATATCCCCATACAGGTCACAGGTCCAGAAAAGCAGGATATAAAACTCTTCATTTCATGTCTTTTTGTGATATTAAGATACGCATAGTCCATTTTGAAATATTATAATATTTTCAGGTTATTACAGAAAGTGTGTAAATATCGAGGTGTGAATAGAGAGAAAGGAGAACTGAACGCTTCAGCTTGGTTTATACAGCCAGGTAACTTGTCTTTTTAGAGAGTTCACATAGCTACTATTGTTTCTTAAACTCACTCTGAGTCTAACTTTCTTATATTCTTTGTGGTAAATAGTTTGTTGTTATTCTGCTTTCAAAGCCTTGAAGCTATAAAAAAAAAATTGTGCTTCGATTTAAAGTGATATGAAAGATGTGATATGATTTTAAAGTTGATGTTTTGTTTTTCAGTGGATCCAAATGATGCTCCAGATTATTATTCTATCATCAAAAATCCCATGGACTTTGGCACCATCAGGAAAAAATTAGAGGTAAGGGTTTTTACAAAACTCTAAATGGGTGAGGATAATCTGGAAAAGATCAATGCCAAGTGGTTTGGTCAAGGGACCGGTTAGGAGAAAGGATCCTTTTGATCATAAGTTGTTATCCTTGTAAAACCAATGTCAAGATATTTGGTCAAGAATTCTTCTATTTCTTTTATTAATTACTGAAAACAAAATTTAATTTAAGCTACCCATACCACTCGATGTCAAACTCTGTTCATTTTATGATGCATATTACTTGTCAATGGACTGTCTGACTTAGGGTTTGCTTATGATGTAATGTATCTGTATAAATCAATCAAAGCTACTTCATCATTCTTCACTCATAATTCCAGTCGACCCAGGAACCTCAGTTGTTAATAACAATTTGTTATCCTTGTAAAAAATATAGATATGTCTTTCTTTCTTTTACCTTTTTCATGTGAGAAACCTTGCAATTTGGATTAAATCATAGGTAAAATTCTCATATCATGTTTTGGAAAGAATTCCGACTTGCGGTTTGCAAATAATTCAATGAATTTCTTTCCAGTCTGGTGTATATAAAGAGTTTGAAGATTTTCATAATGATATGATGTTAGTAAAAGATAATTGTTTTCTATATAACCCTCCCACTAGTCCAGTACGAGGAGACTGTACGGACGTTTTTAATTATTACCACACAGAGGCTGACAAACTCAGAGAAAAATGGCAAAAGGTAAGTCGCAAATTATTTTAAAAATTTGACCAAAAGTAGCAAATTATTTTACAAAATAGCATTTGATAAGGTCATAAAAGTTTCAAAATGGCAAAAGGTAAATCGCAAATTACATGAAATATTTGACCAAAATTAGCAAATTAGTTTACAAAATAGCATTAGGATAAGGTGATAAAAGTCTCAAAAAGGCAAATGGCGTACACTTTATTGGAATTACAAGTAATTGTTCTCTTGTGGACTGAATTTTTTCTCAGATGGCATTGATTCAAAGATATTAAACACACAGACTGAAATTCTGACAACCATCTTAGGCTTTCTGCCTACTCTTTAAAGGGAGATAACTTTTCATACAGACTTGATATCTTAAGACCACAATATTAGGTTTACACAATGTTATTCAAATAAGAACTTAAATAAATTTGTAAGATGTCACAAAGGGTATAAGTGGCATTCTAGATAAAATCTGTAAAAAGATTGGACTAATAATACTTGATTTACAATCGATTTTAGTAACTATCCAATCAAATAACTGGAACACTAAAATCATCTTAAGTTAAGTTTTCGAGAATAAGGCCCCAGTTTTGAGAAAAGTCAGCATGCCCTGTATCTCTCCATTTTGTAATTTTTTTCAGTCACATATTGGATCTCCGAAGAAACCAAGATTAGATAAAAGTCCAGGAAAATCCTAGTGCTGTTACCATGGTGATATTATCGTATAGTGCATGTGTTCATTTTGTCATAATTTTCATTATTAACGGCAATTTTTTATATTGTGTTTCGAAGCTTCAGGATCAAAGCCTGAAAGCTTCCTTCGTTATTGTTGTTAGCCCTAATTTGAAAATCAAAATTAACCAATCATTATTGGATTCGTTATATCAACCAATCAAAGATGTTAAAATTATTTAGTACAATAATGTTCATAAAACCAAATCTTACATTTGTTGCATTATGTTCAAATGTTTTGCACATTAAGTTCTTGCAAGGTTTCTAATGTTCATTTAAAACACATTTCACAATTTCAATAATCACTGGCAAGGAGGGGGATTATAGCACCAGGCATTCTCAGGGTTGTTGATTTGATTGTATTTGCCTGACATGACTGGCAAACCAGCATTAATATCTATTTTTGGCTAGAGTATGCTGGGCAACAGTGGCATAGGAAAATTTTTCTAATGGGGCCAAAGCATGAAATTACTCTAATTTGGCGATTTTTTTTAGTGTAATAGAACCAAATTTTTGGTCGAGTGAGGGGTCATGACATCATGCCCCTATCCCTAAATAAGCCCTAGAATATGTTAATAAAAACTGTTGGTCATGTATGGATACAAATACAACTAAAGGAACTGCTCTGCATTGCATATGTAAAATGATAAGAAAACTGAGATTGATGGTGCTAAAGTGGGCCTGCCTCATGTCTGTTGGCTGCATGCCACCCATTTGTAATGCTACGAGCACAGCTATGGTGCTTATCATGTGAAGGAGCAAAATCTATACAAAGAATTAACTACTTAATAAGGATGTTTTAGTGATTTTACTTTGTTATACATAGTTTAATATGTAATGATATAT
Organism: Lottia scabra; assembly: GCA_029955415.1. Taxonomy (NCBI): domain Eukaryota; kingdom Metazoa; phylum Mollusca; class Gastropoda; family Lottiidae; genus Lottia; species Lottia scabra. Next base: position 3,265,142 of record JARJEI010000014.1, on the reverse strand, counting down.
AATTTGGAAATAAAATTTCCAACAGAACTCAATTTCTTCTTTTGACCTTTGAACTTTCAACTTTAACCCTAGTTGTGACCTTGAACTTGCAGCTATTAGCACTCAGAAAAGTATTTTTTCATTTCTAAATGCACAAATTTGCAAGCAGTTCAATAAAGGACTTTCAGGATGCAAGAAAATGTCCTCTTGCCAAGGCCTGTGCGCCTGTGCTTGAGAGATTAAGTTTTTAAAAAGTCAGGATGGTCTTCAATCCAGCACTGGTCTCCAAGCATGTAAAGATCCATCGGAACCTCCTGATAAAACCAAATCTGATTGGTTAGGATGCCACAGATTAACCGTAGTCCTCAATTCTGATTGGACAGTATTTGCCATATGACCTTCATGTCTAAATATAGTATCAACTTTACTTTCACTTTCCAGCTCTGTAGTTGAGAAAAGATGCACATTTCCATCAAAACCTGCAAATAGAAGCACACAATGTCATGCAAAGAATCGCTGGAAAGGAAACCAAGTAGGTTTACATCATGATTTAGTGCACCTTAGTGGCTATTGAAGTTTACCAACATCTTATAGTGTGCAATGAGGAAAACTTTGAGACCTCTGCTTTTGATCATATCTGATTGCTTTCTATCTGTCTGTCAGTTTAGATTGATTGAATCTATCTGTCTGTCAGTTTAGATTGATTGAATTGTAAACTTACCTGATGTAGAAAGATATCTGCCACAAGGGGAGCACTGCAAAAGAAAACAGATTATTTCAAGGCTTAGCATATGGGAGATAACTCTGGTTAGCTTGTTTATAATCAGACAACAGTAATATTTATAACACATCAAAAAATTAAATGAGGATTCAGAATTTTTCTTTACTTTGATGTGGAATCAAACCCAAAGCATCGAATTGCAACCCAATTTTTACATGTCTTAATTTCAAAATTTTACGACCTTAATATGCAAAATCTCAAACTTTTCAATTGATGATATAATTATCTCCCTTATTATCTGAAATTTGTTTAAACCATACCAACCTTTAGTCCAATGGTTTCTGAGCTAGACTTCAAATCAGTTTTAGACATTACTGCATTCGATAAATTCCTTTGATCCAAAAATCTCAAGTCACCCTGATTGGATATTTGATAAAGTTTATTTTGGTCACATGATGAACACATTGTCCAATGAGATTCATTATCCTTTTGATTTGAATTTGAAATTTTTGGCAGGAAAGTGTTGCTTTGTTTGGAATTAAGGGACAAATTTTTTTCCCTTGTGTCTAATATATGTACATTGCCAGTTGCCTTTTCACAAACCAAACAAAAATTTTCATCTGCTTGGCAGATTGCACCGATTATTACATCTAGAGTTCTGTCCCCTGAAATTTAAAGTAAAACCTAAGTAAGCTACCATTTTGTTTCTGCTGAGAACAAAGCCAGGGTTACCGTACATAATGTAAAGGAATACCAAGATACCAAGCTCTTAAAAGCATTGGCCTTGGCATCTGAATTTTTAATGGCATCCATAATAGCCTAGCAGACAACAATTAATCTCAATATCAGCTGATTGGGTAATTCCAACAGAATTCTAGCAGACGACAACCAATGATGAGAAACTTGTACCTGTCAATTGCGAAATTTGAGATCCAGTTTCAATGTCAGCCATTGTTAAATCAGACATTTTACTACCAAAAACAACATGGCTACCCGATATTAGTCCAAAAACAGCTGAATCACTGAAAAGAAAAAAGATTTGAAATAGAATGAAAAAAAAATGCAGAAACACGAATATAATATGGAAAATTTGCAATGTTGTGTGCAATGAGGGAAATTTTGTATCATCCGAATGAACAGAAGCAGGTCTTAAAAAAAAATGAACTTACTCCTACTTACTTTATAGGTTCCTTGCTCTCAATTGTCAACTTTGGGCTGATCAAATCTAAAATTAAACGAGGATCCAATTAAGAGCAAAAAGCCATATTGGTTGATCGAAAGCCCAAGTTTTGTAAGTGAGTTAGGATTTAAAATGGAGTTTGGTAAACATTGGGGCCTTGAAGTTGACTGTCACAATTACACAATGACAGTAGGTGTTTAAGATTTAAGTTCAATACTTACTGGACTCTGTACCACCAACTTGTAAAATTTTGATACTATTTTCACCTTGTATAGATGTTACCATATTCCTTAAAAAAGAAACAAATCTTGAAAATAACTAGAATGTCAGAAACTCTACAGACGCTTCCTTCATAACCTGAAGGACCAGTGGTCGAGATGATGTAACCTTCAGATTTTTCAACAAAGTTTCCCCATTATGAGTAATGCAAGTTGGAGGGGCTGACATGGAAAAGGCGTCTTGTAATTCAGAAGGACCAAAGACCCATGTCTGCCAGTCCTCATTAGCAAGACCATTCTATATTTCATATAATTCAGTGTGCAAAATTTAGTAAAAAAATAAATATACCTTGTGTTTGGAATATGACACATTTGAACAATTTTAAAATCTAAAAATCCCCCAGTTTCCACTCTGAAATCTCTATCTTTTAATAATCCCTGAAAAAAAAACCAAACAAATATAACATTTTCACCAAAAAATAAGTAAGTTGGATTGTTAACTGCTAAGTGATTAGGTGCTGTGGGTCTGATTCCCCCTTCAAGCAAAAAATATAAAATCAAGCACATCATTATAATTCTATAGATTGCACCTTTATAGATTGATATAGCAATAAAAATTTGTATAAGCAAATCCATTCTGTTAATCAAAATCGTATCCAAAAACATGGCAAAAATTAGAAAAATAGTTGTATAGTGGTGGACCACTGATCCAAAGAGAAGTACCATTAGGTGTTTCCAAAATCTTTAAGGTTGGGTGGGATATTCTTGGGAATGTTCTTACCTCATTGTTCTGATGTGATAAGAGTTTATCAGGGAGAGACAACTCTAAAACTTCATGTTTCTTTCCATCAGAAATAGACACACATAATCCTGTAAATTACCAAAATTTTATTTGTATGATTTTCAGCAGAATTTAAAGGGATTGTAAAGTGGTTTCTAATGTATGTGTATCGGGGACACTGATAGCATCAATTTGCGCCATTCCAATTTCCATTCCGATGTCTGTGGTTCTTGCAGTTCCACTCAAAGTAAAGCGTTTTATGACATAGCTTCCGGTAGTTCAGTGGGGGTGATGTCATAAAACGTGTTAGTCATCGGAATGGAAATTTGAATGGCGCAAATTGAAGCTACCAGTGTCCCTGATACACATACAAATTCCTATTTCCCTACCTTGTTGTGAGATCCAGTCCCCTGCTATGACAGGTTGTTGTAAATCATACATATATAAACTCTCATAACTGAAAAATAAAACAAAACCAATTGATTATTCATTTAGCTATGCCTACAAACACAGCCTTAAAGGGATTCGAAAGAGGTTTTCTAGCCTTTTTGTGTGTATGAAAGACACTTTAAACATCTATTTAGTGCATTCAAAATTCTCATTGGGTGCCCGTGGTTCCTGTTATTCCAGAAAGAAAAACGGGAAGTGACGTCTGTGTCTTGAAATAAGTCAGACTGGATGATCAGGTACAGGGCATTATAAATACATGTTGTCACAACCTGATTGATTGATAAAATCCTTCAAAAAAAAAAATGTCTAAAAAATTACAAAGAAGGAATGTTATTTCACCTTTTCATTGACTCAAACAGCCACTCATCTGCTAAATCAGGGTCCATTTTGCTTCATAAATTTCTTGCTTAAAGAACCAAACCTAAACGAAACCGAAACCAACTGAGTGAGAAGTTATTAAAAATAAAAGTAGTAGGGTCATGACCTTAAAAAAGCTTAGATTATCCAGACAGCAGTCAACGTTATCAAGACAGCTATAACGTTAACCGAGACTACAATTCATTCATAAGATGGCCGGTTGTTGTAAAATTTTACCGCCTCGACCCCTAACATGCCATGGTGTGGAGTGATGTAAGCTAATATATGCCCTAAGTACATTGTAGACTGATAAGGGAGAAGGGGCCAGATAAAAATGTCGTACTTTGAACCCCTCCACACCACCAATTTTAGACGAACCAGAAGTCGCCTACACTCATTTCCCTCCACGTTTGTATGACCTAGAAAAAGTTAAGGCATGTTTCGGCCCTTCGACATTCGTCTTGCAGAAATGGATAAAACTTCATTACTGAGGCGTTATTTTACAATAATTATAGATTAATTGATAAGAATTTGATTTCAATTTGTAATTTCTTTAAAATTTTGAGCCTTAAAATTGATCTTATTCATTCAGTTCGAATATCGAAATGACCTATATTGAACAGAAGTTAACTTCAGATCATGTTATGTGTACCGGAAGTTGTATTATGATAATGTACGTAGTAAAAGATAGAGAAGTCGTGTGCTTCTCTGATCATAGAAGTATAAGACTATATTCTATGCTCTGATTGCCCTTGATCAAGACCTTCGATTCATTCATTTCTTGTAAGTATATTTATCTTTTGGGCTGTTTTTCAGGCTGTCGGGGTAAAACAGAGTCGAGGGGGTGACTTTTGACTTCTGATCAGGGAATGGGGGAGGCGGGAACATGGAATTAGAAACAGAAACAACCAACCAAGCCATCTTTGCATCCGATTATTGACTGGCATCCGTCACTAAAAATGAGGATCAGGAATATCCGGCCGAGGGTGAGAAATGATAACAAAATGCAGTATGCCCATTCTCATTCAGATTCACAAGGAAAGGATAGGCTTGTACATTGGCATTGGGCATAGTCAGTTCTTCAATGTAACCATATTCCATTTCCATCTAGCCTACTAACATAGCCCTACACACAGTCACTACAGAGTTGCAAAACTCCTGTGCTCCTGTTCATGGATGGAAGTAAAAGAGTAGGCTTACCCTCCATTTCTAAAATTAGCTGTCCTGATGAGGATTGTGTATCTGAAACATGCGTCAGCAGAAAGGGAAGGACTCCAGTCAATTAGCTAACATTTTCTTATATAGTGGAAAGTTCAACTCCATTTCTAAATCTAGCTGTCCTGGTGAGGATTGTGTATCTGAAGCATCTCTGCACTCAGTGGGCAGTATGTTTTGGAAAAGTAACCCATTTCTTAGTAACAACATGAGATATAACATGAGATACATGCTACCCGTAGTCTACAATCAAAACTTTGCTGTACTGCTAAGGATTGTGTATCAAAAATATGTCTTGTTAGTAGCATGAAAAGAGTGCTTGTCTACATTGAACATGTCCTGATGAGGATTGTGTATCTGAAACATGCCTTTGCAAAAAATTACAATTGCACATAAATTTATGAAATAATTTTAGAAATTGAATAAATGAACTTATGCAATATTCAATTTTAAGACACTAAAAAGTTAAAATGCAAACAGTATTTTTTTCTTGCACTGTTCAAATTTACTTTGCAACCAAAATATTTGTTTTGAACTGTACTCTGAACTGAGTAGATAAGTAAAGATATAGAATGATAAAAAAGTTATGTGACTTTGTATAGAAACATAAATATTTTCCATTATTATTTTAGATATTTACTTATCACATGTAGGCGAGCGAGCGCTATCTAATTTAATCAAGTCATTTGAGTTTTTCTGTCCTTGAAATACAGTAAGACATTGGTGGGATATGTGAGTATATTTTAGGCATTTAGGGGAAGGAGAAATAGCGTTGGATTTGAATCAAGTCCTGATGAAGTTTTTATGTCTGAAACACATCAGACTCTTGAATAAATCTTAAAGGGATTGTAAAGTGGTTTTCTAAACTTTGTATGTATATCGGAGACACTGCAGGGCATGAATTAACACGCGAACGATCGTTCCGGTCGCGCATAGGTTACGAGGTGCTGAAAACACGCGAACGGACCGTCGTTCACGACCGACATTAAAAAAAAAAACGGTACGTATCAGCGATATCTCAAATGATTTCGGAAAAACGTAAAAGTTTTGCTTATGATGGGCGCAGCCATTTTTAATCCCGCTCCCGGAAGATTCCGAGAGAGTGCTTCCTGTCATGGCGTCGTCAACAAAGCGATCTCGTCGTGAAGAGGAAACTGTCAGTCTCAAAACATTCAAGTCGTGGGATTTTCACAATGATTTCAACTTTGACTTGAATGAAAACAATAAAATATGTAAAATAACATGTAAAATATGTACAGGTCGCATCGTCCAAATTAGACGTGAAGCACTGAGACGTGGAATAAGTGGTTCTGTTTTAAACGGTATTATCATAAAAGTAATGTGAGCCGACATGTCGCTTCTGGGTCGCTTCACGACTGGGCTAAAAAAACAAATTGAAAATGAAGATCTAACTAATAAAACCGCTGACACTGTCCAATCGACATCAAAACCGAGCGTTTTAAACAAAACGTCATCAGTGACAAGTAGTACAGTCAGCAGTAGGCCAAGTGAAAATATCACAAAAAATAATTTTATTTTTGTCTTTACCTTGTGCCAAATATTCCTTGTTCTAGTCAGATACTAAAGTTATTGTTATTGTTAATGTTAACTAACTGCTTTTTAATTACATGCCATCGATCCTCTACTCTTTAGGAACCTCTGAGATTACAGTCTAAGGACGCATCGTAACCGGATAGGTTACGACCTTCAAATTTGACGTAACCTGTTTATAGGTTACGATAGCTGGCCCTTAATTCAAGGCCTGACACTGATAGCATCAATTCACTGTCAGTGACGTCATAAAACACGTTAGTTTTAGTGGAATTGCAAGAACCACAGACGTTGGAATGGTGCAAATTGATGCTATCAGTGTCACAGATCCACATACAAAGTTTAGAAAATCACTTTAGAAAATTGTAAATCACTTTAATTTAGTTAAATGTGTTAGAATGTAAAGTTTGAAATAAAGGTATTTAAGTTATTTGTATCATAATATATAGTAGGTTAAATTTTATTCTCAAATTAGCTGTCCTGATGAGGATTGTATGTCTTAAACACGTGCTTGAATCAATCCCTTTGCATCACATATAAGAATGTGAATGTGTTATGTTTTTTTAATTCAGCTATTTGTATCCTATATAGTAGACTAAATCTCAAATTCTCAAACTAAGTGTCCTGATGAGGATTATGTCTAAAACATGCTTGAATCAATCCCTTTGCATCACACGTATAAGAATGTGTTATTTTTTAATTCAAGTATTTAAGCAATTTGTATGTTACACTAGGTTAAATCTTATTTCCTGATGAGGATTGTATGTCTTAAACACATGCTAAAATCAATCCCATTCTATCATGAATCAGAATATGTTATGATGAATTCCTATGGTGTAAAGTAGACTACATCATAAGTTATTTTTAGAGTATATTATGAAAAGAAAGATATAATTGTAGGAGTATTAACCTGGCAGTGAGATGTACTATTTTACTTCATTTGATTGACTGACTCATTCTATCTTGTTCACAGCTTAAATTAAAGGGATTGTACAGAGGTTTTCTAAACTTTGTATGTGTATCGGGGACACTGATAGCATCAATTTGCACCATTCCAATTTCCATTCCGACGTCTGTGGTTCTTGCAATTCCACTAAAACTAACGCGTTTTATGACGTCACTGACAGTGATCTACTGGAAGCTACTATTGATATCTATGTAGATCACCGTCAGTGACTTCATAAAACGTGTTAGTTTTAGTGGAATTGCAAGAACCACAGACGTCGGAATGGAAATTGGAATGGTGCAAATTGATGCTATCAGTGTCCCTGATACACATACAAAGTTTAGTAAATCACTTTACAATCCCTTTTAATGATCCAAACCCCAAAACAAATCTTGAAATCCATATAAACATATTGGCAAATCATTAGAAGCAGCAAGCAAACTTTTAATTTGAGGAAGTATATCAATAAATGACTTAAATATTTCACAATGAAAAGTTGTATCAGATGTCTAGAAGAATAAGCAAACTCTGCCTAGCGCAGTTGCGTTGTTGCTATAACTTCATCTTTCATTTAAGAACTCGTCAACGAAGCCTCCCCCCACCCTATCTCACTGAAAATTTGAGAAAAATTTATACTAAAGATATCAAAAATGTTATTTTGACCTCAATGACCTTAAACATCACTGACTTTAAAGCTGACTTTGTTTTTTAGTGTTTGTGTTTTCCTTGTATAATAGGTCAAAAGTCAGAGGTCAGTGACCTACATGTAATGTTTGACCTATTTGTATTATGTTCAGTATAGTAAGGAAATGAACCATGTATAATATATTATTCATATCTTTTGTTGTTAATTATAGCTCTTGGCTATTTATTTCTATGTCAAATACACATCATAAAATACTACTCGCCAAAAACCAGTTTGACTTTTTGATCATTTAATATAAAGATCACTAAAAGGTCATTTCTTCATTAAAATAGGTAAGTCATTAGGTGTAAAGGTAAGATTCCATATATGCGTTATGCGGATCCGTCATGCGTTAAAAATCAAAATGGTTGGTTTTAGAGGGTATGATTCCATATATGTGGTAGCGGTATCCGTCAAATGGTCTCCGTCATGCATAAAAAAAAACAACCATTTCAATTTTTAACGGATAACGCATGACACGTTTATATGGAATCTTAGCATAATGTTTTCCAATTTGGCAATTGTCCGTATTTCCAGATATTCTTATTTTGTTCCTTTGTATTAAGAAATTCAAATTTTGGCCTTTATGTGTAGAATAGAAGATTAAAAACTCAATTTCTTTCATTCATTCATTCAAACATTCATTCATTCATTCTTTCACCTTTCACAAGAATTGTAACTTCTGTTTTTGATTTTGTCCAATTTATACTTGGTTGACCAATGGACTCTTGCAAAAAACAAACATGTGAGCTGATTAATCAATCTCCCAAATACAACTACTGCTAGTTCTCCTGTTTGTTTTATTTTTTTGAAAGAATGAATTTCTAAGATATTATGTTGTAATTTCTGGAGAATTGTTCTTTAATGGTAACATTCTGCACTTTCCCTTCTAATACACTTAGCATTTGTCTTTCAATTTAAGTGCGGATGTATGTGTTTTCTACATAAGGTAAAGTCTTACTAAAATACAACTCAAACGCTGATATTTATGGATATACAGGGAATTGAGGGCTTAAATTTTTACAGTGAGCTGAGAACACTATTACTTCAGATTAGCTTGGCTAAAAATTCCTGTTTCTAAGACTAAAGTATTATTAGTCAAATGGATCGTAAACATTCCCCGTTAAATTTAAAACAGAAAGCTGTAATTTAATGATAATTCTGCATTCTCAAAGAATTCTAACTCAGCTGGCAGCTGGCACCATGTAATATATTCTAAGATTACCAGTATTTAAGTTGGTACCAGTTGGCATGGAATTGGTAGAGATTAAGTTTCAGGAATTTTGACAGCTGTATCAGACTTTCAGGCTGAGTTATTTGCACTAAGAAAATTCTCTTCAATTCATTAAAGTTCATAAAAGTTTAAATGGGGAGTGGGCAGGAGGTTTACAAAAACAGATTGTGATTTTCCAAAGTTCAAAGACAATTTTCCTTAGTCTCAGAAACAGGAATATTTTAGCTGATCTAATCCGTAATAATGATAACAACTCTCCCTCAAAATTTCAGCTTTCAAAAACCTCGTGTAGCCATAATTATCAGCGTTTCAAATTCAAAAATACGACTTGTATTTTGGTCAGACTTAACCTTATAAGCTTATAGAAAACACTTACGGTAATATGGATAAATGTTTAGTTTGAGGTATATTGTAGGGAGTTCTAGCACTACTGTGCTATTTCAAAATTAAGTACACAGGTCATTTAATTATTGCTTGTCATTGTTCTTAAGGGTGTTAATTGGGCTATTTGACGTTATGAAAAAATGGAATAAGTATATGAAATAATGATTTCTTGAGACTTGTTGTGCATTTGTTGATGATTTGGGGTCCTTCTCGATAGTTTAAGGTTGATTTCATGTCAATCAGATTTTTTTTAATGAGTTGACAGCCCTTTCAAACATGTCATAAAAATTGGACATTTCAAACCTTTGATACAAGTTTAAAAAAATGTGAATGGATCAATCTACATCAAACTTGGCATAAATGTAGACAATTACATTGCCGAGAAACGTACAGAGCGATTTTCCAAAAAAAAAAATTATTTTGGTGGTTACCATGGAAATACGAAAATTTACACGTAGGTACGGCAAACATTTTCCAGGGGCCAAACTGATTAGAATTTTAGAAAAAACTCTCTGTACATTTCATCCTTATTGAATAAGCTTTCAATCAAGACCAAGATCGTAATTTTCCAATAAAAAATGGCTGAGAAATCTTGTATCAACCGGGACACATTTTGCTACTTTTTCCTAATTTTTTAGCAAAAACTAACGAAATACCTAATTTCTTTTCGGTTTTTTTCATTCTATATAGTTTACAAATAAAGTAATAATAATTATCTACAATCTGAGCCCAAAAATAATAAGTATTTCGCAACGCTAGCCCAATCAATACCCTTAAAGCATGTTTGTTTAAAATCTTAACTTTTATTGAACAGAACACAATGTCTGAATTGTATCAAATTTCATCTGAATTATTTTTTTTTTTCATTAATATAATGTTTTCCCTCTTATTAAAATCTAACGTTTCAAGTGCTATTGTCAAACAAATAATAGTTTTATTATATGCAAAACACATGAAAAATTAATGGTGTTGACTGATCCATTATGAAGAAAAATGTGTCTTGATTGACAGACGATTTTATTAGTCGCTTATTGTCAGTTTCAGGTCTTTTTGTGGCATAATTGTTTCCCCAAACGCTAGCACTGTCAACGTCCTTAAAAAAACCTTTTTACAATCCCTTTAATATATCTATATATACTTGTTTTGAACTTTGATCATTGTAGATAATCAAGGATTAGTATTTATTCATTAGTCAGCTCTTATTTCTACTGACTTGACAATATGTTATTAAAAATAAAGGTATTAGAGCCCAGGTAGCCTGTTTTTCTGTTGTATTTGTGGGAAATGTTGAACTCTGACCTTTTGGTAAGCTTGGATTAGTATTAATGAATACTATTTCAACTTCGAAAGTCGAATTATCTGAAAGAAGGCAAAAGAATTTTGTCGGCTGAAAATTTTGAAAAAGGACGCACCACAAGGCTACTGATTTAAAAGGTATTCGTGGCAACGATTTGTAAAATTTTTACTTTTTTTTATCTTAAATGTTTTGGGAAAAATTCCTTGACAGTTGGAAGAGAAAAATTTCCCTCATTGCCCACTGCATAGAATGTTTGATTGAGGAAGAAAAGTCTATGAGTCGTACTGGAAGCTTTAGGTTTTTTTCTCCAAGAATTGTCAAGGATTTCCTTAGTTTCTAAAATTAGACCAGGATGTCCCTGAATATATCAAGAACTATTGATTATCATGAAATATGTCTGTTAGTGAATAGAGAAATCTCTCAAGACATGGTACCATATTGATTTTATAATAGAAAGCTACAAGTTGGTACAGGTCGTTTTGGTATGTTGAAGAAAAAATTTTGCTTGATATTGCCTTGTTTTTGAATAGATTCTGATATTGGATTTTATATGGTTAGTAATTTCATCACATTGAGAAATATTGACATCTTGTGAAGGTAGTTTTATTACGTGTATGGATTCTCCAAAGGTATGCCATATTGACACTTGTTTTTTTCCTGGAAGTGATCACATGTTCCTGAGATTTTTTATTGACTACAGGCTGTGTTTGGAATGTGCAATATGTAATGGTATGTTTTTATACTAGGAAATTTTGAAAATAAGTTGGTATCATTTCTTTTGACACTAGTTTTAAAGGTACATTTGATGTAATGTGTCCTAAAGTAATATTTGGAATTTGGTTCAGGGTTCAATCTTGGGATGGTTCGAGATGATACCTTCAGATTTTTCAACCCAGTTTCCCCCTGTCAGTGATGCAGGTTGGAGGGGCTGACATAGAAAAATTGCTAGTTGTTCGAATGGGACAATAAACTGAGGCATTGTGCTACAGGCTGTGAACGTTAAAGATCCTTTTACAGTTGTATATCGAAAATAAGAGTCTTGAACTGGTAAAATTTCCCTCATTGCATACTGCTTCAGGTTCAGTAATGTGAAACTTAAATCATCAATTTAATTTTGTTTTATTTCTTATATTATAATCATGTATTGAACGCAGTTTGTGATCTATTACCTACCATAAGCCATCTATTGTCTATAGGTTGTAGGTGGACTAATAATAGTAATAACTGGACTTCACTAATTACCATCAATTAATTAATGAGCATGTCTACTAACGAACTTAACATCCTTGACGAGGCAAATTATAGATTTTTTACGTCAATGAATGTTGTTATCGGTAATGAAGCGTTTCTTTTGTGTTTTAAGTTCATCGCTGTCTTAAAGGGGAATGTTCATCATTTTCGAGGGTTAATTTGGTCCTTGAATATATGTAAATAGCCTTCCGAATAACTAGAAGTGCCCAAAAAAATCCCTTTGATTATACCAGTACCGCAACATTTATCGTTCATTTTCTGTATATTGTGTTTTAGATACCGATATAAGTCATAGTCTTACTAATAGACGATAGTTTTGTATAGTAGTGGACTACTCTAAAGAGATGTATCATCAGGTGTTTTGAATTATACTTTTACTTAACTTATACTTGTTTATGCTTTTACTTTCAATTTATTTTTGTATCATCTATTTTTAGATTAACCAATGAGAGAAGAGAAAGTGTAAAATGAGTGATATATTTGTGAAGACTATTATTGGGGTGATAAAGGCGGTGTCGTTAGTCTATGACGTCGTCTCGTTCATACCCTACTATTTTATATTCGACCCCAACGCTAAACTTAGACAGTCACGCAGGCTGAAGGTAGGTTGGTTACGTTAGTTCATTATTAAAGAAAATTGGACCTCAGTCATGCTCATATTTTCAGTTTGTTATTCAGACTCAAATGAAGAAAGTTTGCAGTTTTGAGATGTATAAAGCTATTGAAATTCCCCCATTGCACACTGCCTTAATTTTTTTGATTAGTAACAGAAATATATGATATTAAAGGGATTGTAAAGAGTATTTCTAAACTTTGTATGTGTATCAGGGACACTGATGGTATGAATTTGCGCCATTCCAATTTCCATTCCGACGTCTGTGGTTCTTGCAATTCCACTAAAACTAACGCTACCGGTATCTTATACATTTCACCATGTCATTTCACTCATTTGCTGGCCTAATAGTAGTTCAATAAGATACAGAGCAGTAGGATGTAAAACTCATTTCATTTTATTTCCAGGCTAAACCAGTATCTAAGGAGTATGGTGCACCATGGAGATCGACAGAAACACCAGGAGGGGAGCTAACTACTACTCTATTTCCTGAATGTAAAACACTGGACGATCTGTTAGTCCGGGCCGTCCAGCTCTACTCTGATAAACAATGTCTCGGTACCCGCGAACTCATCAGCGAAGCAGATGAAAAACAACCCAATGGAAAAGTTTTCAAAAAGGTTGGTTGGATTATCAGAAATTTCTTGCTATTCATTCATGAGTTATTGCCCTTGATGTCTTGAATTAAAGTCCTATATGAAAAAGACAGCTCACAAGAGATGTCTTTAAAAATATAGGTTCGAGTTTCAGAAATGTCTTGCTTTTAATTTATGAGTTATTGCCCTTGATATCTTTAGAAATTTATAGGTCACAATTTATATGATAATTTAATGAAAAAATCTTTAAAAAGGTTTTGGAGTTTCAGAAATGTCTTGCTATTCATTCATGAGTTATTGCCCTTGAGAAAAGGACTCAATTCGTACATAAGGTCTGTATGAGAGGGGTTGTAATTTCATAATCGTTTAGCTATTCATTCATGAGTTATTGCCCTTGATGTCATTAATATCATTTTGGGAGACTATGATTGGCTAACCTTTGAACTTTGTTTTACAGGTCATTTTGGGAGACTATAATTGGCTGACCTATGAACAGACCTTCACCAGAGTGACGAATTTTGGAAGTGGTATGCTGGCTCTAGGTCAGAAAGTTCGACACAATATCGTTATCTATGCTGAAACCCAGGCCGAATGGATGATTGCTGCTCAAGCTTGTTTTAAATACAACTTCCCTGGTAAATATTCTTTTAACTTCCTTGACCCCATTCAGCTCAACATTCGTCAATATTCTAAAGTAATATTATGACTCAACCGTGATAGACCGCCATCTTGCCTGACAAATGAGCAAGAAAGGAGATTGAATTTGATCGGCTGAAACAAAGGAGAAGACAACACTTGATTGTGATTGGATGAGCTATAATTTATTCAAGTTATAGTATAGTATACAAGTCTATAAATGCACGCTGGTCTAGTTCCAAAGTTGATACAAGTGTCCCTGGACTAGAAAAGAAAACACCCCAATAAGGTCAAAAATTGATTTTTTTAATATTTTAAGGAATATTTATGTGTTTTGAAGAGGTTATATTTTAACATAAGGACAAGAAGGTGTAGCCTACAATCTAGTCCAGAAATGATCGGCAAACTTACTACCTAATTCTGTTTTCTATTTTTAGTCGTAACCCTCTATTCAACATTAGGACAAGAAGCTATAACCCACGGTATCAATGAGACTGAGGCTACTCATGTTATTACCAGTAAAGATCTTGTACCCAAATTTAATGTAAGTACTAAGACTTGCTGTGTACGGAAGGGCAAACGTGTCAATATCAAAGTTGTGTATGGAAGGGCAAACGAGTCAAAATCAAAGTAAATTACGTTTGTCTAATCAATCGTAAAATGTTATATGAAATTTAATAGAAGAAGCATCATAAGCTTTCTAGCAAAAGAGACGAAAAGAAACATCTATATTTAACAACTTATGTTCTGTGAAGATCCTTTCTCCCAGTTGGTCCTTGATCTATCCCAAATTATCCATACCCATTTACAGCTGGGTTGACTAGAATTATGAGTGAAGATAACTTATTCAAGGATCAAACTCACAAACGCATCAACCACCATTATTTTGCTCATAACCAAGCTAATGACATCATAATGACTGTGCTTTACAACCATACAATAGAGAAGTAACATTCAGCAGTACACAATGAGGAAAATTATTTGGTTTTTTTTTTTCAGGGAGCTCTGAAGTTGATGCCAACCGTCACCCATCTAATTGTAATGACAGATGATACCAAGTTACCCCAGCTCAAAGATAAACCCAATAATGTTAAAATGATATCCATGGCAGAGGTTGAAACCATTGGGGCCAAGGCTGAAAATAGTAAGTAGGGTAGGGGAAGTGGAAGTGGAGGGAGGGGAGAGGGGGGACAACTGTACTGAGTTTTTGTCCCTGACCCAATAATGTTAAAATGATTTCTATGGCAGAGGTTGAAGTCATTGGGGCCAAGGCAGAAAACAGTAAATAGGGTAGGGGAGGGTTAGTGCCCATGGGATTTTTTATTTAGATTATATATCTATGTATCTTGTATCATAGAGTATTGTTATAGAATTCTTGCTCATATTTATTGGATTTGAATTCCATAGCATCAATTTACGCCATTCCAATTTCCATTCCGACGTCTGTGGTTCTTGTAGTTCCACTAAAACTAATGCTTTTATGACTTCACTGACAAGAGATCTGCAAAGATATCAATAGTAGCTTCCGGTAGATTTGGTAGTGATTTCATAAAACATGTTAGTGTTAGTAAATTTGCAAGAACCTCAAACGTCAGAATGGAAATTAGAATGTTGCAAATTGATGGTGTCAGTGTCCCTGAAAAACAAAGTTTAGAAAATAACTTTACAAACCCTTTAATTATCATGTCTTTTTTTAAGATTTTCCTAAATGACTCTAAAAGTGATAAAAATTTAATTTCTTAATATTTCACGTTATATTTCAGTTAAAACTCCAGTAACGAAACCAGAGAGGTCAGATACAGCTGTTATAATGTATACTAGTGGTTCTACAGGACGACCTAAAGGTGTGGTTATTAGTCACGGTAACCTCATGTCGGGAATGTCAGGACAGTGCCAACGTATTCCTAATTTAGGGTAAGACTCAGTTCTATATTTGGTGGCACTCGATAGACTTTATTCAGGCGTCGGCCATCTTGGATCCATATCGAGGCTCATAATGCAAACCAACAAAAGCAACGTTTTGTCACTGCATTAAAATCGTCACCTTGTTGAAGATCACACTAATAACGCTCCTGAAATTTCCTTCATTGCACACTGCAATGTGTTACCTGTCCTTATTGGCTGTATTCTATTTTGCAGGCATCCTGATGTTTATATTGGTTATCTCCCCCTAGCTCATGTTTTAGAAATTAGTGCAGGTAATATATTAGTCATTAAAGTAAAATCTAAATATTTCAGCTATCTGTATAGTCATCTAAATATTTACTTTACCAACTGATAGAGCTCTATTTCAACTATCTGTATAGTCATCTAGATATTTACTTTATCAGCTGATAGAGCTCAATTCAAGCTTTGTGTATCCCTTTTCAGAATTAGAATTAAACATACTGTTCTACCATGAGATCACCTAACTTTGCTGGATTAACTATTTTCAGCTTTTTTTGACTAAAATAATGACGAAAAGTTGACTTCAAAAGCCAATCAACCCACATCTCCAATTATAAGGAAAGACTTTCTTGTTGATGATAACCCATGACCACCATTTGTTCAAAATTTAGGATCAGCTTTCACCGTTATAATTCATTTTGCGTTTCTTTTCTCCAGAAGTAGCATGTCTGTCTCATGGTGTTGCCATTGGTTACAGTTCTCCCCAAACTCTTACTGATACGTCATCTAAGGTTAAAAAGGGCTGCAAAGGGGACGTAAGCGTTCTTAAACCAACCTTGATGGCTTCGGTACCGGTAAGTTTTCAGATTTCTCATGAGGCTTGCTTGCTTATCTAAATGTTCAGGGTTCAATTTATTTCAATGATACCTCCAGATTTGTCAACCTGGTTTCCGTGTCGGAAGCTGACATGAACAATCCAACGCTTTCAATCCCAGACCAACATTCCTCCTCTTTGTGAGGTTCTATAGCACTGTGGTTAGCGCGTCGTTCTTTACAAACATGACGTCATTTGCTTGGATACAAGGAAATGGTGGTCGTTATGTTTGTGAGTTCGGTTCCTGACTAGGGTGTGAAAGTCCGTTGACCTTGAATAAGTCATCTTCACTCATAATTCCAGTCCACCCAGCTGTAAATGGGTACGGATAATCCGGGAAAGATCAATGCCAAGAGGTTTGGCCAAGGACCAGCTGGGAGATAGGATCCGCACGGAACCTAAGTTGTTATCCTTGTAAAATATAGATGTTTCTTTCTTTTCTTTTCTTTCTTTTTCTCGTACTAGTCAGTCCTACCCGCTCGTTCGTAAAGAGTTCCCTACCAGTAGGGTAAAACTAACCTGTCTCACGACGGTCTAAACCCAGCTCACGTTCCCTGTTGGTGGGTGAACAATCCAACGCTTGGCGAATTCTGCTTCGCAATGATAGGAAGAGCCGACATCGAAGGATCAAAAAGCAACGTCGCTAAGAACGCTTGGCTGCCACAAGCCAGTTATCTCTGTTGGGGGGTGAACAATCCAACACTACACCATTTCAATCATTGGACCATCGTATGCTAAAATAATCGTTAATTTTGCGTCAATTTTTATTTGTAGGTAATTTTAGATCGTGTATATAAAGGAGTTTGGGATAAAGTCAACAGTGGGGGACCATTCTCTGAGGCGTTCTTTAAATTCGCATATGATTACAAGAAAAAACAACTTGAGAATGGCTACGACACACCCATCTTAAACAAGTAAGTACATTTCAAGGCAGTGTTAATGCTGCTGTCTTAGCTAAATTTCCCTCATTGCACATGACATGATGTTGTTCAATATCATTAGCCAGATCAGGTGTTAAACTGATGAAAAAATTTCATTAGTCTGAAAAAATGAAGAAAAGTATGATGTAATATAGCAATCCTAGTCATAAATCAAGGGTGTGTTAATGCTGCTGTCTTCGCTAAATTTCCCTCATTGCACATGACAAGATGTTGTCCAATATCATCAGCCCAATCAGGTGAAAAAATTTCATTAGCCCAAAAAAAATGAGGAACTTGAGATTGCATAGCACGGAAGAACAGTGTTTCGAATAGCAAGAACAAACTCAGGAAAGTCGTTCTTGTCACTCCCCATTTTGCTGGGAGTGGAGTACAAGAACAGTGGATATAAAATGGTGGCTATGTAAACATAGAGGAAAGTGAAAGTATGGCCATCATGTTTTGTTCTTAGAAGATAATCTTGAGCATTCGTATCTGAGCATTCTAGTCGACGGCTCTTGTAGTTGCGAATAGGACCAGAAGAATTCTGGGAGTGAGATGTCACATGACAAATATTCAAAAGTAATTCTATTTATGCGTCATTTTGCACATGAGGTTATTTTCATGTGTAGCAAGAATTTTGATTTGAATTTTGATATTTTCAGGTTATTATTTAGTAAAATCTGTGGTTTATTGGGAGGTCGTATTCGACTGATGTTATCAGGTGGCGCCCCCTTATCTAATGCCACCCAACGCTTCATGAATATCTGTTTCTGCTGCCCTGTAGGTCAAGGTTACGGACTCACTGAAACTTGTGGTGCCGGTACAGTCACTGAAGGTATAAATTTAGTTTCATTTTATCAAAATCGCTTAGTATGGACACAGGCTCAAATCGTATCAACATCGGAACTAGACTAGCGTGCTAGTCTTCTTTACGAAGATTGCCCTATTGAGAAAGTCTTTCATGCGTTAAATAAAATCAAAATAATTTCCAAAAAAAAGTTATCTTTTCTTGCCAATTTGCTGGGTTAGATGGCCGCCTATCATGGCTGAGACATAATATTAGTCTTGAAGATTAAAAAGGGGCTTCATTTCCCTCATTACTCACTGCATGGCATTTGCCCGTCCTCATTAACTCATACAGGTGCAGAAAAGCAGGATGCAAAACTCAAAATCATTTCATTACATTTGTTATTTTCAGTGACCGATCTCAGTTTAGGAAGAGTTGGAGCTCCGTTAATCTGTAACGAAATCAAGCTACGTGATTGGCCAGAAGGTAAGAGTTCAAAGGTCAATTAAACCATTATTATAGACCATGCTTACTCTTGTCAACTCAGCATTCCTTTTAGTGAGTCAAGATACCGTATTTATTCCAATTGAAGCCCCTGCCCTAATAAACACCTCCTTTTTTTTGGATTGTTACTATTTATAGATCGAACGGGTGGCCTTGGTGCTTGTGTTTAGATTGTTATCAATTGAGTAATTTTGCAACGAAATTAAAGCACCCCCTTTAGAAAAAATGCAGTGACAGAGTTTTTAATTGATATTTGCATTTCTGCAGACATAATTCGCAACAACCCTATGTAAAAGCCTTTTTTTTTTCCCTTACAGGTAACTATACAAATAAAGACACGCCCTTCCCCCGGGGTGAGATATTAATAGGAGGGGGTAATATTACCATGGGGTATTATAAAAACAAAGAGAAGACTGAGGAAGATTTTATAGAGAAGAATAACATGAGGTATTTCTGTACTGGAGATGTCGGACAATTTGAAGAAGATGGCAATCTTAGAGTTATAGGTAGGATGATTCATTCATTTTTTCATTCATTCTCTCTATTCATTCATTCATTTCTTCATTTATTTGTATATATGTTGGTAGCATTCATTCATTCACTCACTCTATTCTTTAATTCATTCATTCATTTATTTGTATATATGTTGGTAGCATTCATTCATTCATTCTCTCTATTCTTCTTTAATTCATTCATTCATTTATTTGTATATATGTTGGTAGCATTCATTCATTCACTCACTCGTTTGTCTGTACTAGTGTTGGTTCTTTCATTTTTCCTTTCATGCATTCACTTAATAATTCATTCATTCATTTCTTCATTCATTCATTCATTCATTCATGTGTACTTGTGTTTGTTCTCTCATTTTTCCATTTATGCATTCACTTAATAATTTATTCATTCATTTGTTCATTCATTCATTCCACCCTTGATTCTTGTACTTATTCATTCATCCAACAATTGTAATTGATTCATTGTGGCATACTGAGTTAGACGCTTGCTTGCTCACCTGAAGATCCAGGGTACAATCCCGGCATGGGTCGAGATGAAACCTTCAGATTTTCCCCGTCAGTAATGCTGGTCAGAGGGACTGACATGAAAAAAGCATCAGTGTGCTACAGACTGCATGTTAAAGATCCGTTGACAGTTGAAAATCAAGAGTTTTCCTGGCTAAATTTGTTTCATTGCACACTGCATGGCTTTTGCCCACTCTCCTTAGCCTAACAAGTGCCTAAAAGTAAAAAATATAACTCTATTTCATTCATTTCAGATCGTAAAAAAGATTTAGTTAAATTGCAACATGGAGAATATGTGTCATTATCGAAAGTCGAAACGGCGCTAAAAATCATGCCCATGATCGAACAAATCTGTATCGTTGCCGATAGCAGCAAGAGTTTTGCTGTCGCCCTTATCATACCCAATCAGAAGAATTTAGAAGAATTCGCTAAGAATAACGGAGGCAATGGAAAAGATTTTTCGGAATTGTTAAATGATTCCGATTTTGTGAAAAAAGTCACGGAAGAAGTGAAATCTTACGGAAGTAAATGTAAGTTATTTTTTTGTGGAAATTTCCCTCATTGCATACTTCTTGGTGTTGCTCATCTTCATCAGAAAATCAGCATTTAAAACATAAGACATTAAAGGGATTGAAGTAGTGACGTCATGGTTAGTTTTAGTAGAATTGCAAGTACCTCAGACGTCAAAATGAAATTTTGAATGGCGCAAATTGATGCTATCAGTGTCCCTGATACAAACTTTAGAAAACCTCTTTACAATCCCTTTAAACTTTTTTCATTTTGACTTTTGGGTGAAATTTACCTGATGGCACAATGCTTGAGCTCTTTAGGTAGAAGCATAGAACATACAAATCCATTTCATTAGCTCAATATGGAGTATTAAACATTAAATGTAAAATTTGCTCTATTGCTCACTGCATGCCAATGCCCAATGTCTTATATGGGATGTAAAACTCCATTTCATATCCTTAGTCCAAACATAAGATTTGGGTTTTTTTTAAGTAAGAAGAAAAACTCAAATTTGCTTTCATTTCATAATTTCAGTGCCCTGTGTAGCTTACTAAAAGTAGGAACATAAGATATAGAACTCCATTTCATTTCATTTGTCCAATGCTCTTGAGGCAAAGGATGTAAAACTCCATTTCATTTTTTATTTCAGCTAAATTAGAGAAGTTTGAAATCCCACAGAAGATCCGATTAATTAATGATTCGTGGACGCCTGACACAGGACTTGTGACAGACGCGTTCAAATTGAAGCGAAGGAATATCGAGGAAAAATATCATAAAGATATAGAACGTATGTACGAATAGACGCTTGACTGTACATTCCTTTTAATGTTGAGAATTCAGACCACAAATATTTTCTATGTGTTGGACTCAGACCACAAAAGATTTTTACATATTGGATGCAGACAGCAATAATTTTCTACATGTGGGATGCTGGTTACTGTTTGCATGGTGATTTCAGACCACAAATAATTTCTATGAGTTTGGATTCAGACCAATATTAAAATTTGATGTTGGATTCAGGCCACAATAATATTCTACATGAGGGATGCAGATTACTGTTTGCATGGTGGTTTCAGACCACAAATAATTTTTACGAGTTGGGATCCAGACCCAGACTACCAATAAATTTTTATGTTGGATTTGAAACTTTGATTTTTACATAAGGAATTCAGACTATAATTGGTTTATCGGCTTTGGGATTCAGACCACAAATATTTCATGGTGGTTCAAGACTACAAATAATTTATGTGCTATATTTAAGACTACAATGATTTTGCGGCTTTGAAACTCTGGCTACAAATACAGTTCTACATTGTGAATTCAGACCACAGTTTTTTTCTTCATTGTGGATTCAGACCACAAATACATCCAATGTCCATATCATTAACTGCTGGACTTAGACCACTATTTTATCTACCTGAACTTGAAGAAAATTTATGTGTGCGTTGATTTTATGAAAGAGTTTGAGAATTTGTGTTATTTTTCATTCAAAACTGCCAGTTCTTATGCCACTCTGTAATTGAGAAAGTCAACTTTTTATATATTTTGCTAAGGGTCCACATACCTAATAATGTTAGTATTAAGGTTTGTCAACTTGACATCTCTTCCAGAGAGTCCACAATGCTAATAATGTTTATTCGGTATTCAGGTTCACAACTCCGCATCTGTTCAGGGAGCCTGCTTCAGCATTTTTACAGATATTCTTTTGGTTAGTTTTCAAAAAATTTTATGGTCAATTTAGCAGGGCATTTAAAGGGCATGCTTACTCTCCAAGAGCACTACAATTACATTTGGACACAGAGAGTCCACATAGATAGCTAGTTATATTTATACATCAGTCAATATTTATGCAATTTGTAAAACATTTAATAAACAAATATTTTTCCCATCGAATTTATCAGAATGCTCATCAATGTAAAAACTAAAACATTAAAGGCATATTAAAACTTTAAACAATTTGACAGAAGCTAGAAAATTTTTGTACATATCAAGAAAATCAAAGAAAACCTCAACCATAACACTTTAAATTTTTTAAGAATAATTTTTGACCAATTTGAAATTTTTGACATAAATATTTAAACATATGCGAAATTTTGATCAAAGATTTTTTGAATAGCTCACAAGTCATATTCTCGAAAAACTCCGATAAAATCCCGATTTTCAGAAATATACTAATCTGATTGGATAATAATGCTAAATTAAAAATAGATCTTGGTGATTGACCAATTACAAGAATGGAAAGAAAAGTTTTTGACAATAACGCCCCTGGTCTTTGTGATACCTCTATTATGCATTTCAAAAAGTGTTGGATTTTTTTTAATTTGTCGTTCGCAGTATTTATTTTGTATTGTTTTGAATTCTAGGTATTTATTTTTCATGCATTTGTCCAATAATAGGGCTTAGTTTAGTTAATGGTTAAAATTGTATTAATGTTAAAAAAAAAAGCTTCGTTGAAATTTCATGGCCTGTCTTTACATGCCACTTGGCATAGACGACAAATTGATGAGGAAGCGCGGAAATTTCCCTCATTGCACACTGCATGGCATTACCTGTTCTCATTAGTCCAAACATATGTATTAAAATTTAACACAAAACTCCCATGTCGTTTCATTTCCATGCCAACTACAAAATTTCATTTTGGCATCTGCAGCTAAGTGACGTGTAAAGAAGGACATGGAATTTCAACGGTATCAACGTTATTGTTTATAAAATTTGTTTGTTTGTTTGATTATAGTGCTATGAATAACTGGTAAATCCACGTCCTATTTTATATTAACCTACATTGGAATTATTAAAGAGATGAGTTGTCTCGTCAAATCAAATGATAGTTTTGATCTCATATAGACTCCCCGTGCTGTTATATTGTTTAAATTATATTTGGATATTTAGTGGTTGTTGACTTGGTCGGTTAGGATTTGACAGTATTTTATTTGTGATAGCATTGATATCGTACCATTCCAATTTTCAGACATCATTGGTTCTTGCAGTTCCAATCATACTGAATCAGGCCTTCTCAATTAAGTTTAGTAAAGGGCCAAATGCATTTTTATAAAAAAAAAAAGGGCCAAATAGAGCTCAGTTAACATAGCGGTAGAGGTCAATGTTGAGGGGCCATTCCCAAGGGCATCGCGGGCCTCCATTTGAGAAGGCCTGTACTAAATGCTCTATGTAGTCACTATTTTCGATAACAACATCAAGGCTTAACTTAAAGAAAAACTGGGAGAACCACAGACGGGTCATAATGTTTGGTCTTGAACATTGACGAAGGTCGAGCCAAATGCACAAATGTCTAATAGAAAATTGGAATGGTGCCAATCAAAGCTATCAGTGTCCCTGATACACAATTTCAAAAACTCTTTATGGCCTACAATCCCTTTAACTCGGCCATTATTTGATAGGTATCTAATGCAAAATGGATTTGAGTCTTGCTTTGAGCACTCTTTTATCCTTACCAATCCAATGTTGATGACTGTAATGAAATATTTTTGAATGATTTTGTTTTTAGTTCGTGTTTTTAAGAGTGAAACTGTGGCTGATTGTTGCTATGGAAACAATAAAATTGTACAAAAGTAAACTAATTATATGCCATAATCTAAATATTGAACATGCTAGTACTGGTGCCATACAAATTTTCCCTCATTGTGTACTGTCTTCATTAGACAAATTGAACATGGTATTGTCTTGACAAAATTTCCCTCATTGCACACTGCATGGTATTCCAGTCTTCATTGGCCTATTGAGGTGCATAACTTGGATTTCTTTGACTTAAGAATAAAATTTTAAATTTGACACAATTTGCCTCATTGCACACTCCATGGACTTCATTAGCTCAAACGAAAACAGATTAAGAAAACCATGCATGCATCGGGAATATTTATTCGATCAAAATTAGCGTTAATGTATGACCAAGAAAACCAATATATTAAGTGTATTATATATAATATTTGTACAAACATCGTATATAAACATATAAATAAAATTATAATCATATTTTTTGCTCATGGTACAATAAAAGCCTACAGATTCTACAATTTTGTTTTTCTTTGGCACTTTGTGCCTATTTATTCCAGTGGACCCAGATGCAACTGGGTAAGACATGGGGATTTTTTATGTTTGAGAACGACTTCATAAGCTTTTTGGGGCTGAGACCAATGGGAATCTAGCACTCTGTCACTAATTTGAAGGTATTCAGGTTGTCAAATAAATCTACAGGGGCCAAGCCAGTATTTAGAGAAAGCAATGGCTCTGAAATATAACATGCTTCAAATTAAATGGAACCGCGAGCGACAAAATTTTAGAGGGTTGCGTCAAATTGGGTACCAGGAAATGCACTTTTGACCAAAAATAGGAGGGGGGGGCTTGGATCCGCCCCTGATATATTCTCTTTTGTCACTGATGCAGGCCAGAAAATAATATGAAAAAAGCCCCTAGGCAGATGGAAGGAATAATAAACAGAGGCCCCCCATACAGTCTGTGGACCTAACAGATCCCCATTAAGTTTTATATGAAAAAAAAAACGACATGTTGCTGTCCTGGCAAAATTTCCCTCATTGACCACTCGTCAATAGGTGCAAAAATAAGAAAGTAAACTCTGATTCATTTAGGTTTCTAAACAGAAATTTTAGTTGCTATCTATAACCAAATCTTACAGCTAAGCCCATTCTTATTGAATTAACGGTACATAATCTAAATCTAATCCGTTATTTTGTACATTCGATTAACCAGACTGAAAATATCAATTACATTTCTTATGCGTGACAATCAAGACTACAACGAGATAACTCGAGACGTGTTGTCAAGGTAAATTATGACAATGGCGTCGATGACAACCAGAGCTGACTTCGCTAAAATGTCTTCAGTTTTCTGTTGAATACCGTTAAAACAACTCGCTAAAATAATTGAGATTACAACAGAAAGGAACATTACAAGTGAGTTTTTGTTCTTGACTTAAATTTCCTTTGATAAAGTGACATGTTTTAGGAAAAATCAAGAATTCAGACAGACTTCTGCTCGGTTGTTATGATATTTTTTTACGGATTGACACCTGCTTCGTCTGCTAAGGTGCTCCATCAGTCATCATGGCATTGACTGAGAAAGCATAGGCCTATATAGGAAAGGTTCAAGTCAAATATGCAAAACATCTTTTTTCATTTGTTTCATAGCATAGTTAAACTCACCAAATCTTTTTAAAACGAAATAAAATTCTTACTTGGAGTCTTGGCTTGGGTTTAAAATTTCCTAAGAGTAAGACAATACAAGTTAGTTGGATAAGAAATATTTGCTCTTGATTTCAGTAAATCAAAATGCCGCCTAAGAAAGGAAAAAAGAAGGGGAAAGCATCAATTGGGGATGAAGATGCAACACCAAAAGGATCTAAGAGTAACACCCCAGTTCCAGAACCAGTTGTAGAACCAGAAATTGTGGAACCAGGTATGTTGGGTTTTATTCCTAAAATTTAAAGGGAATTTTCAGATGTTTTCTTTATATTTTTGTGCTTATGAGACACTGATAGCATAAATTAATAATGCTCCAATTTTCAATAAGAAGTTCCCTTAAATATGCCACTGACTAAGACATTATTTACCTTACTATTGCAAATACCTTTAGAAAATTTTAGCAATTTTTAAGATAGTTTTTCATGTGCCAATGCTAATATTCTGTAAATGATTTTAGAAAATGAAACAAAAGAAGAAGTTCCAGTAGAAGCAGAACCTGAAATTCCAGAGGAACCAAAAGTCACAGTTGTGAGTTTCTTTCTTGCTGTTATAGATACATTTTAAAGAATTTTTGAGTTTTGTCTAATAACGTCTTGGTTAAAAAATCAGAAAGTTTTCATATGGTTTTTCCATTATTTCTTTTTTTATTTATTAACTGAATTTTTTTTTTTTAATTTTTAAAAATTGATTCAATTTTTGTGTTTTTTGCAGAAAAAATTAATAGAAGACAGAATAACAGTGGTGGGTCTAAAACCCGAGATGTGGACCGATAAACACCACGAATCAATATTACGTTTTATAGACAATCCTGACAATATGTTTATGGTGGCGTATAACGATCAATTCCGCGGATTCTGTATTGAAAATAGTCTACCAGCGTTCAACGTGGAACAGATCTCATATTTTATCAAATCAAAACGTATCAAGGAGAAATTGGATTTCGATAATTTTTTCAATGTGGTCCAATACGGAACTGTTAAAGGAATGCATATTGAAAGTTTGTTACGTGTAATGATGGGAATATACGCTCCAATTTTCTTTGACAATACATCATGGCCAGACAGTATCCTTTGATTATATATTTGTTTTCTGCTTTCTTTATGTTTTTTTTTTTGTTTTTTTTTATGTGGCTCAGTGTTAGATGCTTGCTTGCTAACCTGAAGGTCCAAGGTTCAATCCTGGCATGGGTTGAGATGATACCTTCAGATTTTTCAACCTGGTTTCCCCCTGTCAGTGATGCAGGTTGGATGAGGGGCTGACATGGAGAAAATGTAATTTGTTTGGATGTAATAATTAACAAAGTCTCTGTGTTCTTCAAACAAATTAAAAAAAAAATGCCCTCATTGCCAACTGCATGTCTTTGACCATCTAAACTATCCCAATCAAATTGTTATGAGCTTCATAAAACCATGACTAAGTTGGGACTAATTTAAAAATAAAAAATCCAAAATGCAATCATATTTTCCTTTTCAGACCTATAGGCCTACTCTAAAATTTTATAATTCAGACAAAAAAAAACGTGAACCCTCATGGCCCTAATTCTGCCTGAAAACATTTTCCTTAACCATCTGTCAGGTATTAAAAATGATTTCTCCGCCCAGCTACACAAGTTTCTAGCCAGTTTAACTGATACAAGGTGGAAATTAGAGAGTAAAACAGTATTATATATCCCTACAGAGGGAATGAAGTTACCAGTAGAAGTAGCTGCTAAAAATAAAGAACTTGTTCAAAGACTAGAAAGTAAGTGATAGAACTCTTCAGGGCATGCTTACTTTTGATGTCTTGATGTCTCTCTGCAATTTTGTTTATCAACTCAGTATGCCTGAAGTGTCTACATTATAGCAGTGTATTGCGGAAGCTTCTATTGATATCTATGCAGATCACTATTAGTGACGTCATAAAACGTGTTAGTTTTAATGGAATTGCAAAACCACAGACGTCGGAATGGAAATTGGAATGGTGCAAATTGATGCTAACAGTATCCCCGATACACATACAAAGTTTAGAAATACTCTTTACAATCCCTTTAAGCAAATCTTCTTATTAGAAATGCAATTCAATGACTTCTCTCAAAATGTTTTTCCTTTCACAATACCGATTTTTCATCCTATTTCCAGCTGCCATGATACATTGGGCTCGTCAAATTAAAGAAGTGCTAAACAGTCAGGATGCGTTTGAGATGTCTGAGAATTCTGGTCCGTTGGAAGAGATAGAATTCTGGAAGAACCGATGTACTGATCTGTCAGGAATCAGCAACCAACTTGACAAACCTGGCATCAAAAGAATCACAGAAATCCTGCAACTGGCCAAATCTTCTTATGTTCCGCCATTTTTAAAATTATCTAGTCAAATTAAGGTATGGATTTTTTAACTGTTGGCACATTTTTTGTTGCTATGGTTATTCTATTTTATTATTATTATTTTATGTTCCGTCATTTTTAAAACTGTCTATTCATATTTAGGTGAGGATTTTTGGTTGCCATGGAGATTCTGCAACTGGTTAAATCCGTTC
This sequence comes from Lottia scabra, assembly GCA_029955415.1. Classification (NCBI taxonomy): domain Eukaryota; kingdom Metazoa; phylum Mollusca; class Gastropoda; family Lottiidae; genus Lottia; species Lottia scabra. The sequence goes on along the minus strand of JARJEI010000014.1, from coordinate 3,236,822 downwards.
TGGTGCACCATTTTACAACAATTTTTTTTTTCTCCCATTTTTAGGAAGGTTCCCATCAAGCAGAAAGCAACCTGAAGTTTTTAATGGTACTAAAAGACCCCTGCCATGAACTGTCTGACGCCAAACCTAAAGACATTCCTGCGATGATTCCAAAGATCTTGAACCTGATCCGTATGATCTGGGTGAATTCAGAATTCTATAAGACCAGAGAGAGGCTTACAGGAATTTTGAAAAAGGTATGACCGTCAATACTGTAGATTCATTTGTGATTGGTTGAACCAAGTTCACTGTCCAAATCCTTAAAGGGGTTTCGAACTGATTTTGTCTGATTTACTTTCTGTGTATTTTTTGTACTCAGATGAGTAACGAAAAATATTTAGACGTTGTCTGTGACCGTTTTACATAGATTATCTTAACATTAATGGCTGCCTTGTCAGAACCTGAATTATGATTTTTCAACCCGATTTCCCTCTGTCAGTGATGCAGGTCAGAGGGGCTGACATGGAAAAAGGCGTCTAGTAGTTCGGATGGGACAGTAAACGAGGCCCTGTTTGCTACAGGCTGTGCACGTTCAATATCCCTTGTTTGTCCATCCTCTATTAGCCCATACAGGTGCAGAAAAGCAGAAGGCAAAACTCCATTTCATTTCATTTGTCAGAACTTGATTTTGAGATTTAAATTTATTATTTTTTGTCCCTAGATGAGTAATGAGATTATTCGACGTTGTTGTAAAGAAATCAACCTAGAAGCTATATTCGAAGGTTACGTTACCACTGGTAAACAGAGTCTACTAGAGTGTATTGAATGTTGTCAACAATGGAAAGAAATTTATGACAAGGTCAGTAGGTCTCAAAATAGCTCAGTCAAGTCTGCTCATATCAAGATGGCCGCTTATCATGGCCGAGTCATTATATAGTCTCGAACATAGTCTCGAACAATGACGAAGGTTGAGCCGAATGTATGGCTACGTCAAACTATAACAAAGACACTAAACACCCTATCAAGAATTGGGCTTCAGTTTTTAACAATGTCTTAAATTCATGAAATTTGTTGGTTTATTTCAGACGTCCAAGCTGCACCACAAATATTCATCAACAGGCTGGGTGTTAGATAAAAGCAGTGTCTTTGCTCAGGTTGATGCTTTTATTCAGAGATGTAAAGATTTGCTAGAGGTAACAATTTATTATTGTAATTTTTTTGACACAATTTCCCTCATTGCACATATAACCAGCCCAGTTGAATCATCTTTGCATCACTGGTGCTTAGTTTGCAAGTGTTAAGAATCCTTTTGCAGTTAGTGACTATTTAAACTCTCCTGGCAAAATTTCCCTCATTGCACGCTGTAATGCAGGCCTTCTCAACTAATTTGAGGGCCAAATGCATTTTATGAAAAAATATAAGATCCAAATAGAGCTTAGCTAACATAGCGTTTGGAAGGGGTCATTGAGGGCGTCTTTATTTCAATTTCTTTATTCCCTTTGTAGGTTTGTGATGCCCAGATTCATTTCGCCAGAAGAGAAGACGGCAACAAGACAGAGATGCCACACTTTGCCGGACAGAAGGGACCAGAGATTGCCCGTGGTATTCTGGATATTGAAACACAATTTGAGAAGAACTTGTTGATATTACGTTCCGTCAAGAAAACTATTCTAGATGTCAAGGCCACATCATGGCATGACGACTATAACAGGTTTGTGGATATCCGTCATTCAGAATGGAACCCACTTTTTCGTCCAATTAGCATTTGCTTAATCTTCTTTGAAGTGGTTCTCTTATTCATTTAGGCTTCTCAATTATTGACATTTTTACTGCACAGACAACAATAAAAAACCTAGTCCACCTCTAATTTGTATAGATCACATAAATGGATAAAAAATTGAGTCCTTGTATGTTAAAGATCCCTGAACAGTTAAAAAATGGAAAATACTTTTGTCCTGGCAAAGTTTCCCTCATTCCTACTGCATGGTGTTGTCTCTTAGCCCAATCAGTTGACCTGGTTTAGCGAAGTAAAAGTGGTGCTTTGTTTGATATGGTCTCGCTTTAATATTTTACTTATTCAAGTTTTTATACAAATATTTTTCATTACATTATTCTAATCAGTTGGGTTGACCTAGAAAGGTAAAGGAGGACTCCTATTTGATTTACAATTTTTTTTACAAATATTTCTAGGTTCCGAGCTGGTATAAAGGATTTAGAAGTCATGATGCAGAACGTAATATCATCTGCGTTCGATACTGTCACTACTGTCGAAGCTGGAGTGGAATTATTGGATATCTTCATGCATCTTAAATCTAGAGAGGTATTCTTTCCTTTCAAATTTTCTTTGTGAAATTTCGGAACATCTTTATTCAGGCATTCAAGGAAGATAACTCTTAGTATAACTTTGATTTCACAAGCCCACAATATGTCTGTTAGGTCCAGGATTCAATCTAAGCATAACATTTTTTTCTGATTTTTCAACCATGTTCCTGAAAATTTTCACTCATTGCACACTGCATGGCCTTTCCATTTTCATCCACCTATTCAGAAAAGTAGGATGTAAAACTTAATTTTATTTTCTGGGTTAAACATTAATACAAAATCCTTTGACAGTGTGAAATTGAAAATAAGATGGCTAATGCATCTCATACTTGTCCTGGCAAAATTTCCCTCATTGCACATTGCATGGCTTTCCATTTTCATCAACCCAATTCAGAAAAGTAGGATGTAGAACTCCATTTTATTTTTCAGGCAATCAGAAGAACTATAGATAAGAAAACAGTGGATGTGTTCAGTATGTTCAACGATGAACTTAATGCCGTCAAGAAAGAACTCACCCAGAAAGCTGTCTCTCTATCCCCCTCACACCCGAAATTCTCTGGGGCTGCCCATTGGGCTAAAATGTTGAAGAAGCGAATTGAAAGAAGCATGATGGTAAGGGATTTTCTTTTTCATTCAGGGCTTTCATTTTTCTTATCGATTAAAGTGATTGACCAATCAGATTTTGTTTTTCTCTCTGTTGCAAGTGTTAAAAATTTAGTCAGCCATTTTGTTTTTCGCTCTGTCAGAGTTGTTGAAAATTTAGTCAGCCATTTTGTTTTTCCGATGTTGCAAGTGTTGAATATAAAGTCGGCCATTTTGTTTTCCCGATGTTGCAATGTTTGAAATTAAGTCAGCCATTTTGTTTTCCCGTCTGTTACAGGTGTTGGATCGAGCTCATTTCCTGCCGTCAATAGGCTCAGGTGAAGAAGTAAGAAACCAATATTTAACTCTGTGTGTAGCGTTAGACGAATACATCCGTAAAACTTTCTATGAATGGACTACAACAGTCGATAAGGTAAACTACTTTCCATTTATCAAATTTTACTACTTTCAATTTAGGGCTGCTCCAGAAGGAAATACATCCCCCCTGGGATGGCGGTCGTGTTTTGTTTATATGGGTCATTGTTCTTACAATAAATTTGTTGATAAGCAACATAAACAAGATTTCTGTTGGTGGTGGGGTATAGTTAAAACTGTCGTCCCAGGGGGGATGTATTCTTTTCTGGAACAGCTCTTAGCAATTTTTGCTATTTTTAGCTTTCTTAATTTCTTATGTAACTATCTTGTACTAAATGTTGTTTTAATGAAATATTGTAATTTCAGTTTTCAATATTTTTAATTCTCTCTCACTTTTTGTCTTTTTCATCTACAGGAACAGGTATTTTAATATTAAATTGTATTATTTTTTTTAAAATTCATTTTGTGTTCATTGGTTTCAATACTTGAAATTTTTTTCATTTCTTTTTTCTGAATTTTATTTTGATGTTTGCTGATGTTTCATATTTTGAATTTTTTGAAAATTTCATTTGATTTAGCACTTGTTATCTTGAGCTCCTCTCATGCTAATAAAACAAGTTTCAGATACACAATCCTCATCAGGACACTCTCTGAACAGGAGCAAGTTTTCTGAAAAAATATTCTCATTGATAGAATTTCAAATTGCTCAAAAGTAAAAAATATACTTTGAGTTGTATTCCATAGGATGAGTTCAAATTAGAGAAGTATCACACTATTTTTGTCTTTATATCAGGAGCCAGGGAAACAGTTAGAAGCTGCGTTGATGTGTAGAAGTGTTGAACGACCTCCCATGTTGGATATCAAATTTAACAGGTAACAGAATACTAAAAAAATTCCCTCATTGCACACTGAATGGTATTGTTGATCTTTGTCAGTCAAATTGGGAGAAATTTAACCCATTGCACACTGCATGCTATTTTCTTCATTATTGAAGCTGGAGCTTTTTGGTTTTAAAAAAAATTTCATTGACAATCCCTCATTGCACACTGCGTGACATAAGTCATTGTCTCTCTTGGAACAATATAAATCTGAAAACTTAGGTGTAAATTGCGTCAAATTGCCTATTTTTTCCGTTCTGCTTTACATTATCTGAACAATTTTGAAATGTCTCTCTATTTCAGACAATTATTGAAGATGTTCCAAGAAATCCATTATTGGGAACGACTAATGTTTGAGATACCCCATTACGCTGCTACAGTTTACTCTAAACGAGAAGATTTACGAGGTCTACGAGAACATGTTCTACTGGTTGTCAGAGACTACAATAGGTAAGGGAAATAACTATTATTTTTTCATTCATTTTCTAATAAAGGATAAAATCATTGATTTATTCATCAATTCATTCATTCTTTCATCCAAAATGTTTTCTCTTATTCCAGAAAAAAGCAACATTATCATGATAAAGCCACTCATCAATTCATTCATTCTTTCAATTTTGTCATTCATTCCATCATTCTTTCTTAAAAAATCTTTTCTCTTTCCAGAATCATAGCATTATCAAGATAAAGCCACTCATCGATTCATTCATTCTCTCAATGTCATCATTCATTCATATTCTATAACTCATCTGTCTTTCCTTTCATTCATCCACTATTTCATCCAATTTTTCTCTTTCCAGAATCATAGCAGCATTATCAGAAGAAGAAAGAGGATTATTCCGCGAGAGAATAAAATTCCTGGATAAGAAGATCCAACCGGGATTGAACAAACTAACGTGGGCGTATAAAGGAAGCTCGGAATTCTTCGTCAACGAGTGTCGTCTGCAAGCGAGTAAAATCCAAGCCATCGTGGATGATTATAAGGGTGCTAATATGACTATTAACGAACATTGTTGTAAAATTAGCGATATGCTTCTCGTTAAAATTGACAATAAAAAAGTTTACGAAAATCTGGAGTTTGATGAAGATCAGGTAAGAGTTGTTTTCCTTGGATATTTGATTATCTCCCTTTTGACTTTGAATTTTATGGATTTTTCAAATTGTTTTGGTCTTATATGAAACTTAAATGTTATTTTTCTACGGCTCAAATAAAAAGAAAGAAAGAAACATCTATATTTTACAAGGATAACAACTTAGGTTCCTTGCGGATTCTTTCTCCAAGCTGGTCCTCTGTTATATTCTTTTTTCCAGGATTTCAATTTTCCTTGAAGTCTTTAGGATTGTGAATTATCTCCCTTTAGTCCTTCTGCTTTTAGAGGGAACTAATTTTGTTTTTTTTTTAATTTAAATTATCTCCCTTTAGTCATAAAGATACTCCTTGATTGTAGTTTATTTTTTATTCAAACATTGTCACGACCAACTAATTTTTAACAAATATATGTGTTTTTTTTTACGCTAGGCTCGCCATCGTGAAACAGTTAAGAAAAGATTAAAAATGACCCATGAAGAAATAGTTCTCAGTATGAGACAGACTTTTGAAGTATTTAAAAACGATTCAGCAGAGGTGAGACTCCATTATTATAATTTAATTGGTTGACAGAATTCTCCTTATTGTGCACTGCATGGCAATTGTACATCTTCATTAGCTAATTTGTGTGCTGAAAATAAGGATGTTAAACTCCCTTTAGATTGTTTATTTTCATTCATTCAATTATTCCTAGTGCTCTCCATTCATTCATTTGGGTCTTTCATTCTCTCATTCATTTATTCACTCTCATTCATTCAATTCATTTCTTTGTGTCTTTCACTCATTCATTCATGCAGTCATTCAGACATTTATTCATCTTTTCCTTTCATCTTCAGGTTCAACAGAATTGGTATCGTTACACTAAGAAAATGGACAAAATGGTAGAGGCAGCCTTTAGATTAAATGTGAAATCATCTCTACAAGAATTATCTAAAGCTATTAATGGAGATGGCAAATCTGCTCCTAATCCATTATTTAAAGTTCAGGTGGTTTTAGATGGAGACAAGGTAAGATTATTTCCTTTCATTTGTTTGAACAAAAGGTCCATATTTGGTAGTTAGGTCAAGGACAGGGATCATTGAGAACCAAAGTTGTTAATCTTGAAATAATTATCAAGAGATTCAACCAAGGACCAGCTGGTAAATAGTATTCCAAAAAGCTAAGTTGCTTGCCCTAATCTAAGACCAGTTGGTAGACAAGTCCTTTGAAAAACCCAGTCTGTTATTCATTTAAAATAATTGCCAAAATATTTGAGGACCAGCTGAAAGAAAGGATCATTGAGAACCTCAGTCTTGTTTTCCATGTAAAATCATTGCTGGAGGTTTTTGGTTGAGGACCAGCTTATAGTAAAATCTTATCTTAGTTAAGTTGGCGCCAAAAGGTTTAGCCAAGGACCAGCTGGTGAAAAGGACGTATGTTATTCTTGCTCTTATTTCTTCTGCAGATGCTTGATTGATCAGACAAATTTTGGATTGAGATTTCAGTTTGCTCAAGACCAATTAAGGGCAGAATTTAAATGTTAAATCTTCTATTTTTCAGGTTGAGTTTTCACCAACATTAAAACAACTAGCTGTGATAGTGGGAAGTATAGCCAATCATCTTAAAGATGCTATATCAAGTATCGAACGCCTTCCTGATATACTCACTAGAGGCAAGAAGAGATCACCAGTAAGTTGCAACTTTAAATTGACTCAGGCTAGGTTTATGGGAGGTAACTCTTACAAGCTTAACTGGCTACAGACAACTTATATCATTAGCTATTTTAAGTAGCCAAGGCTTTGATTATGGGAGGTAACTCTTGTAGGCTTAAATGGCTACAGACTACTAAAGTATTATCTAGCTATTTTAAGTAGCAAAGGCTTTGATTATGGGAGATAACTCTTGTAGACTTAATTGACTACAGACCACTAATGTGCTATCTTACTATTTTAAGTAGCCAATTTTTTATTAGAGAAAACTCTTGTGGGTTATTTGACTACAGACCACTACTGTGTTATCTTTTCTTTTTGAAATAACCTAGACTCTCATAAGGCATTATGTAAAGATAGGTAACTCTTGCAGGCTTACAGTGTAATTGACTACAGACAACAATCATTTTGTCATATATTCTTTCAAATATCAGTTGACTTATATCTATACTTAAGATATTTATTACGTTTTTGAATGCTTTTACATAATTCACCTCTTTCTAGGATCCCCAAGGACGAATGAGACCAATCGCTGAAGAGATAGCAAGTGAAAACGACATCAAAAAAATTCAAACAGTGATAAATAAGGGCATGCAAGATAACGCTGAAAATCTACGCAAATATCTCAGCCAATGGGACGAATTCCGGGAGATTTGGGAAGTTCAAAAAGACGCTTTTATCAGACGATACCAAAAATTCAAACCATCGGTGGCTTCTTTTGATGCTGATATTCAAAGGTAAGAATTTGTAATTTTTTGAAGGAAGCGAGAGCTTGATAACCATATGCCAGGAGATTAGTAGATCGGAACATCCTGTCCCTCGAGAAAGATGAATTTTTAACGCAACCAAATTGGCTGCGCTATTTCAACTTATAACCATTAATGGTTTCCTGTCCCTCAAAATTCACTAATTGAGGGACAGGATGTTCCGGTCTAGGAGATTAGGTGCTGTAGGTTTGAAACAAAGCAAGGATAAATAATTCCAATTTTCAGCTTGGCATTCCTTTAAATATATCATCATAACTTGGTTTCCCTTTTAGAGAGTCTACATAGCTTAAAATGCTCGACAGTAATTAGATTTGTCACTTTATGAGAGTCCACATAGCTTATATTGTATACTTGGGCTTATCAGTACCACATCCCTTCAAATGCGATTCCACTATCCAATTTTTCCGAACTTTCAGGTATACAGAAGTAGCCAACAACGTCCAGACACAAGAAACCATCTTGAATATCCAGTTTGTGCTTCTGGATTGTTCCCCCTTGAAGTACGCCATACAGACACACTGTCAACAATGGCAGAACAAGTTCACAACCTTACTCAGTGAAATCTCCATCTCTAAATTAAAGGAACTCAATGATTTCCTTAAAGATAATGCTGAAAAGTAAGTATTCTGATGTTGTTGGTAAAAAAAACACTGAGTGGGAGATGGTACTGTAGTATCTTTTCAAAATGGCTTTCCCTGTCAGTGATGTAGGTCAGAAGGGTCTGAAATGAAAAAGGGTTTAGTCCTTCATTTAGGACAATGAAAGGAGGTCCTGTATGCTCTAGGCTGTGCACGTTAAAAGATCCCATGACAGTTGGAAATCAACAATAAGAGTAGACTAATGCTGCTGCCCTGTAAAAAAACTCTTTGTGCCTTTTTTCATGATCCCAATCAGAAAAGTAATAAAAAAAAATCCATTCCTACTATAAATCTACTAGCTTTGCTGGAAGATGTTAGTCATTCATTCATTCCATCATTTATTTTTTCTTTCTTTCTATCCAGAGTGAGTAAACCACCTCAGACCCTAGATGAACTGGGAGAAAGTCTGGCACTATGGGATAAACTCAACGAAGATCTGAAGAAAACAGAAGAAAAGTTCCAGCCTCTGCAGGATCAGTTTGGAATTTTGGACAAATATGAAGTACCAATTCCTGAAGAGGTAGGCCTCACTTTTGGCACTGGAAAATGTCTGCATGCGAATCATCATTGGCGACAAAAAAATATTTTTTTCACAAAGATAGGCCTATGAAATAAGATCAAATAAGTTTCTTTAGGATCATGCTGAACCTTGGTCAAACCTCATTGGGAAGTTTTTACAAGGATAACAAATAAGGTTCATGAAGGATCATGTCTACCAACTGATTCTTGGCAGATTGACTGTACCCATTTACAGCAGAGTGGACTGGAATTATGTGTGAGAATGCCATATTCAGACGTTTTCTGAGCAGAAATTAATATTTTATTTGTATAATTCTAGGTGACCGCCATGTTGAATAACTTACCAGAAGAGTGGAACGCCTTCCAGCAGACGCTCATTGATTCTGAAGTTATGCTCAAGAAACACAAGGTAAGTGTACATTATTGGTTGTAACTTTTATGATGTTTTGTTTTAAGTTTGCTTGTGGTCTGAACATTTCAAGTTTGTTAAGAGTGAGCTCCCTTTGGAGAGCAGATGATGGCCTGAATAAATATGGTGTTCTGTTTGATCACTTCATTGATGTGCCACATTTGATATCTTGCATTGGAAAACTTAAAATTGTGTTTTCAAAATTCAAAAATATAATTTTAGTTTGAAAATGATTTTGGCAAAATTCATGTTCCAAAAAACAGTTCTTATAAGCTTATTTCCTCAATTTTTCAGGAAAAATTCAAGAGCAGTCTGCTCGCACAATCAGACGACTTTAAGAAGCAAGTCGGTGGATTGTTGGCAGAGTTCCAGAGTAAGGGACCATTCTTGAGCACCATTCCAACATCAGAAGCTCTGGAAACCGTGGCAACCATTCGTGAACAGATGAATCAACTCAAACAACAAGAGGCTCAGCTTCGACGTGGTTTGGCCATTTTTAAAATTGATCAACCAGCTTCAAAGGAAATTGCTTCATTGGAGAAGGTAAGGATTTATTCACTGAGAGCATTGGTGTTCTTTTTATGGACAACTTTTTTGAAGCAAACTGTTATAACTGCTTTTGTGTTTACAGTAACAGACCCTTGCGTTTGGTTCTTGCTGGTAGTGTATTTATCCCTAAGACCCCAGATCAAAAATAGTGCTCTATTTTCACACAATTGAACATTTTCATTTTTGTACCCTTGTCCCTCAGTGGCTACAGACATCCTTACCACTATACAATTCTTCTTGCAGGAACTGGAGCAGATAGAAACTGTCTGGGAGCTGACTAAAGAATGGGAAGGATTATGGGCCGGATGGAAGGTCGGACAATTCCTGGATCTGGAAACAGCGGATATGGAGACTCATTCTCAATCACTTTATAAAAAACTTAACAAGTTCAACAAAGAACTTAAGGTTTGTTGAATCGCTTTGTTTTGCTGACCTAAAAATTTCCCACATTGCACACTGGTATTATGCTCAGGACAAACTGAACATCCTTATGATTCTCCAGCAACTGTTTGGAATTGAAAACAGTAATGGTGTTCCTTTCTGTCAAAATCTAACAAACCATATTTTACAAAGGTAACAGCTTAGGTCCCATGAGGATCCTTTCTCCCAGCTGATCATTGGCCAAAAATCCATTTACAACTGGGTGAACTGGAATTATGAGTGAGGATGACTTATTCAAGTTCATCAGACTTTCACATCCATGTCCAGAACCAATGTAAATCTCTTATTTTATTACTTTGCTGGCTAGAGTTTACCGCTCAGTGGGATGTAAAACTCTGTTTTATTTAATAAAATATTTTGTGCCAACAGGATAAGAACTGGGAGATTGTAGAAACCAGTAAGAATAAAGTGGATCAGTTTAAAAGAACTATGCCACTTATACAAGATCTGAAGAATAAAGCCATGAGACCTCGACATTGGAGTAAGATACAGGTTAGTTGTCTTTAATTTCTTAAATACATGATGGGGGCCAGGGTGGATCTGTGAGTAAGAGGCTTGCTCGCTAACCTGAAGGTCTAGGTTTCAATCTTGGCATGGGTTGAGATGATACCTTCAGAATTTTTCAATCTGGTTTCCCCCTGTCAGTGATGCAGGTCGGAGGGGCTGACATGGATGGGACAATAAACCGAAGCCCCATGTCCTACAGACAGTACACGTTGAAGATCCCTCAACTGTTGGAAATCTAAAATAAGAGTAAGCTAATGTAGCTATCTTGGCAAAATTTCCTTCACTGCACATTGCATGTTGATGTTGTTTTCACTTCGCAATGCAGGACAAGAAAGCTGCTATACTTATTTTTTGGATTTCAACATTGCCTAGCATGCTGTATTTTCTTATTTTTCGTCCTCAGACTGAAATGGGTAGAGCGTTTGATTATAAAGCAGAAGATTTCACCCTAGAGAAGATTATAGAATATGGATTCGATCAGTTTGCTGACCAGATTAATGAGATCTCTGGGGCTGCTACCAAGGAATTGACCATTGAAATGGGACTGGAGAACATTAAACAGACCTGGAACCTGACAGAGCTCGACATCGCTCCTTATAAAGACAAGGGTCACTTTAAACTCAAGTAAGTTAGCGTTTCTATTTTTAGACTAGAGCTAGACGCCACTTATCCTAAAAGGGGGCTTTAAACACCAGGAGGCAAGAGGTCTCAACACACTCAAGGAAGGGATTGTAAAGAGGTTTTATAAACTTTCAGAAAGACTTCTCAGAATTAGACGCCACTTTTCCAAGAAGGGGCTTCAAACACCAGGAGATCAAAACACATTAAAGGGATTGTAAAGAGGTTTATAAAAGATTTATGTGTATTGGAGATACAAATAGCATTTCAATTTTCAATCATACTTTTGTGATTCAAGCAAATCAACTGAAATTTAGCACTAAAATCCCTTAGACCCTTAAATTTGAAACATTAATTGTGGTGGACTTTTCAATAAAATACCATCAGGTGTTTGAAAGAGTAAGCATGGTCAAATAATTTTTCATTCATCAACAGATCCACAGATGATGTGTTCCTTGCCCTAGAGGACAACCAAGTCCAGCTGTCTACAATGAAAGCATCAAGATTTGTCAAGGCTTTCGAACAAGATGTAGACTACTGGGAAAGAACACTGTCCTTGATTCTAGAAGTTGTTGAAATGTTACTCACTGTACAAAGACAGTGGATGTATCTAGAGGTAGGTGTAGGGGCAGGGGAGGGGGGTCAGATGGAAAGGGCGTAGGTTGGGGGTGGAGGTGTGGATTATTAGGAAAGAACACTCTCCTTGATTCTAGAGGTGGTAGAAATGTTACTCACTGTACAAAGACAGTGGATGTATCTAGAGGTAGGTTTAGGGGCAGAGAGGGAGGGGTCAGACTAAAGGGCTTTAGGGGTGGGGATTTACGCTAGAAAGAGGTGAAGGGGGTCAAAACAGAGTCTGTAGTTTTTTTTCCGATAGAAATTTACAAACAGCATTGTTACAGTGAGCATAAATAGGCTTTAGCAACTTTAGCTTGATACATATTTTCAGACCACAATATGATTAATTTTTTCCATAAGAAGGCTCTCTGAAGGGTGACAACTCTAGCTTGAATATATTTTCAGACCACAATATTACTAACTTTCTTTAAAAGATCTCTCTGAAGGTAGACAACTCTGGCCATAAACATATCTTCAAACCACAATATGATCAATTTTTTCAGAAGAAGGCTCACTTAAGGGAGACAACTAGCCATATAAACATATTATCAGACCACAATATAACAATCCTTATTACAGAATATATTTTTGGGAGAAGACATCCGAAAACAGTTACCAGGAGAATCGAAGGCGTTTGATGACGTCAATAAAAACTGGAAAGAAATTATGACCAGACTAGATAAAGACAGGAACGCATTACGAGGAACTCATCATAAAGGTACGATTTATGGCGTCAAATTTACTGATGGCTTAGTTTCCCATGAAAAAGACCTTATTCAGGTCTCGTTTTTATATAAAATGCGACATCAAATGAATGAAAAGGAATATGATGTAAAATTTGATTAGTTTCGAGTCTGTGGGATTGAAGAAGGAGGCAATAAAAACCTCAAGGTGACGATTTTAATGCAGTGGCAAGACGCTGCTTTTGTTTGTTTGCGTTATGGGCCTCGATATGGATCCAAGATGGCCAATGCATGAATAAGGTCTATTAAAAAGATACTGTGGGAATGAGATGTATATTCATAAGATAAAAGTCTGTCACGCCTGGCGTGTAAAGATACAACTGCGTGTAGTTAAACCAGTTTATTCAGAAATGTATCCGAGCAAACCAATTGGTGAAAGGCTGCAAAAAATACAAAAATATCAATGTACACAACGTTTGTCTAATGCAAAAAACAATTTAAATGAAACAATAGAAACGTAAAGAAGCGATTGTAACTTTTTACTAAAGGTCAACATTTTGGCATGAAGTGCGCTCCATACAAAAATGAAAACATCGACGAAATGGGGGTTTTAGGAAAACATCAGAAATTTATCAAAATGTGCAAAACAGGTCAGGAATATTACAGAAACAATGAAGGGTTAAGTATAGGCCAGTTAGCTATTCATTCGGGGTAAGAAACAAGTCAGAATTATGAAAACGTGTAGGCCTGGATATGCCACGTGACATCGGTAAACAAAGGAAATTCTCTATAATAATTCAATGAAATGTACAAAAAACTTATCTGAGTTATTCATTAAACCTATCTAATACAATAAAAACAATTCCTTACATTGTGGCCAGCCTAAGCGTGTGAAATCTTAGCATATCTATCAAAGTTGATAACGGAAGTTGTATACATGGTAAACAATAAGTTCGATACATTCACTTTACTTATGGAGGTCAGTACATAACATAAAACGAAACGCAAAATTATGAAATTGAGAAAAAGTTACAAATATCAATAGAAATCATGAAAATTAAAATGAATTTTATAATAATCAAATATTGATTAGTTCTTTGTTAAACACTGTTCCAGAACACTCCCCGTCTGGTATCAAGCAGGTGATAACAAACAGAAAATATATTATAAAAGTTGGTCATGAATTCAATCTGTTGGTACAAGTACAACAAGTTCACCAATGGGTCTAATGCATGTTGTTGGTCTTCCATCCTTCACTATTCGAATCTCAGTTTTTCGGACTTGAGCATCATCACTTGCGAATGTTCGAAGCACAATACCAAGAGGCCATTCGTTGCGATATAGTGTTTTGTCTCGAAGTAAGACGACATCACCTTCTTTGACGTTAGGCTCAACGGATTGCCATTTCTTCCTTACTTGTAGGTTGTTCAAATACTCTTTGCGCCAGCGGGACCAGAACATATCGGAGAGCGCCATAACACGTTTCCATTCTGCTCGGAGAAGATCCTTAGGGTCAGTATTTTCGATAAGATCTGTACACGATGGCGAATTGAGTTTTTGAGTTAAGAGCACTGAAGGTGACAGAACAAACGGATTGTCTTTATCCGTAGATACTTGAACAAGTGGTCGATGGTTTACAATACTTGTGACCTCAGCCATGAATGTCACTAATACATCGTGAGTTAGAAATTTGTGTGTTGACTGAAGAAGCATCGAATCTAGGATTCGTCTCGTCACACCTATGAGTCTCTCCCATGCACCACCGAAGTGCGATGCATGGGGTGGGTTAAATATCCAAGTCGTACGCGAATTATCCAAAAATTGTCCAATCTGAGTGTCTTCTACGTTGATCGTATCTATGTGTAAAGAATCCATCGCACCAACAAAATTGGTTCCACGATCGGATCTGAAGATGCTGACTTTGCCTCTGATCGCAATAAATCGACGCATTGCATTTATGAAGGCTCCTGACGACATTTCTTCCACGACCTCTATATGTATAGCACGTGTTGTAAGACATGAGAAAATTATCGCCCATCTCTTAGAATTAGAGCAACCTCCTCTGGTTCTACGCTGTATCACAGACCACGGGCCAAACGTATCCACACCAACATTAGTGAATGGCGGAGTTGGTTGAATCCTATCCGATGGTAGATCAGCCATCTGTTGCACTTCCAAGCGACCTCGAAGTTTACGACACATCACGCAATGATGGATGATCGATGATACCAAGCGCTTAAGACCAGTTACCCAAAAGCCGGCACTACGGACCGCACCTTCGGTAAAATGTCTACCTTGATGTTTCACATTAGAATGATAGTGTTCTACGATGAGTTTTGCAAGATAACATTTTCCCGGAAGAATAAGAGGATTCTTTTCCTGATACGGTATGCAGTTGGCTTTGTTTAGACGTCCACCAACGCGTAAGACGCCATCTTTGTCTAGAAACGGATCGAGAGACACAATACTGCTATTTTTCGACAAGTTTCTGCCATGTCTGATGCAATCGATTTCTTGTTGATACATGTCTTGTTGTACCGTTTTAATGAGAAAAGTCTCAGTTTCCTGAATCGATTCAACTTTCGTTTCAAGGTTGAGTTTCATAGATCTGGTTCTGATGACCCTGCGCAAAAGAGTTATCGCACGCACTAACGAATTCCATTTCGAGAATCGTTGAAATCTATCTGTTCCAAGTTCCGATCTACGTACACTTAATACTTCTGTCTTAGATACCGAAACAGTCGGTCTTATCTCCTTGTCAGAATCTGGATCAATCAAAGACGGATTCTCAAGTTCAAACGACTCAACACTACAAAGAAATGAAGTAGGTCCTTTGATCCATCGACTGTTACTAATATCTTCGGCTGTCACCGATCGAGTGGCTTGATCGGCCGGATTTATCGCTGTGGGCACAAAGTTCCATTGGTTCGGTGTCGTTGACCTACGAATACGTTCAATCCTGTGTTCTACGTAGATATAGAATCGTCTAGTCTGATTATTAATATAACCTAGAACCACTTTGCTGTCAGTATAAAACTTGATAGCGTCTAAGGTCAGATCTAGGTTCTCAACTACAGTTTCAGCTAGCTCAACGGCGAGAACGGACGCGCACAGTTCAAGCCTGGGGATCGTGTGTCCGTGTTGTGGCGACACTTTAGCCTTCCCAAGTACGAATCCTAAGTCACTGTGGTTGTTGTCGTACACTGCTCGTAAGTACGCAACGGCTCCTATTGCCTTTTCGGAGGCATCTGCAAACACGTGTAACTCATAAGACGGAGTTGCTTCAGTTGATATTGAAGGGATATACATTCGAGGCATCTCAAAGTTCTCAAGTGTCTTAAGAGACTCGCGCCAAGTTTCCCACTCTAAACGTTTTTCTTCCGGAAGTGGATCATCCCAAGCTACAGATGACGACATAAGATCCCGTAAGAGCCATTTTCCACGGATTAAGACTGGTGCGACGAATCCTAGTGGGTCGTACACGCTGTTCAGAGTAGATAGGACTCCTCGGCGGGTAAATGACTTTATCTCGTCGGAAATACGGTAAGTGAACATGTCAGCACTTAGGTTCCAATAAAGTCCTAAGCTGCGCTGAAGCGGGAAAGTATCAGAGTCTAAATCTAGATCCTTCAAATCCTGTGCAAGATCCTGTTGAGGTAAAGCTGCCATAACTTCCTCGCTGTTGCACGCAAACTTGTGTAATCGGATGTTTCCTGCATTCATGAGCGATTCCTGAGTGCGTGTCAGAAGGCTTATCATCTCCTGACTTGTGTCGACCGATATGAGACCGTCATCTACGTAGAAGTGTCTGTTGATAAAGTCGCGAACGTCCTGATCCGAGTTCTCAGCGCACTTTTTTAATCCGTAGATGGCCACTGAGGGCGAAGGTGAGTTCCCGAACACGTGCACTGTCATTCGATAGGAAATGAGTTCTTTCTGCAAATCGTTGTCTCTATGCCACAAGAAACGAAGATAGTCACGGTGTTTCTCATCAACACGGAACGAGTAGAACATTTGTTGTATATCAGCAGAAGCAGCAATACGATTCTTCCTGAAGCGAAGTAACACTCCTAGTAGGGAATTATTCAGGTCTGGTCCGCTAAGAAGAATGTTGTTAAGTGAGATATTTCCAAATTTAGCTGACGAGTCAAATACACAGCGGATTTTGTCAGGCTTTTTAGGATGATATATCCCAAAGACAGGTAAATGCCAAGATTCGGCGTCTTCTTCCAATGTAGGAGCAGGTTCGGCATGTTGGTTGTCGACAAGATTTTGCATAAAGTCAGTGAAATGTTCACGTTTTTTCTCGTTTTGTCGTAGACTGTGGTCTAGAGCCTTTGCTCTGCGTAGAGCCAGCGGGAAGTTGTTCTGTAACTTGTCTCTGTTGGGTTTAAAGGGTAACGGAGCACTCCAATTACCGGAGCTATCCTTGTGAAATCCTTTGTCCATTGTTTCAAGGAATATTTTGTCCTCAACAGAAGTTCCGGGTTTATCGTCATTCTGGGTTCGATCAAATATCCCGTCTCCAAGGTTGATTGAATCGCAATCGAAGTTGTCTAACTTGTTCTTCAACGCTATGTTTTCTCGCACATTTAGAATATTTGGGCACGGTTTCAAGATCGATGGACGGCCATTAGTTGTGACATAAGTTTTGTAAGTGTTTACAGAATCAGGAAGATGTCTTTTGTCCAAACAAACATCTCCGACAATTACCCATCCTAACTGGGTCCTTTGTGCATACGGGGAATTAATAGGTCCGACCCGTTGATCAAATATGTGATGTACCTCGGGAATGTCACGGCCAAGTAATAGCAGAATGTCTGCATCTTGATTCAGAGGTTGAAATTCAGACTCGATATCTTGCAAATGACTATGGTGTCTGACGACATCGGCTGTTGGTATTTCGTTGCGGTTATCGGGAATTCCGTCGCACTCGATTACAGTGGGTAGCTTCACCTTTGTTAGACCATCTAACGACTCAATTACAAGACCATTTGCTCTGCGGCCTGTAATTTGCGTTTTTCCAGAACAACTTGTCAGTGTGTATTCCTCGGGCTTACACGAAAAGTTTAATCTGTCGAAAAGTTTAGTCCTGCCTAGCGACCTGTTGCTTTGTTCGTCCAGCATCGCGTAGGCTTTGAATCGGTTATCGGGATCGTCTATGTGCGAAACACTAACCTGAAGAATCTTTGCACAAGATTTGCCGGAAAAGTCACCGTTGCAAATATCTAAACAATTCACATTCACATTCGTTTCTGTTGGGTTCTCCCCGCCATGCGGTTTTGCGGTTTGAGAGTTCTGATCATCTGCAATATGCATTCCTGTGTTATGAGTTGAGCTTCCACACTCTTGACAACGGACTTGTTCTGGACAATTTCGACTCCGATGCTGTGTAGAATTAAGGCATTTGAAGCAAATGTTGTTGTCCTTGATAATTTTTTGACGGTCTTCATAAGATTTGGATTTAAACGATCTACATTCATTCAACGAATGATTCGATTTGTGAATAGCACATTTGAGTTTTTCCTTGTATCTGCTATCTGCTTCCGATGAATCGACGTCGGTCTTGTTGACGTTAATGTTACGTTGACGTTGTTGTTGGGGTTTCGGATTTGATTGTCCAGATCCCCTGTCACGTTGATGTGGAACATAATTTGTCTGATCGTGATCGAATCTGAATCCTGGATCGTTGTACTTGCTAGCCTGATCGGATATGAATTCGACAAAGAACGAAAACGGTGGGTAGGGTACATTCTTTGATTTCTTGTAGCTTGTTGCTCTATCTCTCCATTTGTTCTGAAGTGATGGTGGTAGCTTATTTACGATAGGGTTGACACCAACGGATGTGTCAAAGTAGCTAAGGAGTTTCGCATACACCGGGTTATCCTTTGTTGCTAGAATCTCTGATAATATATCTTGTAAATCGTAAAGGCGTTTCACATCTTTGAACATGATTTTCGAAAAATCATTGATTTTGGACTTGAGGGATGTTTCGACCATTTCAGGGCTACCGAAACGTTCCTCGAGCCTTTGCCATATCTTGTTGAGTCCTGCTTGAGGATCGTTGATGTTTGACGTTCGGATGCTTTGAGCGAATTTGACGGATTCAGAACCGAGCCATTTGATTAAGAGTTCACTTTCTTCTACAGCGGTTACTTGCAACTCTTTAGTGATAGCTTGGAAACTTGACTTCCAGAGAGCGTATGATTCGGGCCGGTCATTAAATCGGTTAAATCGTGACATAAGAAGGTCTTTCTTGAGAAGAAAACGTGAAAAGTCGCTCAAAGTAGCACTGTTGTCACTTTTAGCTGGAGGTTGAGGAAGGGACGAAGGTACATTCATCGGCGGTGGAGACGAAGACGGCAAATTGTCAATTTGAGGTTGCGATGGCGAAGAACTAAAGTTTATCGCGGGATCAACATGTGAGTTGTGGAATCTGGGTATAAACGGAGCACTAGTGACGTTTGGAAACGGATCTTTGTTCATCGCGTTGTCCTGGTGACTCGGAGATAAGAACGTAAGGTTTCTTTGGTCTTCAATGTATTGTCTAGTTCGCTCTTGTTCGTCTAGTTTCGAAATTTCATGTATGGAATCGATGTCACGTTGTGATCCAAGTTCGTCCATTGCACCTTCATACTCTGCACTAGCTATAGCTGCCGCTTTCTGTTGATTAAGAAGTTCAAGATCAGCTTCATTGACCATCTGTTTTAGTTGCATTTCTGCACCCGCCTTCTTAAGTTCGGCTTCCCTTTTTGCGTATTCCAGCGACGCCTTTGTAGCTTCTGCTCTAGCCCTCATCTTTATGATGGACGAATTTACTGACGATTTTCCGCTTCTACGAGAGCTTCCTGATTTCACGGATGTTGGTTTACTGGCATTCATTGTTTGTTTTCTTTGAGCGATTTCTCGGAGAACCTCGTCTGCATAGAGTTCTACATTCGTATAAGCTGACTCATGGGCTCGTAATTCTCGTTTACTTTCAGTCGTATTTTTCCGTGTTAAATACTGAGCGTATTCTGTGGCTACTTCAAGAAATCTTTGTAAGGCTGTGGTAATGCGGCTGTTACACACATTTATAGATTCGTAAGTTTGATCTTTCGATTTGAACGTATCAATGTCATAGTCCACATTGTCTTTCAATAGCCGGAGTTTTGAGTAATATGATTTGACGTTTGCTTCATATTCCTGTTGCCCTTTTTCGGTAAGCTTACGTACTCGTTGTTCCTGAGAGGTGTCATCTTGTGATGCTTTTTCGGCCGTTGCGGCCTCGGATTTGTCCACGGTGCTCATGGTGCTGTAGAAAATCCTTTCACTGTCACGCCTGGCGTGTAAAGATACAACTGCGTGTAGTTAAACCAGTTTATTCAGAAATGTATCCGAGCAAACCAATTGGTGAAAGGCTGCAAAAAATACAAAAATATCAATGTACACAACGTTTGTCTAATGCAAAAAACAATTTAAATGAAACAATAGAAACGTAAAGAAGCGATTGTAACTTTTTACTAAAGGTCAACATTTTGGCATGAAGTGCGCTCCATACAAAAATGAAAACATCGACGAAATGGGGGTTTTAGGAAAACATCAGAAATTTATCAAAATGTGCAAAACAGGTCAGGAATATTACAGAAACAATGAAGGGTTAAGTATAGGCCAGTTAGCTATTCATTCGGGGTAAGAAACAAGTCAGAATTATGAAAACGTGTAGGCCTGGATATGCCACGTGACATCGGTAAACAAAGGAAATTCTCTATAATAATTCAATGAAATGTACAAAAAACTTATCTGAGTTATTCATTAAACCTATCTAATACAATAAAAACAATTCCTTACATTGTGGCCAGCCTAAGCGTGTGAAATCTTAGCATATCTATCAAAGTTGATAACGGAAGTTGTATACATGGTAAACAATAAGTTCGATACATTCACTTTACTTATGGAGGTCAGTACATAACATAAAACGAAACGCAAAATTATGAAATTGAGAAAAAGTTACAAATATCAATAGAAATCATGAAAATTAAAATGAATTTTATAATAATCAAATATTGATTAGTTCTTTGTTAAACACTGTTCCAGAACAAAGTCATTTGATAATAAATTAAGAAATTCTATTTTTTTGCAGGAATGTTGGAACAACTGAATGACATGAACGTCAAATTAGAAGAAATCCAGAAATCATTGGATATGTACTTGGAAACGAAACGACAGATCTTTCCAAGATTTTACTTCTTGTCCAATGATGATCTTCTGGAAATTCTTGGCCAGTCTAAAAATCCTGAGGCAGTTCAACCACATCTTAAAAAATGTTTTGATAACATCAAGTCGCTTAAAATGGGCAAGGTAAGGAGGCTTTGTGATTTTTGCTCACTTTTCTTTTGATTCAACAAGAATGTCTTTGGACAGGTTTTGTTTTGTTCAGATTTGTGCTTCTGAACTTTGCTCATCTGGCACTCCAAATTGATTTTAGGGTTTCCAGTGTTCGGATGTTGGTGGTTATTGCAACTAAATCCAGAACAAATTTCACTTCTGATTTTTTTTTATCAGGCTCAGGGTATTGCCCATAAATGGGAAGCAGCTGGTATGTCTTCCAGTGATGGTGAATATGTGGAGTTCACCCAGACTGCTGTCATAGAGGGACCGGTTGAGGCATGGCTGTATGACGTGGAAAGAATCATGAGGTTCACACTGAAGGAAGTTTTAAAAGCAAGTCGTACATCTCTGAAGAAGAATTTGACCAAACGTGACAAATGGATCCGAGACTTCCCAGGTCAGATTTGTATCACCGCCAGTCAGATTCAATGGACGCAGGATGTGTCCAAGGCCTTGACAACCACCAAGGAACGAGGCGACAAGAAGGCTTTGAAAAGCATGAAGAAGAAACAGGTAAGAATTCTTTTGATTGGTTGATAAACAGGTTGCAAACGTCGGAAATTGGAGTTAAAATCTGCTGTCATGTCAGAGTTTCCTTCATTGCACAGTCCAGATAATGCTGCAGTCCATTCAAAATTTTCCTCATTGCAGACTACATAAGACTAAGCTTTAAAACTTTTCATTTCTTTTTAAGGTTGCCATGTTGAACAAGTTCTCTGAAGCAATTAGATCAAACTTGACCAAGATCCAACGTTTGAAGATCGTTGCCTTGGTAACTATTGAAGTCCACGCACGTGATATCATTGAGAAACTGATAAAGACTGGATGTTGCGATACAACAGCTTTTGATTGGTTGAGTCAACTTCGAACCTACTGGGATAAGGTAAGCTGTGAAATTCTTGTATAGAATGGAATAATACTTTTAGACTTTTCAACCTTGTTTTGGGTTCCACACTTGCTCAATGATTCAGTGCCACAGGTTTTTACATGCAAAAAAAGTCCAGTCGTTCGGATAAGACAATCAAGCAAGGCACTGTATGATCTGGTATTAATTCCGCAATTACCTAATGTTAATGTCCTGGTGAAATTTCCCTTATTGCACACTGTATAGCATTGTTTGTCCTCAGTCTTCTTTAGTCCAATAAGATGCAGTATTGTAGGATATAAGACTCCATTTCATTAGACCAATACAGAAAAATAGGATGTAAAACTCCATGTGTATTGTCTTTATAGGAAATTGAAGATTGTGTGATCAAGCAGACCAACACCCAATTCTCGTATGGCTACGAATATCTCGGAAACTCAGGCCGTTTGGTCATTACGCCATTAACAGATCGTTGTTACATGACCTTGACAACGGCGCTTCATCTACATCGGGGTGGTAGTCCTAAAGGTCCCGCTGGTACTGGTAAAACAGAAACAACCAAAGATTTAGGAAAGGCTCTGGGAATGTACGTCATTGTAGTGAATTGTTCCGAGGGTTTGGATTATAAGTCTATGGGCAGAATGTTCTCTGGTTTGGCTCAGGTAGGTTGGGATGGATTTTTTTTATTTGAGGGATTGAACCTCTGGGAGATCACAGAAAATTTGGTCACTGGAAGTAAAATTGCAGGAAATTGGGCACTGGATCTCGTTCATTGTATCATGTACACCTTGAAATTTGGTGACAGTAAATTTGGTCTAAGTATATTGGGCACATGGTATTAAAAAAAGTGACCTGGAGTTAATTGGAGTAACAGCAGGGAGTTTTTTCTATTTTTCCAGTATTATATCTCCAATGTTTTTCAAATTGTAACCTGAGTGCAGAAAGGAGGATGTAAAATTCCATTTTATTCCATTACAGACTGGAGCTTGGGGTTGCTTTGACGAGTTTAACAGAATCAATATTGAGGTATTGTCTGTCGTGGCCCAACAGATTCTGTCAATCTTGAAGGCTCTCCATGAAAAATGGAAGCGTTTCGTGTTTGAAGGTCGAGATATTGAACTACAGTTTTCTTGTGGTATTTTTATCACTATGAATCCAGGTAAGTGCTGGGAAATTTATGACGTTCATCTTTTTTATTCTCAAAATGAGCCACTAAGCCGTTCAAGACATATTTTAGTTTTCAGTCATTTGATTGGTTGATAACTCATTTATATGTTAACAACTTAAAGTTTCTTTCAGCTGGTTCTTGCTTTTGTTTTGAGAATATAAGATCAGGCTCTCCCAAGGAAGACTACTCTTGCTGTATTTTCAGACCACAATTGGCATTATATTTGATTGACAATTTGTATTTTCTAGGATATGCTGGAAGAACTGAGCTACCTGATAATTTAAAATCAATGTTTAGACCAATAGCTATGGTCGTACCAGACTCAAATCTCATTGCTGAAATTATCCTGTTTGCTGAAGGTTTTGGCAACACTAAGGTAAGGGAAAATCTCTAGTTCAATTTCAGTTGTCTGTATAGTCATCTAAATATTACTTTTCAAAATTAAGTTCTGAAATAATCTACTACCAAATTCCTCAAATCCAAATATAGTTGTCTACCATTACTTTCAAGGTTAATTCAAAAGAATCCAGATGAATTTTTCTAAATTGTACCTTGGATTTAACGCCCTAAATTTGTTAATATTTCAGATGCTGGCAAAGAAAGTGTTCACTCTGTATTCTCTAGCCACGCAACAGCTGTCTCACCAAGATCATTACGATTTCGGTTTACGTGCTTTGGTGTCTGTGTTACGTTATGCTGGTAGAAAGAAACGCTCCAATCCCAATATGGCGGATGAAGAGGTAAGATAAGGGGCTGTTTCATCCTCCTTTTGAAATCTTCATATTAAATTTATCTTTGGGGGTGAAGATGTTCAATATTGGCACGTATTCAATCAGGTTTCCTCCTGTCAGTGAAGCAGTTTGATGGGGCTTGGGATAATAAACATTGGTCCTTTGTACTACAGACTGTGCACGTTAAAGATCCCTCAACAGTTTCAAGTTCAAAAGAGAAGCCTATTATCCCCTGCTCTTCAAGATTTCCATCATTGCACACTGCATTGCTTTGTCCTTCTTCACAAGCCCAATATGTGCAGAAAAACCTCCTGTATGTTACAGGCTGTGCACATTAAAAATTCTTGAACAGTTTGAAATTAAAGAGAGATGGCTAATACCCCTGTCCTGAAAGATTTCCTTCATTGCACACTTTGCACGCATTGCTTTGTCCTACTTCATTAGCCTAATATGTGCAGAAAATAGGAAAAAAAACTCCATCTAAATTTTCTTTTATTTTTTTCAGTTATTGTTGCTGTCTATGAAAGATATGAACATCGCTAAGTTGACATCTGTAGATTTACCATTGTTTAACGCCATCATGTCTGATCTGTTCCCTGGTGTTGAAACCCCACTCATTGATTATTCCAAGGTAAGAACATGTGGCTAAAATGTTTATTTGTCATCTCAACATCCCTTTTCATGGAGTCCACATAGCAAATAATGTTTACTTGGTATTCCAGACTTTTCCAGATTTTCGAAGGTGTGTGCATTATACAAGGGTGCGCATTATATTCGGAAATATATGGTATATTACTGATATACTGTTTATTCAGTATTTGGGTTTATCATCTTAGCATCCCTTTTCAGATAGTCCGCATAGCCAATTATGTTTATGTGGTATTTAGGTTTGTCCTTCCAGATTTTGGAAGGTGTGCGAATTATACAAGGGTGCGCATTATATTCGGAAATATACGATATAGCTAATATACTGTTTATTCAGTATTTGGGTTTGTCATCTCAGCATTTGTTGCACAGAGTCTACTTTACAGATATTAATTGTTTTTTGGTGATTGTCAACTTGGCATCACTTCCAGATTTTCCACTTTTTGGAAGGCGTGTACATTATACAAGGGTGCGCATTATATTCGGAAATATATAATATACTTTTGATTCTTTATTTGGGTTCTTCATCATCATTTGTTGCAGAGCCTACATTACATTCATTGTTTTTTGTGATTGTCAACTAGGTATCCCTTTAGGAGAGCTCACATAACTGAAATTGTTACTATTTTTAGATGAAAACTGCAATAGAAGAAGAATTGAAACTGGAAAAACTCGTAGTGAACAATCATACCGTCACTAAAATAATCCAGTTGTACGAAACGAAAACATCGCGTCATTCTGTCATGATAGTTGGAGCCACACAGTCGGGTAAAACTGTCGCCTGGAAAACTCTTCAGAATGCCATGACCAACTTGAACAAGAAGGGAGAGCCTGGGTTCCAACAAGTAAAGGTAGGAACTATAATCTTCTTTTTTGGGTGAGGATTTAGTGAGACAAATTTAAAATTTGAGTATTGCTTCAAGGCAATCCTACTTCCTGTCTCATGGCAACAAGGGCAAGCAACTCTAACTGACTAAGGGAAGTAACTCCGGTTAAGAAAGGAATGGTGCAAATTGATGATATCAGTGTTTTCAATACACATAAAAAATACAGAAAACCTTGGAAAAAGTAGTTATAGAGATTATAGATTTAAAGCATGGTTCCCCATGGAATGAAATGAAATGGGTGTAACAATGCTTTAAATCTATAATCTCTATAACTACTAACCTCTTTACAATCACTTTATCCTCTGTGCCAACTTTTATTTTATTGTTTGTTAAAGTGACATATTTTAGATCTGTGACATTATTAATTTATTTTTTCCAGGAGTACCCGTTAAATCCTAAAGCTCTGTCACTAGGAGAACTGTATGGTGAATTTGATCTCAACACCAATGAATGGACTGATGGTATTATGTCCAGTGTTATGAGACAGACTTGTTCTGGTGGGTAAACTTCTCAAACTTTCCTCAAGAATGGTATTTCAGCAAATGATATTAGGCCCTGTAATTTTTTCACAATCGACCTTATTCACGCTTTGTTTGGAAACTAAGGCTCGATATGGATCCAAGATGGCTTACACGTGATTAAGGCCTTTTGATGTGACTCTGTCTCAAAATAATTGATTGAACCTAGTTACACCAAAGATTGAAAGTTCAGCCATGCTTTATTTTTTGTCATTTCTAAGATATGGAAGGCAATCCTACTTCCTGTCAAATGACATCAAGGGCAAGCAACTCTATCTTACTAGAAGGGAAATAACTCTTTTAAATATGGAACTTAAGGCCTAATATCTCATGTTAACAAATTCTATTTTTTCTGCTTTGTAGATGAGAAACCAGAAGAGAAATGGATAGTATTTGACGGTCCAGTTGACACATTATGGATTGAAAGCATGAACTCCGTTATGGACGACAACAAAATTTTAACCCTAATTAATGGCGAGCGTATCTCGATGCCTGAACAGGTGTCACTGCTGTTCGAGGTCGAGGATCTTGCAGTCGCCTCCCCTGCCACTGTGTCTCGTTGTGGTATGGTGTATGCTGATTACAAGGACCTCGGCTGGCAGCCGTTCGTCGAGTCTTGGCTTAGCAAAAAAACAGACAAGGTAACCCTAAGTTCTTTCTACTTTATCACCTTCGAATAAAAAAAACCCAGGTTTACAGTTCTACCGTTTAAGATTATGGTGTCTGAGTTTTGCTAACTTGTAAATTTTTTTGTCAGTGTTAACTGTGCATGTTTTCTTCTTTTCAAACTTTTTGTGGTAGATAATTTGTGGTTTATGGATTTATGTAACTTTTCTTACATAAATTTGAAATTTGTCTATTTTAATCTCCAAGCAAAAGCATCTCAGCATTCGGAAAGTGTAGAGAGCTAATAAATTCACATGCACTTGTACTTGCACCTTTTGCCCCTGAAGAGCTCTAGACGAGCGAAACGGGTCAGGTTCTATATATATAATCTTCAGGGCTCGAAACTCCTGGCGACCATCGCAACCATGACTCCCGATTCACACTCACACCATTTGACCCTGAAGATCTCTTGACGAGCGAAACAGGTTCAGGTATATATTTAATGTATATACATATATTTTAGGTCATGGTGGAAGAACTAAAAAGATTGTTTGATAAATATCTAGTGAAGATTATGGACTTTAAGAAAGTTAACTGTGAAGAAATTATCACTCTGTCACAGTTAAATGGAGTAATGTCCCTTTGTAAACTGTTCGATTGTTTGGCTACTGTCGAAAATGGGGTATGTATAGTTTTGATGCTAAGTCATTTATATGAAGCCATGGCGCCATGTTCTTTTTATGGCCCTGTTTATACATCCTTCTGACTTCAGATGGCAGTGGACGCCTTGCTTTTGTACAGAGTTCAGT
Organism: Lottia scabra; assembly: GCA_029955415.1. NCBI lineage: Eukaryota > Metazoa > Mollusca > Gastropoda > Lottiidae > Lottia > Lottia scabra. The sequence goes on along the minus strand of JARJEI010000014.1, from coordinate 3,209,563 downwards.
CTCTACCTTTGGATTCCCCTGCTAATGACGCAGCACTTTGCATGGCGTTGCCTCTTTATTGTCCCTATCTGATGCATAAAAGAAGGATGTAAAACTCCATTTTATTTCATTCTTCAGGTTGACTCTCACGATTCTGAGAATTACATCAGAATGATTGAACTCTGGTTCCAGTTCTGTATGATCTGGTCTATCTGCTGCTCGGTGGATGAGGACGGTCGAAAGAAGATAGATAATTATATTCGGGAGATGGAAGGAACCTTTCCAAATAAGGACACCATTTATGAATATTACGTCGATCCTAAGAATAAAACTTGGGTCCACTGGGAAGAGAAATTGAAAGGCGGATGGAAATATAATCCAAGGTAGGAAGAATTTGATGAATTTTGAGGAAATTTGTGTTGAAAAATTTGACATGAAATTTTAGTTTTTTCCAGTTTTTTGATTGCAGATGACAATATTTCCTTCATTGCACACCTACTCTAAGTCTTCTGGTCATCTGGTCCTTAATTCAGGATTGGTGGTTGGTTCTTATCTCAGTCTACCATTTGGTTAATAGCTGGAAATAAAAAAGTAGTCTGATGCCATTTCTTATTGTTTTCTTTCTACCATTCAGTAATAAAATAGATTGACAAATTTCCCTCATTGCACACTGAACAGCCTTCTTCATTTCATTTTATTTTTTTTTCATCTTATTTCAGTCTACCATTCTTCAAGCTGGTGGTACCAACAGTAGATATGGTTCGATACCAATACCTCACATCCAATCTGGTCCTCGCCCAGAACCCCGTCTTACTAGTCGGTCCAGTTGGTACTGGAAAAACATCCGTGGCTGAAAACACCCTCAATAAACTGGATTCTAAATCATTCAGTGTTCTCTCAGTTAACATGTCTGCTCAGGTGAGAATTTTTTTTGATAAAATTTCCATCATTGCACACTGTACTACAGACTTACTGCTTGACATATGCAATGGATGACGACCTTATAAGGAAGAGTTGTGTAATTATGGTGTCTTTGCTATGCCAACTTGTTGATTTGTTTCATGTTCACAAACTTGGTGTGCATTATACAAGGGTAAATGAATTTTTCCCATGGGGTAAGGAAGGGGTGTCATTATACAAGGGTAAATGAATTTTTCTCATGGGGTAAGGAAGGGGTGTCATTATACAAGGGTAAATGAATTTTTCTCATGGGGTAAGGAAGGGGTGTCATTATACAAGGGTAAATGAATTTTTCCCATGGGGTAAGGAAGGGGTGTCATTATACAAGGGTAAATGAATTTTTCTCATGGGGTAAGGAAGGGGTGTCATTATACAAGGGTAAATGAATTTTTCTCATGGGGTAAGGAAGGGGTGTCATTATACAAGGGTAAATGAATTTTTCCCATGGGGTAAGGAAGGGGTGTCATTATACAAGGGTAAATGAATTTTTCCCATGGGGTAAGGAAGGGGTGTCATTATACAAGGGTAAATAAATTTTTCCCATGGGGTAAGGAACATTTTAAAGAGTTGAGTAATACTTGCACATGTAATTATTTTGTCTGTGATTTGCCAACTTGTGGATTTTTTCATATTCACATACCGGTACCAGGTGCACATTATACATGGATTTTTAGCATTCTGATATTTTGAACATTTGTGACATAACAAAATGTTGTTGTTTTTTTTAGACGACATCAAACAATGTTCAAGACATCATAGAAAGTCGCGTTGAGAAAAGAACGAAGGGGGTTTACGTTCCAATTGGTGGTAAGAAACTCATCACATTCATGGATGATTTCAATATGCCAGCTAAAGATACGTTCGGTTCCCAGCCTCCACTAGAGTTGATACGACTCTGGTTAGATTATGGTTTCTGGTATGACAGACAGAAACAAACGGTCAAATATATCAAGGTAGGTGAATGGTTATTCAAAATAAAATAGAGTTATATGTGTTGTAAAAACTTTAAATTAAAGACAGAAAAAATTCTTTCATTGCACACTGCATGGTATTTGCACATTCTTATTATGACGTGGTGATATCCCAGAAGCTACTATTCATATCTATGCAGATCACTGTCAGTGACATCATAAAATGCATTAGTTTTAGTGGAAGACGTCAGAATGGAAATTGGAATGGCGCAAATTGATGCTATCAGTGTCCCCGAATACACATACAAAGTTTAGAAAACCACTTTACAATCCCTTTATGGAAAAAAAAACCATCCATTTGATGCTGTAAAATTGTATTTTTCAGGACATGTTGTTGTTGTCTGCTATGGGTCCCCCTGGTGGAGGACGTATGGTCATCTCTCGTCGATTACAGAGTAGATTTAATCTCATTAATATGACCTTCCCTCACGTAAGTATTACTTAATTTCAGCATGTCACTCCCTGTCCAGGAGGTCAGAGAGGCTGATATGGAAAAAGTGTCTAGTCGTTCAAATGGGACAATGAACCAAGGACCAGTGTTTCAGGCTGTGCAGGTTAAAAGGCGTTTGCCCGTCCTCATTAGCACATATAGGTGCAGAAAAGCAGGATGTAAAACTCCATTTCATTTCATTTCATTTCTTAGCACAGTGAGTTGAGTTGTAAAAATTTCCCTCATTGTACACTTCAAATTTTCTTCCAGGAATCACAAATCAAGAGAATATTTGGCAGTATGATCAATCAGAAGTTACAAGATTTTGAAGAAGAAGTAAAGCCTATAGGCGACGTAATGACACAAGCTACCATAGAAATGTATAACTCAGTGGTATCAACCTTCCTTCCAACACCAGCTAAAATACATTATCTTTTTAACCTTAGAGACATCTCAAAGGTAGGTTTTAGAGGGTTCACATGCTTTTAGAGCTGATTTTCAGCTATCTGTATCACTCTTTGGATTTAAATTCAAAATCTGATTCTTCTTTAATTCAATGAAAAACATTGTTGCTTCCTGGACATAAGCATTCTTTGGGCAGTTACTGCAGATGGTGTCATAATATTTGTAGTTAGTTCATTCTTAACTATGTGGACTCTCTGAAATTAATGCCAAGTAGACAAGTGCTGCATTGACTTAGATTTGATAAAGCTCCATGGAAGATGTCTGATTTTTTTTTTGCCATATCAAATGAACATTTGATTCTAAGTATATGTTACTATTTATAGGTGTTCCAAGGATTACTGAGAGCCAACAAAGTTTACCACGATACGAAAGGTGCTATGACCAGACTGTGGATTCATGAATGTTTCAGGTAATTTTAGTTTTATTGTCATCTTTAGTGTTGTCATATTGGAGGGATGGTCTGTAATAAACAAGGATAGCAACTTCAGGAGGATCCTTTCTAGCAGCTGGTCCTCGGTCAAACCTCTTGGCATTGATCTTTCCCGAATTATCTGTACCCATTTACAGTTGGGTTATGAGTTAGGACATATTTAAGGTCAAGGTCACACTGACCATGATTAAAACCCATGACCAGTTGACCACTATTTATTGATTTAACCAAGCAATGTTTTGTGAAGAACTAAAGCTTCTAAAGCATGAATATAATTCAAAGATATATGGACCATCCACGCTCTCCCAATTATCAACTTTGGAATTTAGGTATATGTTCTTGACTTTTAAACTCTATTTTTCTGGGTTTTTTTCAGGGTATTTTCCGATCGTCTGGTGGATGATAAAGACTATGAATCATTTGTTGGTATTTTAACAGAGAAACTAGGAAGCATGTTTGATCAGACCTTCCATAATATCTGTCCCAATAAACAACCTCCTATATTTGGTAAGTTGACCCTTGACATTGTATCTTCCCACTTTGGACCTTGTATCTCCTGACCTTGACCCTTGTGGACCTTCCATAATATTTGTCCCATTAAACAACCTCCTATATTTGGAAAGTTGACCCTTAAGTTTGCAGGTTGTGGCCTTTGACATTGCATCTCCTGACCTTGAGCCCTGTTGACCCACCAACTTTATTCAATTACCCTTATAAATTGTGACCTTGACCCTTAACTATTGACATTGTGACCTGAACAGAAGCCATAGTCAAAAATGTCATGACTGATAAATATTGCAGAAAATCACCCCTGATTTCAAGACTGAATAGATTTGGAATCATTTTCCTTGCAAAGTATCCCTCATTGCACGACCATGCCTTCCTAAATAATCATGTAAGATAATATAGAACAATAAGATGTAAAACTCCATTTCTTTCGTCTAGGTGACTATATCAGTACTGATCAAGTGTATGAAGATATAACAGATATCAACGCGTTGAAGAAACACATGGTGGAGACTCTAGATGAGTATAACAACACACCGGGGGTCGTCAACATGGATCTTGTCTTGTTTAGAGACGCTATTGAACACGGTTAGTAGATATACATATTTTTAAAGGGATTGTAAAGAGTATTTCTAAACTTTGTATGCGTATTGGGGACACTGATAGCATCAATTTGAGCCGTTCCAATTTCCATTCTGACATGTGTGGTTCTTGCAATTCCACTAAAACTACATCTCATGCTTGCATTTGGAATTAAAAATTTGAGGAAAAGTTTGGAGCTATAGACCTTAGTCACATGTCAGCCATGTTGGATCCAGTTTGAGACTCATAATGCAAACAAACATTCATTTGACATCATATTTTCAGAATGGATGACATCATTTTGGTTTTGAACCACTAAAAACAAATCCCATGATGCACTTTCCTTCATTGTGTAGTAGAAAGCGTTCCGTAAGATTTAGTCTTGTTGGGCCATGCTAATTTTGCCCTTCAACTCAAGGCATTCTTTCAACAAAATGTCAAATGACAACAGGGGCAAGTAACTCTAATTCTAGATATTATTCCAGACCACAATAACATGACATCTATTTTTCCTACTTTCAGTTTCTAAAATAGTAAGAGTGATTCGTCAGCCCCGTGGTAACATGTGTTTAGTGGGTATCGGAGGAAGTGGACGTCAGAGTTTGACCCGTCTGTCAGCTCACATCTGCGAATATTCAACATTCCAAATTGAAGTTACCAAACAGTACCGAAGAAATGAATTTCGAGATGGTAGGTTCAAGATTTTATGAAATAAAAAATTTTCTTAAGATTTCAGGTTTTGATCCTGGCAAAATTGTGCCTAGATCTATTTACTTTTAATGCATCTGCCCTTGCAAATTTCCCCCTATTGCACACTGCATGTATAGTATTCCATTCCATTTGCTTGCTTTGACACTTACAAATGTTGACTTTTTCTTCTTTATACTGCTTATTCTGCTGTCTTGGAAAAATTTCCCTCATTGCTCACTGCCAGTTAGCTTTTTTCGTAATTGAAGCTTTGGGTGAAAAATCTGTTAAAGAATACTTTTGATGCTGCTATCAAATACAGATTTCCTCCATTGCACGAGGCATATGTTGTTTTTGAGTCTAATTTTATGATTTTATCAGTTAAAAGGGAAATCCCACAAAATTCTCTATTTGCACAATTGCACACGGCATATGTTAGTTCTGAGACTGTATTTTTTCAGATTAAGAAAAACCCCACAAAATTTCCCTCATTGCACAATGATATTTGACTATTATTTTCTGCAGATTTGCGGAAGTTATATTTTCAAGCTGGTGTAGAGAACAAGCCATCTTGTTTCCTGTTTTCTGACACCCAGGTCGTCGAAGAAAGTTTCTTGGAAGATTTAAACAATGTCCTCAGTAGTGGAGAAGTCCCTAATTTATATAAACCTGAGGAATTTGAAGAGGTAGGTAATAGGGGCATTTGGCTCAACCTTCGTCATTTTGATCAAGACTATGCAATGACTCGGCCACGAAAGGATGCCATCTTGCCCGGTAAATGGGCAGGAAAAGATAACTTTTGTTTGGAGATTGATTTTGATTGGCTGATTTTACTGCGAAAGAAGATGACACTTTCTGAAGAATGATTGTGATTGGCTGAACTATAATTTATTCAATATGGCGACTACCATATAGCATACGAGGTTATCTAGCTATTAGTTAAGTTCCGAGTGGTAATAGGGGTTAACTCCCAAAGACTGATTGCAGGCCATTTCATCTAAGTGGCTATAGCAGACTGCAATCCAATTGAATTCTGGATCACTCACACAAGCACTAGCCTTGAATTTGCAACCTAGTTCCCCTCCTCAATCTCAATCTTGGATTGAATGATAAAACCAAAGCAAGAACGATCCAAACTGTAAATCAAATCTTGAAATCCATGTAAACACATTGACGATACATTGGTAGCAGCTAATGCACTTTTCATTTAAAGGGATTGTAAAGAGGTTTTCTAAACTTTGTATGTGTATCAGGGACACTGATAGGAAGTATATCAATAAATGAGAAACTCCATTTCATATATTCTCTGTGTAGGTACGAAGTGCTCTAGCAGATGTAGTAAAAGCCGAAGGTATAGATGATACACCACAGAGTGTGTTTAGTTTCCTCATTAACAGAGTTCGAGCCAATCTACATGTTGTCTTGTGTATGAGTCCAGTCGGAGAGGCTTTCAGGTAAGTTTAAGGGGAGACAATTTGGAGACTAAAGGAAGATAATTTAAAGACTAAGGGGTTGTAATTTAAAGACTAAGGGGTTGTAATTTGAAGACTGAAGGGAGATAATTTGAAGACTGAAGGGAGATAATTTGAAGACTGAAGGAGATGACTAAAGGACAATAATTTGCAGACTTAGGGGAGATAATTTGAAGACTCAAGGGGGATAACTTAAAAACTATAGTGAGATAATTTGAAGATTCAAGGTAGATAATCTGGAGACTAAAGGGATGTAATTTGAAGACTAAAGGGATGTAATTTGAAGACTAAAGGGAGATCATTTGAAGACCAAAGGAAGATATTTTGTGGACTAAAGGTAGATTATTTGGAGACCAAAGTCAAATAATTTGGGGACTAAAGGGAGATAATTTGAAGATTAAAGGGAGATAATTTCAAAACTAAAATGGAAATGATTCAAAGACTAAAGGAATATGACTTTATAAATTGCTGTTTTTTGTTCCTAAGCTTAAAAAAAAAATCACAGGATTGTCATGTGAATTTATTAAAATTCTGTGATTACATTGTAGAAACCGTATTCGAATGTACCCAGCGTTTGTCAACTGTACCACAATAGATTGGTTCAGTGAGTGGCCACAAGATGCTTTGCTAGAAGTTGGTAATAAATATCTCTCAGAAACTTCCCTTGGTAGCGAGGAGGATGTAAGTTCATGATTTTTAATCTTAAAATTCCCTCATTGCACACTGCATTGTGTCTGCCCCCCCCCCCCCCCCCCCCCCAAACTAAGATGTCATTATCAAACAAGAACATTTTGAGGGTCAATAAAACAAATTATAGCAAACAAAATATTTTGTGACTTATTCAAGGTCATGCCAACAGATATAAGAAGCCACAACCATCATTTTTTAAAAGTAGCAAATCCATTGGTCATTCAAAAACTCTGAATGCACAACATCCCATCCTTACATAATTTTTACCTTTTTCTGTGTATTTTATTCATATGTTGTGATCTTTTGCTAGGACAAACTGAAACCGCAAGTAGCCACCATGTTTTCTGTGATGCACAAATCAGTATCGGAATACTCAGCTAGGATGTTGGCAGAAATGAGGCGTCACAATTATGTCACTCCAACCAACTACTTAGAACTGGTGTCCGGATACAAAAAGTAAGCATTTTTCTGCTCATATTCGGCTATGTGAATGCTCTTAAAGAAATGCAGAGAAGTACCATGGTTCAATCCCAGCATGGTTCTAAAAAAACTTCTATATTTTACCAAGATATCAACTTTGGTCCTTTCTACCAGCTAGTTCTTGACTTAACCTCTTGGTATAAGAAAGAAAGAAATATCTAGTAATTACTTAGGTTTTTACTAGCTGGACCTTCGCAAAACCTCTTGGTATTGATTTTTCCCAAATTTCTTTAAAAACTTTCCTCATTGCAAACTGCATGGCCCATAATTATTTTAAGAAACCTAGAAAGAAAACTAACATCCCTAAACAAGGTACAGAACAATAGGATGTAAAACTCCATTTCATTTCAGTTTATTATTCAAGAAGAGAAAAGAATTAGGAGATGCTGCCAACAAATTACGAAATGGTTTGAGTAAGATCGATGAAACCAGAGAGAAAGTTCAGAACATGTCTGTTGAGCTGGAATCTGCTAAAACGAAAGTAGCCCAGTTTCAGAAACAGTGTGAGGAATATTTAGTAGTTATTGTACAACAGAAACGTGAAGCAGATGAACAGCAAAAGGTAGGATTTTCTTGGCTAAAGATTACAAAAGACTTGTGAAGCTTAAATTTAGAAATGTCAGTTTTGCACACAAAAAAATGTGTTTTGTTGGATTAGCTGAAGATAAGTTTTTGCATTGGTATTCTTTGTGGTATTCTTTTACATTTCCTTTTGACATGCATTGACATTTCCATATGTCTTGCATTGACATTTTCTATGTGGCATGCTTTGACATTTTCTATGTGGCATGTATTGATATTTCTTTGTGGCTTCATCAACATTTCTTTGTGGCTTTTATTGGCATATTGACATTCATTGACATTCCTTGACATTTCCTTGTGTCTTATAACATTTTTAAGTGGCATTCAATTTCATTGAGATTTCCTTATGGCTTTCATTGACGTTTCAATGTGGCTTTCAGATTCCTTGACATTTCTTTATGGCTTTCATTGACATTTCAATGTGGCATGCTTTAACATTTCAATGTGGCATGTATTGATATTTCCTTGTGGTTTCAGTTCTATTGTCATTTCTTTTGGCATTCATTGGCTTCCATTAGAATCCTTTCCCTAATTTTTATACAAATTCTTTTCTTTTCTTTTTTCAGTCTGTGGCTCAAAAAGGAGAAAGGATTGCCGAGGAAGAAACAAAATGTCGTCACATGGCAGAACTGGCTCAGACCGATTTAGATGAAGCCTTACCAGCTCTACAAGAGGCCCTCAAGGCACTGGAATCCCTGAATAAAAAGGACATGACTGAAATCCGATCATACGGTCGACCACCACCATTGGTAGAGAAAGTCATGGAAGCTGTTATGATCCTCAGAGGTGGAGAACCGACATGGGCTGAAGCCAAGAAACAACTTGGTAAGGTGTTCTAAGATTTGCTCATGCTCATTTGAGCTTAAGCTTTTGACAGATGGAAATCTATTTAGAGTAGGCTAATGTTAATTCCCTGAAAAATTTCCCTAATTGTGCACTGCATAACATTGTACCTTGACAGTTTGATATTTAAAAAGAGTAAGAATGCCACTGCCTTGGCAAAATTTCACTCATTGCACACTACATAGCATTGCTCATTTTCAAACAGTTAGGACAGAACATACAATAAGTAATTCTATTAGTCATATGAAGTAGCTGGCAGTAAATTTATTCATTCTTTATTCTGTCATTCATTCTTTCATTCATAAAGTTTTCTTTTTCCATCCATTCATTCATTCAATAATTATTGTATTCATTGTTTCATTCAGTCATTCCAATTTTCAATTGTTCATTTATTCTCTTTAATTCTTTAATGCTTTTATTCATCCATTTATTCACTCTTATACTCATTCCTTCATTCATTCCAGGTGATGGTAATTTCCTTAAACAATTGATGAACTTTGATAAAGACAACATCACCGACCGAGTACTGAAAAAGATTGGACAATATTGTTCTCAAGCAGACTTTCAACCTGAAACTATTGGACGTGTATCTAGGGCTGCTCGCTCGCTGTGTATGTGGGTAAGGGCTATGGAAGTATACGGTCGTATTTACCGAGTGGTGGAACCGAAACGTCAGAGATTGAATGGCGCCATGACCCAGCTCAAAGAGAAACAGGATGCTTTGTCTGATGCCCAGGCTAAGCTCGCTGAGGTAAGATGAAATTTCAGAAATTTTTCTGTTTTTGTTGTGTAATTTTGGTACATTTTAATTTGGCTGACATGGAAAAGATCCCTCGGCAATTTGAAATCAAAATAAAAGAAGGCTAATGCTAAGATCCTGCCAAAATTGTCCTCATTGCACACTGCAGTGTATTTGACCTTATTCATCAGCTTTGTTAGATGCTGAAAAGTAGGATGAAAAACTCCATTTCATTTAGTTAGTTCAATAAGATACAGAACAGTAGGATGTAAAACTCCATTTCATTAGTCCAATAAGATACAGAACAGTAGGATGTAAAACTCCATTTCATTAGACAAATAAGATACAGAACAGTAGGATGTAAAACTCCATTTCATTAGACCAATAAGATACAGAACAGTAGGATGTAAAACTCCATTTCATTAGACCAATAGGGCTAAAAAAAAGTAGGATGTAAAACTCCCATTTCATTTAATTTCAGGTTGAAGAGAAAATGGCTAAACTGAAACTAGAATATGATGAAAAGTTGGCTCAGAAGGAAGAACTCAAACGTAAAGCCGAACATACAGAGATGATGTTAGATCGTGCCTCGAAACTCGTGTCTGGTCTGGCAGGGGAGAGAATCAGGTGGCAGGAAACTGTCAAGGTCAGATAACTCTATATTATTCTGTTATTTGATTCAAGAAGTCTTACAGTCTTTGAATTTTGTACTCATTTTAGAAATTTAAAACTGACATACGTACGCTATGGATAATTAACTTAATAAAATATCAGATGTACTTTTTATACAATTCAAAATGGCTGCTAGCATTGTGACAGCACAGCAAGGGAACTTGTGTTGCTCCATTCTAAGATATGTCAGAGTTTTCTAGTAGGGTCTTACAAGTTCCACATAATTTTAGTGGTTTCAAATGATATTTCCTACTTCCCACTTTCCATTTTACCTCAAGGTAACGAACACAGCATTGTTTTTGTTTGTAGGATCTAGAAGAAAGAATGGGTTACCTAGTGGGAGATTGTTTGATAGCTGCTGCCTTCCTGTCCTATATGGGTCCCTTCCTATCAGACTATAGGGATGAATTGGTTCAACAAAGATGGATGAAAGAGGTAAGTCAAAACATCCCTTATTTTAACAATTAGCTGTTCCGATCATATATATACAGTCTCGTATTGAAGACAAGCAGATATGTTGAGCCTTTGAGGCAAATCAGCTGTAGCTTTTCAAAATCTGGAAAGGTTAAAAGAGAAGCAGCTAACAGTGGTCTAGATTATTCTTTCCTTTACAAGAGTAACTTCCCTTCTAGTCAGACCGAGTTGCCTACCTCTATTGTCATGTGACTAGATATATGATTGCCTTGAAGGATTATGTAAATATAGCATGACTTACAATCAAACTGTGTCAAAATTTGGCCTTTAATTAAATTTTCCATGGTCCATACAATAGTTAAATCAAATTTGTTCTGAATTTTTCCAGGTCCGTAAATTAGGATTGCCATGCGACCCTTGCTTCAGCTTCTGTAATTTTATGAGTAAACCAACACAAGTTCGAGACTGGAACATCAAAGGTTTGCCGTCAGACAGTTTCTCCACAGAGAATGGTGTCATTGTAACTGAAGGAAGTCGCTGGCCCCTCATGGTCGATCCCCAGGGTCAGGCCATAAAATGGGTCAAGAACATGGAGGCTGACTTTAACGTAAGTTTTTTTAATTTAACATAAACTTTTTTTTGTGTTGCAGTGAGCATGGTTTATGGACTAATTTTCCACCTTTCAGTGTTAAACACATGAAAAAAGCATCGAAGTCATTCAGATGGAACAATAAACTGAAAGACCGGTTTATAATGAAATTCTATATACATGTAGATGAAATTGGAAAATAGGGGCTAATATTTACTGTCCTGGTTGAAGATTTCCCCATTGCCCACTGAATGGCATTTTTCATCCCTTAGAGAATCACAAGATTTAGATTAGCTTTCAGAAGTTATTGAAGCAATCCTTGATAATACCTAGTTATTGTTGAAAATCGCTTAAAATTTTCTGCGAGGTAGTATCGCTTTAATTACGAGTCAATACTTTTGAATTTCAGTTGAAGGTGATAGATTTACAGCAGTCAGACTATATGAGAACACTGGAAGCGTCTGTCCAACATGGAATACCAGTTTTACTCCAGAACGTCCAGGAGGAACTAGATCCTTCCCTAGATCCTATTCTTAATAGATCACTTATGAAAATAGGTAAGGAATCCCTTCGGAATTTTTTCTATTTGATAATCCAAAAAAGGGTTAAGCGAGCGAGAGATTGGATTGCTAACCTGGGGCCTCATTCTCGAAAACTTAACTAAGATAAAATCAGAATTTTAAGAAATACAGTAATCTGATTGGATAATCGACCTAAATTTAAAATCGATTTTAGTGATTAACCAATCAGATGACAAGAATACTAATATCATCTTAAGTTAAGTTTTCGAGAATAAGACCCCATTGCAGCAAATGACTTAAATAGACATATAGCCATTCAGATGGGACAACAAAACCATGGCCCTGTGATAAAGATACCTCATCAGATAAATATCTAAAAAGAGTCGGCTTATGTTACTGTCCTGGCAAAATTTCCCTCATTGCACACTGTTACCTATCTTCATTAGCTCATAAAGGTGCAGAAAAAAAAGGACCAGAAACTCAATTTTTATCTTAATTTTCAGGTGGAGCGTGGATTATCAGACTGGGAGATAAGGAAATAGAATATAACTTTGACTTCCGATTTTACATCACCACCAAACTGAGCAATCCTCACTATGCACCTGAGGTCTCAACTAAAACTACCATTGTCAACTTTGCTGTCAAGGAACAAGGTATTGTTCAGGAATTTCTTAATAGAACTTATTCATGCATCAGCCATCTTGGATCCATATTACTCCATAATATCTAATCATATAATATCATATCAAATAAATCCAAACGATGTAATCTGTGTTTAACCGAAAAGCTTTCCATCATAAATGCCCCAATGAAAACTTCCTTAAACAAACGTTCCGAACTTGTCTCGAAGTGTAGACATGAGAACAAGTTCTACTTGTCAAACTTCAGTAGGGACGCAGGCTGAAATAGATTAGTTGTCTGAAGATCGCATAGCGTGAAACTCTGAGTAACAACATGTTTCAGGTTCTGTTTTAATACTTTTAATATTTCTAATATCATATATGATATGATCCTGCATACTTGCAGGCTCATATTACAAATAAACAAAAGCAGCGTCTTGCCACTTCAGCAAAATCACCTCCTTGAAGTCTTTAACGCCTCCTTCTTCAATTCAACAAGCTCAAAACTACTTAAATTTTACTAAAGTTAAAATCAGAATTGATTACGCTATTTGAAAATAATTTTATATGAAGTGTTTCTTCACATATTTCTGAGAAAGGGTCGAAAAGGAAGTTTTTAGACCGTTTTCTCGCTGTTGATATGGTGATTAGTCACGTCATATTCCTTTTCATTCATTTGATGTCGTATTTTATGAATAGCGTTATACGCCTGCATTATAACATATTGTTTTTGTACTATCTAGGTCTGGAGGCCCAACTGCTGGGTATTGTAGTACGTAAAGAAAGACCAGAGTTAGAAGAACAGAAAGACAGTCTAGTCAGAAATATTGCTTCTGGTAAAAAGAAATTGGTAGAATGCGAAGATGAGATTCTGAGGTTAGTTTGTTCTCTGATCTCAATGGCAGTAACAAGTGCAACCCCATTTTATGCCTGAGAACCTCTCTTCCCCCCTCCCCCATTTTATGCCTGAGAACCTATCAAATTTCCAACTCCTAAGCATTTGGCAAGTCTAATGAGCTAATGGTTGTTTTTTCTTTGTATTGTATTGCACATAATTATAATGATCCATTTGGAGAAACCCCATAATTAATTGTTTTCATAATTTTTAAGGCGACTGAACAAAATTTGTAGAATCCACATGGCTTGTTGTTTGGCCTTTGAGTTTTAGATTACTTCTTTTGGAAAAAATTCCCTCATTGCACACTGCATGGCATTTGCCCGTTCTCATTAACCCTACAGGTGCAGAAAAGCAAGACGTAAAACTCTATTTTATTTTGATTGCTTCTTGATATCTTGAGAGTTCACATAGTTAATTGTTCTGTTTCTGTATTTCAGATTATTGAACGAAACTAAAGGTTCTCTGTTGGATGATGAACAACTTGTGAACACACTGCAGACATCAAAAACAACTTCTCAGGAAGTTTCCGAACAGCTACAAATATCAGAACAAACTGAGGCGAAAATTGACGCTGCTCGTGAGGTGAGGCCCCTTTTTTTAGGGATTTTAGTTATCATATTAAAACCAATACCATTTATTTGAGAGCAACATTCAAAAATGGTGGTTTTTGACTCTAATTCCGGTCTAGAGACCTTGTTGTAAATGGATGGTGCTAAGAGTTTTCTCCCTTTGTATAATAAAGTGCCTTGACAATTCCTGCAGATGATATTATGTCTAGGAATATAATTTCTAAATGTTACTCCTTCCCCTGTTGCTTTTCTCCTCCTTTCGCCTCTCTTGTATATATCATGTATTGTCTATGTATTCTCTACATTAATAATAGCCATTACTCAAGGTAGGGGTAATTAATAGGACTGAATGATCTAGACTATTACCTAGAGAAGTTTATTGATAGACCACATTAAAGAACATTTAAAACTTAAACACAAGCACTCAGAATTCGCATAAAATTTGTTCACAGTTCACAAATTAGAAGTAAAATTTCAATTTTAAATCATAAATGTACTGCTTAGCATGCTAGATGTAAACATGTTGTAAATTGCTTATGATACAAGTCAAAAGCTTGCTCATGCTCAATGCCCTAAAAGACTTGCATGCTGTTTAGATCACGTTTTTGAGCTTTGGCACATTCCATATTCAAATCTATATATTTTGCACTTTAAAACCTAAATTTATATGTTTATCTAACCTAATTCAATGAACATATAACCTATGTATCTGAATTTATCTAACCTAATATGCTAGCCTCAAATATAACCATATCCAGGCTTATACATCTTATATCCTATAGCTATACCATACCCTCCAAAAAATCTATCCCATAATATGAATCATCAATTCAACCAATGGAATCTTATTTCAGGGCTATCGTCAATGTGCTCAACGTGCCTCGATCCTGTTTTTTGTGCTGAATGATATGAGTAGAATTGATCCAATGTATCAGTTCTCGCTTGATGCCTACATTGAGTTGTTCATCTTATCAATTGAGAAAAGTCAACGTAGTTCAAAACTGGAAGAACGAATCCTGAATCTCAATGAATATCATACATATTCTGTATACAGGTAGGCCCTCAAAGTTATCTCCCTTTGAATTTTTTAGAAATATCTTGGGAATTTCCCCAAATGTTTCTAAGCGAGATTTCCCAAACGTAAAGTACAAATCCTGAATCTGAATGAATACCATACTTATTCTGTATACAGGTAGGCCCACAGAGTTATCTCCCTTTTGAATTTCTAAAGAATTACTCATTGGAATATCCTAGGAATTCCCCAAAATGTTGCCAAGCAGAATTTTGCAAAACGCGAGGAACAAATCCTGAATCTCAATGAATATAATACTTATGACTTATATAGATAAGCTTACAAAGTAGGCTTTTTGAGTTATCTTCAAGAAATTTCCAAGAAATTCCTCATTTGAATATATCAGGAATTTCCCAAAATGTTTCTAAGCTGGATTTTGCAAAATGCGAGGATCAAATCCTGAATCTCAATGGATACCATACTTATTCTGTATACAGGTAGGCCCACAAAGTTATCTCCCTTTTAAATTTCCAAAGAATTCATTTCTCAAAATGTTTCCAAGTGAGATTTCCCAAATGCAACAAACAAATCCAGAATCTCAATGAATACCGTGCTTACTCTGTTTACAGGTAGGCCTACAAAGTTATCTCCCTTTTGATTTTCCAAGGAATTCCCCAAAATGTTCCCAAGCAGGATTTCGCAAAACGCGAGGAACAAATCCAGAATCCCAATGAATAGGAATACCATACTTATGCCAGGCCCGTAGGCAGGGGGGGTGCGTCGGGTGCGAACGCACCCCCCCGAAAAATTTCGAGTTCCGCTTTTTTCGAACTGAATTTATGTTTGAACTACGTACGCCCCCTTTACTTTGTCTTTTTTTTTGAGAATGGGGAGAATACGAAATCAAAAATATCTAACCCATTAACGTTTACTATAAAACATACTTGGTCCACGTCAAAAACAGTTACATTTTATACTAAATCTATGTTTTTAAGCCAAAAAAAATTTCACCTCGCTTCGCTCGGCTAACTTATGACACTACGCCCCTGGATCCGCCCCTGCTAGTTCCGCTTGCAGGCTGCAAGCACCCCCCCATTTAAAGACCTGGCTACGGGCCTGTATGCTGTTTACAAGTAGGCTTCCAAAGTTATCTCCCTTTTGAATTTCCAAGTAATATCCTAAGAATTCCCCAAAATGTTTCCAAGCAGGATTTCCCAAACATGAAGAACAAAACCAGAATCTGAATGAATACCATACTTACGCTGCTTTCAGGAAGGTTTACAGAGTTACCTCCCTTTTGGTATAACCAGGTGACTTGTTTACTTGAAGTTCCAGGGTTCAATACCTTTGAATTGAATCCCTTGTCACCTTTTTTCCAGATATACCTGCCGTGGATTGTTCGAAAGACATAAGCTTCTGTTCTCTTTCCAAATGTGTGCCAAGATCCTGGAACATGCTGGAAAAATCAACATGGATGAATACAACTTCTTCTTACGAGGTGGTGTGGTAGGTTGACCTTTGTTTTTATTTTTGAAGCATTGCTGGCAATGATGTTTTTTTGAATCTTTCAAATCCAGTCCAGGGTTCGGTTTTGACATAAGTCAAGGTTTATTGATTAGTTTCCCATGTCAGTGAATGACTTTGAAAAAGCATCTAGTTGTTCAGACAAAACAATTAACCAAGTCCACATGTGCTCCAGGCTGTGCACAATAAAGATCCCTTGACAGTTGGAAATTGAAAATAAGAGTAGGCTTATGCAGCTGTCCTGGAAAAAGTTCACTCATTGCACACTGCATGGTATTTACTCGTCCTCATTAGCCAAAACAAGTGCAGAATATTAGGACGTAAGGGCTGTTGATTTGGCCAACGCAGTTCTAAGCTCAAATGGCCGTTCAGATATCAAGTTTAGGTTAGCCATATATGTGTTTCAATGTCTTTTAAATGAAAAATGGAAAGACAACTCTCTAATGGAATCAGTCACTGCTTGTCATTACAAACTCTCATTCGCCAAAACAAGTACAGAAAAGTAGGATGTAAAACACTATTTCATTTCTTTATGTATTTCAGGTGATTGATAGAGAAAATCAGATGGATAACCCATGTTCAGCCTGGTTATCGGATAACGCTTGGGATAATATTACCGAGCTGGATAAACTGATAAACTTCCACGGTGTTATCACATCATTTGAACAGTATCCTCGTGACTGGAGAAATTGGTTCACCTCCCCTGAACCTGAAACTACGTCACTACCAGGTATGGAGATATTTACTTCTAGCTAGACAAGATTATTCAAGGGTGCAAGTAGTATATACCTGGGGGGACAACATTGAAATGGGAGCCATGATAGACACTTACTGGCTAACTTGAAGGTCAAGGATTCAATCCTGGCAGGGGTCGTTATGATACATATGTAATTTTCAGTGTTTTCCCTTGTCAGTGATATATATTGAAAGATACGTCTATAGTTAAGTAAAAAAGTAATCTTATACTACTCTTTTCACCGGATGCACATGCTCCATACATGGAATTTTTTCCTTCCTTATTAGCCCAATTTGTTCAGAAAAGTAGTAAAACTTTATTTTCATTTAAATTTCAGGTGAATGGGACAATGCCTGTAATGAACTACAGAGAATGTTATTGTTAAGATCTTTACGTCCGGACAGAGTGTCGTTCTGTGCCACGTCATTCATCGTTAACAACCTGGGTTCCAAGTTTGTCGAACCACCGGTATTAGACATGCAGTCAGTAGTAGATGATTCCACCACTAGAACACCGCTAATCTTCGTACTCTCTGCTGGAGTGGTAAGTATAAGCAATCCCTGGATCATGTTTCACAAAATTTTAACTAAGACAAAATTCAGATTTTAAGGAATATGGCAATCTGTTTGGATCTGATTTTAGTGGATGGCCAATCAGATGACTGGAATACTAAAATCATAAAAAAAAATTATTAGATTTTTGGTAGAGATGCAAGTTTGTTTACAAAATGAGAATGCTGACTGCTTGAAAGAAATTTTGCAAGATCTGCTTGCGGTAGAGATGATTACAATGATTGAATCATAAATTGTATTTTTTTCCAGGATCCTACAAGTGGACTCCATCAATTAGCGGAGAATTGTAAAATGAGTAACCGATTCCACACCCTGTCTCTAGGTCAAGGTCAAGCTCCCATAGCAACTAGACTTATCAAGCAAGGTGTGAAAGAGGTAAGGTCAAAGTTCTAGGACACAGGTCAAATTTTGATCTCAAATGGTTGTTTCCTTATCTGATGTGTTTTATTTTAAGACTAACATTATGACTCGGCCATGATAGACGGCAATCTTGCCCGGCAAATGGGCAAGAAAAGACAGCTCTTGTTTGGAGATTGATTTTGATGGGCTGATAATAATGCGTGAGAAGACACCACTCTCTGAAGAATCGTTTTGATTGGCTGAATTATAATTTATTCAATATGGCAATCTCTGTATAGCATACAAGATTATCTAGCATGTTAGTCTAGTTCCGAAATTGATACAGTGATTTCTAATTTGTCCTCTTGTATTTTTCAGGGTCACTGGGTGTTCCTGGCTAACTGTCATTTATCATTGAGTTGGATGCCTCAACTTGATAAACTAGTAGAGCAGCTACAGATAGAGGAACCTCATCCAGACTTCAGACTCTGGCTTTCATCCAGTCCTCATCCTGAATTCCCCATCTCTATACTTCAACAGGGTATCAAAATGACCACAGAACCACCAAAGGTTTGTACGAGCACCGTTTTTTTGCATTACATATCATAACCCAATTTCTCGTCATGATCTGTTTTTTTGTTGTTAGATTTTACTATTAAAAGTCTTATAGTATACAATGTTTCTGCAATTTACATTGTCTTTATCAGGTGAAAATTGACTTTTTTTCGAATATCTTATGGTACTTCGCGTATGGAATTCCACTACAATATAATTATTGTACCCGATTTTGTGATTTTTGACGAGATTTGTGATTAACAGAATTGTTTTGCTTGTACCAATTTTTGTAATTCTGTTTTTAGGGTTTGAAAGCGAACATGAAACGGCTGTACAACCTGATCACCGAAAACCAGTTCCATCGTTGCGGGAAGCAGGACAAATACAAGAAACTTCTCTTCTCTCTCTGTTTCTTCCATTCCATCTTACTGGAGAGACGAAAATTCTTGATGTTGGGATGGAACATTGCTTACGAATTCAACGACTCTGATTTTGAGGTAAGTGGCTGATCTCCCCGGTCAGTGACGGACATGAAATAGTTCTTGTCAATAAACTGAGGTTCCTGTGTGCTACAAGCTGTGTATGTTGAAAATCCTTTAAGAGTTAGAAATTGTGAGAAAGTAGGCTAATATGCCTGTCCTGTCACAAATTTCCCTAATTGCACACTGCATTATGTAAATAATTTGTATTGCCAGCTCAGTCTGTTGCAGTGAAGTAGGGTGTAAAACTCCATTAAATTTCATTGTGTGTATCTTAGAATGGATGGAATGTGTTAAAAATCTAAATTAATTTTGTGACTACCATGTTGTATTTGAGGTGAACTAGAACACTAGTCTAGTTCCGAAGTTGATGTGAGTGAATTGAGGCCATGATTATATTATTTCATAAATTTTCTTGTAGGTGTCAGAGAATCTATTAAGTATCTATCTAGATACGTACGAGGAAACACCGTGGGATGCGTTGAAATATCTGATAGCTGGTATCAACTATGGTGGACACGTAACAGATGATTATGACCGACGCTTGTTGATGACTTATGTTAATGATCAATTCACTGAAGCTGCCTTGACAACGCCATTCTTTAGGTGAGTTATTTCCCTTGTCTAGATCATAACTTTTGAGAGTAACCTCCCTTGTCAGATCATTATTTATGAGAGTTAGTTCCCTTGCCAATATCATACTTTTTTAGAATAACCTCCCTTGCACTAATCAAACTTTATAGAGTAAATTCCCTTGCAACAGTCAAACTTTTGAGAGTAGGCTCCCTTGCACTGATCAAACATTTTAGGAGTAACTTCCCTTGCCAGGATCATACTTTTGTATTCATGAGTAACTTCCTTGGTTTTGAGATTTTTTTCCTCTTATGTATTATTTGAGTTGTTACTATCAACAATGCTGCCCTAACTTTCACGCTATTCTTCCAATTGTCATGCCATTCTGAACAGGAGTTATTTCCCTTGACTATGTTATTCTCAAATGGAGTGGTTTCTACCATAATGCCTCTTAAGTAAAACTCAAATCAATCCTTTATTGATTTGCTTTCTTTCAGAGTATCCTCTCTATCAACTTACTACATACCTAAAGATGGTCCACTGGCGTCATACAAGGAGTACATCAGTATGTTACCAAATATAGATCATCCGGAAGCTTTCGGTCAGCATCCTAACGCTGATATCACCTCCCAGATTCAAGACACAAGAATCCTGTTCGACACCTTGCTATCTTTACAGCCACAAGTATCCAGCACTGCAGGTGAAAGTCGGGAAGATAAGGTAGGAATTGTAACTGTTAGGACCTTTGCGTTTGTGACTAGGGATGGGTAATGATTACCAAATTGAGACCGATTATCGAGGAAGGCTACCGATCAATAATTGATTAATAATCGAAATATTTTATTTGGGAAATTTCTGATCTTTGTTTGTTGGTTTACGATTTTTTTTGTACCTGTAAGTTATTTATCAATATCTGGTAGCGAAAACAAATGAAACTGAAGTAATGAATTTTAATGGTTTATGAATCGATAATCGAAATTAAAAGTTTGTAGCATTGATAATTGATTTTAATTCTTTGACCTAACCATAATTGTGATGTCAAACACTTGGGAGAAATTGCAAAGCCAAGGTTAAAGACCTCTCAATGAAAAAGTGGAATGGCATAGAACCCTATATGGAAAGGATTAAAAGAACTAGTACTTCTTAGGACTATTTACATATTCAATACCCAAATGAACTCTCTAAGGGTGCAAATTATCTCCCTTTCAAGCTTAATATGGCATTAAGAGAGTTCACAAAGCTAATATTGTGTTTATTTTTTACAGGTGTTGGATCTAGCAGCGAATATTTTCCGTCAGATCCCTGAGAATATTGATTATGAAGGAACAGCTCAGATCCTGTCCACAGATCCATCACCACTGAATGTGGTTCTTTTACAAGAGGTAGGTAGACTGTGAGATCAAACTCTGTCCTGTTTAACAATTTCTTTTCTCGCCTGAAAAATGAGCATCCCATATACTCAAAAGTAGGAGCCAAAGCTGTCCAAAGGCAGCTACAGTGTAGAATGAACAATCACTGTGAAACCAATTATTGCGATCCACAAACAACCCGCATGACAAAGACCAATGGAGACGGGATGTGAAGCTAACTGGAAGAGAGACCATTACTTGATGTAGCTCTTACACCTGCACAAATGATGATGATATATCCATATCTAGATATTATCAGCTGTTATTTTGGAATATTCCTTTTGTATATCGCTCAGTTCTAACTATTTCACACAAAAGTGGTATGGCACAGTGTCTAGCTTTTTCAGATGAGTCTGTGCACGCTTAGGATCCTGAAACCAAAAAAATGAGGCAAATTGTAAGTGCCTAAAATAACTTTGATTTGTATTTCAGATTCAAAGATACAATGCCTTATTGAATGAGATAAGGTCCTCCCTGACTGATTTAGAGAAAGGTATCCAAGGTCTGGTCGTCATGACTCTAGAATTAGAGAACATCTTTACCTGTATTTACGACGGCAGAGTTCCACCTGCTTGGGAAAAGGTTAGTATTATCTGAAAAAATTTCCCTCATTGCACACACTGCACAATATTATCTGTGCTCATTAGCCCAATAGGTTCAGAAAAGTACGAGACTTCATTCCATTAGCGCAATATGTGAAGAATAGTAGGATGTAAAACTCCATTTCATTTCATTTTCATATCCTTTGATGACGGGTTAATCCAAGGAAAACAATTCTTGTCTTGCCGCTTTCTTGACAAAATTTCCCTCATTGCACACTGCATGACATTTCTGTCCTCATTAGCTCAATCAGGTGCATATCAAGCTTCAAAACCTATTTCATTTGATATCTAAAACTGAAATGGAGTTGTGTTCTCATTTTAAGGGAGATAACTACATTGAATCATGTCAAATGCAAAGCATTTTGGTCTGTTGCCACACTTTTCATAATTAATTTTTACAACTTTTCTTCTTTATAGGCTTACCCATCAATGAAACCACTATCAGCTTGGACCAGAGATTTGGTCTTACGAGTAGAACAGTTTGCTAAATGGGCACAGACTGCTCATCCACCAGTTCTGTTCTGGATGGCTGGTTTCACCTTCCCTACTGGATTCCTTACTGCAGTACTCCAGAACTCAGCTCGACTTAATAATGTAAGTAATATTCGTAAATATGTTGGCCATTCTCGCTACGACTGACAATGACCTCGATGCAGCCAGCCGATAAAGCGCACTGCTTTCAAATTTCGGTCACGTGACATTAAATTTTATATCATGTAATGGGAGTTAACTAGCATAAGCTGAGGAACTATTTTTTATCGCGTATTCTACTTCCGCCAAAAAGTCTTGTAAGGTTTTCTTCTATCTGCATACGAGGTTATTGTTAGATGAATGTGTAAGTAAAAGATAGCTTTACCATGTTTGAATTTATAAGTTCAAACCATTTACTGATAAACCATCCATTACTTTTGTGCGCCATTTTGATTGTTAAACACAAAAATATAAAATTAAATATTATGAAATTATAGTTCAGCCAATCGCAATTATTAGTCAGTTGTCTTCTCGTGCGTTTAAATCAACCGATCAAATTCAATCTCCAAGCAAGAGTTGTCTTTTCTTTCCCATTTACTAGGCAAGATGGCCGTCTATCATGGCCGAGTCATAATGTTTGCCTCGAATCGTAAGGGAAGCAACTCCCTTTTATGTCAAAAAATAATTTTTGTGGTGTATTGCCAATTTTATTATCCCATATTGGAGCAAAACAGTAGGATTTTCAACTCATGTTTTGTGCCATTAGCCTTTCTCAGTTTAAGGGAAGCAACTCCAATGAATAATGTCAAAAAATAATTGTTGTGGTCTATTGCCAATTTCACTATCCCAAATTGAAGCAAAACAGAAGGATGTTAAACTCCCTTTCATGTCATTTCAGGTCTCCATTGACTCCCTATCTTGGGAATTTACAGTGATGACAGTTGATGAATCCAACTTTGTGAAAGGCCCTATGGATGGTGTATTGGTTAAAGGGCTGTTCCTACAGGGTGCTGGTTGGGACATGAAAAACACATGCCTGATAGAAGCCAATCCTATGCAGCTTGTTTGTCCTATGCCTGTCATCCATTTTAAACCTGTGGAAAATAAGAAGAAATCCAGCAAAGGTAAGGAACTTTTCTATTTCATCACTTTCATCACATACCACTTTTCATTATAAAATATTTACTCATTTATTGATATACTTCCTCAAATGAAAAGTTCACTAGCTGCTTCCAGTGTATTGCCAATGTGTTTACATGGATTTTGAGATTTGTTTTACGGTTGTGATTGTGATTGTGATTGTTTGTTGGGTTTATTTAAGTCAATTATAGATCAGTCAATTAGAGTGTTAGTTCTTTACATGGCATCAATTTCTTGCTTGATCAAACAAATGGCAGTTATGGGTACTCATGATGTTGAAAATTGATATTTTCTGGGATTCAGCATACAACATAAGGGGTTCCTGGTTTGGCATAATTTGAATCGATACTTTTTACTTGTTCAACCAATAACCATGTTCCCTGCTTTTAACACCTTGGTCTTGTCAAGTAAATACTGCTTGACTTGGCCATATTCTTCTACCTATTTTACTTGCTTGATCTATTCCATCATATGTATTTCTGTTTTCTTTAATGCATACACATGTCCATATCCCTTTGCTCCTTTGATAGACCTATTCTTTCATTTAATTGCTGTTTGTATTCCAGGAACCTACATGTGTCCCTGTTATTACTATCCCAACAGAACTGGCAGTTCCTCGAGACCTTCCTTCGTCGTGTCTGTGGAGTTGAAATGTGGCGAGAAGACATCAGATCATTGGACCAAACGTGGTACAGCCTTATTAATGAGTTTGGATTACTAATGCAATAAATTCAGCTTACGTCCTTCAAAAAACTTGACTCAAATCTTTGGAGTATTAAAGCAATGAATTTAGGTTATGTTCTTTAGAAAACTCAACTTTCAAATCTTTGAATTATATATCCAAAAAATATCATTGGATTTAGCTTATATATACTACAGAAAACCCCAACTCAAATCTTTGGATTATAAAAGCAATGAATTAAGCTTACATTCTTCAGAAAAACTCAATTTTCAAATCTTTGGATTATTAAATATGATTAGCATAGCTTACAAAATTAAAACCAAAAAATCAATAGATTGATCTATTTCAAGTAATGTAACACACAAAAAATATAGCTTTAGATATATACAAATATCATTGGACTTAGCTTACAAACTACAGAAAAACTCACAACTCAAAGCTTTGGATTATGAAAGAAATAGATTCGCATTACATACTTATAAAAAAATTCATTGGATTCAATAAAGTACTCACAAGATGGGTTTCGATTATTCAAGAAAGTGTAAAAAAGGTGATACCTATTCAGAAAATATATTTGTACAATTTGTATTCTTAGTTTTAGTTATCTGAAAATGTTTGGTGCTATTAGTTTTAGATATGCTGCTGATTGTACTAAAACTCCAAAATTTTAACATGTCCAATAAGAGTGGAAATAGATAAAAGAAATATAAGTAAATTATCAATAAATCTGCAAGTAATTATTGAAAAACGCTTAAAGTATATCAGGCGTTTTTAACAGTTTTATGGATTAACAAAAGGTAAATTGATTGTACTAATTTTTTACTGTGATATCAGATATTTGTTTCTATTTAATAATAATTTTAAGCCATTGAAAATGAAATTTCTGACTCCCTTATTTATCAGTTATTTTGTTTACTTATTTATTTATTTATACTGAATTTGTTGATATATTAAGAATTGTTTATTGAAGATTAAAGTACTGTATCAAAATCATATCAGATCATTGTATTACGTCCTGCTTTTCTGCACCCTTGGGGGCTAATGTGGACTGGCAAACGCCATGCAGTGTGCAATGAGGGAATTTTTGCCAGTACAGCGACATTAGCCTACGCTTTCCTACAATTTCCAATTGTCAAGGGATATTTAATGTACACAGCACTCTGTTTATTGTCTCATCCAAACAACTACATGCTTTTTCCCATATCAGTCCTTCCTGACATTCCATTTGCTCAACCTTTTTTATTGTGTCCGAGACTGTATAATGACTCCTTCATGATAAATGGCCATCTTGCCTGGTAAGATAATGTGGATTTTTTAGCTAAGCTAAACATAAATAGTGTTCAATGTTTTTAGGGGGAGCAATAACCCAACCTTACACCCCCTCCCATATCCTCTAAATACGCCACTGAGACCGTAAACGCTAATGAGTGATGTTAACGCTGCATCGACATCGAGTAAATCACATTGGTCAGACACTCGGATTATAAATTAGACTACAGACCGAAATCATGTTTCAATTGACATCATTCATTGGAGTTATCTCCCCCTAGCTGCCATTTGCATTTCAAACGAAAACAACTTGTATGAAGTATAAGTTTTTCAAAAGTGAGGTTTACTGCTCGTTTATTGTGTGTTGATTGACTTTGTCTTGAATTATGGTTTGTTGTAAATATGTCGGACTTGTCAATGTGATCAAATTGTGAACAAAACTATTGAAAATGACAAACCTTTTGGACTTCGAAATAACGTGTGACAAGCCATGTGAAACTCAGATTCTTGCGTTAAATCTGCTAGAGGTAGGTGGAAATATTCCTTTAATTAGAATAATATTGTTGTATGTTCAACACATATAACCAACAGCCCCACCCCATCCCATCCCATCCCATCCCATCCCATCCCATCCCATCCAAAAGCAAGTGCTTCTGAAAAATAAACTTGCAGAGAAAATAATAGTCCGAAACTTGCTGACTCTTTTCCCAGCCTCTGATAGATATTTGGCCGGATATGGCTGGGAGAGAGTCAGAAAAAACTGGGCCACAAAAACCTTGCGATTTTCCTCACTGTGCGCGTGCAGCATTCCTGGCGACCGACAGATTTTATTTCTCGGAAAATTACAAGTTTTTGGGGCCTAGTTTTTCTAGGAATAGAGTCAGCAAGTTTCGGACTAAAAAAAAAAGAACACTCATTGGTTGGGTATTTTCATCTAGACGAAAACTCTCGAACTATTTTTATTCAAATAAATTCAATTCTTGTAATCATTTTTGGTAAACAGAAGTAGCAATATAATCTAGTCGTGTGTATAATATTCCATTTTCTTCTTCTTTATTATATTTTCCCCTGAAAATAAAGGAAAATTTGTTAAAGAATTGATGATGCTATAACTTCAAAAATTTAAATCGAGACCACCATCTATGCATTGTGTGTATCTGCTGATAGAGCTCAATTTCAGCTGCCTGTATAGTCGTCTAAATATTTACTTTACCAGCTGATAGAGCTCAATTTCAGCTATCTGTATATCCGTCTAAATATATACTTTACCAGCTGATAGAGCTCAATTTCAGATATCTTTGAAATTAAATTTGATTAAGGGTTTTTCAATTGTTGTATATAAACGTTGTTTTCTGGATTTATCAGATTATTTAGGTAATCTGTTGTATAGTTATGCAGCCAGGCAAGTCCCTTGGTAAATATCATCTCCTATTGACCAAATTAGAAAATTAAGATTTTTTGTTCATTTTAAGAGGTTGTATTCCTTTAAATACGTACACAATATGGATATTCTGCTTTCGTTTTCAAACAGAATTTGTTAAATTTTGTTGCGAATCCTGTGTATGTGAATACTGAGTAGTAGCCCATTTCGACTATTTGGTTTTCATCTTCTGGGACGTCACACACATTGGTATAGTAAGGACATTTCTTGATGGAATTGGTGAAATATACATGGGCTCTGTTGTGACTGCATTCTGCAAAAAAAAGTACATGTGAAAATTGGCAAATTATTGGTGTTTGTTTTAGGCTATGCATTGTAACAGTAAAATGTTCTCTCGTCCATTGCACGAACGAATAATTGCAAGTTATGATACTCATACTTTACACTGTTTCATGTGTTTGTCTAATGCACGTACAAATTACACTGTAGACATGTTTGTCTTATGCACGTACGAACAACACTGAAAAACGAATTTGTCTAATGCACGTACGAATAACACTGTTAAACGTGTTTATCAAATACACGTATGAATGGCACTGAAGATATGTTCGTCTAATGCACGTACGACACCGTAAAACCTGTTTGTTATATGTACGTTCGAGAAAGGAAAATGATGCTAAATTGTTACGCATGGACGTGACTGCGATTATAAACATGACTGCGATATGCACGTACGAGTAAATCTCAAGATTGTGTTGGTTAAAATGTCTTAAAATTATCTTCTTAGTTAAACACTGTAAAAATTTCCGTTATCCTAAATCTTAGCTACACTCTGTAAAAATCTTTCGAAAAGTTAGTATAGGTCTCTCGGAATGAGTACTTACTGTTAGTCTCGCATCCGGGTTGTTTTTCACCCCCGTTCGGGTAGAAATCTACTGTTCCAAGTGTTACATTAACTTTGAATCCGAAATCTGAAATTTAAAGAAATTGTTTTTATTTCCTGTTAACCAGATAAATACAAAATGTGACAATGCTTGTACACTGTTCATGTTAAATTTAGATGCTTTATAGATAAACAATAAAACAAATTAATAACATATTTAATGGCTAGAAAAAAGCCAAAATATTTATCAAAATGGTTGTTAATTAAGTTCGTTTGTGTTATTTTCATATAAATCCATAGTAGTTTAGTATCTACTCGACCAAGAGTATCATAAGCTTACCTAAATCTTTGGCAGCTCCACTGTTAGTGTGGATCACGTCGACGAAGTCAGCATCATTCTCGTCCAAACGTCCTGATGATGGGTTCTCGCTGAATCGGAATCCGGCGGGATCCAATCCAGTGATTCGACCTGGATTTCCACTGCCGTCCTCCTGCATATATTTACCAGTAAAACCTGCAGCATGAGCTCCCAGACTGTGGCCAATGATGTGAATGTCGGAAGCGAGTTGCTCCTTAAGCTCGATTAAGGCCTTAATGAGACTCGCAGTGGCCTTTCCGACTCTTTTTGCGTTGCCGACGGCCCAAAAATAGTGCTCCCAGCTTAATTTGGAGCCTTCCTCCCAATCTACGATGATGACAATGTCAATGTTTTCCTGTAATGATATAAATGTAGACAAAATGTGCCTTATTACACAAACTTTTTTGGGGTGAACCCATTTGCTTTAACCCCCCTCCCTACCCTTTCCAAAATTAATCTCTCAGCTATTTGATCCCCAATTAGTGATCCGCCACTAAAACAATAGAACCCTTACCAATTTGAGAAGTTCGTTCTTCATAATCTGTGTCCAAGGTACCAAACTATTGTCGATATCACCATGAATTATGAACACGGTTTTGCTCTCGTTGACGAACTTGGTTCCTAAGTTCTGTTCGTCGATAATCTCGGGTTTTGTGGGATCATCCTTATTGTAAGCTAGGTATTCAATATCAAAATCTTGTGGTTCGTTGTGGGGTATTTTTTCGTCTATAATAAAACAAAATTGTATTATTAGGTATTTCAACTCAACCTTCGTCAGTGTTCTGCTGGACTTACTTCATGCTCGGTAAATGGACAAGAGCAGATATCTCTTGTTCGAAGATGAATTTTTTCAGACTGTTTTGATAGAAGGAGCAGAGGCTTGGAAAATGACACCAAAATACCATATTGACATAAGGTACGTGAACTGTCTACATATTATAAATCAGTGGTTCCCAACCTTTTTCATACAGTGGCCCAAAATCACGAAACTTCCAGAGCCGCATGTTCCTTCAGCAACGTTAGACATTTGCATTATCTACCGTTGCTGGATTGACGGGGTTTTCTCGTCATTATCAACTAATAACCTCGTTTAAAAAACACTATACGTCACATTCAATTTATGACCGTTGAGACTCGATTATCACAAGGTAAATTTGACGTCTGGTCATTCGAAAGTTTTCCCGCAATAATTTGTTACAAGGAATATAACTGGTCGACCATAATCGTTCGACCAATCAAAGTTAATGACGAGAAAAGCTTATCATGATAGCAACGGATTAATGTAATGAAATGAAATAATAGCCGTTGCTAAAGGAACATGCCAGAGCCGTGGCTCCTTCATTAACTCTAAATATCGCTCATATCGTCACGATCAGAACACAAGCGCCTAAGTCAGTTTTTGATGATTTGGAGTTAGCCCCCCTATGATCTAAATTGGCCTGTTTGCCGTCTTTTCACAAACGCCTATATCAGCAGCCAATCAGATAACTTTGTTTTTCCCGCTTTTTACACAATCGCCCTTGTGAACTCGATGACTTAGGCAGTGTTTGGATAGTGACGTCTATGCAATCGTGGAAGCTACACTTATGCATAAGTCCCACAATCCGGTGTATTTTGTTGCTTAAGTCAATGCCCAAGTCACAATTTGATGGATCTAAGTCCAATTTCTCCTAGTCAAATTACACAACAAAGATAATCAATGTGTGAGGTGATATGTTCTTCCACTGTGAACAAACCACCATTAAATAAGTTTGGTCAGAAACATGATGTTGAAATCAGAAGCATTTTTCCGCTTTACTCAAAACGCTTAAAATCGACTTATGCGATTGTGTTCTGATCGTGACGATATGGTGGTTTTGTGCCTCCTCAATCCTCATCATCGGGAGGCAAAATACATTTGACCACAAATAACTACAAATCTTACACAGCAAAATATAGTTAAGTAAAATTTGGGCTATTGAAAATGTTATACACATCTTCATGCCCCCCTGATAAATACCCAAGCCATGAGCCCCAGGTTGGGAACCACTGCTCTAAATAGACAGTATCTGGGTAAAAAAAAAACAAGAATTAAATATGTTTCTACCTTTCTCTTCGGTTTCTGTTTCTGTTTCTGTTTCCTCGGGTTTCCCTCCTAGTAACTCCAACAAACGTTCAAAATATCCCTTTGTTTTCTTATCTACTTCATTTCCCTCGCTTTCTTCGTCTTTATCGCCTTTTTCGCTTTTTGCGCTTTCTTCACCTTTTTCGCTTTCTTCGCCTTTTTCGCTTTTTGCGCTTTCTTCGCCTTTTTCGCTTTCTTCGCCTTTTTCGCTTTCTTCCCCTTTTTCGCTTTTTTCGCTTTTTTCGCTTTCTTTTCTTTCTTTTCTTTCTTCGCTACTTGAACTTGTGTCACTGCTCGAACTGGTGTCACTGCTAGAACTGGTGTCGCTGCTTGAACTGGTGTCACTGCTTGAACTGCTGCTGCTGCTAGAAGTACTGCTTGAACTGCTGCTTGAACTTGTGTCACTGCTTGAACTGCTGCTTGAACTTGTGTCACTGCTTGAACTGCTGCTTGAACTTGTGTCACTGCTTGAACTGCTGCTTGAACTTGTGTCGCTGCTTGAACTGGTGTCGCTACTTGAACTGGTGTCGCTGCTTGAACTGGTGTCACTGCTTGAACTGCTGCTTGAACTGGTGTCGCTGCTTTTGTGTTCTTGTTTCTTGTCTAGATCTTCTTTTTGTTCTTCTTTTGGTTCGTTGTGGGGTATTTTTTCGTCTATAATAAAAAAAAATATTGTATTATTAGGTATTTCAACTGAACCTTCGTCAGTGTTCTGCTGGACTTACTTTATGCCCGGTAAATTGACAAGAGCAGATATCTCTTGTTCAAAGATGAATTTTTTCAGGCTGTTTTGATAGAAGGAGCAGAGGCTTGAGCATTAATTCGCTCATATGGTGGTTTCGTGCCTCCTCATCAAAATACATTTGACCACAAATAACTACAGACCTTACACATCAAAATATAGTTAAGTAAAATTTGGGCTAGTGAAAATGTTATACACATCTTCATGCCCCCCTGATAAATACCCAAGCCATGGCCCCCAGGTTGGGAACCACTGTTCTAAATAGACAGTATCTGGGTAAAAAAAAAACAAGAATTAAATATGTTTCTACCTTTCTCTTCGGTTTCGGTTTCCGTTTCGGTTTCCTCGGTTTTCCCTCCTAGTAACTCCAACAAACGTTCAAAATATCCCTTTGTTTTCTTATCTACTTCATTTCCCTCGCTTTCTTCGCCTTTATTGCCTTTTTCGCTTTTTGCGCTTTCTTCGCCTTTTTCGCTTTCTTCCCCTTTTTCGCTTTTTTCGCTTTCTTTTCTTTCTTCGCTTTCTTTTCTTTCTTTTTCTTTTCTTTCTTCACTTTCTTTTCTTTCTTCGCTTTCTTTTCTTTCTTTTTCTTTTCTTTCTTTTTCTTTTCTTTCTTTGCTTTCTTTTCTTTCTTTTTCTTTCCTTTCTTTTTCTTTTCTTTCTTTTCTTTCTTTTCTTTCTTTGCTTTCTTCGCTACTTGAACTTGTGTCACTGCTCGAACTGGTGTCGCTACTTGAACTGGTGTCGCTTGAACTGGTGTCACTGCTAGAACTGGTGTCGCTACTTGAACTGGTGTCGCTTGAATTGGTGTCACTGCTTGAACTGCTGCTGCTAGAAGTACTGCTTGAACTGCTGCTTGAACTTGTGTCGCTGCTTGAACTGGTGTCACTGCTTGAACTGGTGTCACTGCTTGAACTGGTGTCACTGCTTGAACTGCTGTCGCTGCTAGAACTGGTGTCGCTGCTTGAACTACTAGAACTGCTTGAACTGGTGTCGCTGCTTTTGTGTTCTTCTTTCTTGTCAAGATC
This sequence comes from Lottia scabra, assembly GCA_029955415.1. Taxonomy (NCBI): domain Eukaryota; kingdom Metazoa; phylum Mollusca; class Gastropoda; family Lottiidae; genus Lottia; species Lottia scabra. The sequence goes on along the minus strand of JARJEI010000014.1, from coordinate 3,177,604 downwards.
TTCTTTTTGCTCTTCTTTCTTGTCAAGATCTTCTTTTTGCTCTTCTTTCTTGTCAAGATCTTCTTTTTGTTCTTCTTTCAAGTCTAGATCTTCTTTTTGTTGTTCTTTCTTTTCTAGATCTTCTTTTTGTTCTTCTTTCAAGTCTAGATCTTCTTTTTGTTCTTCTTTCTTGACTAGATCTTCTTTTTGTTCTTCTTTCTTTACTAGATCTTCTTTTTTCTCTTCTTTCTTGACTAGATCTTCTTTTAGCTCTTCTTTCTTGACTAGATCTTCTTTTTGCTCTTCTTTCTTGACTAGATCTTCTTTTTGCTCTTCTTTCTTGACTAGATCTTCATTTTGCTCTTCTTTCTTGACTAGATCTTCTTTTTGCTCTTCTTTCTTGACTAGATCTTCTTTTTGCTCTTCTTTCTTGACTAGATCTTCTTTTTGCTCTTCTTTCTTGACTAGATCTTCTTTTTGCTCTTCTTTCTTGTCTAGATCTTCTTTTTGTTCTTCTTTCATGTCTAGATCTTCTTTTTGCTCTTCTTTCTTGTCTAGATCTTCTTTTTGTTCTTCTTTCTTGACTAGATCTTCTTTTTGCTCTTCTTTCTTGTCTAGATCTTCTTTTTGTTCTTCTTTCATGTCTAGATCTTCTTTTTGCTCTTCTTTCATGACTAGATCTTCTTTTTGTTCTTCTTTCTTGTCTAGATCTTCTTTTTGTTCTTCTTTCATATCTTGTTCCTTTCCTTTTTTTTCTTTGTTTTCTTCGCTACTGGAACTTGAACTGCTGTCGCTGCTTGAACTGCTGCTAGAACTGGTGTCACTGCTTGAACTGCTGCCAGAACTGGTGTCACTGCTTGAACTGCTGCTAGAACTGGTGTCACTGCTTGAACTGGTGTCGCTGCTTGAACTGGTGTCACTGCTTGAACTGGTGTCGCTGCTTGAACTGCTGTCACTGCTTGAACTGGTGTCGCTGCTTGAACTGGTGTCGCTGCTTGAACTGGTGTCGCTGCTAGAACTGGTGTCACTGCTAGAACTGGTGTCGCTACTTGAACTGGTGTCGCTGCTAGAACTGGTGTCACTGCTAGAACTGGTGTCGCTACTTGAACTGGTGTCACTGCTTGAACTGGTGTCGCTGCTAGAACTGGTGTCGCTACTTGAACTGCTGTCGCTTTTTTCGCCTTTTTTTCTTTCTTCGCTTTCTTTTCTTTCTTTTTCTTTTCTTTCTTCGCTTTCTTTTCTTTCTTTTTCTTTTCTTTCTTTTCTTTCTTTTTCTTTTCTTTCTTTTTCTTTTCTTTCTTCGCTTTCTTTTCTTTCTTTTTCTTTTCTTTCTTTTGCTTTTCTTTCTTTTCTTTCTTTTCTTTCTTTTCTTTCTTTGCTTTCTTCGCTACTTGAACTGGTGTCACTGCTCGAACTGGTGTCGCTGCTCGAACTGGTGTCGCTGCTTGAACTGGTGTCGCTACTAGAACTGGTGTCACTGCTTGAACTGGTGTCGCTGCTTGAACTGGTATCGCTACTAGAACTGGTGTCACTGCTTGAACTGGTGTCGCTGCTTGAACTGGTGTCACTGCTTGAACTGGTGTCACTGCTTGAACTGGTGTCGCTGCTTGAACTGGTGTCGCTGCTTGAACTGGTGTCGCTGCTTGAACTGCTATCGCTGCTTGAACTGGTGTCACTGCTGCTGCTAGAAGTACTGCTTGAACTGCTGCTTGAACTGGTGTCGCTGCTTGAACTGGTGTCGCTGCTTGAACTGGTGTCACTGCTGCTGCTAGAAGTACTGCTTGAACTGGTGTCACTGCTTGAACTGCTGCTAGAAGTACTGTCGCTGGGGTTGCTGTTTTTGTCCTCGCGAACGTCGTTCACAATTATTGTGTACTCAACATCATCGTTTGTCTCTACTGTATCTTGTCCTAGCACGCAGCTCAGGGAAATCAAGAGACCAAAACACAGCACGAGTTCCTTCATTGTTGATACGTCGTTTCTGTGATTTCTGTGAGTTCTGATCTGCGTGCGTTCTATATTTATATGAAAGTTTGACAAATAAACAGACTCGTCTATCATGTCAATTTCATTGAAAGATTAACTATGATCGATGAAATTATAAAACTGATTTTTTTATAGAATTTTGCATGACTTAGAGTGCGAAACGTGTTTGACGTTCTATTATTCTGCAACTCGCGAAGACGAACATGCTTACTCTTTTCGAAACACCTAATGGTACTTCTCTTTGGGGTTGTCCACTACTGTACAACTATAACTCTCAATTTTGAAATTTGAATGAGATTTTTGAAACACCTGATGGTACTTCTCTTTGGAGTTGTCCACTATTATACCACTATTAATCTCGATTTTGCCAGGTTGTTGGATGCGATATTGATAAACGGAATTGTTTTGATTGCAAGATTTTTATTTATGAAATAAAAACGGGGTAGGTTTGTTCTTAAAGTAACTCTAAATCACTTTGAATCCTGAGACACCCCGTTTCATCCTCAATACGATACGAATTGGGCATTGAGGTAAATTTCAATCATCTTGAAGCTCTAGTCACACTTTCATTATCGGGCGACATTTTGTCAAATCGCGAGAAACACTGCACCCCGAATGGTAGGGGAACCAAGGCCCTAGGTGATTTTTATTAAATAAAAGCTTCACTGAGTTTCATTATTTTAAATTTCTGACCAGGGTCCTTGTAGTACGAAACTTCTAACTGTCCAAATAGCTATCAGAGGCTGGTAATGGTTTCGAACTAGGGTCCTATGTCGAGGCTGATATCGACTTAAATCCAGAGTGTTTTTTAAATTATAAATGTTATAGGGACAACGTGTCACTTCATCTGACTTGCATAATATATTGTATGCATGGGTGTGTGCGTGACATAGATAGATAGATAGAGGTGAATAAAACAATAACCATAAGTGCAATCAATCCAAACCGCAAAAAAACCCAAAAAAACACTCGATATTCAAAGATATCAGCAGATGGAGTGGTATATCAATCTAATCTAATCTTAAAAGAAAGGTTATATAGGCATATGTCTGTTCCCCAATCATTATACGCCCTCATCTCTCTATGAGGACGTATATTGTCGGCATCCCTGTCCGTCGGTCCGTCCGTCAACATTTGCTCGTAAACGCTCTAAAAACTAGAGTTTTTGACGGAATCAAATGAAATTTTATATGTGTATACATATTCATAAAACGAAGATCAAGTTCGAATTTGAGCTGTTTTCGATCGTTAGAAACAGAGGTATTGCCCTTGCCCCAAATCTTGAATATGCTATTACTCTCGTCAGTTTTCAACCGATTTTGATGAAACTTGAAATGGATGTTATTGAACCTAAATCGAAAGGTTTGAGAAAGTTTAGTTTACTCCTGGTTAAAATTAAAGCTTTTTCAAGATTAAGGCCTCTTTCATCAGTTTTGAGGAGTTATCGCCCTCTAACCTCTGTACAGTAAGTGCTTATATCAACATCAATTGCTTGTAAACACACTAAAAACTAGAATTTTTGATAGAATCAAATGAAATTCGGTCTGTATATACATATTCAGAAAACTAAGATCAAGTTCGAATAATATGAGCTATTTTTGACCGTTAGAAGTAGACTTATTGCCCTTGTCCCAAAGTCTTGAATATGCTATTACTATCTTAGTTATCAACCAATTTCGATGAAACTTAAAAATGGGTGTTATTAGACCTAAATCGAAAGGTTTAAGAAATTTAAGTTTACTCCTGATTAAGTTTAAGGCTTTTTCGTTGGGTGTATATGGCTGTGGTCCACTATCTTTTTCATATAATTATCAAAAAAAAATATATCAATCACAAATGAGTAATAATACCCTGTTTTTGTTCGCTAATTGCATAACCTGCATTTATATAATGGATTGTTTTAAATTGATTTTGATTGATTTCAATTTTTTTTTCTTTCTAATTTTGGTAGTTTGATCAAGTGTGTGTATTAAATAGTGTTAAGTGATAGTTTTGAGCAAAAACAACGTGGGACAAAAAACTTCATTTCTGCTTTTTCTGTGCTATTTGTGTGTCCAATGCATATCGAATCTGCTGAAAATTTCTAGTACTTCTGAACCCTGACCCTAACCGACGATCTTTAATAGTGATTTAATCGTGGCCTATGAAAGAAATAAGAATTTACACGACATCCTTGTCCATGGTAGATTGCCTAAATTGTAAGTTGATTTTTCATAGATATTATTCTCTTACCCATCTTTTTATTGTCCAGTACCCATATTATTATTATCTGAAATGCAATTTGTTTTAATGCTAATGCAAGAATCCCATAAGGGGTTGTATTTCTTCTGCTAATTTCAGATTATTTACAGTTTACAGAATTTAGAACTACGAACACTAAATAGCTAATACGCACATTTTGTTTCTTAAAGAACATTAAACTTATACGTCCTGTGCCTGTGCTTTCGTAACTTTGTAATTAGTATAAAGTTACAACCATCAATCCTAACCCTACATAGTAAAGGAGAAAGATATGACATTGGTATGATGCGATCGACCATGGAAAATGCTGAATATTTCCCTCTTTTTGTTAAAAGGTTTTCTAGTATTTATTTATTTGGGATAGCATCAATTTGTACGATTCAAATTTTCAATCTGATTTCAATAAGACTCTGATGACGTCAATAAGCGGCAAATGTGCTTCTATAACGAGAGCTAATTTACATACTATTACAGGTTATTATTGAAAAACGCTTACAATTTCAGTAAGTGTTTTTCAATTATTGTATTTAAATATAGTTTTCTGGATTTATCAGATTATTTAGGTAATCTGTTGTATAGTTATGCCACGAGGCAAGTCCCCTGATGAATAGATACTCTTATTGACCAAGTTTGAATATTTAGATTGTTTGTTCATTCTGAGAGGTTGTATTCCTTTAAGATTGGTGATGTTATCAAACACGTCCTGTTTTTGACATCTTTGCATGCCTATGCTCAGGTGTAGAACAGTAGGACGTAAAACTCCATTTCATTTCATGTCACACCTTTTCTAAAGAGCACGTAGCCGTTAACTCTAGTGAATAATGCGAAACCATGCTTCGAGTAAATCTCATTTGGTCAGACATACGGATAATAGATTAGACTACAGACCGAAATCATGTTTCAATTGACATCATTCATTGGAGTTACCTCCCATAAACAGCCATTTGTATTTCAAGGATAACAACATATACATAGTTTACTATGTGCAGGTGTTTCAGAAATGAGGTTCACTGTTCATCCATTTTGTGCTTATAAATTTTGTCTTTTGAATTATCTGTTTTTTGTAATCAAAGCTATTTTAAACATTTTGGACTTTTGGAAATACTAAGTGAATCCGATTTTCAAAGTAAAAGTGCACGAATAGGCGTCGGAATCGGGTGTAAATGGACTCTCGTAAATGGAGATATTCTTTTTAACAAAGCAATTAAGTTGCATACATCGTCCAGTCGTTCACGAGGGACAATAATCCGAGATCCCATGCATGTTTTAGATCTCTCGACAATAGGATATAAGACTACATGTACATGTATTCTAATAGCGCTGTTCGGGGGCTGACAATGGAAAAGTGTCTAGTCGTTCGGATGGGACAATAAACCGAGGCCCCGTGTGCTATTAGCTGTGCACGATAAAGATCCCTCGACAGTTGGAAATCGAAAATATCCCTCATTGCACACTGCATGACGTTTGCCCGTCCTCAATTAGCCCATATAGGTGCAGAAAAGTAGGACGTAAAACTCTGACAATGGAAAAGTGTCTAGTCGTTCGGATGGGACAATAAACCGAGGCCCCGTGTGCTATTAGCTGTGCACGATAAAGATCCCTCGACAGTTGGAAATCGAAAATATCCCTCATTGCACACTGCATGACGTTTGCCCGTCCTCAATTAGCCCATATAGGTGCAGAAAAGTAGGACGTAAAACTCCATTCATTTCATTGGTTGGGACTAAAACTCTCGATTATTTTGTTTTGAAGATTTATTTTCAATTCATACTAACACATGTAATCATTTTGGTCAACTATTAGTAAGAATTTCATATTGTTCTGTGTAGAATTTCTTTTCAGTTTCGTCTACTTCGATCTATAATCTCCTGGAAAAAAATTGGAAATTCATTACGGGTTGATCAAGCTATAGCTTCTAGAAATTAAATAATTACCGTTTTCTAAATATGTATGACAGATGATAGAGCTCAATTTCAGCTATCTGTATAGTCATCTAAATATTTACTTTACCAGCTGATAGAACTCAATTTCAGCTATCTGTATAGTCATCTAAATATTTACTTTACCAGCTGATAGACCTCAGATATCTGTTCAGTCCTCAAAATATATCAAAAATAGGTTTAGTAACACAAGTTAAATACGTACACAATAGGGATATTCTGCTTCCGTTTTCAAACAGTATTTTTTAAAGTCTGTTGCGAATCCGCCGTATGTGAATACTGCGTAGTAGCCCATTTCAACTAGTTCGTTTTGATCGTCTGGGTCGCCGCACACTTTAGTATAGTAGGCACAGACTCCCATGGAATTGGTGAAATATACATGGGCTCTGTTGTGACTGCATTCTGTAAGAGCAAATGATATTAGTAAATTGGTAAATTTGTTTGTTTTAGGCTATACAATGAAAAGTGTTCTGGTCAATTGCACGTACGAATGGCACAATGATTATACTCGTGCTTTTTATTGTAAAACGTGTTTATCAAATGTACGTGCGAAAACGCTGTAGAACACGTTTGTCAAATGCACGTACGAATAAGACGTTAAACGGGATTGTCAAATACACGTACGAATAAAGGCAAAATGATGATACACATAGAGGAGCCGCAGAAGGGGGGGGGGGGGGGAGTGTCATTTTTATAATTTCCAGAATCTCAAAATTGAGTGGCCGAAATCCGAGGAGTTTTTGTGGTGGGGGTGGGGGTAAGAATTGGATTTTAAAAATTTTCAAGCAAGGCTTCCATAAACGCTCCGCGGCGCCCCTGACATAGTTGCTAAATGCACGTACGAAAAAGCAAATTGGTAATACTTAAGCTATTCACTGTAAACAAGTTATGCAAAATGCACGTGCGAATAATGCCAATAATGATATTCATTCTATACAGTGTAAAGCATGTCAAATGCATGTACGAATAATGGCAAATGATGATTAACATGATTTACAAACAATATGTCAAAAATAATTATGATATGCACGTACGACAATGACCATCTAATGTAAAAAAAATATATCCGAAAATTATAAAATTCAAGGTGCCATCTGAGAGAAATTTCCGTTGATTAAAACGGTACATTCCTGAATCCGGGCTACAAAATTTAAAATTCTTAATACTTACTGTTAGACTCACATCCGGGTTGCTTTTTACCTTCGTTAGGGTAGAAATCTACAGTTCCAAGTGTTACACCAACTTTGAATCCCAAATCTGAAGTTTTAAATCATGATTAACCCTTAGGATTCATTAAAAACAGACAAATATGAGATGACAAAGCTTATACATTGTGCAGTTGGATTAGAATAATAAAGCACATTCGTAAAATGATATCAGGTTTTTACACCGGTGTCCCATTTGCATTTGGTATTGGAATTTAATAGTGATTTGATGAATGTCTGCTTCATGTTCGTGTGTGTGATTTCCCTGTACGAACCATACATAGTTTCTTATTTATGAGTGACTTACTTCCATCGTTGGTGTGGATCACGTCTACGAAATCGGCATCATTCTCGTCCAAACGTCTTGATGGCGGGTTGTCGTTGAATCGGAATCCGGCGGGATCCAATCCATTGATAATAGCTGGTTTTCCGCTGCCGTTCTCCTGCATATATTTACCAGTAAAACCTGCGGCATGAGCTCCCAGACTGTGGCCAATGATTCGAATGTTGGTTGCGAGCTCGAGGTCTGACTCGATCAAGGCCTTTATGAGATCAGCAGTGGCTTTTCCGACTCTTCCTGCGTTGTTGACGGCCCAGAAGTAGTACTCCCAGCTCATTTTGGAGCCTTCTTCCCAATCTACGATGATAACGTTGTAAACATTAGTCTGAAATGTAATATGAATACCAAATTGTGCCTATTTCACAAATTTTCTGGGGGTGAACCCCTTAGATCCCTAGTGGTATTTTTAGCTCTTCCATAGTTGTCCCCCCCCCCCTCCTCCTTATTGCATTCATGTACCCATTCCCCAGGAATCCAAAGCCGCCGCTAAATAAAAATAGAAACCTTACTATTCTATTTAGGAGTACGTTTTTCATAGTCTGTGTCCAAGGTTCCAAACTATTGTCGATTTCACCAGGAATAATGAAAACGGTTTTGCCATAGGTCTCGTTGACGAACTTGGTTCCTAAGTTCTCTTCGTCGATGTATTCGGGTTTATTCAAGTCATCTCTGGTATACAGAAGGAATTTGATGTCAAATTCTGGTGGTTTGTTGCTTGGAATTTTGTCATCTATAATATAAATCGTCGAATTTGCATTATTAGGTATTTGAACATTCAGTGCAACCTATGTCGATGTTCCAGACTTAGCATTTCGACTCAGACATGATAGAAGACCATCTTTCCCGGTAAATCAACCATGATGAACTCCCTCGTTTAGTCTCGTACGACCATTATGTTGACTCCTCTTACAAATATCACTCATTGAACAAGATGACCACCTCTGACCAGTGAGCTCCATTCTCATTTTGTCCCTTCTCGGCCCCCACCTAATACTTCCCACAAATACCACTAGACCTCGATTAAACAACACGCAGCACCCCGGACCAGTGAGTCCCGTTCTACTAGACCCATTAACTTTATGATTTCAAAAACATCACTTAATCTTATTTTACTAAAACGTGGTTCCTCTGTCCTGTGAGCCCCATTCGAAAATAATGTATAAAATTACTCGGCCCCTCCACCTATTGATTAATTGAGGTTCTTGATTGACCAAGATTTCGTCCCTTGGACCAAAATCTAAATATGTTCTTACCTTCGTTAGCGGCAAACAAATCTTTCAATCCTAAAAACTTTATTAAATTGTATAAATATCCTCTTCCATCATCTTCCCTTTCTTCACTGCTTTCACTGCTACCAGAACTACTTGAACTGCTGGAACTACTTGAACTGCTGTCGCTGCTAGAACTACTTGAGCTGCTGTCGCTGCTAGAACTACTTGAGCTGCTGTCGCTGCTAGAACTACTGTCACTGCTTGAACTGCTAGAACTGCTGTCGCTGCTTGAACTGCTAGAACTGTTGTCGCTGCTTGAACTGCTTGAACTGGTGTCACTGCTTGAACTGGTGTCGCTGCTTGAACTGCTTGAACTGGTGTCACTGCTTGAACTGCTGTCACTACTTGAACTGCTAGAACTGCTGTCGCTGCTTGAACTGCTGTCGCTGCTTGAACTGCTGTCGCTGCTTGAACTGCTAGAACTGCTTGAACTGGTGTCACTGCTGGAACTACTTGAACTGCTGTCGCTACTTGAACTGCTGTCGCTGCTGGAACTGTTGTTGCCGCTTGAACTGCTGTCGCTTGAATTGTTGGGGCTGCTGGTACTGTTGTTGCTATCTCCACGTGTCTCGTTCACAACTTTGTTTTCATCAATATTATCATCAATGTTACCCCCTGTTTCTTGTCCAAGAACACAGCTCAGATAAGCCAAGAGACACAAACACAGCACGAGCACCTTCATCTTGAGTTGTACGATGTCGTATCTGTAATTTGATAGCAGTGTCTGATATGGGTTGCCTTTTTATTGGACATTATTACAATACACTCGTCTATCATGTCAATTTCATTTAAGGATGTAATATGATTGATGCATTTATAAAAATGTTTTTTATTCTGAATCGTGCATGGCACAGAGTACGAAACAAAGAAATGAGAAAAAAGTGGAACTTGAAGTTACTAAAATGGCCTTGAACCCTTTGCACTCGACTTCATCCTCTGAAGGCCAGTGGACATTGAAGCATCGCCCAATCACCTTGAAGCTCTGTTCGAACTGCGCTTGAGACAGTTGTTCATTATCTGCCGACGTAAGCGACATTGTGTCATAAACGCAGAAGATATAGACGGAAAGCCAGTTTTAGATTACTGGACTCCATGGAGATGGTGTTGTATTAGGATGTTTCTCTTTTCAACTTCGGAACTAGATAGCCTCGTATTCTATACGGTGATCGCCATATTGAATACCGTATAGTTTGGCTAATCAAAATCATTCTTCAGAAAGAGTATTCTTCACGTGCTTTGAAAACAGTTAATCTTGCCTTGCCCATTTACCGGAGGTGGCAGACTATTATGGCCGAATCTGAACGGAGCATTTGGCACAACCTCAATTGTTTAAGACTCGGCCATTATAGACTGCTCTTGCCTGGTAAATAGGCAAGGGAAGACAACTCTAATTTGGAGATCGATTTTGATTGGCTGGATTTAGCACAGGAGAAGTAAACAATTATTGTGATTGGCTGAACTTTAATTTATTCAATATGGCGATCTCCATGTAATATTCGCTAGTCTACTTCCGAAGTTGATACGAGTGCGAATAAAGGAGTGATGGCTCAGTGAGTTAGACGCTTGCTCGCTAACCTGAAGGTCCAAGGTTCAATCCCGGCATGGGTCGAGATAATACCTTCGGATATTTCAACCCGGTTTCCCCCTGTCAGTGATGCAGGACGGAGGGGCTGACATGGAAAAAGCGTCTAGTTGTTCGGATGGGACAATAAACCGAGGTCCCGTGTGCTATTGGCTGTGCACTTTAAAGATCCCTCGACAGTTGGAAATCGAAACTAAGAGCAGGCTAATGCCGCTGTCCTGGCAAAATTTCCCTCATTGCACACTGCATGGTGTTTGTCCGTCCTGAATTAGCCCATATATAGGTGCAAAATAGTAAGACGTGAAACTCGTTCATTTTATTTTTGATACGAGTGCGAATTGGAAGGGTGCTGCGTGACTTTTGGTAAGAGGAAATATATCAATCACGTATGATTTTTGTTCTTTTGTTACGTAACTTGTATTAATATTGATTGATTTCAAGCTGTTTTTTCTTTCTAATTTTGGTGATTTGATCAAGTGTTTCTATCAAATTTTGGACAAAAATGTAGGACGTAAAACTCCATTTCAGCATTTTCAAGCCTTCTGTGCAGCTTTTGTGTCCAATTCAGTTCTAATCTTTTGAAAATAAGCCAATTCTGCCAATGGTAAAGGAATTTACTACTTGATTGACATATGTCACAGTAGAGATTCTAATCCAGTAGGATTTTCAATTCTCCTAGTAGAGATGCCAATTGTGATCTCAACTAGTAGGAGGATTGCCAATCCAAAAAGTGAACGTTTGTTATCGCGCCTGGTTCTCAGACCCTACTTTAGTGGTGTTAAACGAAGCTTCGAGAAAATCTGTTGATCAGACAGTCGGATTCGAGATGACACTACAGACCAAAATCATGTTTCAATTGACATCATTCATTGGATTTACCTCCCCTTAGCAGCCATTTGTACTTCAAGGATAACAACATATGCATAGGTTACTTTGAAATGTGCAGGTGATTCAGAAATGTCCACCCATTTTATGGTATTATGTGTTTTTAATTACATTTTGTTGTTCATATGGCTTCTCTTTGTGATCAACTGTGAACAAGGCTTTTGATCATGGGGGGGGGGGGGGGGGGGGGGTCAACATATTAAACTACCTGGCTACCTCACTGTTTCCCTTCCACTCCAAAGGCATTCTAAAACTCTCGATTATTTTGTTTTGAAGATTTATTTACAATTCATACTAGCACATGTAAGAATTTTGGTCAAATATTAAAAATAATTTCATACTGTTATTCGTAGAAACTCGCCTGAAAAAAAAATATGGAAATTCATTACGAGTTAATCAAGCTATAGCATGGATTATTCATTAGAAACGCCGATTAATCAATTAGTAAGCTTGATTTGACCTTAAAAAATCAATGCGAGAACCCAACTTTAAATATCTACTTTACCAGCTGATAAAACCCTATTTCAGCTCTCTGTATAGTCATCTAATTTCAACTTTTTCAACTGATAGACCTCGGCTTAATAGTTATCTGCATACATTTAGTCATCTAGATAGTCTCTTTACCATCTGATAGAGTTCAGTTTCAGCTATCTGTATAGTCATCTAAATATTTACATTACCAGCTGATAGAGCTCTATTTCAGCTATCTGTATAGTCATCTAAATATTTACATTACCAGCTGATAGAGCTCTATTTCAGCTATATGTATAGTATTCTAAATATTTACTTTACCAGCTGATAGAGCTCTATTTCAAATAACATAACAGTAACATTAGTGGAATACGTACACAATAGGCTTCTTCCGTTTCCACACAGTATTTTTTAAAGTCTGTTGCGAATCCGCCGTATGTGAATACTGCGTAGTAGCCCATTTCGACTAGTTCGTTTTGATCGTCTGGGTCGCCGCACACTTTAGTATAGTAGGCACAGTCTGTCATGGACTTTGTGAAATATACATGGGCTCTGTTGTGACTGCATTCTGTAATAGAAATTGTTAAATTTTTGGAGTTTGTTTTTAGCTACACATTGTAAACTGTTCTGGTCAATTGCACGTACGAATGATGGCAAACGGTGATACTCGTGCTTTGCACTGTAAAACATGTTTGTCAAATTCACGTACGATTTCTTACGAATAATGACAAATAATCATACTCATACTATACACTGTAAAACTGCACACACGAATAACTCTGTAAAACGTGTTTGTCAAATGCACAAACAAATTACACTGTAAACGTGTTTGTCAAATGCATGTGCGAAAAAGCCAAATGATAATACTTTAGCTATTAAATGTAAAACGTGTTTGTCAAATGCACGTACGATTAATGGCAAATAATGATAATCATGCTATTCATTGTAGAACAAATTTGTTAAATGCGCGAACGAACAAAGACTTATAACCATTGGTGGCTTTGTCCCTTGAATTCACTAATTGAGGAACATGATAATCCGGTCTAGAATCTGGGCTACAAAATGTCAAATTCTTTATTGGAATGAGTACTTACTATTAGTCTCGCATCCGGGTTGATGTTGACCCCCATTAGGGTAGAAATCTACTGTTCCGAGTGTCACACCAACTTTGAATCCCAAATCTAAAGTATATGTATAAAGAAATGGAGTTTCGTTCCTGTTAACCCTTTGGATTCATTCTAAACAGATATATATATACAATATATGACAATACCTCCACACTCTTCAAGACTCAAGCTCGATTAGAATGATATAGCCCAATCGTGAAGTGATATCAGATTATGCGAATGGACCTGTATTACACCGGTGTCTGGGGATTGTAAAGAGGTTTTCTCCATTCCGACGTCTGTGGTTCTTGCAATTCCACTTAAACTAACGCGTTTTATGACGTCACCCCGATGTCAGGGTCATTGTTTCCGATCGATATCTACTCTCAATACTTGGCATCTTGGCTAGAAATTTATCAGTAGCATGTGAAACTATGCAAGGTTCTTAAACATGGACGTAGAAGACAACCATTTTTAATGATACTTAGACTTAAATGCTTTATATTGTGTTATTTCCGGGTAAGAACCACACATAGTTTCGGATGTGTCAGTGACTTACTTCCACCGTTGGTGTGGATCACGTCGACGAAGTCCGCATCATTCTCGTCCAAACGTCTTGATGGTGGGTTGTCGTTGAATCGGAATCCGGCGGGATCCAATCCATTGATTACAGCTGGTTTTCCATTGCCGTCCTCCTGCATATATTTACCAGTAAATCCTGCGGCATGAGCTCCCACACTGTGCCCAATGATTCGAATGTCGGATGTCAGCAGATTCTTTTCCTCGATCAAGGCCTCAATGAGATCAGCAGTGGCTCTCCCGACTCTTCTTGCGTTGTGGACGGCCCAGAAGTAATTCCTCCAGTTCATTTTGGAGCCTCCTTCCCAATCTACGATGATAACGTTGTCAATTTGTTTAGCCTGCAATGTAATATTAATACCAATTTGTGCCTATTTCACAAATTTTCAGACCCCTCGCTGGAGAATGGTATTTTTTGCTCTTCCATATGTGTCTGTGACCCCCCCCCCCCCCCCCACCTCCCTTATTTCATTCATGTACCCATTCCCCAGGAATGCAAAGCCGTCACAAAAAATAGAAACCTTACTATTCTTACTTACTATGAGAGCGTCTTTCATAGTCTGTGTCCAAGGTACCAAACTATTGTCGATATCACCGGGAATAATGAAAGCAGTTTTGTGATAATCCTCGTCGTCGTAAGTATTTCCCAAGTTCTGTTTGTCGATGTATTGGGGTTCACTGAAGTCACCAGAAGTATACAGACGGAATTTGATATCGAAATTCGGTGGTTCGTGTCTGTTAATTCTGTAATCTATAATGTAAATTCCCAAATTTGCATTATTAGGTATTTGAACATTCAGCGCAATCTTTGCCAATGTTCCAGACTTTTGACTCGGACATGATGGAAGGCCATCTTTCCTGATAAATCAACCAAGACGTACTCCCTTTACTAGCCTCGTTCGACCATTATGTGGCCCATCCTCTGACCTTACCTAATAATTCCTTCAAATACCTCTGGGCCTTGATTGAACAAGACGTAGTACGTTGCCACCTCCACCCTCCACCCCCGCCCCCACACACAGACAGACACCCCACTGGCCTGATTGAACAAGACGTACCTTATGTGAGCCCCGTTCGACGGTTAAGTGAACCCTACTCCTTATTATTCCAAGTAGCACAACTGAGCCTTGATTTAACAAGACTTATCACGGGAACTGATGGTACTGCTGGTACCGTTGTTGCTATCTCCGCGTTTCTCGTCCACAACTGTAGTATCATCAATATTATCATAGTTACCCCTTTTTTCTTGTCCAAGAACACAACTCAAATAAGCCAAGAGACACAAACACATTACGAGCACCTTCATCTTGAGTTGTACGATGTCGTATCTGTGAACTGATAGCAGTGTTTGATATGGGTTGCCTTTTTATTTGACAATACAATACACTCGTCTATCATGCAAATTTCTTTGAAAGATAAACTATGATTGATGAATTTATAAAAATGTTTTTTATTCTGAATCGTGCATGGCACAGAGTACGAAACAAAAAGAAATGAGAACAGAGTGGAACTTAAAGTTACTAAAATGGCCTTGAACCCTTTGCACTCGACTTCATCCTCTGAAGGCCAGTGGACATTGAAGCATCGCCCAATCACCTTGAAGCTCTGTTCGAACTGCGCCTGAGACAATTGTTCATTATCTGCCGACGTAAGCGACATTGTGTCATAAACGCGGAAGATATAGACAGAAAACCAGTTTTAGATTACTGGACTCCATGGACTCATACATAAAAGATTCTGTTGTATCAGGATGTTTCTCTTATTAACTTCGTAACTAGATAGCCTCGTATTATATACGGTGATCACCATATTGAATACCGTATAGTTTGGCTAATCAAAATCATTCTTCAGAAAGAGTATCCTTCACGTGCTTTAAAAAAGTCAATCTTGCCTTGTCCAGTGGCCGAGTTTGAACGGAGCATTCGGTTCAACCTCAATTGATTGAGACTGTATAATGACTCGGCCACTAAAGACTGTTCTTGCCCGGTAAATAGGCAAGGGAAGACAACTCTAATTTGGAGATCGATTTTGATTGGCTGGATTTAGCACAGGAGAAGTAAACAATTATTGTGATTGGCTGAACTTTAATTTATTGAATATGGCGATCTCCATGTAATATTCGCTAGTCTACTTCCGAAGTTGATACGAGTGCGAATAAAGGAGTGATGCGTGACTTTTGGTAAGAGGAAATATATCAATCACAAATGATTTTTGTTCTTTTGTTACGTAACTTGTATTAATATTGATTGATTTCAAGCTGTTTTTTCTTTCTAATTTTGGTGATTTGATCAAGTGTTTCTATCAAATTTTGGACAAAAATGTAGGACGTAAAACTCCATTTCAGCTTTTTCAAGCCTTCTGTGCAGCTTTTGTGTCCAATTCAGTTCTAATCGTTTGAAAATAAGCCAATTCTGCCAATGGTAAGGGATTTTACTACTTGATATATACACTGTTTGGCGTTAAAGGGATTGTGAAAAGGTTTCCCTTTTTTTATTTGGCATCACTGATAGCATAAATTTAGTCCTGTTTTTTTTTTATCTGTGCACACCTTTGCTTATGTATAGAACAGCAGGACGTAAAACTCCATACCATTTCATGTCACATAAAGAGTCAAAGCCTTCAACACTAGTGAGTGATGTTAAACGAAGCTTCGAGAAATCTCATTGATCAGACAGTCGGATTCGAGATAATACTACAGACCGAAATCATGTTTCAATTGACATCATTCATTGGAGTTACCTCCCCTTAGTAGCCATTTGTACTTCAAGGATAACAACATATGCATAGGTTACTTTGAAATGTGCAGGTGTTTCAGAAATGTCCACCCATTTTATGCTATATTGTGTTTTGAATTACGTTTTGTAGTTCATATGTCTGGCTTCTCTTTGTGATCAACTGTGAACAAGGCTTTTGATCATTTTGGACATACAAATGTTAAGTGAATCCGATTTCCAAGGCTACGCAAGATACTGTATAGGCAATCAGTCGGTCCCGGCGGTCGTAGGCATCCTGTCGATATCAGTCAGTCGTTCGGGCCGGCCGGAGGGGACATCCGTTAGACCATCTCTCGACAGATTAAACTACCAGGCTACCTCACTGTTTCCCTTTCACCGCCTCCCCACCAAAGGCAATCTAAAACTCTCGATTATTTTGTTTTGAAGATTTATTTTCAATTCATACTAACACATGTAATCATTTTGGTCAACTATTAGTAAGAATTTCATATTGTTCTGTGTAGAATTTCTTTTCAGTTTCACCTTCTTCGATCTGTAATCCCCTGGAAAAAAATTGGAAATTCATTACGGGATGATCAAGCTTTAGCTTCTAGAAATAAAATAAATACCGTCGTCTTGACATTTATGACAGATGATAGAGCTCAATTTCAGCTAACTGTATAGTCA
The DNA here is from genome assembly GCA_029955415.1 of Lottia scabra. NCBI lineage: Eukaryota > Metazoa > Mollusca > Gastropoda > Lottiidae > Lottia > Lottia scabra. Next base: position 3,160,618 of record JARJEI010000014.1, on the reverse strand, counting down.
TCTAAATATTTACTTTACCAGCTGATAGAGCTCAATTTAAGATATCTGTTCAGTCCTCAAAATATATCAAAAATCAGGTTTAGTAACACAAGTTAAATACGTACACAATAGGGATATTCTGCTTCCGTTTTCAAACAGTATTTTTTAAAGTCTGTTGCGAATCCGCCGTATGTGAATACTGCGTAGTAGCCCATTCGGACTAGTTCGTTTTGATCGTCTGGGTCGCCGCATACTTTGGTATAGTAGGCACAGCCTGTCATGGAATTGGTGAAATATACATGGGCTCTGTTGTGACTGCATTCTGTAAGAGCAAATGAGAAAAGAGAAAATTGGCAAATTTGTTTGTTTTAAGCTATACAATGCACGTACGAATAACTCGTGCTTAGCATTGTAAAACGTGTTTATCAAATGCACGTGCGAAAACGCTATAAAACGCGTTTGTCAAATGCACGTACGAATAAGACGGTAAACGTGGTATTGCCAAATGCACGTACGAATAAATGCAAAATGATGATACACATGTTTTTTACTGTTAAATATGTTTGTCAAATGGCACGTACGAAAAAGCAAATTGATAATAATTAAGCTATTCACTGTAAAACAATTTAAAGCATGTCAAATACATGTACGAATAATGGCAAATGATGATAAACATGATATACAAACAACATGTAAAAAATGATTGATATGCACGTACGAAAATGACCATCTAATGTAAGTAAACAATAACTAAACTTGTAAAATTCAAGGCACCACCTAAAAGATATTTCCGTTAATTAAAAAGGGTACATTTCAGAATTTGAGCTACACAAGGTCAAATTCTTTATTAGAATGAGTACTTACTGTTAGTCTCGCATCCGGGTTGATGTTGACCCCCATTAGGGTAGAAATCTACTGTTCCGAGTGTCACACCAACTTTGAATCCCAAATCTAAAGTATATGTATAAAGAAATGGAGTTTCATTCCTGTTAACCCTTTGGATTCATTCTTAACATATATATATATACAATATATGACAATACCTCCACACGGTTCAAGACTCAAGCTCGATTAGAATGATATAGCCCAATCGTGAAGTGATATCAGGTTATGCGACCTGTTTTTCACTGGTATCTGGAAATAAAACATTAAAGGGATTGTAAAGAGGTTTTCTAAACTTTGTATGTGTATCGGGGACACTGATAGCATTGCGCCATCCAACGTCTGTGGTTCTTGCAATTCTACTTAAACTAACGCATTTTATGACGTCACCCCCACTGATCTGCATAGATATCAATGATAGACAACCATTTTGAATCATATTTAGACTTAAATGCTTTATATTTCCGGGTAAGAACTACACATAGTTTCGGATGTGTCAGTGACTTACTTCCACCGTTGGTGTGGATCACGTCGACGAAATCGGCATCATTCTCGTCCAAACGTCTTGATGGTGGGTTGTCGTTGAATCGGAATCCGGCGGGATCCAATCCATTAATTACACCTGGTTTTCCATTGCCGTCCTCCTGCATATATTTACCAGTAAATCCGGCAGCATGAGCCCCCACACCGTGCCCAATGATTCGAATGTCGGATGTCGGTACTCTCTTTTCCTCGATCAAGGGCTCAATGAGATCAGCAGTGGCTCTCCCGACTCTTCTTGCGTTGTGGACGGCCCAGAAGTAATTCCTCCAGTTCATTTTGGAGCCTCCTTCCCAATCTACGATGATAACGTTGTCAATTCCTTTAGTCTGCAATGTAATATTCATACCAAATCATGCTTATTTCACAAATTTTCAGACCCCTCGCTGGAGAATGGTATATTTTGCTCTTCCTTATGTGTCCCAGCACCCCCCCCCCCCACCTATTTCATTCATTTACCCAGTTCCCAGGAATCTAAAGCCTCCACCAAAAAATAAAAACTTTACTATTCTGACTTACTATGAGAGCGTCTTTCATAGTCTGTGTCCAAGGTTCCAAACTATTGTCGATGTCACCGGGAATTATGAAAGCAGTTGTGCGAAAATCATCGTCGTCGATGTCCCCCAAGTCCTGTTTGTCGATGTATTGGGGATCCCCACGGCCACGATTAGAATACAGACGAAATTTGATATCGAAATTTGGTGGTTCGAGTCTGTAAATTCTGTAATCTATAATGTATAATCTAAATTTGCATCATTAGGTATTTGAAAATTCAGCGCAATCTTCGCCAATTTTCCAGACTTTTGACTCTGACATGATAGAAGGCCATCTTTCCTGATAAATCAACTAAGACGTACTCCCTTGACTAGCCTCGTTCGACCATTTTGTGGCCCATCCTCTGCCCTTACCCAATAATTCCTTCAATTATCACTGGAATTTGATTGAACAAAACGTAGCAAATTGACCCCCCCCCCCCCCCCACACACACACACACGCACATAACACTACACTGGGCAAGGATTGAACAAGACTTATCACGGGAACTGATGGTACTGCTGGTACCGTTGTTGCTATCTCCGCGTTTCTCGTCCACAACTGGGAGCCGCAGTGGCTCAGTGAGTTAGACGCTTGCTCGCTAACCTGAAGGTCCCGGGTTCAATTCCGACATAGGTTGAGATGATACCTTCGGATTTTTCAACCCGGTCAGTAATGCAGGTCGGAGGGGCTGTCATGGAAAAAGCATTTAGTCGTTCGGACGGGACCATAAACCGAGGCCCCGTGTGCACGTTAAAGATCCCTCGATAGTTGGAAATCGAAAATAAGAGCAGGCTAATGCCGCTGTCCTGGCAATTTTTCCATCATTGCACACTGCATGGCGTTTGCCCGTCCTCAATTAGCCCATATAGGTGCAGAAAAGTAGGAAGTAAAACTCCATTCATTTCATTTCATTTCTCGTTCACAACTGTAGTATCATCAATATTATCATAGTTACCCCTTGTTTCTTGTCCAAGAACACACTTTAGAGAAGCCAAGAGACACAAACACAGTACGAGCACCTTCATCTTGAGTTGTATGATGTCGTATCTGTGAACTGATAGCGGGTTTTGATAGAGTTGGTTTATTTATTGGACATTTTTACAATACACTCGTCTATCATGCAAATTTCTTTGAAAGATAAATTATGATGGATGAATTTATAAAAATGTTTTTTATTCTGAGTCGTGCATGGCACAGAGTACGAAACAAAAAGAAATTTGTTTTAAAAAAAACTCGAAGCACTCGACATCATTCTCTGAAGGCTTAGTGGATTTTAGAAGCATCTAAAATCACCTTGAAGTTTTTGTCGCTCTGCGCCTGGGACAGAATTTCATTATCTTGTGGCGTAAGTAACACTGTGTCGACATCTACTAGTGGGGAACTAGATTGTTGAATGATTTTAACAAAATAAAAGCCCGTCTTTGGTCCTTGGAAACGCCGAAGAAATACATGGAAAGCCAGTTGCGTTTCTTTAGATTATTGAATTTAATCTTCAAAAAGAGTTGTCTACCCTTGCCCATTCACTGGGCATGATGGCCGCTTATTATTACCGAGTCATAATGTTAGTCTCGAACATTGACAGAGACCTAGCCAAATGGAGGTGTGTTGCGTAACTTTTGATATGGGGAAATACATCAATCATGAGTAACAGTATAGTCAAACAGAGATATTTCGGCTCATCCGGGTACCGTCAAAACATATACAAAATGGACTGGTTTTGTATATGTTTTGACTGTACCCGGATGAGCCGAAATATCTCTGTTTGACTATACATCGTTTTGTTCTGTTGTAACGTAACTTGTATTTATTGTTTTAGATTAATATTGATTGATTTTAATATTTTTTTGCTTTCTAATTTTGGTGGTTTGATCACGCGTTTCTATAAATTTTTTGATCGATTGGACAAAACAGTGGGACGTTAAAGCGATACAACCTCTTAGAATGAACAAAAAAATTAAGTTATCAAAATCGGGATAATTTTAAGACATGGTAGCTGAGATGGGGCCCCCTGAAATAAGGATTGATCTTTTTCATCCATTCTTATTATTGTGTTTATTCCAGGAACAACCACGTGTCTTTGTATCCGGTCAGTGGCGACACCAGGGGAGGTCGAAGGGGTATGTGTCTCTTTTGATTATATTTTGCACCCCACAACATTTAGAAGATTTAAAAATCTTGTTTTTTTTTTATTTGCAAAATATGTCAGAATTCATCATATCAAATCCTTTGTTTGCCAATCTTCTCAAGGACATCTCTTTATGTGGTTCTTTCTCCCCACTTAAATCTGCAAATGACCATGTGCAGTTTGTAAATATTATATACAATTAGTCTGGCCCACTGGTTGCCGATTCTGAATTATTAATGAACGAGTTTTTTCCCTTACCTTATTATTTATTATCTCACTTCAAACACTTCACCCCAGAAATTTCCCGAGGTAAGTGTAAGCATCTCATGATTCCCTCGGGATGCGGGTTTTAAACGTGCGTATACATGCACGTACGATAGACAGGGGATAATGAACGTGTTTGTCAAATAAACGCACGAATAAAGACAAACGGCAAAAGGCAAAAGACAAAAGGCAAAATTGATACGCATGCTATACACTTTGAAACATTTTTTTTAACAAATTCCAACACGAAGTGGGCAGTTAAATAGCTATAGAAACATGTTCGTCAAATGCACGTACGAATACTATTAAAGGCAAATCATAATACTTTAACTGTACATTGTAAAATATGTTTGTCAAATGCACGTACGAAAAAAAGACAAATCAATATGCTTATGCTATACACTGTAAAACGTGTTGTCAAATGCACGTACGTATGAAGACAAATCATAATACTGATGCTATACACTGTAAAACATGTTTGTCAAATGCACGTACAAATGAAGGCAAATCATTGTACTTATTTTATACACTGTAAAACGTCTTTGTCAAATGCGCGTACGATAAAGACAAATCATAATACTGTTGTTATATACTGTAAAGCGTGTTAGTCAAATGCACGTACGATAAAGACAAATCATAATACTGATGTTATATACTGTAAAGCGTCTTAGTCAAATGCACGTACGATAAAGACAAATCATAATAATCATGAAATACACTATAAAAACATTTGTCAAATTTAATATTGTTCTTCTCATTCATAAGGGTAGAAATTCACTGCTCGGAGGATCTTTCATCTCTTTTGTTAGGAATCTGAAATATAAAGAAATTGATTTTTCCGTCGTGCTAGTTCTAGGTAATATCAACTTCGGGTGTTGTTTTCCTACAAATAACAATTCAACAAGTTTAGATAAATATGAATCCCGATTTATTTAAGAGTGGATTATCATTTAAAGTTTTCTGTTCTCGGATTATATTTAAATACTTCCAGTGACGTGTTTATCACATGCACGCACGACTAAAGCAATTGATACATCAGTCACTAAGCTGCAGTCAAGTTTGGCTATCTACAGGAATGTTTTGACAGACGTCTTTTGCAGAATTTCTCTTGACTTCATTTTGCAATTATTAGAAATATTGGGAAAAGTAAATTTGATCGACAAAATCTTTGTTTTTATTATAATGTAAAGAATGTCGATGGATTGTTTTTGGACCGGTCCAGTGATAATACCACACCTGATCTAGAAAAGGACTCGTACGGGATCATCTTGAACAATATTTGTCTGCATCACTGTTGGTCGATTCGCTCTAGTTTCTTGCTGTTATCAGTCTCACTGGAGCTGTCAACACCATCAATTTCACTGATATCACTGTCAATGCTTTCACTAGTACTGTTGTTATTTGTACTGTTATCAATTGTACTGATTGTACTGTTAACACTGGTACTGGTATCAATTGTACTGTTAACACTGGTACTGTTATCAATTGTACTGTTAACACTGGTACTGTTATTGCTACTGTTATCACCGGTACTGTTATTACTGATACTGTAAACACTGGTACTGCTGTTGGTACTGTTATCACCGGTACTGTTATTACTGATACTGTTAACACTGGTACTGCTGTTATTGGTACTGTTATTGCTGGTACTGCTGTTACTTGTACTGTTGTTATTTGTGCTGTTATAACCGGTACTGCTCTTAATATTGATGTTACTTATACTGTTATCACCGGTATGGCTGTTACCGGTACTGTAATCACTGGCACTGCTGTAACTGGTACTGTTATCACTGGCACTATTGGTACTGTTATCACCGTTACTAGTGTTACTGATGTTACTGATACTGTTATCACCGGTATGGCTGTAACCGGTACTGTTATCACCGGTACTGCTGTTATTAATACTGGTGTTACTTATACTGTTATCACCGGTATGGCTGTTACCGGTACTGTAATTACCGGCTCTGCTGTGACTGTAACTGTTGTTGCTAGTACTGTTATCACCGGTACTGCTGTTATTAATACTGATGTTACTTATACTGTTATCACCGGTATGGCTGTTACCGGTACTGTAATTACTGGCTCTGCTGTGACTGTAACTGTTGTTGCTAGTACTGTTATTACCGGTACTGCTGTTACTAATACTGATGTTACCTATACTGTTATCACTGGTATGGCTGTTACTGGTACTGTAATCACTGGCACTGCTGTAATTAGTACTGTTATCACCGGCACTGCTGTTATTAATACTGATGTTACTTATCCTGTTATCATCTGTATGGCTGTTACTGGTACTGATGTTATTGATACTGTTATCATCTGTATGGCTGTTACTGGTACTGATGTTATTGATACTGTTATCACCTGTATGGCTGTTACTGGTACTGATGTTATTGATACTGTTATCATCTGTATGGCTGTTACTGGTACTGATGTTATTGATACTGTTATCACCGGTACTGTCGTTATTGGTACTGTTATCACCGGTACTAGTGTTACTAGTGTTACTGGTACTGATGTTATTGATACTGTTATCACCGGTATTGTTATCACTAGATCTGCTGTTACTGGTACTGTTATCACTGGTACTGTTGTTATCACTGGTACTGTTGTTATTGGTACTATTATCACTGGTACTGCTGTTACTGGTACTGTTAATACTGGTACTGTTGTTATCACTGGTACTGTTGTTATCACTGGTACTGGTGTTATTGATATTGTTAACACTGTTACTGATGTTACTGGTACTGTTATCACCGTTATGACTATTATTGGTACTGTTATCACTGGAAATGTTGTTACTGGTACTGGTACTGGTACTGGTATTATTGATACTGTTATCACTGGTACTGCTGTAACTGGTACTGATGTTATTGATACTGTTATCACCGTTATGGCTGTTACTGGTACTGATGTTATTGATACTGTTATCACCGGTATTGTTGTTATTGGTACTGTTATTATTGGGACTTCTGTTATTGGTATTGTTAAAACTGGAACTGATGTTACTGGTACTGTTATCACCGTTATGGCTGTTACTGGTACTGATGTTACTGGTACTGTTATCACCGTTATGGCTGTTACTGGTACTGATGTTATTTATACTGTTATCACCGGTATGGCTGTTACTGGTACTGATGTTATTGATACTGTTATCACCTGTATGGCTGTTACTGGTACTGATGTTATTGATTCTGTTATCACCGTTATGGCTGTCACTGGTACTGATGTTATTGATACTGTTATCACCTGTATGACTGTTAGTGGTACTGATGTTATTGATACTGTTATCACCGGTATGGCTGTTACTGGTACTGATGTTATTGATACTGTTATCACCGTTATGGCTGTCACTGGTACTGATGTTATTGATACTGTTATCACCGTTATGGCTGTTACTGGTACTGATGTTATTGATACTGTTATCACCGTTATGGCTGTTACTGGTACTGATGTTATTGGTACTGTTATCACCGTTATGGCTGTTACTGGTACTGATGTTATTGATACTGTTATCACCGTTATGGCTGTTACTGGTACTGATGTTATTGGTACTGTTATCACCGTTATGGCTGTCACTGGTACTGATGTTATTGATACTGTTATCACTTGTATGGCTGTCACTGGTACTGATGTTATTGATACTGTTATCACCTGTATGACTGTTACTGGTACTGATGTTATTGATTCTGTTATCACCTGTATGACTGTTAGTGGTACTGATGTTACTGGTACTGATGTTATTGATACTGTTATCACCGTTATGACTGTTAGTGGTACTGCTGTTATTGATACTGTTATCACCTGTATGACTGTTAGTGGTACTGATGTTATTGATACTGTTAACACCTGTATGGCTGTTACTGGTACTGATGTTATTGATACTGTTATCACCGTTATGACTGTTAGTGGTACTGATGTTATTTATACTGTTATCACCTGTATGGCTGTTACTGATGTTATTGATACTCTTATCACCTGTATGGCTGTTACTGGTACTGATGTTATTGATACTGTTATCACCGTTATGGCTGTTACTGGTACTGATGTTATTGATACTGTTATCACCGTTATGGCTGTCACTGGTACTGATGTTATTGATACTGTTATCACCGTTATGGCTGTTACTGGTACTGATGTTATTGATACTGTTATCACCGGTATGGCTGTTACTGGTACTGATTTTACCTATACTGTTATCACCGGTATGGCTGTTACTGGTACTGATGTTATTGATACTGTTATCACCGGTATGGCTGTAACTGGTACTGATATTACTTATACTGTTATCACCGGTATGGCTGTTACTGGTACTGATGTTACTTATACTGTTATCACTGACACTGCTGTTACTGGTACTGTTATTGGTACTGTTATCACTGGTACTGATGTTACTTATACTGTTTTCACCGGTACTGCTGCTATTGGTACTGTTATCACCGGTACTGTTGTTATTGATACTGTTATCACCTGTATGGCTGTTATTGGTACTGTTATCACCTGTATGGCTGTTACTGGTACTGCTGTTACTGGTACTGCTGTTATTGGTACTGTTATCACTGGTACTGTTATTATTGGTACTGCTGTTATTAATACTCTGATCACCGGTATTGCTGTTATTGGTACTGCTGTTATTGATGCTGTTATCACCGGTACTGATGTTATTGAAAATGTTATCACCGGTACTGTTATCACTGGAACTGTTGTTACTGGTACTGGTATTATTGATGCTGTTATCACCGGTACTGCTGTTATTGACACTGTTATCACCGGTACTGCTATTAGTGATACTGGTATTATTGATGCTGTTATCACCGTTATGGCTGTTACTGGTACTGATGTTATTGATACTGTTATCACCGGTACTGCTATTAGTGATACTGGTATTATTGATGCTGTTATCACCGGTACTGCTGTTATTGATGCTGTTATCACCGGTACTGCTATTAGTGATACTGGTATTATTGATGCTGTTATCACCGGTATGACTGTTACTGGTACTGTTGTTATTGATACTGGTATCACTGGTACTGCTGTTAGTGATACTGGTATTATTGATACTGTTATTACCGGTACTGCTGTTATTGATGCTGTTATTGACACTGTTATCACCGGTACTTCTGTAACTGGTACTGATGTTACTTATAATGTTATCACCGGTACTTCTGTAACTGGTACTGATGTTACTTATACCGTTATCACCTGTATGGCTGTTACTGGTACTGATGTTACTTATACTGTTATCATCGGTACTGCTGTTACTGGTACTGATATTATCACTGATACTGTTATCACTGGTACTGCTGTTATTGGTATTGTTAACACTGGTACTGCTGTTACTAGTATTGTTATCACCGGTACTGCTGTTATTGGTACTGTTATTATTGGTACTTCTGTTATTGGTATTGTTATCACTGGAACTGATGTTACTAGTACTGTTATCATCGTTATGGCTGTCACTGATACTGATGTTACTTATACTGTTATCACCGGTATGGTTGTTACCGGTACTGTAATCACTGATACTGTTGTAACTGGTACTGTTATCACCGGTACTGCTCTTATTGGTACTGTTATCACTGATACTGCTGTAACTGTTTCTGTCACTATCGGAGCTGTTCAATTTGCTGTCTATAGAAATGCTGTCTCCAGAACTGTGGTCAATGTTTTCACTGTTTTCAATGTTGTCGTTGGAACTATCGCTATCACTTGTGGAACTGCTATCTCCAGAACTACCGTCAATGCTAGAACTGCTGTCACTTGAACTGGTGTCACTGCTAGAACTGGTGTCGCTACTTGAACTGGCATCACTGTTTGAACTGGTGTCGCTGCTTGAACTGGTGTCACTGTTTGAACTGGTGTCGCTGCTAGAACTGGTGTCACTGCTAGAACTGCTGTCGCTGCTTGAGCTGCTATCGCTGCTAGAACTGGTGTCACTGCTAGAACTGGTGTCGCTGCTAGAACTGGTGTCGCTGCTAGAACTGGTGTCGCTGCTAGAACTGGTGTCGCTGCTAGAACTGGTGTCGCTGCTAGAACTGGTGTCCCTGCTTGAACTGCTGCTGCTAGAAGTACTGATTGAACTGGTGTCACTTGAACTGGTATCGCTGCTTGAACTGGTGTCACTGCTAGAACTGGTGTCGCTGCTAGAACTGGTGTCGCTGCTAGAACTGGTGTCGCTGCTAGAACTGGTGTCGCTGCTCGAACTGGTGTCGCTGCTTGAACTGGTGTCACTGCTTGAACTGGTGTCCCTGCTTGAACTGCTGCTGCTAGAAGTACTGATTGAACTGGTGTCACTTGAACTGGTATCGCTGCTTGAACTGGTGTCACTGCTAGAACTGGTGTCACTGCTAGAACTGGTGTCGCTGCTTGAACTGCTAGAACTGCTAGAACTGGTGTCGCTGCTAGAACTGGTGTCGCTGCTTGAACTGCTGTCACTGCTTGAACTGCTGTCACTGCTGTCACTGCTTGAACTGCTGTCACTGCTTGAACTGGTGTCGCTGCTTGAACTGGTGTCACTTGAACTGGTGTCACTGCTTGAACTGGTGTCACTGCTTGAACTGGTGTCGCTACTAGAACTGGTGTCGCTTCTTGAACTGGTGTCACTGCTAGAACTGGTGTCACTGCTTGAACTGGTGTCGCTGCTTGAACTGGTGTCGCTGCTAGAACTGGTGTCGCTGCTTGAACTGCTGTCACTGCTTGAACTGGTGTCACTGCTTGAACTGGTGTCGCTACTAGAACTGGTGTCGCTGCTTGAACTGGTGTCACTGCTTGAACTGGTGTCGCTACATGAACTGGTGTCACTGCTTGAACTGGTGTCACTGCTTGAACTTTTGTCGCTGCTTGAACTGGTGTCACATGAACGGCTGTCACTGCTGTCACTACTGTCACTACTAGAACTGGTATCACTGCTTGATCTGCTGTCACTGCTTGAACTGGTGTCGCTGCTTGAACTGATGTCACTGCTTGAACTTTTGTCGCTGCTTGAACTGGTGTCACTTGAACGGCTGTTACTGCTGTCACTACTGTCACTACTGTCACTACTAGAACTGTTGTCACTTGAACGGGTGTCACTATTGTCACTGTCACTACTAGAACTGCTGTCACTTGAACGGGTGTCACTGCTGTCACTACTGTCACTACTAGAACTGCTGTCACATGGACGGCTGTCACTACTCTCACTACCAGAACTGCTGTCACTTGAACGGGTGTGACTGCTGTCTCTACTAGAAATGCTGTCACTAGAACGGGTGTCACTATTGTCACTGTCACTACTAGAACTGCTGTCACTTGAACGGCTGTCACTACTAGAACTGCTGTCACTTGAACGGGTGTCACTGCTGTCTCTACTGTCGCTACTAGAACTGTTGTCACTTGAACGGGTGTCACTATTGTCACTGTCACTACTAGAACTACTGTCACTACTGTCACTACTAGAACTGCTGTCACTTGAACGGCTGTCACTACTGTCACTACTAGAACTGCTGTCACTTGAACGGGTGTCACTACTGTCACTACTAGAACTGCTGTCACTACTAGAAGTGCTGTCAATTGAACTGGTGTCACTTCTGTCACTACTAGAACTGCTGTCACTTGAACGGGTGTCACTACTGTCACTACTAGAACTGCTGTCACTTGAACGGGTGTCACTGCTGTCACTACTGTCACTACTAGAACTGGTGTCACTTGAACTGGTGTCACTACTGTCACTGCTGTCACTACTGTCACTGCTAGAACTGCTGTCACTGGAACGGGTGTCACTACTGTCACTACCAAAATTGATGTCTCTAGTACTCGTACTTATATCACTGTATCTATGACTTCGTACGTCATTCACAACCCTTTTAGCCTCAACATAAGCACATTTCCTCTGTATTTCGCGTCCGAACTCACATTTCAGAGAAATCAAAAGACAAAAACTAAGCAAGAGTACTTTCATTATGAATTGTCTGGACGTCGTATCTTAGGATCTATGCGCTTACTGATCTTAGTGTTATATTTATTTGTTAGACTAATAAACAAACTCGTCTATCAATTTCTAAAAATATTTATGCTGATTGATGATTAAATATATCATTGTTCAATGTTGCATAATACAATTTTCCTCATTCTATGGTGTATATTAAGCCTAGCGTATATAGACCTTACCACTGAATACACAACTAGTGGTAAGGAAGTTATTGGCGACTGAAAGAATCTGGCTGACACAAACCAGTCGCCAGTTGAAGTCAATGTACGCAGTGTTACCACTGAAAGTAAACAGATAATCGCTGGTTGCACATGTTCTACTATTTGGCGACTGATTAGTCCCAGATATCCGATGTGCACGCTGTTGCCACTCGCTGTGACCCGGAATGAGGAAAGGTAAGTCACATGACTTTCCGTGCCGCCTGTCAGATAAACGACAAACAACAGACAGTTATCTGTCAGTGGTTGTCGAGACACTGGTCGATGTGCCCTCGCTCAGAACTGAACACAAAACAGATGTAAGGTGGGCGACTAATCAGTTGCCACCGATGTACGCGTTATTGTGACTCATCTAAACCAGTTGTATTCAGGGGTAAGGTCGATGTACGCTAAGCTTTAGGACAGGTCTGCTCATATGGCGGCCCGCGACGCCCTCGAGTGGCTCTTTTTAAAACTGACCCCTTCTGCTTAAATGCTCTGCTCGCCATGTTAGCGAAGCTCTATTTGGCCCTTTTATTTCATTCATAAAATGCATTTGACCCTTTACGAAAAATTAATTGAGGAGGCCTGTGTTAGGAGATTGTAAACCCTTTCTTAACCCTTATTCGATTTCATGACCCCTCTTCTATCTATAAATCTTTACTTTGGTAGCAAAAGAGGGGCAACGTCCCTACGCCCCTCCGGATATACCCCCCCCCCCCCCCCCTCCAAATAATCAAGTACCCTCAAAAGACCAAAATGACCCACTTGCACGTATTTAACTCCAAGTGTAACCACGTGCAAGTCAAAGTGACCTAATTTGATATTGATAGATGATTTTTTTTTACTATTTTAGCTCTTATTTTGTCTAAATAGCTGTTATGTAGCCTATATGATGTAATAGATTGGTTATTTGTTAAAGGGGAACAGTCGAGATTTTTGGTGGTTGATTTGGTATTTGAATATATGTAAATAGCCTTCAAAAAGTAATAGACCTGAATAAATATCGCACAGCACAATCCTTTCAAGAGGCACAGGCTTCATTTTTGCGGGTCGATTTGGATAAGTCTCAGAAACGGGGATTTTTTTAGCTCAGCAATTTAGTACTGGTTATCACAACTCACCATTGAAATTTGAGCCTTCAAATCCATGTGCATCCATAATTATTAGCATTTGAAAGTTATAATGCCCTACTACACATTAGCGATACTATGCAATATATAGAAAAGTCATCTATAGAAATAGAAGGAGAAATATCTATTTTAAGATATATTTGAAGGAAATACGCAATTTTCGTGCATTTCTAGTGCTTCTGAAGGATATTTAAATATATTCAAGATCCAAATCAACCAATAAAAATGAAGACTGGTCCCCTTTCATATACTTCGAACTACATGCATTTCAGTTGGACGTTCCATATCTGTCATTTCTCACTAAAATTCGAGCCGTTTTTTTTTTTACTTTCAAACGCTAATAATTGTTGATACACATGGGTTTGACAATATACTGTGAATTTTATTACTGATTAACTTATCTAAAAGATTAAGGTTTCCGAGACTAATATAACATTGATTGAACGTATGGTGAACGTACCCCTTTAGATGTTTTTTTCGTTAAATTATTGTGGTTTGATAAATTGTTTTTATTTATGGTAGTTAATTTTGTTTACTGTTCTATCAATAGTTCAAACTCTGGAATGTTTTTATTGAAATTATTCAAAACTGTCCTAAACTTGTACACCTCTATTGACGCTATCCTGCTTTACTGACGTGATTTTATATGTTTTAAAACATTGTCATCTAAATATCATCTAAATGTCATTAAAAATCCTAGGCCAGGTAATCGGATTATAGAAGAGACTACAGACTAATCCGAAATATCTTCTGACATCATTCATTGGAGTTACTTCCCTTAGCTGCCATTTGTAAACATTTCAAAAGTAAGGTATTTATTTATTTATTGTTCTTATCTTATAATGCTGTGTATTTTCAGAAATCACTGTTCCGGCGATCGCTGTCACTTGAAAGGCTCTGTCTGACGGTTTCCGATGTTTACTTCGAAACGACTTCAGGTAAGAGAGATATTTGTTTCAAAAAAAAAAAACAAATAAAGTTTTATATTCGACACAATGCCCATCTTTTTTCTTGTATTCAATCCCTGCACTGGTTGAAAAAGAGCATTTTGGATTTTCAACCAAGTTTCCCCCGGTTCGAGCACCCCCCTATTTTTGGCAGACCGATGTCAGAACCCTCTAAAGATGTGCCTCTAGCGCCTTCGACACACGCGATACAGTTCAATTATAATATATATAAGCATGTTATATTTCAGAATTCCCCCACCCCCTTTCTCTTAATCTTGGATCCGCCCCTTGACAGTGATGCAGGACAGGGTTTTGTCGTTTGAATGGGATGTATCATGTAGCCAATGGTGTCTAATACCCCTTTTGCTCTGCAAAAGTAATTCGGTTGTGCAGTGCAAAAGGGTTATAACTTGCTAGCAGATTGTTTAATACAATGTCAGCTTTATTTGATGAAAGAGAACAAGCAATATGTGGTCTTCAAATTGACATCTATGACGCAAAAAATTCAAAAATTTTACCAAAAAAATATAAATATATATGCTGGCAATAATTTATTTTAGATATTATGGATTAAAAACAAACAACAGACATTAAACTATAAGCTTGAATTTAAATTAGGCCTACATTTCACAAAATAACTTGGCCTCAGAGAATGGCATCGAGTACAAGAAGACTCATACCACAATGTAACACGTTGCTAAACTCAAGTGCAGCGTGACTTTTTCAATAAGGTAAAACAAGCCTACTTGCTATGTAAAATTTTGATAGAAAAAATAATTATGTAATTTCATCCATCAAAATTAATGATTTTTAGAAAATTGAAAATGATCGATCGGCTTATTTGTCAAAATTTTCCAATAAATAGGAGGCTCATATTAGACACCGTCACTGGTCCCCACCAGACAGCACGACGACACACAATGAAGGTACTCTTTCTTAGTTTTTGTCTCTTCTTTTCTCTAAGCTGTGTTCTTGGAAGAGAAATTCACGTACAAGAACTAGAGAGGAAATTTGATGCTGAAGCTATAAACGACGGAGAAAGTGATGAACACAGCGGCGATTTAGACACGAAAGATGAACTCCCAAAGGATCCAGACCCGAAAGATGAACACAAAAAGGATCCAGACCCGAAAGATGAACCCAAAAAGGAACAAGACACGAAAGATGAACCCAAAAAGGATCCAGACACGAAAGATGGACCCAAAAAGGATCTAGACACGAAAGATGAACCCAAAAAGGATCCAGACGCGAAAGATGAACCCAAAAAGGATCTAGACACGAAAGGTGAACCCAAAAAGGATCTAGACACGAAAGATGAACCCAAAAAGGATCCAGACACGAAAGATGAACCCAAAAAGGAACAAGACACGACAGATGAACCCAAAAGGGAACAAGACACGAAAGATGAACCCAAAATGAACCCAGACACGAAAGATGAACCCAAAAAGGATCCAGGCACGAAAGATGAACCCAAAAAGGAACAAGACACGAAAGATGAACACAAAAGGGATCCAGACAAGAAAGAAGAACAAAAAGAAGATCTAGACAAGAAAGAAGAGCAAAAAGAAGATCTAGACAAGAAAGAAGAACAAAAAGAAGATCTAGACAAGAAAGAAGAACAAATAGAAGATCTTGACAAGAAAGAAGAGCAAAAAGAAGATATAGACAAGAAAGAAGAACAAAAAGATCTAGACAAGAAAGAAGAGCAAAAAGAAGATCTAGACTTGAAAGAAGAGCAAAAAGAAGATATAGACAAGAAAGAAGAACAAAAAGAAGATCTAGACAAGAAAGAGGAGCAAAAAAGCAGCGACACTAGTTCGAGCAGTTCTAGTAGTTCAAGTAGTGACATCAGTTCAAGCAGCGATACCAGTTCTAGCAGCGACACCAGTTCAAGCAGTTCTAGTAGTTCAAGCAGTGACACCAGTTCAAGCAGCGACACCAGTTCAAGCAGCAGTTCAAGCAGTGACACCAGTTCAAGCAGTTCAAGCAGCGACACCAGTTCAAGCAGTGACACCAGTTCAAGCAGCGACACCAGTTCAAGCAGCGACACCAGTTCAAGCAGCGACACCAGTTCAGGCAGCGACACCAGTTCAAGCAGCGACACCAGTTCAAGCAGTGACACCAGTTCAAGCAGTGACACCAGTTCAAGCAGTGACACCAGTTCTAGTAGCGACACCAGTTCAAGTAGTAACACCAGTTCTAGCGAAACCAGTTCAAGTAGTAAAACTAGTTCAATGATATAAATGATTTGTTTTTTCTCAAAATTTTACATAGCACGAAGTAGGCTTGTTTCACCTTATTGCAAGAGTCACGCTGCACTTGAGTTTAGCAACGTGGTACATTGTGGTCTGAGTCTCCTTGAACCCCAGAGCGTTGAAATACGGGACTTGATACCAGATTTCTATACATTCAATAAAGCTTTCGTTTCACCGAATTAGCAAGAGTTGTTGCCCTTTAGAAGAGAAGGGAGGGTCTAGACATATCAATGGTATTCTGATTTTATGAACAGAAAGCTACATATATACATAGAAATGTATAAGACTGGAAGTCTTAGTCTACTGATCGTCTATTGAACTTCTGTTTCAATTTATGGTTGACCTAGTTTCCCCTCTAGGACTAGTTGACTCTAAGTGATACTGTGGCAGAGAGACTGGATGTTCCGTTCGAATTAAATCGCGTTTATCATGGCTTTTAAATTAATATAACTTCTTGCAGAAACCGGAAGTTATGGGCATACCTTCAATTCAACGCATGCGTACGCAAGCGTGCCAAGCATAAATCTTATGTTATTATTCCCTATCTACATTTCTATGATATATACCACTCGTATCAACTTAGTGGCCGTACTAGTGTTTTAGCTAAACTCGTATATTATAAGGAGATGGCTACATTGGGAAAAAAATAGTTCAGCTAATCAAGGGCTGATGAGAGGACTATCGCGTCGAATTTTGCGATTTTTAAATGATATAGCAAAAATATTTGGCCCGGGGGACCATGACAACTCCCCTCCCCCACCCCCCAAAACGCCACTGTTTCTAGGGTAAAATTGGAAAAGAACTCATCAAATGATGATGAGAGTTTCCTGTGATATGCTCACATTAGGGTCTTCCTATAATCTTAATCCATTGGTCAGTTGTTTCTTCGCTAATCAACTTGTACTCACTTCGACCATATTCTAAACTCTGCTCTCCGTTGCTTTGTCACAAGTTATTTGATTTCGTGGAAGGTTTTAGGCCGTTTTCTTTCTTTTGTGGTCTTCTCAATATTTTGTGCATGATATGGATTTTAATAGGATATTATTTCAAATTAAAGGTATGTCAATTTTCATTGAGTTTTACAAGGATGGTGTTCCTGAATCCTGAACCAAACAACCTCCCCAACCCACAGTGTCAGTGATGTACCCCATGGCGTTTATGGTCGTATATCAAGGTAAGGGTTGGCTGCAAAATTAATCAGAAAATGCGTACTCAATTTTGCAGCCAACTTGTACCCTGATATACGACCATACACGTCATTGGGTAGCAGTTTATTACTTAAATATACGGTACAGTGATCTGTATTGATATCTATAGTAGCATCCGGTATATCACTGTCAGTGACGTCATAAAACGCATTAGTTTTAGTGGAATTGCAAGAACCACAGACATCGGAAAAATTGGAATTGCACAAATTGATGCTATCAGTGTTCCTGATACACATACAAAGTTTAGAAATACTCTTTACAATCCCTTTAAGTAAAACATGGAAGAATCTATTATCAAAGTACGAAAGATGGATCATTATATAGCTGTCTGTAATATTCGGACTACTCCGAACGGTGACGGTGTTGCTTGACCAAGGCGAACATTACATAGACCAAATCTGACGTAATTTTTCTAAACCGGATCACTTTAGAACTTGCCCTAAAAAAGAAAATATTTTAAAATCTTAAAATTCGACATCCTTTTCAGAAAGTTCACATAGCTAATAAAGTTTATTTCTTATTTTGTTTAACTAAATTTGACTTTCCTTTCCAAAAAGTCCTCATAGATGTTAATGTTGGACTCCTTACTTTGACTTTTATCAACTCCGCATTCTTTTTGAGAGTCCACATGGCTGAAATATTTTTGAGGTCTTTCAGGGAGTCCACATTGCTGATAAAGTTGACTGTTATTTAGTATTTACTTACGCAATATGGGTATTTGTCGTACGTTTCAAGACAATACCTGCCCCGGCTCTGTGGGTCGGTGTAATATCCCATGTTGACATCGGTATTGGGTCCAGCAGGACATTGAACCAGGTTTCTGGTTGGGTCCCAAACCGGGTTTCTGGTTGGGTAGGTACATGTTCGTATAGAATTAATATATAGCGTTGTTGATCGCATATGGCTACAGAAGACATCCAAAGTGGACTGCGGACAGTTTGGCTGATCGCTTCCTCCATTGGGATAAAAGTCCACGTGCCCGAACGGAAATCTTTTGAACCAACCAAAATCTGAAATACATAGCAAGAAAGTTTTAACACGTTCGTAAACTTACTTTAAAAAAATCATAAATGTACATTCAGTTTTACGGAAACCTCCGAAATTTGCCGAATGTTTCCTAAAGTAACTGAGTCCGAAACCCTTTGTTACTGAGATGGAGTCCACTTTACGGAATCTACCGAAAGTTGTCGAATGATTTGCTTAGTTATTTGGGAAGATTCAGTTTGACGGAATCTGCCGAAATTACCACATGTTTCCATTCGTTACGGAAAATGTCGAGAGTTACCGAATGATTTTCCTATTTACATACATTTTACGGAAACTAACGAAAGTTGCCGAATGACTCTCTAATGTAAATTATGATGAATATAGACATATACTCACGTAAGCCACGCAAGAAAGTTCCGGCATCCGTGTGTATGACATCGGTAAAAGTGGCATCAGTTCTGTGAAGTCGTTCGTCAGGAACATTATTCGCGAATAAAAAACCTGCAGGATCCAAGGCACTGATTCGACCAATTCTCTCCCCCATCAATTCCTTTACGTGTTTACCAGTGAAACCGCAGCAATGGGCTCCGAGGCTGTGTCCGATCATGTGAATGTCGGATGGAGGGACGTCCATTTGGTTGTTGATGGCTTGTATCAATTCTGCTGTTTTCCTGCCGACTATGCGTGTATTATCTGCGGCACTCACATACACGTCCCATGAAATCCAGGTGGCCCCTTTCCGCCAGTTGACGATTATAACGTTCAGATTCTTGACCTAGAGCGAAGAAAAAATAATTTGTTAAATTGAAGTGAAATCGCACAGTCGGTTATAGTGTCGCTTCAATCCATAACGTCATTAGATTGGATACAGCGAACAGATAGTGGTTGTGATTTTAGATTATAATTTTGGTTGACGTGTGATAATGACTGTGCTATGACCTGGAATGAATCATCTTCACCCAAAATTCCAGTCGACCCAGCTGTAAATGGGTTCGGATAATCCGGGAAAGATCAATGCCAAGAGGTTTGGCCACGGACCAACTGGGTGAAAGGGACCCTTCTGGGAAGTTATTATCCCTGTAAAATATTAATATTTCTTTCTTTCCAAAGACCAATCTGTAAATGGGTAGGGATAATCTGGGAGAATTCAATGCCAAGAAGTTTGACCAAGGACCAGCAGGGAGAAAGGATCCTCAAGTTGTTATCCCTGTAAAATAGTTCACCTTCCAAACCTTACCTTGAGAAGTTCATCCTTCAAGTCTTGAACCCAATAAGCGTATCCATCTTGAGTGAAACCATGGATCACAAAAACCGTACGGATTCCGTTTAGAAATCTACAACCGAGATCCTCCGTACTAATAAATTCAGGCGTTTCTCTGTGGCCTTGAGTATATAGCATGTATTCGACATCAACGTCTCTGGGAGGGACTGTAACACAAAACAATGGAGTTGTACGTCATTTCTTTCACTTAATTAGACAAAAGAAATATGATATACGTTTCGTATCAAGACTATGAAATGGAGTTTTACATCCTACTGTTCTGTATCTTATTGAACTAATGAAATGAAATGGAGTTTTACATCCTACTGTTCTGTTTTCTTATTAGACTAATGAAATGAAATGGACTTTTATATCCTACTGTTCTGTATCTTATTGGACTAATGAAATGAAATGGAGTTTTACATCCTACTGTTCTGTATCTTATTGGACTAATGAAATGAAATAGTATTATATCACTTTGTTCTGAATCAAATAATATTGCATAATATGTTCTAAAATTCCTACTTACGCTTTATTCTAGGAAAAAGGTTGCTGATTCTGGTACCCAACCCGGATTCTTCACTGTCTATTTCTCGGGACTCTTCCATTTCGCTGTCATCTTCTGAAGACTCGGCATCTCTTTCATCATTCGTATCATCATCTTCATTCATAGCGCCAGCTTCTGCATCTGCAACATCTCTATCCATAGCATTCCAATCTGCAGCTGCAATATTTTTATTCTTAGTACCAGTATTCCAATTTGCAGCTGAAATATCTGTATCAATAGCATTCCCATCTGCAGCCGCAATTTCTCTATCCATAACACCAGTATTCCTATCTGCAGCTGCAACATCATCAATATATGCAGCTTCGTCATCAGCATCTTCAGCAGTAGTCTCTCCATCAGTTCCTGGTTCTGAGAATTGGTCCCCTTCTTCATTATAATCTACATCCTCCCGTTCTGAATATTCACCTCCTTCTTCCGAACTGTCCAACTCGGTCGAGTCCGGGCCAATTTCTCGGGTACCGACATCACTGACTGCTGGAACAAGTCCTCCATTCCCACCAGTTAACACTCCGTTTATTGCACCAGCTGTACCAGCTTTTTCTACAAGAGGTCCCTCAATATTCCCGGAGACTTCATGCACTGACCCGAGAAACACAAATGTCACAGCCAAAATAAATATTTTTATATCCATGATCTGCTTCCGCAAATATGGACAATGTTCGACTTATCTCCTGGATTTGCCTTGAACATTCAATCGGACGTTTCAATTATAATCATAGAAGCTCGCTTTCGAATAACCTGCGAAACTGATTTTTTTTTCTTACAAAGAGCTAGTTACCGTACAAATAAAAAAACTCGAAATTAAATTGTGTAATTTTTTAATTTATTGTTTTTAGACATAATAAATGAAATTAAGGGATACTACCTCTTAGCATAAGTATACAATTCAAATTCTCAAACTTGATGAATAACAGTGGTCAGAACCCAGAATTCTGTTTATGCCACTTATCTTAGTGTTTAATGACGTCACATCCGCTATATATGCTTGTAAACTCGGGGGTGTGACGTCACCAACACTTAGTTTAGTGAAATTGCAAGAACCACAGACGACTGATTGAAAATTGGAATGATGCAAACTGATGCTATCAGTGTCTCCGATACACATGAGAATTTTTAAGAACCTCTTTAAAATCCCTTTAATGTGTGGTCTTAGCCCCTCTTTGTACCTGGGAGACCCCTTTTAAATTTTTAGGTAAATTTTTAATAGTTTACGATTGTTTAAGTGTGTTTATAAACATGCTATAATGTAATACATGTATTGTCAAAAAGTTAAGTTTTTATGATTGAAAGCTTCCAAAATGTGAATAAATCATTTTTTGAAACGGTTTAAAAACTTGAATTTGTGCACAAGCTTTATTTTAAAGTTCCAAGCCATTGGGGAAAAGAGACTGAGCATGTTCGCTTACCTGAGGGTCCAGGGATCAATCCCTGCATGGGTCGAGATGATACCTTCGGATTTTTCAACCCGGTTTCCTCCTGTCAGTGATGCAGGTCGGAGGGGCTGACATGGAAAAAAGCGTCTAATCGTTCGGGTGTGACAATAAACCGAGGCCCCGTGTGCTACAGGCTATGCACGTTAAAGATCCCTCGACAGTTGGAAATCGAAAATAAGAGTAGACTAATGCCGCTGTCCCGGCAAAATTTCCCTCATTTGCCTGTCTTCAATTAGCCCATACAGGTGCAGAAAAGCAGGACGCTTAACTCCATGTCCCAGAACCCCAATCTCTTTTTTTGCAATTTTTTGCCTGTTGCCTCACAGGGGCAATAACTCATATTAATTGTTTTCAATTTGCTGCATTTGGATAAAGAAAAAACAAATATAGCATGCGTTTTCGTATTTTTTTTAATCAAAACACTAAAATATCAAATTTTGATAAAAATAGGCTAAGAGAGGAAATATACCAGTAATAATGGCGCCAATCAGATTTGCAGACGTTACATCATTTATGGCGGGAAATAAAAAAAGATAGCCTGACGTCATTAATGGTGCGAAATTAAATTGAAAACAAAACGTTAATAATGGCGGGAAATTATATGACAAATATGATGGTATTAATGGCGGGAAATAAATAAGAAAGCAGAAGGTTAATATTGTTGTGAGAGCCGTATTTTAGCGGGGAAAAACCTCTGTCTTCTGGCTGAAAAAAAAAAAGAAATTTTCAATGAAAAGTTTGTTGCCATTCAGATATTTTCTTTGTCAATGGGGATCACCGCGGAATTTGTACTCACCAGGCGGCGCGCGTGTACTAGGGGGGATTCCACCATGGCGGACTGACAGTGTAGAAACGAAAACCTACATCACGTTATTTTGCTGTGTGACCCACTGCAACAATTCTGATGGCCATAAAGAACCCATGGAAGTAAATTTGAAACTTAAACGAAAGATAGCTATCGAAAGAACAGACACCAGTACATCAGATGTTATTGAAATCGACCGAGGAATCGTCTGTCACCTGATGTAAACAAACATTATTAGGTAGGATATGCCGACTTTCTCAGGCCTAATGGTGCTATTTTTTACTCTCTTTCGATGTTTACGGTTAAATAAACAAAGCACTTAACTTTTTTGGATAAAAAAATAAATTTGAAGTCCTTTTTAAAGTATAGATGACTAACTCTTGGCAAAGTAGCCTAAATAGGCTAGTCTAGCCCAGTCAGTGCTGTCATTAACTAGGCCAAGGCCTACTCTCTGACAACATTCTAAATTAAATTTTTCTTTCATGTCAAATTTTCAGAAATACTTTCAAGTCCATGGAGATGTAAGTCAATTCATAAAAGGCAAAACATTATTTAGATTTTAGAACTCAATGTGGTCAGAGACTAGGCTTGGTGGACTAAAGTTATTTTCATGTGGAAATCAGAAATCTAGCATAATAAATGAACTGTAGGTTCTTTCCTTTTCTCATCGAAATAGACTTTAAGTAGGATTAAACAAATATTGCAATGTTTATTTTCATAATTTTATTAATATAAAATACTGGTAGAATCTAGGCCTAAATAATAAATGAAAAGAAAGGTAAGCTTACATATTAAGCCTAGATCTAGTTAAATGAAGTCAAAGCTGTGACCATGCTAAACATTATCTTTTTAATGTAAAACTGTTAAATATATTGGTTATTTTTTAATGTATAATTTGATTATTGTTGCTTTGTGGTTTCTTTTTAATTCTTTCAGGCAATTTGAATCCTACAAGACACTATATGAAGCAGGTATTTTGTGACATATAAAGAAAAATTACATACCAGTTTGGTGTACATACATCTCAAGGAAGGACTTCAGGTGGATCAATATTATTTATATTTTATTATCTTTTCTCAAGTAATTTTATAACATGGATTATTGATTTAAGTGTAGGTCTTATAATGCACTACGTGTCACTTCAAGGCAGAACATGATCATTCTTTGAGAATAGCTTATGTCACTTCTTTTCAACCGATTAAATAAGCTTCGTGTTGTTTCAAAAGAGGACAAACACAACTATATGTTTTTTTTTGGTTATTTACTTTTGAAAAATATTTAATGTAGATACAGTCTAAATAAATTTTCTTTGTCTTTTTCTTGACTTTTTTTACAATATTTTTTCAGGGGGAAAACCGACAAGTTTGAGTAAAGTACTGCAATCTGTGGAAAAGAACAATCCTTAATTGTGCCTCAGAAATCTGAAATGAACTTATTGTATCTACAGACAATTATGAACATTGTGATCGTATAATTTAAAGTAAATTTTTAAAAAATAAACCAGCCAACAAGCTAAGACTTGGATCAAGAATTGAATCTAAATTTAGGCCCTCTATTTGTGATAAGTTTTCCTAAAAAATAAAATACTTTGTAAGTGTAATAAAAGTTTTATTTATATTTCTACCAAAACTACATTTATATAATTATCATTTTAAGGGTACAGTTTGGGATATACCATCTTCACAATGTCAAGTTATTACGAACTACCTAGAACAATACCTAGACACTCAAGGCACTTTTCTTGTTAATAGAGCAATGTGAATGGACCTTCACAGAAAGACTGTAAATATTCTGGCTTCTGGCTGCTTATATTTGCACCATTTCTCATTTCAACATATATGTTTCTTGTATTATCAGAAAAAAGAATTCATAAATCAATAGTACAATTTAGTGGAATTGGAAAGCCCACAGATGAGATACTGCAAAATGAACATATTACACATTTTACATCCCTTTAATTATCATACACAGAATTTACAATCTGGAATCAATAAATGGTATCAATGAATATTTACAATAATCATTAAACAAAAGAATAAATCCCTCGCACAAATTTTTCATAAATAAATTTTCTTCTGGATGTTATTCTTATTATCTGCCTATCTCCATTGTTTATATTAATCATGCTTTCTGGTTCTTGTTCAATATTTCTTCAATTTTCCTCTGCCTCTGTCAAGAACAAAAAAAGCACAGCAGTAAGTCAAATTTATAATAAAGTTAAGATGACTTTATATGCTCAAAAAGCAATTCCTTGAAAAAAGCTTTTACAAACCTTACAAATATGTATCATAATTTATCATTTCACTTGATCCTTATTTAAAAATATTGAATTTTCTCGATCACATATCATAATATGAACTAAAGAAGGACAAGAAGCATTAAATAATTTATCATATAGAATGTAAATACCTTTTTCCTTCATTTGGCTGAACTTATAATTCAAAAACTGTCCTGAGCATCCCAAAACTTTT
Source organism: Lottia scabra (assembly GCA_029955415.1). Lineage (NCBI taxonomy): Eukaryota > Metazoa > Mollusca > Gastropoda > Lottiidae > Lottia > Lottia scabra. The sequence goes on along the minus strand of JARJEI010000014.1, from coordinate 3,135,060 downwards.
TCTCCCTAGAGCAGATATCTCACTTGTATTGATTTGATGTCACACATATTTATGTTGGCTGAAATGGAAATAAATGGTAAAGAGATATAAAACAAATAAGTTACAGAAAGTGTAAACTCTAAAATAGTGAGTGTTGTCAAGCAATCATATACTCGTAATCAATATGCCATAAATTCTATAAAACAAGTCCTAGTTTCTGAGTTGAGGGAGACTTTGCAACTTTATTTAGTTCGCAAAATCAAACTTTACTATACCGGTACCTGTCAATCTGTAGAGTAAGTAAACTCTCTGTATCATATCACTGTTGTAAGGCCAGTGGTGGGTCACACATCAAATCATCTGGATGTTTGAATTAAATTTAAGTTTCGATAATAATTTTCAAGCCTGAATAAAAAAAAAAAATATCAATCAGCAATAGCAAGTACCATGAGATGGAGTTTACTTGTTTTACATTTCTGAACCTGAATTGGCCAATAAAGACTGACAAATGCCATACAGTGTGAAATGAGGTAAATTTTTCCAAACTGTCCTACATATCCTTGGACCCAAAGAAAATCTAAGACTAATGACAGGCCTATTGATTTTTTTTCTTCATTGAATTGTACTTGTGAAATTCAAGTTAGAGAAACAATTATGCTCTTAGTAGAAAGTAGACTAGGCCTAGTAGAGTGTAGTGTGACTACTGTGCTGCAGGTGTATAGCCTATCGTGTTATGTAGCCCTACCGACGTACAACGTATAGTAGGCCTAGTGTCTACACTGTCTAGTGACCACATGGAATCTTGACTCGGATTTGAACTGACATTTTAGGCTTAAATTTCGGGGAATTAAGTGTGGTCATATCCAAAGTTGATACTAAAAATTATACACAAAGTCATTATAAGCCTAATGGTAATGATTTCCACTCAATAACTTCCAAAATATCGGCAAAATTAAAGATTTACCGTAGTCGAATGTGCAAGTGCGAGGATCGGGAGAAAGTCAACTTTTCATCCCAAGCCTCAATCTCGAAAAGCATTTCTTCGAAATCGATGGCTAATTTGCAAAAATTTGAAAGAGAAAAACAACCTTTGAATTTCTTACCTTTTAATAAGGTCGAATTTCCGATCCGTTCTAACAGCTAACTGCCTAACATGCTTTTCGTTTAGACTGACAGTAGCTACAGTGACAAGTTCGAGTATGCCGCCATATTGTTTATCAATACCCCTTAGTACACGCGCGCCACCTAACGAGTAATGACGAAGGTGAACCCCATTATAAACTATATGACCTGCTGCTTGGATACGAGGAAATGGTGGTCGTTATTTTTGAGTCGTTTCTCGACCGGGGTGTGAAAGTCCGATGACCTTGAATAAGTATTCTTCACTCATAATTCCGGTCAAGGACCAGCTGTGAGAAAGGATCCTCAAGGAACATAAGTTGTTATCCTTGTAAAATATAGATGTTACTTTCTTTCTAAGTAGGCCATTCTATTTAAATAACATTAACTCCCATGTCAATAATACCACCACATTACTCCTCTGGATATATCCCTTGTGCAACCCCCCCCCCCCCCTCCCCCCCCCCCCCCCATCACAACCATTGACACAATCAAGTCTACCCATGGGTCTTGCAAGGACATTAAACCAAGGGTAGATCAGTACTATCGCATCTATTACCTCATTGCGTACTGGGATTTAGTTATCCGCCTAAAGCATACAATTTAAACGTATTTTTTTTATGAATTTCTAGATATGTTTATCGTTTTTTAGAAGAGAAACATGTTCGTCTACACTAACATAAAAATATATTACCTCAAGTATACCCACCTCTATCGACTTCTGACGCATTGGCAGTTGTTATTCGGGGGGCGACCGTAATTCACACAATAGCCTCCACTTCTGGAGCATCCAGCATCTGCACATCCTCCCCAACCTACACTCATACACCCACATCCAGCTTCGACCTAGAATTGACAATAAAACTGGACAAAAAATTCATAATCCTTTCAATTATACTCCTACCCCTAAAAAAAATATCATTTTCTGTATGTGCTTACTAATCGACGAGACTTTCAAACGCTAATATTTATGGCTGCACACGGAGTTTTGAAGGGCCCTCTTACGCACCCCCCCCCCCCCCTGGATCCGCCACTGACAAATAATAGCGTTTGAAAGTCTCGTCGTTTAGTAAGACTATGACTTATATAGAAAACACATATACAAAAAATGGAAGATAACTGTTAAGGTACGGGTATAATTAAAAGGGTTCTGTGATTTTTGGGCAGTTCCAGTAAATCTGAAGACTATTTACATAAATTCAAGGCCTAAATCGACCCTCGAATATGCTGATCATATTCCTTTAACTCTATACTGTGTAGAATAAATATAAACTCAAGAGTTACCTGTAGATCATTTTGTCCAAGCAAAAGTAGCATAACAATAAGGCACAGCGACACAGTTTTCATCTTGGCAATTGTCGCACTGATTCCGATAGGACCAACAAAAACCAAATAAATGGTATAAATCGCTCGTTTGGTTTTATATATCGGGACCAGCCTATTCAAGCTACTCAGCTTTCCCTGGGAATTTCTGCGGAAGGTTATTTTATGTATTGCGTCTTTTAATAGGATTTTCCGCTGTATCTATTTATATTTTCTGTGCATTCGTGTGTAGCGAACAGAGTGGCGTTCTTAGAACGGTGAGTTCGATACGCCGTGTCGATCATCATCGTGTCGAGTGACAATGGATGATCTGAACATTGTTCTTAGTTCTGGAACACTGGGTTGCAATTTGCGATTGAGTTTTTCTACATTTCAGCAGGAAAGAAGCACTTCAGACATTGCAATAATTAATTGTGCTTATTGACACATCATGGTCTCTGCTAGTCAGATAAAACCTGCCGTTGGGTGGTCAAAGGTCTCTTGGGTAATACAGAGCATGTCCAAACACCAGATGCAACGTTGCAAATTGGTATAGGGTGCCACTTTTCGTATAGGGCATTCTTGACCCTCCGCATCGCTCACCCTTCACTTCAAGCGTTTTATGACGCAACTATTTCAAAAGCTGCTTAAAATATAAGGCGTTAGTTAGCGACAGTGACGTCATAAAAAATTAGCAATCGCCTTAATCCGAGAATTCGTCAAGGCACCTAAAGTCTTCAGCCGTCTCGGTATATTCACTAAAACGGATTACTATAATCCTAAACTCGATAGAAGTTAATTATTATATAATATTTCTAATCCTTGGTAAACCTTGACGACTTCTTGGAGTCACAGAATATGCTAAAGGAACAACTTTACTAAAGGGGTTTGGTTGGGTTGGTGGCTTTTTGGTTTGTTCGTGAAGGTGTTTTTATTCCAGCTGAAATCGAGAGAGGTTTATGGGGTGAGGTTGTGAGGGGGTGGTGAGAGGAAGAGGAGTTTAGTTGGGCGCGTTGAGGTAGATGAGTCGTGTGGGGCGCGGTAGGGTGGATGAGATTAGGGGGTGAGATGAGTTGGATGTGGTCGAGATTAGAGGAGGTGAGGTGATGAAGGTGGGTATGTATGGGGACATTTCGATGTTTGGATGGGTTGCATTGGGTTGAATAATTTGCAGGCCCTATTGGTTTGACAATTACGCCTCTACTATCCTGGCCACTCGAAATAATCTTCTTGACCTAACCTTAATGACCTTTGTTTTAACCAATCAGATCTTTGCCCTCTCCTGCGCTGGGATTTTGTTCTCGAACAATAGGTGCATTCTAGGATTCCTAAGTGCTGTAGACTAGTTTATTAGGTCATTTTTATCAAGGTTAGGTCAAAGTTAACGTGAACGGCTGTTACAGCGTCTCGTTCTCAGACCCTAATGTAGTGGTTAAAAAAACGGATTTAAAAAAAAAACCGTACGAAATGAAATTAGGGTCTGATTTTAATTAGACTGGGTTATCAGTGGCGTTTCTACGGGGTGGGGGGGGGGGGGCATGGCCCCCCAGAATTTAGGCTGGCCCGGCCTTGCCCCCCCCCCACTTTGAAATTTTCGTATCATGTTAAATACAGATGGTATGTGCTGGTAGCCCCCCTGACAATTATTTGGCCCCAACGCGTCCCCTCCCCCTAAAAATTCCTAGAAACGCCACTGTGGGTTATTTGGTATCTTGAAACGATCTTTAAATTGGAATGTCATAGACACAGTGTCAAAAGTCATGACCTTGTGATCATTTCGAGTATAGTAACCTTGATTGTAATTCGCAGAAAATATTTTAAAGTAATTTCCTTTCATTTTCATCAGAAAATTTGATCTCGTGATGTTGGCCTATCCTAAATTTTCAGAGAATAGAGATTGAAATAGAACTGACGTCGATCTTATATTTGAGTTTCTGGAAAATACTGATGATTTGTTCTAGTTTTGAAGGGAGGTGGGGTGGGGGATTTCAACACCTCATTCAACCTCAAACCCCTCAACAGAGATAAATTAGTCTGCTCTTGCTTATAGCATGCAAATCAGACCCCATTCCCTTTTTTTAGTTACTTAAAAGGTAATTAGTGAGAGACCGACCTCGCTAAGAGTACCATTGATTGAACATGATCTTACTGAGAGCGCTGACCTCAACGTGAGCACCCCGGACAATCCATGAATCTTGTTTGGAGAACGGACCTCGCTGTAAGCACCTGAGGACAGAAATCATTCTTACTGAGAGATTTAAACCTCAAACATAAAACTTGGGGAGGTAACACCATTGACTTTAAGACCAATTCAGACTACAACGGATGAATATCTCCAATGTAGTGATTCTTTTTGAAAAAGTTTCTATGCATCGCTCGTCATTTCCAAAGGACAAACTACATCCACATGTAGAAATGTGAGCTCAGATGTAAGTACGTGAGCTCAGATGTAAGAACGTGGGTTCAGATGTAAGTACGCTAGTTCAGATGTAAGTACGTGAGCTCAGATGTAAGAACGTGGGTTCATATGTAAATACGTGAGCTCAGATGTAAGTACGCGAGCTCAGATATAAGTACGCGAGCTCAGATGTAAGTACGCGAGCTCAGATATAAGTACGTGAGCTCAGATGTAAGTACGTGAGCTCAGATGTAAGTACGTTGGTTCGGATGTATTTACGTGAGGTCGGATGTAAGTACGTGAGTTTAGATGTAAGTACGTGAGTTTAGATGTAAGTACGTGAGTTTAGATGTAAGTACGTGAGTTCAGATGTAAGTACGTGAGCTCAGATGTAAATACGTAGACTCAGATGTAAGTACGTGAGCTCAGATGTAAGTATGTGAGCTCAGATGTAAATACGTGAGCTCAGATGTAAGTACGTGAGCTCAGATGTAAGTCCAGATGTTGTAAAGTGAGATCAGATGTATTTACGTAAGTTCATATATAGAACTTGAGCTCAGGTGTTTTTCAAATATAGCTGTCCTGATGGGGTTCACTTCTCCAAAACACTTCAGCTCTATTTAATCAGACTAAATTAAATCTTAACATTTTAGTTTGTCTGAATGATGACGCAAGATGGTTCTATAAAACTTCTGCATTCAAATAACCGAAATTGTCTCAAAATCGGATTAATACACCATTTCAATCTGGAACCGTTTCTATAGAAACAGGAATTTCAGAACGTGACGTTATCAGGAAATCTTTTCTTGGAGAATTCTATTATGAAATGTTTGGTAAGGAACCGCGCGTGATTTATCTCTATATTTCATGGTCTAAGATTCGACTGGAACTATTTGCAGACGATGTAATTATCTGAAACGTGTTGTTAGGTTAATTGGCTTGTTTACATGAGATGAAAATAGTTCCAGAGAATAAAGTTACGTCTAAATGATTGGGTTTAGGACAAAATTATGGCCTTGGTGTTTTCGGTTTTAAAATAGTCTCTTTCTAAATATCATTCCAACGTGAATTCAGAGATTCTATGTCAGTGATGCTGGTCACAGAGCTGATACGGACAGTGTCTAGTCGTTTGATAAGGACAACTAACCGAAGCCATATGTCCAGTGGCGTATTTAAAGTGAGAGAGGGCGTTCGTGATGCTGGTCCTATAAAGCGCAAAATGTGAGCATTGTCATTCCATGCCAAACACCCCCCTACCCCTGTAAAAGTTTCAAGCTACGCCACTGCATATGTCTACAGTTCCATCGACAGTTGGATATCGAAAGTGTGTAGGCTAACGCTGCTGTTTTGGCTTAATTTCTCTCATTGCACACCGCGTGGTGATTTCTTTAACACAGTGTTTGTAGTGAGTAATCTCGGTGTTTGATCCCAGCCCCAGAAAGTCTATACATTCCAAATTCCTAATACCTAGACAAATAAAGAAACACAAAATAGTTTAATGGCTTATCGATCGAGAATATGACGAACATTAAGTTCAGATTTTGGCACTAATTCCATTTTTATAGAATTTTAATGCGTCTGAGATATTTGGTAAACAGAATTTGAAAGTCTTAAACGAACTATCTTAAGGGTCCCTAAACCGATTAATAAAATGTATAATAATAAAAATTGGTGCAAGTGAAAAATTCCGTTAATCAAAAATCTCGTCCAGAACAGATGTAAGTATGTGAGGTCATGGGTAGGTACGTAGGCTAAAACGTGAGCTCCAAGGCAAGAACGTGAGATAATTGGTAAGTACACACAGAGGTGAGTACGTGAGCTAAGGGATAAGTACATACAGAGGCAAGTACATGAGATAATTGATAATTACATACAGAGGCAAGTACGTGAGATAATTGGTAAGTACATACAGAGGTGAGTTCGTGAGCTAAGGGGTAAGTACATACAGAGGTGAATATGTGAGCTAAGGGGTAAGTACATACAGAGGTGAGTTCGTGAGCTAAGGGGTAAGTACATACAGAGGTGAGTATGTGAGCTAAGAGGAAAGTACATACAGAGGCAAGTACGTGAGATAATTGGTAAGTACATACAGAGGTGAGTATGTGAGATAATTGGTAACTACATACAGAGGTGAGTATGTGAGCTAAGGGATAAGTACATACAGAGCTGAGTATGTAAGCTAAGGGGTAAGTACATACAGAGGCAGGTAGGTGATGTAATTGGTAAGTACATACAGAGGCAGGTATGTGAGGTAATTAGCAGGTACATACAGAGGTGAGCTAAGGGGTAAGTACATACAGAGGTGAGTACGTGAGCTAAGGGGTAAGTACATACAGAGGCAAGTATGTGAGATAATTGGTAAGTACATACAGAGGCAAGTATGTGAGATAATTGGTAAGTACATACAGAGGCAGGTAGGTGATGTAATTGGTAAGTACATACAGAGGCAGGTATGTGAGGTAATTAGCAGGTACATACAGAGGTGAGCTAAGGGGTAAGTACATACAGAGGCAAGTATGTGAGATAATTGGTAAGTACATACAGAGGCAAGTATGTGAGATAATTGGTAAGTACATACAGAGGCAAGTATGTGAGATAATTGGTAAGTACATACATAGGCAAGTATGTGAGATAATTGGTCAGTACATACAGAGGTGAGTATGTGAGCTAAGGGGTAAGTACATATAGAAGCAAGTGTGTGAGATAATTGGTAAGTACATACAGAGGCAGGTAGGCGAGGTAATTGATAATTACATACAGAGGCAAGTACGTGTGATAATTTATAAGTACATACGGAGATGAGATAATTGGTAAGTACATACAGAGTTGAGTACGTGACTTACGTAAAAAAAAAACTTCACGTACAAAAAAAACTCACTTGTACTGGACTCACGTGCTTGTACTATACTCACGTACATATAACTCACGTTATTCTCGAGGGTTTTTTTTAACGCTTTGTACGTGAGTCCAATACATGTGCGTGAGTCCAGTACACGTACGTGAGTTATGTACGTGAGTCCCTACGTACCTGAATTATATGTACGTAGTTTTTTGTACGTGAGACAAGTACACGTACGGTTTTTGTACGTGTTATGTACGTGAGTCCAGTACACGTACGTGAGTTATATGTACGTGAGTATAGTACAAGTACGTGAGTCCAGTACAAGTACGTGAATTTTTTTGTACCTGAGTTATATGTACGTGAGTCCATTACATGTACGTGAGTACATATACGTGAGGCAAGTACACGTACGTGAGTATAGCACAGGTACGTGATTTTTTTTTTGTACGTGAGTTCAGTACAAGTATGTGAATTTTTTATACGCGAGTTTTTTTTTGTACGAGAGTCAAGTACACGTACGTGAGTTTTTTGTACGCGAGTTATATGTACGTGTGTCCAATACAAGTACGTGAGTCAAGTACACGTACATGAGTTTTTTTGGTACTTGAGTCAAGTACACGTACGTGAGTTTTTTGTACGTGAGTCAAGTACACGTACGTGGGTTTTTTTTGTACGTGAGGGTTTTTTTTTTTGTACGTGAGTTATATGTACGCGAGTCAAGTACATGTACGTGAGTTTTTTGTACGTACTTGAGTCAAGTACACGTATGTGAATTTTTTGTTCGCGAGTTATATGTACGTGAGTTATATGTGTACGTACGTGAGTTATATGTACGTGAGTCCAGTACATGTACGTGAGTTATATGTACACGTACGTGAGTTTTTTGTACGTGAGTTATATGTACGCGAGTCCAGTACATGTACGTGTGTCAAGTACACATACGTAAGTCCAGTACATGTAAATGAGTTTTTTTGTAATTGAGTCAAGTACACGTACGTTAGTTTTTTGTACGTGAGTTATATGTGCACGTAAGTGAGTTTTTTTTTGTACGTGAGTTATATGTACACGTACGTGAGTTTTTTGTACGTGAGTCAAGTACACGTACGTGAGTGTTTTTTTTATACGTGAGTTATATGTACGTGAGTTCAGTACACGTACGTGAGTTTTTTGTACGTGAGTCCAGTACACGTACGTGAGTTTTTTGTACATGAGTTATATGTACGTGAGTTTTTTTGTACATGAGTTACATGTACACGTACGTGAGTTTTTTTTGTACGTGAGTCAAGTACATGTACGTGAGTTTTTTTTATACGTGAGTCAAGTACACGTACGTTAGTTTTTTTTTTATACGTGAGTTATATGTACGTGAGTTATATGTACGTGAGTCCATTACACATACGTGAGTTATATGTACGTGAGTCCAGTACACGTACGTGAGTTTTTTGTACGTGATTTATATGTACACGTACGTGAGTTTTTTTGTACATGAGTTACATGTACACGTACGTGAGTTTTTTTTGTACGTGAGTCAAGTACATGTACGTGAGTTTTTTTTATACGCGAGTCAAGTACACGTACGTTAGTTTTTTTTTATACGTGAGTTATATGTACGTGAGTTATATGTACGCGAGTCCATTACACATACGTGAGTTATATGTACGTGAGTCCAGTACACGTACGTGAGTTTTTTGTACGTGATTTATATGTACACGTACGTGAGTTTTTTTGTACGTGAGTCAAGTACACGTACGTGAGCTTTTTGTACGTGAGTCAATTACACGTACGTTAGTTTTTTTTTTGTACGTGAGTTTTTGTACGTGGGTTATATGTACGTGAGTCCATTACACGTACGTGAGTTCATTACACGTACGTGAGTTAGTTCAGTACACGTACGTGAGTTTTTTGTACGTGAGTCCAGTACACGTACGTGAGTTTTGTTGTACATGAGTCCAGTACACGTACGTGAGTTTTTTGTACGTGAGTTATATGTACACGTACGTGAGTTTTTTGTACGTGAGTTATATGTACACGTACGTGAGATTTTTTTGTACGTGAGTTACATGTACGAAAGTCCAGTACACGTATGTGAGGTTTTTTGTACGTGAGTTTTTTTGTACGTGAGTCCAGTACACGTACGTGAGATTTTTTTGTACGTGAGTTACATGTACGAAAGTCCAGTACACGTATGTGAGGTTTTTTGTACGTGAGTTTTTTTGTACGTGAGTCCAGTACACGTACGTGAGTTTTTTGTACGTGAGTCAAGTACACGTACGTGCGTTTTTTTGTACGTGAGTCCAGTACACGTACGTGAGTTATATGTACGTGAGTTATATTTTAAAAAAGACATAATTAATATCACTTAAAATTTTACTTTTATTTTCTTGTTTAAAACATAATACTTCATTTCACAAAGGTTTCGTTCTTATATACATATTTGAATACCTCATTTACATATTAATGTATGCAAATATATGCAAATTTATATGTACATAAAGGAATATCATAACAACTCACAATAGCACTAAGAGGACTATAAATTAAAATGTATTTTTGGTGAAAATATACACAAGCAATGTTGGCACTTTATGGTGAAATTTTACATTGGGGTTAATATCTTCTAAATTCCTTTCTGATGATTTACATAATTGCATATATAAAGCATGGAATGGAAGAATAATACAAGCTTTCTGATTGGATAAAATACAACAATAACCATAGTAAATAAGATAAAGATTAAAACTTACAGCAGATGAAAAATTAAAATTTTGTAAAAGAAATGATTTCTTAATCAACATTGTAGATCATTTTATCAATATTGTTGCTAGGCAATATAATGTTTCCATGGAGACGATTTGAATTTTAGATAGTAGCCATTTTGAATTTCCAGATGAAGATTTAACATTTGCATAGCAACAGAGATCATTTTAGCAATATTGTTTCATCTTTGCTAGGCCAAATTATGTTTCCATGGAGATCATTTGAATTTCACTATTGCTATATTCTCTACCGGTCTTTGCAAATAGCAAGCATTAACATATTTTAAAAAATCACAACATTTTGAATGCTGCCAAAGTTTGTACATTATGCAATCAAGGCTGAATATTATTTCACATACAACAGAAATCATCCCTAATTTTACAAATAAGCTCTTCCAATCAGTTTCATATTTAAAGAAAGTACTTCATGAGGAAGAGTTCAACAGAAAGTCGAGGGGTGATGAAAGAAAGTGCAACATATACCATGTTCCTTAAGCAAAGGAATATGACACTTATCAAATCTATCCATTGCTCCCATACAATATTCTTGACAATGATGACTAGTAATCCCTCGGCTTTGAATATTTTGTTGTGGGAGCAATGCATAGATGTTATAACACCTTATTCCGTTGCTAAAGGAACATGACTATATCCAGCCTTGTATAGAACTATATTATGGCACTGCCTGGACCAGGCCTTCTCAAATGATGGTCTGCAGGCCAAATCTGGTCTGGGATGCCCTTAAGAGTGGATCAACCTCACTCCACTAAAACGCTTTGCTCGCTTCGTCAGGTTAGCTCAATTTGGCCCTTACATTAACAGAAATTAATTGAGAAGGCCTGGCCTAGACTCATTTAATATTTTTCAGGCAAGATAAAAACAATAACTATCTGCTCACAATCATGACTGTAACTGGATGGAAATGCAAAATAGAATAAGCACAGCCTTTACCCTAATCAAATCACAATGATAGTTTTCGGTGAACACAAATCACAAAAGATTCCCAATTTTCACAATGATTCAGTTTATCAATGAAAATTTCATTCACACAACTTGATTTTCAATGAAACTTGAAGACGTGAACATTCATTGGTCAGCTTCAGTCACATGACACATATGACAAGATGTTCTCTCCTTTCATTGGTCAGTGATGATTTGATTGACAGTTCATCACTTTCCACTCCCTGTCTTCGATTCCAAACCACCATTTTCCAGTGTAGTTGAGACTAGTATGATCTTGACTTCATTTGATGATTGGATCAATCCAGACTTAAATTTGAGTGAAACTGACATGATTGACACTTTCAGCACCAAAATGGGCGGAGCCATAAATGAATATATGTATTCTCATTGGTCCACTACCATGATGAATGGAACCAGAATGGATATTCTACATGCTGATTGGCTAATTAAGATGTAGTTGATGGCTGTAATGATTTCTGTGGTTGAAGTTTCGCTAATGTTTCGGGCTTGGCGTCTGCACGTAAAATACTATTTTCGTACTCTAATTGTCCCACTCTTTCTACGAGTTCTTTGTTTTGTGTTTTCAGCACCTCAAATTCCTCTCGAACTGCAAACATAAGATGGCGTTTTACCAAGTCCTGAAAAATATAGAAAGAATCTCATTGAATCTTGCTTCTTTTCCTGTTGTCTAATAAAATGGAGTTTATACATCCTGCTTTTCTGCACCATTATGAGCTAATGAGTACGGGTGTAGTCTAATAAAGACCAACACCATTCAGTGTGCAATGAAGAATTTTAACCAAGACAGCAGTAGCATACCACAAGTACCTGTATATGAGTACATGGTATGCAGTTCAGGTACATGGACATCAGGTGTTGTGTTGTGTCTGAGGAAAATTAGAGTACTTTGGGTCAAGTACATGAGTCCAGTACATAAGTTTTAAAACACGAGTCAAGAAAGTGTACATACATCTTGGCACATGAGTCAAGTATCTGTATATAAATCTTAGCACATGAGTCAAGTATGTGTACCAGTACATAAATCTTAGCACATGAGTCAAGTCTGTGTACCAGTACATAAATCTTAACACATGAGTCAAGTAAGTGTACCAGTACATAAATCTTAGCACATGAGTCAAGTATGTGTACGGGTACATAAATCTTAGCACATGAGTTAAGTAAGTGTACGGGTACATAAATCTTAGCACATGAGTCAAGTATGTGTACCGGTACATAAATCTTAACACATGAGTCAAGTATGTGTACCGGTACATAAATCTTAGCACATGAGTCAAGTATGTGTACCGGTACATAAATCTTAGCACATGAGTAAAGTATGTGTACCAGTACATAAATCTTAGCACATGAGTCAAGTATGTGTACCAGTACATAAATCTTAGCACATGAGTAAAGTATGTGTACCAGTACATAAATCTTAGCACATGAGTCAAGTATGTGTACCAGTACATAAATCTTAGCACATGAGTCAAGTATGTGTACCAGTACATAAATCTTAGCACACGAGTTCCTTTACGTTACATAATTCCTACAATTCTATCCGTGTCCCTTTCCAAAAGGAAAATTTCACTTCAGGTTTAAACTTAAATTCTTGTTCTAACACCAATAAACACAAATTTAAAACACATGGAAAGTAATACTTAAAATTTTACTTTTATTATTTTCTTTAAAACATAATACTTCATTTCACAAAGTTCAGGTTCTTATATACATATTTAAATACCTCATTTACATATTAATGTATGCAAATATATGCAAATTTATGTACATAAAGGAATATCATAACAACTCACAATAGCACTAAGAGGACTATAAATTAAAATGTAATTTTGGTGAAAATATTCAAGCAAGGTTGGCACTTTATGGTGAATTATATTTTACAGAAATTGGGGGTGGGGGGTTAATATTATATAAGAAGTGCATTTTTAAGCTTTAAGGTTGTGCATACTTGAGCTCAAAGATTGCACAGCCCAATGAATGTGCCGACCAAAGCTTAAAGATTGCACACACTAAGGTCCAATAAGAGCACTAACCTTTGCTCAAAGCATGCACTAATCTTAGGCCTGATGAGTGCACTCACCTAAGCCCAAAATAGTGCTCACCTTAGCTCAAAGCGTAGAACTTACCAAAGCTCAAGAAATTTGCCTACCTAGGTCAAAGAAAGCACTCACCTAAGCTCAAAGCGTGGACTCACCTAGGCTTCAAGAAGACTTAGCTTAGACTATCCAGACGATAAATTGACACAGTAGAGTACTGAGAACGCCTGGATAACCAAGACGGCACCTTATAGTCTGCTCAAACAGGAAGTGATTGTAACTAAGTTATCTCTATGTTATGTTATCACATATGTTTTATATCAAATTTATGGTTTTTCTAGTAATTGGAATAAAAATGTTTTATTTGATGTTGAAGCAACCAATCAATTTTTCATCCAGAAAGGTTGCTAAAAGAAAATTCTTCCAGAAGAAAGCATGCCACTTTTATATGTAGCAAAGCTTTAAAGTTAAGTTTCCACTAGAAATAATGCCTATATAATAATCCAACAAAGCCTTATATCTAGGTTTCTACTATAAACGATCATTACATTTTCAGGCTAGGTTTCCACCAGAAAGGATTCACATATATGTTCAATGCATATATGTAGCAAAGCTTTAAAGCTAGGTTTCCACTAGAAATAATGCCTACATAATAATCCAACAAAGCCTTAAAGCTAGGTTTCCACTATATTCATGTAAGTGTTAAGCTAGGTTTCCACCAGAAATTATGCTTATATTATAAACCAACAAAGTTTTCAAGCTGGGATTCCACTTAAAAGATACCTATATGATCCTATATGTAAGTGTTAAGCTAGGTTTCCACTAAAAAATGCCTATTATAAATCAAGGAACTCTCTTTTTAAAGCTAGGTTTCCACTATAAATGTAAGGGTGCTTTTAGGATAGGCTTCCAATGAAAAGGATGCCAACATTTATACGTGAAACAAGGCCTTAAAGCTAGGTTTCCACTAGAAATACTTAAATAATCCTTAAAATTGTTCTAGCTGGATTCAACTAAATAGAGTGCCAATTTAACACATAAATAAAGTTTTATAGCTAGATTTCCGGGCAGAATTACATAATTCGTCCTTAAAATAATTAAAGCTAGGTTTCCACTAAATAGAGTTCCAATTTAACACATAACGGTGTATCAAAGCTAACCTTGAAATACTTAACTAATACAAGCTAGGGTTCCACTAGAGAAGGTGCCCCAGTAGAAATACTTAAAATCATTCAAGCTAGGTTTCCACTAGAAAGGGTGCTAACATAACACATCAAGAAAGTTTCAAAGCTAGGTTTCCACTAGAAATGTTTATAGAATGCCTATATAACAGGCAAAACTAAGGATAAATATTTAAGGTTACGACTAGGAAATCTCTGAAGTAAACCTAGCTTTAGAACATAAATATCAAAATGAATAAGATGTTCTTGTTTATCACTGTTTCGAGCGGATGTTTGTCCAATAGCACTGATCGTTCGAGGAGATATCTGCTAAAAATAGATATCTGATACGCGCATGCGCAGACGGAATTTTCCAGAGTAGGACAAACTGGTAGTACAAATCATGGCTGACACATCTGACGTTGCCGTCGAGAAGCCTTAAAATCGGGGTGCAACGAGCATTGTTGTTACGGATTGTTTAAAAGTGATAGTCGGTATCAAGACAAAGACCACATGCAAGATGTAACATGAATTATATTCCCAAAAGCCCACGTGAATTTGGAAAAGTGTCAGTGATAGAGACGGGCCTGTGGCAGTATAATATTGCTTTATTTATATAGTCGACCGCTCTCTATATATAGTCCCGGTAAACCATGCACGTATGTTTTAAATGCGGGGGTCCGAAAAAATTCACAAAATCAAGGAAATTTCATAAAAAAAAAATGTCAAAAATGGCAAATTTTTAAAATTGTTTCCCCCAAAAACTTCTTCACCCCTTTTTTCTCTCTCATTTACCCCAAGGAAGACCCTTCCCCGGGGTTCTCCTTCCCCCAGTCGCAGTATACTATTGCTTTATTTAGTAGCCCGCTCTCTATATAGTCCCGGTAAACCATGCACGTATGTTTTAAATACGGCGTCAGAAAAAGATCACAAAATCAAGGAAAATTTATATAAAAAATTTGTCAGAAACTGCAAACCTTGCATGTATGTTTTAAATGTGGAGGTCTTGAAAAATTTACGAAATAAAGGAAAATTCATGTAAACAAGTTGTCAAAAATATCAAACATGCGCGTATGTTTTAGCGGGGTTCTGAAAAATATATTTCGACTCAAAAAACTCTTTAACAACAGCATTTTTTAGATAGTTCCCCCCAAGGAAAAATCCCTTCCCCAGTCGCATTTTAAGATTGTTGTCTATTATCCGTTGCCTATAGTATAGTATAGTACCGGTAAACCAGACCCGTAGGCCTATATTTTAGAGGCAGGGGTATACAAATTCTTAGAAACGGCATTTTTACAAATAATTGAGTGATATAGGCCTATATCCATGAGAAGTTATTTAAGAGCAATTTCATTAATTTTTATTGTTGAAAATGAAATTAAAAGCATTTTAAAAAATATTTTTAACATCGTTTTCTACAGGATATTTTGGTGTCTGCTCGCGACATTTCCTCTAGTGGTTAAAGCGAGTATTTTGTATAGAATGAACTATTTTCAGGTTGGTGTGAGATATGTCAAATCGCCCAACATACGCGTATGTTTTAGTGGGATTATGCCCTCCTTTTTGCTCCTGACACGTCGTCTTGTGTCCATTGTTGTCAATCGATCAAGTGGAAGAATGTCCTACTTTCCCAAACCCCGCGTATCACGTGATACGCACACTTAAATCAATGACGTCACGGCCGATCATCGCTATTAGCGAGGATCAACTTTTGAGGCCAGTGTCACATCTTATTTCAAAAAAAAACATTGCGCAAGTATATGACACCATTAAATTCCAAAATATGCTTTCCTACGATTTCTCAAAATTTATCCAATATCAAATTTGCTCTAAGAATTTCTTTGCGATTTCTACCCAATTCTAACATAACAATGGTACAAAAACAAACGATGATTTACATAATTGCATATATAAAGCATGGAATGGAAGAATAATACAAGCTTTCTGATTGGATAAAATACAACAATAACCATAGTAACCAAGGTATGAATTAAAATTTACAGCAGAAATGAAAAATTAAAATTTTTAAAATGATTTTAGACAAAGAAATGAATTTTAGATGAGATTTAACGCAACAACAACAGAGATCACTTTTTAAATATGTTTCATAGTTGCTAAGCAATATTAAGTGTCCATGGAGACATTTTAAATTTCAAATGGTAGCCATTTTGAATTCCATATGGAGATTTAACATTTGCATAGCAACAGAAATAATTTATTAATATTAATTTATAGTTGCAAAGCAATAAAATGTTTCCATGGTAACAATTTCAGATGGCAGCCATTTTGAATTTCAATATTGCTTTATTCTCTACCTGTTTCAAATGTTTTGCAAGTTTTTAAACATGGTCTTCCAAATTATTTTCAATTTCAAAAGATCACAACATTTTGACTGCTGCATTTGTTCATTTTTAGTCTTGGAAATCCAAAATAAGCCTGAAAACCTACTGAATTAGGACAGCCATTACCCTAAAAAATCACATTGAAAGTTTTTGGTGAACACAAATCATGAATGATTCCCAATTTTCCCAATGATGCAGTTTATCAATGAAAATTTCATTCACAAAACTTGATTTTCAATGAAACTTGAAGACGTGAACATTCATTGGTCAGCTTCAGTCACATGACACATATCACAAGATATTCTCTTCTTTCATTGGTCAGTGATGATATGATTGACAGTTCATCACTTTCCACTCTCTGCCTTCGATTCCAAACAACCATTTTCCAGTGTAATTGAGACTGGTATGATATTGACTTCATTTGATGATTGGATCAATCCAGACATAAATTTGAGTGAAACTGACATGATTGACACTTTCAGCACCAAAGTGGGCGGAGCCATAAATGAATATATGTATTCTCATTGTTCCAACACCATGATGAATGGAACCAGAATGGATATTCTACATGCTGATTGGCTAATTAAGATGTAGTTGATGACTGTAATGATTTCTGTGGTTGAAGTTTCGCTAATGTTTCGGGTTTGGCTTCTGCTCGTAAAATACTATTTTCGTACTCTAATTGTCCCACTCTTTCTACGAGTTCTTTGTTCTGCTCCTTTAATACTTCAAAATCTTCCCGGACAACAAACATTAAATGACTTTTCACCAGGTCCTGAAAAACATAAACAGACGTCTTTGAATTTTTGGGGAATAGGAAATGAAATAGAGTTTTACATATCGAACTATTCTATTAATGACAACAACTAACGCCTAGCAGTGTGCAATGAAAACTTTTACCAGCAGAAGACTAGGCTCACTCTTTTTAAGGGATCTTTAAAAATATTATGAAATATTATTTGTGTTCTAAAAGGCATGAATTGAGCAGAAGTGGTGGGTGTGGCGTCATATGCTTACTCTTCTAGACATCTGATATCACTTTTCATTATGAAATATTGACTCATTTATTGATACACTTCTTCAAATGAAAAGTTCACTAGCTGCTACCAATGTATTACCAATGTGTTTACATGGATTACGAGATTTCTTTTACGGTTACACGGTTACTGTTATTTCATTGAACTCAATTCCAAAACTATCAGAAATCCTGAAAATTTCCAGGAATTTGACAAAAACAAGTCGTATTTTTTATAAGAAAAAATATGGCTGAATATTTAACCCAATTCATTATGGTCTGAATTCCATTGACCTCAATTCCAAAAATATCCCAAATCCTGACAATTTCCAGGAATTTCCGATAATTGACAGACTCAATGACAGGTTGTCTGTACAGTGCCAGGAATAAGTCAGCGCTAAAGGAAAGAACAGCTTAGTCTGTGACAGAATTAATCCAAGCTTTCTTGAAGTCTTGACAATCATGTCGATAAGCGAGTATCAATCTCGCTTGGATTTTATCATTGCTATTTCCATGAAATGGAGTTTTACATCCTACTGTCTATCATGCAGTGTGCAATGAGGGAAATTTTGCCAGGACAGCAACATTAGCCTACTCTTATTTTTGGGATCTTTATTGTCACAATCTGTAGCACACAAAACCGCGGAAAATATGTCATTGACTTTTCTTCCTCTTCACTAAAGAGTTAAAATAAGGATTTTACAATCTTTATCACTAAAGAGCTACCAAATTCGTCAAATTAGCACAGAAGCTATAACACTTCCTTCCTTTTTAAATTCTTAACTTGTTAAATATCGATTTTGAAGTCGTCTGGAATTCACATTGTAACGTCAATTTTAGACTTGATGCAATTTTAAGTAAATTATGCTCTCCTAATGTGCTTTCAAAGAGATTAGGGAATTTTTTTTACACTTTTACAAAGCCATTCTCTACTTTTTTCGTGTAAAATCATTGATTATTTAGCGAAGCTAATATGCGATATTGATTTTGTTTTTTTACATGCTTTGGAGATGATAACGGAAATATGCTAATAAAATTGAAAATATATTACAACTGGGTGTTATATAAATTTTTAGACTTGTGGGTGTTGCCAAGTTCACTTCAGGTTATTATATTGAACTTAAAGGGATTGTAAAGTAGTTTTCTAAACTTTGTATGTGTATCGAGGACACTTACAGCATCGATTTGAACCATTGTAATTTCCATTCCGAAGTCTGTGGTTCCAGCAAAGTGGAACTGCTAGAACCACAGATGTCTGAATGGAAATTTGAAGGGCGCAAATTGATGCTGTAAGTGTCCCTGATACACATAAAAAATTCAGAAAACCACTTTAATCACTTATGAAATGAATGAACAATTTTTGTTTTCATATTTTATATTTATTGGACAATTTATATTTTCGGGACAATTCTGTATTCCCGATCTTCTCCAGGTCTTCTAAAGATAGAGTACTATCGTGTAATTTTGACCACTAAAATTTTGACCTCACATATCTTAAAGGGGCATAACTCCAAAATTCATTCTTAATAGTAGTCTTGATTATCATATTATGAATTTAATATGTCTATGACACTTTCTGTGTTTTATTAAATGAAGAGTTTGATTAACAAGTCAGTCCAACCCAGTGTAATTTCGACCACGGGCGGGCTTGTATAATGGCGTCTTTTCTATTGGTTTAAGTTTCTTGTGACATATAAATAAATCTGAACTTGAGTGAGATTGTCGCGATTAAGCAGGTCATATTTTTTATTTTCGTGGGTTAATCGAATGTTCATCAGTGGTCGAAATTACACTAGAATACCCTATATCTGCATATTAAGTTATTTCTCTCTGAAATGAATAAGAAGAGTATTGAAATGGATTATAACTTAAAATCTCATAACAACTTAGAGAAAAAAGATCCTTCCTTTAGGAAACCCTTGTTTTGTGTACATCCAGACCAGTTTTGCTCAATTATTCCACGACAATGTTTTGTGTCATTTAGCAAAACATGATGAATATGTTTTTCACAAAAAAATGACAAAACAAACTTGAAAATATAGCTTGCCAGGCAAGGTAACATACGCCCACTGATAGCTTTGATTGTAAGTGTGAATGTTTGTTTGTTGCCCATTCACATTTAGTTGAAAGAAAGAACTGTGAATATAAACTGAATTAACACTCATTAACACATTGTCAAGACAGTTAGACACGATATGTCCGTGAAAAATTATCCGATCATCACAAAAATCAATAGGGATCATCTTTATAATGTCATTGACACACATAATCAAAATCAAAACAATCTGTAAAGAATTGAAGCCTGTAGAGTGAGCAAGAGATGCACAATATAGCTAATAGAGTGAAACGTCAAGTCGGACACGATATTTCTGTGAAAAATTATCCGATCATCACGAAAATCAATAAGGATCATCTACATAATGACATTGACCCATAAAATCAAAATCAAAAGAATCTGTAAAGAATTGAAGCTTGTAGAGTGAGCACGAGATGCACAATATAGCTAATAGAGTGAAACGTCAAGTCGGACACGATATTTTGGTGAAAAATTATCTGATCATCACAAAAATCAATAGGGATCATCTACATAATGACATTGACCCATAAAATCAAAATCAAAAGAATCTGTAAAGCATTGAAGCCTGTAGAGTGAGCACGAGATGCACAGTATAGCTAATAAAGTGAAACGTCAAGTCGGACACGATATTTCTGTGAAAAATTATCCGATCATCACGAAAATCAATAGGGATCATCCACATTATGACATCGACCCATAAAATCAAAATCAAAAAAATCTGTAAAGAATTGAAGCCTGTAGAGTGAGCACGAGATGCACAATATAGCTAATAGAGTGAAACGTCAAGTCGGACACGATATTTCCGTGAAAAATTATCCGATCATCCCAAAAATCAATAGGGATCATCTTCATAATGACATTGACCCATAAAATCAAAATCAAAAGAATCTGTAAAGAATTGAAGCCTGTAGAGTGAGCACGAGATGCACAATATAGCTAATAAAGTGAAACGTCAAGTCGGACACGATATTTCCGTGAAAAATTATCCGATCATCACAAAAATCAATAGGGATCATCTACATAATGACATTGACACATAAAATCAAAATCAAAAGAATCTGTAAAGAATTGAAGCCTGTAGAGTGAGCACGAGATGCACAGTATAGCTAATACAGTGAAGCGTCAAGTCGGACACGATATTTCCGTGAAAAATTATCCGATCATCACGAAAATCAATAGGGATCATCTTCATAATGACATTGACCCACAATATCAAAATCAAAAGAATCTATAAAGAATTGTAGCCTGTAGAGTGAGCACGAACTAAATGTGAACGGACGGACCGACGGACCGACAGGGTGATTACAATATACGCCCATCTTTCGAGTGGGCGTATAAAAAGATCTAAAATATAAAATTTTCTTACCTTTAGGCATTGAAATCTTCTGCTTGATGGCATCCATCTTGTTTTAATGGTTGTTGTAATGCATGGAATTTTTAGAGGAAGAAGGCGAGAGAGGGTAGGTGGGTTATCGCAGATACAGTTTTAAGTTGGTTTATAGGGCGAGGGATAGCACATTTTTGCACCATCCAACTAAGCACAAATGAAAAAGCTAGGCCTCGCAGATGGCAAATGAGCATGCGTGCAGAAGTAAGTTAAAAGCCCATCAAAATGAAATTTGGCTTTAATTTTAATTAGACTGGTACCATCCCTTCTCACAAAGAATCGCACTCCTTGAAATTAAGCAGACACTTATAACAATGGATTCCATCTTTAACAGGAAATTCCATCCTTAATCACAGAAAAATTAATTCAAATCTAATTAATGCTTGGTAATTAAAATAATCTTAACGATGTAATTTAGAGAATTATCAGCACTAACTCTTCGCAAATAAAGATAAAATCATACATATCACAATCACAAACAAGGGAGGAAACTCTTCAGTTAATCTGAATATAATTAATCAAAACCTAATCAAGCTTGCCAATTAAAATAATCTTTATTAGCAGGAAATTACAAGAATTGAGAGATATATGATTTGATGCAAGATTTTTCGGAAATTACGTATTACAGTTTTTTTATAACTGGATCTCATGAAACGAATTCTAATAATATTTTACAAGGATAACAACTTTAGCTACAAGCTGGTGCATGGTCATTAACTTGATAGAAAGAACCCTTTTACAAGGATAACATTTTAGGTTCTTGTCCAAACCTCTTGGCATTGATCTTTCCCATATAATCTGTACCCATTTACAGCTGAGTTGACTGGATATATTAGGAAAGATGACTTGTTTAAGGTTGGTACAATTTTACACGCAGAACAAGATGAGAACCAACAACATCAACAACTACTATTTTCTAGATGAAACATTTAAATCCTGGTTCAACAATTATTCCAGGGGCATATCTAAACTTTATAATTAAGGTCTTGACCTTTTCCCATACATGTTTTCTTTTTAATTTCCGAGTCAGTTCATTATTTTCCTATTTTATTTGAAAAAACAATGGCAAAATTTAATCAATAGCCAAGAATGCAGTAATTTCTTTTTTTTTAAATTTATTTTGTATAAATGTCAAGATTTTATTAAGGTTTATTATATCTATATATCTTGTGCTTTTTTTTTATTGTGTTTCTTTAAACTTTCTTTTTGTGTCCTTTTATAAATGTGAAATTACGAAAAGTTTCAATTTTCTGACTTTTTCAATTTCTCCCATTGCGCACTGCATGATTTTGCAGAACTTCTGTCAAATCAGAAAAAAATAAAGGGCGTAAACCTCAATTTCGTTTTGCCTAATAAGACATTCCTTTTTATCTCTAAAAGCACAATGAAAAGGGTTTGGGGCTTTGAAAGGGATAATAATATTAATTTGGCTATCGCTTACAATCTTCAATATAAAGACTCCACCCAAAGCAAGCCCGATTTTAATATCCGGTAGATGATTCACTGAATTTGAAAGAGATCTTATCAATTTTTTTTAATAATGAAAATAACAGTTGACATTCCAAATAAGGCATGGATTGTCTACCATATAAGGAATGATTGCCCATATAAGGAATTGTCATCTGCAACTTCTGTTAAGGTGAGATTTGATTGGCTTAAATTTGAACTTATTGGGTGTGATCTTTAAAATCACCTGAGGAGTTGTGAGTCAATCACATTTTTATTATCAAGTCTTTTTTTCTCCTATTTATTTCAATAAAATGCACCTGATGATCTTGACTACATCCTTTTTTTACCCCAACGTCATTCAGTCCTTACAACTATTTTTATTGTGTCGAATTTTATTTGCCAAGAGCATTTATGGTTGAGACTTAAACATAATGTTGGTCATGACCCAAAATTAGCTGTCCTGATGAGGATTGTGTATCTGAAACATGTGGGGCAAAATCAGATGAGTTCTATGCAATGACCATTACTAGATGTCCTGATTAGGATTGTGTATCTGAAACATGGGTAGCAGTAGTCATAACCCAATACTAGCTTTCCTGATGAGGATTATGTATCTGAAACATGTGTCAGCAGCATGAAATAAGCTCTCTCTAGTCAATGACCAATAACTATAGCTGTCCTGATTAGGATTGTGTATCAGAAACATGTCAGCAACATCAAAAGAGCCTAATACAACTTGTCCTGATGAGGATTGTGTATCTGAAACGTGGGTTAGCAGTATGAGATGAGCTCTAGTCAATATTAGCTAAAATTAAGTCTTATATTAGAAAGTTAACCTTCATTTCTCAAACTAGGTCCTGATGAGGATTGTGTATCTGAAACTTAACAGTAGGATGTCAAACTCTACTTAACCCCATTTCAAAACGCCTACTCCCCAGAGTAAATAATTTGAACAACAAAATGAAAGTAGAAACGTAGGCGGGGATTATTTAACCACGATTGCCCTCGAGTATTTTTAACCAACGAAAGTAAATATCAAACTTGTTTAAACATTTTTCGACAAAATTTTACTAGCTTACTATTTTGGGATTTTCAAGATGACCCAAGGACATTGCTAGTGAATAAATTAGCATAAATTAAAATAAATTAATATCATTGTAATAATCAAGTATTTCTCTTTCCTTAAAATAAAGTGTCAAGCTAAATAATTTTATGACATTCCCCTAAAATAGGTGTCAGAATGCTAAATGGCTCCGGCTCCATTTTTTAATTTGTCTATTGTGTCACAGATCTCCCATGAGTGTCTTGCGGACACACTTCCCCATTTGGACAGTCAACGTGGGCTAGTTGATTAGGTGACATTAGTTTTAATCATCGTTTAAGTCACAAAAACTCTGATGTCTGTGCCAGTGCTTCAGAGAGTGGTCCCTATGTCGACTTTCAACCCCAAATTCCCTGTACTTGGAGAATGGTGGCAGCACTGTCAAACTTATCAAGCCAGGTAGCATGACTCTCAGCACTCCTACCCCACACACAACCTCTTTAACTCTCCCCCCTCCCTTTCACTTTAACCCTGTCCCCCCTCCCAAACTACTACTTTAACCCCCTACTAAACTACTACTTTAACCCCTTACTAAACTACTACTTTAACCCCCTACTAAACCACTTTATCCTTGTCTCCCCTACTGAACCACTTTAACCCTGTCTCCCCTACTAAACTACTACTTTAACCCTCCATTATAATGACAAGGAAATAAAGTGTTGAGTCAACATGAAGTATATTATCATAATCTACTTTTATTTTATATTTCCTACCTGATCAATAATCAAAATAGAAACTATCGATTCCAATATTTAAAAACTTCTGTTTATAAACAAAACAGATAATACAGAACAGAATTAGGAAATTTTTTTATATAAAAAAATGTTGCTGGGTCAGAAATAGGATTCTCTATTTACACGAGATTGAGATAGGCAAAGTCTTGCCTTTTTTTCCAATGAAGCAAGAAATTTTGTATGGGGGGAGAGGTGTCATGACTTGAGCCCCCCTTATTTTTGGTCGATTGATGTCAGAACACTCTTAAAATTTGCCACTTGCGGTGCCCCTCCCTTTCTCGAAATCCTGGATCCGCCCCTGCCCAGCATAAATGATTCAGCAGCAACACCCCAGTTATGAATCATAATCAATTCATAAATATCATTGTTTGATAACAATTCGGAAATCCTATGATGAAAAGTGTTACTATAAATATAGCTTTATGCGCATACCAAGATATCGGAAATCCCCTGATGAAATGTGATACTAAAAATAGATTTTTACAAAGGAGACAGGAAACTTCAATAATACGCCCTTAACTTACTCATAAATTTAAATTGTTTTGTTCTAAATATTCATCTTGCATTGTCATTCACAGACCTGGGACTATTTCTCGGAAACTTAACTTAAGATGATTTTAGTATTCCAGTAATTTGATTGGTCAGTTACTAAAATTTATTGTAAATTTAGTTTTATTATTCAATAAGATTACTGTATTTTTAAAAAAAACCTAATTATTTTTCAAGAATAATGGCCCCTCTATTTTAAGAATTATGTTTTAAGCCCCTGTAAACGACAATTCAGAAAATGAAAAGCAAAGGCTGATAGAGCTTTCTGGAAACCTCATTGCACACTGCATGTGGTGAGCATTCTACAATTTCTTTAAGCAATGAATAAAAACTGTACTCACCATAGCCTGTTCAATCGTCTTATCTATCGCTACTGCACTCGCACCACTGAAAATAGATAAAAAAAAATTTTGAATATTTGGTTTCAAATTTTTACAAAAATATGCATACTTCTGTTTTAATACATACTGCAATTATCAAAGATATCTTCAATGAAAAAATCATGTCCTTCAATTATGTGCCTTTTATGTGCCAAAGTGAGTATGTGTCTTTGTGTTTTAAATGTGTTTATAAAAGTTTTAATTGTGAAATGAGGTGTGATTTGTTGGTCTGTTAAAAAGTATCTACTTGACATTTTGGGTGCATCTTAGCTTGTTGATTTAGTCACATGACTTTTCACACATGCCTACATTTTCCCGCCTTTTTCAAGTCTTAACCTTTAAAATGTGAGAATCAAAAAGTCTTAACAAAATTTTGGCTATAAGAAAGGAATGACTTGGCTGTGAAACTAACCTATTAAACTTCTTAAAATAATGTTTTTAATATACGAATTAGTGTTTGGTACTTTGGGGTTAATGACAAAAATGTGTTTATTTTCTGAGAACACACACAAATTCAGAACACACGCAAACATGTTCAACAAGGGTAAATTTTGTCAACATTTCTACCAATACCAGAATTTCAGAAATTAAGCTGGCCACCCCACTTTGAAATTTCGTATAATGTTACATACGGATACCTGATGCTGGTAGCCCCCCTCACAATTATTTGGCCCCAACGCGGCCTCCGCTCCCACCTAAGGATTCCTAGAAACGCCACTGCTAGCTACGTAGACTCTCTTAAAGAGATACAGAATCAATTTTAGCTATGTGGACT
The DNA here is from genome assembly GCA_029955415.1 of Lottia scabra. Classification (NCBI taxonomy): domain Eukaryota; kingdom Metazoa; phylum Mollusca; class Gastropoda; family Lottiidae; genus Lottia; species Lottia scabra. Next base: position 3,108,677 of record JARJEI010000014.1, on the reverse strand, counting down.
CTCTGAAAGGAATGTCTTGTTGACAAGATACACAGCTAACATTATTAGCTAAGTTCACTCTCCAAAATTAAACTCATTGAATGACTAACTGTTGCTTAAGTTGTCAAAAACATTTTGAAATCTGGGTTTGTACTGACAATGCCTCAGTTGGTGCTTTTGTGAATAAACTCTATGACTGCCTTCATGTCTTTTGAAGTCTGCCTATCCTTAACTCTTACGAAAACCACATCAAAAGAAAATCACAATTAATGAATGAATAATGAACAGGAAAAGATAAGATTTAAAGTTCATCATGCACTTACAAACAAAAGGAAGACTCTTCTTAAAGGAGATAGAAAAGTGAATCAGCTGTGAAGGTCAAAAAGTACACTGGACCATTTCGCAATTATGCAAATAATTTCACTTTCCGCCCTAATTAGTACAATGGTCAAAGTATAAGGGGGGTTTGAATATATTATTTAACTTTATGACCCCAAGTGTACTGTCGATAAAATGGAGTTTTACATCCTACATTTCTGCATTTGGTTGAGAGAGAATGAAATTGAGTTAAACACCATGCAGTGAGAAATAGAGTAAATTTACTGTAGCAAAAAAGTTTTTCACTTCTGCAAATTAAAAACACATCATTTATTCACCATGCAGTGTACAATGGGGTGAATTTACTGTCAACAACTGTAACACAAAAGTTTATGGCTTTACTGAAAATTCACAAGACATCTTTCATTCACCAAGTGTCAACATCCTATAGCACAAAAAATTATGCCTATCATTTGGCGCCTGAACAATAATTACAAAATAAGTCAGTCTTGTATGCCAGCATATGACATAAGTCACGAAATAATCTACTGCATTATAAAATAAATTTGACAACATATGAATCTGATAATTTAATTAACAACAAAACATGCCAAAATTTATTATCTCAGTCAAAACATATCAGTATCACTATTAAATTTTGGCATGTTTTGCCTGATTGATTGTGTCTCGTCATGCAGATTGGAATTAAGCCAATGTCTGTTCTAGAAATGTCTACTTCCTTCCAAAAAACCAACCTTTTCACAACAATTTTGTCCTCCATTCCACAAACCACAAGTCCAGTTTCAAAAACATACAAAAAGACCACAATATTCCTGTTGTTTGTTGACAAATCACCATGGCAACCAGAAACCCTACAGTTATCCTTTTTGTCGTAATGACTGTAATGGAAACCATTGCCTGGAGGTTTCACTGTCAGGAGGCATGGAACTTAATTTGTCATTCATTCATTCTTTCCAACATTAATTCATTCCATTTAACTAAGTGTTCATTCATTTAATTTTTCATTCATCTATTCATTCAATTATCAACTTGTTATCTATTCATTCATTCATTTCTTCATTCATTCATTTCTTCATTCATTTAATATTTCATTCCTTCACTCATTTCAACATTCATTTATTCATTGAATTTTACATCCATTCATACATTTCCTTATTTCATTCATACATTGCCTTATTTCAATTTATCATTCATTCGTTCTTCTCTCACTTCTCCAATATTTTGTCATTCATTCATTTATTTACCTGTGAGAACATGTCAATTAAGAACATCAACCCTAAGCCCTAATCAATCAATCAACAATCGATCAACAATCGATCAATATCTCAACTTTAACCTATTGAACTTTATTCATTCATTCAATCATTCACTTATTCTTCCTTCAGTCTATCATTCACAGGTGAGAATGTGTCAATCATAAGTCAATATCTCAACTTTGACCTATTGACCTGTATTGAACTCTGTGAACTCTTCAACTGGTGTCAATACAAGGGACTATCAATTACAACATAAACAAAAGGGTTAAACTTGGAGGGAAATAGATAAGGGGGTTGTAGATTGGAAACAAAATGGAGTTTTACATCTTACTTCTAAACCATGTGCAAATAGCAAAAGCTGTTCGAGATTATATAATGACTCGGCCATGATTAAGCGGCCATCTTACCTGGTAAATGGGCAAGGGAAGATAACTCTTGTTTGAAGATTGTTTTTGATTGGCTGTTTTTACTGCGAAAAAAAACGATACTCTCTAAAAAATGATTGTTATTGGCTTAACTATATGGCAATCTTCGTATCGTTATGAGGTTATCTAGTTCGTTAGGCTAGTTCGTTAGGCTAGTTCCGAAGTTGATACGAGTGAAAAGCTGTAGTCAGACATGACTGGTAAATGCAGTCTAATCAAAAGGCTCTAGTCAGACATGACTGATAAATACAACTAAATTAACAATCTAATGCTCTTGACAGACTTGACTGGTAAAAACAAATGAAACAACATCCCTGCCATAGACAAAAGTTTCCTGATAGAATGGAAATTTCCACAATTGATGTACACTAACAATAGTTCATCTTTGACATCAGTAAGATAATAATGATAGGTAATTTTCCCTATTCGCTCAAAATCAATATATTTTTACTGAGTTATTCTAAACGTTTAGTTTAAAGGGATGTGAAATGAAATGGAGTTTTACATCCTATTGTTCTACATCTGATTTGATAAAAAATAAGCTAGCTACAGCATGCAGTGTGCAATGAGGAAACATACACTAAAATGGCAGAAAATTGAGTTTTACATCCTACTTTTCTGATCTATATTGGGCTAATGAAAGAAAATGGAGTTTGATATCCTACTTTTCTGTATCTTATCTACTTTTCTACATAATATTGGGCTAATTTTACATCGATTTAGTGATAAAAGACTTGATGTTGGCAATGAGGGAAATTTTGTCACGACTGTGGCATTAGCCTACTCTTTCTTTCAATTCCAACTGGCAAGAGATCTTTTAAATGCACAGAATGAAGCACACAGGGCTTCAGTTAATTTTTTCATTTTTGCCATGCATCATGGTATTTTAAGGTACTATCTCAGCCCAAGAATAAAAACACCCTTGAACACCTAAAAGCTAAAGGGGTTCTGTGTTAAAACAGACATGTCAATTCCAAACAAAACAACAAACATAAATGCCATTTTTCAAATATAAAATGCACTTGATGTAAACAAATGTCCAGCAGACATCAAAATATAATTAATGAAAACAATTTTCTGTCTGTCAAACAATCAACATCATGTGACGCCATCACAAGATTTAAAAAAATTCTGTGAAAATATAGCATGACACTTTTATGCCACAATTTTCCGGGAATTTACAAAATTTATGCGGTCATAGTGCCTACAGATGGTTGTAATTTGTGACAGTTTAAAACTGCGGAAGTATGCCTCTGATTTGAAATTTTGATTTTAAAAGCAAAACATTCAAAAATGCCACAAGACTTAAAATACGGTATTCTGTATAATATGATATGACAGCTTTATGCTTCAATGTTATGGGGTTTGCCAAATTAAATTTGGATTTTAATAATATTTAAAAAATCTCTAAAATAACAGATTTTCAAAGAAAAAATTTGTTCTTAATAGCAGCACTGTAATTTCAACTGTTGGTATTTTTCCCAAAAAGGTAAACATAATTTCAAATTTTTTAATCTTTTCTCCGAAAAATGCCGTCATTAGGAAAAACCCATCTCAATTCGTGGAAAAGATAAACAAGATTTCAAGTATCACAAGTATCAAAAAATTTGATAAAAAATAATCAATTTTATGAAATTCTGATATTGATATTTTCGCCTAAAATTGCTGAAAATGGAACAAAATTTCTTGAGAATTGCGATAAAAAAAAAGGACAAAAATCAATACCAACCTATACTGTTCACAATTATAGCCAATCGTCAACTGATTGTTCAGAGTAATAATGCTACACGCCATTTTCCTTAATATACTTCCTTACTAATATATCACTGTGGTATATGAGGTTAATAATGCCCTGTTGAATTGATATTGCCCTGTGTAACTATGGTATATTGAGCAATTACACTATATATACTGTATATACTCTATGTTAACTGCTAGCACACTGAATAACTAATACACTACAAACCAAGTACAACCTGTATTTAATACTAAACTAGATGAGGGCTATTTTTAGATATCCTCTTAAGGTCAAGGTCGTTTCAGTAAATCTTAAAGGCAATAGGGCGTCGAATTTAACCGGTAGTGTTAATCATGCAGGTAGGCGTGGTCTTTGCGTGTCAAGTAGGGATGGTGTTTTCATAGCGTTTGAGTGTTTGTTTGTGTTTGTCTTCCTCCCCCTTGGAAACAACCTGAGAAAAATTGACAAAGAATGATACTACTATTATCCATTGGTTTGGGCCATGCAGTGTGCAATGGGGGAAATTTTTCCTGGACACCAATACCAAAATTGGACAAAACTTTTTCTTTAATCTTTTGGCATTTAGAATTTGTCTTCTATTTTGCTTAAATAACCTCTTAAAATTATCGACAACAATTTTGATCCCAATTTATGACCAAATTTAAAATCATTCGGAAATGAATTATCGTTTAATGTTCGCCTGAATACATAATTGAAGCTTTAAAACATAATCCTAGAAAATTTCTTGCAATTTATATTCTTTCTGGGTGAAAATATTCCTTTATTTACGAGCTTATGCTTTTAACTTATAACCTTTTTCTTACGAAGAAATTAAGCTTCTATTACGCAATTTTAAACTAAATTTATTGCAAACAAACATGAAATTTAATTAGCTTCACAAAAATACTAAGGCCAATACAATGGAGTGTGCAATGAGGAAAATTTTGCCAGGACACCTATTAACCAACTCCTTTCTGATTTCTGTCAGAGATCTTTAAGCAAAAAAGCGTTCTCAAGGATCCCTTCTACAAGCTGGACATAGGCCCAATGTCTTGGAATTGATTTTCCCAAATTATCTGTTACCATTTACAGCTGGGTCAACTAAGGCCCTTAACAGCTGCAAAAACATTAACCTTTGTACAAAGAAAATATGCACATTAAACTTTTTTTTTCAAATCACAACTTGAAAATCTTCAAAGTAAACAAGAAAAATTAAAAGTAAACATTTCTTTTCATAATATGCATTTACACAGATTTACGTCAATCTTAGAATACATTATCGCCTAAATACCAAAGTCCGTTTTAATTTCAATAGCAAACTGTTTTCTTTTGATAAATGCAAATCTATTTGCGGGTACAAAATTGTACAAATAGGTTTATAAATTGCATTTGTTCCGCCCAACTTTCATTGCATTCATCGAGCTGTTAAATTAAATTCAAAATTGGTTTTTGAAATATATTTCAAAATGAAATTCTTCTTGAAATTCCTTGACATTACTGAATGAAGGTTTTTTGCATGTCCAATTTTTTTCTACCTTATTGGGCTAAGAAAATGAAATAGAAATTTATGTCCTGTCTTATTGGACTAATGAAATGAAATAGAGTTTTATACCCTACTGTTCTTTATCTTATTGGACTAATGAAATGAAATAGAGTTTTATACCCTACTGTTCTTTATCTTATTGGACTAATGGAATGAAATGGAGTTTTATATCCTACTGTTCTGTACCTTATTGGACTAATGAAATGAAATGGAGTTTTATATCCTACTGTTCTGTATCTTATTGGACTAATGAAATGGTGTTTTATATCCTACTGTTCTATATCTTATTGGACTAATGAAATGAAATATCCTACTGTTCTGTATCTTATTGGACTAATGAAATGAAATAGAGTTTTATATCCTACTGTTCTGTATCTTATTGGACTAATGAAATGAAATAGAGTTTTATACCCTACTGTTCAGTATCTTATTGGACTAATGAAATGAAATAGAGTTTTATACCCTACTGTTCAGTATCTTATTGGACTAATGAAATGAAATACAGTTTTATATCCTACTGTTCTGTACCTTATTGGACTAATGAAATAGAGTTTTATATCCTATTATTCTGTACCTATATGCTTATGAAATGAAATGACATTTTATTGGTCAAGCTAAAATTCATCAACCAATAAGATTACAGCATTCATTTAAATTCAGATAATCTAATTCCATTCTGGAAAAAGATCAAATTAATTTTTATTCGTAACTTTTCTACAGCGCCAACATTATCTTTAATACAATCACTTAGTTCCGCCAACCGAAAATAGAAACTATGTCACATGGCTGTCAGCCAATCAAAACAACCTATTTCTTAATTGAGCGAATTAAAAAGGTTATAAAAATAAACAATAAATTTCTGATATCATCATAGAGTTAATTGGGCTACTATTTTTTACCTTTTTGTATTGTATAATGTATCTTAAAGGGATACTTCACTATTTTTTTGACTAAGTAAGCCTATACATTAATTTTTTTATGGGGAATTAACTAAGCTTAACAGTAATAACATTAATCATATTGCCCCTAATTTGTAAACTCTGTTATTTAAAGTCACATTTTAACAGGCCCGTTGGAAGCAATTTCATATTGGGGGGCAAATTGTGCAAAACTCATTCTCAGGACAGGGTATGGCTGCCGAAATTGGGGCGGTTGTTCCCCTGACCCCCCCTGTTCCTACGGGCCTGTTTAACTGTCTGCCTGTAATACTTTCAAGAATTGAAATACAACTTGAGGTTTGTCTACAATTAGTTGACTAAATGTACTAAAATATGCTGTTCTCGTCAGTTTGTTTCAGTTTATATTCATATCTAAAATAATAAATTCATATAACAAATTCAAAATTACACATATTCATTAGTTATAATTCAGTAAAAAAAATCGTTAATATTTTTTGTATTTATTGAAAACGCTAGTACTTAAAGGCAATAATTATTGAATAGCGATATATCAAACATAATTTTGAATAACAAAATATCTCATTAAGTCAAATCTATTCAGGGCATGATTAATTTGTTTAATAATTCATTCATATTTATTCTAATTTCATTTTATTGTTATCGATTGCGATTCAATTTATAGGTTAATTAGAAGGCGATCCCCAAAAAAAGGTGGGAAAGGCGGGGTCACAGATTTTAATTGTTAATTTTGCTGAAGTTAAAGGGATTGTAAAGAGGTTTTCTAAACTTTGTATGTGTATCTGAGACACTGATAGCATCAATTTGCGCCATTCCAATTTCCATTCCGATGTCTGTGGTTCTTGCAATTCCACTAAAACTAACGCTTTGTATGATGTCACTGACAGTGATCTACCTGAAGCTACTATTGATATCTATGTAGATCACTGTCAGTGACGTCATAAAACACATTAGTTTTAGTGGAACTACAAAATTCACAGATATCTGATTGAAAATTGGAATGGTGCAAATTGATTCTATCAGTGTTCCTGATACACATAAAAATGTAGAAAACATCATTACAATCCCTTTAACATGTGAAATAACAATGACCAATAAAATACTTGGCTTCTACTTCCGCTTTATAAACAGAATGCTATTTTTAGACAATATATTCAAATGACCAATAGAGCGAGAGATATTATTGCCTGTCATTAACAGATATATGAGTTATTATTATCAAGGGGTTGAATAATAACAGGTCAATAACCGGACCAGTCACAGTCATTGACCTCTTTATGTTTGCCGGTCACGTCTGACAAGAGCAGGCCTTCTCAATTAATTTTTGAAAAGAGCCAAAGGTATTTTATGAATGATATATAAGGGTCAAATAGAGCTTATATAGGTAAAGAAGCGAGCTAGGCGGGCGAAGCATTTAAGCGGGCCTCTCTTGAGGGCATTGTGGGTCTATTTTGGCCCACGGGCTGCCATTTGAGAAGGCCTGGACTAGAGCTCCAAAACATGGCATAAATAATGAAGAAATTTTTTTTTTTTTAACATGGTTTGGGTTCACAAGGATCTCTTTAAGCAGCTGGTCCTTGGCCTAACTTCTTAGCATTGATCTTTCCAGCTTTCAAAAGATGATTTAAAGGTCATCAGAGTTTCACATGTCAACCAAAATTAGAATCCATGACCACAATAGTTCAACATAATCATGTTTGAAATATTTTAACTTGATGAGATGACAAGACATCCTCACTGAACACTGCATGGCAATATATATCATAACCTACAAAATGATCTTCCCATTTTTGGTCTTATACAAAATGCTTCAAGACTGAAATTTTAGGACATTACCCTCCATTTGGTTGATTATATCTTATTTGCATTTAATCAACAAACAAAAAATTCAACCAAAAAATAAACAAAAAACAGTCGGCTATCTATGAAAGTCAGTAAACAACAACAGAGCCGTTGACCTCCCATAGATTACCTATTTTTTTACACGTTGTTTTTAACTTGCGGTTAGTTTTAATCTGATTAGGTATCGTTTTACCCTAGTTAGAATGGTATGTAAATAACTAATACTATTGTATAACAGGTAGCAGGTAAATACTACCAAGAATGTGACACTCGAGAAGGACAAGTAGGCCGGTCAAAAAAGTCAAGCTAGTCTGGCCGAGATTTCTCAGGGGGCTCTGTACACAACCCAGGGCCTGTATGCATAAAACTTTACACTAAGTTAAACCCATAATTTACATAAATGAAGAGAAATGGAGTTTTACATCCTAATTTTCTGAACCTGCTGGTATTGAAATCGCAAACGCAATTGAATCCTTGACCCTCAAGTTAGCGAGCATTACTTAAAGGGATTGTAAAGTGGTTTTCTAAACTTTGTATGTGTATCGGGGACACTGATAGCATCAATTTGCCCAACTCTAATTTCCATTTCGATGTCTGTGGTGATCTGCATAGATATCACTAGTAGCTTCTGGTAGATCACTGTTAGTGACGTCATAAAACGCATTAGTTTTAGTGGAATTGCTAGAACCACAGACGACGGAATGGAAATTGGAATGGTGCAAATTGATGCTATCAGTGTCCCCGATACACATACAAAGTTTAGAAAACTACTTTACAATCCCTTTAACTCACTGAAACATTGTGATTATACTTTTTTTTTTTTGCTTCAAAGCTCGATGATGATCAAACACTGTCAAGCATAAAAAATATGGAAAAATTTTGTTAAAATTAAGATCACAAACCGCAACCACAACAAAACAATAATTTTACTATGTTATTCATAAAAGATCTTAAGTGTTTAATCTTGTTTTTAAAGTTGTTTATATATATATACAATTTATAGAGGTGTTTAAGTATATAATTATGCCTATAGGTTATAAAATGTGACCTTGGGATTTTCATGACCTTGAAGAGGTCAAGAACACTATATTATATTACTCGAATCTGTCATTTACACCTGACTTGAATACTAATTTCAACTTGAGTAAATACTATAATGTTTTTAAAAAAAACTCTTCATTTTTTTCTGAGCAACTTTATATTAGAGAAGAAAGATTTCATTCATGGCTTGACCAGTGTTTCTATGAATGATTATCTAGTCCAAAACCATATCGCTTCAAATCCACCATTGCTTTCATGGATCACTCTTCTCCAAAAAAAAACAAATGACGTCAGAAAAAGAAGACTAATGTAGCCATCAGCTTTGTAATTTCCTCTGTGAAAAATGATGCTATTTTCACAAAAACAAATTAGTAACATTGTGGTTATCTTTGCATCGCAGACAAACCACAGACGTAATTTGTCTTTTGACAAATGAGGTGATATCAGAATTTTTTTTTACTTTTTCTGTTTTACTATCGTTCTTTTCATGTATTGGGGCTGCAACTAAGAAGGTGACGGTAATATCATGCAGTATGCAATGAGGGTGATTTTTCACCAGCCAAATCTTGTCTTATTTCCATCTTCCAGGGATCTTTAATGTAGGGGTCTCAGTTTTTGGTCACAACTATGGAAGTCCCTACAACTGTTCAAAATGGCCACCAAATTTGTCTGTTGCTATGGAAAATTTATCAGCAAAACATTTCATGATGGAAAATTTACCAGTTTCGAAAATGATTATGTTGTTAACCAAATTTTGATAAACAAATTAATTGTTCGTATCTGAGATTTTTTCGTTGCTATGACTTACATCAATTCAGCAGTCACTTTTAAACGAAATGAACTTGTTTTGCGCATAGCCGAATTTTGTAGTCAGTTCAGCTGTTTGTCAAAAATCAAAAGTGTTGTTGTGTGTGTAGGCAATTTGCATGGGCGTTTGATGTTTACCTTAATTAAAGGGTCCAAAACTTCAAACCTTAAGCAAATATTGGCCATGAATTTTGAAGAACTATTAACAATTTAGTTTTAATGATGTGTTTTTTCAAACTTTGCTCGGTTTAAAGCCAACAGGGGGCACTGTAGAAAGCACTGGCCATGGCAACAAAATTGTTCTTGTCTAAAATTAGATTGGAACACACAACACCTAATTGCCTAGCAGACAACAATCCAACTCACAATCATCAGAGCATTTCCACTCAAACTTCAGATAAATCTTAAATTTATGCAAATTCTTTTGACAAGCATTGTCATGTGACAAAAAAAAACGTGGTTTATTTTTTATGAGAAATTCATAAACATGTCTGCTGCACGAAAACATTGTCATTTCTACAAGTAAACAAGTTTGTTACAGATTGCGACAGAAAAAAAAAAAAAACCTGGTACGACCCAAAAAAAATCAGTTGTAAACGTGGAAAGGTGCTAACATATGAAAATTACGTTAGAAATATTAGAGCCTAAGGCAATTTGGTGTAACTTCATATATGTCATTGGTAATATATGCTCAAGAGAAAGTGTCAAAATCTCTTGTCACTTCCCATCATATATTCAACACGTTTGAGACTTTGGTTCTAAAAAGGGTTACAGATTGCTTGCTGAACAATTTAGTTCATGCTACAGAACGTATTTCGACAATTTCTCAACACTGATTATCTCGAGCCTAATTCCCCAAAAACTTAGATAAAATCAAGATTTTAAGAAATTTAGTCATCTGATTGGTTGATACAACATACAGTAAAACCTGTATTAAGAGACCGCGGAAGGGAATTGCTCAAAACGGTCGCTTACTGCAGGTGGTCTCTTAGGAGAGTAGGATAAAATTACATAGCATAATATTTTTAATTTCAGTGCATGTCCATCATGTACATGTATATACAGTGAATACAGTCCCGATTAAAACACTCTATGATTCAATGAATTTTTTACCTGAAAATCGTCCAACCCTGAAAACCGCACATCAGTCGATGTTTGCCGTAAATTTGGTCAAGATCCACTATAAAAAAAACTTTACTACATGTATCGGCCATTACCGCTCTCACGTGGTCATGATCGCTTGAGTTATTGGGACAACTATTATCGGTGTCATAGATAATTGAGTAAGATCAATTCATTTTTGCCTTTTACAATCAATAGGTGTTAAATTCTATTGTAATTTGACGATAACATGCAAGCGCAGGGCTCGATATGTCTCCCGTTGTACTTGTTTGATTATCATTTCGACATCCGCGAAGAATTGCGGGTGTTTTCGATTCACTGTGCTATATCCGTGTCGTGCTCCTTCATCGAAATCATATAAGAAAAGTCTGGAACAACAAATCGAACGCACCAATCTCGCAGATTCACGTTCGTTTATTTGTAAACAATAATGTTAGAACTTTGCGTGTAGGCTTCGACATTTTGGAGAAATGAAGAAATAGAAATATTATATCCTTAAACTGCTACAATTAATTAATAAGCTAGCGTGACATTGAATTAATTGATTGAAGATTAGTAAAATTGCCGATTATCTATAATCTCGTTTAATATCGCCTACGTGAGAAGTGTCATGGTCGCTTAATTGAGTGTTTATGATCTCATGGGAGTGTAAATCAGTGGTTGCTGGTCGCGTAATGAAGGTGGTCGCTTAGCAGTCGACAATCAAGTTGAAAAATCGTAGGGGGGACTTTGTTGTGGTCGCATATAGCAGGCGGGCGCTTAATAAAGGTGGGCGCATGAGCAGTTTTCACTGTAATTCAAAACAAACGGTCTCCGTGAAAGTTACGCTGGCGCTCTGCAACATATCACGGTAATGAACGGCGGCCATTTGACCGGACTACATCAATGTTGTCACGTAATCTCGTGATTCTGGTAGTTCAAACATCAGAGACGGGTCATTCGAGGCTACAAGTATTTGTAAACAAATAACACGAAAACAAACAGATATGTATTTAAAATGATGATAAAATGCGTAAATGGTGAACAGATAGTCACTACGTATCATTAAATGCACGAGCAGGTGTCAGAAAATTCCTCCACAGATTCTATTGCTATGAACTATATCTATGTCGCGACGTTACAAGCAAGTGGTAAAGCGTCAAAGTAAAGAGTCTCGCGCATGAAAACACAACGAAAAACACCATTCATTACCGAGACAGATTATGGTTTACGGAAACTGCCGAGGATTGCCGATTGAATTCAAAATTGATTTAAGTGATTGACCAATACGAAAAATAGAACACTAAAATAATTTTAAGTTAAGTTTTTTAAGAATTAGGCCCCTGATTGGTCCATATTAATCAATAATTTTCAGATCCAATCAGATTACTGTATTTCTTAAAAGCTGAATTTTATCTAAGTTAACTTTTTGAAATAAGGCCCAAAATCTGAAAGATATCAGATAACCAACAGCTGAGGCACTTCCCGCCAAATTAGGGGAAATTTTTGGACACCTGATATATATGAAAATTTCGTTACCTTTTGTGACTTTGAGCATGACTCTGAGCGTAAACATTTGCATGAGGGTGATACGCATAATTAGGTCCAATACACGGTAAACTCACACGTCGAGTTTGCACAACTCCATTCCGAATTCGCGGATTTCTGTTCCTAGGATCCATTCCTCTCGTAAATATCTAATCCATTCGTAATATAAAATCTTTTAAAAATATCCAACGAATTCAAAACACTGTTCACAATTTGAAATTTTAATCGCAACTACAAGATATAATATTGTCATTTGCCTAAAGCTAAACGTATTTTTAACCCAAAAACACACTAACACAAGTCGAAAGTTTCAAAGTAAAAGTGACTTTTGCACATAAAACTTCAAAATGACTGAAGTTTCCGTAAGTATAAAAATCGTGTACCTACAAGAAAAAAATGCTAATTTTTATGAATAAATCTGTGATTAATAGCAGTATTGTATTCATAAATCAGATTATTTCGACATACTTTTACTTAGTTACTATTCAAAAGACTGGTTTTCGACCAAATTCACGCTAAAAATAGTACTTCTTTTGAATATTAGTCCAATAAGTCTACACGAACGCCTTTTGTATTCAACTAATCCGAGAATTTGAGTATATATTTGTCAATTCTTTTGTACACACATGCCTTTTGTATTTTTATATATATTCTAATTTGGTAAATATAGACACAATATTTTAGAAATTCCAAAATCACAAGTATGCACTAAAGCCTTTAGTTTTCACCTAATCTGAAAATTCAAGAATATTTGTCAATTCTTTTTGTATGTTATTCGAAAACGTATACACTACTTTTGTATTTTTAAATATTCTAATTTGGCACACATTTATAGACACAATATTTTAGATATTCCATAATCACATATATGCAGGATTGGTTTTTGACAAAATTCACGCTATCTTTAGCAGAAGTATATCGACGCCTTTTGTATTTGACTAGTTTTTTACAAAATTCGCGCTTTAAATTTAAATATCAATTTTTTTAATGTCAATCAAATTAGTCCACATTGACGCCTTTTGCTTTCGACCTATCCTAATATTTTTTCAGCGTCTCGGCTTAAAACGAAAATCACGCCATATTATAAATACTTCTTAGCATTCAAATCCTAAATCACAAATATACAAGACTGGTTTTTGACAAAATTAGCGCTATATATATCAAATTTTTTTTTACTCAAGTCAAATATTTACATACGCCTTTTGTATTCGACTTATCATAATATTTTTTTAATGACTTGGCTAAGACGAAAATCGCGCTTTATATATATTTAATTATATACACAATTCAAGGACTGTTTTTTTTTTTTGTCGAAATGCCGTTCTATTTATAGTACTTCCTTTTATATATTCATTAGTCAAATAATGGAATTTGGCAACGCCTTTTGTGTTCAACAAAAAGGCCTACTTATATTTCGAGTGCTATGGCTTTGACGAAATTCGCGCATTATATATGATTTCTTTTGAACAAATGTTTACATAAAAGCTCAATTTGTATTTAACATTACAAAATATTTTTATTAATTTTGCTTTGTCACAATTCTTTAAGATTTGGTTTTAAAGAATTTGAGCTATAATAGTGGGCTCTATTTTATTATATACGACAATTTATTCAAATCACTTTATTGACTTTTGTTTTGACTTATATCCTGATACCTTATCAAATTATATTTTTAATTAAATTTTGGTAATATTTTAACTTTGCAAACATAGACGCATTATTTCATCCAAAATCACATTATTCCTTTTTCTATTATCACATACAATTTCCAAAAACCATTTCAAGTTTGATTTTTTTTAGAAATCACATTTGTTTTCACATTCTTTTAATGAAATCACACACATTGTTTTGCGCCACAAATTACAAAAATATAACAAATTATTTTGTTGATTTTCCCGTAATTTCATGAGAAATTGATTTCACCTCACAAAAAATCACCTGCTAGTATTTTATATAACTTAGTACTAGATTATATTCTTTATAACTCATATAACTTGGTTTAATGAAACACTATCCTAGATATACAGAACTATTTTTAGAAATCTTTTTCCTTAGCTAACACAGAATAGAACTATAATTTCTAAAGATCACATTAAAGGGATTGTAAAGAGGTTTTCTAAACTTTGGATGTGTATCGGGGACACTGATAGCATCAATTTGCTCCATTCCAATTTTCATTCCGACGTCTGTTGTTCTTACAATTCCACTAAAACTAATGCGTTTTATGACGTCACTGGCAGTGATCTACATAGATATCAATAGTAGCTTTCGGTAGATCATTGTCAGTGACGTCTAAATTAAGTGTTTGTTTTAGAGGAATTGTAAGAACTACAGACATTGGAATGGAAATTTGAATGGCACAAATTGATGCTATCAGTGTCCCCGATACACATAAAAAGTTTAGAAAACCACTTTACAATCCCTTTAATATTTGCAAGAATCTAGTCCAGTTTCACATAACATCACCCAGTTTCACATACTTCTACCAGAAATTGACTTTGTTTCACCTTATAGTAAAGTATTTTCTATAAAACTTGGTTTAATGAAACTCTAGCTTAGATAGTACTACAGAACTATTTTTAGAAAACACGTTTCTTAGCTAACACAAATAGTAATCACAATTCCCATTATTTTACTAGAAATCTCATTCATTTTTACTTTCATCTACTAGAAATTGAAATTGCTACACACTCTATATCTCTAATACTTGTATTGGTACTAAAGAATGTTTTATAAAAATTGGTTTCATGAAATTCCACCTCTATTTTTAGAAATCTTGTTCCTTATAGCTAACACCAATAGTTAATCACAATTCCCATTATCTTACAAGAAATCACATTGAAGTTCATATTGATCAAAAATCATTTAAATTTTCACATACATCACTTTGAGTTTAGCAGCAACTTAATTAAAATCACATAAATTCACCTTCTAAATTATTTTGAATAAAACTCGGTTTAATGAAATTCTAACTCAACAGTAGGTAAAACTATTTTTAGAAATCTTGTATTTTCATACTTAAAAAGTTCGTATTTCACATTTCAACCTTATCTTTTGAATGCACATTAATTTTAACACAATTTTAGCCGCAACTCACATCACCTCCCTTCTGAATTATTTTGAATAAAACTTGGTTTTATGAAATCCTATCTCAACAGTTGGTCCAACTATTTTTAGAAATCTTATTTTCACAGTAAACTAAGAAAAATAATTTATCTCACATTTAGAACCAAAGAAATTACGTTAATTTTCACACAATTTTTCAAGAACCATGGAGCTTTTCGCTAAGTCTGTTGAAAAATTCCTGACAACTCCTAAAAGCTTCGGAAATCTCTGACAATTTTTCCAGCTTTGACACGCAATTCTACTAAAAGCTTTGAACATTTTGAAACTTAATATTAATATTGCCAAGAAAAAATGTTGGAAATTTTTTTTAACATTAGCACAAAATTCCTTAATATGCTCATTATTTTTTTAAAATTTGCACAAAAACTTTAAAAATACTTTTGCAATTTTTAACACTGATCCAAAATTGTCCTTGAAAACTGAATAACACATATCACGTGTTCATCCAATGATAAAAAAAAAAAGATTTGAACAAATGTCTTCGAACTTTGTTATCAAAATATTTGATAAGCTAATTAAAGGAGCACTATACTTCTTAGAATTAACATCAAATCTAAATTCTCAAACTTGGTCAATAAGAGTATATATTCGCATCAGTGGACAAACCTAATGGCATAACTATATAACAGATTACCTAAATAATTAGATAAACCCATAAAATTAAGTATTTTTTTAAAAAATAAGTAACTATTTGAAATTTATGAATAATTACTTAGTTTCATGGATTTATGAGATTATATAGCTAATCTGTTGTATAGTTATGACACCAGGTAAGTCCTTGGATGAATATTTACTCCTATTGACCAAGTTTGAAAATTTAGATTTATCAGGTAATTTATTATGTATAGTTATGACACCAGGTAAGTCCTTGGATGAATATTTACTCCTATTGACCAAGTTTGAGAATTTAAATTTTATAGGTAGCACCCCTTTAAAGACATAATGTCAAATATACTGTTTCAAATTGACATGTCATAGTTCAATCTATTATTGGCCATACAGATCACTTTTCAGAATGTATATTCAAACTTGAGTTAGTATACCATTAAATCATATTGTAGGTCATTATAGTGTAGCCTATTGATTAAAAATAGTAACCACAATGGACATTTGAATAAAATATACATAAATTTTATTACTAAAAACCTGAAGGTCTTTTAAAACCATAAAAAAAGTTTGGATTTGATATTCCAATCCAATTTCTATCCAAATCAAACACTTTTTAAATATGGTAAGCACATTATACCATCAAAGACCAAAAAAAATGGCGTCAAGCAACTTCACAATAAAATAATCATGCACCAAACGATTCATTAAAATTGGGCAGCTTCAATTCATTTCAAGACGCCAAACTCTAATAATACCTTTAATCCAACATCTGGAAGTGTTTTGAACCTATAGGTACCAACAAGTACAAACAATGGCGCCATTGGTATTTACTATGGAGATCACACAAGTTCTAAAGATGAAATTAACCGTTATAATAATTCAGTAAAAGGTTACATTCAAGAATTGCGATTAAATCTTAGTCGTTAAGCTAAATTTAGGTACTGGCACCCCCATCTGGAAATGATTTCCATCATGTAGGTACTAAAAAGTACTAAGCTTGCGTAATTTTGTGAACATGACAAATTTAAGGCATTTCGCTGAAAGAACACCCTGAAACTCCTACGTCGAATGTTTTTTAATGAATTGTAGGAAAACTAGGTGTTATTAATTTCAAATCCAAACAGCAATATTGAAGGCTAAAATTGAGCTCTTTAGAAAATATTTTCAGTTCAGGCCTTCTCAAATGGCGACTTTTGACACTCTAAAGAGTTGCCCAAAGACTCAACTACCTTAGATCTTACGGGCCCCACCTGCTGAAACGCTTTCATTAGCCCTTTCTTTTTGACCCTTTAAAAAAATTAATTCAAAAGGCCTGCTAAAGATAGCTAAAATTAAGCTCTTATCTCAGCTCTTCAGATAATAAAGCAAACTTTTTTGAGCATTATCCCTTTAATTTTTTCCCAAAAGAAAATGACACAATATCTGCAGATGGAAAAAACCCAAACAATATGGCTTCCACATGGAACATTGTGAAATAGACCAACACATGACTATGCTGCACGAAATTCTGAGAAACTATACGTTCCATACCTTTGTATTTTACAGAAGTCATGTGCGTACAATATGGCCACCATTTGGTGTTGTTGTTAACGGAAATAGTTGGAATACTTTTACGGATTTTGACACCAAAACAAATCGTTTATATTCGATCAGAAACATTACTTTGGACAATCTGTTAAGCCAAGTTTTGAAACTTTGGTTTTCTTAACCCTTGAGCAGTTTTGAGTAAAAAAAGGTCCTCACTTCTGTCATTAGTTATGTAAACACTCTAAAATGGGTATTAAATGAAGACACCTATGTAGACTCCCTAAAAAGGATGTCAAGTTGACATTCAAGCTATTCAGTGACATCAAGTGCTTCAAAAGAGTAAGCCTAATACTTTAAGCAGAGATCACATTCAATAAGCTTTTGATATAAGATTCAAAGACCATAAAAACAAAGTTAGCTATGTGGACCCTCTTAAAGTGATTCTGAGCTGTCACAAGTCTCAAATAAATGAAATGGAGTTTTACGTCCTGCTTTTCTGCACCTGTATGGGCCAATACAGATGGGCAAAAGTCATGCAGTGTGCAATTAGGGAAATTTTGCCAGGACAGTGGCATTAGCCTACTCTTATTTTCAATTTTCAACTGTTGAGGGATCTTTAACATGCACAGCCTGTAGCACACTCAAATAGAGTCTTTGAAATGAAGGAAGTCTATAAATTGCAAACAACTCCAATACAAAGTCAATTCTCTAGAGGGTGATATAGTTTTATCAGATATATATATACTTATAAATTGAATTATTATACAGGGGAAATGGGCGCCGTGAGATAGAGTCTGTAGTATATAATATAATAAAGAATATCATCAAGGGAAGGTATAAGACTTGTAACTATTATTTTATATCGATAATATGTTCTATAGCAAACTGATAATGTTTGAGTATGTTTTCCATATAAGGAGTGGTGCCAGTTTTGAATCATTGTCCAGATTCCATGTTTAAAGTAACACCACCTCTTAAAATGTACAAAAAGAATTAATTCTCAAACTTTTCAAAAATTACAGGATATATTTGAAAAATGCTTAAAATATTTGATAAGCGTTTTTCAATAATTATACATAAATATATAGGGTAGTTTTCTGGATTTATAGTTGTATAGTTTTGACACCAGACAAGTTGCCTAATGAATATAATCTCTTATTGACCAATTTTGAGAAATTTTGATTTTGAGGTAGTACTCCTTCCTTTAAGAGTAACTCATGATCATTTTTGGCATTCCAAAAGATGTTTAAAAGATTCTATAAAAGCAAAAAGATGTTCCTGAAAATGGTTCTACATTGTTTACAAGATATAGAGACATTGTCTGGGGAGTATCAGTAATTACTGGAACTGTTAAAGACACTCTCAGGAGAGTTGGAACTGTTATCTCTTTTGGCAGGGATATCAATTATTCCTTTATATTACTTTAGAGGTTATGAAACGAAAATTACAAATATACATTATTAACTATGTGTACTCTCTTAAAGAGATACTCAGTTGACTAATGTGTGAATATATTCGCTATGTGAACTCTCTGAAAAGGTCCAAAGGCGGTAGGGGGAGGAGGTGCTGACATGGAAAAAGTTTCTAGTCGTTCGAATGGAACAAAAAAATCAAGGCCCTGTGTGCTACAGGCTGTGCATGTTAAAGATCCCTCGACAGTTGGAAATTGAAAATAAGAGTAGGCCAATGATGCTATCCTGGCAAAAGGGACAAACTTACATACGGTACCTAATTTATATCTTAAAATTATGTAGACTCTCTAAAATACCTAGTCACTGACTATGGAGTGTGCAATGAGTGAAATTCACCAGGGCAATGACATTAGCCTTATTTCGAATAATGAAATGAGATGATTCAAATTCTCGACAGAATCAGAAACTACTAGAACCAACACTTATATAAGAGATATATAGACTGAATAACTTGTTGGCAGGGTGTCGACAGTTGATAAACAACAATGGGGGTCATTGATTTGAACAGGCTTCATTAGCCTCATTTTCATTATTTTCTCGAAACTTGAAGGTTCTAGATTAGGCCTTCTCAATTAATTTTTGTAAAGGGCAAAATAGATTTTATGAAGAAATATAAGGGCCAAATAGAGCTTAGTTAGCATAGCGAGGGGAGCGGTTTTGCGGAATGGGCCACTGTAGAAGGGTGTCGTGGACCGCCATTTGAGAAGGCCTATAATCTTGTCCCTTTATCTCCAGGGGGAGGGAGAGCTGTGCACAATATGAAATTGCTACAACAAACTTTGACATCTATATACACAATTTAAAAAAAGCTGGGCTATTTTAGGAATAAAGTGACTTGGGAATCTATTTTTGTTCAAATTGACAGCCATTTGTAAATTGTGACATACAAGCATGACAGATTCACATGGACGTCCCAAAACTTGAAAAGATTATATAAAGGGCAATAAATCTGCCAGAAATAGTCTCTATGCACTAGGGATGTTGTTTCAGTTATATTTGCCAGCCAGACTCATTGAAATGAAATTATATGGAGTTTCCTGCTTTTCCGCACTTGTATGGTTTAATGAGGAAGATCGCACACCATGCAGTGTGCAATGAGGGAAATTTTGCCAGAAGAGTGGTATTATCTGCTGAACACAGTCTCCATGCATCAGGGATGTTGTTTCAGTTAAATTTGCCAGTCATGTCTGATGGAAGCTCCAACATGACTGGGTATTAGGGGGTGAAAGCCGACAACAGGCCAACTTTCGAAAGCACGGGCACAGGCATCAGAATTTTTCTTACCTTGAGGGGGATTCGAACCCACGGCACCTAATCGCCTAGCAGACGACAATCCAACTGGGATAATGCATTGCTTTTGTCCATATTACGAGCTAGCATTGATCTTAAAGGGATATGTACAGTAACCCTTCAACCAATCAAAATTTAGTCTCAGAAACTGGATTTTTTTTTAGCTAATCTAATCTGTAATAATGTTCAAAGCTCTCCCTCGAAATATAAGCCTTCAAATACCCATGTAACCATAATTATCGGCATTTGAAAGTCTCGCCACCAATAAGCTTAACAAAACTACCATTTTTTTACAATATTTTTTTTAACCTATTTCCTCAAGAGGGGCCATAAATCATTTATATCAAATAATATCTGACTTATCAAATTGTTAGACAGGACAATAAAACTAATAATAAGCATATTCAATTACACTTAGATACAATATATTATATATTTGACCTTGATATTGCCCTATCGCCTACATGCATATTGCCTTGTCTTTAGCTTATAGTTATATTTCAGTACACCGATGTAGACTTGCAATGCCATGCAGTGTACAACAAGGGCAATAAAACTATTAATAAGCATATTCAATTACACTTAGACACAATATATTATTATATATGACCTTAATATAGCCCTATCGCCTACATGTACAAATAAAATGTACAGTATTTAGTCTACATTTCAGTACCAGGCCAATGAAGACATGCAATGCCATGCAGTGTACAACAAGGGCAATAAAACTATTAATATGCATATTCAATTACACTTAGACACAATATATTATATATGACCTTGATATTGCCTGATCGCCTACATGCATATTGCCTTGTCTTTAGCCTATATTTCAGCACAAGGCAAATGGAGACTTGCAATGCCATGCAGTGTGCAATAAGGGCAATAAAACTATTAATAAGCATATTCAATTACACTTAGACACAACATATTATATATATGACCTTGATATTGCCCTATCGCCTACATGCACAAATGACATGGAGTTTTACATCCTACTTTTCAGTACACCAATGAAGACTTGCAACACCATGCAGTGTGCAACAAGGGCAATATAACTATTAATAAGCATATTCAATTATACTTATACACAATATATTGTATATATGACCTTGATATTGCCTGATCGCCTACATACACAAATGAGTCCTACTTTTCAGTACACCAATGAATACTTGCAACTCCATGCAGTGTGAAACGAGGGAAATAAAACTATTAATATGCATATTCAATTATACTTTAGACATTATATATATGACCTTGATATAGCCTTATTGCCTACATGCACAAATGACATGGGAGTATTTTATCCTAATTTTCAGTACCAGTCAAACACCATGTGCAGTGTGCAATAAGGGCAATAATCATATTCAATTTAATACATAAGTAACCTTGATATCTTTTATTGCCTACATGCACAAATGAAATGGAGTTTTACATCCTACTTTTCAGCATCTGATTGGGCTAATGACAACAACCAACATGCAGTGTGCAATGAGGGAAATTCGTACTGGAACAGCAGAATAAATCTACTCTTTTTTGATTGCCAATCTGTCCATGTATCTTTATAGTATGTTCCCAAATTTCCAAACCTAACATATGATGACATAATTGACTTTCATGATGCAGACACATGTTTCAGGCACACAAGCCTCATCAGGACTAAGTTTAAATATAAGATGTTGAAGATTGATATTACTATCATGTAACATGTATATAAAACTATCATAAAGATAACATATTATATTAATATTACATCATATATCATGTCTTTATATTAAAAATACCTTCACTGTTAGAAACCAAAAAAAAAGGCTAGGCGGCTGTATTGGTAAAATGACACTCATTGCACACTGCTTGGCATTAGCATCAATTTGTGTCATTCCAATTTTCATTCTGACGTCTGTGTTTCTTGCAATCCCACTAAATCTACACGTTTTATGACGTCACTGACAGTGATCTACCAAAAGCTACTATTGATATCTATGAAGATCACTGTCAGTGACGTCATAAAACACGTTAGTTAGTGGAATTGCCAGAACCACAGACGTAGGAATGGAAATTTGAATGGCGCAAATTGATGCTATCAGTGTCCCTGATACACATACAAAGTTTAGAAAACCTCTTTACAATCCCTTTAATATTTTCTTATAAAGCATCTTTAACATAATTATCTTAATGTTTACACAAGACTTGAATAAGATCCTGCAGTTTATCTCCAGGAGTCTATTTTTAGTAACAATCACCTTGAAATCTTAAAAAACTGGCACACAGGATGTATGGTGTACTTGATTCCTCTTATAGAAACATGGAACCAAGATAAGATTGTCAGGATGTAGGTCAAAGACTGAAATGCAGGTGATAGTGGTACTAAACCAACACCACAGATGGGTGTACAATCGCATGATCAGACCAGGCTTACTCTTTTTGAAACACCTGATGGTACTTCTCTTTAGAATAGTCAACTACTATATAACTATTACTCTCGATTATACCATTCTGTGGACGAGATTTTTGAAACACCTGATGGTACTTCTCTTTAGAGTAGTTCACTACTATACAACTATTGTTCACGATTTTGTCATGCTTACTCTTTTCGAAACACCTGATGGTACTTCTCTTTGGAGTAGTCCACTACGATTATTGCCCTCAATTTTCATAATCTTTGGACAAAATTTTTAACAAAATTGTTTTGCTTGCAGTCAAATTTTATTTCAGAAGCACTGGTATTTTTTTCTCAACTGGAGCAGAATTCAAACCCACCGCACCTACTGCCCTTGTCTTGTGGAAAAATAGGTCAGATACTGAAAAGAACTCATGAACAGCTGAGGGGAATTGATAAAATTTTAGAATCTAACTCAAAGCTTTGAAGAATCCAACAGATTTCCTGGAAGTTCCAGGTGCCGATAAGTAGGATGTAAAACTCCATTTCATTTCTCCTGAAGGTGTCTTTCAAGCTTAAAATACATGACCTTTTACTTTCAAATATGTACAAGAAAAAATCTCTCAATTGCTGCTTTATGGCAATATTTCCCTCATTGCACACTCTATGGCATTGTGTATAAGCCATACTGCCCTTTATCATATTGAGTTATTGGCGCTGAGGGTTTGAAACTCTAGTTGAAAGTCATACTGACTCTAAGTTTGTTTTGGTTCTAATGAACTGAAATGACCTGTTGTTTTGATGTAGAGATAGCTAGGTAGATCACATGTTCCTTCAGCAACGTTAGGCATTTGCATTATCTACCGTTGCTGGATTGACGGGGTTTTCTCGTCATTATCAACTAATAACCTCGTTTAAAAAACACTATACGTCACATTCAATTTATGACCGTTGAGACTCAATTATCACAAGGTAAATTTGCTACGAGAAATTTGACGTCTGGTCATTCGAAAGTTTTCCCGCAATAATTTGTTACAAGGAATATAACTGGTCGACCATAATCGTTCGACCAATCAAAGTTAATGACGAGAAAAGCTTATCATGATAGCAACGGATTAATGTAATGAAATGAAATGATAGCCGTTGCTAAAGGAACATGGGTCGATCACTAACTTATATCATATTAGATCACTAACTTATCATATTATCATATTGAGTAATTGGCGCCGAGGGTTTGAAACTCCAGTTGAAAGTCATACTGACTCTAAGTTTGTTTTGGTTCTAATGAACTGAAATGACCTGTTGTTTTGATTTAGAGATAGCTAGGTAGAACATTAACTCTAGACTTGACTGACAGAACTTGAGTTTTGGGTGTGTCTTAGATTCTTATCATGCAATAGGAGGATGGTGCCAACTTTTCAAATTGGCACATAATATCTTTAGTAATAACATACTTAAAGCGGCACCACTATCAACAAGTCATCACTATGAACAAGTCATCACTTTGAACAAGTAATCACTATGAACAAGGTAACACTATGAACATGAAATCATTATGATCAAGGCAACACCATGAACAAGGAATCACTGTGAACAAAGCAACACTTTGAACAGGGCATCACTAAGACACCACTATGAACAAGACACCACAATGAACAAGGCATCACAATGAACAATGTATCACAATGAACAAGGCATCACTGTGAAAGAGGAAACCACTATGAACAAGGCATCACAATGAACTAGGTATCACAAAGAACAAAGCAC
Organism: Lottia scabra; assembly: GCA_029955415.1. Classification (NCBI taxonomy): domain Eukaryota; kingdom Metazoa; phylum Mollusca; class Gastropoda; family Lottiidae; genus Lottia; species Lottia scabra. Next base: position 3,083,967 of record JARJEI010000014.1, on the reverse strand, counting down.
AACTTGGAACAATGAATCACTATGAACAAGATAATACCATGGCACCACTATGAACAATGCATCACAGTCAACAAGGCATCACTATAAACAATTCACTTATATGAACAAGAAATTACTATCATCAAGGCATGATCACTATATCTACAAGACACCACTATCAAAATTTAAAGGATTATGTGTTTTCAAAAACCAAATTAAACCAATAATATTATGATGTTCCCCTTTAACCAACCACCTAATGAAATATAAGAGGTCTGTAATAAAAACACAGGAATCTAGTTTCAAAGTAGATAATGTGATTAACATCTCTGTTATCTTGTTTAATATAATTCTGTTTATCTCTCAACCACCTGTTCTGTAAATTACCTTTCTCTGTTACATAACTAAATCAATTTTTTTTAAATGAAGTGAAATGGATGGAGTTTTAAGTCCTGCTTTCTGCACTTATATGGGCTAATTGAAGACGGGCAAACGCCACGCAGTGTGCAATGAGGGAAATTTTGCCAGGACAGCGGCATTAGTCTGCTCTTATTATCGATTTCCAACTGTCGAGGGATCTTTAACGTGCACAGCCAATAGCACACGGGACCTTGGTTTATCCCATCCAAACGACTAGACGCTTTTCCATGTCAGCCCCTCCGAACTGCATCACTGACGGGGGAAACCGGGTTAAAAATCCATAGGTATTATCTCGACCCACAAAATGAGACTAAAGCAATTTGTTTTGATGTAAAAGATTAATATCTTTATCTTTGGCGAAGTTAATAAGTAATAAGACTTGAAAAGAAATCTTCAAGAAATAAAAGTCAAATTTAACGATAGCTATTTTATTTCCGTTCTTTACGAGAGAACCTATTATCCCAGAAATCAATAATTTTATTGGCTGGAAAATAGAGGCTAGTCTTAATATTGTAGGTCGAGCACAAGAAAAAATAACTCGATTAGAAAATCATACTGTAATAAATTTGTTTTGCTCAGGGTTTTGGATTGAGTTGTATTTGCCAGTTGCAATGAAAAAAAAATATAGGAATATCTTTTTGTTGTAAATTTGTTTTTTTAAGCATATTCGATTGTCTGACAATTCAGACATCATATTGTATTAAATTTGTTTTGCTCAGGATTTTGGATTGAGTTGTATTTGCCAGTCATGGCTGACATAATATGATGAAAAGTTAGAAAATCATATTGTGGTAAATTTGTTTTTTTAAGGGTTTTTGATTAATGTGAATTTGCCAGTCACATCATATCATTAAACAGTAAGCCCTTGGTGTTGCTAAAATAACAAAATTTCCCTTATTGTACACAGCTAATAGTCCATTTATCTATGTAACAAAAAATAAAGGTTTGAACCCATCAGTGCCAATAACTCAATAAATGTAGGCCAATGACAAAGCTTTAAACTTTTAGTGCCAATGACTGAACATTATAATGCTATAAAGGTCAAAGGGCAACTTCAGACAAAAGTTTCAAACCTTCAGTGCCAATAACTTAGTATAATATAGGTCAATATGAGATTAAAGGCATAATAATTAAACTAAAGTTTCAAACCTAAGGCGCTGTAATTACCTCTTGAGACATGAAAAGCCAATGGCAATGTTCTTGATCAAAAGCCATAAAATAATTCAATTTATATACAATTATAATCTGCACTAGCTGAATATTTCAAAGGATTCTATCCGATGGCGCTATATCCTCTTGAGTCCCGTGTCCCTGTACGGGCACATTTTTTAAAATAAAATAGCAAAATGAAAAAAATTAAAATGTATATTTCTAAACAAATATTCGAATGACTAAACTAATCTGCTTTCCAACTTCAGTGATTTTTGTTAAATTGTCACGTGATACTTAGTCATGTGATCAATCAAAATATTTGTCCCCGTACAGGGACACAGGACATGGTTACTAGAAAATTGTACATTAAAGTCGATGTCCACATACTTTTATGTTTTAAGTATTTCTATTGTTATGTACATGTGAAAACTATGTTGGGGGTCAAGTCAAGATAATTTTTTTTAGGTTTTCATACACAGCTAAGTGTACAACTATAAAATAAGCACAAGAATTTAAAAAAAGGAAAAGACTTGTTTTTGTCAAATTCATGTGACGAAGTCCCAGTGTCCCTGTACGGGGACAATCTGGCTGACTGCCAAAATTAAAAAAAAAATGAAAATTTTGTATGCACTCTCTTTTTTAGTTTATATGCCCTTGAAAAAACATATATTTAATTTTATTATGATATTGTAGTTGTCTCGGGATTCAAGAGGATATTCCATAAAAGACACATATTGCCCCGTATTTTGGTTTCCAGCAACATATTTATAATTTTTTTTTTAATTATTAGTGAATTTCGTGATATTTATGCTATATTGTGCATTAGGTTTCTAAGGTATGGCGCCAAAATCCACAGCACACTTATTGCCCTTATGTTATTGGATTTCCATCATTCATAATTCTTGACAATTTATTTTAGTAATCTATACAAATTTGGTAATTGATGGATATGAAAGTTTCTAACCTTTAGCGCCAAAATCCACAACACAATATTGCCCTCAATGTTATTGGTTTTCTATCATTCATTTCATTTTATTGCTTATATGATGTTTTAATCCATACAATTTGTGCATAGAGTTTCTAACCTATAGCGCCAAAATCCAAAACACACTCATTGCCCTGTTATTGAATTTCAATCATTCAAATCATTTGACAATGGTATGCCATAAATCTTTACAAATCCGTTAATTGAGTTTCTGCAATATAATATAGAAGAACATTCGTATCAACTTCGGAACTAGAATAGCGTGTTAGATAACCTTGTATACTATACGGAAAACAGAGATTGCCATATTGAATAAATTATAGTTCAGCCAATCATAATCATTATTGTATTCTGGAGCACTGAAATCGGCCAATGAAAATCAATCTCCAAACAAGAGTTGTATTTTCTTGCCCATTTACCAAACAAGATGGCCACTTATCATGGTCGAGTCATAATGTTAGTCTTGAACATCGACGAACGTTGAGTTGAATGATAGCAGAAGTCATTAGTCTTGTAGAGAAAAACAAAATGTCAGAATGCACTTAGTATTAATTAGGTCATAGCAGATAGCCAAGTGTCTTTTAGTGCAAAACAATCTTTTACTGCAATCATTTGCAGGAAAATAACTTGGTTCTTAGTCTTGCAGCAGACAAGAGCGAGCAAAAGAATGCTGTTTCGATGCACAAAAGAGTTATGTTTCCACAGAGCACAAAAGAGTGCTGTTTTTCGATAGAGCACAAAAGAGTACTGTTTCGATAAAGCACAAAAGAGTTATGTTTCCACAGAGCACAAAAGAGTCCTGTTTCAAGAAAGCACAAAAGTTGTCTCTTAACGTGCCCACAAAAGAGTGCCGTTTCAAGAAAGCACAAAAGTTGTCTCTCAGAAAAGAGTGCTGTTTTAAGAGAACACAAAAGAGTGCTGTTTCAAATAAGCACAAGAGATATGAGGTGTAAATTAGGCCAGCCTTAAAAATATCTTTGTTGCGGATTTCAAGGGATAAAATCTTTTACCAGGCAGGAAAGAAATAATTTTTTTTAATCAAATTAGGCACCAGGAAATTTCTTTAAATTTTTTTCGTCACAACTGGATTCACCAGGCAGGAGATTTTTTTTTTTTTTTTTCATTTCTATGTGCAGATGATCTCTTTGAAAGCATTGTTTGAAAGGTTTTAATAAGAAAGAATCAATGATTCATGGGTACTTGCTCTGTTCTATTTATTCTTGTACTGCAAGAACTGACAGCTATATTCCCAAGTGTAATTCATATTTTCTAAAACTTAACAATCCTATCCTGATTTATTAACTTGCACAGAATGAATGATGATTATTTTAGCGATTTAAACTCACGAAGTTTTTAGCCGACATGAAAAGGCATATTTATACTAACTACAGGTAGGCCTGTAAAAGCAGTCATGAGCTGATTGTTTACAGGCTACATTAAAAAATAAACCGATTTTATGAAAGAAGTTACAGATGCATTAAATTTGTACTCCCAGTCTCGCATAATAATCTACCAAAGACTTGCTAAACGATGTTGACAAACGTCATATTGATGATTGAATGTTATCATAGCAATATGAAAACTTTAAAAGGCTTCAAAATATCGTTGTGTGGTAAAGATTAGACTTCTGTAAAATTTCGATAATAAAAGTGAAAGTAAAAATACCCGGATGTTGTTATAAACATAATTATGTCACGTATTATGGTGTGCCTAAAATGTCAATTGTCGTGTGAAAATAGATAAAATTATCATCTTAATTAATTAATTATTAATAAGACAATGATAATCTCGTTACATGATGAGATTAACACGTGTTATGAGCAATTAGATTTTGATAATGATTGATTTTTTTATTGATTTATGGTAAAGAATTTGGACATTGAAAAACAGTAGGTCCCGTAAAAATTATGCTTTCGAAAAAATGAAAAAGCGGTAGATTTTTACCTCCCGCCTGTAGATCGGGAGATGGCAAGCTAAAGCGATAGAAACCCGACATTATCGGGAAATTACACATATTTGTGGTCATAATGAGGTAAACGACGGAGTTCGAATGGCAATTTCGGTAAAATAATGAGATAAACGATGGAGTTCGAATGGCATTTCCGGTAAAATAATGAGATAAACGATGAGGTCCGAATAGCATATTCGGTAAAGAAATGGTCATAATGAGAGATAGGCGACAGAGTTTGAATTGAATTGAGCGTGGTAAACAATGGTCATTGATTAGAATAAAATAATATGAAATGGTCGTAATTTGGCAGTAGCTAGACACGCTGGATTTATAGCCTATACGGAAAAAGGTGGACTTTTTTTACGTTCTCATGCAGGGGATACGCACGCATAATATTTTTTTTGGTGAAAAATCCCACACGGCACTTTTTACGTTATTTCAAAACGACCCGGACGGGAAATCCGCAACGTAGATAATTTTAAGGCTGGCCTTATAACAAATATTTTGATTTTGAAATTCAAAAAATGGAGCGCAGAGTGCATTGAAGTTATTATCAAATCTTAATGCTTGATTGCAGATGAATAAACAACATTTCTTAATCAACATTAAGTGCACAATTTTGTCGTTGATAAAATCTATATAGGACATATTTCTGAATAAAAAATAAGTATGTCGAAATCACAAAGTACATAATTGACAAAGATTGAAAGAGAACCTTATGCAGTATGCGCAGAGGAAATTTGCCAAGACAGCAGCATTAGAACACTGACAAAGGGCACAATGGGTTGAAGGATCTGAATGTCTTATCTTGACCATTGCCAAGATTGGACTCGAGACCCTTGGTTCCCAACCTTTTGGACTCTTCGTACCCCTATTTTTGTACGCAATTTCCTGGTACCCCTTTGCCCACCCTAGGTAACAAAAGAAGCTTTTCAGGTACCCTTCATGGTGTTCGCTGGTTACCCAAAGGGGTAATAGTACCCCTTGTTTGGAACCAAGACTATAGACCTCCAGGTTAGCGAGCAAGGATCTTACTCACTGAGCCACCATAACTCTCTAACTATGATAGGATTGAACCCTGGACCTTCAGGTTAGTGAGCTCGCGTCTAACTCACTGCGCCACCATAACTCTCTAACTATGATAGGATTGAACCCTGGACCTTCAGGTTAGAAAGCAAGCTTCTAACTCACTGAGCCACCATAACTCATTAACTATGCTGGGATTGAACCCTGGACCTTCAGGTTAGCGAGCAAGCAAGTAATTCACAGAGCCACCAAAACTCACTAACTATGCTGGGAATGACATTGAACCCTGGACCTTACAGTTAGCGAGCAAGCACTCACTGAGCCACCACAACTTCCTACTAAGAGAGTTCATTCAGTCTTCATCTAACCATCTCTTCCACAACATTACCAATAAGCAAAGTGTGTCAGTCAATGACATACATTCCTAATTAAGGCACGGTGTTCTGACAATAAAGCTGGAATTAACTCTATAATTAGTGGCAGGAATAAATCAGGAACAATGTCTTGGAATATAATATAGGTCAGTTTGGAATTAGAACTAATTAGCGCCAACGGTAATTTCCTGCAAGCAGATCAATTCTGTTTATAGATACCTGATACAGAATCAGATTAACTTTCATGCAATCAGGAAGAGTCTTGATGAACATTTTGGTGCCAAGGCACTGATGACTGTGAAAAAGAAATTGTATTTGACAAGGATAACAACAAGGACAAAAGGGTCCTTTCTGCCAGCTGGTCCTTGACCAAAACTCTTGGTAATTATTTTACAAATTAGGTTAAAAAGTTTTTTGTCTACCAGCTGATCCTTGGCCATACCTCTTATTAATGATTTTACAATCATAACAACTTATGTTCATGAGGATCCTTTCTACCAGCTTGTTCATGACCAAACCTCTTGGTACTGATCTTACAAGGATAACAATTTAGGTTCTTTAGGATCTTTTACTCATTTATTGATATATTTCCTCAAATGAAAAGTTCATTAGTTGCTACCAATGTATGTTAAGGTGTTTACATGAATTTCCAGATTTGTTTTGCGGTTAGGGTTAGCAAATTTGGTGCTTGGGTTTTATTATTCTATCAGCTGGTCCTCGGCAAAACATCTTTGACATTGATATTTCCTGTATTGTGCCCATTAACGACTCAAAAGTACAGACCGAATCAAAGTCAAAACATTGCTTCTTAAGTTTTGACCGCAGGAAAAACGTGAGGCATTCCACTCCTTTTAGCTTTGACCTTACAAAACAAGGTCAATTTTTTAGCTTCAGTGCAGTTAAATGTGCCATGACCCATTAAATTCTGAAAACCATTCACAAATTAAGACAAGCTGACCATATGGTTTGGCCATCGACCTTTGACCCACACAGCTGAGAAAAAGATAAAATTCTCAACTAAACAATAGACTCAAACATCCAGTGTTGTTGTTTTGTTTGGCAATTTGTATTGATTTTCCAGCACTTGAAGATCAAGTCTATCATGAAAACAGCTGATGAAGCAGAATTCATTCATTAAAATGCAACAGGTTGCCATGACAACTGTCACAATGTGTCTGGAGTGCATTGAATTGATTGTGTACTTGATAACTGGATCTACTTCACAGCTGACCCTAATCAGTCTTGATTATCAAGTACTGTTATTGTTATGTATAAAATCAACAACAGAGTATTCCTAGACACGAAATATGCAAATGACCAATTTGTAATGGATACTGAAGTTTTTGGAGGTAAAAAATGTAGTAGCATTGAAAAAAACATCTTATTGTTCTGATGGGACAATATACAGAGCCCCATGTGTTAAAGGCTAAATAAGAGTAGGTTAATGCCGCTGTCTTGGCAAAATTTCCCTCATTGCAAACTGCATGGTGTTTGACCATCCTCATTAGCTCAAATAGGTGCAGAAAAGTTTGCCGGGACAGTGACATAGGTGTATCCTTTATTCATTTCAAATTTTGGTGGGCACATCTTGCAGCACGCAAGTCTGTTTGCAGTCTTATGTGATCGCCTAAGTGCTTCTATGAATTCTCTGAACTACAAAAGGGAAGCATGACAAAAAACTCTGAACCGAAATTTCTCTAAGATGTAGTGTCAACCTAAAACATTTCTAATTAAGAAGGAGAACATTTAAAAACATGACACCTTTTCCAAGTCCATTTTTTACACATCACCAAGTCACAAGTTGGCATGTTAATTTATGTTATGCGTGTGAATAATCTTATTATTATGATAATAAACGTTTCAAAAAGGCATTCAACTTCTGCTTCAAGCCAGGTTGCCCTAACCCACAAAACATATTTATCAAAATTTTAATTTTTTGACAAGGCAGGTGTTCGTTGTAAGTTAATAACAAAATTTTCAAGATGGATGCCTTCATTGCTGATTTGATTACAACCTTGGGGTATGAAGTAGCCCTTGCAGGCACTAATTTTTTGATAATTGGTACCTTTATGTGAGTTTAGGTCCACAGATGCAAGATCAATATTTTTAGTCTTCAGTGCACTTCAGTAGATCACTGTCAGTGACGTCATAAAACGCATTAGTTATAGTGGAAATGTAAGAACCACAGACGTCGGAATGGAAATTGGAATGGCGCAAATTGATGCTATCAGTGCAATTCAGTAGATCACTGCCAGTGATGTCATAAAACACGATAGTTATAGTGGAAATGCAAGAACCACAGATGTCGGAATGGAAATTGGAATCAATTTTTTTTAAAGCTTTAATCAAATTTTTTTTTGAAAATATGAAAAAGGTATCCATCTTTAAAACACCTTAATAAAATTTACAAACTCTAAGCTGAAGAATGTTTCATATCAACAACATGTAAAGAGAAATATTTCCATTACAAAACCTTGTTCAAGGTAATACAAAAATTTCCCTTATGTTGACATACTTGATGGATATTTGTACATCAGTGGAAAATATTTCTACATCCAAGTCAGTAGTCCAAGGTCCTTAGATATCAGCTTTGTAATGTTAAAGTCATAAAAGGCGTTAGTTTTAGAGGAATTGCAAGAACCACAGACGTTGGAATGGAAATTGGAATAGTGCAAATTGATGCTATCAGTGTCCCAATACGGATACACATAAAAAGTTTAGAAAACATTTTTTCAATCCCTTAAAAGAAATCAATTTTCATGTATCAGAACTTTTTTTGAGTTCCTTGAATGATTCTGCATGCAATTGAAATGAAATGAATGGAGTTGTACATCCTGCTTTTCTGCACCTATATGGGCTAATTGAGGACGGGCAAATGCCATGCAGTATGCAATATGGGAAATTTTGCAAGAGACAAGCACCATTCTTTTACATTATCATCTGAATAATTCAGCTGTAAATGGGTACAGATAATCCGGGAAAGATCAATGCCAAGAGGTTTGGCCAAGAACCGGCTGGGAGAAAGGATCATCAAGGAACCTAAGGTGTTATCCTAGTAAAATATAGATGTATCTTTCTACAAAGTAGAATTTCTTAGAGTGTTTTGAAATCATCTTTGAACTTCAGAATAAAATATCAGATTGTCATCTACTGCCATGATGCCAGAAACAATAACAAAGTTAGTACCCTGTGACCTTTGGCGCCATGTTATTCCTGGTAGTCATTCCACCATTATCAGGACTTTGATGTCCATTTTATGGCACCATCACAAGAGTTTATGGGGTAATAAGTTCCGCTATTCCATCCTGAAGTTGGTCAAGTCATTAGGCGTGAATATTATGAAAAAAAGAAATAATTGGACACTTAACCCAATAACTTAAAAAATATTTCATTTTTAAATGTCTGACTATATTTAGGTATATGAACTCTCTTGAAAGAGATGCAAAGTTGATAACTACAATCTCAAAGTGGCATCAGGTGTTCAGGAATAACATAACACATAAGGTAATGAGAGTGAGGGTTGTTGGGTGTGAAGGAGGTGCAAGCCCAAAAGTTCTCTGACTGAAAATTGGAATGGTGCCAATTGATGCAATCAGTGTCCCCGATACACATACAAATTCTAAATACTATTTCAGAATACTGTATTCTATTCTAATATATTATTGTGAAGTAGCAACAAATAAATAAGACAATGGTATTGATGAAACCACAGATGTCTGATTGAAAATTGGAATGATGCAAATTGATGCTATCATTGTCTTCAATACATATAAAAATTTTCAAATTGTCTTTACGATCCCTTTAAATATTAAATCTTCTCATGAACTCATCTGGGAAGCTAAATAAGACAATGGCACGATTTTTCATTTCAAAACATCTTTCGTATAAAAAATAAGATTAATATGTTTTGGCGTTTTGTTAATGTCAATTGTCAGGCGCTGTCAGAATTGTAGAAAAACTATTATTTAATTTGTCTGACATGAAATATTAATGTCAATGTTCCGTTGTCGTGGAGATGTCAATTTTTTTTTCGAAAGGAAACAAACAACTATTTTTTACATTGAAGGTTCAAGAGGTTTCTGACTTATAAGAGATATCACAGAAAATTGTTTCTGGTAAAGGTAACCAAGCAAATGATGTCATGTAAAGTTCCAACACTCTTATTGGCTGAGCTACGACCTGCCCTCATTTCTAATTGTTGCTGACTTAGAAGAGAAATAACTTAAGTTCGTTGTCGGGTAAAGGTTACCAAGTAAATGATGTCATGTAAAAGATCCAACATTCTTATTGACTGAGCAACAACCTGCCCTCATTTCTAATTGATGCTATCAACTTAATTATTATAAATTACATAAAGTATCAACAAACATTCAAATTCTAAGAAGTTAACCTACATCTTTCAAGCACCCACAGGTGTTAGGTTGTCTTGCCAAAAAGTTTCAATTATTTTCAGTTTCCTAATAACCAACAAGACGGTACCAATAAAAAGATGATGTACCACAGTATACTCAAACAATATGAAATTGAGTTTTACGCCTTTCTTTTTCTGCACCTACTGGCTAATGAGGACGGGATAACGCCATGCAGTGTGCAATGAGGGAAATTTTGCGAAGACAGGGTCATGAGCCTAATCTTATTTTCAATTTCCAACTGTCGAGGAATTTTTACAGCCTGTAGCACATTTCCCATCTGAACGACTAGACGCTTTTACCATGTCAGCCCCTCCGAGCTAAAAGGCATTTAAAAACGTTGGAGCTAACTCAAATCTTTCAAACACTAACAGGACAGTTTTCATGGTCTAACTAAAATTTCCCTATCTTTTCAGGTTTCTAAAGAGTACCAATCAAAAGGTTATCTACGTAATCATATCATAACAAAGTTAGTTAAGAATCATAATAAAAACAATGATGGTATTTTGATTGAAGTCTCTCAGTTGGCCTGACCTTTCTTTCTTATTGTTATTCAGTTCTTTAAGGTTATGTTCTGATGCTCTTAGTTTCTCATTCAGAGTGTTCACATAGTGTTTACATAATGCCATAGTATTTAGGTTTGAGATCTTGGCATCCCTTTCAGAGAGTCCACATAGCTAATAATGTTAATTTGGTATATAGGTTCGTCAACTTAGCATCCCTTTTAGAGAGTTTACATAGCTAAATATTTTTATTTAGAGCCCACATAGCTAATAATGATTACATGTTTTTTAGGCTATCAATTAGGAATCCCTTTCAGAGAGTTTACATAGCTAATAATGTCAACTAAGCATCTCTTTCAGAGAGTCCACATAGCTGAAAATGTTTATTTGGTTTTTAGGTTTGTCAACTCGGCATCTCTTTCAGAGATTCCACATAGCTAATAAGGTTTGTCAACTCTGCATCTCTTTCAGAGAGTCCACATATCTAATAATGTTTGTCAACTCAGCATCTCTTTCAGAGAGTCCACATAGCTAATAAATGCTTATCAGGTAAACCCAACTCTGCTGAAAATAATAATTATTATGTTTATAATTTGTGAGAATACGCAAGACAATAAATAATGTTTACCCGGTACTTCACTGGAACATTTTATATCCTAGGTAAACGATCAATCATTTGTAAACGAATCATTAACGTTCTGAAGTATATCGTAATTAAGATCGGTAAATTATAGATAACACGACAAACGTTCAAAACTAATCCTGCGGTGCTTATAAATAATGGCATCACTCTCAGAGAACACGCTACAGTTCCACTTCCATTTATACCTATGGCGCTAAAATAATGGAACCATACAAATCCTGTTAATGAGTTTTTACAGATCAATAACAGGAATTCTGAAGGCCGTTTTTAAAAGTTTTTTTCTGCCTTAGGTGAAGAAAATAATAATTGTATTTCAAATCTTGAGTATTCCTTGCAAAGCTCATCTTAAAGGAATACCACCTCTTAGAATAAACACAAAATCAAAATTCTCAAACATGGTAAATATGAATATATTTATTGGGTAACTTATCTGGTGTCAAAAACATGCAACAGATCTCCAAAAGTTGTGGGATCTTTAACGTGCACAGCCTGTAGCACATTGGATCTTGGTTTATTGTCCCAACCAAACGATTGAACGCTTTTTCCATGCCAGCCCATGTCAACTGCGTCACTAACAGGGGAAAAACCTGGTTGAAAATCCAAAAGTATCATCTCGACCCATGCTTGGATTGAACCCTGGACCTTCAGGTTAGCGAGCAAGCGTCTAACTCACTGAGCCACCATTAGAAAATGAGGAAACACATCTTTAAAGGGATTGTAAAGAGGTTTTCTAAACTTTGTATGTGTATCAGGAACACTGATAGCATCAATTTGCACTGTTCTAAGTTCCATTCCGACATCTATGGTTCCTTCAATTCCACTTAGATATCATTAGTAGCTTTTGGTAGATCACTGGTAGTGACGTCATAAATTGAATTTAAGGATTCATAGATGTTGGATTGGAAATTTGAATGGCGCAAATCGATGCTATCAGTGTCCCCGATGCACATACTATTACAAAGTTTAGAAAACCTCTTTACAATCCCTTTAAGTGTTGAAGGATAAGGCACCTGGCTAAGATCTATCTTACTCAAGCTATTAAGAAATGAAAGTGAACTAATTTTGTAAAGAAACGTCTACAGATCAATACAGGGATGATCAGTGGTAAATTTCCCTGGTATCATCAAACCATCTCTTTCTCCTTATTACCATCATTATTGGCCCTAATCAATAGTCAGAATAGCTTACTGTCTACCAATTACATTCAACACTGTATAATGGGTTGAGAGAGAAGTGGAGGGGGGTAGAGGGTATGGGAGGTGAAAGAGGGAGGGGAAAGAGGGAGGGGGGGGGGGGTATTATTGGCCCTAATCAATAGTCAGAATAGCTTACTGTCTACCAATTACATTCAACACTGTATAATGGGTCGAGAGGGTTGAAAGAAGGGGGGGGAGGAGGGGGGAGGGGGGGTTAGAGGGGTTAGAGAGGGGGTAAGTAGAGGAAAGAAAGGGGGGAGGGATGGTATTATTGGCCCTAATCAATAGTCAGAATAGCTAGCTGTCTAACAATTACATTCAACACTGTATAATGGGTTGAGAGGTTTGAAAGAAGGTGGGGGAGGGGGGGAGGTGAGGAGTGGGGGGAAGGGGAAAGGAGGGGTGGTTGTATTATTGGCCCTAATCAATAGACAGAATAGCTACTGTCTACCAATTACATTCAACACTGTATAATGGGTTGAGAGGTTTGAAGGGGGGCAGGGAGTGGTGGGGGAAGGGGAAAGAAAGGGGGGAGGGATGGTATTATTGGCCCTAATCAATAGTCAGAATAGCTACTGTCTACCAATTACATTCAACACTGTATAATGGGTTGAGAGGGTTGAAAGAGGGGGTGGGGGAGTGGGTGGGGAGTTGTGGGGAAAGGGGAAAGAAAGGGGGAAGGGAGGGTATTATTGGCCCTAATCAATAGTCAGAATAGCTACTGTCTACCAATTACATTCAACACTGTATAATGGGTTGAGAGAGGGGGGTCATGGAGGGGGCGGGAGGGGTTGAGAGGGGGGAGAGTGGGGAATGGGATGAAGGAAAAGAAAGGGGGTAGGAATAGGAAAAGTAGAGGGTGGGAGAGGAAGGTGTTGGAGGGTGTGGTGGGTATATTATTGGCATAAACACAACAATTTTTACTGCACAACCAATTGAGCTTGCGACAAATGACCAGCCCTGCAACCCTTGAAGGTTATGCAATCAAGCTGAAGGGTTGTATAATATCCCTCGAGGGATGTGGGGGTAGAGAAGGGATGGAGGCAAAAAATGAAAACAATATATGATCACTTTGAAAATTTGCGTTGAAAACGACCTTCCATCAGGAATCAATTACAAAATGGCAAACTATCAAACTAAAGCTTGATGAAAAAAATCTGAATTTGTTTTACTGTCAAAAATGCGCACACCATATTTGATTTAGGACAAAAACTGTGCATTATACACACAAATATATGGTATGTGGATGCAAATTTTTAAACTATCAACTTACCCATTGCAATTTGCAAGCCTGCTAAAATTAGAAGCAAAATTCATGACAGCTGTTTTGATAGGATCCTTGTCAAACAACGCAAAAACCTAAAACAAATTCTTAAACATTTCTTTGTAATTGAATAAGCCATGTTTTTATACGATTTGAATAATTTTACACGAGTAGTCCATAATATTTTCCTAAAAACAAAATTTAGACGTAAAATTAATGATTTTTTAAAGCGTCTTAAAATTTTATTATGCATTATTCTATTGTCTGTCAATGAAAAATGCAAATACGGAAATTTGAGAATCTTGTATGAAACGCTTTAAGTCTAAACGTTCGAAAAATATTCTGTTTTTGTTATGCATTATTCATTTTTATTAAAAATATCGTAAACAAGATGAATTTGAAATTAAAACTTTGTTATTCGACCAGCGGGGATGCTATTCTAAGAAATGCAATGAATGGAGTTTTACGTCCTGCTTTTCAAACGCCATGCAGTGTGCAATAAGGGAAATTTTGCCAGACCATTTTAAGAAAATGTGATGTTACAACACAAATTGAAACGGAGTGCTCGCTCTTTCTGAAAACCTAATGTCAATCTACCACTGGGTTTACCAATTCATTTTGAGAAATTGATAAATTCATATATCTTTTGGGTATTAGAGTTGGAAATTTGACTTCTTTTACAGACTCTGTATGTGTATCGGGGAAACACCATTCCAATTCCGACTTCTGTGGTTCTTGCAATTTCACTAAAACTAACGCGTTTTATGACGTCACCCCCACTGATCTACTGGAAGCTACGATTGATATCTATGCAGATCAGTGGGGGGTGATACACATACAAAGTTTAGAAAACCACTTTACAATCCCTTTAAATATTGGCCTATTTAATAATAATAACATATATTTTTAACACCGGTCTCTGCATTGATTTAACAGCTATAAATAATGACTTTGAATTAAAATCATCCATGCGAACTCTCTTAATGTTTGGCCTATGTAATTATAATATATATTATTTAACACCAGTTTATGGTAATGGGCTGCGAATCAATTATTTAAATGTGGCAGGCAAATATAGAATTAAAATCCTACCAATTTTATGGTTCGATACACTGCTAACTAACTAACACTTAAATAGACCAGGCCTTCTCAAATTGCAGCCCTTGAGAATGGCCCCTCAAGAGTGAACCCTTCCTCTAAAACACTCTGCTTGCTAAGCTCTATTTGGCCCTTATATTTTTTTTCATAAATGCATTTGGCCCAAAAATTTATTGAGAAGGCCTTCTTTAGACTGTTGCAGACTTACAGAAGTGCAAATCATCAGTCTTCAAAAGTACTAGAACTACACAAATATTGCATAATCTCTACAAATTTACCTTTCAAATGCTGATAATAATATGGATACATACAGATTTAATGGCTAAAATTTTGAACGATATTACTGATACGCCATGCTTGAATTTCTGTTTCTGAGACTAAGGTATGATTGGTCGAACTGATGTTAAAGAATCATTAGCAAATTGATAAACCAAATAACTACCATCCTTTTGAGGGGGACAATTCAAATTTGTATACCAACAATAAACCACTCAATATATCCCCCGTGACCCCTAAAGTCAACAAGTTTTCCCACCCATAGCACACCTGTCAATCTATTTTATACAAAGGTATTATAGTTTTGGCGGGAAAAATGGACCATTTATAGCTGGTGATAATGTTTAAAATGTAAACAAACTCCACTATTTACAGTATTAGGAAGATGACTTGACAATTGAAAAAGATGACAGGCGCAGGCGCAGGGGCAGGGGAAGCGGCTGGGGCAGGGGCAAGAGCAAACTGAGAGTTGGATCAATGTTTTTTGGGGGCTCAGACCCCTGATCAACGAGGCTCTCTTTGCTTGTTCCTTGCCCTCACCCTACATAATAATACTTAATTTTTCAATTAGCCCAAAAATGATTTTCGTCTTAAAAGTCTTTCAAGTCAGAGTCTGTGGGTCACTGACCCCTTTCAAGCCTCATGACAAAACTAAAACAGAAAACAGTTCCGATAAAAATAATCTGGCACAAAATATGATATTCCATCAGTTATATAAGTTAAAAAAAATGCTGACAATCACCGTAGCAACCAGAGTAAACAATAACATCACCTACGAGAACTCGAGGGTGTTTTTATCCTGGTATTGCATGTAGAATCATAATTATATAATCCAATCAGTGTTTATATAGCAACAAACTGACTAGTTATTTGGCTTCGAACGATTTAGTTACGCTATTGGTATCTCACTCATAAACTCTAGCTTATATTTCCAAACTGGAAAACAATATTCTCTGGGAAAAGAAGAATTATACGAAAAGAAAAATTATAGAAAAGACCAGAAATGGAATTTAGGGAAGAAGCAGCCAAATTGTATAGAAACACTTTCCAATAAAAAAAAATACCAAGCATTCAATGTTCACTACCAAAACTAGTTAGAAATTTTCACTTCAAAATCTAATACTTTTAGTATTCAGATTTGAACACTGTTTCTTTTGAATGACGCAATTCATTGGTAAGACAATTAGGTGCTATGAGTTAGAATCCTTCTCAGTTGGCCTGGTGTCAAATTCAAACCTTCGAAAAACAAGGACAAAAGTGGTACAAAACATTTTCAATGCATGAAATTTTGAAAACTTGACCTCATTTCAAATTTAAACCCTACAAAAATGGGTTAGAATCATTTTCAATGTAAGAAAAATTCCAAAAGTTGGTGTCAAATCTTATCATTGAAAGAGACGACAAAAAATCCTACCTTTTGTTGAAGGTGTCCAGATACGAAGCGGCAGACGTAATTAAATAATCAGATAAATTTCCTCTACCGGCAGGGGCAACGTTGTTCATGTTGAAATTAGCTGGACCGTCCCTGGGTGGGGGTTGGATGAACGACGCCATTTGTAACAGTTATCACACTCCTTGGACAGTGTTTACGGTATAAAACTGACGCACAACTGTTAGGTGTCACAGTAACAATTTGAAAGTTATTTTTAAATATCCAGAACCTTCTAAAACAGTTTACAGAAGTAAATTAGCAGATGGAACTGTCAGAATATCAAAAAATGTTGCACTAGAATAAAGTAGATCCACCGTCAATGCTTTTGTGATTAATTTAAGGACACACTTAATCCTTAACAGAGGAAAAAACTTTCACATCCAAAATTTGGTATAAAATGCAGATTTGGATTTTGATTCATTACATCCACTATCAAATCCAATGTCATATATTTTTATAAATCCTATAAATTGAGATAAAAGTCCATCCAATGCCAAGGCTTTCGACAGTTATACACTGATGTGTATAGCTTAAGATCCAAACACTAAATGACTAGATAACAATTCTAGGCTATACTATATAGATAGCACAAACTTGTGTTACAGTACACCACACATCAATCTAAAATGCATTGACATTAAGTCCATCCACTGCCAATGCTTTCGACACTTATACACTGATGTGAAAAGCTCTGGATCCAAACACTTAATGGCAAGATAATAACTTTGCAATGCTTTTCAAAGATAGCATGAATTAAATACACTACACATTAAAGTGAAATGCATTGACGTAAAGTCCATCCACTGCCAATGCTTTTGTGTTTAATATACTGATGTGAACAGCTCTAGATCCAAACACTTAATGACTAGATAACTATGCAAGTCTATAAATAAATATCACAAATAATGAATAGCAACAGGAAATCGTGTATGATAAAATCTTTTTATTTTTTAAATGTCTTGCAACATCCTTATGCAAAAAATCATGCACTGATTTAAATATTTTAATATTAAAGTTTCTTTTCCTCAAAACTGTCGTCAAATTTTCTCAATGTTCTGTACAAAATATCAAAATGTCTTGAGCGTTTATAAGTTTCGACAATGAAAACTGTTGCCTAACTTTCTACAGATAGTAAGCAATGAATTTTCGGCATCTTTTGGATGCAAATTCACAAATTTTATCCTTATAACCACAAATTTAAAATTTAATTTCTAAAACAGAATGCAAGCTGTTGTCATTGCTATACATTATCAAATTAAATTTTGCAGTTTTATCAAGGTCATCGACATTTTATCAAATTTCAAATCAGTCTATCCAAAATCATCATAAAATGATCACTGTTACTAAAAATTTAGAAGAAAAACACTTAAAAGGATCATTCACTCTTTAAAAATCCCATCACAAAATTTTAAACTGAAACAAAGGTGAAGCAGACGTCAACCACAACAATGCACTTCCCTCCCTTTTGTTATTTGTTTACGTTTTGAAACTTGATTTTAAAACCACTGTATAAACTGCTCTGTCGATTCCACTCTTGACACACTTTTCTTCCTGCAATTCTCTCAGAGTTTTTCACTTCACAGTAATGCCATCAAATATGAACCAATCAGAATAGAGGATCTCTCTTGGCCTCATTTCCAATTCATAGTGTTGTTATGTAGAGTTCTAGTCAGTGTCTGCTGAGCTATTGGACTAGGTCCCTTAGTGGTAAACACTGTATTCATTGAGGAGTGATAATGATGGTGTGTGTGATTTGCCAACTCATCCCTCACATCCTGGTTGTCCTTTAAAAAAGGTGTGTGTAATTTGCCAACTGATACATTATTTTATCTTTGGAAAATCCATTTGACTAGTTCATTCATTGAGAACCGGTAATATGATGGTGTGTCTGATTTGCCAACTCATCCCTCACATCCTGGTTGTCCTTTAAAAAAGGTGTGTGTATTTTGCCAACTGATACATTATTTTTTCTCTCGAAAGTCCATTTAAATCAGTGATAGCTATTGATCTAGGTCCTACTAGGAAAGATAAATGAAGTGTGCAATTTGTCAACTTTCCTGTGTCCCTTTAGTTTTTGGCCAAGGTCAAAGCTAGACTTATGCTGGGTCAGCCTGTTTCCTTCCCCCTATAAACACTACTTAATTTGAAGGAAGTGTCTATTGAGGGAGAGGATAGGAGGAAAAGGTGGCTAATCTAACCTTTTGATTGTCCCTCTCTCATATCACATCTGTCAGAAAGGTCAATAAGTAATCTAAATAACCATCAGAATTAGGTGAAGCGTGACCTATAGTGTTCAGTCATATTCTATATCCAATCACTGGCATGATGGTGTGATAGCCGCAATTTAATAGCCCTGACATAAGTTTGTAAATAAACACCAAGATGACTGACAAGTTTGGTGAAGCATACTGACAATGTTCCGTCATATTCTATATACAAATATTGATATGGAGCGATATACCACAATTCAAACAGCCATGAGTTTTCTGATTAAACCACAAGATCAATGACCAGTTCTGTGAAGCGTGTCAACATTGTTCCGTTATTATTATATATTCAAATATTGATATGGGCTCATTCAAATTCAAATAGCCATAATTATACAGCAGAAAACACTCCAAATCCATGTAAACATATTTGCAAAATACATTAGTAAAAGCTACTGAATTTTTTATATATGGAAATGAAATGAAGTTTTACCTCCTACTTTTCTTCACCTGGGCTAATGAAGACGAGTTTTCACATTAGGAAGTATATCAATAAATGAGTAAATATTTCATAATGCAAAAAGTTTACAGGTGTCTAGAAGAGTAAGCATACCCTGCCTGGCACCAAATGATTGGCAATACATTGATAGTAGCTAATGGACACTTAGTAGGAGGAAGTATGTCAATAAATAAGTCAATATTTCATGACGAAAAGTGATATCAGGTGTCTAGAAGAATAAGCATACTCTGCCTGACACCACACCCAGTAGTTATAATGCAATACCACTCAATAGCCCTAATCATCCAGCAGGAAATGTTACTATTTATAGTAACAAAGTAACTGGTAGTCAAGGAAATACATGCTCTAATAAAATCGGTGAACTGATGCAACATCATGCACTGTTATTGATTCAGTTTTATGACACTAGGTTTTTCATATAACTGATTTGATTTCATGATCTTTCATTGACAATATTGTGAGGGGCTGAAAGACAGGAGGGGCAGGGGGGTTTAAATTTGCCCTTGTTCGACGAGAAGATAAAAACACATGATGTCACTTTGTTATTGGGTTAGTCAATTCAACATTTCTTTCAGAGAGTCCACAAATTACTACTGATATGATTGTTCATTGGTTCTCTGGGTCTCTAAAATAGAGTAACAAAATGTAAGCTTTGTCATCAAAACACATGATGCCACTATGTTATTTGGTTAGTCAATTCAACATTACAGAGAGTCCACATATTCCTACTGCTATGAGTGCATATGGGTTCTTCAACTTTGCAAATGACTGTCCAAAGTATGCTTTGGAATTTAGGTCTTTCAATTCAGCATCCCTTTTGAGAGAGTCCACATACCTAAACCACAAACGCTGGATTAAATTTCACAACAAATCAACCCATATCAATTTTAAATCTTGCATCAAGGAGTGACTTTTGTTAATCAAAAGATCAAAAGCCCTGCAGCAGATATACAAAATAATTGACTGGAAAAAAAAACCCCCAACCTAACATAAAATAAGACTTGATGTTCAAAGATAAATTTCACTTGTATCTTTAATAAATTCTAGGTTTGCAAAAAATAAACTTCGTGCTTGGTTTTATTATCAATTTTGAATCTTGCATCAAGAAGTGACTTTTGTTAATCAAAAGATCAAAAGCAATCTGCCTTGAAGCAGATAAACATAATAACAGACTGGGAAAAAAAACCCAACATAACATAACATAAAAAAAGACTTGATGTTTAAAGATAAATTTCACTCGTGTAATAAATTCTAGGTTTGCAAAAAATAAACCAATATCAATTTTGTATCTTGCATCAAGGAGTAACTTTTAATAATCAAAAGATCAAAAGCCTTGCAGCAGATAAACAAAATAATTTACTGGGGAAAAAAACATAACATAAAATAAGACTTGATGTTCAAAGACAAATTTCACTCGTACGTTTAATAAATTCTAGGTTTACAAAAAAATACCGTAAACTGATATCAATTTTGAATCTTGCATCGAAAAGTGACTTTTATTAATCAAAAGATCAAAAGCCTTGCAGCAGACTTGAAAAAAAAATTAAGACTTGATGTTCAAAGACAAATTTTTCTCCCACGTTTAATAAATTCTAGGTTTACGGAAAAAACAAACGTTACAAAACAGATATTTATTACGATTCCTGTCAATTGGTTACATCTGCCCCGCAGAGAATGTTACTATAAATAGATGTAATCGTGTTGTAATGAGGAACTAGTCGTTCAATGTAATAACCCATTACTACCAGATGAAAACATGTGGAAAAAAGGCGGGAAATGTTCTAAATAATGAGCAGAAGATATAAACAAATTTAAAAGTTGTGATCAATTATGAATGATAGCACGTATCATGTATTTAAAGGTGCAGAAAAAATTCACAATGAACAGTGGTATCAGGTGTTCAGAAGAGTTAGCATACAGTGCCAGAGACCACACCAAGCTTTGGTGCTGGATCTGCTTTTAACAAATACCATAACAAAGACACTAAATAAGACCAAGAACAGAATTTCAAAAAAAAGGAGTTTTCCAGTGTAAGGTAAATTGAGTACTATATTGGCAATTAAATGGTAAAAAATTCCAGACCAAAGCCAAAGACGGAATTAAAAAAATGACCCAGAAACAGTAAAGTAAGGAATAAGATAAATTGGTTTGAGAACTAAACACCATTTTTCAATCAACTCTTAAATAGCCTCAAGTTTCTATATCAGGAAAAGCAATCATCTATTTTGGCATCAAATCCGTCCAGAAACTAATGGAATCAGTCTTATTAACCAGAATTTATTTCTTAGTATGGTTGGAACTAATGTTCTTGTACTAAAAGACTTCCTGATAGTAATGCCATGTATGGTTAATGAAATAAATGCCATGTAGTGTGCAATGAGGGAAATTTTAGCTAGGACAGCATTAGCATTAACCTACTGTTTAGTAAATGAAATGAAATGAAATGAAATGGAGTTTTACGTCTTGCTCTTTTGCACTTGTATGGGCTAATAAGGACAAATGCCATGCAGTGTGCAATAAGGGAAATTTAGCCAGGACAGCAGCATTAACCTACTTTTATTAATGATGTCCAACTGTCAGGGAATCTTTAACATGCACAGTCAATCTGTGCACAGGGCCTCGGTTTATTGTCTTATCTGAACAACTAGACCGAGTTGAAAAATTTGAAGGTATCATTTCGACCCATGCCGCAGGAGGAGGGGAGGGAGGGGACCCTAGGAAAAACCCAGGGGAAAAATGGCCATGCTGAAACCACATGTTCCTTAGTGGTCAAACAGCTGATAAACCATATGGTCAATCACACTTCAGCCATAAATTGATGGCCAGTAACAGTTTGTTTACATTAGATATCATTATCTTCTGACCACTGACCTGTCTACGACCTTTTGACCTCTTGACCATGACCTTGAGGTCAAGTGGTTGAACAATATTAACCTTGCACTGATGAGTGAAAGAAAAGATAAGATAGGAATGGATGAATGATGACAATATAAAGAATGAATTAATAATGAAGGAATAAGAGAGAATGAATGAATGAAGGAAAAGTTTTGTGTCCACCTATTATTCAAATACTGAAAGGATGAATGAATGAATGAATGAATGAATGAATGAATGAATGAATGAATGAATGAATGAATGAATGATCAAATGCTACACTTTGAATATTTCTTATCAATGATTTTGAGACAGCGTTCCTTTAAATGAACTTCTTTCCTTACTGCTTTTGTTAAAAGTGTAACTTAAAACTTTTGTCCTACAAATCTTTGAACCAAAGCTACAAGGTATGCAATTCTATCCCATAATTTTTAACTATATTAGTAGTGGCAGGTGTTGCGTGCGAAGCAGACCATGCTTCCTCTTTTTGAAACACCTGATGGCACTTCTCTTTGGTGTAGTCAACTACTATACAACTAGTATTTTCCATTTTGTCATGCTTACTCTTTTCGAAACACCTGATAGTACTTCTCTTTGGACTAGTCCACTACTATACAACTATTACTCTCAATTTTGCCAGGTTTTATAATGTGATTTTAGTTAACGGAATTGTTTTGCATGTACGAATTTTTATTTTCTATTAACACTTGCAGAATATAAAACAAAAATCGTACTCATTTGATGAATGTTGTGACCGCGATATTTCTTCCGTGAAAAGAGTTTACAACTGAAGCTTGTCGCGCAGGAAATTGCAATTCTGACTCTTATTTGATCAGTTCTCTCTATAAATTAAATTTGAAAGCTTTCTTTTCATTGAAATCAGCGTTGATTTCTGTTTAATTTGTGAATTCTTGCGTTTGATTGGAAACCGATGAATTTAATAGATTTTTACGAGCATATTTTAACAATTTATGCGACGTAAATGAAATGTAAATATTTGAAATTAAGATTTAATGACAATTTATTATTTAAAGAGGCATTACCTACAAACATTTGAACTATTTTCTTTTTTAGTTTTCCAAAGGTTAGACACATCCAGAGCCCTTTAAGAAAAAAAAATATGCATTTTTTGAAACTTACAGTACCTGAGTAGCATTTTCCTGAAATTCTCATTTAAAGAAAGAAAGAAACATCTATATTTTTCAAGGATAACAACTTTGGTTCCCATGAGGATCCTTTCTCCCAACTGGTCCTTGGTCAAACCTCTTGACATTGATCTTTCCTGGATTATCCGTACCCATTTATAGCTGGGTTGACTGCAATAATGAGGGAAGACGACTTACTGAAAGTCATTGGACTTTCACATGTATCCAAGCAAATGACGTCATGTTTGTAAAGAACGATACATTAACTGACTGTGTTATAGAACCCCATAAAGATGTCTGCTGTATTAAAAGAGCATAAATTCACTAGGCAATGCCCCTTTAATATATACAATATATCAAATGACATGTGCAGTAGTGAGTTTTCCTTGTCTATTCTTCTGAATATAGGCTAATTATTCAATATGCTTTTCACTGAAAGTAGGCCAATGAAATCCATTCCTTTGACAATGTGACCTTGACTTGAAGGTTGTCCATTGTGAACTGAAGGTCACCAGACTTTCTCATGCTGGATTTTTTGAGTCCAATTAAAGCTGTGTTGACTGGAATAATGAGATCAAACTTAAGAAAGAAAGTGTTTAACTCAATGAGCAAGAATCTAACTCAATGAGTGAGTGTCTAACTCAATGAGCAAGCATCTTACTAGATGAGGAATGTCTAACTCAATGAGCATGCATCTGACTCAAATTTAATGAGCAAATGTCTTTTTTAATGAGTAAGAATCTAACTCAATAAGAAAGCATGTAACTCAATGATCAAACATCTTACTCTTACTCAACGAGAAGCTTCTAACTCTATGAGCAAGTATTTAACTCAATGAGCAAACGTCTAACTCAATAAACAAACGTCTTAACTCAATGAACAAACATCTAACTCAATGAACAAAGCATCTAACTCAATGGAACTGGAACTTGGAACTCCAATCCAATCAACCGAACCAAAACCCATGTGAAACTCTAAGAATGAATTCCTTGAAAAGTTAATTAATTTTATCAACAAGTTTCACACCTTGGAACTAATTACCAGCAACTGTAATAATACTAATAATCTAATTAACAATAAAACTAATTAACAATTATAGAAGAACACAATTTTCATGTCTGGCAAAGAATGATACCAACACGGCAAATTCTAAAATTAATATTTTTCATTTTTAAACTTAGTGGTTACCATAGTCCCTCAATTATCGGAGAATGTCAGGTATAGAATGATACAAACATTTTAAGATTAATTTTTTGTTCTTAGACTTTGTTTTTTTCATGTCATTTTCACAAATGAGCCAAAAATAGCATATTAACTCCATGGCCAGTTCCTTAGTGGATTCATCTTTAAAGGGAT
This sequence comes from Lottia scabra, assembly GCA_029955415.1. Lineage (NCBI taxonomy): Eukaryota > Metazoa > Mollusca > Gastropoda > Lottiidae > Lottia > Lottia scabra. The sequence continues at coordinate 3,059,157 of JARJEI010000014.1, read as the reverse complement.
TGTAAAGAGGTTTTCTAAACTTTGTATGTACATCGGGGACACTGATAGCATCAATATGCACCATTTCAATTTCCATTCCGAGGTCTGTGGTTCTTGCAATTCCACTAAAACAAACGCGTTTTATGACGTCGCTAACAGTGATCTACATAGATATCAATAGTAGCTTCCGGTAGATCACTGTCAGTGACGTCATAAAACACATTAGTTTTAGTGGAATTACAAGAACCACAGAAGTCTGAATGGAAATTGGAATGGCGTAAATTGATGCTATCAGTGTCCCTGATACACATACAAAGTTTAGAAAACCACATTACAATCCCTTTAAAATTTGTTGAATCGATGTCATTTTCTCAATTATGAGCAAAAAATGGCATATTAGCTCCATCGCCAGTTCCTTTGTGGATTCATCTTTAAAAAAATATGTGAAAATCTTGTAAGCAATCAATCAAGCATATAACATCATATAAGTATTTCTGTCACCTAGGTATTTGTTAGCCTACATGTTGGTATTTGAACTGTATATCTTCATTATTGAATCCCTCACAATAGACAACAAGGGGTTATAGAAATATTACTAATACCGGTCTCATTAAAAATGACTTGAGGTCAAAGGTTACTGGCTTGCCAATTTAATTTCAATGAGGTTTGACGTAATTTCCAAAAAATCAGTTCATAGATTTTAGCCATTTCAGTTTAAAGGGATTGTAAAGAGTTTTTCTGAACTTTGTATATATATCGTGGACACTGATAGCATTTATTTCCACCATTCTAATTGCCATTCTAATGTCTGTGGTTCTTGCTATTCCACTAAAACTAAGTGTTAAATGATGTTCTCTTATAAGATAGCTTGCCAGGCAAGGTAATATACGCCCACTGGAGGCTTTGTTTCAAAAAGAACATTTGGCAGAAACAGCAACCATCACAACCATGAAATATTCAACCTGTAGTCATAGGCCTACATTTCGTACAGAACTTGAATTAAGTGTTGTCTAAATATTTTTTTCTCGATTTCATCAAGGGTTCAGCATTCATCAGGTTTAGTCAAAATCCTTCTGCCTTGTCAAGTGTTTCTGAGCCTTCTAGAGGATAAACGAGCTATATATCAAACGCGTTTTAAAGAACAAGGGCAATAATTCATATTTTATATTTTCAGAATTTCATTGATTTTAAATAGGGTTCATCCTTGGGTGATAACAAACAATTTCAGCAAGTTTCGCCAAAATCCATAAAGAATTGTGACTTGTAGAGTGTTAACGAGCTAAAAATCGAACGCGTTTTAAAGAACAAGGGCAATAATTTATAATAAATATTTTCTGATTCTTTTGATTTTAAATAGGGTTCATGCTTGGGTGATAATAAACAATTTCAGCAAGTTTCGTCAAAATCCGTAAAGAATTGTGACTTGTAGAGTGTTAACGAGCTAAAAATTGAACGCGTTTTAAAGAACAAGGGCAATAATTCATATTAAATATTTTCCGATTCTTTTCATTTTAAATAGGGTTCATCCATGGGTGATAATAAACAATTTCAGCAAGTTTCGTCAAAATCCGTAAAGAATTGTGACTTGTAGAGTGTTAACAAGCTAAAAATCGAACGCGTTTTAAAGATCAAGGGCAATAATTCATATCAAATATTTTCCGATTCTTTTGATTTTAAATAGGGTTCATCCTTGGGTGATAATAAACAATTTCAGCAAATTTCGTCAAAATCCGTAAAGAATTGTGACTTGTAGAGTGTTAACAAGCTAAAAATCGAACGCGTTTTAAAGATCAAGGGCAATAATTCATATCAAATATTTTCCGATTCTTTTGATTTTAAATAGGGTTCATCCTTGGGTGATAATAAACAATTTCAGCAAATTTCGTCAAAATCCGTAAAGAATTGTGACTTGTAGAGTGTTAACAAGCTAAAAATTGAACGCGTTTTAAAGAACAAGGGCAATAATTCATATTAAATATTTTCCGATTCTTTTGATTTTAAATAGGGTTCATCCTTGGGTGATAATAAACAATTTCAGCAAGTTTCGTCAAAATCCGTAAATAATTGTGGCTTGTAGAGTGTTAACAAGCAATTGTGGACGGACGGACCGACGGACGGACGGACGGACGGACATGGGTGACGGCAATATACGCTCCACATTTCATGTGGGCGTATAAAAAGTCTTTCAAATATAAAAATATCTTATGACTTCATAAAACACTTAATGGTATTGCTGAACCACAGACATAAGAGTATGCCTGGCAATCGGAATGGTGCAAAACAAAGCTATCAGTGTCCCAAACACACAAAACCTGTACAATCCCTTTAAGGCATGATTTGTATATATATTAGCTAGCCATGCAATAATAGTAATAAATATGATTTATGGACCAGTTATTTGTTTATCTTCAGTCCAATATCAATATAATAGATAGATATATTATGGTAATCTACATTGCTACATGCTATTATAGGACTGTTATATAGAGGGATGTGAAAGATGGGAAGGGGGGGGGGGGGGGGGGTCCTTTAGATCAGGGTTAGAGGTTAATGTAGGATGAGGTGATAGGGGGTGAAAGCTGACAACTGGCCGACTCTCAAAAGAATTGGCCGTGCATCAAATTTTTCTTACTTTGAGGGGGCATTCGAACCTACGGCACATAATCGCCTAGCAGACAGGGTGAGGGTTTAAGAGGGTATTTGGATGGGTGGGAAATAATGCAAAAGTCATTTATGTGGACTCCACAAAACCACAGACAAATGAGAGGGACAAGGATTCCAGAGAAGCAAACTTGTCCATGAGGGTGCAGTGGTCCTGTAAACTTGGGTTATTTATTATTTATTCATTTATTCATCCATATATTCATCTATTCATTCATTCATTTATTCATCTATTCATTCATTCATGACATAACCTTGGACTAAATGTAGTAGAAAGATATGCAAACACTACAAAATTCATGCCAAATGATCATATTTTTCACATCAAATAATCATCATATCTCATATTTGTTTACTAATAACGTCACAAAAACATGTTATTTATCTTGAAAGGTCAGTGACACATGTTTCTCCTTGTAAACTCTCCAAAACTGATGCCAAATTGACATGAATCTAACACAATCTACATAATAAATTCTGTATCCCTTTAGAAAGTTCACATTGCTTATTTGGCCTCTAGTTCTGTCAACTCTTTATATATTTCAGAGTGTCTACATAGCAAATGTTTATTCAAATGTAGGTTAACCCTTTCAGAGAGTCCACATAGTTAATGCTGTTTATTCCATATATAGGTTTTGTAAACTATGCAACTCTTTCAGAGAGTCCACATAGTCAAAGTGTTTTTTTTGGCATTCATGTATGTGAAGTCAGCATGTATTTCAGAGAGTCCACATATATCTAAAATGTTTATTCTTCATATAAAGGTTTTGTCAACTCTGCAACCCATTCAGAGAGTCCACATAGTTAATGCTGTTTATTCCATATATGGGTATTTGGTTAGTAAACTATGCAACCCATTCAGAGAGTCCACATAGTTAATGCTGTTTACTCCATATTAAGGTATTTGTCAACTCTGCAACCCTTTCAGAGAGTCCACATAGTTAATGCTGTTTTTTCCCATATATAGGTTTTGTAAACTCCGCAACTCTTTCAGAGAGTCCACATAGTTTAAGTGGTTCTTTTGGCATTCACGTATGAGAAGTCAGCATGTATTTCAGAGAGTCCACATAGCTAATAATGTTATTTCTTCATAATATATAGGTTTTGTAACTCTGCAACCCTTTCAGAGAGTCCACATAGTTAATGTTTATTTCATATATATAGAAATGTGACCTCTGCAACCCTTCAGAAGGTCAAGACTCTCAGACTTCCAGGATAGTGCCAAGTTTCCATAACACCATTAGTTCCTTAGTCTCTTACATTGAGAGTTTAATCAAGTTTCTAATTCTACAGAATTAGTTGATGAAAATAGACGACTCTTCACAGTCTGGGTGAAATTATACAGTCCAGAAAACACTCGGGACTAAAAGCTTCTAAGTTTGAATTGATGGACTTGAGTCTTAATAGAAATAGACTTCCACTAAATGTATGTACTTTAGACTTATTAGCGTTCTTGGTTGGACAGTAAAGGAAGGTAGAAGGAAACTCACAATGTTGAGAAGTCCAGAATTATAATTTCTGACATTCAATGCAAAAAAAGTCCAAAGTAACTCCCATGAAAAAACTGAGTTTATTCAATGCCAAAAGTCTAGTAAACTCGATGCAAAATTCCAAAGTAACTCAAATGCCAAAAATCAAGTAAATTCAATGCCAAAAATCAAGTAAATTCAATGCCAAAAGTCAAGTAAATTCAATGCCAAAAAATTCAATTACTCAATGCCAAAAGTCTAGTCAATTCAATGCCGAAAAGTCCAGTAACTCTATTCCAAAAATTCCAAAGTAACTCAATGCTGAAAAACCAAAGTAACTAATGCCAAATTCCAAAGTAACTCAATGCCAAAAGTGCAAAGAGTTCAATTAACTTAATGCAAAAAGTCTAAATAATCAATTACTAAAACATATATTGTTTACAGATTGTTATTCTAATTTCATCAAATAACTTTTGAGTTTATTAGTCCTGTGTCTGTGCTTTCGTGACTTTGACATTTCTACAAAGTAACCACTTTTACTCCGAAAAGCCCCCAAAAACCCAAATAAATACATACCTAAACAGTGGAGAATTCTTGCATCGTTTCTGGTCACTCATTTTCAAATTAAGCCTGACCACAATTTCAACCAATCAGGACACGCCTTCTGACAACACTTCTGACCCGAACTTTGTCACGTTTCAAAGATATTTCAAATTTTAAAACAAATATTATGGTTTTAGCCTTAAATCATGTCCCAGTTTTCGCCATTTAGTGTTTGCCCAGATGGTTTTTTGTGGTCAAAGAGTGTCATTTTAAAAATGGCAGACAATTTTTCAAATTTTGTAAATGTCACATTCCATGAATTGTCTACCATGAAAGGAATGTTGATTGGATTGTATTAGCCAGTCGTGTCTGACTAGAACTCTAGAATGTTGATTTGATTGTATTAGCCAGTCGTGTCTACCATGAAAGGGATGTTAATTAGGCTATATTAGCCAGTCGTGTCAGACTAGAGCTCTAGACTGTTGATTTGGCTCAATAACCAGTCATGTCTGAATAGAGCTCTAGACTGTTGATTTGGCTCAATTACCAGTCATGTCTGAATAGAGCTCTAGACTGTTGATTTGACTATATTTACCAGTCATGTCTGACTAAAGCTCTAGTATTTAGAGTCACATACAAGCAAACATGAAATGAAAATGAGTTTTATGTCCTGTTTTGCACCTGTAATGGGCTAATGAGGGTGGGAAAACACCATGCAGTGTGCAATGAGGGAAATTTTGCCAGGAAAATACAAGCAAAGCAATGAGAAGATACCTGCAACCACTCTGCAAACGTGTCATGTAGCCAAAACAATTGAAATCTCTACAACTCGTTAAGTTCCTGATTAATTAAGGAAAAGGAAATTAAATTATTGCCACTGTCAGAATAAAATCCAGCAGTTTCCTAAAATGACACGCCATAAGACAGTACTTTATATTATATCGTTTGTCATTGTCAGTTCTGGACTAAACATATTTTTTTTTTGCATGCTAAAATTATTTTGACCTTATCTTAATATGTCAAAATGAAATAGAGTTTTATATCCAAATTTAGATACATCTCTAGACGAATGAAATAAGTGTGCAATTGAGGAAACATTTGTAGTCATATTCAACTGAACTTTAAAAACATTCCTTTATGTCTTTTTGTCAGATCTCGAATAAACATTTCTTTTGTATAATGAAAGAATTATTTTGTCGTTATATTAATATAATGAAATGAAATGGAGTTTTACATCCTACTGTTCTGTATCTAAGCTGATCAATGGAATCGATGACATAAAATATATGTATTGAAAAAAAAACTATATATTAGACCGGAACATCCTGTTCCTCAATTAGTTTATTTTGTCGACAAAATGGTTGTTATGAAGCTGACCTCATAAACATAAAAGAAATTTGCCAGTTTTTAGAGAAAAAACATCCAGGGAGAAGAATATTTCAACGCAACCAAATTGGCTGTGCGATTTAAAGATATAATCAAGCTTGGTCTCCTGTCCCTCAAATTAACTCATTGAGGGACAGGATGTTCCCGTCTATGGATATATAAGCTTATATCATCTAATTTACTATTTTCATGTCCGGATATTACTTCAAAATTTATGACAAAAATCTTATTCAAACAGGAAATAATATACAAAATGACTCATCATATTTCAAACTTTCATGTCATGTTTGTTTTTTATGATGAAATATATTGTAACACACTACAGTGTCCAATGAGGTTAATTTTCAGGATAGGGGCGGCATGAGTATGAACAGAAAAATTATATTCAAAATGACTTGTTTTTTTTATTATGATGAAATCTATTTTAACACCATGCAGTGCCCAATGTAGGAAATATCTTCAGGACATTGGTATTATACTTTAACATTTTTCAATTTCCAATTGTCAATGAAGTATTAAATACACAGCCTGTAACACTCAGGGCCTTGGTTTATTGTCCCATCTGAACGTCTAAAATTAGTCAAAAATGTAACCTTTTAAAAGTAAAACTCCAAAGACCCTCTAAAAAAAAATCTTTTACATGTAAAGTAAAGCATACAGGGCCTTGGTTTATTATCCCATAGGACATACAGAATTTACACAAACCCTTAACCGGTAACCCTCTAACTTCAAAACAAGAATGTGACCCTCACTTAAAAAAAATGTCCTCAAAGAAAACAAAAAAAATATCTTACCTATTTCTTTTTAAGACTAAATGAAGATTATTATTCATTTCCGAATAAATATTTACAAAAATATATAAAAATAAATAAAGTTTTTTGAGTATTTACAGAAAGAGAAACTGTTACAACACGATATTTACATGTTCACCGAGGCCATTATGACTAATAAAAAACCCAATATTCAATCGGGATATGATATTCAATTGATATTTGAATGAATACGTCCCCTAACGCCCTATATACACAGTGGTTATTATAACCCGTTATATGTTCTTATATTGTATTGTTTCCTTCGAGATTCGAGTTATGACTTGTTTTTTTTATAAAAATACTGGTTTTTGATAACAATTAGCCTTGTGGATCCTCCAAAACTAAAGAATTAAGTTTGTTTAATAAATTAAATTCAGGTTCAATTTTAACCAATTGCTAATAGGAATCATCGCTTGAAAAAGAGTTTTGATTGGTTATTTAAGCCCATCCTCTTCCGATTGCTTAATCTGTTGATTTTGTCATCCAATCTGTTGTTCAGTATCAAAATGAAAATTTTACACAAAATTTACACAAACTATAAAACTAGAGTGTCCCATTCTCAAGATACACTAATTCATGACCTGGGCTAGTGCTTATTTTGATCATTTAAACAAAGGCCCTACCCTCTATGAAGTTATTAATTATTTTTTTTTTACCAGTATTAATTTGGTTTATCATATAAGCCCATATACATATCATGTAAATTATGTAAAGAATTTGTTGTAGTCTGAGTACAAAGTATGATTGCAGGATGTATCTCCCTTGTAAGATCACCAGAAAAATAATCTTACAATATGAAGGGAGACTAATCCATGAAAGTTGATAAATGTAGTCTGTAGTCTTTCTTTTAATTCAAGCACAATTTAGTACAATTTAAATCAGCAGTCCCAATTACTGTTAGAAAGAATAGTAAATTAAAAGGGGAATACTATTTATCACTGTTGCCGCAGCTTTCGACAACCATAACTGAATCTTAGACACGGAAAACATTACAAGTCAGATTTATTCTGTCCATTACTACTATAAAGATAGTGGACCACGGCCATATACGCCTAACGAAAAAGGAAAAAATTTAAGTAGGAGAAAACTAAACTTTCTCAAACCTTTCGATTTAGGTCCAATAACATCCATTTTAAGTTTCATCAAAATCGGTTGAAAACTAAGAGAGTAATAGCATATTTAAGATTTGGGGCAAGGGCAATAACTCTGCTTGTAACGATCGAAAATAGCTCAAATTTGAACTTGATCTTTGTTTTCTGAATATATATACACATATCAAATTTCATTTGATTCCGTCAAAAACTCTAGTTTTTAGAGCGTTTACAAGGAAATGTTGATGGACGGACCGACGGATTTGGGGCAAGGGCAATAACTCTGCTTCTAACGATCGAAAATAGCTCAAATTCGAACTTGATCTTCGTTTTATGAATATGTATACACATATCAAATTTCATTTGATTCAGTCAAAAACTCTAGTTTTTAGAGCGTTTACGAGCAAATGTTGACGGACGGACGGACGGACGGACAGGGGTGACTACAATATACGTCCTCATAGAGAGATGAGGGCGTATAAAAACAGTGGACTATAATATAAAAAAATAACTCACTGGAAAAATAATTTGGTCTGCAAAGGTTGCAAGAAAGTCTGTTGACCTTGAATAAGTCATCTTCATTCATAATTTCAGTCAACCCAGCTGTAAATGGGTACAGATAATCCAGGAAAGATCAATGGTTGTTATCTTAATTTTTTTCTTTCAAACTTGTTAATCATGTTGATATGGCAACAAAGCCACAACTAAGAGAGTTTTCAGAGAACTGTTTTACTGAACATAATTCAATAGGACAGTGGGGTATTGTTCAAAATTAATCCAAACAAAACAGTGTTCAACACCAAAAAACAGTGTTCACAACTATGAAACAGCGTTCAAAGTCAATTAAGATGAAAATGTGTTCACCATTAATCACCATTGTTTTAAATTGATAATTAACTACTCAACAGAACTTTGTTCACCACTATTTACCTTCTTCTTTCCATACAGAAATTATTGTGTCCTGAATCATATTTTATTAAATGGAGTTATCTCCCTTTACACTTATCATTGCTATCAAAAATATTCTTATCTCAGAAACTTAGCTACAATTAGATTTTTCCATTTACAAGAAAAAACCTGTGGACCTTCACTGAAACAATTATTATCATATTTATCTCCCTTTACATTTCTCGTAAATTTCAATGTACTAAGAAAATAAGAGTGTTCTGTAGCTTGTAATATGAAATAAAGTTATCTCCCTTCAGATATTTAGAATCTTAAATGGATTCAACTCAAAGCAAAATGTACAATCTAAATGTTTTTGAATACATACATAAGAATTTCAACAAATTTGAAGGAAAAATGCGACATTTGTAGACTTGAACACTTAGCAATGCTTGAAAAATGGTGAAATCTTGGAACAATCGTGGAAAAGTCTGAAAGTTCTAGAAACTGGGTAACTAGGTAGAAGTAAATAATAGTATCTTAGTAACTATAGGTCAAGGTTGTTTGTGAATGAAATGTCGGTAAAAAAGGAAATTCCACGCCTCCGTCTGCTTGGCGTAATTGACGGTAACTTAATGACTGTCACATGTTACTCAAATATAATACGCAACGCTGGACTCAGACCAAAATTAAATGGATTGTAAAGTGATTTTCTACACTTTGTAAGTGTATCAGGGACACTGTTAGAATCAATTTGCGCCATTCCAATTTCCATTCTGACGTCTGTGGTTCTTAAACTTTAACATAAACTGACACGTTTTAAGACGGCACTGACAGTGATTTATCAAAAGCTACTATTGATATATATGCAGATCATTGTCAGTGACATCATAAAACGCGTTAGTTTTGGTGGAATTGCAGGAACCACAGACGTCGGAATGGAAATTGGAATGGCGCAAATTGATGCAATCAGTGTTTCCGATACACATACAAAGTATAGAAAATCACTTTACAATCCCTTTAAATTAGGGAAAATATTGTTCCAAACCTTAATATGGGGGAAAAAATATGAATCGCCAAAATGAAATGCATAAATTTTTACAGAACTCCAATGGATCTGTCTAACATTGGAGACAAATTCATAATAGCTCATTACAATATTTTGAAACTTATAACAAAAGTTCAAAATCTGGGGTCACAATCAGAGATCCCTAAAAACAAGGGGTGATTGTTTCAAACATTAATTTAGGGAATTCAATACATTGCCTAAAGTCTCATGTAACATTATAAAATATACATATTTCGATCTTACACAATAAAGGGCAATGAGAGCTTGCGTCAAAAATTTCATTTGAGGCAAATTACCAAAAATAATCAAATTTTTTCCAGATTTGAACATTTAAAATGCGAAAAAAAAACGCAACAAATGACTTAATAATTGCTTTATTTTAAAAAGCCATATTTTTTCATTAAAAACAAAACACTTTTAAAAACAATACAATTATTTTGAACTTTGTCACATATGGAGACCAGAGGAATTTGAAAGTTTTTATTGTCCAAAAAAAAATACTTTACAGATGCCTTGAGCTTTAAAGAAATCAAACTTTGTCAAATTTGGGTTTTGTAACAATGACAATGTAATGAAGCAAACATGCTGACACCTCATTCACTTTGCAATTTGGCTTTTCAACTTTGTTTTTGGTCTAGAGACTAAAGAGTTCACAAGGAAAATATCAAGAACTTGTCAAGCATCAAACATAAGAAAACCAAATTCAGATGCCAAAACACGACGTCACTCTGCTATTGGTGAGTCAACTCTAAATTCCTTTCTAGAAAGTGCACAGGGAATGATCGAAGGGAATGCTTCCGATACACCTTATATCACTCTACGATTGAGTTTGTCATGTCTACATTATATCCTAACAAATTCCCTGAAAAAATCTCTTTAAATAAATACAAGCAGAAAGTTCTTAACATAAAAAAACGAAAAAACAAAACATAAGGGCACATATGGCAACCATAAAAGATACATTACTCAACAACAGTGTACATATGTATTAACTCAATTTTCCATTAACATAATCTCAAAATATGGTCCCAATATTTACTACGTCGTCAGGAGTTACGCGGTGCATAAAAATACGACAATGTGGTTTAACTACTATAAATAGATTTTAAAGCATCCTGTTGAACAATGAAATGGTCTACAAAAATGTCAATCGATGTAACCAAAACATAAATTCTGGAAAAATCTTGGTCATGACCTTGAATGTCTTTTAGTAGCTTTAAAGTTGATAAACAAATCTTTTGCCAGTTATGTCTGATTAGAGCTCGAAAAGATTAGATTCAGAGAAACTTAGTTTCTTGAAAAAGGTCTAGTCATGTGCATGTTTTTGAAGTTGATTAACAAATTATTTGCCAGTCATGTCTGACTAGAGCTGACAAAAGCTTGAAAAGAGTTTAATATTCATCTTTTCTGCACCTGATTTGATCAAAAAAGACAGACAATATCAAGTAGTGTGTAATGGGGGAAAAATTTCCAGGAAAGCCTCTTGTTTTTATTTCTATTGCCAACTATCGATGGACCATTATCACAAACTGTAGCACACAGGGCCTTGGACGATTTTCAATATGAGCTCCTGTGATAAAGCACCACCAAACTGAAAGTTTACCAAATGCGTAGAGATTCAACTGAATGGATTATTAGAAATTTCTTTTGCCTCAAGAAGATTTGAACTTTAGGCGCACTATGACTAACTATCAAAACAGAAATCAAGGATCTAAAAAATGTTGACAGTCAAATTGAAAAGCCATGTACCTAAGCTTATCTAATATTTGGACGTATTTTGCCACTTATGGACTGAAATAGATCTCAAGAAGCCCAACAGAAGAATTTCCCCGATATATGAAACGTAAATGTCTAAGAAAGATAACTCTAATCTTTATTGGCAAGTGTAAAAATAACACTTTTGGTTTGTCAATAAATCAGGGGTCCCTTGTCGAAAATTTTCAACTACAGGTTCAACTGAAAAGATAACCATAATAAAAAAAAACGAGTTTTGCATTTTTTTTTTGCCATCCTAGCCAAACACCATGCATTGTGCAATGAGGGAAATTTTGTCAAGACAGAGTTATTATTTTTGATTTCCAACTGTCAAGAAATTTTTAACCTGCAGCACACTGAGGCTTGGTTTATTGTCCCATCCGAACGATTAGATGCTTTTCAGTGTCAGCCTCTCCGATCTGCATCACTAACAGGGAACAGGGGGAAACCTGGTTGAAAAATCTGTACCTATGCTGAGAATGAACCCTGGACCTTCCGGTTACTCACTGAGCCACTGCGTCTTCCACCAATTGGGAAACCGTGTTGATTTCTAAGTACCGTATTTTTATTGTGCAAATATCTTAAAGTTATGATGGCTTTGAACAACAAGCCTAAGAAATAAGACAACTAAACTATTTGTATATAGATATAGACATGTTTTATCAGTACAGCACGGATCTCATTGATAAATATATTTCCTTTATTTATATAGGGATCTACAAATCTACAGGCAACGACTGAACTTTGTCACGAAAAAAAATTATCATTTGCACTGTAGAGGACAGTGGCATAGTTTAGTCGGCAATGAGTTTGATAGTCCGCAGTGGTGCAATTCACACTCAGACTGAAATTAGAACTGACAACCATGTTTTGTTTGTTACATCCAAGTAATGATAACATGGGCATTGATCCTTCCAAAACTGAGAAAAATTCAATGCCATAGCTTGTGTATTTGAGAGTCGAGCCATCGTCAAGTTTCAACCTCTATCAACTAACAATAAAGCATTACTCAAGACGTTTGCATGCAGACTAAGATAAGAACCAACAACCAATGTTTTGTCCAAGATAATGTCATGTTAAAATTCTAACATTCTAACTGATTTGAGCTACATCCTGTCCACATAAACATGGGACACTTGCCAAATGAAACAAAGTTTTACATCCTGCTTTTCTGTACCTGTAATGAGGATGCCATGCAGTGTGAAATGAGGGAAATTTTGTCAGGAAAGCGGCATTTGCTTTCTTATTTTCGATTTCCAACTGTCGAGGGATCTTTAACGTGCACAGCCTGTAGCATACAAGGCCTCGGTTTATTGTCCCATCTGAACGACTAGATGCTTTGCCATGTCATGGGACACTTGCCAAACACTAGCTACATCATTTATCTAGTGTACAAAATAATGTCAAAATAATATTTGAAAAATTGAGATATTTAACCTTAGTGTATGTAAAATAATGTTAAATAAATATATAACATAATGTTTACTCGGTGTTAGTAAGGTATCAAAATATCCATTATCAAAATATATACAGCCAAATTATGCAGTTTTATGTCACCAAGGACACTGGGGTGACCGTCACCAAGGACATATGGGGTTACCTTGCATCATCTGCAACTGTACGGGCTAATGAAGACGCTATGCAGTGTGAAATGTGGGAAATTTTGCCATTATCAATATACAGAGAGCCAAATTATGCAGTTTTATGTCACGGGGTGACCGTCACCAAGGACACTGGGGTGACCTTGAATGACCTTCACAGTTTTTCCACTCGCACTCGTATCAATTTCGGAACTGGACTAGTGTGCTAGATAACCTTGAATACTATACAGAAATCACCATGTTGAATAAATTATAGTTCAGCCAATCAAAATCATTTTCCAGAAAGAGTTGTCTTCTCATGCGTTAAATACATTCAATCGAATTCTTTCACCAAGTAAGAGTTATCAGCCCTTACACATTAACAGGCAAGATGACCTCCTATCATTGAGGAATCATAATTCCCTTGTCTGCCAAAAATTCTTCAATGTGCAATGAGGGAAATTTAATTCAAATTCAAAACATACTTACAGTCCTTTTGGTATCTTAGTGTCCGGCGTACAACTCATAGAGCGTCTGCTGCGTTGACGCATTCTGATCGACGCTGGTATGGTACTCGATGGAATACATGATGTATCTTTTGAGGGCGTGTTTCTTCCTGAGGGTGGGTTACTGCCGCCCACTTGAAGCATGTAGCTATATCGGGGTGGGAAGAAGGGCAGGCAGGGGGTACAGGAACCGTGAACTGGACTGCTGCAATAGCTATTCATTTTGCTGATTGATTTTGAACAACTGATTTTTCAAAATCAAAAGTTTTGGTTCAGTTCTTATAATAAAAGTTACTGTCCAAAATCCAATTCCGAAATCAAAATCCTGAAAATTTCAATCCCAAAGTTTTAAAAAACAGTTCCAAAAGTCAAATCTTAAAAATCCAAGCCCCTAAGAATCCACAGAATGTCACAACAACTGCACGTTTAGAATCCAAAAACAATGTTTTAGTTTCTAGGTCTGAGTAGCCTACACTGTAGTAAAAATTATTGCGTTGATCAAAACAACTGGCTGCTCAAAACAATTTGCCAATTGAAAAATCAGCCAATCAAAAACAAACACTCAAAGGGTCAAAGTTAAAATATCAAAATGGTATTTAAAAAATGTCATCAAATGTACACAACCACTTTGACTCTACTAACAACAAGTTGAAATTTTAGTGTTTCCTTGAATGAAACAGCAGACGCACTTTTCACTTCTGCTCTAAAATCAGCAGGAACGTACTTTTACAATTGTTTTTCAAAATCTTGCTGTGCACAAAGGTGTGAATGCAAATTTTTACTCAAAAATCACCAGGCGTGTTCCTATAACAATGTTCTTGAAAATTAGAAACTTTATGTTTGCGTTTGTTCACAGCTTGAATGTTTCTTAAAAATCAAAGATGGATATTCCAAAATATCTCAAAAGAGCTGGTTCATATACACTGTTGAATGGGACTAAAACTCTTTACTTTGTCCGAACTTAACAAAAATCGCATTCACATTCAAAGTTTATGATCCTTTTAACTTTTAGAACTTCCAAACTTGTCTATAAAACTTCTGAATCAAACATCTATCACAAAAGATAAAAATTTGTCCGAACTTAAAGATTGCAATCACATACAAAGTTTATGTAGATCCTTAAAACTTCCAAACTTCTGAATCGAACTTCTATCAAAGCCCAAAATTTGTCCGAACTTAAGGATTGCAATCACATACAAAGTTTAAAATCCTTATAACTATTAAAACTTCCCAACTTCTGAATTGAACTTCTATCAAAGCAAAATTTGTCGAAACTAAAAAATCTGTGTAACTAAATGGGGTATCCAGTATCAACTAAGTGTGTTAAATAAGACTCTATAAGTTAGATTGGACCATGTATACTCTAATCTGTACAGTATACAATGACAATGTTTTTAATAGGTAAATCTATATAAGTACATGTGGTTTTCATATGGTCATACCTAACCCAGATTATAAACAGTGTCAATTGAAGTGTACAATGGGGGAAATTTGGCCTCTTACTCAGATTATAAACATACAGTGTCACCTCCTTTAATATTGGTGGAGCCCTAAGCTTTGCAGTATGCAATCAGTAAAACTTTGAACAATGGGGGACATTTCGTTGAAGAAGTACATGTGGTTTTCATATTTTCATACCCAGTATATAACCCAGATTACTCTGCAGTATGCAATGAAGGAAACTTTGAACAATTGGGGACATTTTGTTAAATAGTCATAATCTAACAAAAAATAAAACATATTGTCACCCCCTTTATAAAGTTAGATTAAGGTGTACAATGGGGGAAATTTGGTCTCTTACTGAAAAATATATAGGGTCACCTCTTTTATTAATATTTGTAGAGCAGTGGGCAATGGGGGAATCTTTGTCAAGGTAGTTACAATGATTTTGTGCATAGACATCAGTAACTATTCACTTAAATTGCGACTATCCAGAATACAGGAAGAACTTGCTTATACTCCATGCAGTGCACAATGGAGAACATTTTCACTAGCATTCTACATACTATATTTATGACAATATTGAAAGAATTAGGTCAAGTTTTGGGGATTATACTAACACTGTAGGCCTAATCAGGTAATATTATGACTTATTAAACAGTTAATCAGCTAATAAAATAGCTTTATAAACACTATTAGTTAATGAACTGTGTCTATTGGTACTGGTATCTCTACCCCCTTGACCTCCCTCCCTCACAGTTTTGAAATCTTCTGCGGTAAGCCCATATAGATAATTCTGTAGACCATATTTCTAGGTCCTATATTTCAGCACTAAATTGAATATATAAGTCAGGCAACGCTATACAAGCAGTCGCAATTAGATAAATTTTGCCAGAACATTGCCATTAGTCTTCTTGTTTTTTCCATAGAGTGAAAGAGGCTCACTCATGAAGATACAACAAAAACACCATTCATTACCGAGACTGATTATGGTTTACGGAAACTGCCTGCTGAATAAGATCCATTAATATGAGATTATCCCAGCAGATGGACTTCTCTAAGCTGTACCACTGACGACATAGGAAAACCGGGTTGAAATATTTGATAATTAATAATAATCTAATTAATTTGAGCTATCCCAGGACTCGATCCTGAACTTCCAGACTACCAAGCCAGAGTCTAATTTACTGGTCACTGGGACCATGACTTGTTGGAGATGAGCCAGCTAAAAAATATTGTTTGAGACACTCAAATTATTGTCATTTTTCCATGTATTTGAGCAGTTTTAATTGGTAGACAGAGACTTCAGCTTTGTTTAAGGGATTAGATTACCTTGAGTTGGGCACACCCTGTACTTGCAGGCAGATTGGCTGCAAGAGCTCCAGGGATGGCTACAGAAGCATTTTCACTATTTTAGAACACTCTGGGGGTTATATAATTTCATTTATGGAGGTGGCTTCTCTAGCCCTGTGTTTTCTAATTCGTTAACAAATCCTATATATCATAATTATGTTTAATTTAATAATTAGTGTTGAGGTCAACTTTGAGGTCATCTCAACAAAGGGTCACAGGTCAAATCAGGTCAGAGGTCAACACAGACACAATTCATCAGATTTTATATATATATATATATTGAAACAGGATTTGACCAGATTAATCTGGGAAAGACCAGAAAAGGCCAGAAATTTCTGCTATCTTGACTTCCCTTGTTCTGTCTGCAGTAACAACAGCTTTATCAAGAATGTTACAACATGTTATAAGTCATTTAGTTACTTTATCTGGTGGTGTCAGGAAAGGACAGGGGACATACAGTGGGAGTCAAAATTGGGATATTGATAAGGTCATGAAAGGGCAGGGGCATGTAGGTATCACCAAGCAACAGAACATTTCCAAAGCTTAGGAAATGCAGGAAGGGGCAGGGCTCATGTAGCAATCACTGACGGGGACATCAAGTGGGGATGCTTGTATGGAAAGGGGGTTAGAAAAGGGAAGGAAACAAACATTGAGCCACAGAATACATCAAGGGATTAAGGAATGGAATGGGTAGCATTAGAATTCAGAAAAGGGCTGTGGAGATGATGGTATTAGTGGGACACATATTACTGCAGTCTCGAAAGCTGCATATAAAATCCAAGAGCCTTTGCAATAGTGATATCATAGAACACTTATATTTCAGTACTATTGCAAGAACTACTGAAGTTTGTTTTTAACTTGGAATGGTGCATATCTGTGCTATCAGTGATACACATAAAATATGTCTTTGCAATGCCTATAAATATAAATTTTAAAAAATCAAATCTTGTCTGTCAATACAAAGGGAGGTAACTAACTTTCTCTATCCAGCAATGACTTGGTGCACAAATTTAAATTTACAATTAAGGGTAGACCACTCTGTTGAATACACTTCAAATTTGGATTCAATCTCTAAAGCATTATTTTTAAATAGATATATTACACTAGTCAAATATTTTAATTAATGTCAATTTTATCATTGGATAGCCTAATGCATCCGACTTTCCGAAAAATTCCCTAATTGCACACTGCAAGACCTTGCATACCTAATTAATCTCACAGAGAGAAACTCGTAAAATTTAAACTAAATTCAGTTATGATAACCTATCTCACTTCTCTATAAAGTGTTGTGTTTCTAAAAGGGATTCTAACTCTTTGCACTATTTTACACTGATCCAGTAATGACATGACTCTTTCTAAAAGAGATTCTAACCCATTGCACCTTTTTACATAGATTTAGAGACAAACCATGCCACTGTACTATAAAAAAAAGAAGTTTTAAAAAGGGATTCTAACTCTTTGCGCTATTTTACACTGATATGACATAACTCTTTCTAAAAGAGATTCTAACCCATTGCACCTTTTTACATAGATTTAGAGACAAACCATGCCACTGTACTATAAAAAGAAGAAGTTTTAAAAAGGGATTCTAACTCTTTGAACTATTTTACACTGATTCAGTTATGATCAACCTATCCAACTGCCCTATAAAGTGTTGTGTTTCTAAAATAGATTCTAACCCATTGTGCTATTTTACTTTGCTTCAATGATGACATGACCATCCTACTGCTCTTAAGAATTTATTGTTTGTTCTGAAAGAGATTCTAACTCTTTGCACTATTTTACACTGATACAGATATGGTCAACCTAACCAACTGCTTTAAAATAGTTTCTTTTAAAAGGGATTCCAACCCATTGCACTATTTTACACCAATTCTGTAATGACATAACCATCCCATGGTGCTATAAAGAGATTGTTTGTTCTATAAATGTGAAAATATGTTGATAGTTTTGATGATAAAGATTAAATTCTGTGAATATTTTAGACAAAGATAACATAGATAGTACTCCCATTGAAATTTAAAACTGATTATTTTACAAACTTATTTCAAATTTATGTAAAATATTACTCCTATTTGCTAAAGGGATTGTAAACTTTGTATGTGTATCGGGGACACTGATAGCATCAATTTGTGCCATTCCGATTTTCATTCCAATGTCTGTGGTTCCTGACCTGCATAGATATCAATAGTAGCTTCCGGTAGATCAGTGGGGGTGACATCATAAATCGCGTTAGTTTCAGTGGAATTGCAAGAACCACAAATCGGAAATCACAATCAATCTTCAGAGAGAGTTGTCTTCTCATGCGTTAAAAACAGCCAATTGAAACCAATCTTCGAAAAAAGAGTTGTCTCCGGCATGATGGTCGCATATCATTATGGACATTTTATAGTTTTGTTCAAACATGATTGGCAATATAATAAAAAACACCATCCCTGATCTATATCCATCTTAACTGATTGTATAGAAGTAGTCAATATGAGTAGTCATATTGATTATAAAGATATGTATGGAATGCTACCTGTCCCTGAAACTTTTCATTATAAAGCTAAGCAGAGGGGAGGATGTAGCACAAGTCCAGTAGAGTGCTAAAGTGACATTCTTAGCACATCATTTGCTTTTTTCCCCAACATCTGGATCTGTTTTAAAGCTGGTTTTCCTTGTCAGTGATTGGCAGGGCTGATATGGAAAACAGTCTAGATTTGATAATAAAACAAGGCCCTGTGTGCTATAGTCTGTGCATGTTAAAAATCACTCAACAGATGGAAATAAAAAAAAAGGGCGGCTAATGCTGCTGTTACGGCAAAATTTCTACCTAATTTTGCAAGTAGGGTTATTAAAAAACATAACATCTATTTTTTTATATGTAAAGACAGACCCATGCAGTGTGCATTCAAGAATGCCAAAAAAACAAATTTTGCTATGAAAACACAGATTTTTTGCCTCATTTTGTAATGATTTCCAACAATAGAAGATGAAGAATGCATGGAATCTACGGAATATAGAAATCTGTAATTATTGCAACATCTGTGGTGTACTCTACTCATGACTCATTGACGTCAATTTAATAGACTTCACTATTACTATACAACTTGAATGAACGTTCTCTCTAGGGGCATACACTGAGGGGGGTGGGGAGAAGGTGTCATGGGGGTCAGGGAAGACACTGACTTTGATATCAGGCAGAGTAGGGGAGGGAGGGGATGTTGGAGGAACAAACTATTGACTTGAGAGGCACCAAATGAGGGTGTGGTGCCAGGCAGGGTATGCTTACTCTTCTAGACACCTGGTACCACTTTTCATTTTGAAATATTTACTAATCTATTGATACACTTCCTTATATGAAAAGTTTATTAGCTGCTATCTATTTAATGTTGATGAATTTTGAAATTTGTTTTACTATTAGGATAGTTCATGATAGGACTTAACGTTATTCCTTGCAGACAACAATGGGTAAAATTTGATTTTTACCAGCTAAAAAAAATATTTTAAGAACAAATGTTGTCGAAAATCAATCAAATTTGACATTGAATAGACCAATTGATTAGAATGTACTTTATACACTCTCATGACCTGTACAGGGTTACCATGCAATTACAGTGCATAATGGCAATTGATTGATATTCAATTGGTATCGATTCCTTTAAAGAAAGAAGTTTGTCAGTGGTCCAGAGTATGCTTATTTGACAGAGACACCACACTGACCACCACTGGGTCTGTCCTCAAAGCATCTCTTTCAAAAATTTCAATATTGTTTGTTAGGCACTTAAGTTTGTCAACTCAGCATCTCTTTCAGAGAGTCCACAGAGCTCAGAATGTTTATGTATCCCTTTCAGAGAGTCCACAAAGCTGATAATGTTTATTAGGTAAGGTATTTAAAGGTTTGTCAACTCAGCATCCTTTTCAAGAGAGTCCACATGGATAATAATGTTAATGTATCCCTTTCAGAGAGTCCACATAGCTAATAATGTTTATATCATTTTCAGAGAGTCCACATAGCTAATAATGTTTATATCATTTTCAGAGAGTCCACATAGCTAATAATGTTTATATCATTTTCAGAGAGTCCACATAGCTAATAATGTTTATATCATTTTCAGAGAGTCCACATAGCTAATAATGTTTATATCATTTTCAGAGAGTCCACATAGCTAAAAGTGTTTATTATGGATTAGGTAGCAAGGTTTGTCAACTCAGCATCTCTTTAAGAGAGTCCACAAAGCTAATAATTTATGTATTTCTTTCAAGTTTGTCAACTTGACACCCCTTTAAGAGAGTCCAAATAGCTAATAATGTTAATTATGATATTTAGGGTCATTGATTTGTCATCTCTGTAACGTATCTAAGTTTCAGAGAGTCCACATAGTAAATAAGTGTTAATTATTTACGGTACAACATTCAGACCAGGAATCTAACTATGTCAGTAATGTCAACAGTCATTATAGTCTACTAGTAAAATATAAATACTATTCACAACTTTGATCACTCATGTAAACAACCTGTATAGTCTATTAGGCCATGGTAAATTAATTCTTTGTCTCAGTAATTTCCTTCTACCACAGATATATTTCAAGAGACACTTCCTCAGAAAGATTTGAAGAATTCTTGTGCGTTAAATGAGCCGCCCAAAATGTAATTCCAAACAAGAGTTGTCTCCCCTTTCCAATCACCATCTTGCCAAAAATGGTAAGTAAACCAAACCCTGTTATGGTGCCGTATAAGATTTGTCTAATTTTTTATTATAATAAAATTTCAGAGGGTCCACATAGCTAATATCAAAATAAACCAAGATTGGCCTTTACTTAAGAGGGTCCACATGTCAAAGTAAACCAAAATGTAAATAAGACTGGCCTAACTGTTGATAATTCAGAGAGTCCACATAGTTAGCCCCACTTGTCGAAGTAAACCAAACAATCTAAAAAGACTAGCCTAACTTTCAGAGAGTCCACATAGTCAACCCCACTTGTCAAAGTAAACCAAACAATCTGAAAAGATTGGCCTAACTTTCAGAGAGTCCACATAGTCAACCCCACTTGTCAAAGTAAACCAAACAATCTGAAAAGATTGGCCTAACTTTCAGAGAGTCCACATAGTCAACCCCACTTGTCAAAGTAAACCAAACAATCTGAAAAGATTGGCCTAACTTTCAGAGAGTCCACATGGCTAACCCACTTGTCAAAGTACCGTAAACCAAACAATATATATTACTTGCCTAACTTTTGATTTTATAATAAATTTCAGAGGGTCTACATAGCTAATATCAAAATAAACCAAACAATCTAAAAAAAGACTAAGAGGGTCCACATGTCAAAGAAAACCACACAGAAAATATGACAGGCCTAACTGTTAAAACCAGTACAAAAAAATTTTCAGAGGATCCCCGTAGTTAACATTACGTATGGTACTTACGTAAATCAAACAATCAAAAAAGATTGGCCTAACTTTAAGAGGGTCCACTTGTCAAAGTAAATCAAACAATCAAAAAAGATTGGCCTAACTTTAAGAGGGTCCACATGTCAAAGTAAACCAAACAGTTAATAAAACTGGCCTAACTGTTGATAATGATTTTAATATAGAGTACAGTACTTCTCTTTCTATATACAGGTCAGTAGGCCAGTTCACATTCTCAATGAAATAAAATACTTTTATTATATTATATACTAAACTTCAGTACTTTCATACTTTTTCAAAATAATATAAACTACTTAGATTTTGTTAAAACCATTTCATGAACCCTCAAATATTGGCAAAGATTTGAAATTGCCAGTTCCGTGGATGTCCTATCAAGTACCAGAACTGTCAAAATTTTTAGAACAGTTCAGGATATCATATACCGTACTAAACTTAAGTACTTTCATACTTTTTCAAAATAAACTTCTTAGATTTTGTTAAAACCATTTCATGAACCCTCAAATAATTAGCCAAAAATTGAAATTGCAGGTTCCGTGGATGTCCTATGTACTATCAAGTATCAGAACTGTTAAAATTTTTAGAACAGTTAAAAATATCATATAAGCTTATATACTAAACTTAAGTACGGTACTTTCATACTTTTTCAAAATAAACTTCTTAGATTTTGTTAAAACCATTTCATGAACCCTCCATGTTGGCAAAGAATTTAAATTGTCAGTTCTATGGATGTCCTATCAAGTACCAGAGCTGTCAAATTTTTTAGAACAGTTAAGGATATCATATAAACTTAAGTACTTTCGAAAATTTTTAAAATAAAACAATGGGGAAACATTTTCTCAGTCAAACCTCTTAAATTGCTTTATGGACCAGAAATTAAAATTATGGCAAATGCCCAGTCAAAACTTAAAACCTGTCAAACTTTTCAAAACAATGCAGGAATATTTTTAACAAATAGGGCCTATACCTCTTTTACCCTCAAAAGTACGAAATGTAATTGCACATATTAATGTTCGCAGATCATTACTTAAAAAAATTTAATGTCAAACTTCTCAAAACAATGCAGGAACATTTTTGACAAAAATACCTCTTTGTGTATACTCTCAAAAGTACAAATTGAAATTGCACATTTGAAAGTTCGAAGATTATTATTCCAAAAAAAATTAATTAATCTCATTTTGCTAATAGATACCCAGCTCTTGCAGTTGCACCAAGTATCTAGTGGAACAACATAAAAAAAAATCTATGTCAGAAACAACTATGTTGTGGTGATGATGTAATAACTGTCAAATGCTTTAATATGCATGTGATAAATGTATTAAATGTCAATCTAATTAAATTAATTGCAGATAAGTAATTGGTTTTATATTTTTGTAGAATGCTTTGGAAATTTGTTTTTAATGTTTTAAGTTAATGAACTGAATTTGTGAATGAAAGTTTTAAGCTTAAGCTTATATCCTAATATTCAACAAGCTTACGCATACTTTTGACATTTCTTTAAATGTAAGCTTATGTAAGCTTATTAGCTCCATTTTCAAGCTTACATATATGAAGTACCGTACCCGTCATAATGGTACCGTAATGTAAGTTTATATAAGCTTATACCCAGTGTCGGGAACGTGAAAATACTTTTGGTTTCTTTTGAAAGTGAAATGCATGTAAGTGTTGGTTTAAAAAAAATAAAAATTCCAACCCTACCTTTCAGACTCTCCTTTCAAAACCTTGGCTGGACTCTCTCTTCCACTGACAGCAGATAACAGTTCTGGTATTCCTGGAGTATCATTCACTAAATTCTGTAGTTCTTCTGTCATGCGAATTCCTTCCACCATCGAGGCTCTGCGAGGCATCGACGAAGAGGCACCTCTGTTTTCGCTCAGTTTGTCTTGACCTGGTATTCCTGATAAATTTCCCCTACTAGCGGTACCAGAAACTGACGATTGACTTTTCGGAGCAGACGGATTCTGCGACGTCTGTCCAGTAGGTTGTTTGGAAGCGGCAGGTACATTAGACGCCATGTTTGACTGACTTTGCGGAGCTCCAGAGTTTGGATCTACATTCGGAGCGCCGCCTGCTTGGTTCGCAGGTTTGCCAAGAGATTGTGGAACTTGTCCTGACATACTGTAAGGTTGTTGAGAATTGAAAGAATTGGGATCTGTATAATGTGAACCTTGTTGCATAGCACTTTGACCTGGATTGACCCCTGTCTGTCCATGACCTATCGTCTGTCCAGCTTGGTTCTGGCCATCTCCAGCTTTCGTCATGCTTTGAGGCATGTGTGGAACACTTTGAGCATTTATATTAGGTAAATTTTGAGAAGAGTTCACATGACCTGGGGGATTTTGTCCGACTCCCGATTGCGCGGACGTCATGCCTGATACAGGATGACCACCTGGCATATTATTAGGGACTGGTGACGGGTTATTGGGGTCGGTGCCTGGTAACCCAGGCGTTGACTGTCGTTGCGATTGCATGTGCGATACTTGGGGTTGACTAGCGTGTGGAGCAGGATGTATAGGTACAAATGTCTCCGTCTGTCCTGGAATTGATCCTTCATTGGAACCTCCTGACGATGTTAGGACAGTTCCAGTTCCGCCTGCAAGCAATGGATTTTTAGACGGATCATCAACGCCATGGACATAATGCACTGAGTTTCCGGCACTAGAATTGCCAGAATGAACAATTATTTCATCACTTTGTTTTTCAGTTTTGTTTTCCGGGTCTAAGTAATCATGACAATACCATCGCCCCCTGCGAAATGGTTCCTTAGTTTCAATTTTCACAACTTTGAAACGTGATTGGCTGTCACTGGGTTTCTCTTTAGCAATGACCTCCTCCGGTGTCAGGAGGACATCTTGATCCAAATCAGTGGCTCTGGATACATCATAAATATCAGAACTGAAATCTTCTGTGTGACTTTCATCCAAGTCATCAATACTGTCGCCATCAACATCAGCTGTCAAGTCACCACTGCCTCCTCTCGAATTTGGAGTCGTATGTGTCGTGGTGACACTCGTAATTTTAAATGTACTTCTCTTCTTCGGAATGGCATCTCCTGGAATTTTCTGACCATCGCTCGCTACTTTAGACTCGCCATCTTCTTGTACTACGGAATCATTAGCAGACTGATTGTTCGTCTGCGATTTTGAAGGTGCAGCTTTACTCTGATCGACTGTTTTTTCAGCCATTTTTGGCTGATAACGTAAAAAGCACTTACTGAAATGCCCACTTAAAATGACAATTTCAAAACTCTCGTTCACTTGGGCACCAAAACACGGGTATGGTTGGAAAATTCACTTATTCTAGAATCCGACCATCACATTTTTAATGAATTTGATGAAACCAAAATAAAGTAAAACACAAAACAAGATATTGAGTTAGGATTATTCCATAAACGAGATGTTAAAACGGAAATGAACGCTAGGTTTTCTGGGTAAGAAAACTACGTCATGGACAGACTCGATTCTCTTAGTCCGAAACTCTGTACTTTGCTACCTCTTGCGCTCAAAGCGCATTTCGAAAAAAAATGGTACAGAGCCCAAAAGCTTTTTGTTTTAAATTGCCAAATATTAAATGTTATATAAAAACAATTTTTTCGAAATAAATGATGTAATCTGTAAGAGTTTTTCTTTCAAAAAATATAGAAAGATCTAAGACTTCAGGACAATTTTTGAGCAATTTTTGTGTCAGTTATTTTTGTCGGCTGCTTGAGTCTTTTGAATCAATATTTTCCTTTTTCACAATCGATCTATTCTTATATTGCGTGTCGTTGAAATTTGATTTTATACAAGATCTTTGATTTTAACTCCTGCACAATGAAGGCATCAGGCATATGCTTAGAAAGGAATCAGGACCAGTCGGACCATTACTGTGTCGGACCATTACAAACTCGGCCCATTACAAACTTCCCCCATTGCGCACTTGCCCAAGGTTACTTGTCAAGTCATCATTTTACAAAAAGGCATAAAAACCTGGACACAAAACTCTATTAAAATTTAGTCCAATCAACTCTACGACCCAACCAAGTCGTAGTCAAATGTCGGTGTCTCGGACTAGATCGACCTGCGATGGAAATGTCTAGTGAACTTTGAACTGTTCTAGACCCGAAAAAAAACCTGATAAAAATGATTAAGTTTCCACTCCTCGGTCGAACGTCTTGTAACAATTCTTAAAAATTATCAAAAATATGGTGATTCATTCAAGATTTTTGAAATTCTTTTGATTCAACGTCAATTTTCTCGAAATCTAAAAGTTCGAAGTGAATTTGTCCTTGATTATTCGAAATTTAGTAACAGATTGGGATTGATCATAAATTTCGAGTAAAATTTTGAATCGAAGCCAAAAAATCTATTGACATGATTTAATGAATGAATGAGTCGATAAAATTCAACGCAAATTACGCAGATGAGATTTTATGGTCAAAGGGAAGTAACTCTATTTAAGAACCCAGTTTTTCCAGACAACGGTAAATTCTTTAATTACTAATTTCGTCTGCTCAATGGTGAAAATAGGCTATCCTACTTTTCTGCTATAGGTTGGTTTCGAGAGGCACTACCTTACAGTGTGCAATGAGGGAAATTTGCCACGAAAATAACATGAACCTACTTTCAATGCTCAACTGTTGGGGGATCTTTAAAGTGCATAGCCTGTAGTCTGTACATTATAAACTTATGTTCATCCACACCTAATTGGGCTTATGAAGACAGGCAATCATGAAGTGTGCAATGAGGGGAATTTTTCCAGGACAGCCTGTAGCACACAAGAGCCCCGAACTATTGTCCCATCTGAATGACAAGTCCCTCTTCAATTTCAGTCCCTCTAGCTTGCATCCCTGCCATGAAATCAACATTTTCATCATAACAAGAACAGTCAAAATTCTAATAAAAACCTCTACAAGCAAAACAATTCCTTTATCAAAATTGCATCCAAACCATGGCAAAATTGAGAGTAATAGTTGTACAGTAGTGAACAACTCTAAAAAAAGTGCTGTCAGGTGTTTCCAAAAGAGTAAGCATGGTCTGCTTTGTGCATGACACCCTCCACTACTATATAGGTCAACATCATGGGATACAATAAATGAAATGACGTTTTACATCCTGCTTTTCTGGTGGGATACAATAAGCCAAACAAATTTTGACAAAAACCCTGAAAATGATCCCAAAGAGTATCATCTTGCTTGCCTATTTTATTAGAGTGTATATAAAAATAGTATTTACAAATATATAAATATAATAGTAGTATATCAACAAATGCAAAATAAATTAGTTTTTAGTCACAAAATAACTGGAGTAGGGGTAGATGGGGACATGGGTTTGAAAGTTGAAAAGTTAAAGTCTGGGTTAAAGGGATTCTAAAGTGATTTTCTAAACTTTGTATGTGTATTGGGCACACTGATAGCATCAATCTAGCAATTCCAATTTCCATTCCGACGTCTGTGGTTCTTGCAATTCCACTAAAACTAACACGTTTTACAACGTCACTGACAGTGATCTACCAGAAGCTACTATTTTTATCTATGCAGATCACTGTCAGTGACGTCATAAAATGTGTTAGTTTTAGTGGAATTGCAAGAACCACAGACGTCGGAATGGAAATTGGAATGGCACAAAATGATGCTATCAGTGTCCCCGATACACATACAAAGTATAGAAAACCTCTTTACAATCCCTTTAAGAATAAATGCAAATTGGTAAAACAAAGACACACGCGTATATTAGCACAATAGATGTTGATGATTTAAAGGTATGCAGTCTCTGAATATTAATAAAGCTATCTGTATTACTTTTTAGAATTGAAATATGGCATCAGGTTCTCTTACAATCAAATTGGTTTAACTGCCAGAGACAAACTTGATTAGATTTATCAAAATATAAAAATAATTTCTTTCCTGCTTAAAAAATGAAATGAAATTGAGTAAATTTTGTCAAAAGTTCGTCATTTTTCAATAAATAATTCCACACTTCAATTCTTAATCATAATAGTTTTTGAAGAACAGGCCCCTGTTTATTCGAAGGTTGATTTGGGTCTTGTCAGTATTGGTAGCCCTACAATTTTTCATTTTGAAATGCATTTCATTATGGATACAGCCTCATTTCCACTTAAACTAACGCGTTTTATGACGTCACTAACAGTGATCTGCATACATATAGTAGCTTCCAGTAGATCACTGGTTGAAAAAACCTCTTTACAATCCCTTTAAGGAAAAATTCAGCGACTGCATACCTTGTAGTAAAAGTTTTTTATATTTTTTTTTCAATTATTAAGATGACACGTCAATGCTATATCTATGCATCGTGCCCTCGGACCCATGCCGATATTCTGCTATATGGGAATCTATCAACTCTTCTAGTGCCTGTGTTCTCTTTTTCTCTTCTTGTAAAAATCTTTCTGTTATTTCCTTGGCATGGTCTTCAGACTAAAAAAGAAAAAATCTTATTCTAAATTCTTGATTTCAAATTATCTCAAAATGTATCTCAGTATCCCTTTTATGTCGTCACTACCAGTGATCTACCAGAAGATGATATTGATATCTATGCAGATCACTGGTAGTGACATCATAAAACAATATACCACACAATATAACACACATGCCTAACTGTATTAAAGAAGTGTGTTATATTCCATAATATTGTCTTGTGTTTTGTTTTATGCCCTGTAAGAGAGTCCACATAGCTAATATCAATTATTTTGTATCTGGATTTGTCAACTTGGCATCTCTTTCAGAGAATTGCCGTATCTATTTTAGAGAGTCCATATATCTAACATCTTTAATACTTACCAATAAGCGCCCCATCAACTCCCCGAAATCTGATTTACTACACAGAGACATGTTGGTGGATTCTGTGGTCGTTAAAAAACTTGAATCACCTTTTCCTTGTTCCTGATGTATCAAGGGTTGAGACAGCTCATTCATTAATCCTGAAAAAAATATAAGGATCATGTGGAACCAATAGCGACAAAATGAAATGAAATGGAGTTTTACATCTGCTTTTCCGCACCTGTGTTGGTTACTGAGGATGGGCAAACACTATGCAGTGTGCAATGAACCAATAGTGACAAAATGAAATGGAGTTTTACATCCTCATGGGTTACTGAGGATGGGTAAATGCCATGCAGTGTGCAATGAAACAATACGGAAACAGAGACATGGGAACAGCAAGACGATGGAGTAAATTAGCTAATTAACGAAGTAGGACAAACGCCATGTTGTAGTAAATGAGGGAAATTTTGTAAGAACAGTGGCATAAGTCTACTGTAAATCCATCTGTTAAGGGATCTTTTATGTGCTAAGATCAGCCAATCAAAATTGTTCTCCAAACAAGAGTTGTCCTTTCTTGGCAAGATGGCTGCCTATCATAATGTTAGTCTCTAACATTTACGAAGGTTGAGCCAAATGGTAACCATGGATACATACTCATATTTTCACGTTTCTGATTATGTAGATCTTCTTCCAAGCGTTTTTTCTGATCTCGCAGTAAATTCATCTGAACATCATAATGATGTAACGTGGAATCAACTTGATTACTAACTTCTGATATCTGTAGATCATTGGTGATCATCACTTTCTCTAACTCTCTAGAATGAATGAAAGGAGAGAATAAATGGAGAGGATGAATGAATGAAAGGAATGAATGAATGAATGAATGAATGAATGAATATATGAGAGGGTGAATGAATGATGGAGATGATGAATGAATGAATGAAAGGAGAGAATAAATGGAGAGGGTGAATGAATGAATGATTATATGAGAGGGTGAATGATTGAAGGAGATGATGAATGAATGAATAAACGAAAGGAGAGAAATGAAATATGAATGAATGAATGAATGTAAAACTTACTCTTGCTACATACTTGGGCTTGTGATTTGACAAAGTATTACGGGACAAAATGAATGAATGAATGAAAGAAAAGAGGAATGAAAGGAGAGGAGGAATGAATGAATGTTTAAGTTACCTACCACAACTGTGAGAAGAAAAAAAATGAAATAGAGTTTTACATCCTACACTTCTGTACCTTATATAGTAAATAAAAGAGGGGCCTCTAGGGTGCAATGAGGGAAATTTGACCAGGACAACCACAAACGTCTACTTACTGTGTGTCCTCAGAGCGTAATTGATGAAGAGTAACAGCCGCAAAATTATTCGTCTTTTCCAATCTTTCACTAAATTTCTTTTCCAGTTCACTAATCTCATTTTTCAACACAGAAACATCGTGTTTCAATTCACCATTCTCTTTCTAAAATTACAAACAAAAATGGAGTTAGTTGGTGCAAAAGACCATGTTTTATTGTAAAGATTTTGTTAGTAAAATAATTGGCAAAAAAAGGAAGAGCTTACATTAATAAAGAGGAGTAAAACAACAGGAAAATAACATGGAAGGATAAAAAAATATGGATCAAAAGTTTTTTTACAGATTTTAGTGGACAAAACAAAGGCAAAAGTGAGATATATTATGATAGTATAATAGACAGAAATCATTTTCCATAAATGCTTTGTAATGTTGGTTCCGTATTGCATTCTCTGCAATACACAAAAGACCATGTATATCCTTCAAGACAGGACGTCTCAAATGGTGGCCTGCAGACCAATCTGGCCCACGACCTCCTTGAGAATGGCCCATCAAGAGTGACCCCTTTCGCTAAAACGCTCTGCTCGCTATGCTAGCTAAGCTCTATTTGGCCTTTATATTTTTTTCATAACCTGCATTTGGTCCTTTACAAAAATTAAGTGAGAAGGCGTACTTTAAAGAGACAAATCTAAAATTCAACCAATAGAAAATGGCAATTGGGGGTAAAAGCCTACACAGGGCCAACTCTCAAAACACTTGTATCAACTTTGGAACTAGACTAGTGGCTAGATAACCTTGTATACTGTACAGTGATTACCATAATGATTATTATAGTTCAGCCAATCACAATCATTCTTTGGAGAGTGCTGTAAAAACAACCAATCAAAATCAATCTCTGAACAAGAGTTGTCATTTCCTGCCCATTTACCGGGCAAGATGGCCAATTTATCATGGTTGAGTCATTATATAGTTGAACAAAATGACGCAGGTTGAGCCAAAAGCTCTCAAAATGGTAACATTAAAGTTAAGTACCTCCAATCTAAAAATAGTCTTGCCATATTCTGAGTTTAAAGAATTGAGCTGTTTTTCAGCCTCAGCTTTGCCGTAGACGTCTCCCAGCTTATTTATAAATTCTTGCCGTAGATTTTTATTTTCTAGACGTAAAGCCTCGACTTGAGCGTTCGACACCTATAGGGTTAGACAGAAGGGTTAGTCACACAAAATAAAAAGAATTTAAATGAAGTGATAGATGAAAATAAAAAAGAAGTTGTCAGTTAAAGGGATTGTAAAGAGGTTTTCTAAACTTTGTATGTGTATCAGGGACACTTGACTGATAGCATCAATTTACACTAGGGCTGCAACGATTCCTGAAGTGGCGATTCGATACGCTTAACGATACACATTCAACGATTCGATTTATTGCGATTACAAATCGCGATTCTTGAGTTTGAAATCGGAAAGAAAAAAATGTGTTAAAATGTTAATGATTAAAGGTTTTCTTGACATAATTTTCGTAACAAATTCATATGCTTAAGATCATCATCATTAATAACAAAGATTTAAGATGATAATAAACAAATTGATACGTAAAAAGCAGTTTTTTAACATTTCGATACGACATAAATTATAAAAAACGCGAGGATTTCATGTTCTCAGTCAATAAAAGAGTTAATTAAATTAATCAAAATCGGGGCCGATGAATCGCGATTATTTTTTTCTTACACGATGCATCAATAAGGAGGAACGAATCGCGATTCATCGATTCTACGATGAATCGTTGCAGCCCTAATTTACACCATTCCTATTTTCAATTTGACATCTTCAGGATTGACATCACGAAGAACCAAGTTTAAGTAGAATTTTGAGGAACTGTAAGAACCACAGACGTCTGAGAATGGCAATGTCCCCGATACACATACAAAGTTCAGAGAATTGAAATCTACTAAAGGATTGGAAATATAATCAAAATATAAAAAAAATCTAATAGGAAAAAAGACTACAAAATAGACTTGTAAAAGAAAATTGGAAATAAAAATGGATTCTTAAAAATTCACGAAAGGTGGAAATATTTGCAAAGAGTACCTGCAATTCTGCGATCCTTTTCTCACAAGTTTCAGTTTCTTCGCGGAGCTGTTTCTCCATGTTGGACGATTTCTCACTCATTGTTGCCATGGTAACATCACGATGATGTAATTCCGTTGTTAATTTGGACAGACGTAATCTCATTCCACTCAATTCTGCTCTATGGTTGCCATGGAGACTTTCTTTTTCTTCTAATAACTAAGGGAGGGTTAAATGAAAATTTACAGAGATCATGTTTGGTCAAATATCAGCTATCCGTCAACCATTAAAAGCATGTGCAATGAGGGAAATTGCCAGGTCATGGAACATTAGTAAATTTCGAACTGCCGATTGATCTTTTCGTTCTACGACCTATAGATACTATGGCCTTGTTTTAACAGCAATAAAATTTGATTAATTTCATGTTTTGACCTACTAGACAAAAAGATTGTGCAATGGGGCAAATTTTGCCAGGATAGCAGAATAAGACTCTTCTTTTTAACTTTCCAACTGTCAATTGATCTTTGCCATGTATGGCCTACAGATAACATGGCCTTCAGATAACATGGCCTTGGTTAAACAGCCATTATTTTCACATCATTATGTGCTGTTTTGACTTCTAAGAATAATGTGCAATGTCCATCAAATCAAGTGGAGTGAGCTATCAGGAAAACTTTTGTCCATCAATTTCCGAGAGAATCTTTTCATTTCCAACTGTCGAAGGATTTGCCGAGTCAAGACTAATGGAGTGTGCAATGAGGGAAATTTTGTGTACCTACCTTGTCTATCTGAGACTGTAATGCACCAAGTTGTTTCTTTTTAATATATTCCACCTCATCTTCCTTCTCTCGTAGTTTTTCTAGAATTTCTTCGTTACTCTTCAACAAATGATCAAATTTCTCTTCTGATTGCGTTAATTCTATCTTTAATTTCTTTTCAAATTTTTTATAAGATCTGTCGAAAAAAAATGGAATTTTAATTACTTTTATCAATTTCTTTTAGGACAAAAAGCAAAATAAATTCTGTTAATCAAAATCACATCCAAAGCATGACAAAATCGAGAGCAATATATTATATTAAAGTATTCCAAAGAGAAGTACCATCAGGTGTTTCTAAAAGAGTAAGCATGAACAAAATTGAGAGCAATAGTTGTATAGTAGTGGACTACTCTAAGGAGAAGTACCATCAGGTGTTTCCAAAATCTCATCCATAGCATGAAAAACTTAAGAGTAATAGTTGTATAGTAGTGGACTCCTCCAAAGAGTAGTACCATCAGGTGTTTCAAAAATCTCATCCAAAGCATGACAAACTTCAGAGTAATAGTTTAGTTGTATGGTAGTGGACTACTCCAAAAGAGAAGTACCATCAGGTGTTTCGAAAAGAGTAAGCATGACAAAATTAAGAGTAATAGTTGTATAGTAGTGGACTACTCTAAAGAGAAGTACCATCAGGTGTTTTCAAAATATCCAAAGAATATGAAAATTGAGAGCAATAGTTGTATAGTAGTGGACTCCCCAAAAGAGAAGTACCATCAGGTGTTTCAAAAATCTCAACCAGATCATGACAAAATAGAGAATTATAGTAGTGGACTACTCCAAAGAGAAGTATCACCAGGTGGGCAGACTCACTTGCACGAATTTTAAATGATGTTTTAGTGAATTTGTTTTCGGTCACTGCCAATTTTTTTGGAATTGGGGCCCCCCTTTCTCCTACTGCTATGTAGTCTTACCTATTTTCGTCTTTAAGTTCAGAGTTAGTTTGTTTTAATAATTTAATTTGTTCAGATTCCTCCTTATGGTTACTTTCACCAATATTCCTGTAATGAAATGAAATGGAGTTTTACATCCTACTTTTTCAGCATCTTAATAAAGTCTGGTAATGGTGTTATTAGCCTAATTGTTTTTGATATCCAACTGTTGAGAAATGGAATGGTGTTTTACCTCCCACTTTTCTACACTTCTGGACAGGCAAACACCATGCAGTGTGCAATGAGGGAAATTTTGCAAGGACAGCACATAAGCCTACTCATATTTTTTATTTCCAACTGTCGAGGGATTTTTAATTGTGCACAGCCTGTAGAAAACCTATGTCAGACCTGCATCACTGATAAAGTTTGAAACACCAAAGGTATAATCTGGATCTATGCCAGGATTGAACCCTGGACCTTTTGGTTTGATAGCAGACTCACAGAGTTACATATTGGCACCTGACAATGTCCGAAGAATTTACCTGATAATGTCATCTTTAGCACAGATAGTCTGTTCTAGTCTAGAGACGTCTTTACTGTACTGGTTCGTATCTTCCTGAGCTACTCGTAATAAATCATCTTTACTCTGGATATCAGAGACTAACTGACTATTCTCACCTTCCAGTCTCTTCAAAAAAAAAACAATGATTTTAAAGGGATATGTTCACTATCTGTTCGACCAATAAAATTTTAGTCTCAGAACCTGGAATTTTTTAGCTAATCTAATTCCGTAAAAATGTTCACATTTCTCCTTTGAAATATAAGCCTTCGAACACGTGTACCCATAATAATACGCCTTTGAAAGTCAAAAATACGTATTCGTATTTCATTGAGAATATGACTTGTATAGAAAATACATATACAGAAAATGAGACTTAACTGTTTAGGTAGGGGTATAATTGAAGGGATTGTGTGATTTTTGTGTAGTTATGCCAGATTAAAGATGAAAAAGAAACTCACCCTCATAACGGAATTTGATTTTCGTAAATCTTCCAATAGTTTTTCATTATCACACATTGCACGTTTATGGGAATTGAGAGCCTCGTTCAGAGCACTTTTTAATTTATCTATCTTCTCTTTCTGAAATTGAAGAGCAAACAAAATGGCCGCTGTTAGATACTTCAATTTGTGGGATCCAGTTTTTTACTTACTATAGTTGAAATGACACAAATTTAGGAAGAAAGTCATAAGGTTTCTGAATTCTATCTACAAGCTTGTCATTTGCTTAATTACATTGAAAATGATGGTTGTGAATTCTAAATTTGGTCAGTGTTTGATCATGAATAAATCATCTTCCATCATTATTCCAGTCGAGCCAGTTATAAATGGGTACAGATAATCCAAGAAAGATTAATACCAAGGATCAGCTGGAAGAAAGGATCCTCATAAACTTAAGTTGTTATCTTTGTAAAATCAATACCAAGAGCTTTGACTAAAGATCCAGCTAGTAGAGAGGAACCCTGTGAACTTAAGTCATTATCCTTCTAAAAATGACTCTTTTCTTTCTTTCTTTAACTTTCCTGGATATCCGTACCCATTATCATTAAGGTAATGTAAAATTGATTATGAATGCGCCCCTAACACTACTACTGCGCTGTACCAAAACTAAATGTCCTACCTGGACAGTAATGACAGTTTTATAGCGATGTATTTGACTCTCTAACTGAGCAATACGACCTTTTAAATTTAACTCTGTGTTATCCTGCATCTGTCTTCTTCGACCTAACTGAGACTGATACGTTTCTGATTGTTGCTGGAAGATAAATTTAAAATGGTCAACTCTTAAATTCTTTCATCGATTCTCAAGTCAGATATTCCCGGATTTCCACTATTCCGTTGACATGATTCTTACAAATGACCTTGAACTCATACAAGTTCAAATGCTAAATAAGCAGTCACTCAAAATAAAGTTTAAAGAGATTGTTAAGTGGTTTACTAAACTTTGTATCAGGGACACTGATAGCATCAATTTACATCATTCCAATTTTTATTCCGACGTCTGTGGTTCTTGCAATTCCACTAAAACTAATGTGTGTTATGACGTCATTGACACTGATCTACCGGAAGCTACTATTGATATCTATTCAGATCACTGTCAGTGACGTCATAAAATGTGCTAGTTTTCCAACTGCGAGGGATCTTTAACGTGCACATTCTCTAGCAAAAAGGGCCTCTATTTATTCAATGTCCGATCTACATAACA
Source organism: Lottia scabra (assembly GCA_029955415.1). Classification (NCBI taxonomy): domain Eukaryota; kingdom Metazoa; phylum Mollusca; class Gastropoda; family Lottiidae; genus Lottia; species Lottia scabra. The sequence goes on along the minus strand of JARJEI010000014.1, from coordinate 3,023,143 downwards.
AAAGGGAAATCAGATTGCAAAAATTAAATCCTATGTCTTACTTGTATGAAATCGCATTTTTCCACCAAGCCCCGATTTTGAACCTCTAATGTTTCTATCTGTTTTATTAAATTACGTTTTTCTAACTCTATATCTTTATAGCGATGATGTAATTCCTAAAAAACGTAAAAATAATTTAGCACAAAGAAAGAAAGTTCATGAAAGAATATTGGAGTTTTACGTCCTGCTCTTCTGAATAACAGAATGTGTGCAATGAGGGAAATTTATCAGGACAGCCAGTATCTTACTGTTTTTATGTCGAAGATTTTTTTTGGGAAAAATAAAATGAAATGAAATGGAGTTTTACGTCCTGCTCTTCTGCACCTATATGGGCTAATGAGGATGGGCAAACGCCACGCAGTGTGCAATGAGGGAAATTTTGCCAGGACAGAGGGATAAGTTGACTCTTATTTTAGATTTCCAACTGCCGAGGGATCTTTAACGTGCACAGCCTGTAGCACACAGGGACATGAGATTTAAAAAATCAAAAATTGTTTTATCCCCTTAAAAAAATGTCCTACCTCATTTTTATCGACCAAAGATTTAATTTGTAGTGAATGTTCTGAGCTGTCTGATGAACGTTGATCTGTTTTTTGTTTATCAATTTCTTTTGTTTGTTTTGTATAACGTCTGTATAATTTTTCGTATTCTCGCTTCATTTTCTGGACCTAAAAAATACCAAATTTATAACTTTATAATGTGTGAAATGTAGTACACAAGGGCCTTGATTTATTGCCTCATCCAAGAGAATTCATTCTGTCACTCAAACGTCATTCTCTGACAGGGAGATACAGGGCTAAAACTATATCTGTAGGCCCTATGAAATGAAATGAAATGGAGTTTTACATCCTGCTTTTCTTCACCTGTATGGGCTTATGAGGATGGGTAAACGCAAAAAGTGTGCAATGAGGGAAATTTGCCAAGACATCGGCATTAGCCTACTCTTATTTTTGATTTCCAACTGTCGAGGGATCTTTAACATGCACAGTCTGTAGCACGTTGGGTTTGGATGGGATTTAACACTTGAATGCCAAGCAGAATCTTATATCCCAGTTAGTTCAGTTGTCTATAATGAAAGATATGATACTGACCTCTGACCTAAGGGCAGCTAACTGTTCCTCATACTCTGTGACGATTTCTTTCTGTGTTTTATTACCTCCCTCTAATTGACTACGTAATTCTTCAACCTGAAAATAACAACATCAAAATCAAATCAAAATTAGAATCAGTTTGCTCGCACATTCCCATTCCCGATAAACTTATGCAATTTAATGAATTTCCTGATAGTTGAAATATGCGATGTCATAACTAGAGTTACTCCCCTTTAGGAATAATTGGTCACCTGGCAAATGTCACGTACACAACACGTGATAAATATGTATGCACTTGTACAGTACCATTTCGATGGTCAACTAGTTTTGAATGCCGTGATTTTAGTCACATTTCGTATTTTTAAATTTATATGAATCTTTTACTTGAATCGTCTGGAAAGAAGATCATGGACTACTGCCATCATGTGTTTCGGATACAATATTCCTTTAAACCATTGAGAAAGTCAAGAATGAGAATAAATATAATGGTGAAGATTTTGGTTAAAATTATGGTACCTTTAAATCAAGATATTTAAACATAACAGGACAGCTGTATTTGTCACTCGAATCCATTTTTAATCCTTATTTTGATATTAATGTTAATTAATCAAAACCAAAAAAAAAACTCTTAGAAATAGATTCCAAATTGATTTCTAGTTCATTTCCAAGAATTTCAGGAAAATATTCAGTCAAGTTTCTATGAATCACTGCCTGATGGAATCCAATTTATCATTTTACTACAAACAATATTTTATAATCAAAATAATCTTTTTAGTGTATGTTTACTCTACAATGTCTCGAAATTACTCCATATATCCAATATGATCATTTTAAACCAACGCATGAAAATATTCCAGAGTTATTCCAGCTAAGTTAATATGAATCATTGCCTGATAGATTCCATATAAAAATACAATTTTGAAAAATAAAAAAAAGGATAAAATATGCCTAACTCCAATCAAAATAACAATAATTCCATGATAATATTCCAGACAAGTTTCAATGAATCACAGTCTAATGGATTCCAGTATAACAATAACACTATGATTTCAAATCCTTAAATCACTTGGATCAAAATAACAATAATTCCATGATAATATTCCAGACAAGTTTCAATGAATCACAGCCTAATGGAAACCAATATAACTATAACAGTATGATTCAATGATTAATAATTTATTATCAGTGAGAAACTATAACATTCTATTTTTATTACACCCAGATCAATACTATTGATTTTCTTATTGTATCCTTATTAAAGGAATAGTTTTCTAAACTTTTAACGTGTAATAGGGACACTGAAAGCATTGATTATTAGGAGGGTATGCTCATACTTTTAGAACACCTGGCATCAATCTTTAACTGGGATTTTCAACTAGAATTTTTACATTAAATTGAAGTTAAAGGGAATGTTATTAACAGAGGTTTTATAAACTTTTAATGTGGAACACTGATAGCTTTGATTATTAGCAGGGTATGCTCATACTTTTAGAACACCTGAGACCTGACTAGGGCTGGGTATCGATTACCAAATTGAGATTGACGAAAGCAGGCTATCGATAAATAATTGATTAATAATCAAATATTTTAATTGATAAATCTTCTGATCCGTTTTTGTACCTGAATGTTTGTTATTTATCAATATCAGGTAGCAAAGATAAATGAAACTGAAGTAAATTTTGTATGATCATCATGATAAAATGGGTCTTGACTTATCTGATAAGCGTGTAGCAGATAATATTAAAAGAAAATTTGACTATGAATTTTGATCTATTATGAAATTTGATAATCGAAATTAAAAATTTGTTATTAATTATTTGACCCAGTCCTTCTCATATATGTATCAGGGAAACTGATAGCATTTATTATTAAAAGAGTGTGCTCATACTGTTAGAACACCAGGTATCATTATGTAACTGAGTTAATCAACTTGAATTTTTTTCTTTAAATCATAGTTCCCTCACCCAAGGAATAACAAAATAAAATACCAGTACCGGTATAAAGAATCAGTATGGAAGCTAGTGGAAGTTAATTACCTAATTATTGATTTTTCCCAAGCAATATAGAAAATTATTGATCTTATAATGGAATGAAAAACTAGAATTTTTAATGACAAATAAAAATCAATTGTTTATAATTTTCTATCAAATCTCAAACACATGAATACAAATTTGGTACGAGAGTATATGTCAGCAATTTTGTTGTTGGTTCTTGCAAAACCACTTAAAAATACAGTAAACATTTTATGATGTCACTTAGACAAAGGCCTTTTCATATATCAATTGCAGCTTTTGTTCAAAAGTCACAAAATGCCCAATTTTATTGGTATTGCAAGATCCATGTGTCGAACTGAAAATTGGAATGGTGCAAAACAATGCTATTAGCTTTCCAATACATATAAGAAAGTAAAGGAAAACTCTTTAAAATATGGGCAAAAGGGAACACAGCTCAACAATAACAAAAGTCTCTTATAATATAAAAAAGTTAAGCTTACCTCTTTGCCTTTTTGCTCAGCAGTGGCTTTCTGTAGGCGATATTCTTTGTCTTTCAAATCCAGTTTAGATTGCAGCATCTCTAACTGGCGCTGCCAATCCTGTTTCTTGGAGTTGACCATTATGTCCAACTGTTTCATCAATTCCTGGAGTTCATCTTGACAAGACGAAGTCAGAGAGGACCTCGGCAATCTGAAATTATTGGACAAACTTATGAAAGAAATAGATTTTAACACCCTAAGGGTTTTAATTTTTAACGCATTGTCGATTGGAATCATTGAGTACAAGTATTGATTGGTTGTTTAAGCCTAGTCCTAAACTCAAATGGAACTTAAGCAGTCCCCTCAATCCCTTGCCTAATATGTTGTTCGATTTCAAATTTAAAACCCTGCACCCTTCTGTTTTTTATTGTGCTAATGTAATGAAATAAGACAATCTCTTACAGTACGCATTGAGGTAAGCTTATGTTTTCCAGAACATCAACTTTAGCCTTTTCTTCATTTCTAACTGCATAAGGATCTTACACATGCACATTCTGTCGCAATAAGTGCCTTATTGTTCAATCCAAAAACAACTAAACACGTTTTCCATCATTTAATCCCTTTAAATCGTAAATAATTTTTTGAAATTAAGACGCCATTGGCTTAAATTCCTTTCCGCTCAAGACTGTTTGGTTGAAGCTTACCTATTACTTTTTTGAAGTTCAATCCATAAGCTTGATAGCTTCTCCATCTTTATTTCAAATCAAAGTCTAAACTCAACTCCACTGGTTACTTCTAAAAATAAGAATAGAAATATCATTTAGTAATGCTATATGAAGGCAATTTTTGCCAAGATAGTGGCATTAGTTTTGGTACGATTTGGTACTGAGGGATTAGCAGACTGCAACGTCTATAGCACACAAGGCCTTGATTTATTGTCCTAACCGAATGATAAGACACTTTTTCGCTTCAATGTCATATGAAAGGCCGAGCTGTCGGGGGTCCAAGACGTCGTGATCCCTATCTCAGGACCTTTGTTGACAAAGAAAGGGACAGCTTTTTCGTGACAATGTCATTGACTAAATAAATAGCATCCATGTGATAGCTTAAAAGAATTTGTCAGCTTAAACATTTCAGATCAATAAATCAGATAAGATACAACAGTCATACCTCATAAAACAAGTTTGTGCAAGTTGGAAAAATTTCAAAAATCAAAATGTTCACAGTTCAGAGCAAAACAACTGAAGTTCTGCACAACACAACAACCTTCCGTTAAGTTTTCTGACGCAAAAAGCCTCTGAAAGGCATATTTTAAACTTGGCGAAAAAATTAAGCGTTCAGAAAAGAAATTAGGAAGGGAAAATCATCAATAAATTTGAAAATCTTACTTGAAATTTGTCTCCATTGTAAACATACCACAATCAGGTCGACTTCCGTTTCAATGTCGCAAAAACCAAAGGGGGATAATTCAATTCATTTCCGGTTCAAGAAGTAAACAAGTGGGCGTGTCCCATTTGCAGTTTTATGATTTTTGGGATAATTCTTTGCAATAAAAATCGAAAATGTTGCTTGTTTTGGAAGACGAACACAAAAAACATTTATCTTTCCTGCCCTCTGTGGACATAGCAGGTATGTAGCCCATTTTAGTTCACAAAGTTTTGTTTTGCTGAATTTATCTACAATATAATAATATTAATAATGATCAATTTTTTTATTCATTTCAGTTGTAAAAGAGTTTTGTAGAATCAGTATGGAATTTATCAGAAAGGGAACAAACCCAAAAGTCTACACTTCTGCTGCACGTAAGTCTGCATTTCTGCTCTTAGCCTTTCAGTCTTTGTGTAGGCTTAAATGGTTACAAATAATCAGGGAAAAGATCAATGCAGAAGTGTGCGACAAGGAACATTTATATGGGACAGTAGCAAAGGATACCTTCTTCTCCAACTGTTGAGGGATCTTTCACATGAACAGCCTATAGCTGGGCTGATGTGTAGTAATTGATTCAAACTAAAAGGTGTTCCAGAAGGGTTAGCAGGACCTGCCATAGAATGAAGGGTTATTGTTAAATGTAAATGAATATTTTGTGTCTATTTTTCAGAGAAATTAGGGGTGGATGCCAATTCAGTTCAAAATGGTGTAGAAGGGTTGATGTATTTGTTAACAGAGGCTTCAAAATTAATGGTTTGTATTCAAATGACAATTAAGAATAAAAATTGAAGATGTACATGTACAAATGCTGGGTTTCTTTAATTTATTCCTTGGGAGGCAGTGGCTTAAAAAGTTGAGATAATACCTAGGGATAGTGATGCAGGCTGGAGGAACTGAAAAAAAATTCCATCATTGCACAATGCTTGACATTGCTTGTTTTCCCCTGGTGGATCATGGTTTATCATTCAGTAGTTATTCATTCCTAAATACATTCATTAGTTTATTGATTGCAGGGGCGGATCTAGAATTTAGAGAAGGGGGGGGGGGGGGCTCTGAAATATAACATGCTTCACATTCACAACAACGCAAGCACCAAAGGCTGAAAGGCGCAAGCGGCAAATTTTTAGAGGGATCTGACATCATGTCAGTAAAAATAGGGGGGCTTGAGGCGAAGGAGCCCCCACTTGGATCCATCCCTGGATTGATTCATTCATTCATTCATTCTTTCACTCATTCATTCATTGCAGCTGAGTGAAATAGACTACCAAGACAGTATAATGGTTCTGGGTTTCAGTGAAGAATTAAGACAGATATTATTAGAGCTATATATAGACAATCACAGTGAAATACGAACTATATTATCAGAACTATCCATGGATCTACCTCATTATCATAATCTAGAATGGAGGTTTGACGTACAGGTAAGTCAGCCATTTTGTTTTTTCATTGGCGCTTAAAAAAATATTTTTGTCATCTTCATAAGTTAATGTCCATAATCTGAAAATAGTAGGGCCTAAATCTGAGGAGTTTTCTGAAGTATGGGGGTGGGGTGAGGTCTCTTTTGATTTTGAAAATGATGGCATTAACCACTCTATTAGCCCAATAACAAGTGCAGAAAGGAGGATTTCATTTTTCACATTCAAATTTTCTTTTCCAGTTGGCAAGCAGATCTTTAAGAAGGCAGATAACTCCTCAAGTACTATTTAAACTACACACGGAAAACTATGGGGAGCAAGAAACACAAGTTTTACAAACAGACCCTGTGAATTTAGTACACTTAACTAAAGTTTTAGACGAAGCCCTTCAAGAAATGAAGTCGCCATATTGTCGTAGGATAGTCCGAAATATTAAATAATGTCTGTGTAAATTATTTTGTTGTATCTTTTTGTAATAAACTGTTGCTTATATAAATGGTTTAAGTTTGGATGGGAGGTGCTGAAAATTGCAAGTTTTTGGGGCCTAGTTTTTCTGACTCTCTCCAAGCCATATCTGTCCAAATATCTATCAAAGGCTGGGAATAGAGGCAGCAAGTTTCGGACTAAGACCAATGGTGACTCGGTGACTCTTGTATCTCAATCTATTAGCGATAGACCTGGCAAAAGTTCCCTCATTGCACACTGCATGGCATTTGCCCGTCCTCATTAGCCTATACAGGTGCAGAAAAGCAGGACGTAAAACTCCATTTCATTCACATACTATAGATCAATGGTTGTTCAAAACCATCTGCTAACTTGTTGGTATGCCTTCATTTTGACTTGTTAACGTATGTAACCTTATCTCAAATACCACAGATGACTGGCATACCTACAGATGGTTCACATTTTATTACACAGAGACACTTATGATCAAAGAAGGCCCGTTAGAACATGGGGGTGCAATCGCCATACCCTACCCAATGCATTGGATTCTGCAAAACCACCCATTAGAATGAATTTTGCACAATTTGCACCTCCCCCCCCTCCAATATGAAATTGCTTCATACGGGCCTGCAAAGACCGTAGATGGTACGGTATTAAAAACGGGAGGGGATCTAGCTGTCCCTAATTATGCCCCTGTTTCAGCTAAAAAAAAATCGATTACATCTTGATTACAGGCTGTCAAGTCAACAAAAATACACCATCCGTGCCCTAGCAGTGCCGTAGGATCAACCCTTCGTTAGGGTGGGGTCCGCGGCGACTGGCCCACGGCAAGTTAGAATTAGGCCTCAGCAAGCTTATCACAAAACCAAAAAGAGGAATGTTTGATGATGATTTTGGCATCTCAGAATCGTCTAAAATGTGCTCTACGGGTTTCTAGATTACAAAATTTCATGGGTAGACCTATCGTTCAAACTGCACATAGAACCTGGGCCCCATCTCAAATGCATTCCTGACGACGGGGCTGCGTAGGGTGAAAATACGTGCATATTTAGAACCATAGCATACGAAACTTCGCATCTTTCCTAGCTCCGTATGTGTCACAGATAGGTAGAATTTCTCTGATGATCAGAATGGAACCATAGATGTCTGATTGAAAATCGAAATGGTACAAGGCCCTAATATACACAATGCAAAAGTCTACAATAACTTCTTAAGGTCCCTTGATCAATGTACGTCAGAAAAATTGCTAGAACCACAGATGTCTGATAAAAAATTGAAAATGTCTCTAACAGTGTCTCTTATACATAATAAAATGTTTAAAATACCTTTAACAATGCACGTAAACATGCACATTTTGTTGACATTTGTATGTTAAAAGTTTAAAACCTACAGGGTGTGTCACATTTGTTTTCAGTTAGTTGTTGTTCTGGCTTTCTAGATGTTAGCAGAACATTTGTTTTCTTTTTGGTGGAATTTTCCTGGTTGTATTCTTGGAATGCGTTTAAGGTCAATGACCCATCGTCGTGCATGCATTAACGTGGATTGCTTATTCTTCTGAGTGCACCTTGTATTGTGAAAAGTAACTAATTTTTTCGGATTTTTTGGAATAAATTGAGATTGCTTAAGCTTCTGAGTGCACTTTGTTGTCGGGAAAACAAGACTAGTGCAGAAAAGTAGGACGTATCTACTAAGTTTGGAAACATTTATTTCGGTTTCACAAAACTTGACATTTTGAAACCTTTTCTCCAAGAAAATGGCATAAAGAGCTCTAAAGATCCACAATTCCAAGTAGGCCTACTTTGAGTTTTAGTGACGTCATAAGTGTAAGCATAACGCAAAAAAAACACTGGACACCTAAGGCATTTTTTGAATATCTCTGACAACGAACTGGATAACGGTCACAAAACTTAAAAATTCGGTCTGTCATTGTGTTTAAAGCCACCTTTCCACCATATGTAAATCATTATCTAACCTAGACCTATGTTTATTGTAACGGGAATATTTTGATAGACGTTGTTAATGCAAGCCAGGTTTCAGGAATTCGGTGAATACGGGACAAGTTGACACGAATAGGCACTAACCGTTGGAATCCAAATGGCGACCAAAGTATTGTTTCTGCTTTTGTTCTTGGTTTTAATTGGTAAGTAGGATTTTAGATTTTCTTTTTCAATTTTTTTTGTCATATTCAATTTTCTTTAAAGCATAGTAAAATAATTTTCGATCAAAATTGCTCATTTATACAATCGAAATATTGTATTGGATTGTAAAGAGGTTTTCAAAATGTGTATCAAAGACACTGATTCGCACCAATCTATTTGGTTTTATGAAATCACTATATCGTAAAAACTCCCAAAGTGTCTTTGCGATGGGGCGCTTAATAAATATCAAGTCTTAGTGAAAAGCACAATATTTTTAATTGAATTAATGATTGCCTTCCGTTGAATTTTGGACAATTTTCTCATCGATGGGTGGCTGGGAGCGGATAGGATTGTTAGGATAGCTTTTGATTGAGGAGTACAGGGGAGCGGCATCGCTATTCAAGTACGATCATCGCCCAAAATTTTGTCGAAGTCTGCTCGCAATCTGTTAAGGAGAAGGGTATCTTACGATCATTGCCCAAAATTTTGTTGACATCTGCCCGAAATCTTATGATCTAGGAGGAAGGCATCATTTTCTTGACGCAGTGATATCCATATCCAAGTACGACCGTCTCTGCACTCGTATGCTACATACCGTCCCTGACACGCACGACCTTTACGATCATAACTGACTTATAACTGTATTGTAGTTACTCGGTGTGCATTCTTCAAGTTTTACGTAAATCTTCAAATATTTCCACATCCCCAACAATGTTGACATTTTTGCATATTGTACTAGAAAATTTCAATAATTAGGTCTTAGCTTAGTTTTCAGGGGCGGATCCATGATTTAGAGAAAAGAAATATAACATGCTTCAAATTCAACGGGACCGAGAAGGGGGTGGGGGGAGTGGCGAGCCTGGTGAAAACCCCTTCCCCCTTATATCCGCCCCTGGTTTTGTAACATTCAAAATTTCAGTCAAAAGTGTTTTGTTCAAGTGGTTCTACTCATCATCACAATAATGTCAAAAGGTCCTACACGTGTCACAGAAAACCTCTTTACAATGCCCCGAAAACGAATGAGCAAATGGTGTGTTCACAGTCGGACGTAAAACTCCAATTCATATTTCATTTGTATCATTGCAGGATCGTACAATGTGGAATCTCAAAGAAGATCCAGAAGAATTCGACAGGGAAGCCGACGAAGCCTCAGTCCTATCGAACTTCTGAGCAAGATGTCGGATTCGTCAGGGAAGTTCTCGGTGGACATGTACCAAAGATTGAAATCGTCATCGTCAAATCTCATCTTTTCACCAATCAGCATCTTCCTTTCCTTGTCCATGACGTCACTAGGAGCACGTGGCGCCACCAAGTTCCAAATCAATCGGTCTCTACGGCAAGGCAACATGAAACGCTTCGTGCATCAAGCTTCGCGGATTCTAATAAGCAAGATGCCAGAGAGCACTGGCAACATCACTCATCAACAAGCCAATGCCATTTTTGTCAGACGATCCATCCCGATTCAGAATTCGTTCAAAACCAGAGCGGCCAGATATTATGAAACGGAGATGTACAATTTGAGCTCTTGGTATCCAGAGCGAGAGATTAACCGCTGGGTGGAACGGAGGACGGATGGGCTGCTGAGTGACTTCCTGTCCCCTGGGTCGCTCGGAGACTCTTTCATGATGTGGATCATCAACGCCGTGTTCTTCCGCGGGACCTGGTCCAAAATTTTCGATTTCAGGCAAACGAGGCAGAAGCCGTTCACCCGGGAAAGCGGCATGACGACTAGAGTGGAGATGATGGAAATGATCGAATCGTTTCCCAGCTACCGAATGGAGAACCTGAAAACTTCCGTATTGGAGATCCCATACCTCGGCGGAGAATACAGCTTCTTCATATTCTTACCAGATAACCACACCGGCCTGCAGAGTTTAGAATCAGAAATGACACACAGGATGCTGGAGACCGTCATGGCGAACATGGAACCTCCGAAACGGTTCTCCATCCAAATTCCCAAACTCTACTTGGACAATTCGTTGGATTTGGAAGGAACTCTGAAAGAAATGGGAATAACGAAACTGTTTGACTCTAACGAAGCCAATCTGGCCGGCATTGCAACTGATACTGGTCTTTTCGTCGATAGCGTTATCCACAAATCTGTCTTAGAAGTGAACGAGTTCGGGACAACGGCCATGACGGTTACTCGGGTATCCGCCAGTGTGAAGACGACAGTCCCCCAATTTAGTGCCAATAGACCATTCATGTTCATAGTCCGAAACACAAAATATAAAATTAACATGTACATGGGTCGTTTCGCTTACCCTTAAATTAAGGGGTTTTACTCATTTCGTTAAATTCTATAAAAATTTGAAATCTTTTTTTGTTTTTTGTATCATGCCTTGATTTGTCTTGATTTCCGACCTTTGGGGGTCGCGGTGCCTCAGTCAGAGAGATTGACATGAACTAGTCGTTCGGATGGGACAATAAACCGAGGCCACGTATGTCACAGGCTGTGCATCTTAAAGATCCCTTGACAATTGGAAATCGAAAATAAGAGAAGGCTTATGCCGCTGTCCTGACAAAATTTCCCTTATTGCACACTGTATGGAGTTTGCCCATCCTCATCAGCCAAAACAGGTGCAGAAAAACAGGACATTTCAATTTACTTTTGCGACCTTTGATAAATATAGAGGTTGGCTTTAGGTAAATTCTCTTAGAGAGGTGCTGAGTTGAATCATGTATTCTCAAAGAGTAATCACACCCTGTCCCGATACAGAACTCGAAGCAATAAGTCTCGTAGTTGAGTTGAAATTTAATTCTTTGGACTTAAATGATTAGATTTTCTGAAGACTAAAGGGAGATAACCCAGATTAAAAACTTGGAGACTAAAGGGAGATAATTCAGATACTGAGGGATTTTCCAATTAGGTACATTTTTTCCAAATATAGCCAACATTAACTTGTGATGTAGCAACGAAATATGTACCCATGGTCAGCGGTGGATCCATAATTTAGAGAAAGAGAGAGAGGGGGGGGGCTTTGAAAGATGACATGCTTCAAATTCAACAAATTTTTAATGGGTACCAGGATATGCACTGTCGGCCAAAAATAAGGAAGGGGGGTATCGAGCCGTGGGAAGTCCCCATGGGTCCGCCCCAGATGGTATAGAAAAGTCACATTTTAAAATATAGCTTTTTATTGTATTGCACCAACATTCCATATAAAGCATAACCTCCAAATATCATTACAGACCTTTCAAAATATCATTCTAGAGCTTTCAAAATATCATTAGACAACATGCAAAATATCAGTTTCAGCATATAGACAAATTTTGAAATATCATTATAAGGCTTTCAAAATACTGTATCATTATGTTTGTAAGTTATGGCACTTAAGTGAAAGGGTCTTAAGTAACATTTTTTTGATTTTAAAATACCTTGTTTTTGCATAATATATATAAAATAAACCATAAATAAAATCCCTCAGATAAATAATGATTCACCCAATGTTATGGAAGCCCACAATACATACAGTTTTGTCCGGCTTGGCTTCCATAATCAATACGATTCACCCAATGTTATGGAAGCCCACATTCAGTTTTGTTCGGTTTGGCTTCCATAATTCATATAACACTAAAAAAGTTCAATATTCCACTATGGAAGCTCACACAAGACATTGAAATACGTGTATCAGTCATTGCCAGTTTTGGCCTGCTGGGCTTCCATAGTTCAAATTATACCAAATAAGAAAAATACACTACTATGGAAGCTCACATAAGACATTATTGCATTGAATTATATAAAGTTTTGATTCTATTGGCATAGCATTAAAAAATAAGCTACAAAAAAGTATTTGACTAAAAGATTTATGACAGTCATGGCCTTCCATAATATACATTATTAATATCAACTTAGTGTTTGTTCGAAACTAAATAAAACTGACTATAAGCATCATAACCGAAGACAATTCATAAATAAGCAAGATTTCTGATTGGCCAAACCATTCGAATAAAATTGACCAATAAGTGTTCTTAGAATAACTTAATTAAAGGGATTGTAAAGAGGATTTATAAATTTTGTATGTGTATCGAAGACACTGATTGCATAAATTCGCACCATTCCAATTTCAATTCCGACTTCTGTGGTTCCAGCAATTCCACTTAAACTAAGTGTTTGATGAACTCACACTCACAAAGATCTTTTATGACATAAGCAAATTTTGCAGATTTGCATCATTAAACACGTCAGTGTTAGTGGAATTGCAAGAACCACAGACGTCGGAATTTAAATTGGAATGGTGCAAATTGATGCTATCAGTGTCCCAGATACACATACAAAGTTTAGATAAGCCTCGCTTTTAAAATGCCTTCAGATATGATGCCTTTAACAATAAACCACATTAAAGCTACCATGGGAATAAATAAATGCATAAATAACAAAATAAAAACAAAACAGGTTGGTTTTAACAACAGAAAAAATCATAAATTTAAGATACCATAACCAACAATTTTAAGGGTTTTGATTGGTTAAAAGATCACATAGCACATAAACCAATGAAAACACTTGAAAATGTTACGTCATGATCTTAAAGTTACAATATTTCTAGCACCAACCAATGAGATAGGGTCATGGAATAGAAAATAGGAATTTAAAAATTTCAAACTCAAAAACAATCCTATACAAAGCTAAAAGCTTAAAGTGACTAAATATTAACAGTGCTTTATATTGAAAGAGCTTAAAAAGAAGAAAGAACTCAATTTAAGCTATTCATAAAATCAAAATTAAATCTAAAAAAATTTATGAAAGTAGCACCACATGCAATATAAAGAGATCAAAGTATTCAATGTAGTCTGGAAATTAGTAAGTTAGCTCCCTTGAAAAATTGAGATCTATCCTAAATACGGGTTAAGGGAAGATTTTGACAAACATATATAGCACCACACAAATTTTTTTTACATGCATCAAGAGATCAAAGAATTAAATGTAGTCTGGAAATTAAGTAAGTTACCTCCCTTAACTAAAAGCCATGCTAGTTCTCTCCCTTGGGCTTCATAAGCCTGCAGACGCTCTAAACAACAAAGTATCAGATTTGACTTGTAATTCCAGTTCCTCCATAGCTCCGATGAATAAGACAGAGCCTCGTTGAATTGAGATAGGTTGCTCTACTGTACGGTCATATATTTGACCTTCACCTTGAATGACAATACTGATGCTAGCGCTGTTGATTGGCGGGATATTCATTGTTTTGACATTTTCGGGAATCTGAAAAAGGGAATAAAAATCTGTACAAGCGAGGCAATTTCCATAAAGCCAGAGGCCCTGTGCGCTTTAAGTTCAGTACAATAAAGATCAGGCCTTCTAAAATGGCGATCCGTGATGCCCTTCAGAGTGACCCCAACCCAACTTCTAGAACGCTTTGTTCTCTTCCTAAGGTAACCCCTATCGTAGACAGAAGATGTCTGGTTGTCAGAGACTAGTCAGAAGTCAACAATGGAGACTTAAAAGCAGTGTGCTTTATCCGCTAGCTGCATGCGATGTTATTGTCAGGCAAAGCAAAAATGGTTGACATATTTTGGATTGCTTTAACTGCTGCAAAGAACATAATTGAAAAATGTCCTCTGTGGGCTTCCATAACAAAGGCCTCCTTACCTCAAATCTAGTCACAGAAAAATCCGGTACAGGTGGATTGAACTGTGTGACTTTAATGTCGTTATTCTGTTCAATTCCTTTAAACCTAGTTTTTGAGATTGGTTTACAAGTATAGTCTAACATCTCGCACAGTGTGTGTACGTCTATATACTTCGGGGTCAGCCCAGCTCGGACTACGTTATCTGAACACGCCATGCACTCCATACAATCTGGAATGAATGAATGAAGTAATGAATGAATGAATGAATGAATAAACTTATGAATAAATGAATGAATGAATGAATAAAATATATCTTTACATTTTAAATAGATATCTTTGTTTCATGCAATAACGGTCAAACTTAGCGTTTTTTGACATCACTATTGCAAAAGCAACAAATAATACCTATGCGTAATTTAAGTGGAATTGCAATAACCACACCAAGGCCATCTGTGTCCCTGATAAAAATTTCGAAATTTATTTGCAAATTTAATTCTGAGAAATAACGTCCCAAAAAAATTAAAACCTTACTCCTAGATAAATTAGCAATAGATGAATTAAGTAATAAATAAATGAATGAATGAATAGTTGAATGAATGAATAGGATGAATGAATGAATGAATGATGTCAGAAGTGACGTTCCAAAAACTATTCAAGCCTTACCCCCAGATAAATAAGCGTGGGGCATGTCCGCCTCTAGAAACATGGCCTCCCCGGGTTGTAGAGTTATAATGTTGAGAAAATAAATAGCGAAACCTCCAACATCACCAGGGAACTCGGCGTCTAATTTCAGCAGTAGATCACCGTTATAGGCACTGACGTCATCGCCATTTTCCTCTAAAAATATCAACGAACATATTTTTAAAAAAAATGAACTTAATCAATTTTGAATTTTATACATTGTCAGCAAGTTTTATAAAATTGAGGAATCATATCAATCATATATGAGTAAATATCTCATAATGAAAAGTAGTATCAGGTGTCTTAAAGAGTGGGCAATATTCATAACAATATAGGATGGTGAAATTACTGTGTGCTGTGACAGGGTATGCTTACTCTTCTAGACACCTGATAACACTTTTCATTATGAAATATTTACTCATTTAATGATAAACTTCCTTATGTGTATCACAGCTGGGTGTGGTGCCAGGCAGGGTATGCTTACTCTTCTAGACACCTGATACCACTTTTCATTTTGAAATATTTACTCATTTAGGTAATTGATATACTTCCTCATATAAAAACATTCATTAGCTGCTACAATACCACTTATCATTATGAAATATTTACTCATTTATTGATATACTTCCTTATATGAAAAGTTTATTAACTGCTACCAATGTATTGCCAATATATCTAAATGGATTTCAAGATTGGTTTTACAGTTCATTCGCGCTTTGGTTTTTTTATTTCAAAAAATAATCATGCATGTAAAACTAAAAATAAAAGTTTATTTTTTCTACCTACTAAGTAATTTGACTCGAGACACTAGTTTTTGAAGCTGAGTTTGTACAATCTGCTTATCTTGTTCCATCAGACCCTTAAACGCGTCTTTTAACGCTTCTCGTTGTAGCAGCATATCGGTTGCCATGGACGCAGTGATCAGTTTACATGCAGTTTGACATCCTATCACTGTACGTAACTCTTCAATTTCTGAAACAAAAAGAGACATAAATATCTTAATGGTAACAGACATCATTTTTCGGTGGTTGATTTGGGATGTGAATATATGTAAATAGATTTCAGAAGTACTAGTACTGCACGAAAATTGCATAATCCGTTTAAATTGGTTGAACAGGTAGTGAATGTACTATAAATGCTTTGGTATTGAAATACCTTAGCAATAGTGACGTCATAAAACGCTAGTTTTAGTGGAATTGCAAGAACTACAGACAGCTGATATAAAAATTGGAATGGTGCAAATTGATGCTATCAGTGTCCCTGATACACATACAAAGTTTTGAAAATCACTTTACAATCCCTTTAAGAAAACCCATCGAACTAACCTTGGACATATTCCCCTATTTCTTTCAGCACTCGGAATCCACAAAGACCTTGAAATGGGGTTAAAGCTATGGCCATTTCTGGCTTGTGGTTAGCATCTTTATATATGTCCGGTCTCGTTTTATGAAGGTGCTCCGCCAAAACCTAGATACAAATTTATGAATCTAAGGATTTAAAAATGATTTTGATATTGATATACATACAAAACACCTCTTTACAATCCCTTTCCAGTCAACCCAGCTGTAAATGGGTATGGAAAATCCAGGAAAGATCAATGCAAAGAGGTTTGACCAAGGATCAGATAGGAGAAAGTTGTTATCCTTGTAAAATATAGATGTTTCTTTCTTTCCTATAAGCTTTTATGCATTAGGTAAGAGCATTGGAATCTTTGAATGATGTATGCATGATTATGTCAAACAAATAATGGAGGTGGGTTTTAATCTTGGTTGGTGAAAATCAAGTGACCCTGAATAAGTCACTTTTTCCCTTTAATTCAGTTAACTTTTTATTTCATTTTTTTCACATACCTTGTGAGGGTGTGCTTGAATAGATAGAGATTTCTGTACAGAGAGAACTTTAAATAAAAACGGCAACTTTCCTTCGAAATCTTTCTTCACCTCTGACCCTAGTTTATCAGGGTTGTCCTTGATCCACTGTTCCAACGTAGTGTCTGTGCCGTCAATATAGGAGGGACAGTTCGGATGAGTACCCATCCATAGCTGGAGAAAAAAATTAAATGAGGATATATGTTAAGCCTGATTTGTTACTGATTTGTGTTGTTGTTTGCTATGAAATAAAAAAGTTCAGTTGAAAGGTAATTTAGTGCCTTGGGTTTTAAGCAAGAAAATGTTAATCCCGCAGAAATGTTGAGTTCTACATCAAGCCTGATTTGGTATTCAATTGGATTTGTTACTGAGCTGCATTGTCGTCTGCTAAGAAAATAAGAAAGCTCAGTTAAATTGTGCTGTTAAATTCTGTCAGAACAAGAAAATGCTGATGCCTCAGCCAATACCTTCACGACTTCCAATCCAAGGCCTGTAGCCAAGAATTTTCAAGGCAAGGAGGGATGTGTGTTTGTACCAACCCCTCAAACATATGGGTGTGAATCCTTTACTTTAGCTCTAAACTAAAATATTTAGTAAAATTACCTCTGCATAAGGTGCATTGTCTTTGATTTGAAAATCTTTGTTGCCAGCTCGTGCCAGTTTGGCAACTTCACTTTCTGTGCCTACTTTACCCCAAGCATATTCTTGTACTCCACATTTCAGAAGGAAAACTAAAAATATAACATGATTATATAGCAATTAACTGTTGTCTGGGTTGACAAGTTATTTCCCTTGGACTTGTGCCACATCGACCTCTGCTGTTTTTGGTCAAATTCCGTAAGTTTTAAGAATGACAATAACTTGTACCTATTCTGTACTGAAAACTGAATCAAAAGGCGTCAATTCTGCACACTGACCAAAGCTTCACCATTAAATTTTCAATAAATTCAAGAACATTCATAGTTTTATTTACTTACCGGATCGATTAGCCGCCATTTTGATATAATTTCTAAATTTGCGTATAAAAAATTTATTTTGTTATATTCTCTAAAATTCTATTTTTTCTTTGGAAAATTAAAAAGAATGTCTTAGAAATGTAACTCGAGGTGTTAGATAAACCAAAATCGAAAAACACTGGAAGAGTGCGAAAGTTCCAGAATTCCATAAAGAGTTTCGCAGGATAAATTCAGTTTTTGTTTTGTTCAGCCAGTCTTATTATTTCATTATGTCAAAGAAGACATTGAACTGGATAATCAAATATTATTGACACAAAATGAAAGAAAGAAACACAACTTTGAGAAGGAAAGAAGAATAATTTCAGAATTTGATGATTTTTGCAAAAATTATTTGAAGCTAATGTTCAGATTTATTTTTCTGAGCTACGACTGAATATGATGGAAGGTAATACTTTAATCTATGCTAAATTGGAGAGCTCTAGATTTCTATTTCTAGAAGAAACCTTGAATTTAATAACCAAATTCTGTAAACAAATTCATCATTGTCATCAATCATGATGATGATGGAACCATTGGAAGGATGATGAGGGGAGCAAAAGGGCTCTGGATGGCTCTAGGCAAGAGGTCCATGCAAGAAACTGTTGTTTATCAAAGAGGGAGGCACATGCTCTGGACGTTCTACCCTAAATTAAATAGGGGCAATGATTGGATAATTGTTCTTCCCATTGCCCCTATATATTTTAAATTGATAGAACGTCAGTCCAGTTGTATAGAGGGCATACTTGGCATACTTCCAAACTAAAGGGAGCCGGTGCCGCAGGACGAGATTACTTCTGGGCTGAAATTTCCACCTTTTTGTACGCATGCGTTGATTGAATGTCGTCGCGAGAGATGAGACGCTGGTCTCAGATTTCCAATTTCATAAATATTACACATTTCAGTGAGATTTCTCAAAACATGCGTACAAGAAGTAAAGTGGAAACACCTCGTCTATTCTCTCAAGATGGTAAAGTGTCGTCGTAGCGAGAGATAAACAAGGGCATAGGCTGCCAAGGTCTAATCGTATAAGGCACTAAGGGAATAACTATCTAGACTCACCTGGGAATATCTCTGTAATATCGGCTAAACACGGTACAAACACCTTACAACTGTCACCTCTAGACTATATACCTCAAGTCTGTATACAAGTTAATGCGTCCAGATAATGCCACGATAATCAATACTCGTCCACTATATATACCCTCTAAAACAACATCGCACGAAAAGCACGTGCAGGAAAATCTAACCATCCATCTCGTACCAGAACCAAACTCGACCATAATTCAACACGAACACACCCGGAACAGGCAAGAACAGGAAGTAGTCGTGTTCAACAGGTATAATTGACCCATTTCCACAACAGAAGGTGGAAATCTCATCACGGTAGTAATCTTAGACTGTGACACCGGTAAAGGAAACTTTTGAAGATCTTGTCTTCAATTTCAAATTTTCAGAATTTTTTAGGAGACCTGGGGCCTGTTTCTCTAAAAATCTTATGATTAAAAATTGTCGTAAGTGTGGAATTATTCATTATAAAATGCCAATGTTACGACAAAATTTATCGTAAGATTTTTTGAGAAACAGGCCCCTGGCATCTGTAAATCATTTGATATAGATTAAAATATAAAGCTTTACCCATTGTGTTAGAAATAAAGTAATAAAGTTGTATCCACTAAAAAAGTCCACTATTTCCTCTGATAGAATACAGAGAAAGCCAACTTTACGCTGTTTGTGGAGTTTATATTTGCCAGATGTGACCAGCTTACTAATTAATATTTATTGTTTTATAATCTTTCACTGATCTCAACATTTTTGATCTATTTGATGCAATATTTAGTACATGTTCCTTTAGCAACGGCTATCATTTCATTTCATTACATTAATCCGTTGCTATCATGATAAGGTTTTCTCGTCATTAACTTTGATTGGTCGAACGATTATTGTCGACCAGTTATATTCATTGTAACAAATTATTGCGGAAAACTTTCGAATGACCAGACGTCAAATTTCTTGTAGCAAATTTACCTTGTGATAATCGAGCCTCAACGGTCATAAATTGAATGTGACGTAGTGTTTTTTAAACGAGGTTATTAGTTGATAATGACGAGAAAACCCCGTCAATCCAGCAACGGTAGATAATGCAAATGTCTAACGTTGCTGAAGGAACATGTATTTAGTAATGATATCCCATGTATGCTGATTTTCTTCTAAATTTTCAATTTTATCCCGACATCGCCCCTGGCCTCATACTTGACTCTGATGCACATTAGAAGGGGCTGACCTGGCATGAGGTCACATGTAAAAGGGCTGATGTTGCTTTTTTACGATAGACCATTTAATTTTTTTTGGTTCTACTAAAGATTTAGATTGAATATTATTTTGTGAATTTGAAAACCACCTTTAAAATTATAAGTTAGCTTATATTGACTTTGTGAGTTTGAAAATCAAAATTATAGTTGTAAAGTAAGCTTATTTTGACTTATCTACAAATGTAAAAAAAATTGTAATGACATTTTAAAGAAGTGAAGTCTTGTCTGAGGTAAAGGAAGAAAGTTAGACATGGCAGTAAGCTTAAACCAATCATTTGTATAGTAAATCTGACAAACTTCCCTTTTGTTTTTTCTGTCACTGTTTACAATCGTATCAACTTTGGGACTAGATTAGTGAGCTAATAACTTCTATATTACAAGGAGATCGCCATATTGAAAACAAAATGGTTCAGCCAATCATCATTCTGACAAAGCTGTATCTTCCTGCTTTCAAAACAGCCAATCAATATCAATGCCAGACATAGGTCGAGATGATACCTTTGAAATTTTCGACCTGGCTTCTCCCTGTCAGTGATGCAGGTCTGAGGGACAGACTGTGCACATTGAAGATCCCTCGACAGTTGGGAATCGAAATAAGTGTCGTCAAATGCAATTTTTTGGACAAAATTTCCCTCATTGCACACTGATTGCATGATATTTGTCAGCCCATTAAGGTGCTGAAAAATTTGATTCGAGGAAGAGTTGTCTGCTCCTGCCCATTTACCAGGCAAGATGGCTGCCTATCATTTTGTTTGTCTCAAACATTGATGAAGGTTGAGCCGAATGCGTTGTTGACTCAAGACATGCCACATGTTTCACCCGGCCATAATCCTCAGTATCACCTCAGGAACAAACATGGCCGCCAACGTTTGGATAGCCTAAATTGTAATCTGGTAAACTTAGCGTAGTAATATAAGATTTAATCCCTCATTAAACAGTTGCTGACATTTCTAACTACTCCGAGATAAAATAGTTCTTTTGTCACGTTTTGTGGTGTGAGTTCGTCCTTCAACCTGTTGAAAAATAACCATCTTAGAATCATTTGTAGCCATTTTTGCCCACAACTTTTCTATTTTGGGAAGGAAGTCTTGAATTGTATTCGCTTAGGCTTTGAGAATGATTTTAAAATTATTTATTTTGTCGCTTCTCAATGTGCAATTCTTAGACAAAGTTAATATGAGTTTTTGAAAAAGGTCAAAGTTCAAAAATATTATCCGAGCAAAGTGGTCATTGATTAAATGCTTCGAACGACTAACAACTTAAAATGCAAAATGTCTTGAATGCAAGCTCAACATTCTTTTGTTTGAGCTGCGTTAAAAATGTGAAAAAACATCGACACAAAGATTGTTTTTCAGTAGAAAATATCCCCGATTGTTTGGTAATGTTTGTTCGCAAGGTAGACTGCAACCGATTGGAGGATAAAGATGGAGACAAATAGTCTTGATTACCTAGTAGACTAAACATAAATAGTCTTGTTTGTCCAGCCTCTCAGTGTTTATTATGTCTTTAACTATGTAACCAGTATCTGGCAAGATAAACATCGCAGACGACGAAACAATAGAAATCTCGAAAACTGAACGAGAAATTCATTTCTTGACGCGTCCATATTGTTTTGTAGTTTACGCAAAAATCTTGTTCTGTTAGTTGTTGGACTGAAAAGATATTTCATCGATTGGATTTTCAGACGGAGATAGTTTTGTGGTGAAGTAGCCATTTCGGGCATTTTCTTCGTTGAAGTTAGGATACCGTTCTTTGTGTGGTTAACGTAAAAATTCTTCTTTGTGGTTTGGAGTAGTCCCGCAGCAAGCAATTTTGTGTTTCTCTTGCCATTTAGAGTTAGACGTCTGCTTGAAAATTCAATTAAAATTCATCATAAGTTTTGTTTTGTGACGTCAATGACAAAAAATTCTCTGAGGAATAGTGTCAATTTTTTTTGCGTCTGCTGTTGTCGCATTTTTTGTTCCTCTGAAGAAAAATAATTTGTCAAAAGAATTTTGTAAAAGTAAAAACAATGGAGTAAGAAGGAATTCTTTGAGATATTTTAAGGAAATATTTGTTGTGTTGGTTCGATGAATCCCAATATTGCCAGTATGCTTGCTGTGGCCATTGAAGCAGGTAGGTGACTTTAGTAGTAACTTCTCTTGGAGGTTGGGATAGGAAAGGAACAGGGGGATAAGGGGTTTAAAGGGATATTTTCACTATCTGTATGACCATTCAAACCAGTCTCAGAACCTGGAATTGTTTAGCGTAGCTTATCAGTAATAGTGTTCACAGCTCTACCTCAAAATTTAAGCTTTAACATCCATGTGTATCCATAATTAAAAGCGTTTGAAAGTCAAAAATATTCGTCTTTTAGTAAGACTATACATTATTTAGAAAATACAGAAAATGAAAGATAATGTATAGGTAGGGATATATTTAAGAAGGAATTTTTGGATTTTCATGCCGTTCTACTACTCCTGAGACTACATATTCAAGACCCAAATCAACACTTAAAAATACTGAACATTCCCCTTTAAAGCTATGGTTGTCGTTCATGTGCCTACTCATTAAAGTACAATGCAAGCCAAAAATATTTTTTTAACACAGGAGCTTGAGTTGTTAGCTGATTTGAAAGGTAGTGTGAGGTGTTTGTTTAATTGATTAAGGTTCTGTATTTGGAGTATTTTCTTGCTGTATTTATTTACGTGGCCCTTCGGTCAATACAACATAGTTCTATATTTGTTACTATAACATTTGATATGAACCTTGTTGAATATAAACTTTCCATTTACTAGAGTGTTTGAATTGTTGCTAAACATTGTTTAAAGGGGTGTTGCCAATCTTTGCCTTATAACAATATACAGCACTGCTGTCTTAAAGGGATTGTGAAGAGGTTTTCTAAACTTTGTATGTGTATCAGGGACACTGACAACATCAATTTGCACCTTTTCGAAGTCTGTGGTTCTTGCTATTCCACTAAAACTAACACATTTTATGACGTCACTGACAGTGATCTACCGGAAGCTACTATTGATATTTATGCAGATTACTGCCAGTGACGTCATAAAACACGTTTTAGTGGAATTACAAGAACCACTGATGTCAGAATGGAAATTGGAATGGCACAAATTGATGCTATCAGTGTCCCCGATACACATACAAAGTTTAAAAATACTCTTTACAATCCCTTTAAGGGGTTACATGTAAAAAATAGTAAAATGTGATATTATATATTTGTAGGTGGACTACGTCTACCCCAACAGAATTTAAACCCAGCTATGAATAATATGCCCCTGATGTTTAACCCTAATAAAAGTAAACCCTTGATTACAGAGGACAGAAAAGGTGAGTCATATAAGGAATTAGTTCAAGGGATTTCTAGTCTTAGATTGAGTTTGAGTATCATGGACCCTAATAGACCTTATTCACGCCTCGCTTTTACCGCTTAGAAACCAAGGTTCATAACGCAAATGACGTCAACCCATTCATAAAATTCAATGTCAAATGAATGAAAAGGAATAGGACGTCAATAATCAACAGCGAGAAAATGGTCTAAAAACTGTCTTTTCGGCCCCTTTCTCAGAAATGTGTGAAGAAACAATTCATCTGAAAGTAATTTTGAATAGCGTAATTAATTCCGATTTTAACGATGTAAAATTTGATTAGGTTCGAGTTAGTGTGACTTGATAAGGTGGCGTTAAAGACCTCAAGGTGGTGAATTTTCTGCAGTGGGAAGACATGCTTTTGTTTGCATGCGTTAGGAGCCTCGATATGGATGCAAGATGGCCGACACGTGAATAATGTCTATAGCACTTTGCAGCATTTCCAATTCCTATGTGATAGCTACATAATTAAAAGTTTAGTTTTATTGGAATATCTAGAATGGCCGCTGTCTGATGCTGTAAGAAGTACTAAAATTGTTAACAACAACTTTGTGCTCTTGAATACTAATATATACTCCTTTCTGGGCCCAGTTTTACAAAGTTTTATAAGATAAAAGCGGATTTTAAGAAATTGGTGATTGGATAATAAAAACAAAATTAAATTTAAGTGATCGACCAATCAGATAACTTGAAGACTAAAATTATTTTAAGTTCGTATTTTTTTAAACTTACTCCAGATTTTTTAGTTTGTTCAAACTTCTCTGAATGTTCTTATTTCTTTTCAGAAGAAATTCCTTCCAGTACCACAAGCCAAGATAATTCCATGGTTGGAAGCAGCATGACACAAGGGATGTCTGGTGGTGCAATGACCGGCGGTGCCATGACTGGCGGTATGATGCCCATGGGTTCAATGGGGTTCCCGAGTTTAGGGTACCCCTCACCCATGATGGGGCATGACCCTAATATGATGATGATGGGTCAAATGGGACAGATGGGACAGATGATGGGGCAAATGGGACAGGTATGTTTTTAAAAAATGTGATAAATTAGTAATAGTTTACCTACATATATAATACAAATTTTTTGATGCAGGCTTGAAGGGCTGACTTGGAATAAACCTAGAACCAGTGTGTTACATTCTGTGCTCGTTAAAGATCCCTTGACAGTTGGAAATTGAAAATAAGAGCAGGCTAATGTTGCTGTATAGACATAAAATTCCTTCATTGCACACTGCATGGAGATTGACCATCCTCATTAGCCCATTACAGAATATTTTCATTTCATTTATTTGGGCTTTTTTCAGTATGGAGGGTATATGGGGCCAGTTGGACCTGGTATTGACCCCTCTCTACCAATACAGAGAGATATTATCAACTTAAAAAGCTGTTCTCTTTACCCCCCTCCTCCAGGTAGGCTATTCTATTCACCCCCTCTTGTTTTCAATCAAGTTTTCATCTTATGAAAGGGCTGACATGAAGAAAGTATCTTATCGTTTGAATGGGACAATAAAACAATGTAGCCAAGTGTGCTACAGGCTGTGCATGGTAAAGAGTAGGATAATGCCACTTACAAATTTTCCTAAAAAGCTGTTTTCTTCACCCCCCTCCTCCAGGTAGGCTGTTCTATCCACCCCCTCCGTTTTCAATCAAGTTTTCCTATTATGAAAGGGCTGACATGTAAAAAGTATCTTTTGGATGGGACAATAAAACAATGTAGTCGAGTGTGCTACAGGCTGTGCATGGTATAGATTGGGTTAATGCCACTGTTATGAAAATTTCCCTTATTGAACACTGCTTGGCATTTTCTCGTCCTCATTAGCTCAAATTCCATTTTATTTGCAGGAACTCCTCCAAGAACACATAGAGAGAGACCCCATGGATGTCGTACAATATTTATTGGAGGGTTGCCCGACACCGCCACTGAGGAGATATTACAGGAAGTCTTTGATAGTTGTGGACCCATCATCAGTGTACGTCTCAGCAAGAAGAACTTCGCTCATATAAGATTTCAGATGATGGACAGTGCTGATAGAGCGTTATTTATTTCTGGTTAGGAGCTCTTTTTTCTGAAGGTAGAGGGGCAGGAGATAGGGGTAGGAGAGGGTGAGGGGAGGTAGAGAGAGGTGATTTGTGGGGTGGGGAGGGGTGCTAACATCTGATTTTAAATGATGGACATTTTCATTTCTGGTTATTAGTTATTGGGTGTAGAAGGAGGGAGGAATGGTGGGGGTAGGGATAGGTGATTTGTGGGTATGGGATAAAGGGGAACACATCTGATTTCAAATGATGGACAGTGCCGATAGAGCTCTATTTATTTCTGGTAAGTATCTTTTTTTGGACGGGGTGGGTTCGGAGGTGGGGGTGAAAGGGGGTAGAGAAGTTATTTTGTGGGGTTTTTGGAGAAGAAGGGAGTGAGGATAGGGGAGTGTGTGGGAGCCTGGTAGGAGATAAGGCAGCCCTCATTTTCGGAAGGTGATGTTTGGTGTGGAGTGGGGTGGGGTTGTTAGGGATAGAAAAGTGAATTTGTGGGGATGGGGTTAAGGTTAGGGGTGCTCATCATCAGATTTTAGAGTATGGCTATTGGCTATTCTTGACATCTTTCCATTTCTTGTGACTTACTTTCTTATTTGGAGGGTGACCAGGTCTGGGGATGGGTAGAGTAGGCGTACCTTGCTTTGTTTCAATAGCATCGCCATTGTTGAATACCTAATGTTGATGTTTATTTTATTAGGTTTGAAAAATTTTGTTGTTTTTTTTTGTTCTAAAAATAGATTTTGTTTAAATTTTGTCAACAATTAACACCTTAAAGAAAAAAGTTTTGTGTCAAACTTTCGTCATATTAACTGACTTCAAACAATGTTCTACTTGTAGACAACAAAGAAATTTAAAGGGATCATATTGTCAGATAGAGTTATTTTCTCTCTGAACAAGAGTTGTCTTTTCTTGTTACTGGGCACTGGGCAAGATGGCCGCTTATAATGGCCAAGTCATAATGTTAGTCTCAAACATTGATGATGGTTGAGCCAAATGATCTCTCCCCGTCCCCTGGATGAAACCAAATTTTTTCCTTTGTAGGATACAGAATGAAAATAGAAAATAAAGATGATAAACCAAACACTGGACGTATCCATGTAGACTACGCTGTAGCCCGGGACGACCAGTATGAATTTGAATGTCAACAGCGTGCCATGGCTAGAGAAATGAGACATCGTATGACTATTGAAGAAGCGAGACTACGAGGACCTAGCCCACCACCAGTTACACATTATAATGATCACGAGGCCTCCGTGGTGTTGGACCACTTAAAAAGTAAGACTTTTCTGCTTCTTTATTTTTTGCTAGTTTAAAGAGATTGTAAAGTGATTTTCTAAACTTTGTATGTGTATCAGAACACTGATAGCATCAATTAGCACCATTCCAATTTCTATTCCGACATCTGTGGTTCTTCCTTTTCCACTAAAACTAACGCATTTTATGACGTCAGTACCAGTGATCTGCATAGATAACATAAGTAGCTTAATATACTTGCTTTTTTAGGTGACGACAATTTCGTCAAAGCGGCCATTACCTTAGTCACATGGTTGGAACGAGGGGACTGCGTGCGTCGTACCTCCAACATGTTCTTCAGTATGATTCAAGCCTCTAACTCACATGTTCGATGCCTACTGAACGAGAAACAGCAATTTGAGGAGGACCTTCAGCGAGCAAAGTTAACATTCCGACAACAGATTGAAAGCATCTTAAAACAGTGTATGTATATCCACCATTTTTATTTTTTTTCAAAGTCTGGTTATTTTTGGAAATTTTAATAAAAAATTGGAACAAAAATCTGATTTTGAAAGTAAGACTTAAGTAAGAGATTTCAAGCATTTTCATCTTGAGGAAATTCAAAACTAAAACAAATAAAAGTTGAGCTTTTTGTAGAGGCACGCCATGTTTACTCTTCATAAGCACCTAACAGTAATGGAATGCATGGTTGACAAACTCAATTGCAAAGTTGCATCAGGTGTTTTGGAAGAAAGTCTTGCTAGCAACGGTACTTAATTCCATGGAGCAAAAATAAATCTTTAGATAAAAATAAAATGGCTTGAAATCTCTTCTAAGAAAACAACTTTTCCGTATAACCTACTAAAACTAAAGTTTGATTTTTTTTGTATAAAAATAATTTCAAAATTCTGGAAGCATGGAGAAACTTCAAGTAGAAACAGGTAAGTATTTGTATTCATGAGAAACTGAAAAAAGAAAACTGTTCGGTGGTAAAAATTGAGGAAAGTGAGTAAATATTCAGTTGGAAATAGTAGATTAATGGTAAAATTTCCCTCAATGCACACTGCAAAGCATTGTAAGTCTTTATCAACCCAATGGAGTACAGGAGAGTCTCTATTTCATTCCAAAACTAGGCTCAGTTATGCCCTCATTTACATTGGTGTTTTTCTACGGACAATAATAAATAAAGTAAAGTAAACGCAGAAGAGATAGGTGGTATTCATAAGTTAACATCTATAGGTTTCACACGGTATATCATGTCCAATATATTTACTACATATATATATATATATATAGGCTATATATGGAGTTCAAGTGTTCGCAAAGATATATCATGCTCTTGCAGAAAAGTATGCATAAAAAAAAATATTTCATTTTCCTATTATGTCCTACCGTATTTATTTACTACATATATCTATATACATAAACTTCAATATTAGTTATTTTAGAGGTTTTACACAGTTGTATCTACTGTTCAAACTAAGACCATCATGTCCAATTATTTGCTAAGTTTATAGTTGTAGATTTAGACACATGTTGATATACACTCTTGTAGCCATTGTGTTTGAGGCTTCAAAACTTGCTTGATTTATTTCCCAATCTAAATAGGTGTTGGTCTTTAATTTTCAATGAAGGGGAGGGGAGAAAGGGGTGCTCAATTTGAATTAACTATTATGATATCTTTCCAACTTTGCGCTTCTAGATCATAGTTTTATACTTTGTTTTGGTTTGGGAATAAATGGCTGAAAAACTAAATATTCTGCCTTAAATGTTGCTTTTGGAGTGTGTGAGTAGGTAAGTCTTGTGATTAAATTAATGTGATGGGGCTTCAAAATGATATCATGATATGCAAGTAATGTAAATTCAACCCAAAGAGTTGTACTTCTCAATAAACATAGAAGTTTGAACTTAATGTGCCAAAATCCAGTTTTTAAATCCAATCATGTGAAAATGTCTTATACTGTTGTAATTATTGAATTTTTTAAAGGATCTGTAATTGGTCCTAGTAAAAAACTCATATTTGTCTAATAATCCATCCAAATCTATTTTCTATTTCCTCTCTCCTTCTTATACACCAATACGACTGGAACACAGTAATGAAAAAAAATCTAAAAATGTGGTGTCCTAGAAATGTAGACATACTTTCATGGTGGCATTTCCATTGCAATTTTTAATGAAGAATTTGTCCTTAAATAGAAAAAATTCTTTTATGTTGAAACTTTTGACATTGTTAAGGTTATCTTTCCCAAATGTTTAAAGGAAAAAGAGTTATCTGTTTCTACTTTTGGTTTCTCCATGTGGTTTGTAGATTACATTTTAAATGATTTAACCATGATACATTAACTTATTTTAACTTCCACAGGAACAGGTTTGTTGGTTTATAATTTCTACATCTTCACAATGTCATGTAACATACTGCGTCTTATAACTTGACATCATTAGACACTTGACATCATTAGACACTTGACATCATTGACATCATTAGACAATTGACATCATTGGACAATTTTCTTGATGTCAAGGTGTTAGATGCAGTTTGTAATAGCTTGACATTGTGAAGATGTTATTTCTGAGAGACAGACGGTTCAGAGAGTCATAAGCAATCTTTGGATGTGGCCAAAGGTGGATTTCCCACAGTTTAGGACTGCTAGATGATTACTCAAGCAGGGTTTTATTTGACAGACAATAAAAATCACCCCTTATTTTACAAATGAGCTATTCCAATCATACATAGACAGTTCAATATTGATGGAAAAGATGCATGTGCGGATTGGTTCATTAGAAAGTGAAGGGGTGAACTGGCACATCAAGCCTTTTCTTTTCCTTTGTTTTGAGTCTTTACACTGTCCTTTACACTAAATCAGGTGCTCTATTTGATTTAACAATAAGGTACAGAAAAATAGGATGTAAAACTCCATTTCATTTCAATTAAATTCTTATATTGGGTAATTCGTTTCTTCAAGTTGATCAAATAGACAAGATATTTGCTGCTGCATCAAAACAAAGATGTTGGGATCATTTTTCGAAGGCACAGAGAAAGAGTATAGAGCTCTGGAACAAGCAAGCCAAGGTAGGTCTAGTGGTCAAAGAGTCATCTTCTGTGGACTCAGAAACAATTGGCACCTTACAGAGACGTTACATTAGGGTGAGCGTTTTCCCTAGGCCCTGCATTTATCAAAAATAATTAGTCCAATTCACTGAAATTTGGAATTTGAATGTCATATGAACACTTACATATTAATTTGAAAATAATAAAATGCTTAAGAATTGCATTTTGTAAGTCAAAAGTTGAGTCCAGTTTGAGAGTTACTTCCCTTTGTTAATTGTTTCTGGTCCACAGCTATTCAAGTACCGTTATTCTCTTTCAGAAATGATTTTTTGACCTTTTTTTTTCTGTGTATATTTTTGGGTGAGGAGGTAGATTGTATATGTGTGCTTCGGTAAATTCAGAAAGATCAGAAAAGTTGCATCTTAAAAGCACCTAGAAACAAGTTTTTTTGCTGCTCTGAGATGTGGCTTGCTTGTCTGTTTAATCAAGAAAACTGCAAATAATTTGTGTGATACTAAAAGTTTGGATCAAAGTCCGTAGCCATAAAGAGTTTGTTATTGCTTTTGGAATACTGGCTGGTATCGCTGGCAATCTTAAAAATTGAGAACAAAATTTTAAAAAATTCTGGATGCATGACCATCCAATTCCTCACTTTCTGAACTTTTGGCATCCAATGCCTTCCATAGTCTTGGCATGTTGCTCAAAAGTAGCACCTTCAAAAAGTGTTGCAGTTTTCTTGAACATAAGGTAAGTGTATGGATGAAAAAAAGAAAGTTAAAAATATAAAGTTTATGGGCTCTGGGGTTTGCTGTGCTTTGCTAAATTTGTGTCTACATGTCCCTGTCCAAACATATTGAATTGCTTAGCTTTGTTGTGCTTCCTCAAACACGGTAGTCTCTGACATCATTGATGAGAATAGAGGTAACAGATAACAAGGAAAATGAGCTGGAAAATCAAGGCTGGATTCAAAATGGAGGTCTAGCGTAAGGTGCTGTAAGGTAATACGTTTCAAGTACAATACTAGTCAAACAAGATGGAGATATTCTATTTGCAAGGATTTGCTACATCAAGGCATCTATTAATGCAAATATTTATTTAGTACTTATGGTTTTATTTTGAATTTTGGGGTCATTTCTGAAGACCATTTCATAAATTATCAGCATCTTTGATCCATAACCAGGTGCTACAAGCTTTTGCAATGGAAAAAAGTAAGCTATTGCTGCTGTCCTTGCAGAATTGGACATGCTACGTGGCGTTTTTAGCCAAAACTTGTACCCTTGCCAAATTAATTCAACTTAGACCAAATTGGGGATTGCTTCAGAAATGGCCTCAAATTTATATATTTTATGTTATTTTGTTATTTTATCAAATAGAACCAATTAATCCCTTCTTTTTCAGAAGGAAATATTTTCCAATTTTCTTTCTTCTCTCGTCCAAAAAGACTTGATTTTGAATTTCCAATCCCAAACTTTTTTCAGGAGATCCATATAAACCAGCAGGAAGAATTCCTGAACGAACGAGAGGAAGATGAAATGGATCTATCAGACCAGGAAGATACGGATTTGGATGGTGATAAGACAGAGGTTGCTGATAAACTAGATGCTAATGATGCACCGATAAAACGCAAACGCTTGGATTCTGGATCAGGTAATATAACATTTTAGTCAATTTGACAATTGTAGAAATTTGTGCCGAGCTGACAAACCAAAATACAATCTTAAAACCAGACAACTTAAGACTTTCTCCAATAAATTATACAAGGAAGGGGCAACATCGAAAAATATCTTTAAATGTCTGACACAAGGCATGAAATAACTCTACAAATCGGGCCGGACAGTTTGTCCGGCACAAATCAATTTGTTCCGGACATAGGATATTTTGTACCGGACATATTTTCTTTAATAAATTTTATGTCAAAACCGACATTTTATGACAGAAATGCGCCGTTCTCTCACCTGCAAATATAGGTTACCAACTAGCAAATATTAATTTGTCACTGGAAAAGACATTATTTATATTCCCGATACTTTTCAAAGAATGGTCAAGCCGTAAAAAATCGGTACCGATAAAAATCGAAGAACAGAAAGTCTTCTATTATCTGATTGGACAATAAGAGAAACTTATTTAAAGAAACCAATGAATTTCTCCCTTTCATATTTTCTACTTTCGGTTTTGACATTCTGGCTGAGTTCATCAAAACATCCGGCGGTGCCACTTTAACACGATGCTTCGAAAAAAAGATCCGGGTCGGAAGTCAGTACATCAATGTATAAAATCCTTACTTTATATTTGAAATATAAGTAAAACACGTGATTGAATTTCGATATAATATATTATACAAATGATTACCGTATCTTATTGTGATAGTATATGGTAATTATAGAAATAAAAACTACTTCAAAATTCACGAAAAAATTTGTACTAATTTGGATCTACACCGCCCCATTGTTTTTTTACTTGATTATCCAGACGCTCCTTGTAGACTTATTCGACCTTTTTTCAATCTCGATTCTTACGCGTGCGACCTTGAGTCAATGTTAAAATGGGAAAATGAAATTACAATGACATACAAATATGAAATTTCATTAATCTATCAACCTTTGCTTATTGTTTTGGCAAATGCATTGTTATTGCTTAAGTAGATCTGTTACCGTTTTGACTATTAAACCCTATTACCGTTTTGACTCTTAAAAATCGTTACCGTTTTGACTCGTTGCCGTTTTATCTGCCATTCCTATGCCGTTCGAAGTCAATGCGATGGATGAAAATAAACATGTTTGAAGGACATAAAACTTCTACTGTGTATTAAGAACAATCGGATTGACTAAAATTGACGATTATCCAAAAAGAAAATATACATGTATAACTTTCGTTAATTTTGTAACGGACAAAATGTCCGGCTCATATGACATTGTACCGGACATGAGCCGAAATTGTACCGGACAATGTCCGTGTCCGGACGCTTATTTCATGCCTTGGTCTGACACCTGATACCACTTTTCATTATGAAATATTTACTCATATGAAAAGATCATTAGTTGCTACCAATGTATTGCCAATGTGTTTACATGGATTACGAGACTGGTTTACAGTTGGGATCAAGCTTTGGTTTTATTATTCGTCCATTTCTTTTAAATTTCTTTCCAACAGGAAGTGATGTCCAAAGTTTAAGAGAAGAAAATGACTCGTTGAAGTGCCAGTTAGAAGGATATAAGAATGAGATTGATTTGATCAAACAAGATTCTCAAACACAAGTCAAAGCATTACAGACTACTTTACAAGCCTTGCAACAGGTAACAAATCACATCAGCTGAAATTGTCTTTGGCTATCATGTCCCAAGATGACATCCAAACTGTTTAATGGGATTTAATAGAGGTTTTGTAAAATTTTGTATATGTGTATTAATAAAATTCTATACAAGCAAAACATTTCCCAATGTAGCCCAATTATTGTATGGTAGTACGAGCAGTACCATCAGGTACCATCAGGTACCATCAAGTACCATCAAGTACCATCAAGTACCATCAAGAGTAAGCATGGTCTACTTTGCTTGCAACACCCACCACCACTATATAGGTCAAAATCACGAGTTGCAACCTGATGGTTCTTGCAATTCCTCTAAAACTGAGTAATTAATGACTCTATTTAAAAGGCTTCAGATTCGAGTAAATTTCTGTCATTTCTTAATGCTCACACTGTCCAGACAAAAGAATCAGTTGGCATAACACAGACACCAAAATATTAAGTGTTGAAAATATGCAAAAAATATTTCTATATTGCAGCAACTACTAACTGCGCAGAAACACATCGCCTCCCAAAAACCAGTACCGCCATCGAAAGAGAGCAAGATCACCATTACTGATGACGATAGAGTTGAGTCCAAGAAAGAAGATGCTGAAAAGTCCAAAGATGCTGATGATGATACAGATGTGATCACTATCCATGATGAAGAAGAACAGCCCATAGTGGAGGAGGTGAACGAAACCACATCAGTGGTACCGGTACCTATAAACCAGTCTTTCTCAAAGGAGATGGCTGTGGAGATTATTCCTGTTTTTAAAGTTTCGACAGATCTGGGAGAGTCAACTGTTACCAGTTCTGGTATTAATTTGAATCCCAAAGAAGCTAAATTATTAGGTAAGCTTTTAAAATGTCCAAATCTCAAAATGACAATATTGTCTAGTTGTTCAAATTGGACAATGAACACTGTGTGCTACTGTGATGACATTGTCCATAAGGCTCAACCTTTGTCAATGTTCGAGATTAACATTATGACTCGGCAAGGATAGGCAGCCATTTTGCTTTGTAAATGGGCAAGAAAAGACAACTCTTGTTCGGAAGATTGATTTTGATTGGCTGATATTAACGCATGAGAAGACTACACACTCTGAAGAATAATTGTGATTGACTGAACTACAATTTCTTCAATATGATAATCTCCGTATAGTATAAGAGGTTATCTAGCACGCTAGTCTAGTTCCAAAATTGATACAAGTGGTCATTGTCCTAGCAAAATTTCCCTGGTTGTACACTTTATACTGTTACCCTTCCACTATTACAGGTGGATTTATCTTAATTGAACAAGACTTACAAGTCATCCACTTTGCTTTCATCTTGGGTTCATTTGCCTTTCAGGTCTAATTTGCTGCTTTTTGCACGTGCATCCATTTGGAGCGACAGTGGACTACCTTTGGTCGTATTTGAACCAGCTTGAAATTGTCAAACCCAGAGAAGTGGAAGACCTCCTCGAACGATTCCCCATGCTCTTCAAACAGATTGTTCATGGCGTTGGAGCTTCCATAGAAAGGAGATGGAATTTTTGTGGATATACCAATTTGACCAATTAATGAACTTAAGTGCTCCAAAAAGATTAAGGTTTTGTGAATTTGAATGTATGATGATGAAATTTGTATCAGATATCTTTGACACCCCTTTACCTTGAAATGAACTTTACCGCACATGCATATTTTGAATGATATTATTACTTATTATGGAGGCTTAAATGAGTTCATTTAAAAATTAGGGGTGTTTGTTGCGTGTTTTTATTGGTTTCTAAAGAATTTTTTAGATTTGAATGGATGTACAAATTTGACAAAATTTTAAGATTCAAACTTTGAACTTTGTAAGTTGACATCCTTAACAGAGAATGAGTGAAGAAACCCATTGAATTTAAATGAAACAAAATTGTCAGATATATTTTGATGGCATCTGAAAGGAAGAATTAGTGAAGTGACCCATTTGATATAAATGAAACAAAATTGACAGATATTTTCTTGGCATCTTCAATGGAGAATGAGTAAAGTAGCCCATTAAATATAAATGAAACAAAATTGACTGATATTTTCATGGCATCTTCAAGGGAGAATGAGTGAAGTAGCCCATTAAATATAAATGACACAAAATATGTAAATATTTAATTTAGGATTTGAAAGATTGTTAATTAGTTGTAATTGTTTTTTGTAATTAGTACAATTAAGGTTTGGATTTTGGTGAAAGTTTTTGTATTTCTTTTATTGTGAATGAAATCCAGTTTGTATGTTGGAAAGGGAACAAACCAAAATATACATTATTAGCTACATAAAGTAAAATATTAAATACCTTTATTTGCTATGTGAAAGCAACCTAAAGCTATGTGGACTCTCTGTATGTTGAAAAGTTTTGTATAAATGTATCATTATTTTCATCCAAGTCATTTATGAAATTTAAAAAAAATCATATAAGCATTAATAGCTATGTGGACTCTCTGAAAGAGATTATGAGTTGACTAACCCAATGACCATAAACATAATTAGCTATGTGGACTCTCTCAATGGGATGGATGCCTAATTGACAAGCCTTGGTACCAAGCAAATATTAGCTATGTTGACTCTCTGAAAGAGATTCCAAGTTGACAAACCCAAATTTCTCCCAAAATATTAGCTATGTGGACTCTCTGAATGGGATGCTTAGTTGACAAACCCAAATTTCTCCCAAAATATTAGCTATGTGGACTCTCTGAATGGGATGCTTAGTTGACAAACCCAAATATCAAGCAAATATTATAAGCTATGTGGACTCTCTGAAAGAGATGCCAGGGTGATAGATAAACATTATAAGCTATGTGGACTCTCAGAAGGGGATGTCAAATTGACAAAATGAAATGGGCCTACCAAACAAATGTCAATTACCAAGCTAATATCATTAGCAATGTTGACTCTCTTAAAGAAATGCCAGGGTGATAGATAAACATTATGTGGACTCTCAGAAGGGGATGTCAAATTGACAAAATGAAATGGGCCTACCAAACAAATGTCAATTACCAAGCTAATATCATTAGCAATGTTGACTCTCTTAAAGAGATGCCCGGATGATAGATAAACATTCTAAGTAAAAGTTATGTGGACTCTCTGAAAGGGATGACAAGTTGACAAAATGAAATATCAAGCAAACGTCAATGGCTATGTGGGCTCTCAAAAAGGTCTATAATTTGTCCTGGCAATCATGGTAAATGTATAAACATTTCATGTCTGTTCTGCTTTTGTTAATAAATTACCGTATCTATCAAATATTATGTGTCGTCTTTTTTCTTAAAGTTAAAATGGAATAGAAATGGTTTCTCAGCCAGCCCAAGAGAACCGATGACTAAGAGTAGGGACATTTTAACACTCTTTTGGATATACTATTATTTTATTTAAATTAAGTTTCAATTCACATACAGGAAGCATTTTAAGCTATTTCATGAATTATTTGTTGTCTGAATCTTTTAAAAAGACTTGTAGTTATCCCCCTTTAATACATTGCACGTGCATCTTCGCTCAAAAGATAACATGGCGTCCAACAACAAATACAAAACTGCAATAATGGTTATTTACGTTTCGAAAAGAACCCCGATCGAAGTTATTGGGGTGGCGGTGATGCATCAGTAGACTAAATAGGTAAGAGATTGCCAAAATAAGCAAATGTTGTATTCTAGCATACACCATCACACACCATCGCAATTTCCCGCTGACACAACTTTTTTATTTTCGAAGATTTGTTTCTGTGATGAGATGGCTCAACAGACCTTATTGATACCGACATGACAAAGAGATTGGCAACTATTATATGAACTATCGCGCCCGACCAAATAATAGTTCATAAACGCCCCACTATCTCTCTGCATTTGGGCTTGTCATCATTGCATTCACATCGGTCACGTGACCCTGTATTCTACAGACTCTGTAGGCCTACTCTCAAGTAAAACAATTCTTGACTAAAGCCATTGAGAATTGAGAAAGGGTAGGCTTGGTTTTGGTATATTTCCAGTATCCTTTCCTGTAGCCTGTCTCTATTATTTGCCCAAGCCCATAGGCCTACGTCGAAAGAAAAATAGAACGTATTCATTTCGTTCGGTCCACCAATACCAGACTTCAACCACGAGTTAAGTGTTGATTATTTACGATCAAAACTGTGATACACCAAACCATAAAAATTCATAGCTAATTTCGATACTTGGTGGGATTCCCTCGACAAGTCGCAAGCGTCATCTAATAAATATCATTGTATGGCGTTCCGCGATCAAGTATACCTTTACACACAATGCCGCCATTTGTTTACGTTATTCAAGCTAGGCCAACATCTCGAGGGTCTCGTCTACATTCGAGATTTCTCGTTAGCATAAAAATGGCGGTTCAGAGCTGCTCGCAATCGTAAATATGTCGGCCATTCTCGCTACGCCTGACAATAACCTCGTATGCATCAGGCGGATAAATCGCACTACTTTTGTCTCTATTGATGACGTCATCTGAAAAGTCTCTGACATCCAGACTTTTCCTATCTATAAGCATAATGCGCAAGGGAGGTAACTAACAACCCATAAACAGAACTATTTTTTATCGCGTAATCTCCTTCCGCCCATTGGCATTGGAAGGTTTTCTTATACGAGGTTATTATTGATAGAAAATGGCCGATGTATATACGATTGAGCTGCTCGTAAAGTTTTCGTTGCTGCTTTTTGTCTCTTCGCACATTTAAGAAAGATAGCCAACACCAATTTTGTTTACACGAGGGACTCTTCGCCATCTCGTGATTGATCAAATTTCGCGCCTTACGACTCGAGCAGGCGTGAGTGGTAATATTTCGTTTCGGAAAAGATGGTTAAATTTGAATATGGTTATAGTTATGACTTACGATAAATGTCATATTTCATTAGCGCTTTAGATATAACACGAAAAGACAGTTTTGAGCTATTAAAACTCAAATTGGGTTGCTTCGAATTGCTATAGTAAGATAGAAGGGGGGGGGGGGGGGGGGGGGGGGGTGACGCTCCCTCCCGAACTTACAAGGGTAGACGAAAGGATTTCAGCGGGTCTCATGTGGATTTTTGGAACGGCAGCCATCTGATTGCAAATTTGAATGGTGCGAATTAATGCTACTAGTGTTCCTAATACACATGAATATTTAAGAAATCTTTTCACAATCTCTTTAAAAAGTTCTAGATATATGCAAGTAATGTAGCGAATAAGCGAATGATAAACTCGCCGAACAGGAATCAGGTGCGCCTGTTTCAAACGAATATTCCTTCACTCTCACTCTCATATTGTTGTTATAAAGCGCTCATAAACAACGAAAATGAGTAGACCGATGGGAATGAGGCAAATTATTCAAAATATGAAATAAAAACTCTATTTAACACTGAAGATGACATTGCATGACAAGATCCCATTTAACAATTTCATATTTTCACGCTTTACTACAAAGGTTAAAGGATTCGAACCCTCTAAAATATCGACTCGACAACGAACACGGAGGAGATGAAATGAAGTGAAGAGGAGTTTTGCGTCTCTATTGAAACGAAATAAAATATTGTTTTATGCTAAATTGTTCAGTACTTTATTGGACTAATGAAATGAAATAGAGTTTTGAATCATGTTCTGTAGGCCTACCTTTTTCATTTCATTAGTCCAATAAGATACAGAACAGTTTGATATAAAACTCTATTTCATTTCATTAGTTCAATAAGATATAGAACAGTAGGATATAAAACTCCATTTCATTTCATTAGTCCAATAAGGTACAGAACAGTAGGATAAAAAACTCTATTTCATTAGTCCAATAAGATATAGAACAGTAGGATATAAAACTCTATTTCATTTCATTAGTTCAATAACATACAGAACAGTAGGATATAAAACTCCATTTCA
The DNA here is from genome assembly GCA_029955415.1 of Lottia scabra. Taxonomy (NCBI): domain Eukaryota; kingdom Metazoa; phylum Mollusca; class Gastropoda; family Lottiidae; genus Lottia; species Lottia scabra. The sequence continues at coordinate 2,983,850 of JARJEI010000014.1, read as the reverse complement.
TTTCATTAGCTCAATAAGGTAGGCTACATAACCGCAGCAGCTTAATCCAATAAGGTAGAATACATAATCGAATGGCGTAAAACTTCAATTTCTCTTCATCTAAACATCTAAACATTTTGCCTACAGAGTAGAAGGACGTAAAACTTCATTTAATTTGAATAGTCGAACGCACAGATTGATATCTTGTGGCCATTTGTTGAATTGCTTCGCACCATCAGACGTGAAAAACGGTTGGTCAGTTTTCAGACAATGGCACATTTCTGTCTCAAAAGGTGCTAAAATATTCAACAAATTCATCGAAGCTATAAATTAGGTGTAATAAACGGTCAAGCACCGATAACCGGCACGATATAGCCTACTAAACATTACTGACCAGACCTTCTTAAGTTGCACTTTAGGCCTATTTGAATTGGCCAAACAATTAGGCCTAAAGCCCCTAGTTTCAGCCACTTTTAAAGGGGTTATGAAGAGGTTTTCTAAGTTTAGGGCCTATCAAATTTAAGCCTAGGCCTATCGGGACTATTCGCAGCTTCTATTTGCATGATTTAGGCTAGCCAACGTTATAAAAATGTAGTCCTAGGCCTAGTTCTTGTGAAATTAGGGCCTTTTACAAGACCTAGCCTACTGGGATCTGACTGAAAAATAATCGGCCTATGCTATGGGGATGCTTTTTCCTGCTTAACGGCCTATATGGACCATAGATACAGAAGCTTAATAGCCTAAGCTATGTCCATTTGCATTTAAAATGAGCAAAAATGAATCCTCACAACGTCGTAGTCTCATATTTAAATGAGAAATTCGAGCAGGATAGTCGAGAACCTTGATTAAACTTAAACCAAACGACTTTTGACTTCTGCATCATAATAATCGCGGCTTCTGTATTGTTCACAATTTTATTACGACAAAATTGAGGATAATTTGGCGGCAAATCGCGTGACTATTCCGCCATTTTGTTGCTATGGGTTGTCACGTCACGTGTTAAGGTCATCAGATTAGGGCGAGGCTATCACAGGTGTGAAGGATTTATTTGCCTTTTGAAGAAATTGAAGTCGTACATCAAGGAAAAGAAGACATAATAATTTGTTCTCATTTCGGCATCTTGTTACAATTTATTGAGCTGATTTTATGCTTGCTTAGAACAGTTTAAGAGAAAAAAAAGAAAATTGAAGAAACATCTATATTTTACAAGGATAACAATTTAGATTCCGTGAGGATCTCTTCTCTAAGTAGGTCCTTGGGCAAACCCCTTTGCATTTATCTTTCCCAAAGTGAAGATGACTTATTCAAGGACATCAGACTTTCACATCCATATAGATATGGTTGGGGAAGCAAGAACTAACGATGTATCCGATGAAGCCAATGTTTTTTTTTTCTTCTTCGGAAGATAGGGAAATTTGTGCTAGCCTGTCGCCTGTTCGTCAATTAATAGATCTGAAGAAAAAAATAGAAGTTTATTAAATGTTTTTAACGAATCGAAATTCATCAAAAGATGATTGAATGGTAGCCATTTTATTAAATCATCGTCTCGGCCGCAGATTTCTGACACGTGACTCCCATCTGTCTAATCATTGGTTAATTTCATCATGTTCTTTGAATCCGTAATTTGGCTCGTCAATATTTTTGCTTGAAAAAACAATTCACATAACGTCTTTATTTTACAGCTCATAAAAGCATTTATTTGAACTTTTGAAAGTCATGGTTACAATATTATTTCTAGAATTTATTTTTTGGGGTAAGATATAATTCATGAAATAATATATTATATAAAGGTTATACTTCAATTCGTTTTAACCCTGAAATTTTCAGTGGACGGAATGCAAATAAATATTTAAAAATGAAATAAAATATTTAAAATTTAAATATTTTAAATATATTAAAATGAACTATTTTATTAGAAGAAATAAAATAAAATGAATATTTACACATATAAAATTTGAAAAGAAATGTTTGATTATATTAATTTTTACTAAAATAAAATAAAATAGTTAACGAGAAGAAAAATGAAATAAAATCATTTCATTGGAAACTAATCTATCGAATATTTTACAAAACTGAAAAAAATATTTAAAAATCTGACAAATAATTAGATATAATAAGGTTTATTGTAATGCTCACAATCATTATATTTTGAGTGAAGCTTTCCCATCGCCCAATCCCCACCCCTGGGGTCTCGCATCACCTCATTGGTAGCCGATCTATTGGTGTTCCCGAACAAATCTAACGATGTCTCTAGCGACATTCAATCCAACCTGAGTTTAATGATAGCTATTAAGGTATTTGTTCATTTATTGTTGTTTGTAAGGTGATACGTCGTGTTGATATTGTTCTTTAATTAGATATTATTTTGTCAAAGGAGGCCCAGGTGACAAACCGCCGTATCGTTTACACCTTGAGATACATTCGCAACTTTCTGACATACTTTTTACACGAATATCATCTCGGGGTAGGAGGGAGGGGGCGAGGATGGATGCACATTTGAAATGGGAGGCCCAGGTGACAAACCCGCCGTATCGTTTACACCTTGAGGTACATTCGCAACTTTCTGCGGTAAATTTATACGAATTTCATCTCGAATGATTTATGCCAAGGACTATTTCACGAAGACTCTGAATATTAACCGTTACTTGACACACAAACTTCAAATTTCTTGTAGGAACTTTTATGGGCGTTACGAAGAATGGAGCATCTCATGATTTTGACCGATATACATATAGTAGTGGCGGTTGTAGCGCGCTTACTATTTTCGAAAAACCAGATGGTACTTGACGTATGGGAAGTCCAAGTCGATTTTGTTATGATCTGGACGAGATTTTTGATTAACGGAATTGTTTTGCTTGTACGGATTTATTTATTACTATGTATGAAATGAAACTCAAACCCATGTGGGCCTATATGGTTTTCGAGTCCTTTTCCGTCTCTAAAGCGAACAGAATCATCCGAATGTTCCAATATCTGGCCTAAAGATATGATATGATAGGGTTTATCTTCGCTCAAATCGGTGATCACGGATTAAGAATTTTGTTTATTTTTATTTTCTGCCTTTATAGGTACGAATTATCATGGATATCTGCGATATTTTGATACATGGCTGTAATTTGTGGCGTTTTGTTTCGGTGGTAATATTATCCCCCCTTGTCAGCTCGAGCGAGCTAATATCCACACCTTCAAACATTTTTCCAAGATACCTTAAAATTTTGGAGTATATTGTTTCAGCCCTTACTTGAATAAATTATTGTAAAGTTGAGATCTAACAGTCGAATTTTCGGCAGTTAAAGAGATTGTAAAGAGGTTTTCTAAATCGGGGACAATTTCCATTCCGACGTCTGTGGTTATTGCAATTCCAATAAAACTAACGCGTTTTATGAAGTCACCCCCATTGATTTACCAGAAGCTACTATTGATATATATGCAGATCACTGTCAGTTACGTCATATAACGCGTTAGATTTAGGGAATTGCAAGAACCACCAACGTCGGAATGGAAATTGGAATGGCGCAAATAGACGCTATCAGTGTCCCCGATACACAAACAAAGTTTATAAAATCACTTTACAATCCCTTTAAACAGTCCTTAAAATCAAACTATTATTCAAATCAAATCAAATCGGCGCCCGAGAGAAAAAAAAATATAGATTGACTTACGCATAAGCGCATCTTTTTGAAATAAAATTCAATTTAATTGAATAATCGCCTTAAACGTTTTAATTAGATTTGCGTCATCAAATTTCAATGTTCGTCAATTCGGCGTCAACGACGTGATTTTAATGTAGTGATACTACTTTGACAACAATACAACCAACTTGTAATGTTATTGAAGTCAAGTGTACCAACAAAAGCGAACCCTTCCTTCGCCATTTAAGAAAAAAGGCACAAAATGTCGTAACAATTAAACACAGACGAATTGGAGTGGTTGCGGCGACAAGGCGCCATCTAACGTAAATTTAATAGAGTTACCCCACTTGGAAGAAGAAAAGGTTGCGTTCGAAGCATTGTGCTGTTGAAGTGAGCAACACAACACCATAAAGGGATGATAGGATAATATTTATCTTAAGACCTCTTGCTCGAGTGGATCCAGACAATGTATTCAAGCGGATCAACTAGACTATGAAAAGATGATGTATATAATAAGTCATTTAGTGATGAAAAGAACGATGTAATGTCATTGTTATATTATAAGATTGGGATGGATTGACTCGTATGCTTCAGGCTGCATATCAAAAATCCTTCCAAATGGACCACTGTGAGAGGTTCGTCTGGCTCTTAGAATTGCTGAATGCAGATTGGAGGGCTGACATGGAAAAGCGTTTATAGTCGTTCGGATGGGACAATAAACTGAGACCCCGTGTGCTATAAGCTGTGCATGTTAAAGATCCCTCAACAGTTGGAAATCTACTGTCCTGGCAAAATTTCTCTCATTGCACACTGTATGCCGTCCTCAATTAGCCCATACAGATGCAGAAAAGCCGCGTAAAACTCCAATACATTGCTGAATAAGATATATTTTAAGTTGAGGATCTGACAAATCTATTCGAATGAAACTGCTAGACAGAAAAAAGCATATTTACCAATTTAGGTTCCTTGCTTCCTGCAAATGTTTGTTCAAACTTCTTGGCGTTGATCTTTCTCGATTTAACAGATCCCATACAGCTGAGTCATTTGGAATAATAAATGAAGATGTTGCCATTCTGCGATTCTGCAAACGCATCTGTGGAGAAGAAAATTTAAAGTCTGAATCCTCTTCAAATTCAAGGCAAAGGACGATCGACTACCGTGATCAGATATCCGATTCAAAGATAAAAATTTTATGGAATCTGTTAATATAGATAAGATGAGGGTTTACATCCCACTTTTTTCTGCACCCCATCCCACCCGGGGCAAGGGGCAGAATCAGGTATTCAAAAACATACTGTTTCGATTAAATCAGTTCAAAAGATAAAAGCCAGAAACTTAATACATTGGCGAGACCTTAGATGATATAAATTGAATAATTAGCGTAATAAATCGAAAGTAGACAATACGAAATCGAAAGTAGACAATAGTAGAAATTGAAAGTAGAGAGATGTTAAAGAGCGAATCAATGTGTCTCTAATTAAAACCGGACCTGTAACACCTTTTTAATTAAAGACCAGGTAGCTTTTGATGAAGTCATTTGTGGGATTAGTTGCTTCTGGCGTCTTGATTGCGTGGTCAGAAAGCAATATTTTCTTGGCTTTTTGAATCAGGAAGGTATTCACCGAGGACTAATTTTCTACCGAATCTAAAACTATATCTTATACTAATTATGAAATAAAAGATTGAGAGAATTTTTAAGAAGTATTATTTTATTTACTGGAATTAAATTTATATGGAAATGATTGAAAATGTTAATTGTATAAAATTTAAAATGTAATTTGTATGAATTTACAAATAAAATCAAAATGTAATTTGTATGAATTTAAAAATGAAAACAAAATGTAATTTGTATAAAATTAAAAATGTAATTTGTATGAATTTAAAAATGAAATTAAAAATGTAATTTGTATGAAATTAAAAATGAAATTATAAAAGTAATTTGTGTATAATTAAAAATATTAATTATAAAAGTAATTTGTGTATATTTAAAAATGAAATTATAAAAGTAATTTGTGTATAATTAAAAATGAAATTATAAAAGTAATTTGTATGAAATTAAAAAATGTAATTTGTATGAAATTAAAAATGTAATTTGTATAAAAATTAAAAAAATGTAATTTGTATGAAATTAAAAATGAAATTTATATGAAATTAAAAACGAATTTTGTATGAAATTAAAAATCTAATTTGCATGAAATATGAAAAATAAAATTGATTTGTATTAAATATTAAATTTATTAAAACAAATAAGTATGAAATAAAAAATAAAATTTAGAATTAATCAAGAAATGAAAGACTATTTTTTAAAATTTCCTTTTATCAAACACTTCATTGCATTGCCAGTCTTCATTAGCCAAATTGAAATTACTTGTAGAAAAGTAGAACGAAAAACTTTATTTTAATTCATTTAATTTCCGAAATCGTCTCGGTATCATTTCCCGACCCCTTTAAATGACCCTTATTTGTTGAACACAGAGTGTGTAAATCAGAGGCAAGGAGAATAATAGAAACATAGATCATGTTCCCTCCTCAACTCATCAAATTACAGTCCTTTTCATACACAAAATCTTCTCATTAAATATTTTAAAAACAACCCGGATAAAAAAGACACAAGTTTGTATTTGTCGAGAGGCTGCCATGTTGAAAATAATAAATTAAATTTGTCACCTTGTTGTTATAGTGTGAACAATTCGAATATCCAGGCGTAAGTTTTAGATTTAGCTTCAACAAGAACTCAGAGTTTAGGGGAAAGCCATTAAAGTAACATCGTCGAAACGTTGCAATCTTTTGATGAGAATAATTAATAGCTCAAACATATTATAGAAAAACAATAGTTGGATTAAGTATATGTGGACTCTCTGAAGAATATGATTACCCATTCTAGGCGTGTGCATCTGTGAGATTCAAACCCTCCCTTCTCCGAAATCAAATACCAAGTTTACCATATTGGCTATGTGGACTCTCTGAAGGGAATGGTAAATTCAAAATATCAGCTTGTATTAAACAGCGTCGAAACAAAAATAGAAAGTTCTCAAAAATTGTAGCCATCCAATAAAAATCCGAACAAGCAAAATAATTTCGTTTATCAAAATCGCATCCAAAAACATAGCAAAATCAAGAGTAATGGTTGTATAGTAGTCGACTACTCCAAAGAGAAGTACCATCAGGTGTTTAGAAAAGATCCAAAATCTTGAAGGGAGTTTTTGAGAGCATAGGACTTAAACGTCAAAATGCCAGCTATTGAAAAACCTGGAAACACGCGACTACGATTAATGGCGACAAGCAAATGTGTCAACCAATCAAAACTCAATACGTCACATCACGGTGCTAAAATAAACTCGTCAATCGAAGCGCCATCTACCATCTTGCACACACTCTTGGGATTTATAAAAACGCCCCTAACACAATTTCATTTGAATAACCAAATTATCCAATCTTCTTTCTTTGTTTTTTCATAATAGACACTGAAATTGAGACGTTTTTATTAAATAGGACTTTTTAAAACGGAGCCTTATTTGACACAGCGTTTTTTTGTGTTTTGCTATTGCGAAATTGTAAAAATAGATATGTCTCTAATTTTAATAAAGCTTTTAATATGCTAAGAAATGAAATAAAATGGAATTTTACGCCCTGCTCTTCTGTACATGTATGTGCTAATGAGGACGGGAAAACACCATGCAGTGTGCAATGAGGGAAATTTAAAAAATGTTTTAAGATTTAGAATTTGAATTTGAAAAGCGATCGACTGAGTTCCCTCATTGACCACTGCATGGCTTTAGATGCATGACTGGGATAGATATGAAATCGATTTATATATCCCACTTTCGGAACCTATTTTGGCAAATGAGAACGGATAAACACACAGCTGTGAGCAATGGGGGAATCTTTTCAAGACAGCGGCAGTAGCCTTCTCTTATATCCATTTCCAACTGTCGAGGGGTCTTTACAAGACTAAGGTACAAAAACTAGGCCTACATCATACGACTCCATTTCATTTAATTTTTTCTCGCGAATTCGTTAAAACTTCAAAGAGCAACAATTATGGAGAAAACACAAGGCTACCCGCATATGTAGGAGTATACAAAATATGTAATAAAAGTATCAAAAAACGAAGTCTTTAATTTGAGATAATAAAATTTCTTTGTTGCTTGTCAAACGATGATAAACCATGCAGGGATAATTGCCACGTAAGAAACAATAACAAAAACGCGACAAATTTCAAACATTTTCTTTCAAAAATTCGTGAAAAATGTTCGGCTTTAATCACTTCGATGTTTGCGTAAAAATACGATATGGTTCATCATCGATAATGTTTCACGAATTATTCAAATTTCGCCGAGAAAATGTGGAAATGAAAATTATTAAGAACGACGTTTGGATGTTGTTACTAACCGCCCTCTGACAGCTATACAAATATCCGAAATAGAGGCGGGGTTATCTCCCCATGGGAGACCATTGCCGGAGGGGTGGCGCTGTGATCGATGAGCCTCTCTTAGTGCTCGGAAGGCTCCCGTGGAGTGAAAATTGTCTGACAATGGCCGAGAAAAGCGGATAATTTCGGGTTAGATGACACTGTTCAAATTGGTACGTCCGTCAACTGACAGGCAGAATGTAACGTGATAAATGAACGTGACACGTCCTCGCTGTAGAATTAATCGTCAAATAAAGCCCGTCTTTTGTAACATTATTTTAACACTTTGTATGTAATATTACCAAACACATATAACATGAAATGGAGTTTTACGTCCTGCTTTTCTGTGTTTTAAAATATTAGGGTTTATTATTACCAAACATATAACATAAATAGAGTTTGTTTCATATCCTTCGGTTCTGTTTTGAAATACATGTAATAGCGTTTATTAAACTGAAATTCAGGATAACGTCCTGGTTCGGGTCTTGAAACCCTTATTGCACACTGCATGTCTTTTACTCGCATTCATTAGCCAATACAGGTACAGAAAAGCAGGACATAAAACTCTATTTTCTTTTCATTTCAGTCTTGAAACAGAAATGAATTGAAAGTTTGCATCCGTCCAACTTGTCTTTATAGTGAAGCCGGGTAGTATCAAACAGTGAGCAATGAGGAAAATTTAACATTAATGGAGTTTTATATCCTACTCAGTCCCTTAAACGTGCGTTTAGAGGTTTTCAATCTCCCTCACTAATATTAAAGCAGGCTTACAAAACGTCTCCTATGTACGTGTATCGATATAATCAAGAGAAAAAAACGAACATCTGTAAGGGGCGTTTAGGATATAATCGTTTCGAAATATCTGACACCTTGCCTCGTTATCGTATTTGTCAAATAATTTTTAAGAGCTTAGGATTTCTGATAAATTATGTTAGATCCCTTTTCAACAATTTGTATTTGTCTTTTCTTCAGTTACGTCTTCGGGAGGGGTAAAGGAAGGGGGTGCATGGTGCCCGAAAATATTGCTATATTTCACTTAACTACGACAAAATTCGATTATTTTCAAACGATGTCCCCCTCCCTCTTTAAAATTTCTCGATCCGTCACTGCCCTTCTTGTCCGGAGTATCTTGTAAATATCGGTCATTTTTTGACGATTATTGGCCAGCGTATTTGCAGAAAATGTCCGAATTTATGTGCTTCATTCATCATTTCTGAACATTTAGAGCTTGAAACTAAAATCTCGGTCTCTTTTTGAAGCCGCAAACTGATTTACACTGACACGTTTTGTGCTTTTTAGCCACTTCCGGTATATGTGTATGTACATGCGCATTTAATACATTAAACTGTACTTCTGATGTTATCTGTAAACGTCATTTCCGTTTTATTAAATACATAAATAATCTAAATAATCACGAAAAACGTATCACTACACCTGAATTGATGTATTTTAGGAGTTATCTCTCAATCGCACGATGACCTATAAGCTATGGCATGCGTTCGATTCCTATGTCACAGAAATCGCATGATCATCTAAGCTGTGACATGCGTTCGATTCCCATGTCACAATACACATGAAAAAAAACCCTCCCCAAATTGATCAGGAAGCATTTTCCGTTTTATGTGATAAGCTACACTTTTGTAGACGTTTGGTTAAGTCACGTGTTGCAGTCAACCTCAAAACATGCATTGTGCTTGTTTACGATCAATTTAGGTAATTTTCGGTCAATTAGCACACCGTTATTCCGATATCGTATGCTGATTATGAACGTGATAAGGCAGAGCGTCGATAGAAACGTTATTTACGGATATGGTTTGCGTGTAAACGCCTCACTATTATGTTAGGGCGTGTGTTCGGGTCTTATTTTCAGTTTTGAATATAGATGGTTGATAAATTCTTACTTCCGGGTTTTTAGTCTCGGCACACGTGTACTATTTGAGGTGGTTGAGCAAATTCCCGTTTTTTGTGGATTTCTTTGTGTATATTTCTTGATATTTATTTCATTAGGTCAATACGATATAGGACAGTAGGACGTAAAACTTCATTTTACTCCAAGGTCCAAGAAAGTACAGAACATAAGGAAATGGAGTTTCATTTCACGAGTGGAACAGTAAGACGTAAAACTCCAATTCATTTGCATAACCTGAACATTCAATGGAATAAAAAAGTGATACATCTTCAAAAGCTGATGAAAGTGATATTGCTGTTTTGTATTTAAGTGACGCCATTATGTTTAGTCGCGTGCTTGGAGCGTAATCACGTGATTAATGGCCGGGACCAATTACATCGTTTACCTGAAGATTAAACCGCGTAAAAAAGTTCCATCACGCAATTGAGGCTTATTAAGCAATTATTGGAAACAAAGAGAGAGAAAGGCGCCTTTTCAAGAGCCAACTTCGATACCTTAGTCATTAAGGTGTGATGTAGTCTCGATCAACAAGACTGTTTTATCATCATTTGGTAGCATTGACTGTTCGGTTCTTTTTGGAATAACTCGTACCCAATTTGAAGGGAAAAGGGGAGGTGGGGAGGGGTGGCTTGCTTGAAAATGCTCTTTCGAGTGCCTTATCACAAGAATGAAATGGAGGTCTACAACCTACCTTTATGCACCATAGTGCTAATGGGGATGGGCAGTTTGGGATGAGGAGAATTTTTGCATGGACAGTGGCATCAGCCTGCCAACTTTCGAAGGAACTTTAACGTGTACAGACTGTAGCATACGGGGCCTCGGTTTATTGTCCATCCCACTGACTCGATGTTTGTCCCATGTCATCCCCTCCGACCTGCATCATTGACAGGGGAAAAAGAATTGAAAATCCGACGATATCATCTTGACCAATGCCAGACCCCCGCCCTAATATTTGAAGGTTCCGGCACAACTCAATATATCCGTCTATAAACAGATCGTCTCAACAAAGTTGCAACACCGTACAAAAGACAGCGCTGATCCTGGTTAATCGAGATTAAAAATAATTTCGTTTCATGATCAGCAATTATCGTCTGATCGGCTCCGATCAAATCACAGCACAAACAACTTGAAATCTTTGCCTATCATCATCCGAAATAATCATCCTTCTAAACGGTGGCTATTTACACGACAAACACGGTCGTATATCAAGCTTAACGGAAAGCGGTTTGAAATAACGAGAATATAAACGCCTCAAAATTACACATAATTGTTCCGAGACTAGAACACACACAAGCTTTCATATCCGGTTAACTTCCGTTTAACGTCAAATCATGCGATATTTCACGAGATTTTGACGTCATTTCAAAAGAGATTTTCTCGCGATCTTACGAGATTTCTAAGCTCGTTTGAAGAGGTAATTTTGTCATTAAAGGTATTCTCTGGCATGTAAAATCACGTGAATACGATTAAGAACACGCTTTTTTTTGCGCGATTTCCATCTCTTTTAGAACTAATAAGTCTTCATTACGATCGCCTTTGAGGTGATCTACACACGCCAATTATAGTCATAGCTTTAAAGGGGACATTCCGTGTTTTTTTTTTTGGGGGTTGATTTGTGTCTTTAATATATGTAGATAATCTACAAAAGTTATAGAATTGTACAAAAACATATTGCAGATATGCAGATCACTATCAGTGACGTCATAAAACGTGTCGGATGGCGAACGTGCCCCTTTAATAATCTTATCTGATTGGTGAATTGAATCAGATACATATCACGTGATCGGTTTTGTATTCGCCATTGTATGACCGTAGGCATGTTTTATATAAGATGTGAACACGCACGTACATCACGCACACACGTGCATTTATAAAGCAAAAAGCTTTATAGTGTGCACAAATGCGGTTTTCACACACTTATTGCAAATATCAAAGAAGATGTTATAAATATGTGAATTCTCTGAAAGAGGTTGCTACAATGCTATGTCAAAACATTTTATTAGCTATGTGGACTCTCTGAAATGTCAATCCTAAATACAAAACGCCATGCAGACGTGCATGTTATCCAAAATGCAAAGCGCAAGAAACGTTTATAGATTTCTATGGAAAACATTATTTTAAAGGGGAATGTTCAGTATTTTGGAGGGTCGACGAGTCGTATTTTTATACGCCCTCATCTCTCTATGAGGACGTATATTGTCGGCACCCCTGTCCGTCCGTCCGTCATGCCGTCCGTCCGTCCGTCATGCCGTCCGTCCGTCCGTCCGTCCGTCAACATTTGCTCGTAAACGCTCTAAAAACTAGAGTTTTTGACGGAATCAAATGAAATTTAATATTTGTATATATATTCATAAAACGAAGATCAAGTTCGAACTTGAGCTATTTTCGATCGTTAGAAGCAGAGTTATTGCCCTTGCCCCAAATCTTGAATATGCTATTACTCTCTTAGTTTTCAACCGATTTTGATGAAACTTAAAATGGATGTTATTGGACCTAAATCGAAAGGTTTGAGAAAGTTTAGTTTACTCTTGATTAAAATTAAAGCTTTTTCAAGATTTAGGCCTCTTTCATCAGTTTTGAGGAGTTATCGCCCTTTAACCTCTATACAGTAAGTGCTTCTATGAACATCAATTGCTTGTAAACGCTCTAAAAACTAGAATTTTTGATGGAATTAAATGAAATTCGGTATGTATATACATATTCAGAAAACAAAGATCAAGTTCGAATTTGAGCTATTTTCGACCGTTTGTAGCAGAGTTATTGCCCTTGCCCCAAAGTCTTAAATATGCTATTACTCTCTTAGTTTTCAACCGATTTTGATGAAACTTAAAATGGATGTTATTGGACCTGAATCGAAAGGTTTGAGAAAGTTTAGTTTTATCGTGATTAAATTTAAGGCTTTTTCGTTAGGCGTATATGGCCGTGGTCCACTATCTTTGTCTTTCAAATGCTGATAATTATGGGTAGGCCTACACCTGTATATAAAGTTGAAAGGCTTAAATTTCGTAGCAGAGTTGTGAACAATAGTGCGTATTAGATTAGATTCTGAAAATAAAAGTTTTTTGGTCTTACAGTTAGTGAACATATCCCTTTAATTTGGTACAAGAGTTTTTTTCCAGTACAATGCCATATTACAGCGTTTAGCCGGGGATGAGAATCGGAAGTACTACAATGGTTAAGAGTATGTTTCCAGTACAATGCCATATTGCTGAATTTAGCCGGGGTGGGAAACGTAAGTGAGGCAAAGATTGGGGGCAAGGATTGTACCCTTGTACAGCACATTCGAGTCCCCTGTATTGTCCGCAGAAGTCATAGAAAACATGCAATTTCGAAGCATGATATAGTCAGAGAATTTTTTGTTTCAATAAAACTTAAATTGTGGTCATTGCAGGCAGTGGAAATTGGTGTTTGAAGATATATACAAGATATAACATATTTTTTCAAACCTTTAGATCAGTTTGTGTCCCCTGGAGAATGTCCAAATGTCCCCAGTCTGGGACATGTACCCCAAGTTGAAAACCCAGGCTCTAAGGTCACTAAGAATACTGATAAAATTGTTCGTGGTCATGGAACGCCGTTGAACAAAAGCTACATTCGAACGACACGCCGTTTCAATTTTTATGTCTATAATATTTACATATATGTCTCCTAATAATGTCTGTACGTACGGATCATTTATTTTCTTGTATACCAATGCTCTTCATTTCTTCCTGGGGTCCCTCTCGAGCCGGACCCCCGGGGCATTCTGACGCGACCGCCCCTTAAACTCCAGTCGCTATCCTTCACGATCTATTGTACTAAAGTAATATATTTGATTTCAAAATTTCGTTATTGTGCAACGGGACTAGTCGAAATATCTGAACCGCTGGTGAACGGTTGGTTGGATTTGCCTTGAGCCCAATTTGATTGAAATTTGATTTCGAAGGGTTTCTGTGTGTCTGAAAAAATTTGACAAGGGCTGTCGCACAGTCAGCTTTAAGCTTACTAATTTGCTAGAAAAAAATAAATAGTTGCTGTGGATTCTTATTTTGAACTGCTTCTGGACTGGTGACCTTGAAGTAGTCATCTTATTCCAGTTGATCCAGCTGTAAATGCTGACTTATTTAAGGTCACCAGAGATTACAACGCACTATTACCATATCACCATCTGTTTGACGTAACTAATTAAATGACGTCATACAAAGATTTTAACTATCTAACCAAAATGATCTACATCCCGTCCTCAATTTTACTATTTTCTATATCGAAGTGTTGCTGGTGAATCGAACCAACCTAAAATCTCTCTATTTTGTACGCATATAGCTTTAATGGGATTAATAAACATTAAACAGCGGGCGGTCAGATACCTTTAATTTTTATATTTAACCAATAGTGGGGCGTTTAAAGGGGCATATACCCATGAAATATTAACCATGACGCATCTAGCAAACTGTTTAAGTTGTACCATTTCCTTGTCTGAAATGAAATGGAGTCTTACGTCCTTTTGCAAACTCTACAAAAGATCACATACAATCACATACAGAGACGTAAAGTGGGTTAAGGTGTCTTCCTATAACACCGCCACCACCGCCCCCCTCCAACACCCCCCACCACTGTAGTATGGGAGTAGCTTGTATCAAGAATAACATTTCTTAGCTTTATGGACTCTCTTAAACACAGTATAGTAATGGCGGCTGTCGCGCGCGAAGCAGATCATGCTTACTCTTTTCGAAACACCTGATGGTACTTCTCTTTGGGGTAGTCCATTTCTATATAATTATTGCACCCGATTTTGATTAACGTAATTGTTTTGCTTGTACGGATTTTTATTATCTCATAGAAGCATCAGTTGCTCTAAAATGAATGAGTATGGAATTTCGTATTATTTGTATTTTCAGGTGCGAGGAACTGATATGGACAGACCACATTGGATTGTGCTGAGCTGTTCGTGTGCTAGAATTTGTACAGGTACACAATTTGAGCAGCCAAATAAGGTCCAAAAGACAAAAACCTCTAGCCCAAGTAAGTAATGTGCTTCAGTCTCCAAAAATCCCTATTACGTTTTAATGACTTTGTTTAATCTAACCTACAAAAAATCATTTAAAATTTAATTTCATTCTCGCGAAACTAAACGTGCGTTGACGTGATATGACGTAATGAACAATGGCGGGAAGGCGTCAGCCATTTTGT